>OX596075.1:60963772-62285227 GCA_951394005.1 Protophormia terraenovae | reverse complement strand
TTCTGGCTTTGAAATATATTAGGAAACGAGTCAATTTGTTTTTTTGGAATAAACATCACCATTCTGCATTTTTCAATATTACAGTTTTCAATAAATATTTAGCCGTATTCCAAAAATTTATGTAGGCTTGTTACGGATTTTTTTTTATTTTAGGCATTATTTATAAATCACATTCCACAGGAATGTAATTTATTCAATAACTTTTCCACTACAGTTGCATTACTGTTTTACTTTGACGTTCCTACATTCTATTCTCATTAAAACAAGAGAAAGTTGGTAACCCATCTAACATTAACGTCCCTGTACAATGGAATGTAGTTATTCCACTTTTTTTTACATACTGTCTCCACATTGATATAATATGTAAGATAACGCCGGCAGAAGAGAGTAAACATTTGTTAATATTATGTTAAATCTTAACTTTGTCTAATGTAGACTGAATTTGTCAGTATTATTGCAGTGTTAAAAGAAAATTGTCAGCGCTCGAGCTCTGACAACGTTGTCTTGATAATGCTTGGTAAAAGACGCCATCTTGATTGTTGTTGGTACTTTTTGCATGGTTTATTATGACATACGTTTTCCCCTATAATTGATACAGATAAAAAATTATCTGCAACTCAAACAAAAATTTGACGTTTGTCTTGATACAAATTTCTCTAATGTAGACTCAAAGTAAACAATGGGTAAATGTATTCTAATAAATTTCATAATATTTCATTATTTTCATTCAGTCACAGAGTAAACATGTAATTTTTATTTAAGAAATTCGAAATTTTTTAGCACAATTTTAATGAAAATATATATCTGAATGTAGAATAACCATTAAAATAAAACTATTTTACAAAAAAACATTGTTTTTAAGTACTTTTAAAAATAAACATTCACACACACAAACAAACTTTCGTATATGTGTATTTTTTTGGGAGTAAATCTTATAAGATAGTTGTGTAGAAAAATCTTATCACAACAGTCTCATAATATTTCTTATAATACTAATATTTTAGTCTACACTTGAGATAATTCTCTCAGAGAGCGGATTTGACACTCTCTGTTACATATTATGATATAAAAATATTACGTGGAGACCCAGTGTTATGCATTTGCTATTATTCAGGATTTACCGTTAATGCATTCAGCCAATCAGAAACTGACACGTGCCAGTTAACAAGTGGTTGAATGCAAGGAAAACGAAAAGGAAGAAAAGAAATAAGTAAAACACGCATGTTTTTTTTTTAGATGGACATTAAGTATTCTGGCGTGGTGGTGATCGGTCACAAGAAAAAAAAATAACGCATAAAATAAAGAAATAAAATATATTATGCTAAAAACGAAAAGATTTAATTTAATTTAAAATGAAATATTTATATTATAAAAAAAAACAACAACAAGAAGCAACCAACAATTTTAAACAAACTAAAATTCTTAAAATTATCGTTCTCTAATTATTTACTTAAACCAATTGAATTATTATCAAAACAAAATTATAAATTTTTTTTTATTAAACAAACAATTAAAAAAAAAAAACAACAGCAGCAACAACAGCACTATCAAATAAATCAGCCCCAACAACAACAATATAATTATGCACGTAATGTTTATAAAACTCACGATTTAACCATAGAACATCATCCACAACCACAACAATCACTTCAAAATCAACAACAGCAAATAGCAACTACAACAACACATTATCATCATCAACAGCAGCAGCCACAAAACTCAATGCACTTGCAACGCAAACAACAACAACAGCTCTCATTTAATGGTAATATGAAAAATAATAACAACAACCTCAATACAAACAATAATAATTAGGCTGTTATTTTTTTTAATAATTTTTTTTTTTGTGTAGATATAATTATGAATTCAAAATTGTATTAATTTTTTTTTAAATGGATGTTAGGATGATTGCTGGTATGGGTAAGTTGTAGGGATGAATGGTTGTCTTAGGGACAGAATGTTATAGAAATAGGGTACGCGTTCTGTCAAGGCGTCTGACAGTGGGATAGTCAGTATGGTGGGAGAAATGTACCCCAGTTGGCACAACATCTTGCCAACAATAGGTTGTCTAATCATATTTTAAATATCTTCCTTTCCATTCTTTTTTTTGATAAATATACTCTTAGGTATTTTCGGGCAAGGAGTTAGATATGTTATGCGCGCAAACCTGGTTAGGAGTCTAATACCACTTAGAGAGCTAGTCGATAATACCCTATTTGCCCCTTAACTCAGCGTTTTGTTAAAATACATCATCTTTCTTATCTTAACTTCGAAATTATAACAAACATTGTTATTTTTTTTTGTCCCTCAAGTAATTGACGCATAACAGGTTACATAAAGAGTTTCTAACTTCCTCTTACGGAAATTTACATACACAAAATTAGTAATTTGTTATCAAGCTTACGTTAGAATTTGTATCCTCTATTATGAAAATAATATTATTCTGTAGAACAATTTTTAAACAAGATATTAAACAAAATGTTTGGATAATTTAGATCTATCTAATAGGAGAAGCTTAACCCGCTAACTTTAGGAAAAATTTTTAAAAATAGTAAAAACGCAATGAGTTTAATGCTAATTATCAACCTCCAAAAATTAAACTTTAGAAAATTATATTTTACTATGTCCACTGATATATATATATATATATATATATATATATATATATATATATATATATATATATATATATATATATATATATATATATATATATATATATATATCTAAAGTTTAATTTTTGGAGGTTGATAATTAGCATTAAGCTCAGAATATAAAGAAATCGGAAGCTGTGAAAATGGCAGTATTTTCAAAGAATTTAGTTTGAATATAATCTATAATTTTACAGCCGTATTCAAAAAAACTTAACACAGCTTTACCAACCATTTATAATCAAAATTACTTAAAGTTGTATTCAAAAACATTGATTTGCTTACTATACCATTGGTAAAGCCTTGTAAACTTTAAAAATTTTAATAATGGTTCGACCCTACTTTAAGACCATATTTTAAGATTATTTCCGTTACATTTTTCAAGAAAAATAAAAATAATGATAAATTTTTAGATTCATTTCAACAAAATCAACGTATTTAAAATGTCCGAATGTTAAAATCTGTGATAAAATAAAAAATGTTTCAAAATATCAGAATATCCAATTGTATATGTGTAGAGAGAAGAGCTGTGTCAAGATCAAATACAAAAATGTATGTTATAAATCTTTTAGGAAATAAAAAATAATGTTCAAACAAACGGTCTTCGGATCCCCTTACATCTAAGGAGACTTGGAACCACATTTGTGAACCAATGTACTCTATAAGACGATGCGAAAACTAGGAAATAAAAAGTTGTTATGTTTACCTCTCAGCCGGCTAACAGCCGACTTTGAGCCGCCGCCAACAAGTTTTAGCAAAGCCGCCGCCGCCGTTAAAATCGTTCGGCGCAGGTCTCTGATTTAGTGTCAAAAAAACGAGCAACCGGTCAAGACTGAATTTTTGGTAGATGTTATTTAAATATTTATTGGATTTGTTATTTGCGACAAGTTTTAACAAAATTCTTAACATTCCATAAAGATATATATAAATTTGAAATGTCTCAATAAATTGATAAATAAAATATAAAAGAAAATTGTATTAGAAGTGTTAAAATAGCAAAATTCAAGGCCGAATTGACGTGTTAATAACATTTCTAATTAATTTATCTGAGGTAAGAACAACAGAGAATTATAATTTTCAATGATTTTTAAGAACTTGAAAACAAATACAGCAAGAACAAAGTGAAAATATTGTTTTAATAAAATATTGTAATAATATATAATTAAATAGAAATGTTAGTTTTTATTCTGTGACTATTTTGTTATCAATTGCACTCCAAAAAATTAATTGAGATAAAAAAATGTATACGTTTTGTGTCAGAACTAAATAAAAAGAAAAAAAAAACATCAACTGAAAGATAAAAAAATGTAATTGATTTTAGTTAATATTGCTGCTATTTGAAATTAAATACAAATAATATATTTTTCCTATAAACCTGTTTTTGTGTGATTTTAAGATTTTTAGAAGTTATTTTTTTATTTTTTGTTTATGCATACATTTCCACGATGATTCTATCTAAAGTATACATACCTTTTTTATTAATTATTTTTCATTTATTTACATTTTTATATGTACGTGCACACCTTTTCACACACTGTTTATCTTTGTGGCTGTGTTTGTTTCTTAATTTCAAAAAACTCAAGTGTTAAACCACTTGTGTTTATTTTAAAAAAAGAAACATTAAATATGTTATATGAAGCTTTTTATTAATTATTTAAAATTTAAGCTGACGTTTCATCTTTCTCAATTTTTTCCTGATGTTGATGAGTTGGTTTATTTTATTTATTTTCATCATTTGTGTTGTTGCAGCTATTAATGTTTTTGGATACGTTTTAGTGGGTTAAACAACCCACTTTTCGGTTAATTTTCTGTTTTCATTTTATTCTCAATAATGTTTATGTTCTTATTTCGTTTTATTAAATTTAAAATTTTCTGGCTTATTACGGCTGTTAAAATTAAATGTTTAACTGTAAGCCAGTCATGTTGGAGAAATCTCCCAGTTTTTTTTGTCTTTTTTTTTTGTGAATTAATCACCTGCACAAACATACGCACATTTGTTTCATTAAATGATGATAATTTGTCGCTTAGATGGCTGTTGTTATTTATCGAAACTCTTTCATGTTTGCAATCTTCATTGAGTTTATTGACTTGTTTAAGGTCAGTGTAAAACATTGAAGCAAACAAAGCTTTTATACATGACAATTATTTTGTTGTTGTTGTTTTAAGCACTGCTACATAGATACGTGGAGAGATTGTTAATTAGAAGAAAATAATGCATTTTTTTATTTAATTTTATATATTCTTCCTAAGCTAAAACATGAGATGAACATGTTTCGAGGGTTTATATTTAAATGGGCCATAAGCAGATTAAAAAAAACACTTGTTATTTGACAGTTCTAACATTTAAAGATAATCCTGCCAAAAACAAAGTTTCGTTTTTTTTTTATCTTCTGATTGGTATGATATCATAAGTTTAACATATTGTCAAATTTTTTCCAAAAATTTTATCTTTTACGCTTTTAATTTTCGATTAACAAAACGGGCATATAAACGTTTTATCAGAGATCGGATTTTAATACTAAAAAACTAACTTTTTATTTCAATCGGGCAACAGTCTTTAATGTTCAAAAAATAATAAAAATCATGATATAAAAATAATTATTTATATCATGATAAAAATCCATTAATAGTTTAATTTTTTTCATCCCGATCGAAATTCAAATCGGGCCTCATGCAGATTTAGAAATTTTTTTTGCGTCAGACTCTTCAGTTTTCTATTTTTTATATATGGTGTTAATTTTGGAGTCAAAAGTTAATTCTAACACTGTTTTTTCACTTTTTGTTTTTGGGCTATCTACAAACAGTATATTTTTCTTAAGGCAAAACGGGCTATGTGCAAGTTTTTGTTTGATTTTCAAAGAAATGTTAAAATAAAAATTGATAAATAATGAGAATTTTCTTTGCGGTTTGAACTTTTCTTAAACATTTTGAATTACAATCTTAATATATCTCATAAAAATTTTGTTATCTCAATGCAGTTTGGAGAAGAAAGCCATTGAAGTTGGATTTTTAATCTTTTTTAGATGCTTATAGATCATACGCGGGTACACCTATCAACATTTTATGAAGCTAAGTTGGAGCACTATACGCTAGATTTAAAGATATGAATGAAATAATTTTAATAAAATTCGTAATTATAAGCAAAACATCTTAGATACCAAAATCATTGCCTTAAAAAAATGATAATTAAATAAAAAGTGCAATAAACATCGTCTTTAAAGGTTTTAATAATTTTTGAGTTGTTGATATGCAATTTAATACAATTTTAATTGATTTAATTTTTTTTTTTTTTGCAAACAATTTTTTTCGCATGCAATTTTTTTTTTTTCAAAATTTAATTTTTAATTTTAATTTTGAACACATTTTTGTTCTTTTAGTAAACATTCCTGTTATTTGAAATTTCAAACGATTAAAAATGGTGCATCCAACCACAAAATTTAGATTTTTTTTTTTTTTTTATCCCCTGATTGGTATGATATCATAAATTTAACATATTGTCAATTTTTTTCCGAAAGTGTTATGTTTTACTTCTTTAACTTTCATTAAACAAAACGGCCTATAGAACATTTTATAACAAACATTAAAAATAAATAAGACAAAACGGGCTATCTACCATAACTTCGCGAATAATGGAGTTAAAAGATGTATTTTTCAGTGTGAGGTTTAGTGGACGTAATATTAATAAATCGTAGAAGAACGGATTGCAAAATATTGAAAAATGATGGAAATAAACAGTTTTTATGTTCTCCTGAAAATGCTGTTTTGCATGAGGCCCGTTTTGAATATAAGCCCTCGATATATCTTTTGTGATATTGATTACAAAAGTTTAAAATTATTTTGTACTTTTTTCATCAGATGAAAAAAATTTAAACATCAATTTTTAATGAATTAAAAATAGGAAAAAATGTATTAGTCCTGAACTTGTTATCTTTGGCGCTACGACCAATGATTTTTGTTTGAAATTGTCACCTCCAGCACTAGTTCTGTGGAAGTGTTAGCTAGCCAGTATTCTATGGAACAGTTCTAGAACTAGTTCTTTAATCAATAATTTTTGTTCGAAATTGTCACATTCAAAACTAATTCCATAGAAGCGTTAGAGAACGCTTTCAAAAGCTGTTTTTTTATGTTTTATTGTAATGGCCTATTTTCTAAAGGCCACTTTTGAAATCAATTAAATTTTGTAAATAGCCTTTTTTAATTTTTGAAATTTGTTATACAAGTTTTTTAAACAGTTCTAGGAAATTATTCGAGAACCAGTAATTTGTTCTCAGAAGTAATGTAGAAGTCATACAGAATTAGTTGTAAAGCACTAGTTCTCTAAAACATTCTTTAAAACGAATTTAAAATCACAGTAATGTAATCCATTAGTGTCAGAATTGGTTGTGATACCACTAGTTTTGAGGATATTATTAAAATATCTGCAGTAGTTCCGATTACACCAGTTCTAGAACTAATGATTTTAGAATATGTTCTAAAATTTTTCCTGGACATATTTTTTTAACAAATGAAAAAACATTTTGAAGAAAATATTGACTGAAAAATAAAAATGAAAAGTTGTCGGGTGCATAACACACATTAAAAATTAATTTAAGACAAAAAAAATTATGTTATGACTTCTTCTGATTGCTTGGGTTGAGATATGTTGTTCAGATTATTTAAAATCTGACACCGGATATTGTTGATGTTATCCGCTTCATAATTTTTACTAAGGATTTAGTGATTTGGTTTGCTTAATTCTTTATTGACTTGATTTTCTTCTTTTGGCATTGTTGTCGTTGTATTTGTTATGTACTTTTTGTATAGACTGATCATATTTGATATTTGTTTTGCGGTGCATTGTTTAATTACTCAATTTATTTCCTATTATTTATATATTTTTAGGGAATGTTAGGATGTATGTTTTTCAAACTATTTTGCTATAGTTGTTTCTTCATTGTTGGGAGGTGCATGCCATTTTAACTGCATAGATTCTTGGATTCATATATTGTCCCCTTTATGATATTAAATATTGTAGAATTGGTTTACCAATGTTTGGGTAATATATGTTGACTTTATTATGAGAGAATAGTGAGTTGTTTAAGGACTATGTAATTACTGAGTTAATTTTACTAATGAGGTGTGAACACACTGTAATACTGTTTTGGCAGATAATGACTTGTGATGACATTGTGGACATATTATTTTGAATTGGTGGTACTTTTTCTCTACTACCTCTGTTTTTCCTCTAAAGGAGTTTTCTTTTCAGTTGGTTCTTGTTGAAATTAATTACGATTATTATATTAAGTATTTGGATGGTGTATTTGATGTTTGATTTTTGTTTGAATCACTATTGATAATGAGGTGCATAGTTACATTCCTCTTATATACATATTTTTTCCATTTTCAGAATATACATATGTTTGTAACTGACAAGTGCTTTGTAGCTTCATATTTGACACATAGCTTTTGAGTTTGAATTGCTTCATCGCTAATTTTATGATTTACTTATCTCTTTTGTTACTACATTTTTGGGAATGTTTGTGAATACCACATATTTTTTTCTTTAGCCTGTTTCGCTTTTTCCTTGAATTTGTACTTTTTATGAATAGAGTGAGTAATTTAATCGTCCTCAATCTTTTTTTTTTTTTTTTTAAATTTAGTATTGTTTTATATAAATTTATTAAAGTTCCTTATATTTATTTAAATTAAATTAAATCAAAAGAATTAATCTTAAGTTGAAATTTTTAACCGCTTATGGCCCAGAGGCTAGGTTATTGAATATTGATAAATAAAATAAAATAAAAAAGGACTATCTACCACAACTTCGTGAATTAACACCATTATTTGATTTATTTTTCAGTGTGAGGTGTAATAGGCAAATCACCCAAATCAAATATAGAAAAATTATTATTATAATCTAACAATACATGTATAATTGGCCATGAAGGCTTTTATGTATTGAAATAAATAAATTTAAAAAAAATCACCCAAATGAAATAAAGAATTGTCCAAAAATAAATAAAAAAAAATTTAAAATTTGCCGAATTTGGACTGGGTAGGATTCTGGTCTAAATTAAAATGGTTTCCTAGACAGACGGTCTTCGCCCGGACGCAGGAGCTTTCAATTCCCGGCTTAGCTAAATAAAAATATTCTCAATAGGATGACCTCATGCATGTTGTAAAAATTAACAAGCAAGAAAATTTTACGTTAAAGGGCGGTAAAGTGGCCGACCATGCCCTGTTTTGATTTTCAAGGTTATATCGACCCTCGAACTATGTGTTCATGCTTTTGTTTAAGAGATATCAGCAGAAAAGTATGAAATGAAGCTACAACGGAGACCCTGTGCTTCTAGTATTTAGCCCATAACTTTTTTGTTTATTATCCGATTTTCAGTACCAAACAAACCTTATATAAGGTAAATATTTGAGCCAAATTTCGTCCCCATACCTTGTCCCGTTCGAGCCCTATCCTGCTTTCAACAGTCGGATGGACAGACGGACTTTATGGGGTCTTAAATGATTTTTTTTGGCATGTTACACATGAAATGACAAAATCAATATACCCCATCTTTTTGATGGTGGGTGCAAAAAAAAAAAAAAAAAAAAATAATAAAAGCGAAAAATTACTTATTACTTACTTATTAGTTATAAATTTTGGATAATTTTTTATATTAAGTATTACCTAAATTTGTTGAAAATTTTTTGGCCGATTCTTCTATACTTGATTTGGGCGATTTTGCATTGGGCCATTTTGCTGGCAGCCGTTTTGTAAACGTAATATTAACAACTCGTAGCATACCGGATTGCAAAATTTTGGAAAAATAGTGAAATAAACAGTTTTTATGCCCTCCTGAACAATTGGGGTTTTTCATATGGTCCGTTTTGAATATAAGGGCACGATATGTAAATTAATAGTTCAGATAACAAATGTTCTCTATATTCTCTATAATTTTCTTTGTTTACTTCTATAGAATAAATATTAAAACCGTTTTATATTAAAAAGATTTACACGTTCTAAATCTGTCTTTTTCACTAAATTCGATATTCAAATTCCTGTTCATTTAGGTTTTTTTTTTCTCTTTTGTCTTAGTTTTTCTGAAATTCGTACTCTTCTAAATTTTTTAAGTTTTTAATTCAAGAAAAAAATTCAAATCAAAACCCATTCTTATAGATATTTTGTATTCTTAAATGTTTGTGAAATACACTAAAGGATATTTACAGAAGACTAGAACAAAATTTCAATTTTTTTGTTGAAAAATGTTGCAATTAAATACTTTGTTTTGTAACTAAATATTATAAAAGTGGAATCTACACATAATTATCTATCAAATAAGATATAAAAAGAGAGAATCGATTATAAAATGTTAAAGTTATTACGAATTCCCCAGATCATTAATGTGTTTACGAACACTTGTTAAAGAGTGTACAACGATTTTACTAATATTTCACAAAGTATGTTTTTGGAACCGTAAGAACAATTCTAGGGGGGTTATGGTCAAATTCGAAAGTTGTTAAATTTTTGTGCAATCTAATGTACAGTGAACAAAAATAAGTTATCTTACATTAACCGCATTATTCCAAGCATATAAGATGAATTTCTGAACTTTCATTAGGTTTTTGAATTTTGGTGATTACTGGTAGTACTATCTTGGTTTCAGCGCTAAAATGAATTTATTGAACAAAACCAACATCTTTTATGGAAAACTAATTAGTTTTTTATATGTAATTGGTTTCAACTTAAAAGCGCCTTTTGAACTATTTGTTTAAAATTTATTCTATATCTTTCTCATAATAAAAATAATAAATTTATAAAATGAGTAATTCCATTTTAAATTTAAAAAATTTTGAACCTAGATTAAAGATTTGGATAAAATTCGATGCATACATAATAATACATAATCATGTAAAATTAATTTTATTTATTTTTATTTTGAAAACTGTGGCAACTCTATAGCTTTAAGTGTGATTAACTGATTTTTTTAAATGGCCAAAACTTTTGTTGTATAAAAGATATCAAAATAATTGTTCTTGCAATAAATTTGTCAAAGTTAGTATTTAAAAATGCGGTAAAAGAATTTAAAAAAATTAGTTTGAACATATTTTTTTCTTAAAATTATCTTTAAAGACATTTATCTTAAAAAGTCCATCTTCAATTTTTTTATAATTTTTTTGTAGGAATCTCTATTGGTATACTTACTATAGACAAAATTTCAGAGAGATCAAATTCTTAAAATTTAAAATGGAATTACCCAAATCTATTATGTATGGAAACGTAATAGTATGCAAATTTGTTTTATAAATCGGTAATAAATTTATTGTTTTATTATGAATAATTATGTAAGGATATTAAAATTTCATAACATGTTATTTGTTTACTTTTATTTCATTATAAATTTTGCTACGTTTATAAAATGCTGGAATTTCCAAAGCCTGTTTAGAGCCACAATACTTCACTATTTCTTTTTCATGTCAATAATTATAGTTTAGGCCTTTGAAGAATATAAAGAGTACATATTTATATTAATAAAAACAGGATTTAAAAAAACTAGTAACATGTTGATATTGTCTGGGATAAAATTTGGACACACTTCATAGCGGTATTATTTAAATTTAGCAATTAAACGTACAATCGTTTAAGTCGTCAACAGTTTTTTTATTTATGTATATCTTTTTTCAATCAAGTTTTTAAGTGGAAAAAAAAAAAAACTTCTCTAAGTATTTTAAAATAAGCAGAAGTATTTGTGTTATCCAATCGTAATTTGTTTCCATATTTTTGTGAAAATGAGGTAATATCGTCTATTTTTGTTTTTCATTCCATGTTAATTTTTTCCTGTAGTAATTTATCTTAATATACATAAGAGTGTTCGATGTAAATAGTGTCACTCATTTTTGTTTTTGGTGGGCAAAAAAAAAAAAAAAAAATTAAAATTTAATTAAAAATATCAATATTTACATAACGTCACCGAAAATGCAAAACAACGTAACATCAAAATTTTCAATTTTCTGTTTCTGATGAAATATAGCTTATTATTCCAAAATACGTGTGATCAAAAATTTTCAGACTTGTAGCTCAAAAAATGACGATTTTATTAACGAAAGCAATAATTTTCTTAAGTCAAAATAACGTAACATCACATTTGTTAAAAAATATTATTTTTTTTTATTTTTTTTACGAATTTAGATTGCAAATGATTACAAATATAATGGCTATTAAAATTTTGGAGTAAAAGTTATCAGAAATCGTTTTAATTACAATTTTTCTAAAATTTGTATTGATGTTACGTTGTTTTGGCTTCAGAAAATTGAAATCTTGAAAAACGTAAGCCACATAACTTAAAAAATATTTAATAAAAATAAAGATATTCATCATCAATATATTAAGTAGTATTTAAGGATGTAATAACCCAAAAATCTTGTTTGTAGGACAATTCGTTTAGATTTTTGAAAGTTTTTTGTGCCTCCTGTAAAGTTATGAAAAGTGATGTTACGTTGTTTTGCATTTTCGGTGACGATAAACTCTATTAATTCATTTCAAATATAAAAAAAAATACTAATAGAGTTCATTTTTATTTAATTTAAAAAATGTTAATAAATTCGCCATAAAAATAAATTCAACATAAAAATAAAAAAACAAAAAGTGCTTAATGGTTTGGAAATGCATTTCTATTTATAAAATAGGAGAAACAGTGGTACACAAAGGTAAAATTCTCAGATTTACCATAATCAAAGGTATAATAGTTCCATAAAGTTACTGTTTAACTTTTGTGAATTTTATCCTACAGTAAAATACTTATACTACTACTTATTTATGTAACATTGATTTTTTGACTTCTTTAATAAGAATCATATTCACTAAGTAGTAATGTGTTGAAATTAATCTTTAGCTGTTTATTTTACTAACAATCTTTTGATATCTTCGATATACAACTTGAAATAGAAACAATTTAGTTCAAGATACTACTTCGTTTACTCATTTATGACATCCGCTGTATGTATATGAGTTTTTATTTTTGTTATTTTGCTTTCATAATAGTGCATTTGATGTCTAAGCTAAGTACTATGGTCTTGTTATTTTTGATAATATTAATATTATTTTTATATAATTTTTTTTTTTTTTTTTCATTTTTAAAACCAATATGGTAAAAAATGTAATAAGATCCTTTATTTAATGTTAGATCCTCATCCTTCATTTTTCCATGGTTTTATGAGGGTTAATTGAGAAATCCTGATTTTTAGAACTTTCTAGAGGCTATGTACGATAAGTTAGACACTTGACTAGTACAACATTTTTGTAGCCCCATGTATTGGCTATAAACCTTGAGTGACTAATTTCCTCTACCTATTACCTAGACAATTTTGTAACCTAAAAACTCCTCAGGAACGCATATTTTCTCTGGTCCTCAACGGGTTAAAAATATGAAGTGATGAAGATGATGATGATTTTCAAGATACTTTTTGTAGACATAATTATTGTATTTTTTTTGTAATACTGACCTGGATATGAAATTTCACAATTTATTCTACATCACAAAAAAAAAAAAAAAAAAAAAAAATTGTTTGCCAAAATCCGCAAAATTCAAATCTAACTTAACTCGAATCTATAAAAAATAACGAACTTATTCTTTCTTATTAGCATAGTTTTCCTATTTTTTTGAAATTTGTTTAACAAAATTTAAATTGGAGTTTTGAAACATTCATAATAAAACTTATCCTTTTTCAATAAAACATTAAAAGGGAATTATATTATCTGGCAGTAGTCAAAGCATTTTTTTGTAATTTGAACTAAAATAGTATTTTACATATACACTGCTTTTCTACAGAATATGTTCAAGATTTTCGTTACATTAAACTTGTTATTTTTAAAATAAGAATAAAATTAATATTATTTTCATAATAAATTTTAAAGTCGTAATTTCTAAGATATTTACAAGCAAAATAAATTTAAGTAATAACTAAGGAAAACACACAATTATGGGCGAATTTAACAAATACTTGACGCAAATTGATTTTATTCTTAATGAACTGAACTTATTCAGATGAAAAAACAAAATTGCCTTAAGAAAATTCGTTAAAAATCGTACATAGTTGTTTATTAATTATATTTTGCTATTAAACATTTTACAATTCAAGACTTTAGAAATCAAGACAAAGAAAATTTAACTATATTAAAAATAATACAAGTTTTAATGTAACGAAAATCATGAACCTATTCAGTTGAAAAGCACTGCACATATCTAAAAAAATAAAAAAAAAATGTTCTGTACTTCTCTTACACAAGAGTTCGAAAACATGTTAATGGTCGGGGAATTTGTTAATAACTTTAATATTTTCTAATCGTTTTTTATTTATTTATATAAAATATTGGGTCATATACGATTAATGCAGTATAATAAATGATGAATAATATAATAAACTCATTCAAATAGTGTAAGATCAAAATAATCAGGTTATTTAAAATATCGTTTTGAATATATCGAGGGCTTATATTCAAAACAGGCCATATGCAAAACACCAATTGTTCAGGAGAACAGAAAGAAATAAAAGATAATCTTTTTGGAAAAAAAATTACAATTTATTAAATTTCTGATCATACCAATCAGATATGATAAAAAAAAGCGAAATTTTGAGGTTGGTAGGACCATTTTCAAACAGGTGTGCTTACTAAGCCATATTTGGCCCTATTGGCTTGGTTTAATTGAAATAAATAAAAAATAAAATAAAATAAAAAAACGAAATGTGTTCAAAATTTAAATTATAAATTAAATTTTGGAAAAAATGCAATAAAATGTTTGCAAAAAAAATTTGAAAACTAAATAGTTTGATGAAAAAAAAAATTGGAAATCAGCATGAGGCCTATTTTGGATGTAAGCACTCGACATATTAATTAAGATTTAGATTTGAATAATAATTTATAAGATATTGTTTAAAAGCAGCTTTAGAAAAATTAAATTTCTTCAAATTGAGAGGTAGTAAATTCCAAAGTCTTTACCGTCTTACCAAAAACGATTTTTCAAACTTGGATTTTAATATTTTTTTTTTATCTTTTTGATAGATAATTATGCCTAGATTACGATTCCTTTATGTTAAAATGAAAACAATTTTTGATAGTAAAAATTTTATCATATAAAGTTTAGGGTCGATGCGGCACATGTAAGCAACATCTGATCGCTGTAATATTTTGCACACTAAGGGGAGCTACGATCTAAAATTGTTTTTGAGCAGTCTAACGTAAATTGCATGAGAATTCGTAGAAATTTGTCTATAGATCGTATATATAAACTACTCCAAAAATAATTTTTTTATGTATAAATCTCACATAAATATTATTTTTATTCGTATTATTATTATTTTGTATCTGACATTTAGAAATTTATAATCGATATTAAACAATTAAAAATAAAACAATTTAAAATTAATTTAGAAATGTGCATTACTTTTAATAATTACATAAGTTAATAGTATTATTTTCAGTGTATGTTTCCCCGTTGAAAGAAATAATTTTATCAAATAAGTCATGCAGGGAAAATATTAAAACGTACAGTGAGTGCAATATTAATGTATGTTACTAGGGTATTGGCAGTATATAACGAATAATTCATTATGTCTTTACTGTCCACTCGCATTTAAAAGATTTTCTTAAGTTAGTAATACATACTTTAATTATAATTAAAAAAATTTAGTTAAGGAAACTGTAACCCCATTTTAAAGATGCCAGTCAAGAGAGAGAGAGAGGGAGAGAAAAAAAAAAAAAACTTAAATAACTTTAGAAGTCGTACATACCATACAGTAAACAACTAAAAACTGTAAATATGTACCCGCATATTATACATACAATCTAAACTAGCTGTTATCAGTAAATTTTGTTGAAATATTTGTCTTAACAAGTTTACTTTTTTCTTATTTTCAGCAAAAAAAAATATTATATTTTTTATATCAGTTTGTACGGCGAAACACGTAAATGAATAAATAAAAAATAAAAAATTTTAAACTAAGCAGCTACTGAATTCCGTACGCAGTAAATATTTTTATTTTTTATATTTGCAAAATTTCATTTTGAAAAAAGTCTTGATGAGACGTTATAGTTAAAGTTAAAGCGGACCAACACAATCACAAAGTATTTGCAATAATCGCAACAACTATGAGACGACCAAATATTAAATGGCTTTTTAAAACTGGCTGCCTTCTTATTATAGTTGGAACATTATTCATATTGCTAACTGGCTACTTATCAGCCAGTCCATATACAAATCGTTTGCCAAATCAACGATCAAATGGAGCGCCTTATGAACCGCAACAGCAAAGACAAAACAGAAAATTAGAAGATCCTTTGGTTGATATTCAGCCAGTAGTACCAGCACCTGCGAAAGAAAACGTGAGAAAACACGCACCATTTGTGCCACCAGTTGAACAACCGAAAATTAATAAAAACGACCAGGAAAATGTCATTGAAGAGGAAGAAATTAATAATGCGATTGATGAAGAGGATCCAAACCAGCAGCAAGAAAATGCTGATGAAAACCCTCAACAACGTCAGCAACAGCAAATACTGCCTCCAAATAAAACGAAAAAAGATTGGCATGATTATACGGCCATGGAACGTGATGCCAAACGTATTGGTTTTGGTGAACAAGGCAAACGTGCTACAAACAATGATGAAAGTACACGAGATTTAGAGAGAAAAATGTCTTTGGAAAATGGTTTCAACGCTTATTTATCAGATATGATATCGGTGAATCGCTCAGTGCCCGATATACGAAATGTGGGGTAAGTCTTGTGTTGCAAATTATTATTATTTATAATAATGGTATTCACCTCAGAAATTGCAAATTTGCAAAGTAAGTTGTGAAAATTTATTTCATGTGGTTGTTGTTGTGTTTACAGAAATCGATGCAAATTTTCTACTTTGCAAGGGTCTTGCAAAGTTACAAATTTCTAAGGTAGTAATACCTTTAATAAAATGTATAAGTTAGAAGTAATAGTTGCAATGTGAAGTAAAAGTATATTATTGAACAAAATAATTTCGCTAGCCAATACAAATAAATTTTGGGAGTGTGGTTTAACTTGCTTTTTTACCAGTAGTGTATTTTTAAAATGTCTTTATTTCGTTTTTTTTTTTCAGCTGTCGCACCAAACAATATCTTTCTGAACTGCCAACAGTGAGTGTTGTTATTCCATACTTCAATGAACACTTCAGTGTCTTAATGCGTTCAGTTCACAGTTTAGTGAATCGTTCACCGCCTGAATTGTTGAAGGAAATTATTCTAGTCGATGACTTTAGTGATCGCGAATATCTTTTCAAGCAGTTGGATCAATATGTTGCTGAGAATTTTCCAAAGCTGGTAAAAATTATACGCTTGACCAAGAGAACTGGATTAATTGGGGCTCGTATGGCTGGAGCACGCAAGGCTACGGCGGAGGTTTTAATATTTTTGGATTCACATATTGAAGCAAATTACAATTGGCTGCCACCTTTATTAGAACCTATTGCTATAAATAAGCGAACAGCTGTGTGTCCATTTATTGATGTTATTGATCACAGTAATTTTGAGTATCGTGCTCAGGATGAAGGAGCACGTGGAGCTTTTGACTGGGAATTTTACTACAAACGATTGCCTTTACTGCCTGAAGATTTGGTAGATCGTACGAAGCCCTTTAAAAGTCCAGTTATGGCGGGTGGCCTGTTTGCCATTTCTCGTGAATTTTTCTTTGAGTTGGGTGGCTACGATGAAGGTTTAGACATCTGGGGAGGTGAACAATACGAATTGAGTTTTAAAATATGGATGTGTGGTGGTGAGATGTACGATGCCCCTTGTTCGCGTGTGGCTCATATCTACAGAGGACCACGCAATAGTTCACCCAGTCCTCGTAAAGGGGATTATGTTCACAGAGTAAGTTGACGAGTTAAAATTTAATCAATATATTACTTGTTAATTTCGTTTTATTTTTAATTAGAATTATAAACGTGTGGCGGAAGTTTGGATGGACGAATATAAAAATTATTTATATGAACACGGCCAGGGTATTTATGAGAACATTGATGCAGGAGATCTTACAGAGCAGAAGGCTATACGCACCAAATTGCAATGTAAATCATTCAAGTGGTTTATGGAAAATGTGGCATTTGATTTAGTAAAGGTTTATCCACCAATTGAACCCCCAGATTATGCATATGGGGCTTTGCAGAATCTAGGAACTCCTACACTATGTGTAGATACACTAGGTAAACCTCGTCATTCCGAAGTTGGCTTATATCCCTGTCATGATGATCTTACACGGCCAGGACGCAATCAAAACTGGGCCTTAAGTTGGCACAGAGATTTGCGTTTGCGTCGCAAACTTGACTGTTTGGATGTTCAACAGACCTACAAAAATGCCCCGGTTTGGTTGTGGGATTGTCACGGTCAAGGTGGCAATCAATTCTGGTCATATGATCGTGATAATAAATGGTTAGTACATGGTCGCAATAAGGGTCATAGTAAAAGATGCTTGGAAGCTTCACCAAGAGATCGTAAACTATTTGTTAACATTTGTGATGAAGATAATCCTCATATGCAATGGAGATTTGGTGTTTTCAATAATACAGCACTGGATAGTTTTTGGGAAGGAATTCCCAAGACCCACTAATGTGTCCGTGAGTTACCGTTTGTGATTAATTACCTTTTGTACTTAATTGTATGTGTTTTTTTTTATTCGCTTTGAGAACATAGTTCTAGTGGCAGAAACTCATGTAATGTTCAAGAAAAAAGACATCTGTCATTTGATTATACACAATACAATCTGAAAGTAGTTGTAAATAAGTTCATGCACAAGACATAGAATTAAATTACTAACGCATTCTAGTTTTAAAAATACTAATTTTATTTTAATAATGCCAAGTATTGTTATACGTACTATTCTTTTTAACAAAAGTGAAAAAAATATCCATGTTTGCCAATATTTTATTTATATTTAAGTTTATTTTTTTTATTTTTTTTTTGGAATAGATATAAATACATAAATAAAACGAAAATAATTTAATATATAAAATTAAGAGTAATGTGTTCTCTATACAATTAGTTAATTGTTATTTAAATATTTGTATAAGATGACAATTTTTAATAAAGAAATAAGTAGTTTTAAAAATATTGTATTTTTAATTTTTATGGTCTATAAAAATTAAGGAGTAGACTAAAGAAGTAGCTACTTATATGTACATTAGGCTGCACTAAAATTTACCAACTTAAAACTCGTTCTTTGTGTTGCAAAAACGTACTGTGTGAAATATGAGCGAAATCGGTTACCCTTTGTAGCCGTTGAAGTAATTGTGTATGTAAAAAAAGGGCACCAAATGAATTGATATTGGTTCAAATTTCCGCCCAATAGATTTACCTCAGTAATTCTAAAATTTAAAACATGCAATATTAAGTGTTTCCTGTGTTGAACTATTAGTTATTCATTCATTTTTGACAAATTTAAGCATTCTTGCATCGATTTGTTAAATCATATTTTAACACATTCAGGTCAAAACGGAATGGATAATGGAATATTCCTATTTTATATCTTATTTTAGCTATTATGTTTGCATACGTTAGAGTAAAATTTTGCATATGTGCTTTTTATTTTTATTGTCAAATAAATTTTTCAAATCCAATTCTCCTATTTTTTTCATCCTATAAACATTTAGACAATTGCATAATATTCCGACACATAAATATTATCAGCTGTTAATCTCTAATATCAACTTTGAATATTAAGTGTAAAATACATAATTTGTGTTTTTGCGATTGCTAATCAGAATCAAGTCATATTTGTTAGCATGGAAATGTTTAAAATTAAAAATTTATTATGAAAAAAAAAAAAAAAAAAAAATCTTTGTTTAATCAAATTTGAATCATTTTATTCAAAGTTATTATGGCCTGTTTCTCTATGTCGAACTAAAGCTTTCTTTCGCTTTCTAAGCGAACGAAAACTGATTTGGGTTTCTCTAACTCACTTCTATGCGAACAATGAGTCGAACGACAAGTCGAAAGAAAACGTAAGTGTTTTCATATAAAATTGGGTTTCTGTATTTCGAACGATAAGAACAAAAATGTCAAAATCAGTCACTTGCTATTTTGCTTTCGACTGGTTGAATTTTTTAAAGAAAAATAGGAAAAATACTCATAAGGACATTGCAAATGTTCCTTAATCATGTTTATTATTCATTTTGATGTATTTGGTATCCATAAATGACGATTTCTGTCTAAAAAAACATTTCTAAAAAAAATCAAAAAAAATTTTATTTTTTAATTATTTTAATTTTGTTAGTTTATTTACTTGATTGTATATAAGTTTAAACAATTTAGTAGTACTTTTAATATTTTTACGAAATAAAGTTACTCTGAAAGCAAAATAAAACAAAAACAATACGAAAAGACGTAACTCCATGCGAACGAAAACGTAGGAAATACAGAAACCCAAAATTATTCGAATTCGTTCGACTTGCTTTCGTTCGCTTTGATTTTCGTTCGACATAGAGAAACAGGCTATTAAATTTATTTTGCACATCGAGGTCTTATATTAAAAAAGGGCCATATGTAGATTAAAAAAAAAAAAATGTTTTTGCGACTCTTTAATTTTGTGCTTTTTGTATACGGTATTAATTTTGAAGCCAAAAGTTAATTCTAACACTATGTTTTTCACTTTTTGTTTTTGGGCTATCTACAAATATTTTTTAAAGGAAAAACGTTTTCCCCGGAAAAATTGTATTAGTTCTACGACTAGTTCCAGAACACATGAAAATAGCCTGTACTTGTTCTTCTTTTGCGTTACGACCAATGATTTTTGTTTGAAATTGTCACCTCCAGAACTAGTTCTGTGGAAGTGTTAACTAGCCAGTACCCATTCTATGGAACAGTTCTAGAATTAGTTCTTTAATCAATGATTTTTGTTCGAAATTGTCACATTCAGAACTAGTTCTATAGATGCGTTAGAGAACGGTTTCAGACACTGTTTTTTTTTTTTTTATTTTTATTCTAATGCATTATTTCCTAAAGGCCACTTTTACAATCAATTTAATTTTGTAAATACTCTTCATATTTTTTTTTTTTTTTTAATTTTTGAAGTTTTTTAAAGTTTTTTAAACAGTTCCAGGATGTTATTCGAGAACTAGTAATTTGTTCTCAGGAGTGATGTAGAAGTCATACAGAATTAGTTCTTAAGCACTAGTTCTGTAAAACATTCCTTAAAACGAATTTAAAATCACAATAAGATTCTACTTCATTAGTATCAGAATTGGTTGTGATACCACTAGTTCTGAGGATGTTATAAAAGAATCTGAAGTGGTCCTGATTACACCAGTTCTAGAACTAATGATTATAGAACATGTTCTAAAATTTTTCCTGGGTTATTTGAATTTCAAAGTAGTTTAAAAATAAAAATTGATAATTCATGAGATGTTTCTTTGAGATTAAACATTTTTTTGAACGTTTTGAATTAGAATCTTAAAATGTCTCATCAAAATTATGTTACCTCAATGCAGTCTAAAGAAAAAAGCCAATAAAGTTAGATTTATAACCTTTTTTGGAAGTTTATAGATCATACGCGGGTACACTCTTCAACATTTTATGAGGTTAAGTGGAAGCATAATACCCTAGATTTAAAGACAGAAATGAAATCATTCAAATAAAATTCGTGATTATAAGCAAATCCTCTTAGATATAAAGCAGTTTCTTAAAAAATTATAATTAAATAAAAAGTGCGACAAATATCGTCTTTGAAGGTTTTAATCACAATTGAGTTGTTGAAATGCAATTTAATAAAGTTTTAATTGGTTTGAAATTTTATTTCAATTTTTTCCAATTTTAATTATGAACACATTTTACTTTTTTAGTAAATACACCTGTTAATTGACAGTTCTAATGTTTAAAGATAGTCCTTCCAACCATAAAATTTCGCTTTTTTTTTATCTCCTGATTGATATGATAACATAAATTACAAGTAATTATTATTGAATATTCCAATTACTAATTAAATTCCAAATGTATGTTTTTTTAAAAAATAATTATTCTATGGCGTTAAAAATATACAAATAAATCGATAAAATTTAATTTTAAAGGATTTATAGCACATTTACATATGCACGAAATCTAGTTTAAATGGGATTTCACACAAATTTTATTAGATTTTAAATAGATTTTACATACAAATCAAAATCTAGTTTGTAATGAGATTTTATCAAAATCTCCTAAAGTTTTATTAGATTTTGAAAAATATCGTTATTCAATACTATTTTTCTTTCTGTGTGTAAGTAAAATGCAACAATGTTCCAAATAATATTGACATTTGTGTTTGAAGAAATATTTTCAAAATTAAAAAATAAGAACAAAAAACTGAATTTTATTTTGAAATAATAAATTAATTTATTTAAAATATGTAAATAAAAATTTATATTTAATATGGAATACATTTAAAAGTTTTTAGTGATTGTTTCGTTTTTCAAATTGTCAAATAAAATCTACAAAAGTGACAAAGGTGCGTATGTAAATGGTATAGATTTTATTTTTTCGAAATCTCATTCAAACGAGATTTCAAGTATAAGTGTAAATGTGGTATTAATTACAATTATTTTCAAATACATTGTAATTGGAAATTTTCAATTAAAATTTCTGTAATTATAATTGAAAATATTGAATCACAATTACATGTAAAGTAATTTAATTGAAAATGTAATCATTAACCCCTACTATTTAGCATAACTTCGTGAATAATGGGGTTAAAAGATTTATTTCAGTGTGAGTTTTAGTAGACGTAATATTAATAACTCGTAGAAGACCGGATTGTAAATTGTTGAAAAATTAGTGAAATAAAAAGTTTTTATGCTCTCCTGAAGAATTGGCCCTCGATATAAACAAATGAAAAAAAGCTAAAAACTGTATAGCGAAAAATTTGTGCTGTTTGGTATTTTAAGGATCCACATTTTATATTTCTAACGAACTTTGCTTGCCATGTAATGAGTTAAGAAGCTAATATAATGGCTCTTCACTACTTACACATTAGATGAATAACTTATTATTTTAACGGTGATGTCATTAGAGGCTACTTACTCTATATTATTACAGATAGGTTTTTCAGAAAGTCATTACTTAGAATTTCATTACAAGAACTAATTACTTTGAAGCTATTCAATAACTCATTAATTTCAAAGAAGTCATTATTAGCAACCCAGCAAAAGCTTAGCTTCTATTTTTGACAGCAACAGCTTCCTGTAGCATTACAATGTAGCCTTATTCGCCACTCGTAGCATTACCTAATAGTACTTCAATAACTAGTATTTAGTAAATATGAAAGTAATTTAATTTCTACGTGGCTCAGTTGTATAGAGCGCCTAACTAAAAAAACGTGTACTTAAATTCAAAGAGAGTTAAACTCCAACTTGAGGCCATTTTATTTTTTATAAATTTTCTTTATTTATTTTCCTATATGAAAACCACTTTTTAGCACATAAAAAATAAGTCGATTGTGGTGTAGCGAGTAAGACGACAGACTAACAAACAGTATGCTGATGCGTGGGTTCAAATCTCAACCGAGCCAAATGTTTTTTCTTGTGCGTAAAAAAGTTGGCATCCAAAACAACTCTTTTGGAATCGAAATAAAAACTAGTGTTATTTTTGGACATCGCGAATCAAATTCAGCAGTTATATCACCAAAAGTGGAAGCTGCTCATATTATTTTCGCTTACAAATCACGTTATTTAGTAGGCGAAGTTTTTGCTGGGAAAATGAATAGTAACTAGTTACATTATCGGTTACAAATAAGTAATGAAATAAAAAGCTGATATTTTTTAAATTTAATTAAAATATAAACAATTTAATATATTCAAATTGCAGAGTTCAACAACTTAACTGTATAAAGGAAGTCGTGGGTTCGACAACACCAGAGACTCTGGTGTTTGTACGATTCCGTATGATATTCTTGGTTATTTTACTATGTTAAAATTTGATTATAATTTGAAACTGAATTGTCAAAACGAAATTTTCATTCGATGTAGAAAACAAGTAATAAATGTATTTTCATATATAATTTTTAATAAAAATTTAATAAAAAGTAACAAAAAGTAACATTTCCAAAAATCTGATCTTAAGAAACTGATTGCATATTAGGTAAAAAGTAAGTAGTTACTAATCTATTTTCATGTAGTGTCATTGAAAAGTAACTACATCCGTAACAACATATCATTACCAAGTTTTTGCTGGGTAGTTTTAAAATTGTTTGAATTAAAAGAAAATAAAAAAAAAGAAAGTCAAAGAAATTTAAAATTATTCAAGATTGAAATCAGAACAAATCGATTAATTATAAATATTTATAATTAATAAAATTGTTGAATTAATCGAATAATTGATTAATCTGAAATTTGATTATTCAGAATACTCAATTAATTTAAGAATATATTTTTAAATTCTAAGGGCATTTACTGACATATTCTACCATAGCTTAAATATTATAACTAAGGCTAATAGTTATAATATTTAAGCTATGGTCAGAATATGTAAACATAAGAATGAAAACACAAAGTAATTAATTTAATTTCTGGTTTCAATTAGATCAACATTTTGCCAACTAAAATTTTGATTGAATTGTATTTTATAAGATAAAATGTATTTTTTTTTGTCTATCCAATACTTGCCAAAGTGACCATATCTTAAATGATTTTTAAGCTATCCACAAGTAAGTAATGTACAATTACAACCAATTAGTACTTACTATATCATCAAAATTTTTGTAGTATATATTTTTAAATTGAAATCAGAATAAGATGATGGACTATATGAGATCATTACGTAAAGGAACTAATATTTGGAAGGGTTTCAGAAATAGTATGCAGAATATCATGTGTTAAGTTTTAATCCGTGTTCTCTTACTTACGAATATTTCGATTATCTTCTAATTCAAAATATAAACGAAACAATGAGATATTTTTATTATTTGTTTTTCTTTTTATTAATTTTATTATTTATACGTTAAATAAATATAATTTATGTTTTTTTTTGTTCTTGTCTTTATTTGGTAATATTTTGTTTTATTTTTTCAAATGTTTTACAATTAAATTATTTCACATTTTTCTCATTTGCATAAACTAGCAATGGTTTATCATATTTTTTTTTTGTATCAATATTGATATTGATGTCTTTTTTTTGTATTTAATTATTATTATTTTTCTTTTTTAAATTTTGCTTTACTGAATGACAAATGGATCATTCTCATATATTTTTTGTTGCTTTTTTTTATTATTTTTAAATACGTATGTATAGTTGTTGTTATTAAAAAAAAAGGATAACTGAGAAAAATTATAAAAACTGAAAAGAATAAAACACCAATTTTTTTTATTTTTTTGTTTAATAATTAAAAATTTAAATTTATTTATATAATTTTTTGTATGTTTTTTTGTTTATATTTTAAAAAATAGTTTAAAAAACAAATAGTTTATAATAATAAAAAATAATAATTATTATTAATAATAATTTAAATAATTGAAATTATTACTGAGCTATTTATGTTTGTTTATGTGTATGTTTTTTCTTTTTTGTTATAAAAAATAAAATAAAACTTACAAAATTATGAGAATATAGGTATTTTTTATTTTAAGAATTTCTTTAAAATTAAAATAATTGTAAAAAAATTAAATTATAGAAATTATATATTTTTAATAGTTTTAAAAATTAAAGTAATAGAAGAAAATATCAACTAAATTATAACGATGTTAACTAAACTAGAAATTTATTTAAAAAAAAAATTATCAATTTATTGATAGATTGACAGATAGACAGACATTATGATGATGATTTAAATTTAAAATGAATTAAAAACTATTTTGATTTTTTTTGTTTTAAATATTTATAAAAATAAAATTTATTAAGCAAATAAACAATTTATGTAATTTATTTAGACACAAGAAAAATAAAATCATGCAATTGGTTTTATTTTATGTTTTATTCATTTCTTTCTGTTTTTATTATAAAATCGTATTTATTTTTATGAAATTGGATGGCAGATTTTTTTTTATATTGTGAGTTTTTTTGTTTTGTTGGTTTTTAGTAACATTTAAAGAAATTATATTTTAACAAAATTAAAATTGTATAAAAAATTTTTGTTCTCTTTCGTTTTTCTTGTTGCATTTTTGTTTTTGTAATACTTGCATGGTTTTGAGTCTTTTATCAATTCAGTTTTTATTCAACAAAATAAAGTATTAAAATATATTTAAATAAACTAAATGAATTAAAGTTTTTCTTGTTGGTTTTTGTTTTTAATAAAAATGCTTACAATTTTATTAGTTTTTCTTTTTTGTTTTCTTTATGTCTGACTTAATTTAAAAATTTTTATATTTTCTTAAAATTTAGAGCATATTTTGTAAAATAAATATTTAGGCATAAATGTATAGTGTTTTAATTTATTTTTTAGGTTTATAACTTTTATAATATGTTTTTTTATTTATTTTTTGTGTGTATTTGTTTTTGTTTTTATCTTTAAATATATAATTTTTAATTAAAAAAATTAAATAAAAAAATGTCTTAAATTTTGTTTGTTTGTTTTGCTTGCTTCTCTCTCTTCAGACAATCTTTCCCTTAAACTGTTTTTACTAAATTTTAAACTTACAAACTATAAAAAAAATGTCTCCTTCTTTTCTCTTAAAAAAAAAAAAAACAAATAATTAATTTTTAATTATTTTGTTTTTCAAATGGTTTGTTTGCTGTGCCTAAATGATGTCTTCTTTCCATTATTATTAATATTTTTTAATTAATAATGTTTTTTTTTTTTGTTTTACTTAATTAATATTAATTTCATTTCGAATTTCAATGTAAGTATTTCAATGTATAAATATTTTATGTGATGTTTAAATTAATCGATTAATACTTATTTATGATTTTTGTTCAGTTGTTTTTGTTTTGTATATTTTTTTTTTATTTATAATTTTTGTGAAAATTTATTAATTTTTATACAATTTTGTGTTTTTACAATTTTAAAAATCTTTGTTTAATTTTCTTTTTGTAAGTTTGTGATTTCATTTGCTTAAAGAGTTTAGAGAGGAAATGTTAAAAAATTAGTTTGCAATAAAAAATTTTGAAATTGTCCAATTTTAGTAAATTTAAAACATAAACAAAATTTAGCTAAAATTAAGAATTTCATTGACATAAAAAAATAAAGTAAATAAATTAATGTTTAAAATATTTGGCAGAATATAGAGAAAAATAATAATTCTCAATAACAAGTTTTAAAATGTGGGATGAGAAAAAAATATAAAAATTTTTAGACCTGAATATAGTAAATTCAGAATTTTATAATAAATATTTTTAAATGTTATGTCAATATTTTGTTTTTTTTTTTTTTTTAAAGATTTATTTTCGAAAGTGATCTATCATTATTTTGCAAAAAATACAACAAAGCAAAAATAGATGTTAATTTAGTATATTCCTCTATTTGTCCTTAACATTTTAAACATTAGTTTATTAACAAATAAAATTTAAATTTAAACTATTTGGTTGTCCATTTCGTGTTTCAATTGAGTGCAGTTGCTTAAAAGAATTAAATCATAATCAAAATAGTAATATGTATATTTTTATATTTTTTTTTGTTTTACTATAGTATGTATGTTTGCGCTCGTAGGCAAATATGCTTGTATTAGTTAACCAAGAAAGTTTAGTGGTCTATTACCAGACAGTTTGTATTTATTTGTAATTTGTGATGATGATCTAAAAAAATATTTATTACACAGTTTTTGTTTTTTTTTTTTTTTTGTTTGGTTTTAAAGTAGCGAGATTTTTTTATTTTAAAATTGTATTTTTGTTTTTAGTAATATTATTTTTTCTCATGTTTGTGTTTTTTGTTTTGTTTTGTACTTTTGGCAATGATCTTTTTCTAACAGTATTTTTTTTTATTTAAACTTTTTTTATTAATTTTAGGTTACAACTGAATTTAATTATTTTTTGTATTTGTTATATTAATAATCACTCTTGTTTGTTTATTTTTGTAATGAAAAATCCTTAAAATGCAAAATAAAATAAAACGAAATGAAGAAAAATCAATCATAATGATTTAAAAAGAAATTTAAATTTGTGTATTGCATTTTGTAGTTTGAATTTCCGTTAATAATATTTATAAATATGTATTTGTAGTAGTTTTTTTTTTCTTTAAATATATTATTTTGTTAAAAAGCGTTTTATATTTTTAAATGTGTTATTTAAAACTATTTATTAAATCAATTCATAACCGATCGTATGTTGTTTAATTTGACTACTTTCAACCTATCGGATCTCAACTAAATGTCAAGTAATAGGCGTAAATTACAACATACGAACTAAACTTTCGGTTGTAAATTAATTATACACACATACATACTTATGGTATATGTATATGTAAATATTTATGTATATAATTTTTGTATGTGATGAGTTAAGGGAGGGCGTTTTATTTATTAAATATTTACCCTGCAGTCAAATTTGGGGCAAAATATGTTTTATGTTTGTTTTAGTTTCTCAACTACTCAATCAATGGCTGGGTTGGCTTTCTCCTAAAAAACAAAAAGAATCTCTAACATTTAGCTAAAAAAAATGGCATAAAATCTTGCAAACAATTATGTATTTAACAATGAACAAATGATTGAACAAACCAAAATCGTTAAGCGATAATCGATAATTACAATAAAATAAATTTAAAAATAATAATAAAAATATTATTTAGTATATTATGGCACAAAAGTCGAAAAGACCTAATGAATTGGAAAAATGTTTAACAAAATTCAGTCGAAAATCTGGAAAGTTGAAAGCGGGGAAATCACTGGTTTACATACTTATGTACGTATGAAAGCTTTCCATAACTTTCTCTCTCTATAAATATGTACAAATACATACATATACTACATACACACACAGACATATGTACATATGTATGTATGTATGTAGTTTAGATTTCTAGTAAATGTTTCTTACATTTGGCTCAAAAAAACAAATTTATGTTTGCATTGGCTGTTGTTGTTGCTGTTGCTGCTGCTGTTGTTGTTGTTGCAATTGTTGTGGTTGTTCCAGCATTTGTTGTTGTTGTTGTTGCTGTTGAACTGTTGTGGACGTTGGACTACTGTTGCCCTCCTGATAAGGCCCCGTAACCACACATGGGTGCATAGGAAACAGGGTTGTCCACGAAGTTGTTGTTAATGTGGGTGCTCGGAGGGCAACTTTCTCGTTTTTTGGCTCACTGCCATTATTATTGCTGCTGTTGTTGTTGCTGTTGCTATTGCTATTGTTACTATTATTGCTGCTACTATTGTTGCTGTTGTTATTTTGTGAATTTTGGCCATTTTTTTTAACTGATTCTTTTTTCTTTTTACCGCCAGAGGGTGCATTTCCGCTAACACCACCCCCTTTGCTGTTACCACCACCAGTATTAACTTCTTTTTTGGCTGCATTTGTTTTCGCTGTAGTAGCTGGTGGTGTTGTAACTGCTGCTGATGATGCTTCTTCATCCTCTTCTTCATCTTCATGTTCCATGTTTTGTTCTTTTTTAATTTTTTCCTTCTCCTCTTTCGCCTTGTTATCCAGATCAGTGTTGATCTTCTTAACACGCATTTTTTCCTCCCATTCATCAATACCATGATGAGTACGATTTAGATTGCGATGCTGATAAAAGATCAGTGTCATGCGTGTGGGCTCATGACGATTGGGATGTTTTAGAGCAGTTGTGGCATGCATTTCATGTTTGGCACATTCTATCAAGACACTGCCATGATTTAAAGCAATTGCCACACCACCCATTTGGGGATCTTGAAAAGCTTCAATATTCTCATTAAATTCAGTCACTTCGCCAATCGGTTCAATTTTATTGGGATTATTATTAGTTGTTGCAGGACACGTTGAATTAGATGAATCCGTAGTCATGGAAACGGGTGAAGGTGTAGCTGCACTCATGTTGGTATTGTCATTTGATGTTAAAGTAGTCACTGGGGCTACACTATTAGACCCATTGGTAATATTGTTATCGGGAGATGTAAGAGCTGCATTTGAATTTGGTGGCGCATTTGTTTCGCCATTAAGATTATTCGCCACGGGAGTGTTGTTCAGATCACCCAAATTAGTTTGGGCATTTGTTAATGCTGGATTTTGGCCACAAAGTTGTGTATTATTATTATTATTTGCCATTGTTGGGGGTGTGAGGACACCACTATCGTTTACTGTCTTCATGGTGTTACTGTTGCCATTCGAGAGTGAAGTTTGAACTGGAAGCATGGGGCTTGAATTAAGCATTTGTCCAGTTTGATGAATGGGACCGGTGGCTGAGGGTGCCATTGGAGCTGAAGAGTAAGGTGTGGCTGGTACTGTAGTCGCCGTTCCTTGATGATGACCATACATATTCCAATTGGCTGAAGGTGGTGGTGTGGGTGGCGGTGTTTGCTGGGGATACATGCCATATGGTGAATACGCCTGATGGTAGCCATAGTTGTAGTTCATATTCTGGTAGGCATCATAGGCTGAATATGCTGAGTGTGGTGGTGGATACATTTGGTAATTGTTGGGGTACTGGGAGTACTGAGAGTAATCAGTCGGTGGCTTTGGCTTGACAAAACCTTCTTCAAGTGGTGACGCATGGGGATGATGAGGTGGAGGAGGAGCATGAGCATGAGGATGATGTTGAGTCGTTAGATTAGTCATTGGAGTCATAGGAGTAAGAGTAGTTAACTTACTTTCTGCTGCCAAACTATTGTTGACTAATGTAGTGGAGTCGGGATTCTCTTCGTTGCCTCGACTTTTAACCTCTCCGCGTACGTCATGTACCTGGGTCAATTGTTGGCTGCCTGCAGTCGGTAAATTGTTATAGCACCCGGTGTTATAACCATTGCCCTCGATTTGAGCTGGAACAGTCGAATGTTGTGAAGTCTGTGATTGGTGACCGCCACTGGGTGTTGTGGCGTTCGCCAAAGGATTGACATTAGCATTTGGTACTCCCACTGCTGGTGTTGTAGGTTGACCAATAGGCCCTGCCGCTGTACCCATGGGTGCGACCGTATGCGTTGGTGCGTGTGGATTGTGCGGATGGGGTGGTGGTGGCCAGTTACCATAGTAGTTGCGCGAATCAATATAGGAACCGGTCTGATAGTCATAGGAGTAGGGCGAATCCAAAACTGTGCTTGATATTTGATTCGATTGCAGTTGGGCATCTGTGAATGTATCAATCATGGTCGCCATGTTCATTAGACTGGAATTGGACGACATTAACTGATTGGTGTTACCTCCAGAAGTACTGCCATTGCTGGCTGAGGAATTGGAATGATTGTTATTGTTGCTAACGGGCGGTGTAGTAAATGCACTGCCTGCAGGACTGGGATTATTGGTTACTGGAGTTTGACAACGAGGTGAAGGTGTTGTAGGTGGCACTGCTGTGGCTGTAGCCGTTGACTGTTGTTGTGTTTTTGCCTTTGACTTTGATTTAGGAGCTGATGCAGGAGCCGTTACTGCTGCAGTCGGGCTGTTGTTTGCACTGGTGTTAGTGTTTGTTGAGCTGCCATTCGTGTCCTTTTTCGCTGCAACTGGTGTTGAGCCATTGGTAACCGCTGAAGCATTACTATTGGCTTCGCTTGCTGGAGCTGGTGCAGGAGTTGCCGCATTATTTTCAGCTTCAGCCGGTGTTGCCTCATCTTCTTTGCGTTTTTTACCATGTCTACGACAAGGTATAAGAGGTGTAGAACGAACACGCACTTCACAGGGGAATCTAAAGAAAAATCAATTATAATTTAGTATTAGGATTAATTTAGGAAATTAATTAATGTTGGTTTAATAACATGAAATGTCAACACTACACTCACTTGTCCAATATTTGAACTGCACCAGTTCGATGTTTATCTCTTTGTCCCTCAATCGTTTCGAATTCATCAGTGGTATCCATTGTGTAGAGGGGCAAAACATGAAGTTGTTCATCGTCTGGATTAGAGACATCACGATTTGAGGGTTTAAGTAGAGCCACCTGAACTGTGCAACCATCTTGCATGTTATGCAAGTCTCGGTGGGCGTGAGCACAAAAATCTAAACACGCACTAACGCCTGAAAACGGTTTGCCCTCTTTGTTACCCAGACGGCAGTCTTGAGCTTCCTTCTCGTAACGAGTTTGATTGTCATAGGAACGTGGACACATTTGCTTGAATAACGGCGCTAAAATTGTGGCCAGCATATTCATGTGTTCTTCAATGGCGGATTCTTCACTCTTGACTGAAAGACGGAACTTTCGTACCGTCTTGGAACGTGCATATTTACAACCATTGTAGTACATGGACCATGAACAGCCAAAGCTATATGAGGCACCGGATGTTTCTGGATCTAGACCTAAATATTAAATTTCAACATTTATTATTTAAAAAAACTTCAATTCATGTATAAGTTTGGTTGGTTGAATTACATACCTTGACATGCACAAGTTCGGTTTTCATTAGTGGCACAACGACGTGTTGTGGGCAAACCAAACTTGTTAAGTTTTGGTATGAGATTCTTGTAAGCATTGTCTGCCTCTAAACGAGGCATACCATCCCATACAACCATACAAACTACAATATAGGCAGCTATGCATCTGCAAAATTATAACGAAATGTTTTTTAAATTTTATTTACTTTATAATGAGGGCAAAGTTTTGATATTTACCTATGACCAGGACGCTTTTTGACAACGACTAGAATCTTTTCTTCTGGATCTGCCCGTCGTATGACCCATTTGGCTAATGGACAACCCGTAGAAGTTTTACCCTCTTTGCCACTATACAATATTTTCTCTATACGTAACTGACGACCCGTGACTTGTGTTCGTTCCTCAAATTCTCTTCGCAAATCTGCCAAATTTGAAGCAGTGCCTGATATAAGGAGGAATAATAATAATAAAAAAAAACAAAGTTATTTATTGCATTTTATGTTAATTATTATGATTTACTTACCAAGATGAGTGTAATATGTTCCGGGCTCGGGTGGACTTTTGTCAGATTGAAAACAATCACATTCTGGGACTTCTGTTTTATTTCCCTTTTCCAAACGATCCGAAGTATCAAAAAGAGGATTGATTTTTTCATGTTTAACAACAATTTCATTGTTCTCCTCTTGTTTGATGTTCTTTTTCTTTGGTTTAGCACCATTCTGGTTGGCCGCTTGCGCCTCTTCTTCTTCCAAAATAATTTCGTCTTTGGTTTGTATGCCCGTGCATGAGCCATCTTTCAGATGTTCTGCAGTGGGGGCACGTGTGCCACCTTGACGACAACAGGAGAATCCAGTGCTATTTTTAATAGCGGCTGGACCTCCTTCACCATGAAAAGGATAAGCGGTAGCGCCATAACCACCATCGATATTCTCAACTTTGGGCTCCAATAAACCAGGACCCAGATGACCATGAGGTGGTGCATGTCCCAGAGGATACCGATGTGGTGGTATGGGATAAGCATGAGCCGGTATGTCCTTCTCATAGTTAGTTGGCAACGGTATAATGCTATTCGTTTCTGGCTTACGATCCACGTCCATCATATGACTATTGTGATGGTGTAAACTAGATGTGTGATGTTTGGCCAAAGGTCCATTCATTGATTTTGTATGGCTGTGGGACATGGCATTTGCATGCGGATGCATACTATGAGCATTGCCAAAGGATGACGCCGAATGTTGATAGTTGGGGACAAAATTTTGTTGATAGTTCTGCTGAAAACTGGACGATGTACCATAGTAGCCAGTATTGGGATGATAACCAGCCGCAGCATAGTCCTGTTGACTTTGATGGTGTGGATGGGGAGGTTGTTGAGGCATACCAGATTGTGAACCGGCGCCAGGTTGACCTTGAACTTCATTTTGACAGAAGTCAGCATATTGCACAAAGTTTTGATAGTTACGTTCGTAACCTTCCATTTTATTATGTTGACCGGGTATTAAGCCGGGTTCGGTTTTAATGTAAGGAGCATGATGATAATCTGGATGCTGGGGTGGATAATGGGAAGGTGGTGGTGGATACGGAGCGTTCTTTTCTAACTTAATATTTGCCAAATGCGCCAAATGATGGCCACCTCCAGGATCATGACTATTTTTATCGATGTCTGCATTATCGGCATTTGAGTGATTGTTATTAGAACTGGCGGAGGCTGCGGCGGACGAGGCAGATGCTGAGGCAGAGGATGATGATGATGACGATTTTTTACTTCTACTTCGAGATTTTTTTGGTTCACTATGAGCAGTCGTGGTATGTTGTGGAGGTGTTTGTGCAATGGGTTGTTGTTGTTGCTGATGTTGTTGCTGGTGGTGTGGATGATGATTATGATGATGAGGTTCCGCAGTTGGAAAACCAGATGCCACGGGCTTTTTAAAAGAGTTGGCATGGTGTGGTTTCCAAATTTGGTCGCCACCACCTCCGATTGGTTCCGATGACAGTGAACCTCCTGTGCCCAAGACCGATGGTGTTTGTTGCTGTAAAGTGGGCGGTTGTGTTGCAGGAGTTGCACTAGTACCATTCGAACCATTGGCGTTCATTACTGAATCGCTTCGGAGATGGTGGCTATACGATAAAAAATGACCGGTCTGTTGTTGTTGCTGGTTGGCATTTGGGGCATTGAGTCCAGCCAAAGGCGGCGGTGGTGCTCCAGGCATACCATGTATATCGGGTGGTGCTGTACCCGAAAGTGTATCTTTTGGATCATTCTTACGCATAATCATCGATTTAATGCGTGTGTTGAGATTTAAACGTTCTCCACCCGGACCAGTAGTCTGTTGGTACGGATCATTGGCAGCCTGTGATTGGCTATTCCAATTCCAGTCTTGTTGCATAGGTTGGGGATGTTGGGGCGGTGAAGCAATATTAGCATGAGCTTGCTGTTGAGATTGCATGCCGGTCACATTATGATGAGGCTGATGAGGCGAAGCCGGTATAGTTGTACCGCCATATTGTTGTTGTTGTTGCTGCTGCTGTTGTTGTTGTTGTGCTAACGGCATGTTGGCATTGGGTGATTGTGGAATCTGATTGGGTGACTGGGAAACATGGCGTGGTTGTTGTGTCATCGCCTGAGATTGAGGTTGTTGCATGACACTACGTGTGGGTGAAGGTGGCACAGTTTGATTATTTGGTGCCAACATGGGAGAAGCTGCGGGCTGTGTAACAGATGTATTATGAGCAATAGTTTGACCTCCATTATGACCTGTTGCATTTGCCGTTAACGATGATGCCGACGAGGAGTTGTTTGTTGTGGCATTTGTATTACTGTTGTTGTTGTTGTTATTAGTGGTATTAGTGTTTGAAGTCTGTTGAGGACTGCCGCTATAGTCGCCTGAATATCCGTTACAATTGAGTGAGCGCGGCGGCACGCTGCTCACCCGTGGATATCCAGGCGTGTCGTTTCCCGACATCGATTTGTTGAGATCTGAAACACTGCCCAAATGCTGTTGCTGTTGCAAACCAACGGCCGTGGGCGCTGCAGGGGCGGTCGATACCTGACCGGCATATGCAACACCGGCCGGACCAAAACCTACTCCCTGTAAGCCCACCTGGTTAATGGGTGCACTGGAAAGTTGTTGACTTTGGAAATCGTAACGCTGTACAGGAGCTCCATATGGCGAACGTCCATAGTTGGGATCAAATCCTAGACCAGTCTGTACATATCCATTTGATGGATAACCGTACGATTGTGTCTGAAAGTCCAACGAATTGAGCGACGTGATAGTTGGCGTATTCTGTGGTATTTGTTGGATGAATTGATTTTGCCAACCCTGTGAGGGATCAGCTTGCCATGTGGGATAAAAGGCCATGGGTGCCTAAAATACAATGAAAATATAAAAATTAAAAACGGTTATATGGGTGTATGTGTTTTCGTTTTAAATGTATGTAAACTAATACTTTAATACTTTTAAGTCGGTATTTTTATAATTTGATTTATAATAGTGAAAGATTTACTAACATATGGCCGCACAAATTGCCATCAAACTAGTTTTGTTTTAAAATCCTTAATAATTAAAATAAAGAAAATTAATATTGAAATAGTTTTTTGTTTTCTCAAATAAAAAATCAATCCCTACAACCCCTTTTCTTTTTATTATTAATGCTACCAAAAGGGATGTTTGCTATACGGTTTAGGAATAAAAAAAAATTAAAGCGTAAAATAAAAACGATTCTTTACTGATTGTGGAAATATTTCATAATAAATTATCTTGTATTTAGGGATTTTTTAATGCAAATTAGTTTTTTTCTGATATAATATTTTTTTTTAAGCAGCCTTTTTCTTTTATATCTCACGTGAAATTTAGTTTTATTTTATTATTTAAAATGGGGTGCTGCATATATTTAATATCATTTTTGAACATATGTGTGTGTGTAAGCGTGTATGTGAATTGTGTGAAAGTAAGTAAATAAAAATTAATTAAAATTTTACGATGTAAACATACATACAGATTTATTTTAATAATAAACTTTTCGTAATTTATGCGAAAATTGTTTTGAAATATTTACAATTTTGTTTTTGCCATATGGGAAATAAAAATACGTCATAAAATTTATTGATGTTTCATTGATGAATTTTTCAAGATTTTTTTTTTTACACATACACACATGTGTCTGAGTATTTTTTTTTGTTACTTTTAATAACATTTTACGTTCATCATCATTTCATTCAAATTTTTAAACTCAATGAACATTTTGCATTTGTATATTAGAGTATGTAAAATGTGTTTCAAGGTTTTTTTTTGGGTTAGTATTTGTTAAAATTTTTACAAAAAAATAAATTTTTTTGTATAGATACGTAGGTATGTATTTAAACGTCATCAACTGATGACGATTTAAAATAAAAATCATATAGATTGGAAAATATTTTATCAATGAATTCGTGTTGCTGTTTTTTTGTGCAAAAATAAATATTTTGTTTATTTATGAAATATATATCGTCCATTCCATGAAAGAATGACCAAGAATATTTTTTATGTCTTCCTATCACCATTTTTATTTTTTTGAATTTTGAAAAATTCGCGAATTTATTCGCGATTTTGATTTTTCGAAAAGTCAAAAAAAAAAAAAAAAAAAAAAAAAAAAAAAAAATCGCAAAGTGTCTAACTTTAAACACCAATATCACTTTAAGTTGTAAACGGATTTTAATGATTTAAATTGCATATTTAAGAAGAAAATGTCCACTATAAATGTAGTAATTTAAAAATAATATCATTTAAAAATACATTCATAATGCAAATGCAATTTTGGGATACATTTTTGAAAAATTTCTACCCATTCAATTTTTTTCTTCATCTGTTATAAAAACATTATTATGTTTGTTAAAAATTGCAATATAAATTGTTTTGGGATAAAATGGTTCACTATTTAATTTTTTTAAATATATCTTCAAAATTGTTCATACAAATTTGTTTTTTTTTAAATTTTTGTATTTTTTAATTTTTGTGAGTTTATATTAAAATACATTTTAATCATAACATTTCATAATTTGTTATTTGCGTTAGAAAACCTATTTGTTCCAGATTAAGTGCTAATGTTTTTTATAATAAATATATTTGTCTTCAATATTAAGCAAAAATATTTAAAATCCAAAGGTTAGAAATTCCTTAAAAATGCATCCGAAAATTGCATTATTTTCGTGAGTGCATCCTTAGCAAAAAAATTATTTTTGATTCATACAATATAATTTACAATATTTATCTTAATAAACTTTATACTAGTTTTTAAATCAATAAAATCCTACGTATACTTACCATTTAAAGCTACTTTTAATTTTTATATGAAAAAATTTATTAAAATTTCTTTAAAAAAATATTAAAAATAGTAGATTTTAGATTTTATTGTCCCAGAACAGTTATTTTTGCATTTTATAATAAAGATATTGCTTTTTAACATATTAAAAAAAATTAAAATCGAAAGGGTAGAAATTTTTCAAAAATGCATCCTAAAATTGCATTTGCATTATGAATGCATTTTTTAATTGCAATATTATTTCTAAATTACTACATTAAAAGAGGACATATTCATCTTCTATATGCAGTTTAAATCATTAAAATCCGTTAACAAATTTTAGAGTTATTGATGTTTAAATTTACACACTTTTCCGATTTTTTGGACTTTTCGGAAAATTACTCGTAAAATCGTGAATAAATTCGCGAATTTTTTAAAATTCAAAAAAAAAAAAAATAAAAATGGAGATATGTAAATGGCTCCATAGATTATATGTGTATCAAATATTAACAAAATCGGATGATCCTCCGTAAAAAAAAAATGGCATTTTTTATAAATCTTTCATGGAATGGACTAAGTATATATATTTTTTATTATTTGCCTGTTGTTTTTTATTTATATTGTATAAATTTATTTTATTATTTATGCATACAACAAAAGAGAAAGTTTTATTTTGTTAACATGCAATTTCCGTTAGTTATAAAAAAATATGTAATAAATTGCATAAATTATTTTATTTAATTTAATTTTAAAGTGTGAAAATTTATAAAAAAAAATATGATTTCATTCATATTTTAAAATAGCTGGTAGCATGAATAATAAACAAATTTTAATTATATTACATTTTATTTAAATGTAGTTTATTCTTGTAAAATTTTAGTTATTTAACTTAGTAAAAATTTTGGATACATAATACATAAGGACTGCACAAGAAAAATTTAGTGCATTGAATTCAGCTTAATTTCTTTGAAATTTAGATTTTGTTAAAGGCTGTTATATTCAAGTTCTAAAACTAAAAGAATTTTTTTTATTCGTTTTTAATAAAATATTTAATATTTTCTGGAATATGTTAATTAAGTATCTAAAAATTTTCCTGCAATTCTCTCTAAAAGTATGCTATGTTTAAAAAAAACTTGTCTAATATTTTTTCGCTTAAATTTAATGAAAATAATTTAAATTTCTCTTGCTACAGAAAAGTTTACAATATTGATTTTTCTATATTTTATGTTACGATAGTTTTCTTGTTAATAAATCTTAGAATCCATGAAACATTGTTACCAATACATAGAAAATATCAAAAATTATATATGGAACATGAAAGCTGATAATGTTGTTTTATTGTTTCCTACACAATAAACATAATTTTGAAGCATATAAATTATTTACATACACTCGAAAGAAAATATTATAAATGGCAAATGTGTAACATTCAAAATTTATTTAATAGTTAATACTAATTCTTTCTAAAAGGTAATATCATAAGTAGAGAATCTTTTCTTTTAAATTTAGCATTATTTTTTTTCGAGTGTTTCCTTGAAATTTTCCTTTTTCTTGTGCTATGTTTCTCATTTTTGTTTTGTTTTCCGAACAGCAACATAAATTATAAATTTATAGCTTTAGGCAGTACACTTTTTCAATGTAATTGCAACAATATGTTGTTGATATTATATGTATGTATGTACTCGGGAAACATGTGTATGTTTGTAAGTGATTTTATGCAGACATAAATAATAAGTATACAAAATTTTAATATCTATAATTTATAAAATACTTGTTGTTATGAAAAAATATGCAAAAAATTACATGAAATTTTTTCAAAGAAATAATTATAATCATTATGATAAATATTTTATTTATAATATCTATGTACATATTTCAATAAACAATTATTGTTAAATGAGCTAAAGATTTTAATATTAATACTGATAAATTTGTCTATTATCAAACTATTTTAAATTATATTTTTTTATTTAATTTTCTTCTATTTACCAACCCTGTTTTGTGGAAAACAGCAAAAATTAAAATTAGAAAAATAAAAATGCCCCCTCCTTTTATTTATTCATTCAAGTCGTGATATATTGCTGATCTATGGATAAACGTAACACGTGTTGGTAATTATGTATGCCATTCATAATTTACATTTTCAAAAAATTTTATATTTTATTGGCAAAATTTTCATTTGCAGCTTGAAAGATTTATAGTAATCACAGTTTTAATGGGGAAAATTTTATAACAATTTTTATAAATGCAACTCGACGAATATTAAGAAAGATATTAAATATTTTCTAATAAATAAACTTAAGTTTTGCTAAAAAATATATTAGTATATTCTAAATATTTTATTACTTATATTTGTAATAATTATAATTTTCATTATGACATTGACATAACTTTCAAAAATATGAACTGCCTAAATATTTTCATAGTAATAACATTTTTCTTTGTGCTTTAAGTTTATAACAATGAGAAAAGTAGACAACAAAAGAGAAAAAAAAAGAATGAAAATTTATTTTATTACATGAATTATTTTAAATATTCTTTTTTATATATTAATATTTTCTTCTTTATATTTTTCATCTTCTTAAATGGATGTAAAGAAGGTGGATTTAAATTGTCATTAAGATTTATTTTACTGCCATTAACCACCATTATTTTAAAATACACACACACACACACTTCTATGCTAAGAAAATTACCACCACCATCAAAAACCATTATTTCCTACCCCTCTCGGAAATTATAATCACCTGACTTGTATTTTGTATATCATTTTTCTTTTCTTCCATTTTTGTATTCTGTTAAATCTTGAATTTGGTTGGCTTAGATATGAAATCTAAATAAATTTTAAATACATTATATTATATTGTACATAAGTACATTGGGATATTTCATTTAAATTCCTAAAGGAATTAACAAATTTGATAAGGATTTGCATTTTAAATAATGTATTTAAAAACATTTGAAAATATTTAAATCTAAATACCTAATTTGGAAATATATATATATCGTATTTAGTTAGGTACTTAATATAAAGATGAGAAAATTATTTTAATTTAACAATTTCAAAGTGAAGAGACAAATCTTTTGTCTAAAAGAGGAAATTTAAAATAATTTTTTTTTAACAGTTTTTTATTCGACTCTAGTTCTCGAGATAATAACGGTTATAGATTGTTTTTGGAGTTAATTTGAATAAGATTTTCTAGAATACCTTCCATAAGAACTGTTCATGGGTTCACTTCTTTTTAAATTCTATTATATTTTTTAGACATCTCTAAGAATTCTTTAAATATTTGTTCACTATGATTTAATACGTTTAAGATGGACAGAGTTGTTGATAGTTTAGTGGATTTGTTTTATATCACTGATTTATTTTTTTTGTAGTAATAACAGAGATCAGGCCAGACAAATTAGATAAGAATGAATAATTTGTGAAGGCAAGCATTTGCGTACCATTCTCTGTTAAAAGTGTAATTTGTTACGAATGAAGTTTTTTCTCCAAATGTATAAATGTCTTGCCAGACCAAAAGATTATATGAGAATTTCTATGTTTTTTTACACGATATTTATCTGAAGCATTTCCCATAATATTTGTGAGGGATTTCATAATTAGGATGTTGTAAAAGGTTCGCTATTACGTATATTTTTTTTTATCACCCTTTAGATAGTATTCATATTACAAAAAAAAAAAAGACTTTTGCCTTCACATTTTTTGACGTTTATATTACATTTTTTTTTTTACTTCAAACCAGTTTTTTTAACTTTTCTGGTGAAAGAATTAGTCACATTCTATCTAGAGATTTAGGGATTTTCTTTTAAAATTCGTATTATTTTGTTTGCGATTCTACAGTTTGTAAATCACCTTTTTCTTCGGTTACCAGGATTTTTTTCGGGGATCGTAAACTCTTTGTATTTGTTATGACCAGGGAAACCGCAATATGCTCTAAAAAATGGGGTTTATGCGCATTAAATATGCAGTAAAAAACGAAAAATATGCTCTAAAAAATGCAAAAATATGCACTTAAAAAACAAAGATTTTGTATAATTTTTTAACAAAATGATGTTTTTCATTAAAACAAAGGGTTTTATTAAACGTTAAAACTTAAATTTATCAACCGCTTCGAAATTTGATTCCCCATTTTTTACTGTATTTCATAAAAACGTTATTGATCTTCTATTTTCTTACCCATCCAATTCTGGACACTATTATTAGTTCAAAAATTATCATATCGATCACTGACCGCAAAAATATCGCAACCGACAACATTTTCGAAATTCGTTTTGATTAAAATCTATAATTTAGAATCATTTAGATCATTTGTAAAAATTTCAACGACGTTTCAAGTGTCATTTCAGATTTATAGCGAAAGTAATTTTATCGTAAGTGACATTTTTCATACATACATATAAAAATGTTTTGTTTTCTGCACTTACGACATTTTCGCGGTTAGGGCTCGATATGCTTTCATAAAAAATAAATGATAATTTTACAACATAAACTTCAATCATGATATTCAATCTTGTTGCTATAAGACAAGATTCTCAACGATAAAATGGTTAAAAGGTTAATTTTAAAATTATTTATTATTTTTTTGTTTTCTCATTTTTTTATAAAATCAAATTTGAAAAACATTTCTTGAGGTATAAAAAGATTATCCTTAAAATGTCAAAATATGCTCTAAAAGGGTTAAATATGATATAAAAATAACAATTTATGCTATAAATATTAGGGTAAATTTGAAAATTTTGATTTTGGGATATCATACCTTTTTAGAAGGTTTTATCAGCAGTAAAAATGATGGCGTATTTTTTTTTTTTTTAATTTTCCAACTCCTTCCCCTGCATATCTGCGGCTAAAAACGCACATTTTGAGCGCCATTTTGCGCAGAGGCAAATCGGGTTGATTTATAAAAAAATTTATTTTATACATCAATCTAACATTAAATTTTAGTAAGAATGAGTATTATTCGACCGGTTTAAAATAAAGCGTATTGTAAATAGGGTGTCCGAAAAATTTACTTTTTTCAAAAAATTTTAAAAATATATTTTTTTTATAAATACAATAAAAATATACTATTTGCTTAGAAATATAACGCAAAAATATTTACTTTACCACTTTTCGCTTTAAAGTTATAAGGTATTAAAATTTTCATATAATAGCAAAAAAAATTATTTAAACCTAAATTAAAAATATATAATATTTTAACTGTAAAATGCAGAGGCTACTGTGAATTATAATGCTCATGTTTTAAAATTTTTTAATAACAATTATTTTTTAAGATATGTATTTATTTTTTATAGTAATTATTTGAAAATTTCTTAGTCTTATAACTCTAAAGTGAAAAGTCGTACATTAATTATTTTTGCGCCACTTTTTAAAGCAAATAGTATATTTTTACTGTATTTATAAAAAATATATTTTTAAAACTTTTTTGAAAAAAGTAAATTTTTCGGACATTCTAATTGGAACGCGACGCATTTAAAGCGGGTTGAATAGTGCTCATTCTTAATAAAATTTTTATAAATCAATGGGATTCGTCTCTGCACAAAATGGCGCTCAAAATGTGCGTTTCCAAATACGCCATTATTTTTACTGCTGCAAAAACATTCTAAAAAAGTATGATATCCAAATATCAAACGAAATTTTTATTTTCGAAACGAACCCTAATAAATATGCACTAAAAATCACCAAATGCAAAAATATGCCGTTAAGAGTAAAATGTGCAAAAATATGCACTATCAAAACGATGCCAAAATGATTTATTTGTTCGGAAACGGATAAATATTTAATCGATGGCTTCATTCAACGTCCAGGAAAAAACATGCAATTGCATATTTGTGGTTTCCCCGGTTATGACTCTGGAAATTGTAGTTCCTAACTCACCTGCATCAACATGTGTTTCGATAATGAATTTGAATTATGTGTTTGAAGAAATTTTGGTCAACTTTCATTTGAAAGTAATAATGCTATTAAAACAAAATTTAGTATATAAGTAGTCACTAATAATAATAACAAATCTTAACAAATTATCGGTACTTATAATAAAAGTTATTAGTCTTAAAGTGTGTACGGATTTTATTTCTTATATAATCTTGCGCAGTCCTTATGTATAATGTTTTTGTTGGTCTGTTTAATATACGATATTTTTTGAAGAACTGTAAATTTAGAAATTTCAATAACTATTATTCCAAGCTGTAGACGAAGTTCAGAAAGTTTTCTTTTAGTAAGAATTTGAAACACATATGATTCTTTTGAAATTTTGAAAATATTCCTATTCAAATCACGAAAATTGGTAGGTAAATTGTTGTGTTACATGGGAATTTGTTATTTTATAAATTGGCTTCTGAGATTTTGTTCTTTCAAAGATCTGTCAGAACTTGTATTCCGTAAATATGAAGATGTTTAATAAATCATACAAATCCGTTCATAAATAGTCATAATATGGGCGAAAACAAAATTCATTTTGTATTTTTTTTTTTTTTTTTTGAAAATATATATATTTTTTTTTTCATAATGTAAGATCCCAAAATTATTATAATGTATCGTAAATTTTTCTCAATAAAACTAGGCGTGTTAATAATTATTATTTAAATACAATTTAAATCTTATGAAATGAGTTTTTTTTTTTGAACTTACCATAGGTTGTTGAGGTTGATCCTTCATGGTTTGAATTTGTGCGGTTATTTGATGTTGCTGAAGTTGATGATGATGATGTTGGGGCTGTTGATGCTGCTGTTGTTGTTGCTGCTGCTGATGATGCAGAGACTGTTGTTGTTGAGGTTGAGTATGGGCAGCAAGTTGATGATGCTGTTGTTGTTGTTGCTGCTGTGATAACTGTTGTTGTTGTTGAGTATGTAAAGATGATAAATGATGTTGTTGCTGCTGCTGTTGTTGAGTATGTTGATTTGATGTTTGTGTTAGATGCTGTTGTTGTTGTTGCAATTGCTGATTATTTGGTATTTGCTGTTGTTGCTGTAGATGCTGTTGTTGTTGTTGACTGGTTTGTTGCTGATGATGCAATGTATTTAATTGCTGCTGTTGTTGTTGAGTATTATTTACTAACAAATTATTAGCAACCACCGTATTGTTATTGTTGTTAGTTGTATTATTGGTATTTGTATTTGGTGAGGGATGTGGCACTACTGTTGCTGTCACTGTTGTGGCAGCTACTGGACTAATCGTTGAATTAGCAACCTGACGTGGTGAATGCGCAGTTGCTGTTGCAGCGGCGGCTGCATTTAATTTTGCAGCTTTAGCAGATGGTTTACGACCACGACCCGTCTGAAAATAAACAACAATAGAAATTCATTAGATTTAGAATTTGAATTTTATGTTTATAATAAATAAGTATGTATGTGTGTGTGTATGTAATCCTGTTGTGTATGCAAAAATTATAGTGTGTGGTTTTTGTTTTGATTTCAAAATTAAATTTAAATATTTTCCTATAATTATTATAAACATTTGTTTATATACATACATTATATAAAAATAAAATTCTATACTCTTTGGTTTATATATGCATAAATATATTTAATAAATAACTTGACATTTTACTCGTAATTAACATCGTAAATATATAAAAGCAAATCATATTTATTTTAATTAAGGTGAGTTTTGAAATGGAAGTTAATAGAATTTTAAAGATTTAATTGGAGTTTTATTTTTCAATACTTAAATATAAATATTACTTTACATTACCAAGTAATATAGCAGGTAATAGGCTAAGAAACATTTGTATGTAATCTTATTAAGCTTTTTAAGTTAAGTTTTAAAAAGCTTTTAATTTTTCTGGCGATTTTGTTTGTAATAAGACATTATCCTTTGCATTACTTAGTAATGTAAGAGTTGATGAATAAAATTAATTTCACTGCCTTTCGTTTATTAAATAAACGAATCCATAAGATATCATATTATTATAATACCCTATTTACATTCTCTATATTGATTTGTTTTTTGTTTTCTTCATACGTTCAGTTTTAATTAAAATTATAAAGAAAAAAAAAAAAAAAAAAAGTTTTAAATAAATAAATAAATAACTAAGTAATATTGTATACAAATTAAAACACATAAATCAAGTTTAAAGAATATTATGCATACAAAATAAAAAAGCCATAAATTTTAATTTTTTTTTCTTATTTTATTTTGCAATTTTTATTAATAATGCATACACCATTTTAACAACAACAACTAGTATCCATAAATATATTTAAAAAATAAATAAAAAAGTACAAAAACTAAAATTGCAAGATGTAGAAAGAGTAAGAAAAAAAAAAAAAATCAAGCCAATTAAAATAAATTTTTACAACACTAAAGAAAATGTTGCAGAAAAAAAAGGAAACTAAAGAAAAATATTAAAACTAAACTGGGATATAAGGATTTTATTAAAAAAAGGAAGACTGAGAAAAAACAGAAAAAGGGGTAGAAGGAGGAGGTTATAAAGAAAATTTACACTAGCCACTCTACAAAAGAACAGGTTTTTAGTCAACTTGTATAATTCATAAAGGAATTTTTGTTACAACTAATTTTTCCTCTTCAAGGATACGCTTCTGCTTGAGTATATATTATAATGTTACTCCTCTATAAGTATATACGTATGTATAAGTATGTGTGCATATATTTTTGAAGTTTGCTCGTCGTTTTGTATTAAAAAAAATCTACAACTACGACAACAAAATATGCAGACTTTTCTCTAGTTACGACTACATATTACTAAAAATGCAGCAGCAGCTGTTGCAAATTGTTGTTGCTGTTGTTGTAGTGTTGTTATCTTAAAAAATAATATAAAAAAATAAACAGAAAAATACATAAGAAGAGCTATAAATTAGCATCATAAATTTAAATTTTTGCACTATGTTTGACTAATGAATATATGTATGTATGTCTGTGTATATATGAATATGTAGTATGTACAAATATGTTACATATGAAAGATTGTTTTTAAAAAATCTCTACAACATAAAATACTAGAAAAGAATGAGAATTATAAATTATAACACAAAAAAAAAAAAAAAAAAAAAAAAAAAACATAAGAAATAAAATGCATAAATAAATATGAACTTTAAGACAATCAGGAAAACAAATATAAACAAAGATAAATCTGAAAGTCAAAAAGTGTGAATTAGAATAGACAAAGAAAATTTCAAGGGTTAATAAAAATAAAAAAGTAATTAACATATTTTCAATAAATATTTAAGGTTAGAAAACAAAATGGATAATATTATAAAATTAATATTTTTATCTACTTTAAAATGTTTTGTTTTATTTATTTAATTTTCTATTTATAACTATTTTTTAACTTTCTTTCCCAAAATCTTTATTTAATACAATTAACAATATGCGGTATTTGTAGAAAAATCTCAAGCATTTTTTTAAACCAATAATATTCTGTAATTAAAAAAAATTAATTTCTGCATTAAAATTCATTTAAAGTTAAAATTGAAAAGTCTTTTCTCTCTCACTGTCTCTATCTGCCACAATTTTTGCTTCAACATTGTGTAATTTTAATTTAGTTAAACAGAAAATAACAAGAAAATAAATAAACCACAACCAAAAACACAAAATAAAAAGTTGTTTTAAACTTTTTCAATTAAAATTTAAGTAAATAAACTTTAACAAAGTTGTATTTTTTTTTTAGAAAATTATTTATGTTTTTATAAAAAAATAACAAATAATAATTAGAATTTAAATTTGTCATGTTATGCCAAAATATTATTTAAATATTTATTTGATATTTAAATTCTTGCTGGATTTTAAATCAATAAACATTTCAATACTTCCATTTGTTTAATTTTTGTTGTATTTACACAAATAAATATTGTTGACAAAACGTTACTTTGACAGTGACAACAGTTGACAACTAGTAGCTTAATTTTTGATTGCTTTTTAAAGTCCCTTACCTTTGTACGAGAAAATAAAAAAATAAAAATTTCTTTAAAATTGTTTTTATATTTTTGATCGCCTGGAATATTTTCATTTAAGTTAATAGACTAACAATTAAATTTTACATTTATTGACAATTATTTAATAAAGTATTGTACTTTAAGTAATTTATAGTTTTATTTTTTTTTAATCAAATACATTTGTTTAATAAAAGAATTTCATTTAAATATTTACTTTTCATAATTAACATTTTATTTTTTTTTTTTTAAACTACAAATTTTCTTAATTGACATTACAATTGTTTGTACAAATATATATGTATGTATGAGAAAGGAGAAAATGTTGTAAATAATAATCAAAAAGTAAACTTTTATATCTCTGTTTCATTTAAAGTTTTATATTTCAGTTTTTATCTTATATTTAACAGAAATTGTTTACATATCCTGAAGGCTTTTTTTTACAATTCATATTTATTTTTAGAGTTTGTGTGTGTCTCTTTTACTTATTACACTGAGAATAAAACTTTTGCTATGAAAATGTCTGATAAAAATATTTATTATTATTTATTTATTTTTTGTTGTTGTATAAAACACAACAGTAATACTCGTAATATAACAACCACAACAACTAAATAAATACAAATAAATTTTCATAAATGACAGCTGTCAGGCATAAATTGTATAAAGTACTTGTAACAACCGACCAAACAACAACTATGATTATAAACATTATAGTAATATTTGTAACATTTAGTCATATAAATATAAAAACTCTTAAATAAATAACTGTGTATTTTAATTCTCTTACTCCTTAATGGTAGCAAAAGGAAATGTTTTAATGCCCAAAGAGAGAGAGAGATTGTTATAATTTTTACAAAATTGGTTTCTTTTTCCGTTTTAATGGTTGTGTGTATGTGTGTGTGTAAATAGTAAATTTATTTCATTTAAGAAGATAAATATTAATATATTTTTATAAATAAATTACATATAAAATTAAATGAAGACAAATATTATGATATTTACAAATAAATACATAAATAAAACGTAAAATACTTTTACATAGAAAGAATTAATGAGTATTTTTTATGAGAAGAGATAGAGTAAAGTTTTTAATCCTGCCAGGTTACATTCGACGAAATGATGACGCATTTTTAAATGTTGCCTTGATTTTTATTAATAAAATAAATTGTCTTTATTTTCCTTTTTAAAATTACCAAATAAGTGAAACATTCCCGGGTTAATGAAATCACTAGTGGTAACTGCTAATACCTCCTAATCCACAAAATACAAAATAATATTTTGAAGTACCAAGTTTATTTTGACAAGTAATACATGTCTTCTTTTGTTTTTACTGTAGCTTATTTTTCGTCTAAACAATGACGTATTTTGAAATATTGCCGTGTGTTTTTTTTTATTAATAAAATAAATTGTCTATGTTATCATTTTTAATATCACCATGTATTACTCGAGGAAGTGTAACCTTTTCGTCATAAAAATACGTGTAACATTCCAGTATTAATGAAGTCACTAGTGGTAACTCCTAATCGCAATTATTACTCCTAATCCACAAAATATAGAGTAAAATTTAAATGTTTTGAAGTCCCTCTTAAAGTAGTTTTTTTTACAAGGAAAATATGTAATTAATAACTAAATTTAATTGTCTATCTTCGTTTGCTTTTACTGTAGTTTTAAAAGTTTTTGCATGTATTATATGTTTTTTTAAGAAAGTATTTCTAATGTTTGTAGTTTTTAAGTTTAAAATTATTCAATGTACAGTGTCAAAGTTCATTTGTTGTTTTTATTTTTATTTTTATCTTTTTTATTTTTAGTTTTTAATTGCAATTTTAAGTGTTCAAACAGTCTGTGCAGATACATAATGTATATGATATAAAGTTTATTTCTCTGTAATTTATAATATTCCTTTCAAGCAGCTGACTGTAGGCATTGTAAGTTTAAACTTTGACAAGCTAGTAACTTTTGAACTGTTTAAGATTTTTAATGAAATAAAAAATAATATAATTACTTTATTTTTAGCTTAAAAATAATAATAATAATAATAAACTTTCTAAACTTTATGTTATAAAACTTTTAGCTGCTACAATTCTTTGACATTTCATTCTTTTTCAATAAATAAATTCATTTATTCAAGGTTTCTTTTATACTTTTAAACTTTTTTAAACATTTAATAAAAATATTTGTATAATAAAAATTTTTATAATTCATTACTTGAAATATAAATAGATGGGATAATAAAGCTTAAAAGGGTTTAATGGAATTTTAAGGTTAAGGTCTTTTGATAATACTGCACTTACTTAAAAGTTTTTGGAAAACTTTGAAAAAGATTTGATCATATAAATTCTTGATATTATTAAAAATTTCATATGAAAATTTATATTTCTTATTGTCCTTCAGTTTATGAAATTATTTTCTGTCACATTTGTGTAAAATTGAGTACATTTAATTTGACAAATCATGTTTTTTATTTAAACATTGTTAAACAAATAAGAAACTAATGTAAGTAAATAGCATTTAAGTTAAATTAACTTTACTATTATTTTACAAAAATATTTTATTTTAAAAATAAACATTGAGTTTTTTCTTTAAATTAAACATTTCAATAAAACAAACAAGTATTTTGTTCAACAAATATTTTCATTTCAATTTTTTTTTATGTTCAATGTCTGAATGGAGTGTAAAATATTGTGAATATTTGCATAAAATTATGTAAATTGCTGGCATAAATGAGGGTGTGTAATAAAATGTTGTTGCATGCCTCACTCAATGTTACTAACAAAAAATGCAAATAAAATTTGTATATTAAAATAAAAAATATAAAATAAATAGAAAAAATTAAATATAAATAAATAAGTAAATTGTCAAATGTTAATGGTAAAAAACTTGCTGCTGTAAATATTAACAAAACTTTAGTTTTTTTTTGTAATTATTTTTGTTTCAAAAACAAACAAAAAATATTATAAAAAAATTGCTATAAAAGTTTATTTGCTTTAAAAAATCAGCAAAAAATAAAAAAAGTAAAAGAAAATAAATAAAACTAGAAAAAAATTAACAAGAATATATTTTTTATTTTATTTTTGCTAAAGTTTTTTGTTTATTTGTAACCTACAGGATAATTTTATTTACAGTCATGATTTTTTCCTGGTACATGTGGCATGAAGGTTTTATTTTTTGTTTTGCTTGTTGTTTTAATTTGGTAAATATGCAACTATGTATGTATGTGTGCTAAAGTTTTACTAAACAAAGTTGTACGTTTTCAAAATGATTTCCTATAAAAATTTTCGCAAATGTAGCTTTTAATTAAGGTTCTATTGTTGAGCAAAGAATACATATATAAGAACAGTTAGTGACAAAAATAGAATTACTCTTTGTTTTAGAAAAGCTTAACATTTCAAAAACTTTTTTGAAGTAATTTTAAAAATAGTATTGTTTAAAGAATCTAAGTTAAAGTTCTATATACATTAGAGTGTCCCGAGGAAAGCCTTTTTCGAGATTTCGATGTAGGAAGACCCCCCAAACGATGAGTAAAAATTAATTAGCTTTATACGAAAAATTTTTTTAAATTGGTTTTAGTTCCCTACGCACGATTGAAAAATCATGGGTACCATACATTTTGGTAAAAAAAAGTTTAGATTTTTTAATCGAAATGGGTATCAAAAAATTCGTAATTTTATGTTGGTTATGGAAAAAATATTTTAAAAATTTTTCCCATGGGATTTTGTTTCGCTAGAAGACTTTTTAAGGTACATATTTTTATGAATAATTTTTTGAAAAGTTTGGAAAATTATATATTATCAACAATACTTACTACAATGCAAATTTTTAATATTTTAGCCACAAAGGTAACAAAATTATAAAATTCTTATCCATTTTTTAAGAAAAAAATCGAACATTTTTTTTTGCATGATGTACTAAAATGACTAACATTTTTGCGAAAATTTTTTAAATTATTATTTTTTTTATAATTGGTCAAAAATTACGAATTTTTTAATACCCATTTCAAGACACAACTCAATACTATTTTTTGGATGAAATGTTTTAGACCCGTGACTTTCAATCGCTGGTAGGGAACTGAAGATCAATTTAAAAAAAAATTTAATAATTTTCCCAAATTAAGCTAATTTTTACGCATCATTTGAGGGGTATTCCTACAAAATTTTTGTCTACGGGACACTCTAATATACATATATGTACGTAAATATATAATCTAATTAATAAATGTCTATTTAATTATGTTACATACTGTTTGATTCAAATGTTATGCTATGAATACAAATTATATGCTTGATGAATGATTGTAGGTGAATGAAATTTAATTTCTAAATTGAAATTCTTGTAGAACAAATATCTCCACAATTCCATAGAATAAATAGTATTTTAAAAGATATTTTTATTTTTTTTTACTAAAAACAAAATTCTTCAATATTTTAATAATATACCTACTAAATAAAATTTAAATTGTTTTCGATTTAATTTTCCGTAACCATTTTCTTTGGCATTTTCCGTTTTTATTATTTATATTTTTTTCCTACTTCCGTTACTGCGCATTTTATCATGTTTCCGGCATTATTTTGATTGAATATTTGTTGTAAATTAAATTGCAAATATGTTTTATACGTTTTTTTTCTTTTTTTTAATTTTATTTTTATGCAAATATTACAGAGAGAAAGATATTGTATATATGTAAGTATTTTATATATTTGTAAATTTATTGATTTCTTTTTATTAGCATTAAAATAAAATTTAAATGTGCATTGTTTTCTTAAGAAATCTATTATAATTTCTTTCGGCTTAAGATATTTAATTTGAATTTCTTAAAAATAAATACGTTTTTATTATTTATTTATTATTTTTTTAGTTGCTAAAATAACACCTTTTTTTCTAGAAAGAAGCCGCTTTGCAAATAGCAAAAAACAATTTTTAATTAAAATCATATATTTTCTAAAGAATGTATATTTTTGTTTTAATTTTATTTTTAGAATGTCAGATAAGCTTAAAAAATGCAAAACATACAAAATAAGTAAAAAAAGAAACAATGACTACATTTTTTTGTTTAAAGACAATCTTGCGGCCGTATGTACACTGATAAAAATGTAAGTGAATACAAAAACAAATTATGATTGAAATTAAAATTTTTAAGCTTGATTGCGGACTTTCACAGTCGACAAAGTTTGAAATTCTTATATATGAAATTTTACAAAAAATACAATAATGAAATTGTTAACTAAATTAGTTTTAATGCAAATGTTTATTAAGTTCACAAAGAGATTTTAAATTTTTATGTTATTAGACAATTTTATTACATATTTATTTTTTTAGATATATTTTTTTTTAAATAATTCTACATTGTTTTTTTTTTTTCTTTTTTTAATTTGAATTTAAACTATAAAATTTTTTAAAGTGTAATAAGTTTAACGCTCGTATACATTAATAATCCTTGGCATAATGTTTGTTTATCTTTGCAAATATTCTCAGAGTTTAACAGCAACAATTTTTTAACATTAATAACTATACATACAAACATATTGTATTTATATACATATAAATATTAGTCAAACGTTACCGCAACGTAAACGTAGTAAACTTTAAATTTAAATTATGAAATAATACATAAATTTAAATAATTCATCGTAATCGATAGATAAATTTTTCAGTTATGAGAATATAATAATTTTGAATTACTATCACAGATCTTTAAAAATTGTGGAAGCAAATAATTTTGAAAAACCATCCAAATTTCTCAACTTGAGGAATTTTTCATAAAAAAATTCTAGGATTTGGTGCACAAAATGCGTTCTTTAAAGTTGTTTGAATACATTACAGGATGTCCCTTAGTTATAAGAATTTTAGATCAATATATGACAAAATATAATGCTAAAATAAAAATCTGTCTTTAGGACCAAAATATGCATAAATAATATAAGTCAAGGAAAAAATATGGTCTTGCATATGCTTGATTGATTTGGTAATAAGGAATTGATAAGTTAACTTGTAAATACAAATTTTATCAAATATATACCAGGAAAAATCATTACAATTATTTTCTATGTCCGATATCTCAACAATTGCGAGGCGAAATGGCTCCATATTTAATAGGTAATAAGGACACATAAATAAGGAGAATCCTAATAGCTCTTAATGGACAAAATATGATAGATATTATAAAACTCTAACATTGTTTTCCCCGATATGACCGCATTATCACTAACTATCAGCTATTAGTTTCTAGTATCTTACAATCTGTTTATAGTATGGGAATTGAGATTAATAATAGAAGAAACTGTTTGCAGTATAACGTTTAAAAAATATTTCGGAATTAATAGACTTTGGATTCTGTTATTGTATAGGCTAATTACGTTTACGTTTCCTTAACGTAAATCCAGCTTTAAGTCCAATATTATTGGTTTTGGTTATATTTTTATACGAAAGTACATGCATATATGTATGTATGTGAATGCATGTGTATAGGAAATTGATTTTTTTTTGTATTTATTTTAAAAATAGTTTTACTATAGTTTTAGTATAATTTTCATATTGTTTATAATTTAAAATCAATATTTAAACAAAAGTGAAACTAAGAAAAAAATTCAACACAAAACTGTAATTTATTTCAGATGATTTTCTGTTTATTTTGTGCTGCTTAAGACAGCAAAAAATATAATAGAATAAAAAAAAAGAGAGTCGTATAATAAGCATAAGAACTTGTTTCCTTTTTATATTTATTTTGAGTTTAAATAAAATATTTTAAACAAGGCTGCCTGTCTGCTTGCCTGGCCTGCCTTGAATGCAGCAGTCGGTATTAAGTTGGTCATAATAATGGCAGAATGTGTTTCAGCCAGCCTGGTTGGCTGAATGGCTGGCTAACTAAGCTATAACCATCAACATACATACAATTGCTGTTTGCCTGTTAAGCTTGTTATTTGTTTAGTTGATTTTGTTGTGGTTTTTGTTTTTGTTTTCTGCTGTTAAAGCTGCAAAATGTTTCTTCATTATTATATATATTCCTTTGGAGGCAACAACACTACAGGAAATTAAAATAAAGTCATTATTTTTATTTTTTTCGGTTTCAATAAATTGCTAATTTTATATAAACATTTTTAATTTAAAATGTTTAAAAACATTTTGAAACAATTTTTTTCGGGGATTTTAATTGCTTTGCAAACAAATAAAAATCTGATTAAATTTGACTTTATTGAAAAGTCGTTGAGTATAATGGTGTTGTTGGTTGGTTGGTTGGGTATGGAGCCTTGATAGTAACAAACGTTCTTTTGTTGTTTAATTATTGTCAGACATGCCATTAATTTTGGCATGTCAAGTCGTTAACGAATTCCTTTTTATTTATTTATTTTACGTTTTTGTTTCATTTTGTTTTAGATTTTTGTATTTTTTGTTCATATTTTTTTAAGCAGCAAAATAATAAACAAAACTTAAATATTTTTTTTTTTTTTTTTATGTTGATGTTGTTGTTTTTTTATAGCTTTAATTTTAGTTTTAAATCACAGGAACTGCACATAATTTATTTATTGTTTTTGTTTCTTTTTTAAAGAATCAAAAAAATTTTAATTAAAAATTTTACTTTAAAATGAAAATAGTCTTGAAAAAAAAAAAAAAAAAAAACATTAACATTTTTTTCCTTAAATATATTTTTGTTTATTATTTTTGGAGAAAAAATTTAATTAAAAACTTTTTTGTGCTTCATATGTGTTTGTAAGTAAGTATTTGTGCTTACATAAACTTTGTTAATTTAACAAGTTTTTTTTTTTATATTTTGTTTAACTTTTTTGTACAGTTTGTTATAAAAAATTGTATAAATTTAAAACAACAAATTAAGTGTTTTTTTTTCTACAAAAGGCCTAAAATAAATAAATCAGAAAACTTTTTCAATTTATAAATTTAATTATAATACAATTAGTTTACTTTTCTTTTGAATTTGTCCAAATACATAATTTAAAATTTAATTTAAATTTTCTATAATATTTATTATTGTGTAATTTCTAAAGATTTTTAATCATTTCCTTTTCCTTTATTGCTCTCTTGCATCCTGCATTTCCTTGCTTCTTTTTCAGCATTAACCATTCAACCATAATGAAATTTGTCATTATGAGTTTATTGTAAAATGAAAATTAATGAAATCAGAAGTTTTTACTTAATGATGCTTTTAACAAAATAAAATCTATAGTAATAGTGGCACAGAAATTGCATAAAATATAATTAAATATTTCACAAATTTCACAATGATGACGTTTGAATTTTAAGGTTGATAATTTTATTATTAAATCAATTTTGTTGGAAATTATTTTACACGTATACATGTGTGTGGTGTGTGGAAATAGTTTAAAATGTAATTATAAATAATTGCTTATGAATAAGCAAAATATATCATTTAGTTTTTTATTATTTAAGAAATAAATCAAAATATATTTAAAACTAAGATAAAATAGCAACTTTTTGTATGTAGTATATGAGATATTTCTAAAGACTTTTCATACTTTATTAACCCTGAAAGGTTAAACTTCATTGAATTGATGAATAAAAAAAAGACAATTTACTCGTAAAAGATTTTTAAAAATATTTTTTTAAATAATTTATTTTGTATATGAGTGAAATAAAGTGAGAAAATAATTTTCTATCTTTTTTAGTATTAAATAATAATTATTCAATATACCTTGTTAAAAATATACAAGGGTTATCCAAATTTTTATTAATATTTATGAATCTATTATTTAATATATTTAATATATTTTTATTATTTATTAAATGAATATTTTGTTATTTTTTTAAATTATTCTATTTTTTATTTAATTATATACATTTATAGAAACTTTTAATTAATATTTTCTAATATGGCAACAATTATTTATGTATAAAATTGTAATATGAAGCCATAAAGCACATAACAAAATTTTTAAAAATAACTTATTGTCAATTCTGTTCGACTTCATAGTACTCTTATATAGAATGGCTACTTAAAGACGCTATTTAAAGATTAATTTGCATTTAAAAGTCAATAATAAAAATTTTCTTCTATTTATATTCCTATAAAAAAATCTTTAAATTAAGTAGAAATTTCAAGATTTTGATCAATTTATAATGGACTTAAAACTACGCAAGACTATATTTATATCCGATTTTTCGTATTAACTGGATCGAACATTACAACATTTTGAGCGATAAACCTTTATGGTGTGTTATTGGTAAACACTTAAGGGGAGCATTTTGGACTTCAAAAAACTTTTCTGGACTCAGACAGCTATTTAATTGCTCCAGTATTATAGAATTTTAAAAGCAAATTTAGAATTGAGTATGAGACATAAAATTTGTAATTGATATTCATTCACACTTTGGTAGAAACGTTCCATTTTTTTTAATAAGTTACCTTTAAAATTGTGAACTATTTTTAGTTCTAAATAGGAAACAGGATAAACTTGATTTCAATTTGAGCATAATATAAAATAAAATTTCTTTTCAAACGGCAAAGATTTGGAAATAAATTTCTCAACAAGAAGTGGAAATTTGAAAAATATATTTTCAAATTATCATTTGTATTAACTTTCAAAATTTGATTTTGAGATTTACTTTTATTATAAAAAAAAATTGTAAAATGAACCATAGAATCAAACTTAAAATTTATAGCCTTTTTCTATGTTTGACAAAACACATTTGATATCATACATAATCTTGTTTTAAACATTTGACATGACATTTACTTATTATAGCAAAATAGTGGAGGGCTGTGCAGAATCTTTGATACCCTTCACCATCTTACCGAAAAATAATAAAATTTTCGCATTAATTTTTGGCCCATAACTCGGTTTTTTATAAACGATTTGGTTTATTGAAAAACCCGAAATTTTATAAAAATATTTATGACCGATCTATATAAAAAATCTGTAGGTTAAACAAGGGCTTCAAAAAATCAAAAATTCGTTTTGCCCAATATCGCAGTTATTATTGAACCGATTTAATTATTTTTTTCAGCACAAAAATTCAGAAAAAAATATCCGAGCCTTCTTTGCAAAAACGAAATTCCTAGCATACACATACAAAGGCTTAAGAAACTGGAAAACAGGTTCTAAAAATCGGTTTTTTAAGCATATCTCCGCCATTTATAAACCGATCTTGATGAATTTCAATAGCAAAATTCTCGAAAGGATTGTATTATTTATGGTAGTTATCGGTGGGCTTCATAAACGCCATTCCAACCGATATACAGACGGATGGACATGATCCTATCGTCATCACTTCTTACAAGGATCCCGAAAAGATCAACTTTTTTGCACTCCGACGAAAATTGTGGAAATTACAAACGAAATGACAAACTTATATATACCCTTTATACCTGTGGTGAAGGGTATAAAAAGGGATCGTAAACCTGTTTGCTTTTGAGAATTTCTGCTCTACAGAAATATATGCTTAATTAATTTTAATTTAAACTTGTAATTTCCCTCTTTAGAGAGCATATTGATCCTCTTTGATTTTCTACTAATGAATGTTCAAATGTCAATAGGATAAGCAATGCTGCAAAACAGTAAGCCTATTGTATATACATACTATGTAATTTTTCGAGACGGTGAGATTTCTTCATAAATTCCTCATATTATTTTATATTTTCTGGGCTTTTCCTTATTTTAAAAATGTATTTATATATTTTTTGTTGCATATTTTATTTTTAAGGACATTTTTTACCATATTTTATTACTTTTTTCTTTTTTTTTACAAATGTGTTTTGTAAATTTAATTTTAATAATTTTAATTTTAATATTTTCATCTTAACATTTTGTTAAATTTTTGTTGCTTTAAAGTTTTCTTATTTTATTTGTAATCCATTTATTATACTTATTGTAGTGTACTGTTTAGACAAGAACTAGGTGGTATTTTAACACCAACATAAATTTTAGTTATTTGATAACTTTTTCTTGTGCATGAAAAAAATATACATTAATTATAAGATTTTTATAATTATACACTACAGTATTTTACATAACATTATCTATATTATGAAAAAAAAAGAAAAAATAAATATAAAAATAAATTTTCTTTAATTTATAAAGTTTGTCAAACCCACGCATTCGAAATTGCTTTAGAAACAAACTGTAAATGTTGTATTTTTTTTTAGTAAAGTAACGGAAATATTACAAAAGTTTTTAAAAGGCGCCAAAATTTTGTGTAATTGATTAAAGCAAAATTTAAATTTTAATATATAGAAGAATATACTAATCAAGTAAAACAAATTTGGATAATATGTTAATATGATAATACGTTTAAATAAAATTATTTTATTTCATAACTTTTTTTGTAACTATATTTTTTGAAATATTTTATTAAAAGCAAACTTAATATTTAATATATATTAATATTTAAAAGAATTTAATAATTTTTAAAATCCCCTAATTATAAGCGAAATCTTTTTAAGTAAAACTTAATAAATACTTCTTAATTGTTTTTGCAGAAAATATTAAAACAGAATTATGTTAGTTATGTTATTAATGAAAGAGCAAACAAAAAAATAATAATAATAATAATAAATATTAATAATGTTAATTATAAATAATTACAGTGCAATGAACTAAAAGTAGGCAACACTAAACGTATTATGGCTAACGCCGTCAACCATGCCAGCCATGCCGTAACTTTTAAAACTTAAATATTAAGAAAAACAAAAAATAACAACAACAGCAACTATCATCAAGCCATGTTTTAGCACATAAAATATTTTCAAAATAATGAAAAAAAAAAAAAAAATTATGATAAAGAAGAAAATATAAGAATAATTTATTAATAATTTTTTCCACTTGCTTATTTTTTCGTTATTGCTGTTTCAACACAACAACAACAATTTTAATAATAAATTACTAAGAAATTGAAATTAACTTTTTGTTGTTGTTTAATTTTTTTTATACATATATAAAGAATATGATGGCATAACAACGGCAACAACAATTATTTATTAAAAAAATAATAATAATAAAAATATTACAATAAAGGTGTGGTGCTGAATATTTGTGGTGTTTTTTTATTTTTATTTTTTACTTTCCAAAAGGTTTATTTATTTAATTTATTTCTTTTTGCCATAAATGTCGGTTTTCGATTATTGAATGTTAAAGAATTTTTTTTGTTTGTAAATAAATGAGAAATAAATTCGAGAGCCATTAAAAAATAATTAAATTGTGTTCAAATGTTAGGTAAATGTTAAATTTTATTTGATTTATGTGTGGAGAAAAAAAAAGATATTTCACTAGAAATTAAAATGGGTTAATATGGAGTTTAACCCTTAAAATAAGACATGACCCTTATCAAAATGTTACTTTACAAAGAATTTACGCTATCAAAAAGATTATCTAGATTAAGGTTAGTTAATTGGATTATTTTAAATAAAGTTAAAAGAATTTTGATTAAATTATTTAATTAAAAAAATAAAAGAATATTTTATACACTAATGAATTTTTAGTTAATATAAATGTTAGCTGCAAAAAATCAGTATGCAATTGCCTAATTTAAGGGTTTTCTCCCCGAATTATCAATTCAATCAATAAATTTAATTAATTTTGATGTGTTTGCAATAATATCAGTTTATGACTTTGTGATAAATGTAATTGAAAATCTTATAAATCATTTAAAAGAAATAAAATCCTATAACTCGTTGCATGAATCATTAATTTAAAATCATTTAACGTTCATCTTATTCACAAACCGGAATTGAAACATTTGTAGTTTTTTTTTATTTTTATTTGCTCTTGCTTAAACTGACAATTTCTTACAGCCGTTTATTGTGTTGATTACACAGCATTTAATAACCTTCTTTTTCAAAGCGGCAGATACATATAACAACAACAACAACAAAAATAAAAAAATAATCATGATTTGAACACCTGTGTGCCAGTGACGTTCTCATATTTTATATATTTATTTGTAAAATTCATTATTTTTGTATATATTTTTTTCAGTTTTAGTATTTTTAATGCAATTTTTTTTTATTGTACATACTAACATGTATAAATGTATGTTTATTTTTCGTATTTTTTGTTGTTGTTGATTTTGTTTAAATTTTATTTTATGGATTCTTAATTTGAAATTATTTCAGCGAATTATAAAAATAAATGAACTTTTGTATTGAATTTCTGTGTGTGTTTTATTTTAAAGAAATATAAAACAAAAACATTTGAACGACATACGAATGTGACAGATTGTCTTGTACATATATAGCTAGACTGACAGGACAGACGTACATACAAATGTCTCGTATTTTGTTTTTGATTTTTTATACAAAAAAATTAATTAATGATAAAAATATAAACACATAAATACATATGTATGTATAGTAACTAATTTTAAATACAATTAAGTTTTATTTTTAGAATAAAGAAATGAGGTATTTTATTGATTTTATAAAGAATATTTTATTTAAGGACGTCAAATATTAATATTGAAAAACTAAAATTATTTTGAAAAGTATTTAAGGTCTAAAAAAGTATACAAAATATTTCAAATAATTGTAATTTTTATTATTAAAAAATATCCACAGAAATAGAAATTGTAGTTTGAAGATTTAGCTACCAATTAAGCCTGTGTCATGTAAAATAATTTTATACATATTTTTTAATATTTTCTTAAATGTCAGCAGGAATAATCCTTAGGTGATCAAGAGTACACTGAAAGAAAAAATTCGATTCGAAATCCATCCCGAATGTGATCACATTGGTAATTTACGGTATCGGCATTTTTATTAACAAATTTAATAGAAAAGATAATGTAATTTAATCATTTGATATCGAAATGGTTTCAAATTGATGCCAATTAGGTATCGATTTTCGTTAAGCTTTGAATAATCAGTGTTAAATATGAACGCATACGGTACAGTTTCACTATTGACACTGAATGGTATCGTTTTCAACAAGTATGTGATTAATTTTTCTCTGGGGGTAATAGAATTGAAATTAAGTATAAATCATGATATAAAAAAGAAGGTAGTTTCACTTTCTCTTTTGGTAGCCATGATTAACCTTCTGACGTTTATGGGAATTATGACATGTAGTGATACCATATTTCTACTTATTATCACATTTGTTTTAAATTTATTTATTATATTTCAAATTGAAAAGAAAAAAGAAAAATATTTAAAATTAGTTGTATTAAAACATCAAAAATAAAAAATACATTGTGCTAAACTCAATAGCTATCAAAAAGGATTAAATAGTGAAAAATATACATAATTACAAAGTCTTACACATTTTTTTCAGATAAATAGAGAATTACAATGAACGCTGCTCAATGGCTAAATATCTCATGATGAATAGCAGCACGATTGAAAAACACAATAAAGTTGTAAATCGTTATTCAATTTCAACTTTTTATGATCAAATTCTAGACGCCTGACGTAGTAAACAATAACCCAACATAGGCTAACGAAAGATAACATCATCCGGGAACATCACACTTATCCACGAGAGTGTGTAAAGCCCAAATTACAATTGCGCACAGTCAGCAACAGTTTAAGCAAAAATTATCAGCTGATCACTGTCAGCACAACATGTTGCTGCGGTTATAATTACAATTCAGCCACAATTTACAACCACCATCTTGCTTTGTTCTACTTATGTATTTTAGCCTCTCATTTATATCCTCACTTTGTCTCGCTTTCAATCTGAATACAGCGCAGTGAATTTAGAAACAGGGCTAAATGAAACAGCACTGCAAACTGCTGTTGACCAAATGTAATCAACACCATAACAAACGGTGCATTCTAAATAATCAGCTGATTATGGCAGCACACACTGCTGCTGACTACGCGCTATTGTAATTTGGGATATAGTGAACACAAGGAAATCGAATTAAATGCGTGCTACTTAATTTTATCCCCAATCGAAAATATGGACTCGGTTTTGATTTTTTCATTCTACACTTTTGTGGCATTTACGATAAACAGTTTGCAAATAAATAAAATCAAAATTATAAGCCTTATTTTTTATAAATTTTTTGTTTTGTAGTATTTGTAAATATATAAATTAAACATTATATATAATAATTTCCAAAATGTAATTTCCTTTTTTTTCTGTATGTGGCAACGATTTTCTTGAATGTTTTCAAAAATAAAACTTCAGAAAATTCCGAAAAACTTCAAAAAATTTTTTGTGAGAGAAGAGTAGAACTACCTTGTTTTTTTATATCATGGTAAAAATTACAAATTTCTTTTAAGAAGTTAAAAAGTTTGTTTACTAAAAACTAAAATTAGTTTCTAGTTTTATTTTAATTTGAATACAGTGATAGAATTCGCCTGGTAATAGCAAAATTTATTTCAAATAATATAATTAAAGTTGTCTTCAATAAATATTAAAAAAAAAGAATCGTTTCACTTAACTTACAATAAAAAAAAACTTCTAATATTTCCTTATAGTTTTGCCCACAATTATCTTTTATTCTTCAAAAGTTGTTATTTTCTTTAAATATATTTAAATTAAGACAACAAACTAAAATATCTACTTAAAAAATCTATAATTTCAAGGATAGAACAAAAGCGTTATATAGCAAGTTTTTATGAAAATAGAAATTGAAAATAATTTGCAATTCCATATCATTATATTAATTAAAGTGTTTTTGTTTTTTTTATTTTGTGTTACGTCACTTTTAACACATACTGTGTAGAAAATTCTATTCAAGTGATACTTAAAAATTTAAATAAAACTTAAGCGACAAGCGAAAGCTTTCTTTTTTTAAAATAATGTTCTAAGTATGTAGTTATAGAATGAGCTTTTGAAATATAGTTTATGCTATTATAGCAATAAAAGTTTTTATTAGATTTTGAGATCAAGTAGAAAAAATATTTTATGACAAGGACACTGTTTTACTATGGTCAATTTTGCTTTTCGTGACAATAAATACCATGTTTGTGGTAGTCGCTTTGTCGAACTAATTGCAAATTTGCCATTTAGTTGCTATAATAACAATTCTCCATATGTTATCATAAGAGCTTTTGTATACTTTTATAACCCAGCAAACAAAAAGCCTTTAAAAAAAGTAATCAAAACAAAATAATTTTACAATTTCTAATATTGTTATGTTTCACATTTTTATAGCAAATTTTATGTGCTCAAGGATCACTTTATAAATATAGTAGCTGTAACCTGAGTTTTCATAGGTCAAGTTCCTTTATTTTAACAATTTTTTTTTTTTTTTTGATTGCTTAGGATCAGTGTTGCCAGTTTAGCCTTTTTAAGGCTAGATCAAGCCTTTTTATTTTGATTTTAGCATCAAAATTTTCGTTTTAGCTTCTAGCTTTTTTGTTAGCCTTTTTTATTTTTAACATAGCCTTAAAAAGGCTAAAATTTTACAAATTTTATTTTTACAAAATCATCAATTTAAGCATTTCTGTATATTAATTCTTACAAAAATATCGAAATTATTTATATTTAATGAAAATTTTCGACTGCGGCGCTTCATTCTACAAAAATATTACAATTATTTTTTGACAAACTTTATTACTCATATAAACTAATTGCTTTATATTTACAAATTCACTAAAATATATTTAACAACTACCAAAATCTAATGAGAACAAAAAAATTAATGCTTTTTTAAATAAAAAAATATGTTAGCTTTTTTCTGGCTTTATTTTTTGGGGTATTTAGCCTTTTCTGACCTTTTTTTAAGTCCAATTTAGCTTCTTTTTTTTCTCAAGTCCTGGCAACACTGCTTAGGATAAAGAAATTATACACAAATTTATTGTTTGCTGGGTTCACTTTGTTATAATATGTATAGTGTAGTTGTATTTGTACTTGCAGTTTTGTTGGCTTGTTTATGCATATTTTCAAATAGCATATACATATGTATGTTTGTGCAATTTTATGTATATACATGCATATGTATATGAATATTTTGTGCGGATATTGAACTCTTAGCATGGCGTTAATTGACCTCGTGCTTAAAATGCAAAAAAATAACAAAGAACGACCGAGTAAATGACAACAACAAACAAAAGCAGTAATAAATAAAATAGTTAGTAAAAATAATATATAAATAAACTTTGAATAAAATAATTTAATACAAAACCAAACTAAATAAAAAAAAATTAAACTCACACTTAAATAAATTAAAAAAAAATTTATTTAAAAATAAATAAATAAAAAAATAACTTAATTCAAAACAATTTTCAATTAAATGACGAGGTCACATTCTTAGTTCAAAAACAATGTTCTCTATTTAGCGAAATTACACTAAAAAAAAACCAGACAAATAGAACAAAAAAGAATTAAACTAAACTAAACAACGGTAAATCATAATTGTAATTGTCAAACTCATGGTCGTAGCCTAAAAGTAGACTACAAATACGTGCTCAAAATATATTTATAATAATTTAGAGCAATAGTAACAACAAAACGAACAACAACAAAAATTATAAGCAAATAGTAATATTATTATCTTTTTAAATAAATCTTTAATTAATTTTATAAAATACAAAACAGCAAAAACAACAACAAAATTTTAATTGCTTGTTGTTTGTGTGTGTGTGTGTTTTTTTTTTTTTTTTTTTGAATTTGTACTCAATTTAAATTTTAATTAGTTTTTCTTAAACGAAAACAACAAACAACAAACTCTAATAATATCGTAAATATAAATATTAAAGAAATAGTTGGTAACAAAATAAAAAAAATAAAAAAACAAGAATCAAAACCATTTAACTTTATGAAAAATAAATGCCACAAAAATTAAATTAAAAATCCTCATGATAGTTAGAAATTGTTGTTGTTGCTGCTTACAACAACCCAAACATCATAATAAGAAATGAAATAGAAAAAAGAGAATAACAAACAACAACAATACACAAATTAAAAAAAAAAACAAAATAACAACTACTACAACAACAAACAACATAGAAAAACGTGACAAAAGTTAATTACAAAGTTTTCCTCATCGACAACAACAGCAGCAGCAGCAACATCAACGTCATCAACTTGATGAACAAATAAGTTTTTGTTTCTTGTTTTTGTATAGGAGCTCGAGTATGTGTGTTTAAGTGTTTCTAAGGTAAGTAAAATATCATATGATGCATGATATTGTTGCTGCCACATGTTAAATTGCACATGGACTCATGTACGTACATTAACTAGGGTGGACCACACATTTTTTTGTAAATAACTATTTCTTAACGTTATTTCTTAATATTTTGATTTTAATTAAAGACATTTGTTAGCTGAATTAAAGGATAAAAATATATATTTTTTGATATTTTTTTCTAAAGGTTTCAAGTGGTACACTGAATGGTTTAGAAGAATATAGAGAATTCCAGTTTTGCTGTGAACAGTGAACATATGGTAACAAAATTTCAAGTCGTTCCAATAAGAAACAATTTTTTAAAATTATTAACCCAGAAAATATGATTTTTTTCTGTTGATGCAGCTTTTTGATTTTGAAAAATTATATTAAAAACTTTTATTATTTTTCCTCTATATAAACGGAGTCACCCTAATGTTTATGTGTCTAGGTGTAGTTATTTTGTATTAGATTTAGTTAACATGGTTTGTTATATTATTTTTCAGCTACTAACTATCCCTCTGACTACGTCTTCTTCTTATTGCTACTTTTTTTGCGTCTAAAGAATACAGTTAGTAAATTTATTGTTGTTGTTTTTCTTTAAAAAAATTATGTTGATGACAACAATCTTGTTGTTTTTGAAAAAATATAAGGAAAAAGTATATTTAAACTAAGAACTATTTTAACACTGAAGGTACATTATTTGCAATTTTATAGAGAATTAGTTCAAAAGATCTAGAAAAAGTAATTTTTTTTTTTAAAGAACGATTTGTAAAAGTAATGTGAACATTATCACGATTTAACAGGTTCATATAATTCTAAAACTAGCAGCATTTCTTCTTATTAAAACAACCGATCGGATTGAACATGTTTTGTTTTATTCAAAAACTACCCTGCGGGAAATTTGTGACAATTGCAGTAATGGTCCGGTTCCTCTGTACCAGTTGAGTACCAATTGACACCTAACTCGTCACCAAAGTTCCAATTGAGAACCAGTTGACACAAACACACTCACTATTTAACAGTTGAGAGTTAATTTATAACATGCTCGTTAAGTGGCCAATTAGCAACTCGCGCGCAATAACAATCAGTGGTAAGCGTTGAAGACTATAAAACATAACATACGTCAGATGAACATGGGTTCGAGCCGGGGTGCCGCCATCGACATTAACGAAAAATTATAAAATTGAAATAAACATAATTTAATAAAGATAATAATAAAAATAATGTTTAAAAAGTAAACAATTACCGAATTTTTATAAAATTTTTATTACATTAATAGTTACTGAACCTGTCCTCTTGGACCAGTCCTAGGACCTATCCTGTGACCTGTCCCAAGGGGCTAATTAGCCACCTCCAATGACAACCCCATGTAAAAGTGACAGGTTCTTCTCTTATAAAGTTCCGGAACTGGGACCGGTCACTAGCCCTGAGAACCTGTCACGTGACTAGTTTTCCTTTATAGTTATATATTATAATATTGTATAAGCATATTTTAAAAAGTTTCTTGACAAAAAATTTTATAAAACTTACAAAAAACTGATCGTTATTTTTATCATTTAGTCATGATCGTAGATTCTACATCACTTTTCACTTCCATTATGATTTTATATCTCGACAAGAAAATATCTAAAAAGAAATGATCGCACTGTTCATTAATTGCTCAAGATCGAAAAGGATCATTTTATTTAAAAAATAGTTTTTCTATAATTATTTAAAAACACACTTATGGCTTTAAATTATAATATTGCATGAATATTAGATGAATAGAGAATAACTATAAAAAAACTACTTGTGAAAGAGATCGAGATATTCATTAGTCGCTCATGATCAAATATTTTCATTATTTCACACCGAAATTTAAAAAATTTTAATTTAAAAGAGCGAATATATTTTTTTTAACTTAAAGGAAAGAAATTTAAATCATCCTTTGTTTTATATAACCAATAGGGCTATAACCAAATTTTGGCCTTGCACCACACGATGCCGAATGTTGTGTTATTTACGAAAACAATTTTTTCAGGCCATTTTGAAATAAAAACCTCACCCACAAAAACGATTTTTTAAAAATTCCCTCAAAAAAAGTACATACATTTTAGATAAAAACATTTTAAATATTTTGTTAATAAAGTGAAATAGTAAAGTGAAAAATTTTGTTTTTAATTAGAAAAATACATAAAATTCAAATTGAACGTGGACATTGTTTTGCATAATGGATAAATGTTCTGTACTCTTTAGTACCACGTTGTGTGCGCTTTGTGGGTAAACTTTTTTGTCAACCGCGAAAAAGTAATATCATTTTTTTAAATAATTTTTGATGGCCTATTTAACTATGCTAGGGCCATTTTAATATTCGCAACAAAATGGAAAAAGTTATAGCCCTAATAACCAAGCACAAGTGTAGGTATATTTATATACGTCAACAGCTTTTACTATTTTACTATATTCATCATTGGAAAATGAGTAACATATATTTTTTGTCTCCACTTAACCCAATTCCTTAAACATCTAATACCCCCTCTGTCATTATACCGCTCAGCTACTTACAAGTTTAAAATGTAAATAATTTGTAAATGTAAGAAAATATTGAGGATATTTTAAATTAAAAAAGCATCAAGACAAAAAACAACATGCTAAATAAACATTAATTATAAATGCCAATTTTTGTTGTTGTTGTTTTGTTCATCCAGTAAGATCCAGTACTCAATTACAGTTTATTTATTTCAAGATATATTTTCTCACAACTATTTAATGTTTCTTTTGGATGGTTGTCATTAGTTACAATGTTTATTTGTTTATTTATGTTCGTTTTTTTTATTTTTTTATTTAAGCATTTATTTACATTTTATATGGTTTAATAAATAGTAGACCAAAAATATAATAAAAATAAATAAATGATTGAATGACTGACTGTTGGGATGTTTTCAGTGTATCTTAATCTTAAAAGTTGCTAAACTGTAAAAATAATTTGAAACTAAAACTAAATTAAACTGTTTATATTTTTTTTTCTTAATGCAAGATTTTAATTAAAATTTATGGTTGAGAGAAATATAAAGTTAATGATGATGAGCTAGTTTTTTGTCTTTTTTTTCTAAAACATCCTCAGAGCGGTAAATGACATTATAATTTAAAATGTTTATGTGTTGGTGGTTATGATTTTTAAGAGTATAAGTCTTTTTTAAGATTAAAGTATATTTATGTTTAAAATAAATTATTTTTATGAATTTATGAAAGGAAAATAAATTAAAAATTTTAATTAGGAAAACTTCAAAGGCAGCCTTAAGTTATGCTGCAATAATTAGAGAGGAGACATACAATTTATAAGAATTTTAGGTTCTCAAATTAAAAACATTTATTAAAGGTTTTTAGGGGATTATTAAAAACGTGACTAAGCTAATCATAGGAAAGTATACTTTTTTTATATTTTTTTCCTTTTTAAGTTAATTAATAAATTTTAAATTTGTTTTGTTCATGTTCAATTTTAAATTTAAAATTGTCTTGAACACTAATTTGACATTTATTTGTTATTTTATTTGTAACAAAATGATTAAACTGTCATTTCATATGTCAAATTAAAATGAAACAAAACAAAACTATATACACTTTACAATATATACGTATGTATGCAGATTTTTCTTTATTATTTTGCTTCATTACATTACATTTCTTTTCATTTCAATTTTCTTTCTTAGAGACCAAAGTCTATTTGTCAGTCCATGATAGTTGACATAAACGAAACAAAATAAAGACCACCTGCAATTACAAAGAAGGAAAATAAATTCATACAAAAGTAAATAAAGAAAAACTTCTTAATTTAAAAAAATGCACAAGAAATTACAAAAATGTTCAAGTTTGCAAAAATCCTCATTCTTGTGGTTGGTTGGCTGTTTGGTGGCTCACTGACTGACTGGCTGGCTGATAGTGAGTGCATTTTAGTATTCAGTGTCATGCCACTTTAAATAATTAACCAAACAAGATAAAATAAACATTAAATCAAGAAGTGGAAGAAAAATGCAAAATATATGTTGACGATTGTTATAGCTGGAATTCTGGGCAAGTACCCGCACTCATATTTGGCTACAAGTATGCGTAAAGTGTGTATCTACTTATATGAACCAGTGTATGCTAAAGATGGAAAGAAAAGATAGAGCTAGCTGGTGGTTCAACATGTATGAATTATGTGATGGAATGGTATGGTATGGCAATACCATGACTATGGCCAAAGGAATATTTTACTAGAATGTAACTGAAATTTTTGTATATGTATGTGTATATATGTGTGTGTGTGGTTTTAAGAATTGAAATTTATTTTAATTAAAATAAATAGCAATTAAAATTTTATTTACGTATTTTTTTATTTTTATTTTTGCTTGAAGAATTAACTTCTTAAAAATAAAAATATATATAATATGTTAGTATGTATGTAAGTATGGTATTACAAAATGAGTTCATTTATAAATGTATAAAATTTTATTTAATTGAAGTTCATTTTGATTTCAATTAATGTCTGTTTTAATACATCACAATCATTTAAGTTATTTAATTTGTTTTTTTTTAAAGACATTAAAACTAATTTAATGCTACAACTAATTGAGAGGATTTCTGTAATTCTTTTATAATTAATTACGTGTAAGTATAATATAATCCATATTAATTGCATCGTTAGAGTACTCTAGAAATAGAAAATTTTATTTACTATTTGCTGTAATATATTGTGTAAGTAATAGCTATATTAATACATATATTTAATATAACGTTTTATAGTAAGAGGGGGATTAGCAAATATTTCTTAAGCTTTTTAATAAGGATTTTTTTAAGTTCGGTAATAGAAATTCTCTTTTCTGAAGATTTTTTTTTTTTTACAAATTGGACTATGGAATTTAAAAAAAAAACGAGATAAATACCCTAAATTAGTGTTAAGATATATATTTGTAGTGAAGTTAAAATATTGGAAAATTATTTTAAAATCTATTAATGTATTAAAACTATTTATAATTTGTGGGAAAGTTCCATTGATATAAAAAAGTGGTTTTCTTTTCCTTTACACGTATTAAAATATAAAACAGTTAGTGTTTGTGATTTCCAGAATAGACACGATTTTTTTTTTTTTTATTTAATTAAAAAATAATTTTGAGACAAAAGTTCATTAAACTTTTATTAAATAATGATGAATTTGAATAAAGAAAAAAATTAACAAAGAATAAAAAAAGATTTAAATTAAATAAACAAAAAAACATTAAAAATCACGATGATGATAATGATTTCAAGCTAAATTAAGATGAATCATGTATAATTTCAGTTTCATTATTATAGTTTTTTTCTTTCTTTTATCAAAACATCTTTTCTGGTTTGTTATTAAAAAAAAAATGTTCATTAATTAAATTATTTAATTATACAGTTGTTGTTGTTACTTTTGTTATTTGTATTGTTTAACCCAGTTTCGTTTTTAGTTTTTTTTTCTTTACTTTTTTTAATGTTTTTTCTGCCCTAAAATTAATTCATATTTTGCTTTCCAATTATTAATTTACTACAGATTTCGTAAATCTACATGAGATGTCATTTTGGTTAAATAAAAACTTACCTAAAAAGAAACAAGAAAAAAAGAGAAAATTTTGTTAATAATTTGTGCAGGAATTTTATTTTTTTATTTTAAGAAATGCTTATTTAATAAAAAATTTAAACAAAAATAATAATATCCATGAATTAAATTAAATTGGTCATGGTTTGTTTAATGTTTTTTTTTTTTATTTTTTGGATTTCTAAAAAAGTTTTTCGATTAAAATTTAATTTTATTTTGTTGTTGCCGCTGAAAACAATCTTCTTATTTCAACTCAACACAGATACACACTCATACTTTTATAAAATTCATTCGAAACTCATAAATTTTTAATCAACTTAGACGGAAATGGCAGGTAAATCAGTTCATTTTTTTTCTTTTTTTGTATAAAATTTATTAGTGCAAAATAAAAAATGCAGAATACAGAAAAAAAGGAACTGAAAAAAATGTATAAAAGGGAAATTTTCAAATTTCTTAAGAATGCATTAAAATAAATTTGAAAACAAATTCTTTATGTTTGGATATACAAACAGGAAATATAATAAATTAGTTATAAATTAAAAATTTAAGCGTAGATTTCCATAATGAAAAATATTAAGGAATAAAAACACGATTTGTTTAAAACTGTATAATCTAATTGAAATTATAATTTTATATTTATAATTAAAGAAAGATTTAAAATATTTCTACCCAAATTAGAAGGTCCCCATTTTTGTACTTAAATCTCTTTTTTCCCTCATTTTCAAACGTCCTACACCCAGAGAAATATGAAAAACATACACGTTGATAACGATACCAATCATTGTCAATAGTGAATCTGCCTCTTATGTGTTTAAAATTAAATGTGTTCAAATCATTAATAAAAATTGATACCAATTAGTATCAAGTTGACACCATTCCAGTATCGAATTATTAAATTACATTATGTTTATTTTAAATTTGCTTTTTTTATTCCCTTTCCAATTTAGTTTTACAAAGCCTGCTTACTAACTGACATTAAAACACTTGGCCAATAGTTATAAAAAAGGAAAGGAATACAAATTTCAATAAAAAAGATACAAATGAAAAAATAACAAAATGAGTTTAATTTCGGTTTATTAAGATTTTTATGCCTTTCAACAATAAAAAAACCTAATAAAAACCAAAAGTAATCATAAAAAAATACCAGCAAAATGAAGAGAAGTTACAAAGTTCTTTATTAGGTTTGAATGTTAGCAAAAACTTGTGTTGATATACCATAAGTATATGTGTAATGCAGGCCTATTCCTAAATTAAAGGGTCCTATATTTTATGGTAGGTACACATACATATTTTTTAAAATTCAAAGAAATCATTTATCATTTAATAATTTATAAAATAAATATAGGGAATTAAAAGTACTTAATTAACTGATTTATAATAATTTTATTCTTATTTTCTATCATAAATCATTTTAATGACATTTGTAATAAATCTTGAAATTTGAAAGCTTTATTTAATAATGAGAATTACGAGATTAGGTTGAAAAGTTTTTTAAAAGAACAGATATTTTAGAACTTATTAAAATGACTTTATCTCAAGTCTCAATTATATTACAAAATTTTAAAAAAATTGTAAAAAATTATATTGATAATTTTTTTTTTTCCAAAAAATTTAAATTAAAATATTATTGAGAATTTTTTAAATTATTTCAAATTTAAATTATTTCGAAATTAATCAAAATTGAAGGTTTCTAACAAATTAATATAATATATAAAAATTTAAAATTCAAAGTCAATTACTTTATTAATTGATATTCAACCTATTAAAAAAGCTGTATACTTAATCACTGAGATGATCACTTCATTTTTATTTATTTTTTATTAATCAAATAATAAATACAATTAAAAAACAAATTAAAGCTGATAAATGGTTTAATTTTTAAGTGGAAATATAAGAAGTTTTAAAATTTTACCGCTTGAATAATTGATAAAATTAAAAAGTTATTGCAACAAATTAATTTTTTGACAAATCGATTAATTGACTATATTTTTTCTGAGTAACAAACCATAGAAAACAACTAGAACTTCAACTCTTTTCATTCGCTCAGCAACAAAAAATTACTCTCTTCACACGTATACATTTGTTCTGTAGAAAATTCTACTAACACAAACAAACAGTTAGGTTTTTTTGACAGCTGAGTTAGGTTTTTTGTGAGCAAGTTGGAGTTCTAGTTGTTTTCTATGTAACAAACATTTTTCTAAAATTTTATTACATAGAAAAAATATGATACATTTAACGAATTATCAAATATAGATATTATTCCAATTGTTATAATTATTATAATATTTAAAAATAAATTGTAAAGCTTTTGCTTTATCAGGACAATAGTGGGCCCGTTTTTTTTAAATATGGCAGACTACAATTAACTAGCACATGTGGGGCAATATATTTTAGCTAAAAGTTTTAAAATTGAAATAAGTAAATTAACAAATGACTAATAGTTTTCTGTATTCTCAAAAATTAACTTTAAATTGGACCAAAGGATCAACTAGTATAAAAAAGGCCTTTAAACTCTCAGCTTCTTAAATAACAATAAAAACAACTTAAAAACGTTGTTAGTGTTGGCCTGTCGATTTAAAATTAATGTTGAGTTAATCGAGTTTTGTTGTCTTTTTATTGAGTTTTTTTTCTTTTTCATTTTTTTTTTATTTTAACCTCCTTTAACTGCAGATGTGAATTTCTTGTTGATATTCTCTGTTTTGTATGTATATGAGAGTGTTTCTTTTTCTTTTTTTTCATTTTAATTCAACATTTTTTTATCTCTTGAGTGCAGTTTATTTTATTTACTTTTTTTATTCGTTTTATTTTTTCCCCCATTTTTAATTTGTATTTTATGTTTCTCTATAACGTGGTAGTAAGTAAGATACCCCGCTTTTTTAGTTGTTGTTTTTTTTTTTTATCTGATTATTATAGTGTATTTGTATAAGTGTAGTGTAGTTGTTGTTTATGTGTATGAGTGTATAAATTTATCATGGTTCTGACTGCAGGCGTTGCACTATTTCAAGGTCTCTCGGACACTTTTATAAATAGTCAACAATTAAGTCAACGAAAAACTGTAATTATTATTATTATTATTGTTGTTTATTTCTAGATTTTTTATAGTTTATTATTTATTTTTCTTTGTTATTGTTTTTTTTTATTTGTTTTTGTTTTATTTATTAAACAAATTGTTCTTAAAAACCATTATTATAAAACAAAAATGCATTAAATTCATTAAAATTGTTTTAATGAATTTTTATTAATAAAAAAATTGTTGTAATTATTAATTTATTTTGTTGTAGTATACATATATAAATTAATATATTGACTTAATTTGTTATTTATTTTTCCATTATCTTATTTTTTTATAGCTATTTGTTTTTTAATTTTTATTTTGTTTTTATTTATATTTTATTTTAAAGCGGGGGATCATTAATGATTTATGAGTGATAGTATAATTTAATCGTTTCTTTTTATACCCTACACCACCATAGGTGGTTGGCGTATTATGTGTTTGTGCAGAAATTGTAACGCAGAGAAAAAATCTTCGGACCCCTACTTTAAAGTATACCGTTAGACTCAAAATTATTTTCTGAGTCGATTTAACCAAGTCAGGCTGGTCGCAATTTTGAAGATAATTTGATGAAATTTGGTACATATGCTTTAATACAAGGACGAAGCATGTTGAATTTGGTTAGGATCGGCCCATTATTTCACCTACCCCCCATACAAATTTCCTATTGACACTCATAAAATTTGGCACAAATAAGTTTTATAGACATATAAATCCGTATGCCAAATTTCGTGAAGATCGGTCCATAATTGACCATAGCTCCCATATGAACGCTTCTTCCGAAAATTGCTTTAACGTGCATAAATCCCATAAAAATGTCAGTATCAATCAACTTAACATTCGACACAAATAAGGTTTATATAAGTAAAAATGAAATTATGTGGATTAGAATGGTGTAAGGTATCATATAGTCTCTCATATGGTTTCTCATTTCTTTTTTGTTTTTTATATATATGTTAAATTAAATTTATAGTATTCAGTGTTTTTTATTTTTTTTATTTATTTTACATATAAAATTATTTTTGACTAAGAAAAATTCAAATTGTTTTTTAATAATTTATATTTAACATATAAAATAATTTTTAAAGAAATTTGAAATTTCAGGTCCCTGCTTCTATTAGCTTTGAGATATTTTGACTTAATTGTGAATAAAGTCGACATTTAGGCAAGGATTTTAATGAATTATGACTCGTTTTATTTGGATTATATCTAGCTCTATAATAAAAGTGAAAAATATTTAAATTTATTAAGATTTTGTTTGCACAATTTATTTAACATTACTGAAACAAATAATGTATGTAGGTAGGTTTAATTTGATGATAATTCGAGTTAAACCAAATGAGACAAATCGGTCTCAATATAGGGTGAAACCTTAATTTTCTATATAACGGTTTATCTTGAGAAAAAGAGTCAATAAAAAAGTAATTTATAGGCTTTTATATATATGATCATTGAGTGAAATAAACAAACAATTATTTGCGTTATGAATGCATTTTTAAATGATAATATTATTTTTAAATTACTACATTTATAGTGCACTTTAAATCATTAAAATCCGTTAACAACTTTGAGAGATATTCGTGTTAAAAGTTAGACACTTTTGCGATTTTTTTGACTTTTCGAAAAATCAAAATAGCGAATAAATTCGCGAATTTTTCAAAATTCAAAAAAAAAAAAAAAAAAAAAAATAAAATAAAAATAGAGGTATTTAAATTGCTCTATAGGGTATGCGTATACCAAATATTATTAAAATCGGAAGACATACAAAATATTCTTGGGCGTTCTTTCATGGAATGGACGATATATATTTTTTAAATCTGTTTAATATCTCTGAAACTATTTAAAATATATAAAAACTATATAAAAAATTTGAGATAATCACCCCAATTACGAGTGTCGTTGTCGTTTAAAACGACAAAATCAATGTTAATTGCATGTATTATTTTGTTGATAACGACAATCATAATACGAAATTAAAGAAAACGGCAGGTTTTCGGCACGACAACGACATTCGTAATAAGGGTGAATAAGAATTTCTGGGCATTTCATTAACCCAAATCAGACAATATGTCGTAATATGTTGCAATATGATGCGCATCATTATTAATTTTCTGTTGAGTTTTTTCAGCTTTTAGATACATGCAGAGAAAAAACATGGTTACAGCATGATCACTACAACTACTCAATGTTTGTATAGCCGTTTTCATTGATTTGAATAATACCGTGTTCATGATAGTAATGTTTATGATTCTGTTTGATAATTTAATGATTACCCACAATCAAAATTTTAATATGGTTGACTGAATTATAATATGTATTTAAATAGGTTTATATGAAACCATATTTATGAAAAATCCATACATTTAGTAAATTCTACAACTGTTCAGTTAATTCTACAGTTAAATTAATTCAGTTAATTTTACATATTTGGTTAATTCTACAACCATTAAGCTAATATTTTTATTTGCTTTCAGTAACTTTTGAATACACATTTTTGTGTATCAGTCCAATAGTTTGTTAGTATAATAATTCTCATTTAGTTTAGATATGAACAAATATAAATTGACAAGGTTTGTTTTTATTCAGTATAATGAATGTACCACATGAATATAAATATGAAAACATGGGATTAAATATATGATAGAATAGGATTATATATATGATGAAATTAGTTTATATATATATATATATATATATATATATATATATATATATATATATATATATATATATATATATATATATATGATAACATGGGATTATTAAATGATAAAAACATGATGAAATTGAAAGCAATATTTAAGAAAAGGTTATAAACCTTACTAGAAGTTATTAGTAAGGTTACAAACCTTACTAATAAATTATAAAATGGAATCATAATAATGATTACGTACAAATATGCTTATTGTTACCTGTAATTATAATATATTACAATCAGAGTATGTTGCTCTTAGTTTATGGTTACTAGAACCATATTTTTTCATTGCGTGTATTATCACTAATTGTGAATAAAAACAATATACATATATGCTAGAATTTTAGAGAATTATGAATCGTTTCATTTGGATTATACCCAGCTCTATGATAAAGGAGAAAATTTTTAATTTTTTATAGTTTTCGATTTCTTAAAATTGTTTGAAAATTGAAAAAAAAAAAAAAATATTTGAAGAATTTTTTTATAAAATTATTTAGCACATTAAAAAAAATTATTTATTTATAACTTGGAATTAGACTACTTTGAAATTTTTTCAATCCAAATTAGACAATTCGTTCTCGAGATATGTTGTAATATGTGGCGTAACCTTAATTCTCTATATAATTGTTTATATCGAGAACTAGATTCAATTAAAAAAGTGATTTATAAACTAAGAATTTCATGATCATATCAATCTAAATTGACTGAGAAAACCCGTGTCACAGAAAAATGCAAATAGCGCTAATTAATATAAAAACAAATTTTTACAACTGTTACTAATTACACGATTATAAAAATTATTAAAAAAAATGTTCACACAAATTATTTTAAAATATTAATTAAAAAATATTATTATTTAAATATTTTTTAATTTCTATTAGGGTTTTTTTTAATTTTATGTAATAAAGACATTTGTATGTGTGAGTATTAACATTTTTATAATAATAGCAATTTTTAGAAATTTCCAAGAAATTTATTTTAAACTCAGCCTTGCAATATTTTCACTTGAGAAATTTTAAATTTGTTTTTTTTTTTTTTTTTTTTTTTACAAAAAATTTGTTTGCATAATTATCTTTTAAATTATATGTATGTATGTATTTGTTTTATAAGAAAGTTAAAACAAATTAATTATGCAATTTTATACTGTAATAAGTGGTAGATAAAAAAAATAAAATTCCAACTAAAAATTGATTTAAATTATTTGCTTCAGCTGTTTTGCAACAACTACAATATAGTAGATATAACCAGCATTATATTTTCCAATGCATAAATTAAGCAAAAAAAAAAATACAAAAAAATTGTTTCGCTTTTAAAAAAAGCACAACAACAAATATAAATAATTACATTTAATTATAGTGATTTTATATAGAGATAATTTTTTTTGAACGTATTTTATAAATTTATTTATTTTTGTATTTTCTTTCTTTATATTTTTGTTGGTATTTTTTTCAATTTTTTTTATTCATGAGGGTGAATCACTATCAAAATCCATTTATAAAAATGCTACAAAAAGGAAATGCCTCATTAGCATGACAATGGTCTAAGAGAAACGACCTAGCAGCACCATAATACCATTTGCAAACATAATTCTAGCTACAAAAATATTTCGAAAAAAAGTAAGTTACTCATAGCTAAATTTACACGTAAATTTTTTAAGAGAAAAAGATTTTTAAAGAAATCTTAAATAAGAAATACCTACAGTGTAAATTAAATTGTTATAATTTATTTTCAGTTTTTGTTTTATCTTTTTTAAATATTTCTTTAATAGAACTGAACGAAAAAATAAAATAAAACACGTTAAATGAGACCAATTATAAGAAAATCATTTTCAAGTTCTTCTTTTTATTATTTTTTTATCGAATATTTGTTATTATTGTTGTTTTTCTTTAATATCTTCTTCTCCTTAGTTTCTTTTAGTATTTTTTTTTCTCCAATGATTTTATAAGATGCAACCAACATTTTTATGTCTTGTAATGCAATAAATAACGATTATTTCAATAATTGCATTCAATTTATTATTATAGTGGAGATAATTTAATATAAATGGATGTACGTGACCTCAGCTTAATATGTAGCCAGAGGAGTGTGTTTGTATGTGTGTTTGTGCGTTTTTATATATGTCTATGTGTGTATAAATATAAATTGTATTGATATCACTATTCTTAAAAATAAATCAGCCCCATTCTAAAAAATTTTAAAATATACAAGAAATTAAAGGTGAATTTGTAAAGAAAATTGGAAGAGAAAAATTAAAATTTGTTTCCTGATTTTCTAATACAAAAGCTTCTTTGTTATTTTTTGTTTGAAGGCCTATAATCATTACCAAAATACTCGTTAAACTTTATAAATTTTTATTTCAATTTCTTTCCTGTATGGGGCAGATTTTGAACATGTGTTAAAGTAGTAAAATTTTCTACAAGAATTATATATAAAAACCAGTAAAAGATGTTCATAATATAAAGAAAGAAAAAAAAATATGAATGTAAAAATAAATCTATATACGTTTATTGTAATTGTTGCTATTGCTGCTGTCGGTAGGTCTACAAATGTAATTTTATGTATCTGTGTAATATTACAATCACTTAATGAAGGTATTTGAACTAGAAAAAATATTAAATAAAAAAAAAAAAAAAAATTAATACACTTTTTGCAAAACTGTGTGAGAAATAAATTGAAATACTTTTTTTTTATCAATAAAAAATATTTAAAGTCAGGAAATGAATACAATGAGAAATAAAAAATCAACAAATTATTTTATAACTGTTGAGGCAAGTTAAAACAATAATTTTTTAAAATAAAAAAATAAAAAGATGAAGAGGGGAAAATAAATGGTTTGCTTTAAAGTAATTAGAAAGATACATATTTTTTTTTTAAATAAAATGGGTTTTTGTAAAGAAATATTAATAAAAAATCACCTAATTATTTGCTAACAAAAATAATTTTTTTAATACCTAAAAGTATGCTTTCTTTTCTATCAATTAAATTTCCTTAATTGTCTTTGTTTGATTTAAAAAATATTATCCTAATATTTCTTAAGTTTATTGAACTTTTAATGTTTCTTTTTTTATTTATTTTTATTAATAATGTCATTTAAGTAATTGCACTTAAATTAAAGTTGTTTATATTGTTTTTCTCCGCTTAACAAATTGTCAATTATTTAGTTTTATTTTTAATAGATTTGTTTCTTTTGATTATATAGTACTCATACATGTATTAATTACACAAGAAATTTTTATAAATAAATTGCCAGTTGGTAATAATAATTGTTGATATTAATTGTCCATAACTAATAAATAGTAGTTGTTTTTATAAATTGTAAAAAAAAGACTTTACAAAACTGTAGAAAAACATAAAAAAGGAAAAAATACAAATTATACATTAAATTGCTGGTATTAGACAGACAGTCGTCACTTTTGTTTGAAATTTGTTAGATATTCCTGATTGCTAGGCTAGACAGTCTGCTACATATTACACAAGTTATGGGTAATTTCAAAATATAAATAAAGATTATGTCATAAGGAAAAATTTTTTTCATGATAATTTAAAATATTTTTAATAAAATAAAAGGACTTAATTTTTAAGATTAATAGGCATATTGTAATAAGTAATTAATTATTTTTTATTATTTAAACTAGAATGGTTCATTTAGAGCTTAAACTCTAAAAAATTATTTGCCTACTAACAAACATTGTATCTATATATATATTTTCCATTATTTATTGATTTATATACTAAAAAAATAACAAATTCTTCAATAACAATATTTAATTCTATAAATATTTAAGTTGATTGAACTATTTACGCATTAATGGATTTCATTACTTTTTACAGCAACGTTTACATTTTATATTTGTCTATAAAATTTATTGCAAAAATTCATATAAGCAAATACAAACAAATACTCATCGAATTAAATCTGTGTCTGTGCGTATGGTACTTATCAATATTAATTATATACAATCGATGAGTTTCTTTCGCTTAATTAAACATTGTCATCCCTTGTTATACGGCATTTATAAACTTAAATATTTTGAAAAAATAAAAACATTATAAATAAATTTAAAGTGTTTAACTTTTTCTATAATATTTTTTTATTAACCTAGTAATTTATGAAAATTTTATTTTTTAGCTTTTATATTTGTTAACTGGTTTTAATAAATGATATCTATTTTAATCTGTCAAACGTGACACATGTAGTGAATAGAAAGTATTTATAAATATTTTGTAAATATGACATGACTGTAAGTAACTAGGTTTTCAAAAAAATTAATTACAACAATTAAAAATAAAATATTTTGTTATAAAATTTTATTGTTAATAATATTAAAAGTAAATTAACTACATTTTAAGAAAGATTTGATAGTTTTTTTTTTTTTGTATTTTTCTTGGATTGATGGAACAATGCAAACATACTGTACTAGAATAAATTGACTAAGTGGTATAAATACAACTATATTAAAACAAGAAAAAATATAGTCGGTCAAGCCCGACAATTTGATACCCTACACCATTGCGTTTGTGCACTAATGAAATTAGTTAATATGATTTCTGCTTATATTAAACTTTTTTGTGTCAAATATGATCATGATTTATGTGCGATTTTTGCGAGTTTACGTGATTTTCGAAAGTGGGCTTTATATAGGAGCTATGCCTATTTGTGAACCGATCTTTATGAATTTTTGTACTCCTATTTATCTTTGTATTTCTACCGAATTTTATTGAACCCTGTGCACAAGGTTTACATGGACAGTAGAGTATCCCGAGAATAGCTTTTTACGAGATTTCGATATAGAAAGGCACCTTAAACGATGCGTAAAAATTTGCTTAATACGAACAAATGATTTGAAAAATGTTCAAAATTGGTCTCCAGTTCCCTACCAGCGATTGAAAAATCATGGCTCCTATACATTTTGGTAAAAAAAAGTATCGACTTTTTAATCAAAATATCGAACGTTTTTTTGCATTATGATTTTAGTACCTAGTACCTAGGTTTTTAGTACCTGACGGTTTTTGAACCAAATTTTTTGAAATATATATATTTTTTTTTTTTGTAATTGGCTAAAAATTACGAATTTTCTGATACCCATTTCAAGACAAAACTCAATACTATTTTTTGGACGAAATGTTCTAGACCCGTGACTTTCAATGGCTGATAAGGAACTGAAGATCAATTTGTAATTTTTTTTTTAATATTTTTTCCATATTAAGCTAATTTTTACGCATCGTTTGAGGGGTCTTCCTACACTAAAATGGACAGACAACCAGCCAAACGGACGGACATCGTTAAATCAACTCAGAAAATGATTCTGAGTCGATTGGTATAATTTAAGGTGGGTGTTGGGATATTTTTTCTGTGCGTTACAAATATCAACACAAACGCATATTATAATACCCCAATCACTTTTTTTTGTAAGTTTAAATGGCGTAGCATTCAGCTAACATATTGCCAGGGTGTACATCCAACAGAAGCCTCCTTCACAAATCATCCACTCGATCTATACCTTCATAGAAAGCTATAGAAAGCTAGAGTTTTTAAATTCAGCTACCTGAGTTTAATAGTCTCCACCAATATCAATCCTTCGAGTTTTATCTGGTACTCCACCAATCTTCAAATATAAAAGTTAGGTTATCAAAATCGATTGCATGTGACAAATGTAAGTTTCGAAAAACCGTAACGCGATACAGTTAGCCGACTACAAACATTTAGTCAATGTGAGGTGAGATGCAAAATTCCCGAAGGCCAAGCAACAAAAGCCCGCCTGGCTGCACTTAAGAAATAATTACAATGACGCGAGAGTTGTTCCTCAACCCAGAGCTACTTTGCGACTGACCCAACCACCTTTGGTGGCGTGAGGGATAGAAAAATCCAAAGATGGCACATTATTTTTTAAAGTTATTGATAAATAATCTCAAGTGTAAAACAAAAATAAAAATGTAAAAATTATTAACTTAAAATTGACATTTTGAGATTAATTCATAAAAGTGTTACCCACTCTAGTTGAATTAGTTTTCTATATATATATTTCTTTCTATCATTCGCTGTCTCATTTTATCAATCCAATATCAAAAGAATACAAAAAAAAAAGCTAGGCTTTAATTAGTATTACTCATACTAATATTTAAAATATTTAAGATTTTTTAATTATTTTCCAAGTTTGCTCTCAATTCACTTTTAATTAAAAGATATTTTTTAAGTATTTTAAAATTTTATATTATTTTTCTTAAAAAAAAAGAAAATCGTTTAATATTATAGTGTCTGTCTTATTGTCTGCCAATTTATTTTGTAATTTTTATAATTTTTCTTTTAAAATATTTTTGTATTTATTTTTAAATTTCTAAATTAATTTAACCACAAATGTTGTCATTAGTTTTTCAAATATTTCTAAATTTATTTTTATTTATTTACATTTACATTTTCTTTATTTTTATTTTTTATTTTTTTGGTTCAATTCAATTTAATAAGTTTTACGAAAGTGCCATAAATTTTTTATGTTGTTGTACAAAAACACTAACAAAAGTAAAAAAATAAAAAGAAAATCTAAAATAAAAATAAAAACTTCTTGCAATTTTTCATTTCTTCTTTTTCATATGCCTTTTTTTTCATTTATTTTAACAAAACATAGATACCATATACTGTGTAAAAAGTACAGTGGGTAATAAAATTAAAAAAAAGATAAAAAAATAAAGTCACGCAATTTTTAAATTTAAATGTAAATAATAAAATCAATTTAGGAATTTTAGTATCAAATAGTTTTGAAAAAATCCACAACGGTAGAAAATGAAAGTTCTGATAAAATAAAATACCAGCGGAAAATTCAGCAGATTGATTGAATTTGATAAAATGTTTGTTATATCTAGACTATATTGAAAATGACAAAAAGTACCCAAAAACTGATTACTACTGGTGATACTGATAAAATATGGACAATATTTCCAGAAGCCATAGGTTTTGTTCTCGCATAATTTAGTACCAATTTAATAAAAAATTTAGTTGAGATGAACTTTAATAAATTTTGATCTTGTTTCATAAATTAGCAAATATTTTTATTATTATTTTTTTAAATGACAATCCAAACTTGATTTGTAGACTTATTTAAATGGTAATAGTTACAAGGAAAATTATTTATTTATTTGTTAGCTTTATTCCCTCTAAAGCCCACTGTTCGTTTAAGATATGTATACGTATTCATTTCCATTTATACCACTTTTATTTTTTCAGATTGTTGTTGCTTTGTCTTGTAAGGAAATTGTGAGAAAAACTTTTTGATAATAAATTTATTAAAAACTTTTGCATATAAATTATAGTTTATTCTTTGCAAAAAATATAAAAAATAAGGTAAAAATAAAAAAACAAAATAAAAAATATATAGATTTTTTTGTTGCAAGTTCCAGCCGTTTGTACGTAAATAATAAGTGATATAATAAAATTATATTTGAAGGGTATATAGCATATGTTAGGGAGACATATGGACTTATATTCTACATCAAATAACAAAAACGGCAACATTAATTTATTAGACTAGAAGAATTCTTAATTATTTAATAAAAACAAACCAACAATTTGCAAGAAAATATTTGAAGGAAGTTGAATTTCGTTTAAACCCCCTTAAAGTATGCAAATAAAATACAGAGAAATTATAAAAGATTTTTGCTAAAAAATCATGGGGCTTCTAATCAGCCAGAAATATCAATAAATGTCATTAAGTGTCTAAAAAGCTTAAGAAAACCTGTTTTAAATAATTTTACATAAAAAACTATATTCACGATATTTTAAAGGATTGTCAAAAAATATATACAATATTTTTTATTTATTTTTTTTAATCAAATATACATTAATTTTAATAATAGTTTTTCTCATAATCCTATTACATGATTTTACATTAACAATAAGGGGTTTAAACAAATTGCATAACAAAAAACAAATTGTTAACCTTTTATTTAAATCTTTTGTCTGATATCGTATAACCTCACCACCTGTTCATAATAGAGATTTTTTTGTTTAAATAACAAATTTATTAATAAAAATTCTTTGGCAATTTTGTTATAGAGTTTACTTAATCGTGCAGCTGTGTTTTTATATTTAATTAAAAATATAAAATTTATTTTTACAAAATAACTTTTTGCTTTGTTTTTCTTTTTATAAACTTTTGCATAATAATTTATAATTATTATTACATATATAGTATGTATATTTATTTAAATATATATTATTAAGAATATATAAAATTTGCATTAATTTTATATCTCATTAAGTAATATTTAAATATATATCCATTAATTTAAAATTTTCATTTTGTTTAATATGTATTTTTTTATTTATTTAATAAATAAATATTTTTTCTTTTAAATTTAAATTCACTTTGTAGTTGTTTAATTTTTCCGCTTTTTTATTTATTTATTCTTTTCCCTTAAGAAATATTTGAGAAATAATTTTATAATAAAAGTACATTTTTCATATTTATCTACGCCATGAAAGTAAATATAATTTAGGAAATATTTACATTCATTATAGTGTAAAAACACCACCATTGAATATAATACACTCGAAATAAAATGTTAGTTGAATTATTTATATTAAAATAATAATAATAATATGAATGTAATAAAATTTAATGGTATGTCTTAAAGAAGTAATTTCCGCAACTTTGAAGGGAATATCTAGAAACATTTTGATGTTATAATTTTAAAAAAATTTAGTAAGAATAATTTAATTCTTAATGTTATGGTCTATATTTAGAGTTTTTCTTTTCCCGGAGTTTTTCCGCTCCCGGGAAATCGGGATTGATTTTTAAATTTCCCGGGATCCCGGGAATTCCCGCCGAAAATAAATAATTAAAAATTTTAATAATCAGTTAAATAAAAGATAAAAAATATTAAAATAAACTAATTAATCATAAAATTATAAACTAATTCTTTTTGAAATATTGAATGTTGAATGAATACTTTTTATTATATAACAACTCATACGAAAGTCGAATCAATATCTTGGTTTTCATATACCTCAGGGAATTTTACATTTTGAATACTTTTAGTCTCACGTTTTCGTTAGGGCATTCAAAATGTAAGTTGTTGTTTGAGGTTTCCCGACATTTTAAAAAGATTCCTCTTACAACTTTCACATGCGTGCAAATTTCATCTTCAAATCGTTTAATAAATATACTTTTTAAATATCGAATTTACTTCCCACTAGTACATTTTAAAAATATTATTTTTGACCACAATGAAAAAAATTGCAAAATTATTATTTTTTTTTTTTTAATTATTTAACAAAAAAGAAAACGATATTTTGTTTTCAGACTGTTATATGAAAAATATCAAACAAAATTAGAAATTTCCTTAAAAATATTTAAATTTGTAACAAATCAAATTAAATAAATAAAAACAAATGTAAAAACACATATACTAAAATATCCATATATGGGTTGTAAAATATAAACATTTTGCATACACAAGAAATCCCGGGAATTCCCGCTTGATTTCCCGGGATTACGGGAGTGAAAATTTGGCGGGATTCCCGGGAATTCTCGTCCCGGGATTTCCCGTGAAAAACTCTATCTATATTGAACTAAGTTTGTAGATTTTTCTATTCTATAATATTGTCTATAGTTAGTCTAGTCTGCAGTTTAGTATATAATCTAATGTATAGTCTAGTATATAGTATAGTCTAGTATATAGTATAATATACATATATATCTAGTCTATAGTCTATTTAATAGTTTGTTATATAATAAAGTCTATAGTCTATTTTATAGTATACGAGCTTAGCCTGTTGCGCTTTGCTACCCCTTAGTAGGCGATAGCAAATATTTACTATCGTTTAAGAGTTTTAAAAAAGTAGGAGTGACATCCAAGCGAGTCACTACAACCACCACCAGTACTGGTACTATCTGTGTGTCAAATTTCTCATAAATCGCACAAACTTACACTACACTTTTATAATATATATTGAGTCATTCCATTTAAAACCAACCAGCTGATTTTCTCACCTCTTCCGAATGATAATATTTGGTACAATTAGTCAAAACTAAGACTAATTCAAAATTTCAGATAATTTCATCAAGTGGTTCGCGAAATATCGCGGTTTGAAAGTGCAAAATAGCTCAAAATATGTACAAAGTTGCATACACAAAATTACAAATATCTTTCGAAGTATTTATTATATAAAATTTATTGAGATGTCATATTAAAGGTATCAAAATTACCTTTAATATGGCGTATAACATGACTTTTTTCTCAACATCAAAATTGTCCATATCTCGCGATTTTTCGTTTGCGGGTAAATATCTCGAAAAGTGGTCTTTTTAAAAATTTTAAAAAAATATATGTTAATGATGAAACTATTCGGATAAACTATTGAGAGTTCCATTACAGTACTTACAGGGAACATTCAGAATGGTTCCATCCTCTACATATATATTTTTCACGAATTTAAAAATACTACTTTTTGAAATACACGACCGCGAAATTTAAATCGCGAATTATCCACCAATAAAATTCAACATAAAAATATGATTCAGGTATCATTTTAAAGGTTGCCTTATTTCGTATTTATTTGACATTTGTTGTCATAATTCGTAAAATATTGCGAGTCCCAGAATGCCACTTACCATGGTTATAGAAAACATTTTCATCATTAACTTATATTTTTTTTAATTTTTAAAAAGACCATATTTCGAGATATTTATCAGCGAACGAAATATCGCGAGATGTTGAGAAAAAAGTCATGTTATACGCCATATTAAAGGTAATTTTGATACCTTTAATATGACATCTCAATAAATCTTATATAATAAATACTTCGAAAGATATTTGTAATTTTGTGTATGCAACTTTGTACATATTTTGAGCTATTTTGCACTTTCAAACCGCGATATTTCGCGAACCACTTGATGAAATTATCTGAAATTTTGAATTAGTCTGACAAGGATAATTATTGTACCAAATATCTTTAAATTCGGAGAGGAAAAGTCAAAAATTGGAATTTTTCTTGTTGGTTTTAAATGGAATGACTCTAATAGGAATTTATAGTTTTGTCTATATTCTCGTCTATAGTATTGTCCATATATATTTCTTGTCTGTTGCAATGCATATTAAAATGTGGGCTAAGGTCCAAAAATTTTTTTTTAGTTTAAAACCAATGTATGATTTAAAAAGAATTAAATCAATGAAATAACTTAAAAAAAAGCAAGCGCGAATATATTCGGCCCGGCCGAATCTATATACCCACCATCAACTTTTTCAAATTTTATGTTATATGGGCAGTAAAGTGGGCGGATCACGCCCATTTTTTGTTTCTGACTTTACATTGGTCTTTGAACTATTTGAACACAATTTGGTTGATTTTCATCTTATATGGGAGGTGGGCGGTAAATTGGGCAGACCACGCCCATTTTTGGTTTCCAAATTTATATCGACCCCCGATCTATACGTACAAAATTTTGTTGTCGTACGTGCTTTTATTGAAGAAATATCATCAGAAAAGTATTAAACGGACACCCTGTGTTTCTAGTTTTTAGCCCATAAATTTTTTTGTTTATTAACCGATTTTGCCCATTTTCAATCCCAAACAAACCTTATATAGGGCAAACATTTGTGCCAAATTTATCCCGTTCGAGCCCTATCCTGCTTTCAACAGACGGACAGACGGACGGACATAGCTAAATCGACTCAGAATCTAACCAGAACCCAGAAAATATATATTTTGTGGGGTCTTAGATGATTCCTTCGACATGTTACACACGGAATGACAAAATCAATATACCCCCCATCTTTTTGATGATGGGTATAAAAAAAATAAAATTTAATGAAATGTTTGTGTATAACAAAGCAAAAATTTTTCTGAGCTTAAAATTTTTGTTGGTATACTAAATGGAAATGGCTGAACAACAACAAAAACAACATCATCATAATAATAAGAACTTAAACCAATACACATGCATATTTCTGTATGTGTCTGTTTGTGTATGTGCTTAAATAAATGACATTTTCTTGCAATGACTTTAATTTACCGTGTCAATATTTATTTTCGTTAGAAGAAAATAAAATAAAAAACTCACACACACACATACAAACAGCAAATGAAAGAAAACAAAAATTTCCTTATATTTTATATTTTAATATTTTTTGTATTTAGACTTCAGACCCCAGAGTTTTTTAGAGCACAACTAATGCAAAGCTGGCAAAAGTAAAATTAACGATAAATATTAAAAAAATGATACTCGTAAAATAAGTAAAAGAAAAAAATATTTAAAGGTAGCGAAAGGGTCTGTTATAACCCAACAACAACAACTAGAAATAAAGGAAGAAAATAAAATTTTAAAATGTCTGATGCAATTTAGTTAAAATTTTACTAAATTTAAAATACATAATAATAATAATTTATACTTGTTAACTTAATAAAAATGTGGTATTTTTTTTTTTTTTTTTTTTTTAAGTGTTTTTGTCTTTTGACACAATTTATTTATGGTTACTTTTAACAAAAATGTGTTATTTTTCGTTGTCTTTTTTTTTATTGTTTGCAACATTGTGCTAAAAACAAGAAGAAAAAAATATATAAATAAAAATATATGTATATATTTTTTTAAAACTTACAAGGAAGAGAAAATTTTATAGAAAGTTGCAGTAACTAGTTTCATGTTTAAATATCAAAATAAATAAATGAGAATGTATATGTTTAGTTAAATCAACACATACAAATGAAATTATTTTATCATACATATAAGATATTTATTTACCCAACAGTTCTGGTGACTGTCTTAAAATTGGAAATTTTATTAAGCAATTTGTTTCATGTGGTTGCACTAGTCTAGCTACCAACTAGTATTAGTAATTTTTTTTTTTTAATATTTTTGTTCTAAAAACAAGTTAATTGTCATTTCATTGTTTACTAATAAAATTCTTTAAGAGAATTTTTCCTGGGAATTACATAGTCCACATTAATGCCAAATTACCCAAACATTTATATAATAAGTAACTAGACTTTAGTGCCTAAAATTGTTTAGCAATGGAACTGTAGGGTAATGTGCATTTTTTATTTATTTTTTTTTTCACAAAATGTTGATTATTGTGGGCTGTTACAAAACTCATTTTATTTTATTTTTTTGCTTTTAAAATTTATGGCCTTTAAGTAAAAAAAAAAATTTCTTAAAACACATAAAGAAATAATAAAGAAATAAATAAATTGAATTATAAAATTGCAATTTTACCACAAATATAAATAAATAAAATAAGAAAACAAAAAAAACCATTAAGTTAATTAGACAAATTATCATTTGATATAAAAGTTAACGTTATTAAGTATTAAAACGTAAGAGCAATGAAACAAAATTTAATTAATGCAGTATATTTTTTTAATTAAATCATAAAGTTTTATTACTTGCTTTATTTTTAAGTTTCTTTCTTAATTACATTCGAAAACTAAAAAAAAAACATGAAAAAATTGGTTTTAAACAACAGGAAGTTTAAAGATTTTTTTTAACAAAATAAAAATAAATTAAAAACTTTAGTTGGGGGGTTTAAAAAAGCATAAAATAAATAAAAATGAGGTTTCGCGTTTTTTTAACAGTTGGAGAAAGAGTTTAGTATTTTTAAAATAAAATTAATAAATTATATAAAAGTTTTCAATAAAAGCATTTTAGGAAGTTTAATTTATGAGTAATATAGCATACTTTTGAGCTTATAAAATCATAAAATAGAAGGATTTGTAATTCTTACTTCAATGGTTTGACAATTTTTATAAGGATTTCAATTTTAATACAATTAAATTATTAAGAAATTTTTTTTGGTTAATTAGGTTTAAATTTTATTTTTTTTTCATTAATTAAAATTATGACATACTTTTGGGCTGTTTATCAGCTTGAAAATTTTATTAATGGTTTATAAGTATTCCTAGATTTTTTTTTAGTAAATTATTTTGAAATATTTTTTTTATATTTGAATTTGTCCTTATTAAACGTTTAAACTCTGTTATAGTAATAATTTTCTTTTATAGTTTCTTCTTTTTAATAATGCACTTTTTCAGCTTAACGTCAATATGTCAAATTGATAAAAAAGAAACCAAACAAGCAAAAAATAGTTATAATTGCTAAGTGCTTTATCAAGTAGCACTAGCATAATAGCTAAATTTAAACTTAAATGCATTTAGGGTGTCCCAAAAATAAAATAAATATAAAAAATAAAATAAAACAAATAAAAAAAAAAAATACTGAAATAAAAATTTTTATAAATAATTTAAGAGTATTAAATTATACATATTTACAATTTTATAATAAAAATATTGATTTAATTTTTTTAAAGATTTTTCTAATTAGATAGCTCTAATTTTATCCAATGCATAACTTGACATTAGTTTTTTTTATTAACAAAAAAATACTGACTTTATAATTTTTGCATTTTATTATTTGTTGTTGTCTTTTTTTTTTTTAAATTGTTTGGTTTGTTAGTTGGTTTTAATCTGATGTTGCTGCAACGTATGTACATGTTGTATAAACATTGTTGACTCTCACACTTTTATTTGACTATTCGTACAGAGGTTATGTATTTGTTGTTGGTTTTTATTTTATTTGTTTTAATGCAGCCTGATTGTTTGCACAAAATACAGTAATAATAATTTGCATAATGTTAAATGTTAACTAAATAATTTCCAAACAGCACCATAATTTGAAAGTATTTATGTAAATAATAAATTATAAAAAAACAATAATAAAATTTATTATTAGTTATAAAAATTATAGCCTGAAACTAAAATATACATTTTAATACAACTATAGAAATTCCTATAAAGGAATATTTTAGATGAAATTTTTTTTAGCAATAGATAAAGAATTGACAGTTTAAAAGATGCATGGAAATGTATGTCAAATTAATATGAATATTATTAGCAATTACCAAAAAAAAAAAAAAAAAAAATTGATAGAATCTAAAATTTTTTTAAATAATTTAATGATTAAACCATTCATAATTTTTAAATATTTAAATTTGTTTTTACTTTATTTTTTCCATTTTAATTTATACAAAATTTCATATTTATAACAAAAAATAACCCACTTTTAATTAACCCATTTTCTTTAATTGCTTTAATCCGGACATTATTATTAAAGTTGCTTCACATTAATATTGCAAAAAAAAAAAAAAAAGACAATAATTATTGCTTTAAATTTCCTTTTTGATTAAAGAAAAATACAATAAAGAAATATAATACATATGTATGTATTTATTTTATGTCTAAAAGGTACAACTGCCATACAATTTCTCTTGTCAAGCCGACTAAGAGAAATAAATGTTTAATAGCAGCAAATAAAATGGGAAAAAAATAATAATAAAAATAAATAAAATGTGAAAAAAGTAAGAAAATAACAACAATAACAACAAAAATAAAATAATACAAAAAATATAAAACAAATAAATGGCAGAAGGAAATCCTTGAGTGTAATAAATTTAAAATAATTACCCATTATACAAGTATGTATGTAAGTATGTATGTAATATTTAATTTGTCTGTATATTTTTATACATATACAATTACATACAGGGATTTATGTATGTATATGTGTATGTATAAATGATTTTTCTTTAAATGTATGTATACGTTTAAACCAACTAAATTGGCTTTAATAGCCACATACAACGGCAACAATGATAAAAAATTACAAGTGGATAACTTAACTTTTAAAGCTCCGAAATTCAGATGGATATTACCGATCTAATAAAATTATTAGACCTTTTTTTTGTGACCTGGTTTAGCACTTTTAGAATGTATTTGTAATAAGATTATGTCAATAGACCCTCAATAGTCTAGTAGTTGGTCTGAGCCTTGTCTCTTAAACAATTTACGTTTATTGCCACTAATAAGTAGAACTAGAAATGTATAATTATATATTCAAATTAAAAAAAGGAAATTTTTAGAATATTTAAGTAAGTCCTAGATAACATTAATATACATTTTTTATATAATTTTTATCTTAGTATAAAATTAGTTATTTACAGCGACCAAGTTCATTTCAAAAATATATGCACTCATAGTTGTTACTTCAAATATAAAACTTTTTCACTGCAATTATATTATGGTTATATTAATCAAGCTTATATTTTTGTGCTAAATATAAAATATGTTTATCTTATTCGTTTATATTATGATATTTTGCTCAGTAATATAATAAGTTAGAAAAGCATAATATATTTACTACAAATATAATAAGCTTGTATTAATTATATAAAATATTCCAGTGTATATATTATAAAAAAAGCTTTTGAACATGATATGTTTGACTATATTTTGCTCTGTGTGAGAATATTAAGTGTCAGTTAGAAAAGCTTTTAAGTCATTACTTATTCCAGAAACTAAATTTAAATCTTCACTTAGAAAAATCGAAATAAATATACATACCTACAGTGGGGAGCACAAATGAGTCGCGCTTGTAATTTCTGCACTTTTCATTGCATAAAAATAAAAATAATAAAGCAAATACAAAAATTGTTTCTTTAATTTACTTAATGTTTAGTATTCAACAAAATAATTTATAATTCAAAAAATAAAAGCATCAACTCTAAGAAAAAACAAACAAAACGAAAACAACTGTATATATTTTAACGCAATAAAGGAAAATTTATTATATTATTAAAAAAATATTTCGAAAAATTTAAAATAAATAATAAACTTTTTGTATTTTATTTTTTTTTAATTTTCCTATTTAATTTAATTGTATATTTCTAGTACCAACATTTGCTTTCCCTCGATATATAATTTCATCATGCTTCTTTATTTTGCCTAAAGTTAGGCTACACAATTATAAAACTCTTATTTAACTGGGATAAAAAACTTTCCATTAAAGATTTAAGACAAATTCTGTAAAATATTAAATAGTATTTCTTTTCTTTTTTATTATTAAATTCCCAATATTCCTATTAAAATTTTTGTTCAAATTTTTAATTAAATTTTTTTTTTTTAGGAATTTCATTTTATATTTAAACAAAAAATTAGATTATCATGAATTAATTTTATTATTTTCTTAGTCGGGCACTTAACTATGCTGGTGTGTATGTGTTTTTGTAGATTTTATTTTTCTTTTTATTACATTTTTTTAACTGCACATGGCAGTTTTTTTTTGCTTTTGATGTTGTTGTTGTTGCTGCTGCTGTTGTTAGTATGTCTCTTGATAGCATTAAATTAAATTTATTTCGCTTGAAAAATATTTTATATACAATTTATTTTATTTTTTGTTTGTACGCTTGTGTTATTTATTTATTTTGTTTTTATGCTGTGTATATTTATTTTGTTGAACATAGAAAGCTTTTTGTTGTTTTACTTTTATGTTTTTTTTTTTTTTTGCTAAAACTTAAATTGTTTACATGCAGCTTAACAACAAACATAAAATCAAGAAAATTGCAAGAAGAGAAAAAAAAGAAGAAACAGCAAATTTTTACTAGAATACAATTCCAAGATACAAATTCTAACAAAATTAAAAATATCTTTAAGTTTCTTTAAAAATTATTTTATAGATAAATGTAAACTACATACGCAGCAAATTATGGTGTATAGATACTTGAAAAATCCTATTGCAAATTCTGTTTAAATCTTGTAGACTGAAGAAATCGTGCTTTAAGTAAGTAATACACCTTACTTTACTGCTTCTTTTCTGATTTTCTAAGCAGATTTTATTTTTTTTGTAATACATAATGAAATTAAATTACTGTTTAAATCATTACCATTTTTATTTGCTGGGTTAGCAAATATCCAACACATCTTTCGATCTAATGCAACTGAGTGCTAAGAAGAAGAAGACAAAATCACAAAAACAACAACAATATTAATAAGTACTGAAAAAATATATAAAATAAATAAATTTTAAAATAAAAACATGAGACATTTTTATTTCTTGTTGCTGTTTGTTAAATTGTATATTTTGTTGTTGCTGATAGTTATTGCTGTTGTTGCGATTTAAGAATTGCTGATTTTTTGTTGTTGTCATTGTTGCTGTTGTTTTACTTTCAAATTTAATTACAACAATATAAAAATAGAAATAATAAAAATAATAATAATGAACATGAAAAGGAAGCAAAAAATGTTGAGCACAAAAAGTGTCAATTAATTTTGATATTTGAACCATTTGACACATGCAGGGTAAAATATTGCACAAACACATAAACTCACATGGATAAGCACAAATACACACACACAATCGCAGACATAACAAAAGCCTTAAAACGCACGTTTGCAAAGACAAGAACAACAATAAGTTATAGCCAGCAAAAGAAAAGATTCGTAACAAGATCAAGAAATACAATGAAATTATTCACACTCACACTTTGTTTCCAGTTCTAATTTATTTCATGTTCTAATTTATTTTTATTGTGTATCTGTGTGTGTGTTTACATATTTCTGCATAAAACAGGGTGTTGAAAGTTTGAATTTTTTTCCATTCCATTTAATGACAGGAAATAAATTATTTTAATCTTTATCATTTATTTCCGGATTTAAGGCAAATATTGTACTTTTTAAATTATACGTTTAAATATGTCTTTATTGTTATATTTAGGTTAATTAGTCATTATTTTTTTTATGGAACTGGACAATTGATTTCTTTAAGGGAGTAGAATAATAATAAAAAAAAGAAAGTTTAAGTTTAGTGGAATTTTGTTTTGAGAAAGCTTTATTGAAATAAATTTAATGCAAACAACTTTAAATGTAATGCTTTATTTCCGTTATGTTCATGTCATAACTTTGGTCTGAAGTTTGATTATTAGTAAAGTTGGCACAATAAGACCTGATCGGAAAGACAAAAGGGAAGGCTTAGAGGGAAGAAATCACCCGCTTTAGAAAACAAATTTAGCAATCTTTCTGAAGGTAATCAGCTACAAGCAAAAGAAACACGGAATTTGAACGGTTCAATTTGAACCATGAATCGTTAAAAGTAAAAAGAGATCTTAATAGTTTTACGTTAGAACAGGTAAATAAATACAATTAAGGCCTCGTTACTTTACCGTAGTTAAAGTCACTATTTTCTTTCCTTACAGGTACAGGATGGTTTGGTATAGCAGTGATGCAGTCAGTTTAGTGTAGACTACTGCAAACCTGTGTTGGGGTACCACAACCGGATCAGATTTTCATCAAGGACCCACGTGAGATGTCTATCAACGACACTGCCAATAGAGCATAACCTATTCTACCGTAAATTTAAATGCAAACGGAACGTAAATTTATGGTTATTTAAAAAACGTAATTGTATCGAGAACTCTATTGTTGTTTTGCATACATTAACATCAGTGATATCAATTAAAAATATATTTAGCAGATATTATAGTTTAAAAATTGCTAGATTAAGTCAAGCGTTTTTATAGCAAATATCATTTATTATTTCACAACAACACCTAAAAAATTCTTTGTTTATACGGAATGTTTGCTAAAAAAAAATCTGTACATTGCGTTTTTGTTAACAATTTAATGTCGGATATGCCTTATCGAAATGAAATTTTTTTAGGGTTAATTTAAATCGGCAGCTGTCTTGGGATATATCGCATGATATTTCCTAAGCAAGACGTGATGATCAATGAGCTCCATTTATATAATGTGAGCGGAGAAAATAAGGGAACATAAACTTATTCAAATAAACAAATGTTCCAAATATGATGCAAATTCTCTCATACAAAAACATGCGAGAAAGCAATAGTCAATCAAGTCGGAACATATGTTATCCTACACCATTATATATATAGTTTTCGGATAGAATCTGATATGTAAACTAAGGTAAAATGTGGACCGATTTTTCTAAATTTGGAAAGGGGATTTCAATATAGGTGTATAAATCATATCATATCGAATATTATTTTGATATTAATATTTATATAGGATTTATGCAAGTTAGTGCTCCAAAAATTTGACACACTAACGTATACTTATATAAAAGTTATTTGTGCCGAAAATCACTTAAATCATAAGATATTAAAGGCATTTATAAGAGTTAAAGTCCTGTATAGGGAGTATTGAATTATTTTTTAAATTGCGACCGTAATTTTGTGCACAAGGTTTACACGGTACATACAACAAGTCAGACGCATATCGTTAAATCGAACCAGAAAATGATTCTGAGTTGATTGGTATAATTTAAGATGGATGCTGAAAATTTTTTATCGTACGTTATAAATATCAGCACAAACGTATAATTACCCAACCATTTATGGTTAGCAACTTAAACGAAGAGGTCATTGTTTTCCTTCCCAAAACGAACGGGTAAGTTTGCATTTCCAACTCATCAATTTAGATATAGGTTGACCTATGGCCTCTTAAAGTTGTTTTCATCTAAAAAAAAGAATTACTATTGAATGGTTTGTCTTGTTTTAATGAACCTAATTTTTTACTGGTTTCTTATGGGTATTTCCAAAACCACAGCAGAGCTAAGTTTCTCAAAGTGTTATCGAAAATGCTTGCAGTAGTATCTATTTTAAATAAATTAAATGTAAGTTGTAAAACTCTTACATGTTTTATTTAATTTTAATAACTATAGCGTAAATACAATTTTTTTAAATTGTTGTTTTCAATTTTACATTTTATTAATGAATAAATTAATTAAAGCAAAAAAGATAATAAAAATTAAATATACATACAATTATAGTTCGTGTACTTGATGATAACCTTAAGTTTATGATGATGATTATTACTATATTTTCTTATTTTATATTTATTGCAAACAGAGAAAAAACAAAATGCAATATAAACTTATTTAATTGTTTATTAAATATTGTTTTACATGGAACAGAGAAAATAATAAAAAAAAACAAAATAAATTAAATGGAAATAATTAAAAAATACCAACATTTGATAAATGTTTTTATAATTATTGCAATTCTATGCAATTAAGGAAAGAGCTATTAAAATGGTATTAAATCTTTATATGATGTAAATTAAAAATAATAATATTTTTATTGCAATATTCAACACAAAGTGTTTTATAAAACAAAAGCTTACAAATCAATAGTTACAGGGAAATTTTATTTATCTAATGAATGTAAACTTTAAACAAAACTTAACTTGAAACAATTTTCTTCTAATTTTATATTTCACCAATTCTCATTTAGTAGCTAAACCTTTTAAGCTTAAGTACCTATTTAAATATTTTCCAACATTTAATAAAAGTCTTCATTTATTTTAAGAGTTTTACCAGACTTGAATGTAATTCCAAATAAATTTACATTATTTTGCATACAAAAGAAATTATTTTTTATTTAATGTATGCGTATATTGTATTTAATTCATTTTGAGTTTATGTTAATTTACTTTATGCATTTTATACTGTTAATTTAACAACTTTGTTTAAAGCAAGTAGATATTATTTTTAACATTTATGTTAAGTAAGTTGGTATGTATATGTATGTATTTAAAATTATAAATATTTTCCTTTATTATCTTTTACAACAACCATAAATCTTGGTTAAGCCATAACAAAATTAAAAAAAAATTAAAGTTTAATTTAAATAAATAGAATTTAACTAAAATCTTAACAAAAATATGTATTTTTCAATTAAATTACAGGAAACAAACAACAAATTAAAGGATTTCTTAAACAAACTCATATTTAAAGGCAATAAATACTACAAATAAGGAATTTTGTGGCCAGGATATTTTAGTTTTTTTTTTTTATTCATATTTCTATTTATTTTTGTAGCTACGTGTTAACAATGATATATTTGCTTATTTGTTTAAGTGTATTATTTATATAAAAAATATTATTTATATTTGTTGGCTTGTTTGTTTAAGTAAATGTGTTGGAGTGTGTGTATCTGTGTGTGTGTATGTAAAGATACTTAGTTATTCTTATCGTATCTAAACATCCACCTCTCATACATACATTCACAAGATTTATATAAAAAAAGGAAAAATAAATATAATTTATATGCAACCAAAAAGATTTATTTTATTTATTTATTTACTTTGTTGTTACACAAAAAATAATAATAATAATAACAACAATAATAATAATAATAATAATAAAACTAACACACATTTTTTGTTGATATCTATTTAGTTAAGAAAATATAAAGGAAAATAGCAACAACAAACAACAAGAAATTAAGAACAAACCACAAATAAAGACAACAACAACAGCATTACCAACAATAAAATAAATGAGATTAATTTCAAATAAAAATATTTTCATGCTGTCTAAGTTATTTGTGCTGCATTTGAATTAAAATAAAAAAAAAGAAAATAAAAATTCAATTAAATTAATTTTATGAAAAAGAAATCTCTGACAAAATATATTACAAAATGTATTTCTTTAATTTGAAATTTTATTATAAACATTAAGAGATTTTGAAAATTAGTTTAAACTTTTAGAAAAAAATATTTTTTGCAAATATATTTTTGTTAAAAAAAGAAAATTTTTATTTTAATTTTAAATTAACGAATAACTCAGTAAACATAAATTCTAATCTCGATTTAAATTAGGGGTTATATTTCTGTTTTTTTTTTTTTAATATTTTAATTGTCTGCAGTTCAAAATATAAGTTTCTAAAAATGTCAAAACAAATTTTTAGCTAGGATTTCTTAACTACGAAGAATTTCGTTTCCTCATGGCATAATTTTAAAGAAATGGTATTGAAAAGTAAATATCAAAAAAAAAAAAAGACACTTTGTATTTTCAATAACAAATTATCTAATTTGAGTGTAGAATTTCCGTCTAAATTTTGAGAACAGACAATTTTAGATTTGTAAATTGATTAGAAAGCTGAAGATATTTTTTACTCACACAGAAATGAATGTTTTCGAAAATATTCAATTAAATTATTAATCAAAATTTTAAAATAAATGCAAATATTTGTATAATTAAATAAATAACTTAAAATCTAAGTATTCTAACAAATTAAATTCAAAGTTTACGAATGATACATATTTAATTATTATTTATATTTTCAATTTAAATTATCATTTATTTTTTTATTTATATTTAATACAATAATGAAAATAATTTAAAGTTAATAAAATGTTTCACTTTTACTAAAAAATTATAGAAAATGTTTGAATAATTGATGCAATTAAAAAAAAGTAATTGGAATAGTTTTTATCTTTAATAAATTATTCAATTTTTCAAAATTTAAATTTTCTAATATTTTTACTAAAAATGAAACAATTTATCGTCTTTAAATTAATTTTTTATTGTATTAATTATTATTAATAAAATATAAATAAAAGCAAACTGATAATTTAAATAATTGAATATATATTTTCTTCATACATATGTTGAATTTCAATTAATAAAATAATAAAATATGTATCATTAGTGATTGAAATTAGGTTTGGAGAATTTTTATGTAAAATTTTAATTAAATTTTATTAATTTAAAATATAATTGAAATCATTTTAAAATTCTGATAAATTTTTTAATTGATTTTTTTTCTGTCAATTAATTTCAAATAATTCAAAACTTATTGAAAATTTAAAAACTATTTTCCTTCTCTTTTTTAAAATTTCGACTTTAATGTAAAGACTAAACATATTTTTATAAGAAATTTTAAATTTTATTGTGTTTAGAATAAAACGATTTCAAAAAGTTATCAAACATTGTTTAAAGTTTATCAATGAATTGTTTTACATTTTATTTGGTGCATACTTTTTGGGGGGTAAAAATGAAAAATGTATAAAAAGTTATTCAGGATAAAATCGAATAAGTTCTATAGTTTTTGACCAATTTTATAATAATAAATCTTATATTTGCAACAAAATATATTTTTCAAAACACATAATTGAATGCAGTTTACCTCGAAAAATGTTGGTGAAAAATTGTATTTTGTTTAAAAGAGGTTTACAAATTCTATTAAAATTATAACGCTGAAAAGCTTCTTCTATTTCCACAACCAAAACTATAACCATTAATACTACAGCTTAAAAATATAAAAAAGCTACATTTCAAAATTATTTCATCTAAATAACACCCTACTGACGGGGATTACAACAAAATTATATAATAAAAATTCGCGTCATAAAATAAGTATTAAATTGAATATTTTTCTTCTCCTCTTCACAAAAACAACAAACACACATATAATGAATGAAATACTAAAAGTAGAAAGACAAAAATAATTCAAAATAATTGCATTTAAAAGGGAGAAGAATGAAAAGGAGAAACAAAATTATATTGAAAATTACATAAAATTATCAAAATAACATATTTTGAATTTTCTAAAAAGTATAAATATTTATAATTTTAAAGTATTTATTTATAATTTTTATTCTTTTTATTTTGTTGCAATTTTATTATTATTTTTGCACATTTTGTTTGTTTCACTTAAAGTTTTTTTTTGCGCTGATGGCGAAAATGTTGTAAAATATAATAAAAGCTAATTGTCTTCTCTTTGCTTTCGTATGCTCTTTATTTATTTCATCATCGCCATCGTCATCGTCAACATTGAAGACACATCAATCCATCCACCAACTAATACACATTTACATCACTTGCAACAATCCATAGAGAAGGAGGAGGATGATAATGTTGAATGTGAATAAAAATACTAAAACACTAAAGGAAGATCTGTATGGTGGGGATCGTCATAAAAACACCAACACTAGTAAATGAAATTATATTATTTTACTTGGAGACTGAGTACTCTTCGTAAAAAAATAATCGTAAAAAACAGGAGTTGTAAACGAATGTATAGTGAGAAAAATCTTATTGTAGTGTTTAGAGGGAGAACAGAACAAAAAAACATTATAATGCGGGCACGATAAAAAATATAGAGTAAACAATTAAATTTAAAATAATTCTTAATCACCAGACATTACTACAGCAGCATAGAATTTTATATTATTTTATTATATTATGAAAATTTTGATCTAGATTTAAATGTAAAAATAAATTTAATTTAATCAATTTGAAATGTTTAATTTTAAAAACTCAAGTATTAAAGATGTCATTATTTCTGCTTTTTTTCATTGTTCAAAATATCTGAATGTGTTTATTTCTCATGATAGATGGTATAACATTAGTATTTGTGTGAAAAATCCTAACTCAAATAGGCTTCGTTAATAATATTATAACGATTTGAACCACAAAACCTCTTTAAAAATTTCGGCTAGAAACCATTGAATTAAATGTCATAAAATTTACTTTAATAATCACCTTTTCCTTTTTATACCCACCATCAAAAAGATGGGGGGTATATTGATTTTGTCATTCCGTGTGTGACATGTCAATAGAATCATTTAAGACCCCACAAAGTATATATTTTCTGGGTCCTGGTTACATTCTGAGTCGATCTATGTCCGTCCGTCTGTTGAAAGCAGGATAGGGATCGAACGGGACAACGTAGGGGTACGAAATTTGGTACAAATATTTTTCTTAAGGTTTGTTTGGGATTGAAAATGTGCAAAATTGGTTAATAAACAAACAAGTCATGGGTTAAAAACTAGCAACACAGGGAGTCCGTTTCATACTTTTTAGCTTATATATCTTAAACAAAAGTAATTTTGTATAAATAGTTTGGGGGTCGATATAAAATCGGAAACCAAAAATGAGCGTGGTCCGCCCACTTTACCGCCCACCTCCGATATAAGGTTAAATTGTGTTCAAATAGTTCAAGGACCAATGTAAACTCGGAAACAAAAAATAAGCGTGGTGAAATTTTAAAAAGTTGATGGTGGGTATATAGATTCAGCCGTGCCGAATATAACATTCGCGCTTGTTTTGTTTAAATTAAGAAAATATTTACAATTAAATTGATTTCTTTCTTTACAGACCATTTTAGTATTTATTTAATATTTTATTAAAAATAGTTTTAAATTATTAATTAATTTTAGAAATTGATTTTCATTGTTTATTATTATTGTTCAAATTCGAAATTTTGTTATTGTTGTTGTAAAAACGTGACACCCTTGTAATCAATTGTCGTCCCTTTCGTTTTTGCCTCGAAAGAAAAAGAAAATGAAAAAAGTGTCGTTTTATTTTGCATTTTATTATTTTAAAATCAAATGAATTTTAATGGAACTTATTTTTTTTCCTCTTGGTGGTAACGTTAGTTGTTGTTGTTTTTACATATTTATAAATATTTTTTTGTTGTTGTCGACTGTCGTCATGTTGTTTCTAATTTGAATAAATTGCTATAAGGGTTGTTTACATAAATATATTAGCATAAATTTTTAGTTCTTATATTGCTGTAGTTGTTGTGTTAATAATAAAAAAAAAAAAAAACAAAATAGAATAGAAGAAAAGTAATTCTAACAAAACGTGTGTTAGTATTAGTTTTTAGGTAATATGGTGGTGTATGTGTGTATATATTTTAATCAAATTCCATCAGACGTTTTTTTTATTTTTATCATTATTTTCGGTTGCCGTTCTGAGAAATTTTAGAAATTTGTTTCATTATTTGCAACATTAGGAAGAAGTTTTAATTTTGCAAAGTATGTATATTAATAATATATTATTTCTATTTTGAAAATAGGATTCTCTCTATTGGCAGCTAAAACGATTTTTTTTATTACAATGAAGAAGTTTTCGCTAAATTTTTAAAATATTTATAAATCGGAATGATTTTGAGAAATCAGTTTGTTCACAATTTAAAAATCCAACAAAAGAAAGAATATTTGGAAATAGGACAATACTTAACCCTAAAAAATTAGCTATTTTGAGATCCTCTGTGTTTACTTGTAGTCTGAAAATTACTTCATTTAAGCATTAATGGAATAATTTTGAGAATTTATAAAATAAAAATTTGCAAAAAAATTCATGTTAAACTTACGAAGGTACATTAGCAGTCTAGGGTTAATAAAATCGTTAAATGAGCAGTTAAATTTTAGAAAAGCATTAAATAATGGTATTTGTTGCATTATATTTTTCTAAAAGTAGTCTTAATAATTGGTTTTAATGATGGCAAGTCTAAAATAAACTCCTTTCCAACTAAATACTCTATGCGTGTTTAATATTGATACTCATTTATTTCTCTTTACAACATTAGTTCTTTTAGCTTGAACAATAGGTTCACAAATATTATAATACAATCAAAATCGCATCGGTTAAAAGTTTTTGTGGTCATGTTTAATAAAATAAAATTTTGTATTAGTAAAATGAGGGCAAATAAATCTAAATCGCTTTGGAGAAAAATTTTAGTTGACGGAGGTTTAAGGAGAACATTTTTTTTTGACATCTTGAGATCTCAATCTCATTAAGTTATTTTCAAAATTATAAAATTTAACTGTAATTGTGCAGACTTCGTTAAAAATTCGTTTTTGGCCATTTTTTCTCTCAGAATAATGTGTCATTAGGAGAAGTGTTAGATCACAACCTGATCATAAATATTTTTTTAACAAATTCGAAAATTATAAGTTTATTATTTTGTTGCAAAGCTTAGACATTATTGAATATTTTGTGAAAATATTGTCAAATTCATATCATTAAAACTATTTCAAATTATTTATTAAATATATTACTACAAGATTTTCAAGGATATTTCTGTAATTTTTTGCGAAAAATAATCTAGAATATTTTATATGATGAATTTTTTTCACCATCATAATTTTTTGAAATAATATAATCAGGATTTAAACTTTTATTGAGATATTAATAAGATAATTAAAGATAAAAAGAAAACGATGTTCAAAAAACTGACATACAATTTCTTTGTGTCGGACTTACGAAAGGACGTAATTATATTATCATGAAGTGTCTCATTGACTTAGAAAATATATATTTAATTAATTGTTGTGATCACTATATCTTACCAAATTTTGATTCTGATTATTTGATTGGTTCCAGATAATAGAATAAATTGTACTGATATAACTATTTTCTAAATAAAATATTTCTAATTTTTATTTAAAAAAATGACTACAACAAATTTTGATTAAAACGTATTTATTATTATTACACACAGTTATAAAATAAAAAATTCTGCCGCACTGGATTTCTCAGTCAATTCGGATACACGGTATTAATGTAATCCTCTAATCCACTTTTTTTGAATTGACTCCAGGTCTCGCGATAAATCGCGATTTGTAAAATTAAGGAGGTTGAACTTTATATTAATGCATATCTAGAAAACGACTTGTCTGATTTCATTCAAAAACATTTTAACAAATTCTAATTAATTATTATTATTATTTTTTTAAATTTTATACAAAATAGCAAAAAGAAAAAAAAAAAAAAAAAAAAATCGAAAATGTCAAAAATAATTTTTTTTCTCTAAAATGATTTTTGAAATATTTCTATGTAATTTGTAAATGAGTATTTTCACTAAGTTGTGAATTAAATCAAAATTTATGCCATAATTTGATTGAAATATGTCTTGTTTCATTTGCAACAAATTTATCTTTGGGTTTAAATTTTTTTCAGCATCAGGGTAAATAGAAAGATAATCTTATTTAATTGTAGTTAAGGAGTCCAAAAGCCATTTACTACTCAGAAAATATCTAAAAGTGGATTTGAAACACAATAATTTTTCATGATCATGATGATCTGTTTGTACCAACAACTAAAATAGGAGGTTATATAGGTGACTTCTCAAACTCAAGTGGGTATACAAAATGGTGGATGTTCGATATGTAAAATTATTTTCTCAATATAATACTTGAACTGACATTAAATTTCATCGCCTTAAGAAATTTGACAATAAACGCATTTTCTTTTTACAAAAAAATTCTATGTAATGCCTTGCGTGACCATATGGTAACGGACCATTAGGACCAATCTAGGATGCGAAACGAAATCTTATATAATTTGAAAAATTCATCAATATCTGAAACAAAAAACATTCCAGGTCAATTTGGGTTAATTCGAATTTTTTTGACATTCTTTTTAAATAAAATCAGACAAGTCGTTTTCGAGATATGCTTCAATCGCAAAGACGAGATTCAATTCAATCAGTGTTTCCCTGTGCTATGATAACGTTTTTTCCAATGTTTTGCAAACCAATAGACTCATATTTAAATGAATTTAATATTTAACATGTGTTATTAAATAATATAATAATAATAATCTTATTATGTCCGTCCGAATGTCTTTCTGGAAAATCAACATCAACGAAGTTGATAGTTTTTGTAAAATAAAAAAGTGTATTTTTTTTAAATTTGCCACATTTATTAAAACCTATAAACTGCTTACTGGTCATGTATTAGTGAAAACATTTATTTATTAATCTTGTTGGCTTTGTTGACTTAAAGAGTTTTAATTTTTTAAATATGAGAAAATTTAAGTTTACTCCATTTATAAAATAATTCATAAAATCACAGTTCACAATTTTCTTTAACGGTTACATGTATTTAATTCATAAACTTTTATTAAATTTTAAAATAAAAAAAAAAAATATATTTTTTATTTATTATTAATTTTTTTTTAAACTTTTTGTAGAATTAAGGAACTTTTATCGGAATTTTATCATTATATTTTGAAAAACATCCGTTTATAATTATTATTAATATTTTCTTTTTTAAATAAATTTTTATTAAAGAAATTCTCAATTAGCGAACTTACTTTTTAGAACAGAATAAATTTTTGTTATAATCCGCACAGTGTAAATTCAGAGAAGCGAGGTCTTTTCTTTTATCTTTTAATTTATTTTAATATGTTCTTTAATTTCGTTTAAAATTTAATGATATATTGTTTTTATTTTGAAAATAAATTGCACATATTTTTAATAGTAATTTTATTAATATTTTTTTTACTTTTTTTTATTTAAAATAATTTCTAAATTATTTCACAACTCGGTGTTTAACAATTAGATTGTTGTTTATTTTAGCATTATTAATTATTTATTATTTATTTATATTTCTTATTAGAATATTTAGTACGTTTTTAGTTTTCTATTTAGGTTATTTATACAATTATATGTTTTTTTTTTCTAATTATTTCAACGTTTTCTTCTTTTAATTTTTATTTAATTTAACAAACAATAAGAACAAAACAAATTGTCAAATGGCAAAAGAATGTTTGTTTGTTTAACTTTTAAAACTGGGCAAATAAATAATTTATCATTTTTGTATTTTATTAATAAATTTTGTTGCTTTTGTTTTTTGTCGTTTTATTAAATAAACGTGATTATGATGATATTGGTGGAGGTGCTGAGGGCGGGTGGATGAAGCTTTATTATCGATATGAATTGAAATATTTGCAAAAAGAATTTCGTAGAACAGAAAAAAATATTTAAAACATGTGCGTTTTGGTTATTTTGTTTTTGTTTATTTATTACTGTTACTAACGTACTAGTAGTATGAATTTATTTATTTTGTTTTGTTGTTGTTTTCTTGCAAATATACGTTTTGTTTCAGTTGTTTTTGTTATGATACACGCACAATCACAGCAGGTGTTTTTGTTGTTGTTCTTGCTGACTCTGATGATGGTAATAATGATGATGATGACGTTGACGATGATACATTTTTTTTAGGAGGCGTTATGGTGTTTTGTTGTTTTTATTTATTATTTTTTTGCGCTGCAATTTCTGTTGTTTTGATAAAACGGAAGCGGATGTAAACAATCAAATCAATTTAAAAATTGGTTTTAAAACAGAAATTCACAACACATAAACTCATAACGGGCATTTAAGAAGATTATTTCTATTATTGCCCAGTATTTAAGTATTAAAAATTTTAGTTAAATATGTTAAACTAAAAATATGTTTTTTTAATTATTTGCCACTTTGAAAGTTAAGATTTTTATTAAAATTTTCCATTTTGAAGATTTTTGTTTTCAAATTTAGATTTTTATAATTTTTTTATTTTTTAATTCTCACTTAAAGAATTTTCTTGAGATTTTGTCATAAATAATTCTTGATTTTAATTTTACTTGTATCTTTCACTGTTTTTTTTTTTTTTTTTTTATTGTTGGTATGGGGTATATTGATGATGAGCTGTTGTTATTTTTCCTTTGTTGTTGTTGCTGTTGTATTTTAATTTGATCATAAACGCGCGGTATTTGTGCAATATAGCGACGTGTTAACGTTAATGTTACGTCCTCGAGGAATCGCGATTACAGAATGAATCTGAACGTGGTATGTAAGCGTAAAGTGTATCTCTGGCAACGACGTTGTGTACAACGCTCGAAGGCGAAACAACGAAAATTATAACAACAGCAGCAACAACAAATACAACAACGACACCAACCACATTTCAAAGCAGTAACAAGCAGACACAAACACATACAAAGAATTGGTGGAAGCTACGACGAAGTAGCAGCAAAAACAAAAACAACTATTATTTGAACCCCAGTCGCATAAACACACAGATACTACAAAAACCAAACAAAACGATAAAATTAAGAAAGAAACTCACTAAAAGAGCACGAAAACGAAAAAACAAAAACACACACACTTAAATATATAAAATCAAGTAAAAAACAAAATAACAAAACAACAAGAGTTTCTGAGAGATACTTTTTATATAAAAACTGCTCTCATCGAAAAAACACAGAAACACCGATACACACACTTACACTCACTGTCAAGTAAACAAACTCATACAGACGAAAGGTAAAAATGAAGCAGAAGAACAAGAAGAAAATTAACAAATTGAAAAATAGTCTACAATAAAAGAGAAGATATAGCAAGAGAGTATAATAATTAATTATCTCTAAGATGCATTTTGCAAAAACAAAACAAAAAACAACTTGAAAATAAAGAAACAAAAACAACTTGAAATAAATAAAACAAAAACAATTTAAAAGTGGCAACGTCCATCTTAAGAAGAAACAAAAGATACGAGTTTTAAAAATAAATAAAAGTGAGGCCAATTTAATAAAGGGATTTTTTTTGTTCTTATATGAAGTAATAATAACTTTTAGAGATAATAAAATACATATTTTTTAAATTCACAATGAATTTGAAATTATGTATTTTTTTAATTAAAAAGGTAAATATGAAATTGTGTTTTATTAGATTTTTTTTAACTATTACAGGTAATTACTTAATATGTTTTTAAATATGAGTAGAAATATTTTTTAGATTATTATTTTGTAATAATTACAAAGGTTGACAAGAACTGACTTTAGTTCTCAAGATAAACAGTATGTAGAACCTTTTTGAGGTTTCCTGCGATCCACAATACTATCCAATTTTTAGACTCAGTGTATATTTACTTTGATTGCTATTGTCAATAGTGGACTTAGAAAGTTGGTGTTGCACATCATAGCAATTCTGTAAAGAGTGATCGACAATTTTCTGGTTAAAAGGATGAACCCCTTTTACGATTTTTTTTGACTTTTGATTACACTGGTCGACAAAAAAAAAGTTTCGTCCTTAAAAAAAAAAAAAAAAAAATAATAAATAAAAATGTGGACTAGATGGAATTCGATACGCTAAACACGAATTTTTTTATGGGCGTGTCTAATATTATTCGTAGTTATTTCAGAATAAGTGTCCGAAAAAAAATCCATGCAAAATTTAAGATTTTTTTATTAAAATTTCTTTTTAAAAGTGAAAACATCAAAAATGCTTTTGGAAGAACTCAAGTACGAGTTTGTCACAAGTTTTGATCGAGTAAAGCCTTCAGTTCATCATATATAATTTGAATTACCTCGAAGTAATTTTGGAGGACAAAGAAACTATAGTCGATTAAACGATATGTCAAAAATTTAATTTGTAACAATAACATTTTTTATTGTACCAATTATCCGAGGGATTAAATTTGTTCATATTTCTATTTAAAAATAAGACCATTTATCAGCTTTAAATTATTTTTCTAATTGTATATGTCTACTCGTTCATCAAAAATAAATGGAAAATAAGTGATCATCTGAGTAATTGAATATATATTTTTTAACTTAATATATTAATCATTCGTAATTGAATTTGGGCTTTAGATTTTTCTATGTAAAATTTGAATTTAAATAATTACAACGAAAAAATATTTTCAAAAAAATTTTAATTAAATTATTAATCAGAATTTTTAAATGATTTTAACTATTTTTATAATTAAATAAAATGTAATTCGAAGTTTAATTTAAATTCAAATTTTATATAGAAAAATTTTAAATCCAATTTCAATTATGAAAGATTAATATATTAAATTGTTTTATTAATTGAAATTCAACCTGTTAAGGAAATTGTACATTTATTTATTCAAATTATTAATTAAAAAATTGTTTTATTTTTAGTAAAAAATATTTTATGACGAGGTATTTAAGCAAGTGTTTTACCGTAAAACGTGTTATTCGAAATCCAGTGCACCTAAGAAGTCTAAAAATTATGAAGAACCCATCTCTAAATACCATTCGTGAAGTAAAACTACTCCCGTTTACCCGTGAACGCATGTTCTAAAAAAGGAATGAAACATATTGTTCTATAGAATGAAAAAAAAAGTTAAATATGGAAAGCTCCAATGACTATAAATATTATTATTTTCGTCATTTGAGAAATAAAGGATGCTAATTATGTATCCCAAAAGCTGTGAAGGAAGTGTAATAGTTTAGAGTGCTACTTCATATTATGAGACATGTGAACTTCGATTTTCTACGCATAGAATTACGTAAAAAACTGACAAAAGTTTACGGGAAAAAAATTTCTAACATTTTATACATTATTTTAATTCATTTCATGGACACTCCAGTTCGACAATACCCGTATTCACACCGCAGGAGCGCGAAAACAAAGAATTCGAAGTCAAAATTTTACCACTTAGGATTGGTTATCATACTCTCTCGACCTTAATATAATAGAAAATGTATGGAAATTGTTGTCACTAATGTTTATAAGTCGGACAGACAATACGAGCACAAAAATTCATTATCTGAGGAGATTAAAAAAAGTTGGAGCTAACATTCTTTGTTACAAGTTGAAAATTTGTATAAGTCCCATCCAAATATAATTTTTTAGGTTAAATCAAATAAAAAAGGCTATTCTTATTATTAATAATTTCCGAATAATATATCAAAACAAAAAAGAACCATATTAATCATACATCTTGTTGTTTTATTGAATAAACTAGCTGTAAACCCTTAACTTCGTTAGCGGAAATTTTTTATAAAAACCATACTATATATTAAATTTAAACTCCCTTGGGAACATTTTTAATAACGGTGTTATGTCATCCATAAATAACAATTTCTCTTTAATTTCAGGTTTCTAATCTTAGAATAACGAAAAATAAATATCAGAATTACGAAAAAGTATATTAGAATAGAGAAAAAGGACCACAAAAACCATTTTAAGGTTTCTGATTCACTTAGGACCTTACATCTTCAATTTTATGTTTCTAAGGATAAAAATTGCAGAACATTCAAGAAGTTCTATAAAAAAAAAAACGAAAAAAGTACCACAAAGTCCCTTCATATGGATTCACATTCACTTAGGACCACATATCCTTAATTTCATGTTTCTAGGTTCATATTTATAGAAAATTCAAAAAGTACCATTAGAAGAACAAAAAAGTACCACAGAAACCTCTCTTATGGATTCTTATTCATTTAAGACCACATATCTTTAATTTCATGTTTCTAGGTTAAATAATATAGAAAATTCAAAAAGTACCATTAGAAGAAAAGTACTCATTCATTTAGGGCCTAATATCTTTAATTTTATGTTTCTATGTTAAATATTATAGAAAATTCAAAAAGTACCATTAGAAGAACTTAGCAATTCATGTCCTTAATTTCATATTTCTAGGTTAAATATTATAGAAAATTCAAAAAGTACCATTAAAATAACAAAAAAAGTACCACAACGTCCCCTTTTATGGATTCTCATTAACTAAGGACCATATATCCCTAATTTCATGTTTCTATGTTCATAATTATAGAAAATTCAAAAAGTACCATTAGAAGAACGAAAAAGGACCACAAAGTCCCTCCTTGTGAATTCTTTCCAATATCGGACAATGCGAATTTAATTTCATGTTTCTAGGTTAAATATTACAGAAAATGTAAAGAAGAAGAAAAAAATACCACAAAGTCCATCCTCTTGAATTCTTACCCACAGACCTGTATCTTTAAGTACCACAAATTGCACTCTTGTGAATTCTTATCTACATTTTTTTTAATTTCATGTTTCTGTGTTTAATGTAATTGAAAATTCATTATTAAGTTTGATGAATTTTCACTTTACTACTTTTTTGGTACTTTTTTTTTTCACCCATAGAAGTATCAGACATTTTATTCCAATGAGTTTCTAAATTATAGTGAGATCCCATATTAAAATACTCATGTGAATATTTCAATAAAAATAAAAAAATGTTTTATGAAAAAAGTACCAAAAATAGGTACAATTTTTACCCCTTATACGTTCGAATTTCGAAAAAGTACCAAATTTATATTTCTAGTTTTTTGATAAATTATGAATACGATATAAATTTTATTTGTATGTTGATTGGTTTCAAAGATACATGTGGTGACAAAAAAGTACCAAAATACAGTTTTTACCCGTTTTCTCCCTTAAGGGGCCGATTTTCAAAAAAGTACCAGATACCTGTCCGATTATTTTTTAAATGAATAACGACAACTATTCAACTTTTTGTGTATCTTTATAAATTTGGGAGTTATACAGTTACCGATTTTAGCCGTTTTTACCCCCTAAACATTCGAATTTCCAAAAATCCCGTCTTAGTGGATCTATACAGATCTATACATATACAGAGGGAGACCTACCTACGTTCCAAATTTCGTCTCTCTAGCTTCAGCCGTTTGGGCTGTGGGGTGATGAATCATTCAGTCAGTCAGTCAGTCACGTTACTCTTTTATATATAGATAATGTTGAACCTATTCAGATGAAACAAAAAAATTACCTAAAAAATCCTCGTGTTGGAAAAAAAAAAAATCATTAAAAATCGTAATTAGTTATTACTTAAATTTATTTTGCTTGTAGATATCTTAGAAATAAGGACTTTAAAATTTATTATGAAAAATATATAAATTTTCATTATTATTTTAAAAATAACAAAATGTTTAATGTAACGAAAATCTTGAACCTATTCAGTTGAAATGCACTGTATATAGTATTTTAATTGTGAATTGTGAATACATTTTAAAAACAATCTTTTTATTTGGTAAGATTTTTTTCGAAATATTTATTTTTTAATATAATTGAAACTATTGACCAGTTTAAAAGAAGTATGCTGTTTGTGGGTGATTGGAGTAAATTTGAATTAGAATCCTTTGGTATTTTACTGAACCAAATATGATATGAGGTGCAATCTTATTTATTTTCTATGTAACGATTTATCTCGAAAACTAGAGCCATTTCAAAAAAAAAAAAAAAAAAAAAAAAAAAAAAAAAAAAAAAACAATGTGATTTAAAGATTTAGAACTTTATTATAATATGGACAGACCCATCAATTTCCGATTTCGAACCCTAATTTGATTGGAGTACTACCCCTTATTTCGTAAATCCATTCACCTTACTTTGGAAATAATTTCGCATAATTTTTTTTTTGTTTCGTTTTGTGGTAAAAAAAAAAAAAACAAATTAAAATATTTTTTTTAAATACATTTTTTCTAAATCAATTAATAAATTAATACCATATATATTTATATTAATTAATTAATTAAATATTAAATTCTAAACCTTCTCTATCTCTCTAATTTTGTTTAATTAGACCTTTTAAATATTTTAAATTGTCAATTAAAAATTCAACTAAAATTTGAAAATAAATTTTAAATATTCCATTAATATTAGTCGGCAGCACTTAAGTTAAATATTAATAATGTTGAGAGCATTTTATACTTGTAGTCATATACAAGGGGGAGCTAAACTCATACCAACAATAACTATTAACAACCCCTTTTTCGATAAAAATCGGGCACATACATACATACATTCATACATACATATATATGTATGTTTGTACGTATGTATAAGCGTTTGTTTGAAAATATTTTTCAAAATGGGGGAGCAACAGAAAATTTTATTGTACTCTTGTATAAAATTTTAAAATAATTCTTAACTACTATTAAACTCAAAAACTACTCTCTATCACAGGGACTGAGAGGCAAACAATATATATATATGTAGATAAATAGAAAGAGAGTATAAATTTAAGGTTTATGATAAACACAGAGAGAAAAGAATAAAAACAGGGAGTAATGATAAATGTTACTAGCACGTTGTGCGAATATTATTGTTTTTTACACACATAAATTTTTTGTCTATTGTTTTTAACAAAAGCACGTTTAAACTAACTGTCAGTTAATCAGACAATCCAATAGCCAACTAACATCCTGTTAACATAAAAATCTATAGTTCTAACATTATTCTATGGTACAATTTACTATCACACTACTACTAACTACTATAGCTTAGTTTTTCAGCCGAAATAAAAAGAGTATCTTAGAAATACATAGTAAGTAGTAGAATTTATTTAAACTGTTAGATAGAAATTTTGTTTGTTTTTGTTTTGCTTTTTTATTTCTTGTGTGTGTATTTTTTAATGTGATTTTTTCTTTTCGTTAACTAATTTTAAAAGAGAATTATCAAAATATGAGTAGAAAATTTATAGAAAAGATAAAAAAAGTAAAAATAATAAAATTGCTCTTCTACTCATTTACTATGTATTTATTAAAATATATGTAAGAGTATTGGTATTTTCATCTTTTGTTTTTTGGGTGTGCTTCTTTCTGTTTATTTTGTTATTGTTATTGTTGTATGAGTATTTCTATTTATTTGTTTTTGTATTTTATTTGAATTTTGTTCAGTTTTATTCTTGTTTTTGTTTATTCTGCTTTTTGCACATAAAAAAAAATAATAAAAAAAAAAAAAAAATACAAATAAGAAAAAGAAGAGAAATAATGATAAATTTTTGAAAACAAAGAAAAACTAAAAAGGTTGTAAAAATATTTGTGGTAAGACAAAGAAAAAAATATTAAAGAATTATTACTGAAATGTAGTTGAGGCAAAGAGTTGAAAGTTGCTTGTATATGATTTATATATTTTTTTTTAATAAATAAAATTTTAATATTCATACTTACAAACATTTTATTATAATAATAAAAATTATTGAAATTTTATTTCAGACACTTACCCAAAAATAAAAAGAAAATAAGAAAATTAGTATTTTTATTTTAATTTAAAGAATATTTTTAAGTTTAAAATTTTGTATTTTTTTCGTTAACATTTCGTCTTTAATTCAATAATTTTTAGAGCTTTTGAAAATAGTGAAACGTTTTGTTTTGATGTTGCATTTGATTACAAGTTTGTAAGTTGATCTTGAAATCTTAAGGTTATGTTCACAATTTATTTTGTCTCCTTTTTTAAATTTAGTGAATATAAAATCCACATTAATTTGTTTTTAATTACATTTTTTTTTATTATTAAGCTTTCTACTATAAATTTGTTAAATTGAATTCTGATGTTATTTTATAAATAAGAATATTAATTATTATTATTATTATTTTTTTTTAAATACAACTATAATTTATGCAACTTATAAACAGGATATGTTCATTATTAATTAAATATGAAAATGTTAATTTAAATTAGTAAACACACATACACCTACAATATACATATGTACATATTTATTTAACATTTTTTTCTCATTTTTTAAGCAGTAACTTTTGTTATTGTTTTACCCACGACTTGATATTAATTTTCTTTTCCAAAATGAGCAAAAAAAGAAAAAAAAACTATAACAACAAACTAGAAACAATGATGATAATAATATTGCTAGCAATGTTGTTGCAGCTGTTTCTATATGTGTAAATGTTGCTGCATACAACATGCACATACACACATGTTAATATACATACATACATATATGCATGTGTATAATTTTTGTTGTTTTAATTTTTATTTGTTTTTCCTTTATTAATATTTTTTCATTATTCCTTTTATTGTTAGTTTTTTAATTTATTTTTTATTTTTGCATTTTTTTCATGTATAAAATCTCAAAATGAACAATAAAAAAATACAAAACTTAAAATTACACACACATACTAATAAAAACAATTACTCACATTAATACACATATACATTCAAACGTATACAAAAATGTTGTTTTGTATGTATAAGGGGAGCATTTATTTATTAAACACCCACCATCGAACTCTTCTTGATTTTTATTTGATTTTATATTTTTGTTGTTGCTGTTTTATTTTAGTTATTTTCTTGCTGCTGCTGTTGTTATTATTGTTTTTTTTCTTCTTATTATTACGTTTATTTTGTACATTTTATTTATGCCGGCTTCTTTAAAATACATATACACACATACAAAAAATAAAATAAAATTTACTCTCACATAGAAAAAACAACTAGAGTAAGTAAAAAATATAAAGAGAATGAGAAGCAATTGCTTTTACCAATACCAATACAAATGAGTACTGGTTGTTAGAGTTGTTGTTTTTGTTGCTGTTATTTCTGTAGTAGTAAATGTATGTGTATGTATAGACCAAAATGATTAAAGCACTAAAGGAACAAAAAATGAAAACAAACAGCAACAAAAGCTTGGGGTCATTATTCTCTTCGACGCTAATGTGTACATACAAACACACTTATACATATGGCTCCACCAACACCACCACCATCATTAACATCTCTGCAAACATTTTCATCTTCACCACTTTATTTTGTTTTTGTTGTATTTTTAATTTTTTTAATTTTGCTTTTGCTACCGCTAACTCATCTGCGCTCGCGCCCCAAATGAAGCTGCAGCTACTTTTGCTATATTGGTGTTGTTGCTGTTGTCATTGTTGCTGGTTTTATTATTTTTGCTGCTGCTGTCGTCGTCGTTGTTGTTATTATTATTGTTATTTCTGATGAGGCTGATGAAGCTCTCTACAAACAATGTAATAAAATTCAATTATTCTCAGTTACGTCTTGTATTTTGTTTCGTCTTTTGTTCGTTGGATGCCTGAATAAGCTGGCTGCCTGACTGGCGGTTTGGCAGGCTGTATGACTAAATGGTACGAGTACAGTGTAGAATAGCAAAGAATGGTTTGGAGTACAACTCATAATGACTCCTCGCTAAAATATGAAAAACAACAACAATAACAACGTCATCATCATCTTCAGCAGCAACAGAAACGGCCAACTCAAGTTAACTACAATTCTATTGTGTTGTAGTAAGTAGGGGGCGATGTGAAGTTTCCATCAGTATCATTTATTACTTTTTCGCTGTTTTGTTGTTATTGTTTTGTTGCAATTTTAGCTTGTATTTGTTTTAGAGTTACTACAACGTCAGCAGCTGTATTTTAATCCATGTAATAATATTCTTAGAGTTTATTTTTCAGAAAACAAATATCTTTTAAAGGCTATAAATTTATTTAATTTTCAAGAATTGATGTTTGTAGTTTTGTTGTTAAAAACTGAAGTTTCTTTTCTTTACTTTACATCTTTATTTAATTAATCCGATCAGTATTAGTTTTGGTCTAAATTTCGAACTTAAATTTATTTCAAATTAATCATTTAGGGTTTAAGATATAACTTTGAAATTTTTTTAAAAAATTAGTAAAAATGCTTAAATTCTAACAAAAGAACGAATTGTAAAAGTTCCGCACTGCTACTATTTGTAAAATTCAGCAGTTTACAATGTTCTGTAACTATGTGTGAATTCGGGAAATTTATAGTCATCCTATTTGAAACAGGGTCATTAACAAATTATGACCCTGTTCCTGTTTTCAGTTCCTGTTTTTTTAAGAAATAAGATATAAATTAAAAAAAAAACTTGGTTTAAATCAATACTTTTTTTTAAATTTTTAATGTAGTGAAATTATATGCAGGTCAGTGTTAGTATAATTTTCTGATTTTTTTTTCTTGAAAAAATTTTACATGAAATTTATTAGTAATAAGTCCTATCAAAACCAAATCAAAATATTAAATCTAATTATTTTAGATGAAAGGAATTTACCATTTAGAACAGCAGAAAACTGATAAATTATAATAATTTCTGCGAGTACTTTGCCAGTACTTATTTTTTGTAAATAAAGTACTTTACCAGCGTTTCATAATACTGCTTTAATAACTTTACATTCAATTGTCATTTCCTATTTAATAAAATATTTTCACAATAAAATTAAAATTTATAATCTTTTAGTTTCATATTAAAAATCAGCTACCATATTTTTAATAATCCTTGATTAAATTTTTCAACAGTAAATAAACAACGAAATAAATATTAAAATATATATATATATTATTTCCATAATCCACTCATATCATCTTAAATCCTTTAATAATCATCCATGAATGCATTTGAAGATACACTGCATTCTCTTGAACCTTTAAAATACTTCTTGGGAAAATTAATCTCCCCCCTAAGTATAAAGAAAAACAACAAAAACTGCATATAATATGCGCAAAATAAGCCAAGCAGAGATATACAGAATGAGAGACTGACACTAAAAGAGAGCTAGAGAGAAACACAAGTTATGAAATATTGTCTCTTACAACAAAGTTTACAACAAATACTAGTAAAATTAAAAATAAAAAAAAACTAATGTAAAATGAAAATTACAACGTAAACGTTAATAAAAGTAAATTCAGTAACAGAGAGTAAGAAGATTTTTAATTCAAAAACATAAGGGAAGAGGGCTAGAAATTTTGTTTATTTTATGGCCCAGGTACGGGTGGTTGGCTGACTGTCAGGTTGTTGTATTTTTTTTTATATACATATACTTTTGTCAGCCAAATGATAAATATTTTAGAGGGCAAAAGTGGTGAAACTTTTCATTTTTGTTATAAAAACTTTTTTTGAACAAAATTGTTTTATTTTTTAGTTAGTTACCTTTTTTGAATTTTATATAGAATTTTTGCTATAAATTTATGAAAAATTATTAATATTTTTACTGTTTTTTCCTACTTTTTTTTATATATATTTTTTAAATTTAATTTTTAGTTTTTGGTTGCACAGTTGTTGTTAAGCAAACTAAGGAAAAAGTAATAAAAGTATGAAATATTATAGTTTCTTATTTTCGCTTAACATTAAAAAATGATAGGAAAATGTATGTTGTTAATTTATTAGAATTAGTTTCAGGTTTTTACTATTTAAAAAAATTATAATTTCTGTTTATATATTTTTTGATTTTTGACATAACAAAAATATTTATTGCATGGAAATGTCATCATGAAAATTTTCTTTTCTTTAGGGGCTGTATACTGACTGTAAGTAATTCTATTATAGAAAAAATAATTGAATAAAAAGAGAAGAGACATTTTATTTTCTTCCCTTGCACAAGAAAACATAATTGCATTTAAAAAGCTTTTATATATACTTATGTATGTTGTAAAATTAATACAGTAATTTTATGTCATAAAAATTAAATTTCTACAGTGACGAGTATACTTAAAAAAAAAAATTGGGTTGATATTTAACTTTTTGTTTAATTAATAAAAAATTGGATTTTGAGAAAATGTTCTCGACGTCTTTTATTTAAAGTTGTCTTTAGCAAAATGTTTAAAATAAGTCTTTCCAAAAATGTATGTTACTATATTTTTTCCAAAAAGCTAAATAAAATTCTGAAATTGAGAACTTTTCTTTTATGAGGTTTGTTTGGTATTGAAAATGGGCAAAATTGGTTAATATACAAAAAAGTTATGGGCTAAAAACTAGAAACACAGGGTGTCCGTTTCGTACATTTCTGCTGACATTTCTTAAATAAACGCATGTACGACAACGAAATTTTGTACGTATAGTTCGGAGGTCGATACAAACTCGGAAACCAAAAATGGGCGTGGTCCGCCCACTTTACCGCCCACCCCCATATAAGGTGAAATTGTGTTCAAATAGTTCAAGGACCAATGTAAACTCGGAAAAAAAAATGGGCATGGTCCGCCCACTTTACCGCCCCCTCCCATATAACGTAAAATTTGAAAAAGTTGATGGTGGGTATATAGATTCGGCCGGGCCGAATATAACATTCGCGCTTGTTTATATTGAGACTGTTTTTGGAAGTAGATAAATTTGATGTTTCAATCGCAATAATTTAACTATTTCTTGGTAAATATTAGACGAAAATTTAAAAACATTAAAAAAAAAAAACAAAAATTTTCGAGTTTAACTTCAATATATTATATATAGAGGTCTATACAATGCAACCATTAAAAAAAAAAAATTATGTTGATAATTCAACGAAATTTTTTATTTTTAAATGGGACATAAACATCCTTAATTTTTGCCCCTAAAAGTATGCTTCGAAAAATTGTTTGATGAACTTTGGAAAACGTTTAATAACTTTTAGCCTTTTTAAGCGATTTTGAAGATATAGTTCTCGTTTTATTTTAAACAAAATTGTATTTTAAATTGTTTATATAAATATATTTTAGTATTGCAGTAAATAGGTAAAAAAATTACATTGATATTTTAATTTGGCTGAAAAGCTACGATTTTCTGTTTTCTAAATTAGTTTCTAACTCTAAAATTTTGTAACAATTTAAGGTGATATCAGATCATGTAGATCTACCCTGCATTTGTTCTTTATTTCATAATATCTTAAAATTAAGCGAGTGATGATGTACTCAAAAAGATCTACAATCCAAGAGCTTTTTGAGTGAAAATAAAATGTGGCGTTTTATAATTATTTTGAGTGTTATTATTGATTTGAAACATTCATTCACGTTCATTTTTAATTTCTTACAATTCCTTCAATATCCTGAACATTAAATTATTTCAGTTCTCAATGAAGGCAAAATATTTGGTTTAATTCACTACAGATTACGAAACATCCTTAATGTTTAATTTATATTTCTTATTTTTTTTTATTTATTATTTATGCAATTAATATAATTTATTCAAAAGCATTATAAAATTAAATCAAGGCAATAACAAAAAATTAAAGCAACACATACACTGCCATTACCATATATATATAACGGAAAGTAGAAGGTATTAAGAGGCCTTTAATAAGGCCTTATGTAAGAGTTTACACTTAAAAAACGTCTCTTGAAAATAATTTGAAATATATCTCTTAGGAAAAAAACTTTTTTTGGGGGAAAAAAAGAACTTTCAGAGGCCCCTGAGTTAAAATTCCCTTAATTTTTTCCCTACTATCTATACATTCAATGTAGGCGTGTGTGTGTATACGATGGCTTATAAATACAAGTACATGTATTTAATGTAATTTTCTTTTTCTTCTTTTTTATACATAATGAAAATAATTTAAATTTTCTTTATCAAGGGAAAATGGCAAAACAGCAATAACAACAACATTAGAAAAAGCTCAAATAATAGCATATAATTAACATCATTAGCATTGTTGTTATTAAAACAATTTATTTTCTTTGCTATATTTTATATATTTTTTTTTATAATAATGAATATTATTTTTATTACTTTCAATGTCATTATTTTTAACTTAGACAATATTTGCACGCAGCTTAATATATTTAATTTTTCAATGTTACTTTTTTATAATGATGGCGCCTTTCATAGATCTTTTTAAAATAAATATCTGTATATATATTCTCTTTTACTTGTTCATTATGTATAATGAACGTGTATGTCCATAGCTGAAGGCAATTTTTTATTTTTTATTTTACAGCTTTTTTTTTCTTCTCGTTCTTTTTATGCTTTTTTGTGTAAATTACATTTCCGGCAATAAATTTGCATAGCTTTAGGTTTATAATCGTATTCCTATTTTTTGATTTCTTTAGCAATTACTTTCGTTTGTTACAACAATGTAATAGCATTAAATTGATATTTTGTCTGCCAACTTCAATAGAAAAGAAGACAGTGAATTAATTTTACGGTAACATGTACGTTTTACTGTTTTGACTTGAAATAGATATTGTAGGTATTTTTTTTGTGTTTTTTTTTATTATAAAATCCACATGGAATCTCTTTCAGAGTCTTTTTAACAATGTCTGTCTGGACGTCTGGATTTTTTGTCTGCCCATGTAAACTTTGTGACCAATATGCAGGTCTTAATTTTAAGAATATTCTAATGAAATTTGGCTTGATACAGGGTCAAAGTCTGCCGAAATTGGTATCAAGATAAAACAGGTAAACACTTATGCTGAGGCATGAGGTTTATTATTCAATTCGGATATACGGTATTGACAAGTACTAAGCCTCTAAGCCACTTTGTATTTATTAACGGTAGTCAAAATATGTTGTACCCTATATTGAACCATATCTCGAAAACGACTTGTCTGATTTCATTAAACAAAAAATATCACAAAATTAAGCTAATTAAAATTGTCTTTAAGTCATTCTTACATAAAAATTAAAAATTTTCGAAAATTAAAATCTTTTGTCTTTAATCATTAAACTAATTTTTCGAATTTTTATGATTTTTATTTTTTTAAAAAGTTTTTTTTTTATGAAATTTTGAATAAATATAAGCTTAATATCTCCTTTACTGCTGACTGTAATAAAAAATAATGTATGAATGACTGGAAGACATTTTTATTTAGAATTTTTAAATATTTTTCTGAATAAAATTAGAAAAGTCTTTTTCGAGATATGGCTCTATATATGTTGCAACATCTTCAATTCTACAAATAGCGATTTATCGCATGAACTAAAGTCAATTAAAAAAAAGGGGAATAGAGGCTTTAGCATTTTTGATATTTTGGAACACCTCTTTTGTCCACTTCGATTCTCTTTTCACAAAAGCCCAATATATCTCTTCACTGGTCTTAGCTGGTCTTAGCTCCGGGCAATTTAGAGGGTTGACCTCTCTTGGTACAATAACCATGTTATTGTTTTGGTACCACTTCAGAGCTTTCTTATGTAGTGACATGATGCCAAATCGGGCCAAAAATATGTGGACATATTGTGCTCTCTTATAAATGGAAAAACATTTTTTTGCAAACATTCTTTGATGTATTTTTCGGTATTTACAGAGCCCACTGTAACAAATGACTTGTTTCTTTTGCCGCAACTGCATAAACAAGAATTCTTTAGGAAATTTCGTCAGCTTTTCGGTCCTAAACTTATCTTCAACATATCCTCGAGCATCAGTAACATAAAAATTTTGAGCCGGAAACTGCGAAAAGTCTGCCAGTAAATACATTTCGTCGTTCTTTATACAAAATTAATATTTTTGTATGAATATTTTGTGTTTTTGGCTTCTAAATTTTTTGCAGCGTTCCAGTCTGGAACTTTAACTTTTCCCACCAAATAGTCCAAGCACTGAGCTAACCGGGCTGCTTTTCTACCAGATGTGTTTGGAGTTCTTTTCAATATGCTTTCAATTTTTTTAGCCTTCTTAATATCATGTGGACATTTTTTCTTCCCGAACCACGTTTCCTATCAATGGTCGAATTCTCCTGATACTGTTTAATAATCTTGGAAACAGTTTGACAGCAGACATTTAATTCTTTGGCCAATTATTTGTAGGACCAATTTGGATTTTTTTTTGAAATCTTTTAATAATATATAGTACGTACATCTTTTTCGTCACTCATTTTGATTAAACTCACAACAAATCAACATGGTTGTCATTAAAAATAATAACTGTCATATTTTTCACAGATAACTACATCAAAAAAAAAAAAAAAAAAAAAAAAAAAATATTGCTTCGAAAAAAAGTTATGAGGCAAAACATGTGTTAAGATTTTTTCGATCGCACTCCTTAGTACTTAAATATTATTGTCGTGTATCCGAATTGAATGAGAAACCCCGTGACGCAGAATCAGTATTTCCCTATGTCACAAATTCATAAAATAATTTTAAATCGAATTCTGTGCTAATGCTCCAAAAAGTATGCAATTTTTTTTCCAATACCTCACCATATATTACATATAAATAAAATTTATTAAAATATGAAAAATGTAGGAGCAAATATAAACTATACACTCTGCTACAAATGACACATAACCATTTTCCATAAACCATAAAAATTTCGTAGCACCCGAATTTGATTAAAATGCTGAAGAACTTAGGTTTTTTTAAAGTATACTTAGATCATTTATATATTCGAAACAAGGAGTTATTAAATATTTTTATATATTTGAAAATCAAGTATATTTTATTTGATGCATACTTTTAGGGGGAAAAAAATATTAAAGGAATTAATTAAGTTATTAGAGATAAAATCGAATAAGTTCTTCAGTTTTTGTCCGATTTCAATGAAATATTTATTATTTATTTACAACAAAAATGTCTTTGTAATTATTGTTTTATATACAAAATATGTCCTTTTTAGTTAAACTAAAAGAATTGTGGAAAGATTTTAATTTTATTAATGTTTGTTTAACAAATTTAATTTAATATTTTAGCAAAAAATAATACAGGAAATCTTTAAAAAATTTCAAATTATGACATGTAAATTGGAAATTTTGTAGACTGATTTATGGAGGTCTATTGTATACACTATGACAGTTTTCAAATGATTTTTAAATACCTACTAATATTAATGTATTTAATACACATATTAAGTTTTAGCAAATAACCAACAACAGGTGGTTGATGGCAATTTACCATTAAAAAGCCGTACAGCATTTATAACTGAATATTTAATTGAAAAAAAACTAAATTTATAAAAAAAAATGTTAAAAATAGTTTCAAACTTCAGTCATTTATGAATGGTTGTTTCATTTGTTCACGCATTAAACCAAACACCAGTTATATTGTTACTACTACAACACGTTGTAGTTGCATTTAATGAATAACAGAAAAAATTGAAAATAAAAACTAAAACTGTGTGAGTAGAGTACATGAAATATAGGTCGTTCGGCATGTGAAAAACTACTAACTATGGCAAAATATACCACATAAACCAAACAAAACCAACCAAAAATAATAAAACAAAAAAAGAAATATCAAATCCACACGGTATATTTTCACACATTTGAATATTTTGCAAACAAATACGGGAAAAAAAGCACAACAACAAAATAAAAAGTCGCTGTATTATAGTGCATGCAATGTGCATGTGAATGCTGGGCTAAAAAAAAAAAAACTGCTAAAAATTTAGGAATCCCACATTCATAAAAAAACTATGTTGTTGAGTGTTTCTATTTTTTTTTGCACTGACACATACACACACTCAATTACATTCTCTACCATAGACATAAACATGAATTCACAAAATTGCAAAAGTGTTGAACTGAAAATAAAAGTTGGCTGAGAGAAACAACGAAAATCAACTGGGAACAAAAAAATTAAAAAGAAATTCATTTCATTTTCATTTTTGCAAAAAAATCATGAAATTCACGCGAAATTCATTGTAAACACACAATCAGACACACTTTGGAAAAATGCAACACACTTCTAGTCATATGCAGCATACAGGCAGTTAACGTATAGACATACATACCTACGTGTAAAGTTGCAATGAAAAAGAATGAAGATATAACCAATAATACCAGCAACAACAACTAACTAACAAACATCAACTGGTCATTGGTGTTTACATCGACGACAACATCGTCACAAATAACAAAACAACACAATAGAACAATTGTGTTTTGTAGGAACACGATGACGTATAAGTAACTTGAAATTCATTTGCTGTAAACATTTTTTAACACACATATTAACACACACTCACACCAGGAACCATAAATATGCAGTGTGAACAGCACGTTTCATTATTTATTTCTTTTTCATTATTTTTTATTTTTTTCCAACTTAGTCTGAGTATTTAAGTGTATGTGCGTTTTTTATTTTGGATTTACATTTCAAACGGATGCGGAAATGTGTTTTTTTGTTGTTGTTTTTGTAATGTTTACATGACATTTTTATTTAGCGCAAAAATGTGTAAATGTATGTTGAAAAACAAAACTACTACAAATTGGGAATTTAAAACAAATTGTGGGTTGAACTTTTTGTTCTGTTATTTTTGTTACTACATATTGCAAAAGACCATCATGTTGCAATTTCATTTTTATTTTTTCCTTTTGTTATGCTCTGCAGTTTTTTTAGTAGCATGAAAAGAAAGTTTTTGACCTTGTTTTTCATAAAAAAGTTTTCCATTACTCTTTTTTTTTTTTTGTGTGTTGTTTTTAAACATTTGAATTTGTAGCATGTCGAGATCTACTTTGTGCATAATTTGTATGTATGAATGTGAGACAGTTTTATTCACACGCACATACACAGACACAGATACTTTTTATTCCTACAGTTGGCATCATAAAGAAATCGAAATAAGAAGAAAAAAAAAAAAAAAAATTCAACAAAACAGAAACAACTTGCAATATTAGTGTTAAATACTTTAACATAGTAACACATACACACGTACACTCTGACACAGACATCATGCACACTCATTCATAGAGACGTAGAAACGGACAGACATACAGCCATTCATAAGCATGTAAGTAATATGTGCGTACGAGTATAAACATTTATATGTTCTACATGAACAACAACACTTTTATTCTCTACGAATTCCATAAAAATAACAAGTGTCCCGCGAGTGTTTCTATTTTTTTTTTCATCCTTTTTACAGTGCTTAAGTAGTATATGTGTAAATTTGGATGTATTAATGCACCATGGGTTAGAAATATCATTAATATTTATAGTAGTGCAATGTCTTAAACTTAGATGAGATAAAAGTTTTTATAATTTTATTTAATAAATTTTTCTTATAGAAAACTGTTCGAGAAACAAAGTTTACTATATATTGTTGATCAATTACATATCATATTAACAAAATATGTGGTAAATATTATTATTTTTTTTTTTTTTCAAAAAATAAATTACTGTATGGAAAATTTTTCGATAACTTATTTATAATTACCTAGGAAAAATTTTAGAACATGTTCTAAAATCATTAGTTCTAGAACTTGTATAAACAGAACCACTTCAGATTCTTTAATAACATCCTTAGAACTAGTGGTATCACAACCAATTCTGACACTAATGGAGTAGAACCTTATTGTGATTTTAAATTCGATTTAAGGAACGTTTTTGAGAACTGGTGCTTAAGAACTAATTCTGTATGACTTCTAAATCAATTCTAAGAAAAAATTACTTGTATAAAAAAAAGAGTATTAACAAAATTATATTGATTTAAAAAATCGCCTTTAGAAAATAGCCCATTAGAATAAAAAAAAGAAAAAAAAAAAACTGGTTCTGAAACCTTTACCTAACGTTTTTATAGAACTAGTTCTGAATGTGACAATTTGGAACAAAAATCATTGGTTCTAGAAGTGTTCCATAAAATGGATACTGGCTAGCTAACACTTCCACAGAACTAGTTCTGGAGGTGACAATTTCAAACAAAAATCTTTGGTCGTAACACCAAAGTAGAATGAATACAGGATATTTTCATACGTTCTGGAACTAGTTGCAGAACTGATAAAATTTTTTCTGGGTATTATTTTTTATTTTGAAAATAGATTTTTTCTATACAGAAGAATATGTTTGACCGGTGTCACGGCAAGCAATTATATTCAAACGTTTTTTTATGGTCACTTAAATAATTTATATAATTATGGCAACCATATTATAGTTGTTGTAATCGAACATTCGTTTCCGCAACGAAATTATTTTTTTAGTAAATATAAAATAAGTATGTTTGTCAGAATCATTAATATGTATATGTTCGTCTACTCCGTTATAGGTAGAAAAGCATAATATTGATGCTTGTAATGAGTCTTTACGTGCGGAAACATTGTTAATAACTTTTCGATAATATAATTTTTCTGTAGACAATATTTCGATAATTAAATATTTCTATAAAATAATTAAATTTTTTAACAAAAATTTTTTCGATAATTAAGTTTTTCCATAGATAAATGTTCTATAACTAAATTTGCTTGATAATCCATTTTTTTATAGGAAAATGTTTGATAATGAAGTATCTCTATAGAAAAATGTTGGATAATTTAATTTTTTATAATAAAATATTTTATAATTAGTTTTTTCATAGAATAATATTTGATAATTACAATTATATATAAACAATTTCTCGACTTTCCTATAGAAAATTTTTTGATTTATTTGTGAATTAAATTGTTCTTTACAAAAATTGTTCTACAGAGAAATTATTTTGATAATTTAATTTTTCAATAGAAAAATGTTTTTTAATTAAATTTCTCTTTACAAAAATGTTTGACAATTAAATTTTTCTATAGAAAAATTTTTGATGATTGAAATTTTCTATAGAAAAATGTTTCATAAAAAAATTTTTCTATGGAAAAATGTGTGAACTAAATATTTCTGCAGAAAATTTTTCGATAGCAAACAACTAAACTTTTAAGCTTAGAAATTTTCAATAAAAAAATTGGCCTATAAAAAATTTCTCCATATATTTTTTTTTTTTTTTTGAAAAATTTGTAATTTTTTTCATAAAAAATTATTTGAAAAATATATTTTTTTATAAGGTTGTGTTATTTTATTTATTAAGTTTCGAGTTCCTATTGATGTAATAATTAATGAAGAAAAAGATAATTAATAATTATTTGATAATTATTTTTCTAACAGTTAACAATTTGTTATTAAAATATTTTCTTTGCTTATAAAATCGTAAGAAATTTTTCATAAAATGAAATAAATAAACTTGGATAAAATTTCTTAAGTATCATAATAAAAATGGGGTTTGTAAAATATTTGTTAATATTAACGATTTTGTGAAAAAAACGCAGCCTGAGTATATGCAATACTTTTTGCATATTTTTATAAACCGGAAATTGCTATAAAAAAAGTTAACAGAATGAATCATAAGAACGAGTCATTATGTCAGCAGAAATAATTGAAATAAAGGTTTTTTTTTTCATCTTTATTTCTTTTAAAGTACCATAGTGCACTTGTTGTATAGTTATGTGACAGTGTGGGTAAATAAGTATGTGCGTATTTTCTCTGTTTCTTGCATGTATTGTGCGGATAATGTTTCCGCTTTTCTTTCTATTTTTATTTTTTGAAATTTTATTTGCGGTTTTTGTTGTTGTCGTAGTAGTTGTAGTTGCTAGTAGACTTTATGCGTTGTCATATTTACTATTTACCATGTATGTACAAATGTAGTTTGTTTGTATTGTTGTAGTTCTTTTTTTTATATTTTTATTATTGTCGGTGTAACTGTTTGAATATGTCTGGTTGCTAGAGTTTCCTCTAGACAATCCCTTGAAAAATTCATATTTTTTGTGTTAAAAACAACAATAACAACTACTTCTACTGCTTCTATCATAAAAAAACCCATAAGCAGACATTACAAACGTCTGGGTTCTTTTTGATACTTTTCCATGTTTGTTTTTTTTCTTGTAAATATATTTTTCATTCATTGAGACTTTTTCTTTTATTCTAACAAGGAAAGTGTTTTTAAGCAAAGCATTTTTTCTCCTCAACTATATAAAATACTAAAAAAAAATACGCAAAAAATCCTTTTACACTTTTCATTCATGATTTTTCTTCTTTTTTCATTTGTTTTTGCAACAATTTGTTTTACTTAGTTAATGTTTATGTGATTGTGTGAGTGAAAACGAATGTGTTTGTTGATGTTTAACTGTAAGTATTTGTTTTTATTTATTTCTTTAGAATTCTTTTTTATTTAACTACAAATATTATTTTTATCTTTAACCCACAACAACTAGAAAAAAGAAAGACAGCAACAGTAGGGATTCAACAATAAAAAAAAAGAATCGAATAAATAAAAAAGAAGAATATTTTTCATTTCAGTATCAAGTTAGGTTTTATGAGTATTTTTTCAAGTTCATAATGTCAACAATCCCGTTTAAGAGTTTTTCTTTTGTATTTGTTTGAAATTGTAAGATTTATTTTAGTTCTTTTTGCTTCTTATTGTTTTGTATATTATTCGTCTATTAGTCTTCATTTTTATTTTCAAATAATAAAGTTCATATTTATTTTTCTCGTTTTGTTCTTGTCATTGTTGTTCCAGTAAGTTTTTCTTCATCATGTCTAAAACACATTGAATTTTTGAAAAGGAAATAAAGAAGAAATCGTCTACTTATGAAGTAGAGAAAAAGTTTTTCTGTATTATAAGTATGTGTTGTTGTTGCTATTTGTCAGGTTGTTGCTATTTGCTACTGATGTTGCGTGTTTCTTTTATTTTTATCCTGTGGCATTCAGTATTTTGCCTTTCTTTTTATAAATTGTTTGCTTTTCCTTGGTGATTCAGTTTTTATAAGGATACAAGTGTGTAAGAATTTTGCTATGATTTGGCATATAATTTTGTTGTAGAATTTTTTTCTTTTGCTACGCAACTTTTGCTGCCTTGCAAAACAATTGACAAAAAAGGCACTTTTTTTGAATGGATAAAGAAAAAAGTCAATGTCTGGCTTGAAACGGAAGTGATACTTTTTCGCAAAAAAAAAAAAAATAAAAAATAAAGGAAATCATGAAACATAATAGAAAAAAACAACATTTCATTCATTCATTTACACATACATGTATAGACACCCACCCAAATAGACAGACAGAAGGACGGACGAACAAACAGACAGACAACAAGACTAACATCTGGCATTGGGAATTCCCAAGTTCAGCAGCAACAGCAACAAAAACAACAATAACTACAAATAACACAATCTTAATACCTGTTTGAATTTGAGTTTGAAAAGTAATACAACTACAAATCGTACTAAATATAAAAAGTACGAATACAAAAGCATTGATAAAAATAGAAAGTTTTCCAATTTTTCTTAAAGTTTTTCCTTATGTTTATTTTTTCTATATTTTAAGCTTGTTTGTAAATGTTTATTAGATACAAGTCAACTGAAAAAATAACAACAATAAAGAATTTAAGGCAAAAAATAAAAACAATTGCTAATGTTAAACTTAAATACAATTTAAGATTGAGGTCAAGAACCTTATTGTTGGGGCTACTCTTTTGTTTATTTATATTTTCTTTTTTCTAGTAAAAAGTTTTTTGTTTTATAAAAAAGTTTTGTATTATAACTAGAAAAGAAGAGTGAGGAATTCTATTTAACATCAAGTTTTGAAATTAGTTTATTTAAAGGGAAAATAAAATTACCAATATAAAGGTCAAACATGTAATTGAATGTAGGATGCGTAAAGAAATTGAAATTTATAAATAGATAAGATTTTATTTTAATTTAAATTAGACATAATATAAGTATGTTTGTATATGTTAAGATAACAACACTCCCACACTCACAAATTGGTAATAATTAATATTTCTTCAAAATAATGAGGACCTCGAAATTTTAACAAATAAAGGCACTTTTACATTAGATTTGTTTAGTTAGAGGGCGACATAATTACTTGGATTTAAAAGCTTTATAAGCATTATGTATTTAAATAGATAGATTATATATGTCCTTTTTATATTTTGTTTGTATATTTTACATACTTTAATAAATGAAAGAACTTTTGTTTAGAAAAATTTATAAAATTTTGTATTTATAATATTTACTAAATTTGGGGGCGGATTTACAATTTCCTGGAGCATTTGAAAACTATATTATGTTGTTATCTATCCAAATCACATATTTTACTAAAAAATGTCATTTATTTAATTGAAAATGCATAATAAATAATGCATTTAAATTTGAAGATTAAAAAAAAAAATTACCTTTTTTGTTAAAGAGCATTAATTTGTTAGTGAATATTTTTTTTCTTAATAATGTATATTTTTATTTTAGTTTTTTAAAGCTAGTTTTATTAAGCTAAGTTTTTATGTTTTTTTCAGGTGTTCTAGCGACTATTAACTTTCATTTAGCGGTTATTCTCAAAGAAGTTATAAAGTAGGGAAAGGACTTTAATAAAAATCATGAGTTGAATGTTAACAACTTTAAAGCTATAGAAAATGTTAAATTTAATATCTCATTTGTCTGTTCCAACTATTGATTTCATTCTGAAATCATTACTAAATTATAAGGAGTCGATTGCTTAAGTATTCAAACAGTTCAATTGATAGTGCTATTGAGAAAATCAAAGCTACGGAATACCCTATTTCTGAAAAAATGAAATTAAAATTGTAAGCTGTTACTTAAAATAATAAAAGAGTTGATAATATTAAAAAAAAAAATCAATCTCAACTATTCTACATTCCGATCTCATCTTTAGAAGAATACTCTCTTTCTGAACTACAAAGAATAAGCATTGATCTTTAAAAACATAGTTTGACTTTTAAAAATGCAAAATGTGAGAATAAATTTAGTTTTTCCTTTTTATTTAATAAAAATTAAAAAAATAAATACATATTTTTGAAAATTTTAGGGTAAATTTTAAATTTTTAAGTGCTTTTTTTGGGCGCATATTTTCAAAAGATAAAATCATTATCAATTTTGGAACCCACAAAGACCTTTACTATGTTAATACACTACATTGAAAATAAAACTTTAAAGAATAAATCTAAATATGTTTGTTTGCATTATAAAATATATAGGAAGTCACAGGGTATTTTCAAAAATTTTTTAATTTAAAAATATTTAAATCTAATATAATGTATCAGGAAATTACTAAAATTTTATCAAATTATAGCATTATAATTATTAGGAAATCGGTCTTAAAAAACAGTAAGAAAAAATATAACAAATAGCTAATTATGAGAAAAAAAATCAAAAAATGCAAAATTTATACTTTCAGTGTAATAAGTGCAAAATTATCCTTTTAAGAATAAGCCCAAAAAATATGCAAAAATATGCTGTTAGGATATAAATATGCAGTTACAAGACGATGAAAGATTGGATAAATAACACAAAGTTTGATTCATTTGAAACCTAGGAAAAATTTTTTTTCCATATTTTTGGTTGTCCTATTTATTATATTTTTTTTGATGATTGTTTCCTTTATGTTAGTTTATAATGATCAAAAATAGCACACTCATATGAAAATATATATACCAATCGACTCAGAATCCTTTTCTGATGTCCGTCCGCCTGTCCTCTCATGTAAATCTTATAGACAAATTAAAATTCGCAATTTTCTATACATAAGTTAGAGTACTCCCAAGGTCAAAGGTTATAGCGTGATTTTACAGGCACATTCTTTATGTGTACTAAATAATGCTGAAAAATTTTTTGGAGGGGTCATAAAATATTGTACAAAAATACGTATGGAGAAAAATTATACAGAATATATTAAATCTCTTTACAAGAAAAACTTTCAAGTGTTTAAAATTGTGAAACAAATTTTATTGGATTTAAAAATAATAATAATAATAATAATAATAATAATAATAATAATAATAATAATAATAATAATAATAATAATAATAATAATAATAATAATAATAATAATAATTATTATTATTATTATTATTATTATAGTCTTTAATTAAATTTCCTATTAAATCAGTGTTTGATATTTTTCTAAAATATGTATCATCTATCTAAAGAGTCCTTAAAAATAGCTTTAATTTTTTTTTATTGATTTTTATTATTCAGTCTTGTGTTTTTTTGTTTTTGTTGCTACTCACGAAAATAACAACGCCTTTTTATGTATGTGAGTTTGCTATATATTCATATGTATAAGTATGAGTGATAGTATTTTCTTCTCATTTTACTTTGTCTTTACTTATTTTTGTTCTCCATCTATCTAGTTTCTAAGAAGAAATATTTTCCATTTATTTCCTTTGTTGTTCGTGGTCAGCAACATTGTCAGCCCCTGCTCAGAGTCCATATGGCACAAAACTTTGCAATAGTATGAGTGTGTGTCAGTGATTAAGACAGCAACGAAGACGACCATGATGATGTTGGTGATGTTGGGGGGGACAACAGCAACAACGACATAAAAAAATTATCATTTTCCAACACACTCATACGTACTGTATGGCAAATTACTTGTAAATACGAGTATTTCTATACCTATGGAGACAAAGAACAAAAAAAAAAAATCCATGGCTGCTTGCATATACCAACCAGCTGTCTCAGCTGCCTTTTTGAAAATTTCAAGAGACAATGTCAAAATACTCAATGCGCGCATACAACGGACGACATTTGCAATATAGCGAAAGCTAAATGAAAATAGCAGCGGCAAAGAAAATACAAATTGAAAAAAAAAAAAAAAACATGAAACAAAAAACTTTTAGACGTGGAAACTCTAAAATAAACAAGAACGCACACACCAGCACGTAAGTATAAAAACGACCAGGACAAAAACTGAGACAAAGACTGTGCGATATTGAAATACGCCAACAAAAGCAGTCAACAGACACATATAAAACAATAACAAACAAAAAAAAAAAAAAAAAAAAAAACAAGAAAGAAAGCAATGAATACACTAGAATAAAAACCCAGCCGAGCTAAGTCGTATCAAGAACAGAACACAACAGACATGATTTCAGTAGTTTTACTGCGCACTCCACAATACTAGCAAAAATCGATAATTCTCAGACAACATTCCTCACCCTGTAATAAACCTATACATATACACACACATACATGTTCATTCACATTTACTCATACATTGAAATAATTTTCCGCATATAAATACACATACACACACTCAGTTTAAACCGCATCAAGGGTAAAAGTAATAAAGTTTTTTTTTCTGTTGTTGTTGTTGTTATTGCTGCTGCTTTTTGTGCACATATACAATAGCATTTGAATATGTATAAGTGTAAGTATGCATGTGTCAATGTCTGCATGAGTGTGAGTAAAATATGCATATATTTCCAACAGCATTTCCGTTTTGTTTTCCTTCTCTTCTTTAGCCATATTTTTTTGTTGTAGCCGTTTTTATTATTTTTCCTTGTGCAGAGATGTTTTATCCACAGTTTTTAAGTGACAAACAGTGGTGATGATCGTATAAAAGATTTCAAATGTCGACTACTTAACCATTTACAGAAATCAATATTTTACTAATTAAATTTTGAAAAATGTTATCTTTTTAGAAAGTATTTAGAAAGTTGGAAATTTAATATGAAATTTGTATAAATCTTAGTGATCCACTGTGCATCTTAAGTATGTATCGTCGTCATCATCATTGGCATTACAATGGTTGAATTATTTCCATGTATAAGTGTTTGTATCAGACCTTAACAGTCTGCAAGTGTGTGATTCTGTATTACGCGATATTTTCTTTTTGTTTTAAACTATCAACACCAGCGTTAGAAAACATCTGTAGCAGCATTAACGGCGTTAATGTTATCGCAGTTAACGAACGGCAGACAAGGCATTCTTACTTCTTGGCTGTTGGATCTATAAGTTTTGCTGGGCTAACCGACTACATGGCTGGCTGGCTGGCTGGCTGGCTGTTTGGGTGACTGGTGTTGATGTCGTTTGCTGTTGCTACAACTGCTGCTGTCTTTCTTTTAAGCTGACAACGTACAACCATATTTTCATTGTTTTGTTTGGTTTCTTTTTTGCAATTTTCTTCCTCGTTGTTTCTATTCAGACACCGTGTATGTGTGTGTCTTTGTGTGTATGTGTTGAGTCTGTGTAGTGGTGTGTTGTAGTATCACTGCAATTTTCTTGAAATTCTTGCACTTTCTCTTGCTCCAAACTTGTCGTCACTCTCCATTATTCTCTTTTGCGCGTCTTTATTGATTTTACCTTTTTAAATTATGATGATGATGAGGGGAGGTAAGCGGGCTGTAAGAGGGTGGTGTTGGTGTTGTTTAAGCCAAGGGTATGGCGTTTTGTTGTTCTTACAACAATGTTGTATAAGTGTGTATGTGCAAGAGGAATTTGGAATGTATTGGGTTGGATCTTTTTTTTTTCTTTTGTTTTGTTTTTCGTTTCTAGATTGTGAACATTTTCCGCACCCTTTAGCAATTTCTTCAGTTTTTGCTTAATCATTGATTTTTTTGTTTATTTTGTTTTTATTATTGTATTGAAAATAATTAAAATTTCTTTTTGGCCAATATTACAATTTTGTTTTTTGTTTAATTTTAATTTTGTATTTTAGACATTACAAGGAATTGAATTGAATTAAATTTTTGAAACAAAACAAAATTAGTTGTAAATTAATTGAAATATTTAAAACAAAAATTTTCTTATTTAAAGCTGACAAATTATATTAAAGGCCACCCCCTTAAATTGTTGATGATACTATCGTGGAGAAAGACATGCTAGAAGGGGAAAGTGTGTATAAATATGTTGGAGGTAAATATTTTTATGTTCGTTCATTATTATTTTTCATCATTTTTTTGTTTTTGTTTTTGTTATATTATTTTTATTTTCATTCTTTATATTTTTTTCGTGTGAATTTTTTCCATTATTATTATTTATTTTAGCAATTTTATGATGATGCTTCTTCTTCCTGTATGTAATTGAAATTTGTGGCATGCCATTTTATACAGGGATGTATATATATATATATATATAGTAAGTATGAGTGTGTGTATGTATGAGTGTTTGTTTAAGTGTATTCTGTATACTGAATACATTTTCTCATTATTATTGCTTTTTCTTCTCTTTTATTTTCAATATTAATATTTTATAAAATTAAGTTAAAACGTATTTTGTTTCGCATTTTTTTTTTCGTACTTAATATAAAATATATATATTTTTTTATTGTATTTGTTTTTCATTCTGAGAAAACTATGGTAAATGCTTTTTACTCATTAAAGTTAATGCACTTTTTTAATTAAATTTCGTTTTTATACGTATTTACTTTATTTTACTTTTTCTTTTTTTATATTTGTATTGTAAATAGTAATTAATTCAATTATAATAAAATTAAGGACATTTTGCACTGTTGGCATATATATATATTGCATTTACACAATTATGTATTGACAATGGCCTGGAAAGAACATTTTCACAAAAATCCTCTTCACTTTGATACGTTAATATTGTATGCTTGTGAATGTGTAAGTGTGGGCAGTCAGTTAGTTAGTCAGTCAGTTAGTAAATTTGAACTTGTAGATGTCATTAGAGCTGTCATTGTTCTATTCATCAATAACTAGTATTATTTATATTTTGTCGAGTAATTATTTTCTATTATTCACTAATGAATCATTTGTATGTAGTAAAAGACAAAAGACAATATAAATTTTATATAGTTCTAGTACATCAGAATAATTATTTAAGGAATCTGATATTTTGTTTTATTTTAAATAGATAAAAGAAAAATTTAGATAAATAATTTCTTATGAAACATAAATTTAGCTTAAATATAATTTGTAATCAAGATTTCTAGGAAATAAATAATTTTATAGAAAGCCTCTTGTCAATACAGATTAATTCCAGGAAATGTTATTATTTTTTTAACAAAATCTGTTTCATTTAATATAATTTTATCAAAGCTTTTAAGGAAAACAGAAAGGTTGTAAGAAAATTTATTATGTACGTATGTATTTCATTCCGGAAAGAAAATTGCGTTTCTTTTTAAAAATATTGAAATGATTTTTATAGTAATTTAGTAGGAACTTAAATATGTTTTCATGATTATTTTCTTTAATACATTTTTCGTTTAATTAAAATATTCAAAAAGTATTTTAAAATCTCTTAAATAATTCAACAGTAATTTATTTAAAAGATTTCTTAACATACTCTAGAACAAATCAAAATTAAAATTCACCCTTTCTTTAATTTTAATTAAAAATTTAATTTATGTAAGTATACAAATATACAAAATGAAGTTTTGTGTATAGAAAATATTTTGTATGTATGTTAATAAAACAATATAAATTATTCAAAGAATTTGCAAATGTAATTTAAATACGAATTTTAACAAGAAACATAAATGAAATTTTAATTTAAGGATATTAACAGAAACTTTTCAAAGATGTTTGTGTGTATGAATTAGTAGTAGGGAACAATATACTTACAATATTTTATACATAGATAGACATTCTTGAAATTTGTATAAACTTACCTAAAATGAAAAGAAAAATAAAGATATTGTAATTAGTATTATTGTTATAAATATAATATAAAATTTATAAGCATAAAAATTACAAGAAAATATTTTAAATTAATTATATTTATTATAAATTATTAAATATTACTCAAACAATTATAAAGCGTATGTAATACACCTTCTTGGAAACATCACAAATCAGAATTGAAAATTTACAATCATTTCTCTAAATTTTGAGTTTCGAGTAGATGCTGTTATGTTGATTTTTTTCTTTTAATCTGTTTTGAGAATTATAAAAAAAAGGCTTTTAACTGTAGAAATTTAATGATGTTTTGTTAAAAAAATAAGAATCTAATTTATAAACAAGCTTTTTCCATAATTTTTCAAATTTAACTGCAATTTATATTACATTTACTAAAAATTGCATATACCACGACAAAATAATTTTGAAAAACCATTTTGTTTTGAATATTTGTTTCAAAATGGGCAAGAACTATAGAACTTAATCTATTTTAAGTCTAATAATTTCTATAAACTTTCCATAAATTTTTCATATTAGCCCCAGAAAGTATGCTCCAAATAAATCATAAAATACTTTGAAACACATGATCAAATCGAGTGTAATCAAACAATTAAAAAGCCTGAACTGCAGCACATGCTTAAGTAAATTGGGCGATTTTCAAACCGCATGTGAAATTACAATCGTGTGATTAATATCACACAGGTGCTTGTCTTAAAATATATGAAAAATTCATAAATGTACTTAAAAAAATGTTTAATAACTTTTTAAGTTTTGAAATGATTTTTATTCTAAACAAAATAGAATTTAAAATTATATGACTAATTTTGAAAAATTTAAAAAATAAATTTAGAAAAATTTTCATCATTAAAATGGAAATGAATATAAAATTAGAAATACAGAAAAATTCAGCACATATTTCGAATAAAAGATTTTTTTGCAATTTTCATAAAATCTGGTAATGAGCTTTTTAATAATATAAAACATGTTTGTATCAAACAAAATCATAATTTTTACAAGTATGAGATTTATGTTCGCTAACATGATTTTCGAAAAGTCCTTTATATGGGAGCTGTGGTCAATTATGGACCGGTCTTTATGAAATATAGCATATTTATTTATTAAAATATTTATGACAATTATGCGCGTAAAACTCCTATTCCTAGAAAACATTTAATATGGAGGCTAGGTGAAATAATGCACAATTCATAACCAGTTTCAATAGGGTTTGTCCTTGATCCAATAAAAGATAATATGTCAAATTTTATTGATTTATCTTTTAAATTGCGACCAGGAGTGTGATAATCAGGGAAACAATATGCTCTAAAAAATAGGTTTTATGCGCATTAAATATGCAGTAAATAACGTAAAATATGCTGTAAAAAACGTGAAAATATCCATTTAAAAAACAAAGATTTTGTATAATTTTTTTCACAAAATTATGTTTTTCATTAAAACAAAGGGTTTTATTAATATTTCAACGTTATAAAATAAGGCAAAACTGAAACTTATCAACCACGTCGAAATTTTGTTTTGATGAAAATCTATAATTTAGAATCATTTAGATCATTTGTCAAAATTTCATCGACGTATCAAGTGTCATTTCAGATTTATAGCGAAGTAATTTTAAATGCTTCTTCTGTAAAGTTTTGTGTTACAACATTTTTGAGGTTAGGGCTCGATATGCTTTCATAAAAATATTGTTTTTACAACATAAACTTCAATCATAATATTCAATCTTGTTGCTACAAAAAAAATCCTTAAAATGTCAAAATATGCTCTAAGAAGGTTAAATATGACCTAAAAATGACAAGATATACTATAAATATGCTCTAAAAATCGCCAAATGCAAAAATATGCCGTTAAGAGTAAAATATGCAATAATATGTACTAACAAATCGATGCCAAAATGATTTATTTGTTCTGAAACGGATAAATATTTAATCGATGGCTTCATTCAACGTCCAGGAAAAACATGCAATTGCATATTTGTGGTTTTCCTGGTGATAAGAAATATTTATAGAGACAGACAGATAGAAAGACATCGAAAAATTGACTCAAAAAGTGATCCTAAGTCGAACCATCCTTGGCGGTGTATCGATAAAAAGCTACGGTCTTCTGCTTAAAAATTAATATAAAAATCTAAAACTGAATTATGGGAACTATGTTATCATAATTGCATATAAATATTTCCTTTATTTTTCTTTCTTATATCTCATAATTTAAAGGATGTTTGAGAGTTTTTAAAAATCGTTATGTGATGTCCTTAAGAATGGTCGTTTTTCGAAAAAGAATTTTAAATGAAATTTAAACTGTACATAAAATAAAAATTGGTTGTTGTAAGAATTTTAAAATTTATAAATTTTAACTAATTCAGAATCTATATTTTCATTTTCAGTTATGAAAATTAATTGCTGACTAAAATATTAAAATACAAATTTTAAATTAAAATTTTAAAAGCGGAATATTTATTTAAAACCTTTTCAAAATTATACGAAAATAAGTGTTTAATATTTATGTATATTTGTAATAATAAACAACTAAAATTGTAAACAAACCAATAACAACAACAACACCAAAAATAATACAGAGAAAGTTATTAATAATATTGTAGTAATATGTGAAAATAACAACATCAGCAAATGTTTCCTTTATATGTCCTCCCAAAATATAAACAAATATTTCTATGTTTCTATTTATGAGGATACCACTCCTTTCACAAAGAAGAAATTAAAAATTGTTTTGAATATGTATGAAAATATAAAACAAACAGGAGTGTATCTTCACTACTACTATTTACTAGTATTGAGTAGGGGAGGAGGTTTTAAAAATAAATATAAACATAATAACAATATTTATGTATGTATCTGTGAATATTTGTTTGTACTGCTAGACAGGTATATTACTGAACCATATTAAAAACTTTTATGTAAAGGTGAATTAAGGTAGTTTTTGTTGTATATTTTAATTTATATGATGAAGTTTATACAATTTATTTTTTTTTTTGCATTTTAAACACTTTTATTGTTAAGTTGGCATTATTTTGTAAACGTTTATTATTTGTTGTTTTTGTAATATATTGTCGTTTTAATAGTGAATGTAGACTACAATAACTAGAGTAAAAACAACACCAGCTACAACATATTATTGAGTATAACACTGAATTATAGTTTTTCCAATTAAGGAACGATTTTGCAACTCTAGAGTTAAATTGAATAATCTTTACAAAGTATTAAACTAATATTTGGAATTAAAATCCAATCCATAATAATCGAAATAGACAAATTTTGTCGCAAAAAGCTTAAAAAATTGACACCACATCAGTATTAAATTATTTAATTTGGTGCATTTAAAAGTTATAAATGCATCTTAAAAAAATTTATAACAGAAATGGTCAATTCAACCACAAATTTTCTTAATTATACAATACTATTTTCCCTCAGTTTGCTAACAAAGATTCATTTATTAAATTATAAATCTAGATTTTTTTAGCTTACTTTTTAACTTAATATGGTAAAATTGTCATTCGAAATTATATTTAAATTTAACAACAACATTATTTGTAAATGTTTTTCGTTCTCTCAACTATCAACAACATGAACATAACAACAGAAACCAATAACAACAAAAACAATTTCAATATATTCACATGAATATTGGGAAAATACCAATAATGACTAACAATATATTTTTACATCCCTGATATTTATATTTATATGTTGTATGTACACGCAGAGAAAAAACATGGTTACAGCATGATCACCATAACTATTCAATGATTATACAGCCGTTTTTCATTGATTTAAATATACTGTGTTCATGATAGCAACGTTTATTATTCTGTTTAATCATTTAATGATTACCCACAATCAAAATTTTAATATGGTTCACTGAATTATAATATGTATTTAAATATGTTTATATGGAATCATATTTAGGAATAAATCCAATCATTTAGTGAATTCTACAACTATTTAGTTAATTACATAACCATTCATTTAATTTTACAAATTTGGTTAATTCTACAACCATTAAGCCATTAACTTTTAATGCCTTTTGAATACACATTTTTGTGTATCAGTCCAGTAGTTATAATTATAATAATAAAATAATTTAGTTTATATATGAACAAATATAAATTGACAAGATTTGTTTTTATTCAGAATGATGAATGTACCACATATCGTGGTACAAATGAATATAAATATGAAAATATGGGATCCTATATATGATAACATGTGACTATATATATGATGAATATGATAAAATGAAATTATATATATGATAACATAGGATTATATATATGATAAAATGGAATTATACTTATGATGGAATTAGTTTAGATGTATGATAGAATGGAATAATATATATGATAAAATGGAATTATATATATTATGAAATTAGTTTATATATATGATAACATGAAATTATTAAATGATAAAAACATGATGAAATTGAAAGCAATACTAAAGAAAAGGTTATAAAACTTACTAAAAGTTATTAATAAGGTTATGAACCTTACTAATAAAATATAAATTGGAATCATAATAATGATTACGTACAAATATACTTATTGTAACCTGGAATCATATATTATAATCATAGTATGTTGCTCTTAGTTTATGGTCACAGGAACCATATTTTTTCTTTGCGTGTATGTAGTATATTATATAGAGAAACATTTTATATAACAAACAAAAATATAAATAAAGTAAAAAAAAAAAACAACAACAACATACAAATATCATTTTCAATTTCGCGAAAAACAGGATATAAACGAAAATAAAATTGAAATAATGTTTAAAAAAAACAACAACAATAAAAATACACCAACAACAAAAAACATATTTATGAGTATGTAAGAAGTAACAGGGGTGGAAGAGTGAAACTTTAAAAAGTTAAAGAATTAAAGGGTCTTAATAGAGGCTTAAACAAAAAAATTAAATATATTAGAGGTATATTATGACAGAAGTTTTAATAAATTTATATGTTAATATGATTGACCACAATTTTTGGGTAGTCAATCCAAACATTTCATTACTTTTTATTTAATTTTTATTTTTTTTTAATAAGTTCAAGTTTTGGTTGAATAAAATTTTTTCCATCCCTGTAGCATAGTAACAAAAAAGCAAAAACCATCAGCAACATAAAATACATTTTGAACAGCAACAATAAAATCAAGCAACTAACCAACCAGTCAGCCAAAAGTAGCTGCTGCACACAGGTTTTACACAGACACAGATGCTGACAATCGAATAAAAACAAAAATTTCATAAAATACTCGTAATATAGAAGAGAGAAGAAGTTATTTTTTTATTTTTTTTATAACTAACTTGGGAAGAAATAGCATTGGCATTAATATAAAAATTAACAGTGAAGTCACTCTACAGCCAACGCTCAAAATAATAATTAAATCTAACAAATTTAGTTAGAAAATAATACCAACTGTATTTGTTGAAAATTTGGTCGAAAGTCAGCTGCACGCAGAGAAAAAACATGGTTACAGCATGATTACTACAACTATTTAATGTTTATATATAATACTATGTTCATGATAGCAACGTTTATAATTCTGTTTGATCATTTAATGATTACCCACGATCAAAAGTTTAATATGGTTCACTGAATTATAATATGTATTTAAATATGTTTATATGAAATCATATTTATGATAAATCCAATAATTTAGTGATTTCTACAACTATTAAGTTAATTCTACAACCATTCAGTTAAGTTTACAAATTTGGTTAATTCTACAACAATTAAGCTAATATTTTTATTTGCCTTTAATAACTATAAATATACAAATATAAATTGACAAGGTTTGTTTTTATTCAGTATGATGAATGTACCACATATCGTGGTTCAAATGAATATAAATATGAGAACATAGTGTTTAGGTTTTAACGAAACCGAAATGGATAAGACACCACGAATGCTGATGAAGTGTGTAGCGGCTCAGAAAATACGTATTCCATTCTGCTGGTGTCTAATTATAGTCCACAAACTCTGCTTTGGTACCGCCAAACAGAGACAACAAGGCAATTAACGATTGCAAACTTGTTTATTTTATATATGATGAAATTAGTTCATATATATGATAACTTGGGATTATATATATTATAAAATGGAATTATAGTTTATATGATGAAATTATTTTATATATATATGATAAAATGGTTTTATATATATGATAACATGGGATTATTAAATGATAAAAACATGATGAAATTGAAAGCAATACTTAAGAAAAGGTTATAAAACTTACTAAAAGTTATTAGGAAGGTTATAAACCTTACTAATAAATTATAAATTGGAATCATAATATTTATTACGTACAAATATACTTATTGTTACCTGTAATCATATATTACAATCATAATATGTTGCTCCTAGTTTATGGTCACTGGAACCATATTTTTTCTTTGCGTGTGGTCAGCAAAATTATCATGCTGTCAATAGTACTGAATGATATATGGTAGTATAAGATGCGGAGACCTACTATTTTTTCTATCTGCGATTTGTTGGGAATTATGAGGATATTACTAATTTAAATACATTCTAGTGTAAAACTTAACCTTTTATTTTCACTTGAAACTTGTATCGTAACAATTTAAACGAGAGAGAAACTATAGTCGGTCAAGACCAACCATATGATACCCTACACCATTAGACCTGTGGTCAATTGTAGACCAACACTTTTACTAAATGTAAAATAAGTTACAAATACAGAACAATGCATTTATACTAACATCTATATGATTTTATGGGGGTCCGATAATTATTTCTGTGCGTTACAAACATCAGCACAAACGCATAATACCCCAACCACCTATGGTGGTGTAGGGTATAAAAAGGGAATCATTCTAAATTTAGAAATATTGCCAAGAAAGTTTTTTCTTTAAAACAGAACATATTTGTATATATAGTTTTAAATGTTATTCTCTTTAGATTGAAGCAAGATGTAAATTTTTTAAATCGGCTAAATACTCAAAAAGTTATTATACATTTTCTAATGTTTATCAATATTATATTTGGAGCATACTTTCTGGGGCAAATAAAAAAATATATGTGGAAAGTTTAAATAAGTTATTAGTTTTTGACTGATCTGAAAAAATAAATAAATATTTTTAGATTTACAACAAAAATGTCTTTAACACAGTAATCGGCTCCCATAGCTCTCAGAGAACGAGCGCTTTTTGTATTTTTTTTTTTATATACACTGAAATAAACAAAAATCGCAACAAACATTGTGTAAAACAAACAAATTTTCAACTTTTTGTTAGCCTTAATCAAGGAACAACAAAAAAGCATTCACAATAAAGAGAAGAAGAAAAAAAAACATTTGAAATTTATTTCCTGTCTTGTTGCCGATCAATGCTTTAACATAATTAAAAAAAAGGCTAATTCCTCTTCTTCCAACATCAGTAACGGGATGCATTAATACAGAACATACCCGAAATTGGTTTTTTGAACATTTAATTTTTTTTGTTTTAGTTTCTATGAAATATTTAATTTTCAGAAATTTACAATAAGTATTAAAATCTTAACCTAAAAATTTGAACATAACTTAAAGTTTGGAGTGGAGTATTAGACATTTTTAGTGATGATTTATGATGATCACAAGGATGCTATTGGACTATGTAATTTGTCGAGTAATCTTTCACTTTAGCAGAGTGATATTGTATTTTTCAAGTTCTTCTTAAATCAAATGTAAATTAAAGCTAAACTAAGCTGTAGTTGAGAGTTGGAATATGTTTATTTGGTTGCATAGTGAATTATTCGTTTTTCGTTGTGTTGCAGTTTGTATTTTTTTTTTTTTTTGCACAAAAATTTATATTTAAAGTTGGGGGAATAAAGGTCCATGTTACAGAAAGCTAAAAATATAAAAAAATAAAGCGAACAAAACAACCTTTAACTCAAAAAAGCAATAAAACGTGACCGGCCATTTTTCAATGTCAGACAAAAATATTTTTACATACATTTTTTTTTTGCTTTGTTTTCTTTATAAATTTTATTGTTTTGTTATTGTGAGAATTTTTATTTAAGTTTTATTTTTTCCCCAATACTATTCATAATGATGGTGATGACGTTGTTGCTATTTGTTACTTTAACAATAAATTCACGTGGTGATTTGTTTTGTTACTAAAAAAATATTACCGTTTTCCTTCCTCTATTTTTTTTATTATTATTTTTTTTAGAGAGAAAATGAAAATTAATGTTGTAATTTGTTTACAAATACCCAACTCGCTCTTGTTAAAACCCCTAAAAATATACTTTGTGTTTAAAATGTTTTTGCTACTACTGATAGTATAACAGTTACTTTACTGGCTTTTATATGTATATTTTATAATTATGATAAACAGTTTTATATTGTTGAAAGATGAAAAAATATATTACATAAATATTTTTGTATTATACAATTTTAAGTTTTATTTTATTTTTTTCACAAAAATTTTTCAAGCCATAAAATACTTACGCTACATAAAATTTTACCCCCAGCATTTGTGGCAGCCACAAATTTCTTTTTATTTATACATGTATACAAAATTTTTTTGTTTGTTACTAAGTTTTAGAGCTGCTGTTGTTTATTATATATATACTATATATATATATATATATTTTTTTTTTGTTATAATTTTAAAGAAACTCTTACATAATTTCGTATACATACATTTTAATTTAATATATTTTCTGTTGTATACATTTAGGCGTTTTTCGCTTAAAAAGTATTACTAAAACTTATATAAGCTGATATTATTTTGGAGAATTTTTTTCACAATGTCCTACTTATTTTCTATTCTTATTCTGTAAAACATTTTTTCTCGTTGGTACTTTTTGTTATAAATAAGTTTTATTTATGTTTAATGGTGCATTAAAATTTATGAAAAATCAATATTTTTTTTTTTTTTGCGTTTCATCCACTACTTCGTATTATATAAAATATTTCTTTAAAGAGTTTGTTATTTTAAACAACAATTTAAGTCTAGTAATTATTGACTACTTTTGTTAAAAAGTTGTTGAAGGGAATTTCTAATGAATTCCATACAAAATCTTTAGGCAAGAAAATTGCAAAAAAATTGTCTTAAAAAATTTATAATCTATAAACTAAAAGGATTTTTTTACTTTAGATTTGTATTAGCTTAAGCCCCTTAAAGTATGTTATTAATTTTTGTTGTTGACATTAATGGTCACTGGTTAAATTTTCTGTATTAGGTAAATTGCTAAACTAATTACTTGTGTTAATTTTTCTATATGAAGTATATTCATCGTTTATGTCAGCCTCAGGAAAGGTCTATTTTTATAAAAGTAATTAAGTATTATAATTTACGGCTTGAAAACAAAAAATTATCACAACATATTTTTCGGCTGTCGTATTTTTAATTACCCTTTTTATTTCATTTTAAATAATGTGAATACCTTTAAAAGGATTTTTTCTTTATACTGATTTATTTGTTGTTTTGTTTTGTTTGCTTAATAAAAAAAAGAGGGAAATAACCATTAACATTTTTTAATGAACAATTAATTAAAAAATATATACATTTTTATGCCATTTCCATTAATTTTTTCCTGTTGTTTGGCTGGTAGCTGGAATGACTTGATTGGTTGTTTTTGGTTTTATGTTTTGCCTGGCCTGACTTGGCTGGCTATCTCAACTGAACTCGAGTCAACAATTTTTCAATGTCATCATTTAACATATAAATTCACTTTCATTTGTATACACACACACACACACACACATTCGGCAAAGTATAGTTTCAATAAAAAATAAAATAAAATAAAAAATAATAAAAAGCGAAATAAAAAAAAGGCCTACAATAACTGGTTTCCTCCAATTAATGGCTTAAAGGTACTAAAATACAATCTAAAAATATATTAAAAAAAATTGCAATGAAATCATGACAATAAACATAATAATCATGATGATGCTGGTAATGGTCATAATGATGATGTTTAATACACAGAGGCTCGACTGAAGTCAAAGCATAAATGTGTTTGTCCGTCTGGTTGGTTGACTGCACAAAGCTTCAGGGCTACAGCTACAACAATTTCAGCACATAAAAAGCGCTTTTAAAAATGTATAAAAAATAATAAAATCATAAACAACAGTAGAATAATTTTTCATACACATAAAAATATTAAATATATACAAATACATTTATATGTTTACACAGACAAACCTATAGAAGGTACATGAAAAATTCATTATTTTTCACTTAATTAAAAAAAAAGCAAAAAGCAATAAAAATTTAATTTTGAAAATAACCAAAAACTAAAGGTAAAACTATAAACTACATAATGAAACAAATAAGAATCCATTTAAAAAAGTGCAATATTATTTGTTTTTATGGTCATAAAGACCCCTACTAAATCTACTAACATTATGCTTATTGTCATAATCATCAAAAGCAGCAGCAACAATAATCTGCCTACTTTTTAACTTTAGAATAGCATCATCAGCCTGCACTATAAGCTGGTAATCTTATTCATACATATTTCCCTTATTGAAGTTATAAATACATGTATGGATTTTAATGTTTTCATTTTTTACTACTTTGGGTTTTTTGGTTTTATTTTTTATGTAAAAAATTTATTTTTACAGCCATGTTTTGTCTGGTATTTATTTTTTCTCCTTTTTATTTAAACTGATACTAGTTGAACATACATACATACATATGTAGTATATTTTTTATGATTTCTTTTTTTTCCTAGTGAATCCAGCATAAATATACACAATTCACATCTTTACATATGATTGTAAATGTAGATATAGTCATAGTCATATATGGATGTAGACTAAACTCATACTGTGGCAGTTTGGAAAAAAATAATAGAAAAATCCTTTCGCTTTCAAACATTAAAACGTCATGTTTTATACGTAGATACATAAATGGTTAGTAACAACAGCAATAACAAAAACTGAATTTAAAAAACAAATTTTTTATGGCTCTAACATATAAACAAAAAACTACGAAAAATAAACAAAATATGTACTTCATGCCGGCAAATGGTGTATAACCAAATAAAATATTTTTTTTTTCATAAAGAGATTAAGTCGAATTTAAAACACCATTTTGTAATAGTTTTAAGTGGCAAAATTTTTATTTCAAAACAAAATTAGCTAAGAAATGTTTTTCTTTTCTTTCATTTGAAAAAAATGTGTGTGCTACAGATTTGTCTTCAATTAATGGTCATGTTTTTTTTTGCAAGTTCTGAATTCCTGGGAACATTTTGCTTTAAAATTAAGAACAAAAGTAAATCCGAATAAATCCGAAAAACTCTATATTTTTAAAGTATTTTATGTTATGTTTTATTTGGAGCATACATTCCGGGGCAAAAATTAAAAATTGTGTTTAAAAAAAAGTTTTTTGAGCACAAAGATTTTGAGGGTGTATTGGACATTTTTATGATTGATTTATGATGTCTTCTTGAGGACATTTAATATGCCATTCAAGTATTTGTTCACTGTTACAAAATATGAGCATAGTATTTTTTTTTTAATAATTTTACAAAGTCTTTAATCAAATTTTGTAATGGGAAGGAATAAATAAATTATTTAATATATATTATAAAATGTATACAAACTTCAATTTTTCACATTTATTAATATTTTCATCACAGTAGATACATATTTTAAATATCAGCCTAAAAATATGCTGCATTTCTTATATACTAAGAGCACATAAGCAATTTTACTACTACTGAGAGAGATAATCTAAACGAAGATTATCTTATTCTATCATAATTTTTGTTTTCAAATACAGTTTACTCGATAATCCGGATTATTTGGTAGCCCGGACGCTATTTCTTAACTCATTACATACACACTCTATTAACCGGAATGTTTGTACCTCTGTAATTGAATGTAATTTTTTTTTATACAAATTTTAGTATAACTTGAAAATTACAATTCGAGTTATGACGTGAATGTTAATTGTAATTGAGTTCCTTCATTTTCAATAAGTATTGTTGACAAATTTTGTCAGTAAAAGGAGTACAAATAAATGTATTTTTTTTTTTATAAAAAATAAAATGTGAAAAACTCGGAATTGGTGCTTTAACTTATTTTAATATACATATTAAATCATTAATCTATTCAATAGTTTTTTTTTTTTTTTTTTACAAAAAGAAACAGGAAAATAATATAAACCAAATAATTCCATAATCAGGATTGGGATCTGATGTTGCGAGTTTATATTGTATATTTGTTACATAATCTTTAAATACTGCTAATATAATATCGTGAATTTTAAAATTTGTATTTTGAAACAAATTTTGACACTATTAAAAAAAAGGGAAAAATGTTTAAGTCTGATTCTAACTATTGTAGAGATCTAAAAATTTCATATGGCGCCAATTTATGTTGCGTGTATAAATCTATAGAAATTTATAACATGAATCTACATACATAGTGTACAATCAATTCAAGTGAAAAGTATATAAAAAAAAAAAAAACATTTAAAACACGACCATCGAACCATCTGATTCATAATAAACTAATAGTTAAAATCCTGGATATATGTTGTTGTTATTATTGTGGCATTTTATTGCATTTTTTCAATAATAAAAAAAAAAATCATCAATACATGCTAATAAACTATAAATACATATGTAAAGTATGTACATATATGCAGTTTTGCACATACAAATACAATTTAACGTTGAACATTCAAATGAATTTTTTTCCAGAATCTACAACTGTTGAATGTGAAAATGAGAATGAGTGTATGTGTGTTTGTCTGCGGATTTTTAGATTTTATTATGGGTGACAATAATATTATTATTGATACTCATCGTTGCTCTGAAAAAGCTAGTAAATAGTAATAGTTTTGTTGCAATCTGATTGTAATGTCATTGGTGTTAGTAATAATTTGTTTTATAGTTATTTTTGTTATTGTATATAAATGTGTGTGTATGTGTATCTTTTTTTCGACATAAATATACAATTGTGGTTGTTATTTTTGATATGAAATGAAAGTAAAAGTTTTGTAGTAGTACATACATATTTAGCATATATGATGTTTGCCGGTATAATATGAGTATAAATATTATTTTATTTATTTTTTTTAAACTATATTTGATACATGATATATATTATTGTAAAAATTTTACTATAACATAGTATTTATAGTAAGACAACACGTTTTATGGAAAAACAGCTGTTTCAGGAATAAATAGTTAAAATATAAAAAGTGAAACTTTTATTAAATAAAATTGTTTGAATTGTGGTTGCCGTTTTTTTTAATATTTTATTTGAAACTTTATTTTACATTTTTAGCTTTAGCCCAAAAATATGCTTTATTTTTTATTTTCAAAAAGTTTCTTTACACATTTTATATTCAAAACATTTTTGTTGTAATTATATTAAAATTTACTTTAAGAAAATAAAATCTAATTATATCATAAGTTATTTAATTTTTCCATAAAATTATTTTTTAATACAAATAATATTTGAGTATATCTGCGTGTATGAAAATTTTAACTTCCTTTCATTTTTTGTTGTTGTTGTTGTGGATTATAATGTATGTTAATTTTAATTAAAAATTATAACCATAAAAGACAAGAGAACGGCAACGACAACATTAATATAAATTACTTTACAACGCATAAGAGCATCCTTATGCATGTTGAAAACAATAATAACAAAAACAAAAAAAAAAATGTAATTAAACTTTACATATTTTAAATACAGACATACTTTCATATATTATATATGTATATGACATGTATACATTTATATATATATATATATATATATATATACATTCTTATATATATATATATATATATATATATATATATATATATATATATATATATATATATATATATATCCTCAACAATACCTAGACATCATAGTAAAACGGACCAAAAAATGTGTTTATAAAGATGCATATAATAAATAACTAAAAAAATATACATAAAACAATAATAAAAACAAAATATTAAACAGTAAAGGACAAAAAAATTAATAAAATATTGAATGCATCCATATGTATAATTTGCTAAGCATTTTTTACTTTCCAGAGCTTTCTGAAGCTCCCAGACGACGAAGAAAATTTGGCTGACTTATGTAACTTTGCATCCTATGAATCTTAACGGAGCCGGATTTTAAAAATTTTATCAGCTATATAAGCTAATTTATATGTCATTTTCTAAGTATTTTTTTCTCTTTCCAGAGCTTACTGAAGTTCCCAGACATGGTAAAAATTAAATACAAATCCTAACGGAGCCAGTTTTTTAAATTTTTCTCTGGGAGCGGAGATAAGAGCGGCAATGCTCGTCAAAAATAAAAATTTAAATATAAAAAAAATATAATTATATTCCCAGAAACTTTAGCTGCTAATTAGTGTAAAATTGAGATATTTCAAATCGAAGTACGAAAAGATTTTTTTAAGTATTAATTTTAACATCCACTGTTAGTTTTTGTATTCATTTACTATCCTACAAGAACAAAAGAACTACAAAAGATTCACCAGAAAATATTCACAAATGAATGTTAAAAGGATACAACAATTTATGAGCCTTTTGTCTTTTTTCATTATAACTTTTAGCTGCGATTTTTCTCGGCTTTTTTTTATTCTTTCAAAGTCAAAAAAGGGTAATTTTTCAACGTGTAAAGTAAAAAAATAAAACTTAAATGAGAGTTTTTTATTTTTAATACGTTATATTCCTTTAAAAACCTTTTCATATGAGTATGAAAAACTGTTAGCACGAGCGAGCAGTACTTTATATGAACTTTTTTTATACACCTCGTTATTATCATTATTATTGCCTTTATTTTCTAGGGAGTTTGAGGAGTAAGAAGTTTTAATGCAAAAAAATAAAATAAAAATGAAAATATTACAGAATTTTGGTTCTGCTTTTGACCTGCAAAGTACACTGTGAGAAATGTATGGAATTTATTTAGGAGTGGTGAATTAAACATTTATTTACTTATATTTGAATAATTGTGTAGAGTAATTGTTAGGAATTTGCATAGAGTACAGTTTAAGTTCTGAATTTTTTTTTCGAAATGAAACATATTTATTTTAGCTTTATTTAAATGTATTGCTTTTGTGCACATATATCAATAAATAAACTAAAATATTCAAAAATATTTAACTATTAATATATATTGCATATTTTAGGGCTGTCATAGCAAAATTATTTAAACTTTATTAAATTTCTTGAATTTTCGTTTTTTTCAGTGTATTTTTCCTATATTGCTTTTTGAATTGAATTCTTTTACTCATAAATATATCTGAATGTACCTACATACATACACACATTGTCTGGACTTAAACTCATTTCTTATTACTTTATTGTTCTACGTACGTACATACATACATACGAATACCCTTTCGGTATATACTCTAAGAGCAGCAAGTACCAGAAACGAAGAGCAAGGAACAAACATTATTTATTAGCACAGAATGTATTCCACACATACATACATATGTACTTGGGTAAAATCTAAAGGTAACTTCAACTATAATGGAATATTTGCAAATAAGAAAGAAGAGTGCAAAACAAAAATGAAACAAAAATCCAATAATAATAAAAATAACAATTCAGAAAAATTTCAGCTCAAGTAGTTCACAAGACAATTTATTTTTAATATAAAATTATTAAAAAAAAAAAAAAATTTTTAATAAGATTTTACTTTTTAAAGTAAATTAAACAAGTAAAAATTAATCAATTTCTTATTGTTTTAAAGAATTTATTGTCTCCATATGTAAGTTTCAAGTTAAAATAATTGCTTTAAGTTTATTTCCTGAAAATGTTTTTAAAAAATTAAATATAAAATAAATATTGCCATTTTTTGTTTAATTTTTTTTTTGTTTTGTATTTATTCCAGTTTTTTTTTACTTAATTTTCATTAGTATTCTCAAAATTGTGGCAGCAATTTTTATGTTCAATATTTTCATTTAATTTTTTTTTTTTTATTTTTTGCTCCTTTTTTAGGGCTAAAGCCATTAAATATACAGAGAAGCAATAAATCATGGACGTTAAGCTGTATTTTTTTCTTTTTTAAGTTTTATTTTTGTATTCTTTATGTCTACTTGGGTTTTTGTAGTTGTTGTTATTGTTGCCAATATTTATGTTGTTGTCTTTAGACTTCATAATGATTTAAAGTTTATGCTTTAAATTTTAAGATAAACAATATTTTATAAACATTTTAGCTTTTATTCATTTTTTATTTTTTATAAAAAAAAAAATAAAGTTTTCAATATTTATTGCTATTGAAAAAATTGAGTCAGAAAAAAAGGACTTATATAAGTGAAGCTGTATTCTTTGTTTTTTATTTTCTTATTAATTAAATGCAAATTTATTTGAAATATTTTTTTTTTTTTTTAAGTTAATCTATTGTATAGAAATATTTCATTTATTTATTTGTATTACTTAGCAGAATTTATGGCTTTTAGATAAATAACTGATAAAAATGAAAAAAAAAAAAAAAAAAAAACAAGGGTTTATCTGCAGACACCTAAAATAATGTGCCCCTTTCAGGTATTGTGGCCATAAAAAATATATAATTTAAAAAGCCACAAAATTTTTCCTAAAGAAAAGGAGAAGTATATATTTAAAAGAATGACTTTTTCATCACTTCATAAGTAGAACTAAGTTAATATAAATGCTAAACTTTTTTGGGACTTATTTTTAAATAATTCCAAAAAGTGAAAATAAATTTATACCTTTTAAAAAACTTTAAGAGATCATAAAAAGAACATAAATTCAGAGAAAATATTGTTTTAAAATTCATTGATTTTGAATATTTAATTGAGCATTCATGCTCGAAATAGTCATTGCCAGGGAAACCAAAAATATGCTCTAAAATAGTGTTTTATGTTCATAAAAAATGCTTTTAAAATCGGAAAATATGGCTTTAACACTAACAAATATGCCTTTAAAATATAAATTTTTCTGCTTAATTTTTTAATTATAAACTATTCATGCTAAAAATAGCTAACTTTTTTATAGCAACTTTCCTTTTTCACTAAAAAAATTCAAATCTAATAAATTGCACCAGGAAATTAAAAAAAATTATCAATTTAAGGGATGGAAATTTTAAGCATATCAGGTATAAAAAATATTTGATTGTAAAAATTTTTTTTTTTTTAATGGCAAATTATGTGAAAAAATGCATTGGATGCAAAAAATGCAAACATTTTCTCTTGGGTACAAAATATACAAAAATAAGCTTTTTAATGTAAAATAATGATAAAATATGTCATTTAAATTGCTAAAATATGCCATAAAATAAACTTTTTTTTATACAAATATAACAAATTATGCTGCTTAACTCAAAATGTGCAAAAATATGCTGTAGCAAATTGATGGCACAATTTTTAAAATTGTCTGAAATTAATCCAAAACTAGCAGTTTGGTTCATTTGAAGCTCAGAATAGAGAAATTTTTGGTTGCCCTGGTCATGAGTTATGAAGTTCTAGTTTGCTGGAATAGTATTGAAAACAATATTCATCCATCAGACAACCAGGTCGGTAAGCAATTGTAGGAGTAAAAACTACTTATGCAATTGTATATATTATAATTATTAAAAGAAAATCAAACATTAAAAAACTTTATGATTACCTGTTATAGAAATAATCAAAAATTACAGAATAAGGCTAATTGCTTTAACTAAAACCAGCTGTGGCTAAAACTAACTCTAATGCATAAAAACACACACAAATTTTAATTTGAAGAATTTTAGTTCGATTATAGTTGGTTGTTTGTTTTGTTATTTTTTTTGCAGACATTTGAAAAGCAACCTGTATCTTGTATTAATTTTTAATCATTCCGTCGTAAGTCACGAATATATTTAGCACATGGAAAAAATACAACAACTCCACACTACAAGCATAAGAACACAAAAAAAAAACTCTTTAACAAATTTTAAGTTTGATGAAGGGTTTTTAAAACCATATTTCTCATATAGAAATTTTTTGTTGCAGCACCAGCTGGACGTTTTGAAAATTTGTAAACACAAATGCTGACAGCTTTAAAAATACTCAAAATACAAAAAAAAAAAAAAAAAAAACACACACTTAAACACTCGAAAAACATTTCCATTATTGTAATTATCATTAGGGAACACATATACACTTGTGCTTATATAAAAAAGTTTGAGGCAAAAACACTAGAGCTTTTAAATATATCACAGAATTAAAATTTGATAAGTTTTATATAAAATGGTGCTTATATTTTGCTCTTTACTGTTTATATGTTCTTAAAAAGTGTTTAGTATTAGAGTAAATATCCTCTATAGTGCTTTTATTTTTTTGGTATTTTTGTATGTTACTGGCCATTGTACAACATGTAGCATATACTAACATAGAAGGGTTTCTCTAAAGGAGTTTCTTTTTAACTTAATGATCATTTTTGTAATTTTTTTCCTCGTTCTGCATGTTGCTGTTGCTATTTTCTGTACAATATTTACCATACTTTGTTGTCGTCATTGCAAAAAAAATTAAATTACTATCGTTTCGTAGTGTGTGCTTAAGTATTTCTTAGGAAATTATATTTGATTACTACTTTTAGTTGGTGTTTATTTGAATTTTGTTCAGTTTTTTTTTTTTTTTTGTTTCTTCTAGGTTTCATTTTTTTTACTTTTCAGTCTAAATTGTTGTACGCTCGAACGAATAGTGTAAATTTGTTTGCAACGGCTACAAATTGTTGTTGTTTTAGTTTTTTTTACTTGCCAAAGTGTTATTGACTTTAAACTTGACCAAACTTAAAAGTACAATGCACTTTAATATTATTTCTACAAAGTATTTTTTTATTATTTATTTATTTTTGTTTGTATTGCTGTTTTACCATTAAAAATATTTTTTCTTTCATACTAAAACAATATTGATTATTATTATTATTTTTTTTGTTTTACAAATAATATTCTTGGTAAATAATGACAATTTTTCTTGGCAAAATTATTTGCTGAATCTTTTTAATTAGAATTACCTTACAGCTAATATATTTTATATAGAAAAGTATTTATCTGGACAAGAATCTACTACTTATTTTTGTTATAATTGTTTTTCAAACTTGCAAACTATGCTTGACAACTTTAAAATTTAGAAAAGTATTATTTGTACTTTATTAGTTTATTACTAAATATTATTTTACTTTTTTCAATACTAAATAAATTATAATATTAGTAAAATTTAATATTTTCTTAGAATTTATTCCGAAATTCTATTTTTAATAGCGATAAAATTATTCTTTGTAGATTGCAAATCTGAGATATTTGGATTTATAGATTATTGCCTCTACATTCGGTTTTTTTATTTCAATGGGGCCGATTGCTTAACTAATGGTAACAATCGGTAACATCGAACTATTGAACCGATCTTTTAAAAATTCAATTGAGAGGAAATTTGTCTTTTAGAATATTGTTTTCTAAAAAGTGTAATATCAACATAGGCAGCACTTCGGCCAAAGTTAACCATCTCGAGCATGAATAATATTTCGCAGCTTGTAACTTTTAAAAATATGAACCGATATTGTCTTAATGTCAATAGAGGAGGATTTAATCGTTATTGGCATTGTTTTTGCTCATAAAATATATTAAATGTTCCTGAGAGTTTCCTAAATGACATTAAAGAAAAATTATTCGAATAGATCTCAAAAATTTATATAAATACTTTTAATTTGATTTGAAAAAACGTATATGGGTAATTCTTATTTTACGTTTACCTTTATGAAACCAACCTGCAACCTCAAAAGATTTTTTTTAATAACTTTTGATGCTGTTATGTTAGAAACACTTGGTGGTATAACAGAACAAAAATTCAAGACATGAAACGGTACCATGTGGTGCCAGTAAGCACTCAAAATCAAAAACTCAAAATAAAGTATTTGAAACTAACAAGTTTTTTTTTTCTTTCTTTTGATTGCTTTAATCGCGGATTTAAGCATAAGTGTCCAATTCTTCTAATGCAGGCTATAAACACTTGTACAAAAAGAACAGCATTGATGTAATTTGCGTGCCATTAACCTTTGTCAAATTGTGTTGTGAAAAAGTCGTGAAACCAAATTTTAAACAATTTTAAAATTTTGCAGTTTTTTTACTAGGGACTTTACGCCATTTGGATATTGTAAAATTCAAAATGGAACCTAATAGTTCTTGAAATTTTGTATCATTTGACATATATCTCGTTAATGTGCGCTCAACAGAAATGCTGTAGGAGAAAAGACGGGAATGGCTCCAACTCGCAACGTTATTTCAGTGAAGGTAGAGTATCGCGTTATCAAAAAAGGTTTCCAAATTACATTTCAAAATCATTGTGGCATTTTAAAATATTAATTTGCTAAAAAGTTATAGTTATTTAAAAAAAAAAAAAATCAGCAATTGTGCTTATTTTGCTATAGCGGATATTGGAGTCATAAGTCGATTTTAATTTGAAATAAGTTCTGGTGATAAGTTTCAATTACGCAAAATATATGATTTCACTTTTGAAATAAATGGACGAGTATGAACAAGACTACACTACACTACACTACTACACTACATCACTAAAAACTGCACTTTGCAAATTTTATAAGAAGCTTTAATAATTATTAAATCGCTAAAATATCCATATAAGAGATGCACCACTGTAGAGTACATAAATTAAATAATTTTTGGTTTAGGACTACAAATATAATTTTTTGCAATTTTTTTATAAATTTTTATCTTACACCTCCATAACATCGGCGCCGTTCGGTAAAAGTCATTTATGCGAACTAGAGCCAAGGAATATTGAGACTAAATATCGTTGATGTGCCATTAAAAAAATTTTTGAAATTATTTTGAACCCCAAAAGTAAACGAGTTTGAAGAATTTCCCATATACATAGCACTTAAAAGAAAGTTTCACTAATAGCAACATTCTTTTTGGTGCAATATTTGTATTTTAATTATAAAATATGCAAAAATATAACATTTAAATTGCTAATATATGGATTTTCTATAAAAACCTAAAATATGTAAAAACATGCTGTTATGATCAAAATATGCTTCAAGAAATCGATTACGAAATTCTAAAATTCTTTGAAACGGATAAATAACAAATATTTTGGTTTATTTGAAGCAAAATTAAAAATATGATTTTGCATATTTTTATTTCCCAATAATTACATTTTTCTATAGTTTTTAGTTGTGAATTTTTCAGAAATCATTTTGTGATATATGCAAACCTCATTCTGGGTTGTAATTTAAAACTTTATTTGTTTAATAGACCATATCTGTGTATATATGTGGTGAAAAATAAATAATTCTATTGACTGATTTACATTTATCATTATGCTCACTAGCTATCTTATAAGTTTCTTGGTTATAGCGAAACTAGTTTTTCTAAAAATGACAATTGAACAAAAAACACCAAAACACATAATTGAAAATTTTCATGAAATCTTACATAGGTCATATAAAAAAACAATTGCTAGGATAGCGGGTGTGTCAAAAAAATATAGTTTCTCGGGTCCTAATATTATACAATGAAGACATGGTCACTAAATGGAATCCTGGTAGTGGAAGAAAAATAGTATCTTCAGGCTGTAGGACTCAGACAAAATAGAAAGGATTTTCATTGAATTGCTTTCAATTTTTGTCAGAAAAGTTGAAGGGAAATCTAGCCTAAACATGTAGAAAGTACAAAAAAATCCCAATAGAAACGTAAAAAAATAATTTGGAGATAACAAATGATGATTAGTGTATAATAGACGATGAATCGTTTGTACAGGCTAACTTTTTTCAACTTCCTGTCCAGGAATTCTATATTGCAGATGCTAGAGGGAATATGGGAGAAAAATATCGTGTATCAAAGAAATCAAAATTCTCAAGAAAATTCTTGATTTAGGAAGCCATATGCATATGCAAGAATTAAGTGCTTCTAATTCATAAAAAATGGTTCCATTAACACAGAAATATACGAGAATGAGTGCCTTTGGAAAAGACTTCTCCTTTTCCTAATAAAATACAGTGTATCCATTTTTAATTAGCCTATTCTCTTTTCTTCTAATTACAGCAACAAGACAATGGAGTGGTAAAAAAGAAATTGTTAGTGTTTGTGCCGAAAAATGCTAATCCATAAAATTGTCCGGAACTCTGAGCAATTGAAAGATATTGGGCTCTATAATTTAAAGAACATTAAAAGCTCAGCTTAAAATGAAACGGAGTTTTAAAAATAAGTGGACTTATTCGAGCAAAAAAGTGACCGAAACACAATAAAATCGTTAATTGGTAGAATTTTGGAAAATATTAGATATTTCCTTAAAAACCAACAGAAAATAATTTATTCTTTTATGTTTAGAACTTCAACATATCAGTTATTAATAAAAATATAATTTTAAAAAAATTCGCCCATTGGTTTAGTTTCTATAAGCAGATTTGTATGCACGGATTTTTTCGTGCGCAGTCCTTAATTTCTTGAAACCAATTTTTTTTTTTTTTTGCAATAAATTGATGAACAATTAAATATGTGATACATCATTTTAAAGAAGGCACAATTATTATGATATACAAAAAATCTATTTTATATTTTCTGCGTTTTAAATACATATCTCTAAATTAAGCCACAGGCAGATAATTGTTGTAATTTTCATAAGTTAGCTTTGGTACCGTAGTGACAACAAGAGCAATTACTGATTTTAAATAGTTTATGGTCTTTCGAACTGGATATGGGTTAACTGCTACTACATTTATAACATCTGACTTTACGATGCTCCGTTTTTTTTTTTACTTATTCCAAATGCATCTTCTACAAATTAAGCCCCACAAAATTGCATCCATGCATGTCGGATGTTAAAGTTTTGGCATTGCTAAACAGAAACCTGAAGGGAATGTATATTATTTATTTGATTTTCTATCGGTTTAGTAGTAGTTTTGATCGAACATTTAAATTTTAGTATACCCTTTGAATTATTGAAAAGTTTCTTAAAAAATTACTTTAACGTTTTGTTTATTGTGCTAATTAAATTTTAATAAAATCTTTCTTATAAAATACACGATTTCAAGGGGCTCTCCCAATTTAAATTTTATAATTATTTGTTTTTTACAATTACAAAAGTACTACAAGTAATCAACTTTAGTTTATCCTTGACTTGTGAAGCAACATAAATAAGAATATTACTTACTCTTCCCAATATGTATTTCCGCACCCATCAGCAATGACTGCAAACAATTGTAGCTTCTTTTAAAGCTTGCTGCATGTTTTATATTTAAGCTTTTAAGCGCGGCATAATACAAAAAAATGGAAATAATATTAATATAAACAACAAAAAGAGACACATACACATACATATGTATGTAGGATATTAATATGTGTTTTGTTAATTTGTATGTGTGTAAATATAGTAAATTCGCCTACAAACGCCCACCAGCAAAAAACATTTAATTATATTTACTTTTTTTTCTTTATTTCATTATATTGTTTTGTTGTATTATTTTTTCTTTTTCTCTCTTTTTTTTTTTTTTTTGTTGATTTTCATATCATTTAATTAAAATCGCTTTTATTTCCCTCTTCTTTTTTTATATTTTGTTTGTTTGTTGCTGTTGTTGTTTGAAATATATTTCAATAAAGTTTGTACGTTGTATTTGTATGTTTTATGTAAGTGTGCTAAGAACATTTGTTGTATGTATGTGAATAAAATACAATATGGGTGCGATTTTTAAATATTTTTTTCTTTGAAAACAAAATTAAATATTAAAAAATCAAAGAATTAAATAAAATTAAAATTTTGTTCTTTAAACAACAATCATGATATAATAAATACTGAAAAAACACATTGTTTAGTCTTTTACGAATGTTTGTTAAAATATGCCAGTATTTAAAGAAAAAAAAAAGAAACACAAAAACTAATCTTAAAATCACGACATTAAACGAAACTTTTTTCTGTAGACTTAACTATAAAAAGGGGCGTAACTCTATTAAATATTGCCATGTTCAAAACGTGGTTATAATATTTTTTATGATTATTTTATTTTAAATATGCATTTTTTCAAGCCAGCAAAAAAAAAAATGAGATTTGAACTTTGTTTATGTATTTAAGGCTAAACGTACAATTTTTAATTTGCATTTTTGGTGGGTAGAAAAAATTTTAATGATTTTTTCCGATCCTTAGTTTGCTTACCCTCCTCTTTTTTTGGTGGAGGGAGACTAAATAACATTTTAATTGCAAAATTATATTAGGTTTTCATAAACGTTGCTTGTTTTTGTTTCATTATCTTTATTTTTAATTTTAATTTCACTTTATTTAAATTTAGTTTTCTCTTTGTAGATACAAACTTGGTTGATTGTATGGAAAGTGTAACAAAAATTCCAACTATACAATTTTATTAAAAGACCTAAACTAAATTTTCATTAAAATATTCTAAAATTACTTTCAATATACATACATATAAAGATAGAAAAATAACTAACAAAAACATAAAAAAAAGTAAAAGCTTTCAATATTAAATAAATATCCAATGAGAGGTGATGGGAAGTGTATGCAATCATGATACGGAGCCTGAACAGAGTAAAAAAAAAGTAATTTTTAAAATTTCATTAAAAATACAATTACACCTTGTGCCTTTAAAATACTACAATAACAACGATAACAGCAACAAGAATCAACAACAAAACACTTAAACAAAAATAAACCCAGCAAGCAATTCATGTTAAGATATAAAAAGAATTAAGTGTATAGGTTAAACAAGAGAAAATAAAATAAATTAAATTTAAAAAGTTTCAAAATATTTCTAAATTGTTTAAATTCTTTAAATATAAAAATTGAAAAATGTTTTCTTCAACTGGCAAAACTATTTGCTGGGCATAACAAAAAACAAACTAATGTTACATAAAATAAAATAATTGTATAAAAATCGGGTGGGGGCAGAAGACCAAGGAGGAGTAAGTGTTTCGTATACTTATTGTTTTTGTAGGAGACCTAGGAAATAATATTATAGTAAAAGAAAAGATACGTAGGATTGTAAGAAGGTTAAATTTTGTTGGTTGACTATAAAAATGGTTGGTTGAAATGTGTTCATATTTATTTCTTTCTTTTTGGTTTTTGTTAGGGGAGGCTGGAGTATAAAATGTTATGACGATGGTACAGTTTACTTGTATATATTTTTTGAAAGAAAATAGCAATTTTCGAACATAAAATTAATTAAATTTATACGATGAATATTAGTTTGAATATTTAAGGACGTCTTAACAGAGTGGCTGTGAAAATATTTTTAAATTGGATTTTTTCTTTTCTCTATAGAAAATTTAGTTCATTAATATAATAAGTTTATGAAACAAATTGCTTAGATTTTATTTTATTTTATTTTTTTTTATATTTAATATGCTTTTTTATAAATATTAAATTTTATAGTCTATAATTATTAAAAGAAAAGTGGCACATGGTTTTTTTTCCTGTAAATTAAAAGATGAAAAATGGAATAACAAAAAAATGCAATTTTAATTGTGGCATAGATATACAAGTCGTGCAAACATGTCGATATCTTAACTTAATGTTATTTTTGTTGTTGTTGCTGTTAGTGATGTTGCAGACAACGTTGCCGCATACCCAACTTAATTAAAAATCTATGTTGACGTTAAAATGAAAGAAAGAAAAAAATCTTAAACTCACAAACACATACACTTGTACACAGCAAAAAAAAGCAATTTCTTGATAAAATTATAAAATAACAAACAAACAGCAACAAAATAAGAAAAAAAATATAAATAAAGAAAAAAAAGAACAACAACCAAACGACCAACAAAAAATCATCTTTTTTAAAACAAAATCAACAAGTAAAATGCAAAAATGTGGTCTAAACAAGTCTACATGCCACGTCTGTCCTTTTGTTGCTGTTTTGTTCCTTCAACTCCAACACAATCATCTTTTTTTCTTACTTAAGTTTAGTTTAAGTTTAGCGCAGAAAAAAAAACAATACAAACCTAAATATGTTTATATGTCTTTACTCAAATAAACCAACAGAGAGACAGAACAAAAAATATAAATTTTTTTGTTTAACAAAAAAAAAAAAAAAAAAAAAAAAAAAATCCAACACGAATATTGAATCCCAAAAGAAACAAAAACAACAACAAAAATAATAAAAGAATTTATGCTTGAAAAAACGAAAAAAGTGATCTTAGTTTTAAAGGAATAAATAAAAAAAACACAGACTCACAGATACATACTTACTAAGAGGGAATGAAAAAAAAATAATAAAAATAAAGGAAAATAACTAAAATAAAATGAAACGCAAAAACTTAAAAAAATATATAAGAAAAATGTTAAACAAACATTCACTACTATTTAGGTGACCAGATTTGTTTGAAATTTTTTCCTGCTGAAACCATCCCAGACTCAAAAATTTTATTATACCCACCATTAAAAAGATGGGGGGTATATTGATTTTGTCATTCGGTGTGTAACATGTCGAAGGAATCATCTAAGACCCTACAAAGTATATATTTTCTGGGTCCTGGTTAGATTCTGAGTCGATCTAGCTATGTCTGTCCGTCTGTTGAAAGCAGGATAGGGCTTGAACGGCGCAACGTAGGGGCACAAATATTTGTCTTATATAATATTTGTTTGGTATTGAAAATGGGCTAAAAACTAGAAACACAGGGTGTCCGTTTCATACTTTTTTGCTGATATTTCTTCAATAAAAGCATGTACGGGCGTGGTCCGCCAACTTTACCGCCCATTTCCCATATAAGGTGAAATTGTGTTCAAATAGCTCAAGGACCAATGTAAACTCGGAAACAAAAAATGGGCGTGGTCCGCCCACTTTACCGCCCCCTCCCATATAACGTAAAATTTGAAAAAGTTGATGGTGGGTATATATATTCGGCCGTGCCGAATATAACATTCGCGCTTGTTAATAATTGATATTGATATATATCACATACATATATTTTTTATTTTGTGTCGAAAGCGATAACAAAACTATATTTACTAGAGAAGGTATGCTACATTTCTAACACGCCTGATTAGTCATATGTGTATGTAAATACTGTAAAATTCAAATTAATGGGTCGAATTTTCCAACATTTATTGATTTAAAATAAGCCCCTTCAATTTTTTTTATCTGTAAACTTGCTGAAGTGCATATTATTAAAAATCTTAGTGCATATAAAAATTTAAAAAGAGCATTAAAGTCCGCCCCTAATCATTTTGTTTGTCCCACAGCACCTAACTTTACCCTCTAATTCATTTATTAATATCTATTAAAAATAATTTTACTTATTTAGACCTGAAGTAAATGGTATGTATGTAATTAAATAATAATTAAAGTGAAAAAATCAGTTTAAAAATGCTAGCATTTTTAATAAGAAATTATAATTTCATTTATCAGAAATTTGTTAAATTTATAAATAATATGGTCACTTCAAAGTTGCCATTAATGCTTCGATCTGAAAAAAGGAAAAAAAAACTAAACATCTTAACATGTTGTGCACACTGCATAAAAAAACTCATGATGTTGTGGTTGTTGCAACAATAACATACAACTTATACAACAAAATATGTTTATATGCTCCAAAAAAATGACTAACAAAATAAAACATGTGAAAAGCTAAAAAACTAAAATTAACTAAACAAAAAAAAAAAAAAATCAGGAAAAAAACAAATAAATTTATCAACAAATAGAAAACTATAAATTCCAAAAGACAGAAAATTGCATTTAACATTCGCAAATATTTATTTGAAATGAAATCTTTTTCTATATTGTTTTTGCTGCAAGTGAGACTCTAAAAGCAAATATTTTGTGATTTCTCAAACTATGTCAAATTGTTGTTGATGACAACGATGATAATAGTGTTTTTGTTTGAGGGAGTTAAAAAACGATATTAAGCACGTAATGGACAACAAAAAATATGTAAAATATTTGAACGAATGCATGGATGGATGGCTAATAAAAACAGGATATTTATAACTAAAAAACATTATGTTGTTAAATTTAAAACTCCATATTTAAAAAATCATTTTTTTTTTCTTATAGAACTTAAAGAATGACCTTGTATTTAACATATTTCAAATTTCAGAAAATCTCTAAAATATTGGGTTATATTAAAAAATAAATCTTTTTAAATGACTTCTTGTATAAATGAGTTTTTTAAATTAAATTTTATAACGTTGTGAAATAACACACAATGGGTTGGAACTTATTTCATTCCAATGAAATTTTGTTGGGAGTTATTTCTTTTTGTTTAGAACTTTTTTCATTTTTATTGAGCTCGGTTAAAATTATTTCTTTTCTATGGGTTTTGAGAACCACTGGCTTCTCTAATGAAAGTATTTTCTCATAGGCTCAAGAACTTTCTCCTTTGTGGTATTTAAAACACCGGCTTCGCTAAGTGAAGTTTTTCTGCATTGACATATGCACCTTTAGAAAATGTTTAATCAATTTTTAAGTTTTTAAACGATTTTGAATAAGGAAATCTAGGACTAACCTCAAAATGTTTTTTCGGAATATCTCTAAATTTACAGGGTATTTCCAATGAGAGAAAAAATTTGATGCAAAATCCACCACGGTTGTGGTCATCTTAATAATAATAGTATCTATTCAGCTTATTGATACTGTTTGTTAACAAATTTAATACACGCAGAGGAAAAACATGGTTACAGCATGATCACTACAACTATTCAATGTTTATATAGCCGTTTTTCATTGATTTGAATAATACCGTGTTCATGATAGCAACGTTTATGATTCTGTTTGATCATTTAATGATTACCCACAATCAAAATTTTAATATGGTTGACTGAATTATAATATGTATTTAATTATTTTTATATGAAATCATATTTATGATAAATCCAATCATTTAGTCAATTCTATTTAGTTAATTCTACAACCATTAAGCTAATATTTTTATTTACTTTTAATGGCTTTTGAATACACATTTTTGTGTATCAGTCCAGTGAATATAAATATGAAAATATGGGATTATATACTTATATGATAAAATGTATATGATAAAATGGGATTATATATATGATGAAATTAGTTTATATATATGATAACATGGGATTATTAAATGGTAAAAACATGATAAAATTGAAAGCAATACTTAAGAAAAGGTTATAAAACTTACTAAAAGTTATTAGTAAGGTTATAAACCTTAAATTGGAATCATAATAATGATTACGTACAAATATACTTATTGTTACCTGTAATCATATGTTACAATCATAATACGTTGCTCTTAGTTTATGGTCACTGGAACCATATTTTTTTAGAAAACATATTTGCGTGTAGAAAACATAATGCAATTTTATACTTTGATACCGAAATGGTTTCAATTTAATGCCATTTAGATATCTATTTTCGTTAAGATTTGAACACGCAGTGTTGAATTTTGAAAACATACGTGCCGGATTCACTATGGCATCGAAATTTATGAAAATTGTTATATGATGCCTCCAAAAAGATGTACAATCTACGTTTTTATTTATTCCAACATTTAGTGAAATTGGCATATTTTTTCACGAATACAGTTTTTATTAAGAAATATTTGCTCTAAATGCAACACGACTTAGTTATTTGTATACCCACCATAAAAAAGATGTTATATTGATTTTGTCATTCCGTATGTAACATGTTGAAGGAATCATTTAATACCCCATAAAGTATATATTTTCTGGATCTTGGTTCGATTCTGAGTCGATCTAGCCCTGTCCGTCAGTCAGTCTGTCTGTTGAAAGCAGGATAGTGCTCGAACGGGACATCATAGGGGGATAAAAAAAAAATTTGGCTTATATAAGGTTTATTTGGTATTAAAAATGGGCAAAATCGGTTAATAAACAAAAAAGTTATGAGCTAAGAACTAGAAACACAGGGTGTCCGTTGTAGTTTCATTTCATACTTTTGTGCTGGTATCTCTTAAACAAAAGTATGTACGACTACTAAAAATGGACGTGGTCTGCCCACCTCCCATATAAGGTGAAACGTCGACGAAATTTTGTACAAATAGTTCAAGGACCAATGTAAACTCGGAAACAAAAAATAGGCGTGGTCCGCCCACTTTACCGCCCATCTCCCATATAACGAAAAATTTGAAAAAGTTGATGGTGGGTATATAGATTCGGCCGAGCCGAATAAAACATTCGCGCTTGTTTTTTTTAATTGAATGAAGTTTAAATTTTAATTTTTGATTATAAAAACGATATGAAAAATCTATGTCTCGTTTTATTCCAAATAAAATATCCTTTCAAAGTTTTTAAATAAATATATACCTATTAAAGGAAAACTGACATCAAATTAGGAAATAATTCATTAAATTATTTTAATTTTATTAAATTTGTCTTTTTCCTGAAAATATATTAAGAGTCCTTGAAAGTTAAATTATAAACGTTTTTTCCATTAATTTTACATTCCTTCATATGAACGTATATCAGTATAATTATTTTTCAAGATTGACATAAAATTTCATTAACACAGCAGCACACAGATAATACCATTCTTCTTTTAGACATATTCACACATAATGTATGCGTGTGTTTGATTTTTACCTTTTTAAATTTATCACGTGATTTAGTGTGTAAAAGCAGAGATGTAAAATATGTTTAGGTTTTGACATTCATATGAGGTATTTCTAAGGTTTATAAAATAAATTATCTTCAACGATTTTTTATTCCAACCTGACCTATTGATCTCAAAATGCAAATTTTACTTCTTTAGTTCTAAAGATTTCATTTCATATTATGTACAATAAATATGTATAACTTTAAAAGAGTCCCCTGTTAAATATTCTTGAAAATCCTTGAAAGATTAAATCCTTGGCAAAGTCTGTGCAAAAACAAATAAGAAAAATAATTCAAGTATTTATGACTGCATTTTATTTCATTTTAAATTAAATTGACGTCATTCATAATAATAATGAAATATCTCTCAAGTCCATCAAAATTAATTGCTTGCCAAACAAAATTTTCCATTTAACAATCATAAAACGTCGTCAGACTCTTCTACCATATTTTCCATATGGAAGTTTATATACATACGTATGTATAAGTGGCTTAATATGCATATGTTTGTATATGTATGTGTTTAACCCAAAAGGTAGGACGAAAAAATAATGAAACTAAAGGAAATGTTAAAAAAAAAAAATAAAAATAAAATAGTATAGAATTTAGTATAAATTATATTTTAAATATATGAATATAGGTAGGTATGTAGGTATGTTTGTATAAATTATTATAATGCATATTAATAGAATCGTGTATTTGTAGGTAAATATATGTGAATATATGTATGTATATCAGTGAGTATAGACATAAACGTGCAAATATATTGTACAATATTTAAGTATGTTTCTAAGTTGTGCTGTCATATACTTGATGATATAAATATTGTTGTGTTATTTGCATAAAATTCTAATTTAACTGCTGCCGCTGTTGCTACTATAATTTCTACAACAACTACAACTACTACTTATTAGAAGTAAAAGCTTTCGCTGTTGTAGCTGTTGTTGGTTGCTGTTATTGCTGCCACTTCCTCAACTTCTTTTTCAACTTTAATGTCTACTGGTTATTTTGTTGTATTCTATTCTTTTCTTCTTCTTCTACTACTAGTGCCACTAACTACTGCTACAACTTTTATTATTTTGAACTTATTGTTGTTGCTGCTATTGCTGTAGCTTTTATTATTATTTTTCTATACATACTTGTACAATTTAAAGTTAAAGCTTCTGCAAATATTGTAGAATTTTTTTTGTTCATATATACCTCCCGGCTAACTCCTGAATCGTCGTTATTCCGGCAAACAACCAAACCAGCTTTTTATTTTTTGTTCTTCCTTCCCATGTAGTTAAAGTCGCATATACTCATAAGTATATATTTATACAATTGTTTGTATGTATGTAAGTATCTCCTCTAGAACAACATTGATTTTTCTTTATTGTGCAATTTATTTTATTTTCCAACAAATTTCTTTTTATTTTCAACATATTCAAATACAGTTTGTAAAATATTGAATTCTTTAATAAATTTTAAGCGAAAAAATCATACTTTTTGAAGAGTTGTTCCGAATTTATTAATATTTAAAATTAGGCATAACTTTGTTTATGTTTTAATTTTTAAAATTTGTTGGTAATATTGTCCAATTGATTTTTAATGTAGCCCCTAAAAGTATGCTAATATTTTATCAAATATATTTCAAGTGAGAATATATGCTGCTTTATCTATTTTAAAGACTCCCCTAACATATACTATTATTTTAAAAACAATTTTCAATTAAAACATTTTTGTTTTAAATTTAATTTTAAAGAATTTATTATTTTAAATATAAAAATACATATTTCACCAGTAGTAGTTGAACCTCCTTCTTAGCCCACTCTTTTATTGGAGTTTTTCTCTTGTTGTTGTATTTTTGGTTCCATTAATGGTGCTGGCTGTCTCCTCTTTCCCTTGTCACCTTATTCTTTGTCTTTTTTTCTACCACTTTTGCCTGTTTTATTCTTATACAGCGTGTGCGCGCAATCAATTTTCTTCTTTTTTTTTGTATATTTTTCACATCATAGTTTTTTTTTTTTTTTGTTGCTTTAGTCGATGTTGTTGTACAATATTTATTTAGCTTGTTTTTGTTATTGTTGTGTATTCGTTTTTTAAAGAGAAAATGTTGTTTTTCATTCTTGCAATTTTCTTTATTACAATATTATTATTTTTTATTTTTTTATATTTTCCTTCTCCTTTACTTTTAATGGCTACACGTTAACATTATTTATATTTATACGTTTTTATTTTATTTTTTATAGTTTATTCATGCAAATTAGAAGTATAAAACAAATTATAAATAAACCAGTAAAAAAATAAAATAAATTGTTAAAAAAATATTATACTCGTTCGAAATAATTTAAACTGGTAATTTATTTTAGACTATTTATAATTTTAATTCAGATAGGAAATTTTAAAATGCCATAAATATTGATTGAAATGGAATTTTTTTTTAAAAAACATTTTAGAATATGAAAATTTTACTATTCTTTAGACTGCAGGAAAGAGATGGTAAAGAAATTCTTTTGATAACACTGTGTTACAGTGAAAAATCACTTGAAAAACAGCCCTTTTTAAGGACTGTTTTTAAACATAGATCAGTCTTAAACAGTCTTTTAAAACACCCTCAAAATATTGACTTAATAAAAAAAAACTGTTTTCGTTTTAGTCCTCCTCCTATATTATCCCTAACTCTGTTATTGTCTTGTTATTTTTTTTACATTTAAACTCCTTTGGGAAGTAAATGAAATAGGCATTTCAACGTATGAATTTAATTTTTTTTTTTTAGAAAGAAGGTACAGAAAGATTTTTGAACAACATTTAAAAAATAAAATTTTCTACAAATTGTTCTATAAAAGTAAATAAAATAAAAATATATGTATATAACAAGATTTATTTGTGTTTTTCGATTTGGAAAAAAATTTATATTCTCCAGTAATTTACTTAAACTTTTCATACATTTTATATTTTTTTTGCCCCAAAAAGTATGCTCCAAATAAAAAATAAATACATTTTGCCTTAAAAATATGAAAATTTTTTTTTTTTTATAAACTTTAAAAAATGTTTAATAACATTATAATTATGTAACCTAATTTAATTAATCTAAAATATCTCGTTCTATTCTAATTAAAAAAGCAAATAGCCAGGAAAAAATGAAATAGTTCTACTAGTTCTATAACTAGTTGCAGAGCGCATGAAGATAACCTGTATTCATTCTACTTTGGTTTTGCGACCAATGATTTTGTTTGAATTTATCAGCTCCAGAACTAGTTATGTTGAAGTGTTAGCTAGCCAGTACCCTTTCAATGGAACGGTTCTAGAACTAATTCTTTACTCAATGATTTTTGTTCGAGGTTGTCATATTCAGAACAACTTCTACAGAAGCGTTAAGGACCGGTTTCTGAACCTGTTTTTTAATTTCTTTATTTTTTTGTTCTAATGGGCTATTTTTTAAAGTTCTCTTTTTAAACCAATTTAATACTCTTTTATTTTTATTTATTTTTTTAATTTTTTTTACAAGTTTATTTTTTTAAACAGATGTAGGAAGTCATTTGGGAACCAGTAATTTGTTCTCAAAATTAATTTAGAAGTCATACAGAATTAGTTCTTAAGCAATATTTTTCGAAAACATTCCTTAAAACCAATTTCGAATCACAATAAAATTGAAATATTGAAAACAAAAATTTATTAAAAAATGTGTTTTTATAATTCAATAATGTATGTATATCTTTTTGGATATTAAATATTATAATTTCATATATAATTTCATACAAATGGAATTTTGTGTATCCCTTTTTGAATATAGTCAACTTTGACAATTTCTAGGTCAGCCAGAATTTTAATCAGGTGATTAAAGGTTTTCTTTAGACTTCCTACATCTCTTGTTATTTTTTATCAAATTAAAGAAAAAATTAAACTGTGATCTTACCATAATATTCCTAAGGGATTTTTTTATTTCTTTTTATCAGGGAAGAAAATAATCGTTATTCTTGAAATTTTAAACAAAAAAATCAGATACAAGGAACAACCGGATAAAAGTGTTAAATACAGAAATGTAATCTTCAGAACAGGTTCTATCGGAATCCGGAATGATCTTTATTTTTTTGATTTTTATGAAAAAAATCAATATTAATGATTATTTTTGATTTTTATTTTTATGGTTCAACTCATAATGATTATTTTTGATTTTTACTTTTTTTGCTCACAATATAAAACTTAACATGAGAAATGAAACTATTAAGCAATTTTTAATAAAAAAGATTTCTCATCGTAAAGTAGATTTATTTACTAAAAGGCAAGTGTGATGATATATTTTTCATCAGATTTTTTAAAAAATATCCAATTTTTTTTTATAAAAATCGAATTTTTTTCTAAAATTTTATTTTTTTTTATTAAAAATCAAGTCTTTTATTAAAATTAAATTATATATAAATCAAAGTTTTTACATAAAGAAAATTTTTTACTAGATAAAAGTTTAATGTCTCATGTTAAGTTTTATATTGTGAGCAAAAAAGTAAAAGTCAAAAAAATTCATTATGAGTTGAGAAAAAAAATAAAAATCAAAAATAATCATTAAAAGTTGAGCGAAAAAATAAAAATCAAAAAATAATGATTATTTGTTGATTTTTATTTTAAAACTCATAACCATTACGGTCCCTGCTTTTTATCAATATAATTTGATTTATTAAAATTTCATAATACATTTTTTCCATTTTATCTCCTTAAAAGTCTTTGTATACAAATTTATATACGATCACAAAAAAATAAAAAATAATTTTTAAATAAATTTAATTTATGGAAATATTTATTTAACTTTTTTTGAATGACTAAGATCTAAACATTAAATAGGGAGTACTTTTCCTGTATACTACATTTTTTGTTTTTATTAATATAAATTAACCCTTTAAAAGTCATCACATATTTCAAGGTAAAATTTTTATTAAATTAGTTTATTATTTAAAAATAATAATTTTCTTAGAAAATCAAAAAAAATTTAAAAATTTCTAAAAACATCCTTTTTAATATCATTATTTTTATTATAACTCACAAAGGGTTAACAAATATGTATAAACAGAAAAATAAATACCAACCAAAGTCTTACAAACCAATATTACATTAAAAGAAATAATAAAAAAATATAAATAAACGTTAAAACATCCACCAGAGACAGTAAAGGAAAAAAACCAAACCAAAATACACTAAAAAAGTATCGACATCGACAGGATAAACATAAAAACCCATAAATAATAATGTGAAATGATAAATTGCAAACTGCACATAATTATGCAATTAAAGTTTCGACGTTGTTGTTGCCTGGCTGTTTTTGTGTTGCACGAGAGACTCTCGTTGCAATATGTGTACATGTCGATGGAACGTTGGGTTTGTTGCTGTTTCTTCTCTTTTACGACTCCGTTAAGAAAAACTTCGTTTTATGATGTAGTTTTAGTTTCTTTTTTTTATTTTATTTTAAATTGTAGTTTTCTTAAAGGCTGGTTTATTATTATTGTTGTAAAATAATCATTTAAAAAAAAAAAAAAAATACATAAAACATACATACACTCATAAATGTTTGTATATCTGTATAAAAAACCAAATAAAACAAAGTTATTGCCAAGTTTAAAACTAAAACTTCCATGAAATTATGAAAATATTTTTATGTTCCCTAAGATACATGTATGATTCAAGTAATAAATTAAACACAAAGGAAAAGAAAACAATATATATAAAGTCCTTAAACATTTATTTTTATTTTAAACTAGAATTTTAATAGTAATTCCCACAAGATCAGATAAAAGACTTTTGAAAATCTTAATGTTTTACTAAAATTAATAAAATATTGAACTATGTTTTTGAACGAAATACATTAATCTAAAAGTCGACTATAATTTATAGCGAATTGAAAATTTCAAACAAAAAAAAAAGTACTGACTGATGTTTTATTTTTATTTTAATAATAAAGTCGGAAAATGTCTAATTAATTTTCAATTTTTATTTGTGACAGAGAATAGGCAAAGAAAACAATTTTGAATTAAATCCATGATCATATATATATCCATGATTTAGGAGGAAATCCTGAGCTGCTGAATCAGTGCTGCTCTGTGTAATCAAAATCGTCTTCATCAGCCAACTTCAAAAGTTAAAAACAAAAACAATAAAATCATACATTTTTTATTTGGTACAAACAAATGTCTGTTCATTTAATATTATTCATTTTTGCAAATATTTGCGAAATTTATGCGCACATCCTTTTAGTTTTAAATCATTGTTACTTGTTTTGTTTCAATCAGCATCAACAACTGACAAAATGTCATGATCACCATCATGTGAACAAAATTCATGTTCGTAAATAATTTTGGAATTTCTTACAAATTATTGGTAATTTTTTCTTTTTTATTATCATTAAGGTTTTATTTGGTTTTTATTGAAAAATATGTTATTTAATTTAAACTTATGTATGTATTTATAAACATTATTTTACTTACATATGTATATAGTTATATAAATAATAATTCTTAATTGAAATATTTTTACGTTTTGCAATTAAGAAAATTATAAATATTCATTAATAAACCGATACAAGTAAATACTTCATATACATACATACAAATTTGATATAAATATGCATATATTTATTTATAAACTTGCAAACATAAGCAATAAATATAATTAATGAAAAATCTATGGTTTTCTGTATATTTTATATATATATATTTTTTTTTATCAATTTCATGAAATTTATTTTCTAGCAACTTATTTTATGTCATATGTTAAAAACTTTTTATATCCATATATTTTGCATAAGTTTATCTGTATATACATACATATAAACTCATAAATTGTATGTGTTTGTATATTAGTAAGTATATTTATCTATATATTAAAAATATTTACTTGTGTATAAGTTGGTATATTTACATACATACATATATTTATAATTATATATGTATGTAGTATTATTAGTATGTATTTTATATATAAATTATTAAATTTAATTTTCTGCATTTACTCGGCTGCCCATATACATTATACCACAATATTGTGTATTCATATATATATGCATGTATATGTATTGGTGTGATTTTGTATGTAGTGGTATTTGAACATTCTACATCAACATTTTGCCAACACAAATAACTACCTTTCAATACATTTAATAGCCTTCATTTTTACCACCACCATCACCACCCACAACTGCAAATAAATTACAATACACTGAAAGAAATATTTTTGAGTAAATATGAAGTATTTAGAGAACTTTTATTTAGAGTTTATAATGAATTCGCAATAATTTGGACTCTAAACTTAATAAGAAAATATCAATACTGAGAGTCACTTGCATCCTTTCAGTTTTACTAAAGTTTTGGTAATTATTTTGCAGATGTGGTTTCGATAATTTTTATTGTAAATTTTATATCGTACTTTTGTTAGTAAGAGTCACTTACGAATGCATATCCTTTCTGTTTTCGAGAGTTTCGGTAGTTATTTCGAGAATGTTTTTAACAAGATTCTACAAGTTTTTACTAAATTGCATTCGTTTACACAAATATCCAGTATAGTGTTGGCAAATTCTACAGCTTTTGAATACTCGATACTACTTAATACTCTTTCATTTGGGTACTCGGTACATAACGGATTTTTTAATTCGAAATATAATTTTTAATAAATGTTATTTTATTTAAAATTAAAATAAATATATTTAACCAATTACCATGAATCTTTTTAAATTTGTTTATATAATACACAAAATAAAAATCAATAAAATTATTTTCATACATTTAAAAATTTACTTGTATCTTTATACAGAGTTGTATTGTAGCCGTTATATTTTTAATATATCATTAAAAAAATTAAACTCTGAAAGTATTGAGTAACTACATTACAGTATTGAGTATCCAAAAAAAGCGGGCAAATACTCGGTACTCGATACTAGTACTCAATACTTGCACAGTACTAATCTAGTAGATCGAATACAAATTAAGCGAGTAAAACTATAGCTTGATATCAGTTTTTAATTTGTTACTGGGCAAATATAAGCAAGTAACGATAGGAAGCATATTTCGAAAATGTTTACTTTTATTTAGTTATTTATTTATTTATTTATTTATTTATTTATTTATTTATTTATTTGTTTATTTATTTATTTATTTATTTATTTATTTATTTATTTATTTATTTATTTATTTATTTATTTATTTATTTATTTATTTATTTATTTATTTATTTATTTATTTATTTATTTAATTTTTTTTTTAATTTATTTTTTTATTTTATTAATTTCTATTTGTATAAATAATATGGAAAAATTTTTAAACAATTTATTTATTTATTTATTTATTTATTTATTTATTTATTTATTTATTTAATTTTTTTTTTAATTTATTTTTTTATTTTATTAATTTCTATTTGTATAAATAATATGGAAAAATTTTTAAACAATTAGAATATTTAACACAAATTAAAACATGTTTTATAATATCCAATTGTTAAATAATATTTTTTTCTTAAAGTGTATATAATGTTTATTTCATTCTTTCCTCTACTAGTTCCATAGTTACTACCACTGCACATTATACGAGTTTTGTAATGGTTGTATAAGTATGTATACGTGTAACTACAGATGAGTTCAATTTAATAGAAAAGTCTTGAAATATTTGTGCTCTATAAACATGTTCAATAATATTGTAATACTTGTGGTTCATGTAGGAGCCAACTCATACTTCTGACAAAAATAAACTCATTAGCAGGACAATCAAAAATACTTAAAATCATAATTTCTCCTGGACCTCAATTGAAGCAAACTGTTACACAGTGAGGCCAAACGCAAAAATTTTGGTAATAAATATATACTTCATAAAATACTGGTCGGATCGGAGTGTATGTAAGAGTTATAGAGGAGGACTTAATCTTTTAGAATACTCATCTAGAAGTCACCTTGTGATAACGCCATATAAGCTGTAAAAAAATCGTAGCTTCTATAGTTTCAAAGATTTTTTTATTTCTGTAAAGCTCTAGGCAAGATAAAGAAAAAATAAGATTACTCACTTAAGTAAGTAAGACAATTACGCTTGAATTTTTAATTTTTGATTTTTTGCCTCGACTTTATTTTGTTTTCTAGAATAAAAATATTTTATAATTTGTAATACATAACCAGCAAAAAAGGAACTAAAAAAGAGCCGATAAAGTCATGAATTTAACATTGTGTTGTCATTGGAAGGAAGTACTTAGTGGTGAAAAAGAGCTACAGAAGTTCTTTTTTTAACACATGCTTGTCATTGGTAGGATGTTCTCCTTTTGTACTTCTTGTTCATTGCTTTTGAAGCACTTCTCTTAAAACTATGTTTATACACTTTTTTAATAAAAATTCTGTTTTAGCCTTCCCAGCTGAAAATGGTCATATATAATAATATATGTATAAATATATGGTGTATCATATATGTTTGGATCCGAAAATTGAGGGTATATGGAAATATATGACCATATACATATGTGTATCCATATATTTGGTGATATATATTCAAAAGTCCTATTGCGAATTGTAATTAAAATTTTATTTTATTTTTTTTTTTATTTTATTCAAAGTAAAATATAAAAGACAAATGTACACATATAGGCACAACCTAAATTCACACGACAGCAGGTTTTATGCAACGATACGATCCTATATACATATTTCGGCCAACGGTAGTTAACCACTTAAGAATTTGTAATTTCGGACACTGCCGCTTCGTATTTTTTTGGTCCGTGCTCTGTAGCCCGTGAACTGATAAAGTTAATCGACATCATCGATAGCGACTTCATCGTCATTATCGAACCCCATACCTCCACCTTCCCCGCAGCTGTTACATTAACAGCTCAATATTCTCTTGAAGAATTTAGGCTGTTGAACTGCAAATTTGTGTCTAATATAAAAAAAGAAAACAATGCGAAATTAGAACTCATATTTTTTTCAATATTATTCATACACTTACCATCTTTTAACACTGATTATTGACCGATAAAACGGCGTGGAATTCCTTTTAATATTGTTAAAAAATTTTATTATTTGGATTGATTTTTTTTTATTTATTTTTTTATGTCAAGAAATTTGTATTTTAAATATTTTGACAAACACTTTTTATAAAAGACATCAATTTATTTGGTTTTCAAACCTATTAATGAAATATAATAAAAATATGGAATTTTGTTAAAGACATTTGTACAAGATAATTTGGATAAGATTATAATTTAACTTCTTTTAAAATAATGTAGCATTTTATTAGTCATAGTATTAAAACTCATTTCAGCTAATATAGCTCTAATATGCATACATCTTTTTTTGTTTTCATGTGAAACTCATTGCAACTTATGCAGAAATCATGAAATGACGAAAATTTTGAGAGCAACCTAAAAAAGTGTTTTAGACCAAATCATATATGCTTTCATACATGGAAAAAAAAATTAATATATGATACCATATATGAATAAAAATTCACATATAATTTCATATATGGCAATATTTTTCATATATGGCTTAATATATGAATCCATATATTGAAAATATATCCATATACGAGTGCATACTTCTTCATACATGGAACCATATATATTCATATATGAACCATGTATAAAAATATATGTTAATTTTTAGCTGGGTTATTAAAATATAATAAAATGCTTTAAACTTTATAAAATTTTAATTTTCTTAAGAATTATTAACCTTTTTTCGACTACAATTTCATTTATTTTCACTTTTTTGGAAATAATTATTAAGAACTTCCAAAATAGTTTAAAATATGCAATTTGTTCTACTTTTGAAGTAGTGAAAATGTTCTTTTTTGGAAGCTCTTGATCGTTTTCTGCAGGGTATATAATGAATTTAAGAAAAAAGTTAAATTTTTATAGATTGATAAAAAAAGTCACGTGAGTTTTTTTCAATTTATTGACCACATTAATCAAAAACTAGATTTAGATCGATTTAACACTAAAAACGAATTCCAGGATTGCAGATTTTATGAAAAAAGTAAATTTTTGAAATATTTTTTATTTTTTTTTTTTTATTACACAACAAAGCATATTAGCATTATTATATTTCTTATATAGTGTATAAAATAAATGTCAATCTTTCGTTCCTGAATAAATTATTTAAAAAGCTTTAGAAATCAATTTTTGTAAATTTCAAAAATTAAATACAATTATTTTTACCGTAAGCTTTAGTTAGAAAAAAATTATATTTTGAGATCATATTTTGTAATTGTAAGGGCATATTTTCCAATTTCAAGGACATTTTCTATGCGCATTAATTATTTTTTTTTTTTTCTTTTTCAGTGTCATTACTCTAAGACAGTTCAGATCATATAATGGTTGCCTAGGTACATTGCACAACTATTATAAGGTATATGCAGAACGGCAACAACTACAACAACGCAACTTTGTCAGTGTAACATAACGACAAAAACAACTGATTTGTGTTTGTAAACATTTTATTGTGCTTCTTGCTTTATTTAATTCTTCGTTCTGAACATTTATATATATTTGAGAAAAATAAATAAAAAGTTCTGTATTTTACAACTTATATTCGACTTTTTAGTGACATTTTAGATTTTTAATGTAATTTTAATCATTAAACACTTTAAGTTACTTTGAATCATAAAAACACTCAAATGCACAATTATATAAAATATGAAAATATTGTTAAAAAACTTGTTTGTTACGTTTTATTTCTTTTTGCTTTTAATAACACAAAACACACGAAATGTAACTAAAATTAGTTTTTAATAACAATACAAATATATTTTAGTACTTATTATAATACAGGAATTGTATTATAAAATTGTTTACTTTCCTTTTTAAACAAACAAATGTAAAAAAATTTTGACAATATAGTCTGCTTTTAGAAAACGAGCAAAAAATAGTCAGCTGATCTTATAAGCTTAACTGGTTAAAATTATTTTACCATGCCCGCTTTTTCGTATTTCAATCTGTAAAATTATACAGATTTCACTAAGTGCCGCTTAATTAAATTTTATCCAGTTACTACCAAGAAATAGTAATTGAAGATAATTTGTATTAAAAACCGCAAACAAGTTGCATTTAATTATCAGGAGACTCATATTAATATTCATGTTCTAATTATCAATCAAAATAGTATATTAATGTACAGTTTTATTAAATTCAAATTAAAGTTTAGTTTTACTAGTTTCCCGTAATATTAAAATATTCTATATGCAAATATTATTAAACATAATAAATTTCTTAAAATTAAAAAGTTACTATTATTTTTAACACATCTGTATATAAAATAATATGCTTACAGTTTTTTTTTCACATAATACCATCTGAAATATATATAAAAGTGAGTGTTTGAGTATGCATGTATTTTAATGTATATTTGTATCTATGTATTACTATGTATATATGTATATGTATGTGTATAAGGATATGTATATTTGTAAATGAGAGTGTATGTGAAAAATAATAGCTTTTGCTTTTGTGTCTGGCAATTAATTTTAAATTTTCTTATTAAAAACATTATTTGAATTTTAAGTGCTTTAAATTTTTCATGTTTTTTTTCTCTCTCGCTCAACAAAAGTGCATTTATGTATATATATGAGTATATGTGAATGTTTGTTTTTAAGTTTTAATGAGTTTTCATTAATGTATGTATGTGTGTTTCTAATACGTTTTTATGTTAAAATAGAAAATATTGTTTATATTAGTATGAGTGTGTCTTAATTTATAGATGAAATTATTTTAGAAATATAAAAGTTTTTTTTTTCCATTGCTTTTTTCGAGCGTAAAGGTTATTAACCTAAAAAAGTAATTATACATAATTTTAATAAAATTTTGATATATAGAGATAATATTAAAGTTGTGGAAAATTAAATATTAATATGTTTAAATGATACCTACGTATGTAATAATAAAAATAAGAAATAATTTTTAAATCCAGAAATTAAAAGTTTAAATATTGAATTCTACACGTAATTAAATGATTTTAATTTTGCTGTACATATGTAAATACTTGCAGAATAAGCACCTTATAGTTCCTAAAATTAATAAAAAATTTACGAATTTATTTAAAATTACAAGCATTTTACGATTGAATAGTTTATGTAAATGTTTGTTTTAGTAGATTAAGATATGTATTAAATCTATTTATAAAAAAAAATCTTTTAATTTATTAAAGCTTTTTTTTTAGAGTTTTAAAGAAATATTCTTTTAAATTAATTTAAATTACCTTTAACGCTTTATTTAATCTTACTTCTAGTCATATATCAAGATTAAAACAAAAACGAAGGAAAAAAACTGAAACGAACAACAACATTTCCGTTTCCTTTTAATGCCATACACACATACTCTCTCACTTATTTATACACACTCACAAATACAGCCACAAATTACAACAGCAATAAATTTGAAATTCAATTTAAAATGAACATAAATTTACGAGCAAAAGGAAAAAAAAAAAAAATACTTTCGAAACATGTCATTTAAAAGCATTTTACCAAAAATATATCTACATACAAAATACTTATACATATATACAAATATAGTATACATACAACATTAATATATAAACAGTATTTAAAATAAGAAAATACCTTCAAAAGTAAATTTAGATATTAAAGTTTTTACATTCTTTAATCAAGAAAACACGATTTAAATCTTAAATAAACTTTATTGCTGATTGCAGGTTAAAAGAGTTTTTACTGTATTAATGAAGTAAATGTGTATGTGAGTGCTTTAAAAGTAGTTTAAAATAAAATATAAGAAATGTTCTCCACTCGTTAATTTGCATCTTGAATATATATTTTTGTCAAACAAATTAAAACGAAGTGGAGTGAAAATTAAAAAAAAAAAATAAAAAAAAAAAAAAATGAAAAGGAATAAATAATTTCATTTTTAAACCTACACCTTCAAAAGGATATAAGAAAAATATTATATATTGCAATTTTGAACATAAATTTTATTCCATTTTAATTAAATACATTTTAACAACTGCGAAATATTAATGATTCTTATTAAAAAACTTTCGTTATGGAAAATAAAAAACCTTTATTTTAGGAAACTTAAAAAATTATCGCTGCTAATTACGTACACTTTAGGACACATTTAAGGTAATTTATACACATTTCGAAAATAAATTCACCCACCTTAAGCTGGACAGATTTGCAATAACAAACCTAATCGTATTCGTCAGGGATATTAATTTAAGACAGTTTAATTCATTAAAGAGTTGAATTCTTAGATATAAAAGTCTTAACTCTTGTAGAGCGAGCAAAAGAACGGATTCTTCTTTTCTTTAGCTAAATTTCTTTAACAATTAGCGTAACCTAAAGCGGCCATATAAAGCACATCAAATCATACAAAGTCTATCAAGTATATAAAGCCGTATTGAGATCCCACCAAGAGACAGAAATCAAGTACGAATCGAAAATCGTCTGTGTTACAAGTCCATGCGAACATATATACTAATCATATTCCATACCGCAATGGAATATGTGAGTGAGAATGTTGTCTCTACATGCCACAACTTCATCCAAGGAAACCTGATGGCTTCATATTAGGGTGATCGACTCGGTTTTCCAACCGGTTTTTAAACCGGTTTTTTCAAAATATTCAATTTTCGAATGTCGAATAGACCGGTTTTTTTAAAGACAAAAAACCGGTTTTAAAAATACCTTTTTATTTCAAAAACTATGCACTAAATATTGATATTTGATTCAAAATTAATGATTATTTTTATACCCACCATCAAAAAGATGAGGGGTATATTGATTGAAACTTTATATAAATAGTTTGAGGGTCGATATAAATTTGGAAACCGGAAATGGGCGTGGTCCGTCCACTTTACCGCCCACCTCCCATATGAGGTGAAACTACAGCGAAATTGTGTTCAAATAGTTCAAGGACCAATGCACGAAAAAATAAATAAAATGGGCGTGGTCCGCCCACATTACCGCCTACCTTCCGTATAACGTAAAATTTGAAAAAGTTGATGGTGGGTATATAGATTTGGCCGAGCCGAATATATCATTCGCGCTTGTTTTAATATTCATAAAGTATGATTTCTAATGTATTAAAAATATAGTTTAAGATTAAATAAATAACTAATAATTATCCTGAATGAAATTTGTTTTATCTACTGTAACACTTATAATATTTTTGCACCTAATTTAAATGTTTTAGTTTTTTTTTATTCAACGAAGAAATTGTTTTTCAAAGATTTAGTTTTAAAAAAGTTTCACCTGCAGAATCGTTTCAATAAAATTTATTCTGGCTTTTTCCATGGTTTCTGTTTATGCTACGTAAATGTTAATATCATTTTTGATTATTATTTTCTTACAACTTTTATACCCTATATGCCTATTATGCGTTTGTGCTGATGTTTGTAACACCCAAAAATATTGGTCTAAGACCTTCATTTGTACCAATCGGCTTTAAGTCGATTTAACAAAGTCCGTCTGTCCGTCCATGTAAAACTTGTAATCAAAATACAGGTCGCAATTTTGGTTTCTTATAGTCCAAGGACGATGCGTGTTAAAATTGGTTATGATCGGTCCATTATTTCCCCTAGCCCCCATACAAATAACCTCCCAGAAAAGGGGTTTAACGATCATAAATCCCTTAAATGTAGCAGTAATTTTTGCATATCAAAGTTTCATATACGTTAAAATCTGTGTGCCGAATTTCATGAAGATCGTCCCATATTTGACCATAGTACTGGTCTACAATTCCACAGGTCTAGAAAAAAAGACCCCTCCCCGAATTTTGATGCACTAAGGGAAAAAATTCGATTCAAAATCAACAACGGTTGTGCTCACATTGGTAATTTACGGTAACAGCTTTTTAATACCTTTCGTTAACAAATTTAACAGAAAACATATGTAATTTAACAATTTGATACCGAAATGGTTTCAACTTGGTGCCAATTAGGTATCGATTTTCAATAAGAATTGAACACGCAGTGTTTAATTTAAACACATACGGTGTAGATTCACTATTGACACAGAATGGTATTGTTTTCAACACGTATGTGATTGATATTTCTCTGTGTGTGGACACTATTAATGGGTTAATAGTTATTCCCAAAACTAAAAAAGGATTTATTGATTTTTCTGTAAGAAATGTAGACTTTTGATAGAAATATTAACTTCTGCAAAAAAAAAAACCGGTTAACCGGTTTTTTCTGAATTTAAAAAAGTGCAACCGGTTTTTTCAAAATTCCAACTATTCGAACTATTCGAAAACCGGTTTCTCCAAAAAGTCGAATAATCGATCACCCTACTTCATATCCAGGGACCTATTTAACTTTGTGCTAGCAATCTATCAATTTAATATTAATTTAATTAAAGCTAAGTAAAGTTGTATTACAATACAATTAATTAGAATTAAAATAATTTAAAATTCAGTTTTGAAAAGAAATTCTTGGAAAATGTTATACATACGAGTATACAAAAGTATGTAAGTATTTTTGTAAATAAATTGAAATATTTATATTTTTCCTGTCAGTAGAATTTTCATGGGTGGTGGTTTTTATTGGTTGGTATCTGGGATTATTTTCAAAAGCTTTTTTCATTTTTTTATACCCTACACCACCAAAGGTGGTTGGGGTATTATGTGTTTGTGCAGAAGTTATAACGCAGAGAAAAAATTGTCGGACCCCCACCTTAAAGTATACCGTTCGACTCAGAATCACTTTCTGAGTCGATTTAACTATGTCCGTCCGTCCGTCCGTCTGGTCGGCTGGCTGGCTGTGTATGTAAAGCTTGTGCGCAAAGTACAGGTCGCAATTTTCAACACAAGGACAAAGCCTATTGAATTTGGTTATGATCGGCCGACTATTTCACCTAGCCCCCATACAAATGTCCTCCTGGAATAGAGTTTTAACATTTATAGATGCCTTAAAAATAGGAATATTTTAATGAAATTTAGCACAAATAAGTTTTATGTCAGCAAAAATCTGTCTGCCAAATTTCATGAAGATCGGTCTATAACTGACCATAGCTCCCATATAAATTCCTCTCCCGAAAATCACTAACGTGCATAAATCCCATACAAATGTTAGTATTATGTTAATATTTAACACAAGTAAGTTGTATAATAGTAAAAACATAATTATGTGAATTTAAATAGTGTAGGGTATCACATAGTCGGACTTGACCGACTATATCTTCTCTCGTTTTTTTTTTTTTTTTGTAAATACTGCACACGACCATTTAAGTGTTGGTAGGTGTGTATACATCTGTGTGAGTGTGTATACAACTTTAATATATTTCCTGAAATTAAAAATAAACATACTTATATAGTAGTATATACTAGTATGTACTATGTACATCTTTATATAACAACAAGCGAAATTCTGTGAGGGTTGTTTACTACTTTCGCTATAGAAAACTTTTAAATATTTTTTATTTAAGTATTGAATTTTATTTTTACTTAAGCAAATTTAATTTGATTTTAAAGTTTAATGATCTTTGATAAATAAAGAACTACATTTATTTGTTTATAAAATATTCCATTTAAATTTAAAGTTAAAAGAATTATAGAAAATAAATTAAAAGTTTTTCAAATTAAATAAGTAACTAATTTAAATGCATATAAAAAAAGCCCAGCAGATATGTTATTGTTTTATTTAGCACCCACGGAAACGGAAATAGAAAACTTACTCATATGGGATTTTTCATTTATTTAGAGTTAAAAATACAACTCATTTCTCATGTTCGTCCTTTTTATTACTAACAAAAATATAACACATACACACTCATAAAAACCAAAAAGAAATAAACAAAAACTAAGTTGTTTTTGACATTTTGAGTATTAGTTTTTGTTACTAAAATATGTATGTATGTATTTCCAACCCTTTTTGCATTTTCTTACACATATGCAAGTATGCTTAAATTATGTTATTTTTTTTGTAGCTGGTCGTTGAGATCCTACACAGTTTTGATACAAAAAACTTCTTACTAGTATAATGTATGTTGTTAGAAAAAGTCAGTTGTCTACTTTGTAGTCTATAAGTAATCTATAGTGTTGACAGTTTAATAAGTTTTTATAATCTATTCCATTTGAAATAATTTATTTCAAATGCATTTATTTGTTAAATAGTGGTGATCCAAAATGTCTAGACCCTTTAACCAGAACTGTAGGATTTCGATTTGTTGTACCGGATATAAATATGTATGAGTGTATGTGTGTTTTTGTATAATGACGAACATGTCAAGTACAAGCAATTATTTATGAATAATACTTTGCCATATGAGAGACTCATCTATCTTTTCATTATTTTTTTTTTGTTTTTTTTTTTTTTTTTTTTTGTTTTTGGTTCTTGTTGTTTTATTTCTATAGCTTTAGGTTTCCCTGTAGAACTTTGATTAATGACATTCATTTGTTTTAAGGAATTTAAGCTTTAAAATGAATTTTATAAATTAGTTGTTTTTTTCTCATTTACAATAAACATTAATTTAAATTTTAGAAATTGAGAGGCATGAACTGACATTAAATATTTTAATTAAGAAAATTTAATTAAAATAAAGGAACTATAAATTATATGAATAAGAAAAAATAGCATCTAATAGTTACAGTTAAAAAAAATAGGAAAAATATTGTAATATATCATATCCAGCAGAAGAATATTATTAAACATTTTTCATGTTTGCTCCCTTTTGATCCTGTAATCAAAAAAAAAAAAAAAATCTTTCGAAATTTACTACATCAGGAGGGAAAGGCAGAAGGTTTTCAATAATATCGAATAATTAAAACATTACTATTTTTTTTTATCAAAATCAGACATGTCGTTTTTGAGATATGCTTCAATATTTGGTGTAACCCCCTTATTTTACAAATTGCGATTTATCGCGAGAACTAGAGTCAGTTCAACTAAAGTGGATTAGAGGTACTAAGCCGTGTATCCAAAATAACTAGGAAATTACGTGCCACAGAAATTTTGTTTCATTTTGTAATTCTGTGCAAATAATCTGATTTAAAAAAATGTATTTAGCAGTAAAAAGAAAATTATATAAAAATTCTATTAGATGCAAAATATGCTAAATTTCTTATATGCTTAAAATTTTCTTAAGTGAAAAATATGCAAAATAATCCCTTTCAATTGCTGAAGTATACTTTAAAATAACGATTTGCTATAAAAATATTACAAAATATGCTGCGAAACTCAAAATATGCTGTTACGAGCGAAATATGCTTTAACAAATCGATGCCAAAATTCTTAAAACTTTGTAAAAACGGATAAATAACTAACAGTTTTGTGCATTTTAAGCCCAAGAAAAAATATGATTTTACATATTTTTTGGTTGTCTTTATAATAACAACATCTATATAGATTTTTTCCAAAATTGCAGTCATTGAATTTGTATATATTAAAAAGTAACTCTTTCCCATAAACACTTCATTTTACAGAACATTCATAACTTTGGGAAATTCCCAAACAAAATCAATAAAATAGAGTCTTGTCATATATTGACTCACATTAAATGATTATTATATGACGTACATGCAATGTAAGTGTCATTTGAATGGTTCGGACATGAGTGTCATTAGAAATGGTCATGAAAATTACACGCACACATAAAAAAAAAAAAATAACTTTAACCAGAAATGCGTATGAATACAATAAAAACAACACTTAGACTGACTATATGTAAGTATTAGTCATTTACCGACAGTTGTCTATGAATTAGTCAGTCGTCCAACAATCCAGTAAACAAACAGACACGCATAAATACAATAATCATGACCAGTTCAGTTTAAGTTAGTTGTTTTGGTAGACTTTTAGCCGACACTAAATGTTTGATTTAATAATAAGCAGGTTGTGTTTTGTGAGTTTGTGTATATGTACTATGTTTATTTTTAGTATGAGTATTAACAGCTTAAATGATACAAATTACATTTAGCGTTTTTTTTTTTTTTTTTTTTTTGTGCAAAGGCCGTATGAACGGTTTTTATACAATTCAATTTATAACATGACTGCTGCTGGTGGATTACATGTGTATAAGTGAATAATGATCATGTGTGTATGTGTATGTATACGAATGTTTATTTACTTTTAAAGCTGTCATCGTCTAACTCCCGAGGCGTTGACGTTTCTGTTGGTGTTCCCTCAGTATGGGAGCTTAAAAATAAAAACCAAACATGCATGTTTAGGCATAGAAACCAAAAAAAAAAAAACTGAAAAGTTATGTGTAATAAAAAATGTATGAATGAGTGTTTCTTTGGTTGTTGCCGTTGATGTTCTTGGGTACTAAAACATGGCCGAGCCCCTTTTTTTTTTTTGTTTGTTTATTATTGTTATTGTAGTTGTTAATGTTGCTGTTTTTGCTCTTAACATACACATTGTATGCGAACAAATTTGTTAGAGCATGCAATGAAACATGAGCAAAAACGTCTAACTTATGTCTAACAAATAACAAAATTAGACGAGGGCAATCTGAATTGTCAATTCAAAATTAAGATATTGTCAGAAGCGAAACATCCACTAGGTATATTTCAAGAACTGAAAAATAAAATTTTGATTTGTTAGTCGTTTTTTTATTATTTATTAACTTTACTATAACGCGTTCGAGAATCAATTTTTAAGATTTAACTTAAATATGAAAAATTCTTGTAAAAAGTTTAATTAAAATTTAGTTCGTATAGGTTCTTCTTGTCTTGTTGTAGAAATTTATTAAACAGAAAAACTTTCTATACGTTTTTAATTTTTGCGCCAGAAAGTATACATATAAAAACTTTAACCCATTAATGCCCACTGTTACGTATATGTAAAGCGACAATGTCTAAGTTTGAAACTATATTGTCAAAAAACAGAATAATATAAACTTAAATTTTGTCATGAATTGTGTAATTCAATATTCGTCCTGCATCCTCAAAGGTTTTTTCTTCTCTGTCTCATCTGTGATTTTGTAAACTTCATTATTTGATGGCTTGCAAAAACTCGATTTTAACGGCAGGATAATTGCAAAAAAGCTTGTTATTTGCATTCAACATATTATAACGATTTTTTTTTTTTTTTTGTATATTAAAAGAAAACAAATCAAATTTGTTTTTTTAATTGTTTCAAAATATATAAGGAGTTTCCTATGAAAACTAGAAAGTGGAAAAAGAAAGTGTTACGTATATGTAACACTGGGTCATTCTCAGTACTTTTTGGCCTCCACTTTTTTCAATACAAAAAGAACTAAATGACAAAAATTTTTTTTATTAAAAATACTATTTGAGCAATAAACATGATAATTTGTGTAAAAAAGTGGTTATAGAACCGTCCTTGTTTATTATTAGTAGTTTGATAAATATTGTGGGTATGAATAAGTAAGGGGCCTACGGAAAAATTTTCTCTAGGCACTATTCACGCATTCAGGTCAGATTTATTTTTGTATATATTTATTTTCGTGCCACCTATCAACATGAAAACGCAGATCATGAGGAAGATGCGATCCTAGATCAAGCAGAGGAAGGCATTTCCGGTTACCGTATGTAGTCACTTAGACTCATATAAGAGTTTAGAAAAGTTTTTTAATGATGAATTAGTACAAATGTTGTAAAACTCCTTCAATATTTCAATTTTATTTTGCCTTTTTTCAAAAAATGTAACTTTTTTAGGTTTTGCTTATATAGGCCATGAGATTTATATAGAAAATACAAGGTCCAAAAATTATGGAGTAATGCCCACTGTTACGTATATGTAACGGCTAATAACTTCCTGACTAAACCAAATATAAAAAATTTTTCAACTTCAATGGGTTTAAGTATATACCTTAGTTGATAAGATGTTCAAAATTTTAAATCTCTTAGTTGGCTAGATCGCCGTGGGCATTAGTGGGTTAATATAATTAAAAAGCTATGATATTCAGCTATCTAAAGCAATTTGAATATATAAAATTAGTTTAAAACTTAGTGAGCTACGAGATTATTAATACAGGAGTAACCTGATTTTCTTTTTTAAATTGTTATGTGATGCTCACTACGGACATCTATGACCCACATGTCATTTTATAGCAAAATGTAATTTTAGACGGAACATAAGTTGATGGTTACTCAAAAAATGCAAATGTAGCAAGTACTTTGTTGTTGTTTTGTACACATCAACATCAGTGATGTCAATCATACATATTTCCAGTAAATAAAATTCAGCTTGAAAATCGCAATATTTATTGGTTTGAATTTTAGCGATTTGTATACAAAACGAAATTTGTGCTTTTATAAAAAATAAATTATTGATTCAACTCTACGCTTTATTTAAATTATTTTAACTATTCTATAGTGAAGAAAACAGCAAAACAAATTGTCCAATTGACAAACTTTTTACAGCGATGTTTTACGCAGATTTAGTATATTGAAATAAAAAGCTGTCACGTAAAAACATAGAGCGACCTAATTTGATTAGGTTACTACGTTACATTTACGTTTTTGAGTACTCATACTCACATAACTCCCATAAGCAAAACGTGTCTGCTGATTCGCTACATTTACAGTAGAGTAACGGACCCTTTAATGGATTAAACTTTATAAAATTTAACTAAATTTAAGTTTAAAATTTTATTAAATTCTTTCTAACCTACACTCGTATTATTGTTATAGTAGACCTACTACCAGACATATAGACAGTCAGAAAAAAAAACAGATTTTATTCACAACAAATGTATCAATTGTCATTGACAGTTGTTGCCGTTTTTGTTAATGTGTGTGAAGCTAAAGCCACTTTACTTTAGTCTACCAAGTCAAGTAAAGTCAAATGATGACGGTAGACATCGTCAAATACATTTTGCCTCAACTACTCTTTCGTAACATTTTTGTAGCAAACATTTAAACGTTGCCAAGTGTCATTCTTTGGTAACAAACAACACATTTAAACTTACATGTATAATAACAACAGCAACAAGAATATTTGACGTATGTTTGATTATTTTTTTTTTTTCATTTCTTATACTCTTGGTAATATGTATTAATATTAGGCCTATTATGCTTTAAGGCTTATCTATTGAAATGTGGTATTTGTATGTGTGTGTGTGTGTGTTAGTACGTATAGTATGAGTTTCTTTTTGTTTTGAAGGTTGTTTTGACAAGTTTATTTCAAGTTCTAGGTTAAGGTCATTACTTCTTTCAATATTTTCTTATTATAATACATACTTGTATTACGTTTTTTCTTTTTTGAATTTTTTTCATAGCTATTTGTCACTTTTTTTTTGTTTGCAAACGACCTTGAAACTTAAACCCTTATTAGAGTTTTTTCTTGTTTATTTTATTATAAATAGACCCTTTTTTTCTTTTTTTTTTAGAACAGAAATAACAAAAGTAACAAAAGTATTAAGGTCAAGGCTAAAAACGGCAAAAAAATCCTTGTTCATCTTCTTGAAATATTAAACAAATTCATTATATGCGTCGTTTGGTAGTTGGTTTTGTGTTGTTTAGTTCACTTCATTACACAATACTTTTTTTCTTATATACCCTTTTTTTATAAAACTTTTTGACCCTTTTAAGTGAAAAAAGTTTTTGTATTTTTTTCCTTTATTTGTGTACAAATACAATACGAGAAAGTTAACCCTTTTTTATTGAATTGGCATCAGCAGCAGTTTCCGGAAGGAAAGAGTTTTCTTTGCTGTTTCTTGTTGGGAAGAAAGGAAAAAAATACCACGTGACTTTGTTCATTCGTCCTTTTAAGTATTTGCTATGAAAATATACACCATTTCTTTAGTGTAATTTGGGATATCATAATTTTGACCTTTGCCTAAATTTCTATAAACTGTTAGAAAATGGTGTAATTTGTCTTTATTTCTTTTTTTATCATAGAAAAGTTCATCAGCCGTTTATTAGGGATTTGCATGTTTATATTAACCAGGTTGTGTTTTTTTTTTTCTTCTGCTGGTAGTTGTTTAACAAATTGTTATTAACCCACCATGATGTATACTTTTCCAAGTCTGTCCCTTTTTTTCTCAACATCTTTTAACTTGTTGACTTTTTAAACAATTTTTTTCAATTTTTTTTTTTTTTACTATTAGTTGTTTTTGTTGTTGTTATTTTACTGTGGTTATATTAAATGTCATTTGTGTCTGTAAAGTGTCTGAACGGTTTTTTTTCTTTCGTTTCAATAAAATTCAAATTTCAAGTATTTTTTATTCTGTGAGTTTTTATATTTTTTTTCTCTTGTTTCATGTCGTTGTCTTCTAAGAAATCAATTTGATCCTTTTGCTGTTTTTCTTATTCAATTGTATGCAGTAACTTCTCTTCTATTGTGGGTTGTATGACTTTAGCAATTTGACCTTTTTTTTACATAAAATGTTTTTCTTAGTTGTATCTTTTTCTGACTTTCTTGGGTTATGTTTTCTTTGTAAATGATTATTTTGTTTTTGTTTATTTTTGTTGCATGAAGAACTAAGATTTGCAACAGGTTGTAAAGTGGTTTTCTTGAAGGGTTTTAAAATTTCTTTGTATTATGCACGTTTTCTTATTTTTAGCTTTTCTTTTTAAAAAAAGAAGTTCAAAGGTTAATGACTTTTATTATTTTTTTCTTGTTAAAGATTTTATAAGGTTTATTGGATTGGAAAAATGGTTTATAATATTTATGCAATGAAATACAAATAAAATTGTATATTATATTGATAAGAGGATTTGTTATTTATTTTAATTATTTTCAGGATCAAGATGAAAAAGTTGTTAATGTTCAGAATTGTAACATATTTTGTAGACCAAAGATCGACACCAAGAGAGGACGTTCTCATGATATTTCTTATTAGGTTTTTTTTTTGTAACTAGGAGACAAAACAATATGTCTTGTTGAAAGCTGTTAAAAATCAGAATGACTTTCTTTTTTTAATTTAAGTTTTGTTGAAGTTCGTCTTGAGTATTAAAAAATACTTCTTAAAAAACTGTGCATAAGTGTTAGAAAAGTTAGAACTTTTAATAAAAAGCTCCCAAAGGAGTATTGTCCACAACCGTGTACAAAATAAGACCATTCAGTGTCAAAGTTTTAAGTTAAACCAACAACGAAAAATAACGTATTGGTATCAAGTTGACACAATGTTTTAAATTTTTAAACAAACGGTGTCAAAAACGATTACAACAATTATCAACGTGACCACAACAACTGTCGATATTTTCATAATTCTTCCCATTTTTTTATTTCTAATTTTAAACTGAACTTGAATAGGCCAAGACCCAACATATTTGGTAATTTCAAGTTTCTATTATAAGTAAAAATAATATTCATAATTTCTTCATATGTTCATATATTTCCAATTTAATTGAAATCATGTCTCTTATTAATAAATAAAGCTACTCACAAAACCCAAATAGTTATAGCATCATCATCATGTGAAATGATTACACAGTGACTAAATAATCTTCATGAGTTTATAATAAAATCACACAATATGACAGCTTTGAACAAATAAATGATACAAATTTTCTCCGTGTGAATTACATGTCAGTTTGTGTTAAAAAAAGTAAAAACTATTAAATCATATTTTGGCCACAATGAAAAAAAAAATCAATTGGTGGCAGATTGCAAAACTAACAAAAAATGTATATATTCAACAGTTAAACAGTTTGTAGCTTTAATAAACAATGGTGTTGACCTTCACATGTACAACACGGAAAAAAGGCAGGAGCAAAACTACAGCATGGGTGAGTGCATGACATTCAAATTCAGACCATTAGAGAAGTTATGCACACAAACAAACAATGAATAAAAACTGTGTCAATGTGTCTGCTGCAAATATCATAGACACACATACACACATATTAACATGTATATACTCGAATTTGTAACGACAAATAGACAGATGGACAGACTAAACTATGGACAGACAGAAAATGGCAGGCAGACAGATAGATAGAACAACAACAGCGATACCAAAAAGAGAAACGAAAAAAATATAGAATAAAATCATCGTTTACCATGAAAATGTAGATCAAGTGGAAACTTCACTTTCACAATAACCAGGCCGCATATCATGAGGATACCGACTAGATAAATGGACAGACGGATCGACTGATACACTGATACTAATAGGAACACACTTACTTTTGCTACAAACATACACATACACACTCAAACTAGACAATCAGGGATGTCTATATCACACAGTTTGGAATCTCTTTTTCCATATAGTTTTACTAGAACCGACAACAACAAAATTAAATAGAACTAAGAGAAAAAGTATCTATGATTTTTTTTTGTTTTTTTTTTTTTTTACTCGAAACAAACTGCATCAAAGGGGACGACGACTGCAACAACAGAAAAAATGAGACCATGGTTTTCTGTGAGTGTGTTAAAGTTACAGAAAAAACCAAGTCTGATGTGAATGTAGAAAAAAATGACTCCAGCAAATGCTGGGAAAACCAAAGCGTTGTTCATGTGCCAAAATGTGTTGCTACTTTGCTTTTTTCATTCTTTTTTTTTTTTTTTTTTGTGATTGTCTTTTTTGCTGTTAGTGTTTTGTATTATATTTGTATAACTTGCTGCTGTTGCAATGGAACGAACAACTTTCCTTTAAAGTTATTAGAGGAGCTAAACAGACACAAATACTTACACACATGAACATTGTTTAAGTGTGTCAGCCAACAAACCAACTAACTAAATGGCAGTCATTGAATACGCGACATTCAATGTCATGCCAAAGTTACAATACGCTCCACTATGCAACACAATATTTTTTTTTCTCAACTTTATTCTACTCTAAACCAACAACGAAATTGCAACATACATACATACATATGTACCATGAACAGGCAAATAGTTAAACGACAAATGAAGGTTGTTTTGGCTACAATCATTTCCAATTGCAATACACAGACAAAAGAAAAAAAAATACGCCAAAAACACATACAAAAACTTTTGTAATGTTTTACAGTTTAGCAAGTGCATGTTGTTAAAACGAATAGTCGTACGTTTTTGTAGAGTAACTGTGGCATCCTAGCCAATATTTGCACGTAACTTCAAAAAAAAAAAAAAAAAACTATCTATATAGAACATGGCAAAAATATCATCATCATTATTAAGTTTTACTGCCATAACTAACGTCTCATTATCATTGTTCCCTATTACAGCCATTTTAAACACGTTTAACACTTTTTTCTACTCCTGATTTGTATTGTTAGGTCTTCGCTGATGTTTTTATTTTCTTGCCTTTCGGTGCAACATTAATAGTTTTGTTGAGTTTATAAACATTCCAAACAAATCTCCAGACAACCAGAGTTATTTATTTTGATATAAATGTCTGTCCATGGCCTGTATTTATGTAGAGCAAAAGGCTGAATAAAAAAAAAAAAAAAAAAAAAAAAACAATTTAAATCGAATGAATGTCATACTGCATCTGTAGGATAAAGTGTTATTTTCAGTGTCATCTGAAAAGTTGAAATTTGCATTATATTTTTTTTAGAAAGCAAAACCACATGTTGCATGTGTGATTTTTGTGGAAAATATCAATAGAATACATATTAATTTTAAACAAAAAAAAAAAAACTAGACAATTTTTGTTTTAATAATGCAAAAACTAAATTGTTATAAAGCTGACATTACATTGGTTTCTATCTTGATCAGATTGTAAAATCCATGTTTTATCAATCGATCGTTTTCCATCAAAAACACAATGAATGAATTATAGTTTGGCACAAAATTTATTTCTAAACTATATTGGACCACAATTTTTGAGGCACTGCCAACTATTTTGAGAAGAAATTTTTTTGTGGTACTAATACCATTTTTCTACTTTTTTCGATGAACTCTCATCCATTAAACTTCGACATTTTCAATTGATGTATTATCACCACTTTTGGATGCTTCAGAACTAAACAAATTAGCGAGAAGAAGAGCCAACATATTTTTAATTTTAGGACAGAAGAAATTTTACAAATATCGTATACGGTTACGAGAAGAGATCACTTTAAAAAAACTGGTAAATGGTTCCTCATCTATCCTAATTCTATCTGTAAAATAGAATACAAAAAGAAACAAAAAAGTAACTGAAAACGCAATACAACTCTTATGCCGGAAAATATTAAATATATATCTTTAGCAGATGTCTAAGACTGATTCTTTTGGCATCTGATCTTATAGTAGTTAAACTATGTCTCTTTCTGGTATCAAATCGTACATCGTTTTGAAGCCTTAAAATGGTTTCATTGAAGTTCAATTGTGGTCCGCTTTTAGACTTTTTTTTTTTTGTTACTTGTTATGAACATTTAATTTATTAACAAATTATAATTTTCCACAAAAAAAAAGTAATGATTTTCTCATTGTGATGTCATTGAAAGGAAAAAGAGATGCAAAAAAGGTAAATTACATCGTTTCGCGTTTTTTATTATTCGTATTCATTACATTTGAAGTGCTTCTCTTAAAACTGTATTTATATAATTTTTAAAAAATACTAGCTTTTCCCGGTTTGATGCGATAACTAATATTTAATTTATGTAGGGGCTTCTACTCACCCTGGACATATCCACCCTATATGAGAAATTCAGATATGAGAAAATTAATATTTCCCGCTGGCTCTATCCGTCCAGCTCTCACTATAATAGTTCTTTAGATATGCCATTAAGAAAACTTGTTATGTGTGGGAGGTAACATTTCCCCAGGTCCTTACAGAATGATAAAACTTTTGTCGTAATAGTTTCTAACATATAATATTAAATATAGATATTTTCAATGTATGGGGTGCCATTTCCCCTGGTCCTATCCATTCCATTTTATAATTGCTGGTTACGACTTTTGCGGTAACAGTATTAATGTTATCCGATAATTGGTATTTTCTTTGTATAGGGGCTATTACTCCCAAAACACTCGTATATACGTATTATTTTTACATAGGCGCCTAAAAGTAGGCATATTATTCTTAGTCATTTTTCTTCTAAAAGAAAAAAGCCTAGAATGATTTTCAATAAATTTATTGTTACATAAATTACTTTGATTTAAATCATTCATAAATTGTATTTAACATTTCTTCCACAAAAAAAAAAAAAAAAAAAAAAAAAAACTCAAGGCCAAAAAATGTAATAAATTCGAAATCTCTTCAATCACTAAAACTAAGTTATCCCCATTTTTATGCTACAAAAATCATATAAAAACTATTAAACGTTTCTAAGCAACAAGTGTTATAATCAGGGAAAACAATTTTCCATTTTTTATAACCCATAATAAGATTTTCTTCCCCAACTATAAACCAGCATTAAGTAAGATAAGACTTTAACACACATACTCATACATGCAACAATATGTTACAACATACTGATGATGATGACACCATTCACATGGTGACTGTGTCATCATAAACATTACAATTTCTTCAAATGTATCTCGATAACTTTTCTTTACAATATTTTTTATTATAATGTTTGTATTAAGATGAAACATAAAAGAAATGGTTGGTTGCAATGGTTTTCATAATAACTTTTTACTGCGTATGATTATGTAAGCAAGTTATTGGTAAACGTGAACTAACGTACGTATGTATGTATGTATGCTTTAAGAAATACTTTTCAAAAGAACTTCAACGTCCTTGACGGATAATACAGCAACGACAACAACAACAACAAAAACGTGAACAAAAACTTCAAACAGAGAAAGGAGAGAAAAAAAGGGGAAAAACGTGTACATTTAAATGTCTCTCATGGCCAATGTCATCAGTGAAAGCCCACAGACATACACGTACCGTAAATAACAGGTCAAAGTCAATGGTTGTTAAAAGCAGCAACCCCAGCAGCAAAAATAGTGGCAATGAATGGCAACGGTAAAAGTTCTTTATACTAAAGCAAACGAATCCAGTAAGTCTACCATGTAGTCATCATTATCATCATGTTAAATACAACTTACTTTAGTAATGCAACTTTTTCATAGTTGTTTGTTTTATCACTTTTGTTTGTGTGTATGTGTGTTTTCAGTTCAGTTGAATTGTAGTAGACCGCTTGTCTGACTTTTGATGGGGCGATATGTTTAATATAAGGGATCACTATTCATTCATTCAGATTGTGCTCTGCTGTGCTTTTTGTGTAATCTTTGCTGCCTTATTAACCCAACACATCACGTGCTGCTTTTCTCGGTGATTTCAAAGTGAGTAGAAATATGCACAAAATGAATACTTGAATAAAGGAATAACTTCAGCGCTGCTGGTATTCCCTTTTATTTAATGAGTCAGACAGAGCCTTAAAGGATGTAGTTCGTTTGAGGGTTTTAAAAATGGGAAATGTTAAAATTTTAATACCCTGAGAGTAAATTAAGTAAAAATAATTCATATTAAATTGTTATTTTAACAATTTCCTATCAGTTAAGTATGAGAAAAAGTTAAAAAATATTTTAATTCACATTCACCCACACCCACATTTTTTTCACTAACGAATCAGTTTATCAAATCAATGTTTATTATAGTTAATACCATTTTAACTTGTTTTACTTTCACTTGCGAATGGAACTAAAATAGTAAAATAATTTTTCCAGATTTAATTTTAATTCCAATGAATTCATTTTTTAAAGGCTGTATTTCTTTTATTTTCTTTTACAAGAGTAGGGAGAACTTTTCAAAGAGCAGTTATTTTTATACGTTTCAATTAGTATGAACATTGTGTAGATAAACTAACTACTAGAGACAAAGAAAATACAAAAAATAAAAAAAAGAATAAATAAAATAAAACATCACAAAGCACAGTTAGAAGACCCTTCTGGCAGAAAAGTCTTTCATGGAAAGAACAACATCATCGTCATCACCAACATCAGAACCACCACCAGACCAACCAACCAACCAACACCATTAAATGGAACAAAAGTTGAAAACAAAGGAACAAACAGAACAGATGAATGAATGAATGTTTAAATGGTTGCTACCACTTTGAAGCCTTTGTACGTGAGACAAGCAATTGCTACCTTAAACTTCTTACTTGCTTGTTGTACTACAGCTTGCTAGCTGCCACAACTATTTACTGCAACTTTATTTCCTTGATGTTGTTGCGTGAAAGATTTAAAAGAAATGAACAAAAAAAAAATCGTCTCTGATGTGTCTGGTGGCGTTTATTTAGCTCTTTTCAGTCTGTCCAAACAAAATGTCTAGATGTTGGTGGCATTTTGCTTAAATGCCACTGTTGACTGACACTATTGCTGCTGCTGCTGCTTCTGTTGGTCTTAATCGTAATCATATGTACCGGCATGTACACACATGTACTGCCAAAACAAAAACATCAACTATAAAAAAGAATAAAAAAAGAAAAATCCCCCAACTGTTTGTGGTGTGTGACCAATATTTTGAATCTTTTTTGTCGGTTGTACTCGTAGTATGTATGAAAAGACGTGCCAACGTAACGCATGGTGTTGCATGAAAAACAATAATAACAGCAACGACAGATGGATGGACGGACAGAAAGACAGCATATAGCAACAACTGCTAGTAATATGGATTAGCTTAATACAAGCTGGCGCTTTGGACTGCTTGAGAAAAGTAACTTTACTTGACTTGATGATGGCAGTAGTAGTAGTAGTAGTAAGGTGATGATGGCATTGGTTATAATGTTCATGCCAATGATGATGGTGATGGCGATGACGTTGGGCATAAGAATGGGAATGAATATAAAAATGTCTTGTTTCATTGCAGACCCAATAATCAAAGAACAAACCACTTACTTAAGCATTGACTCTTTCTTTCTTATTATTATTTTATTTATTTTTTTGTTCCCCACCTTACTTACTCTCCTTGTCAGTTAGTCCATCAGTTTGGTTTTGGCACGATTCATGCGTCCTTTCTTCTTCATGAGTTTGAATGTGTGATGGCTGGTTGGCTGTCTTATTGACTGTCTATTTCATTTGGGGAAGACAACAAAGTCGACGACCACAATGTCTTTTGAATTGTGTCTGTTGTATTAACACGAACATTGGCTTAAATGCCGCTGGGGAATGAATGTCTTCTTTCAGTTCAAGTCTGGTGACGTTATAATATTCATACCTTGTACTGAATGTATACGCATGCTAAGAAATTCTTCTACATTTCATATTCAATTGATACACACTCCCTGAGAAAGATCACAGACAGAACGTATTACGAATACCAAAACACGGCCACAGACACAAGTGGATTTATTTCGTTTTGTTTGCTTTGGAGTATTTCGTGTAAATGCCATAACAAAACCATATTAACTACTATGGGCAAATACTAACTACTTCTACTACTACTACTCATCATTATTATTATCGGTATCATCGCCATCATGTTACCAACGTCCGGTAAGATAAACCAACCAGTCATCGCCATCAATGATGTCGTCATCATCACCATCAGTATTATAGGCGCCAGTATGTCTAGCAAGTTCTCATATTTATCTACATGTTATTAGTATGTACGATTATGTTCATATGTATATGGATATGTGTGTGTGTTAATGTATTAAACATTTTTTCTTTTTAAATTGTTTGGCACTGTCTGTGGTAATTTAAGAGCTCTGTGCATTTTTATTTTTTTTGTCTTATTTTTTGTCGTTCCTCAGACGTGTGCTTATTGGACTTGTATATTTGAATGACTCTATGTTTCTTTGCTGGTGGTCGTTTGACAGTATACAAACGATACATGAGCATGATTTGTTGTCTGTTTAAGCTTTCTTTAAGACTTTATGACCAGTAAACACACGTCTTAAGATTTTTTGTTTTGAAGTTTGTCGTCTTTTGTGACTGTTATAGTTTTTTATGATTAAGTCATCTACTCAATCAACAAGTGATGACAACAAATGGCACTTACACACATTCCTACACACTTTAAGCCGACTTCATTAAAGTGGGCTTGGAGATGAATCATGTGCGTACAAAATTCCTAATGTTGAATGTCTTGAATCTTCCTGTTTTGTTAATTTTTTATTTATAATCAAATATGGTAGATGATTGAATTCCGGCAGATAGTAGACGTTTAATATTACTGAACTGAAGACTATTTAATAACTTGGCGATTTTGTTCTGCTAACATTGGACTATCAGTATGTATATAAATATGTATGTCTACTGGAAGATATTGCCCTGGATAATACTTATGATGTGCCATGTGATTTCATTTCAGTTACCGAGAATAAAAACAAATTTAAACAAGTTAACGGTACAACTTTTTTTTACCTATAATTAAAGTTATAAGACTTTATTTTTCCAAATTGATTAATGCTTCATTCTAAAAATTTGTATCTCAGTGATCCTATAAATAAGATTACGTACGTTGAAGGCTAAATTTCTTCAGGAGTTTATGTTTCAATTTAAATTAAGTTTATTGGAAAAGTACAGTTACTATACAACTTAAAAACTAGTTTGTGTTTCACAGAAAAATGTCTGGGAAGTCATTTTTCCCCAAAAAAATGCTTAAAACAATTAATTCTTTCAAGAAAACTTTGTAAGGTTTTTCATTTATCAAAAACATTTTGTGATTCAAACAGATTTTGTTTATTCCGGCTTCTGTTGACGTTTTGTTCTTGCTAATGTCTATGTTATTGTAGACGTTATTGAATAGCAACAAAAGTTTTTGGTTTTTTTTTTTTTTGTAAGTCTGACGAAATATTTTATATGTATATAAGTATTTATACATACTTTTTGAGACTGCATATAAACATACATACACATACATGTACATATGTATGTATGTATGTACATTTGTATGTAGTTATGCTTTGATGACGTTGATGAATTTGTGACAGCAGACGTTAGACATTTGCTAGACATTTGCAAAATACTTATAAAGGAATAAATAAACACACATGCCCACATATATACACTTGAATTTTTCATAAATCATCATCATTTTCAAGTTGAATACAAACGAGCCTAAATGGCTTAAATGTTTTTATGACTTTTTTTAAGTTTTTCTTTAAAAATAAAAACACAGAAAAAACGTAACTTAAGAAATGTATGGTTTATGGTAAAACTCAAGTGTAATGTAATACAATAATATAGCAACAAAGTTGTAAAGTGTGTAAATTTTGTGCGAATTCATTGTCACGACATCTTTGACAGACATTTAAAGGCATTTGCAATAGCAACGAACCGTTAAATAGACTCTTTATACTTTTTGTATGAATTATGATGGCTTCTTTATGCCATCACAATTTTTCATGAGTGTAATTATGAGTGTAATAAACATTTATTTTTTTTTTTTTAATTTACAAAATGACTCATTTAATTTATTTTAATAACAACATAGTACTTGATAACATTATGTCTGTTTTTATATTTAGCTTCCATTTGATCTTTGTTTTTAAATTAAGTATTTCTTTTACTTACCCCAGTTGTTGGCGTTGTATTTCCGGTTGGATTTTTAGCTTTTCCACGTCCTCGTCGTGATTCAGCACGCACAGGTGTACCATCAGGACCGTAAACAACCTGCAAGGATAAAATGAAAAATATTTTATTAAAATAACCAACCTTAGTTCAAATGGTAATAGGAAATATATTAATATAGCTGCTATATCCGGTTTCTGGTTTTTAGATAAGACAGGTTTTATCATGACAGATTTTTACAACCAGAGGTCGCCGTAAATTTTCGTATTTGAGGTTACCATATCTACATGTTTAATATGGAATTAGTGTGGCAAATCACCTTGTAAGTTTATGTATTTGCTAAAGGTTCTAGCTAAGTTTACAACCGTGGTGATTATGTTGGAGCTGTACTAAAAATAAGGTGAATTGTATTATTAAGAGATGCCATGTCATTTGAAATATCCAATGCAAAAATATGAAGAGATTTTTTGTCTTTTGTATTTAAACAACGAAAAAGGATATTATATATTTTTTTTGTATGATAATTTAACTATCTCCCTTGTCGCCAAGAGATTTATAACACAAAAAAATAGTTTAAAGTAAAGTTAATGTTAATGTTCAATTCAAATCGCGAGGTTTTTGCAAAAATTTTTCAGTTGATTTTACATTTTTACGAAAATGCTCAACTTTTTTTTACTTTTCCATACTAAAGGGTGCGCATGAAAACAATCCATGTACACTTTAAGGCTTAAGGAGAGCGATCGAAAAAATCTTAACACATACGTTTTGCCTCATAACTTTTTTCGGAAGCAATATTAAAAATTTCTTTTGATCTAGATATCATTGAAAAATACTGCCGTCAAACTGTTTCAAATGTTATTAAACAGTATCAGGAGAATTTGACCATTGATAGAAAACATGGTTCGGAAAGAAAAAAAAGGTCCACATGATATTTGGAAGATCAGAAAATTGAAAGCATATTGAAAGGAACTCCAAACACATTTGGTGCGAAAATTTAAAGCTAATGCATAGTTGATAACATATAAATTCCAAAAAGATTAAAACAGGAATGCTGCAAAAAACTTAGAAGCCAAGAATAGGACACGGAAATTAAAACCAAATTTCATACAAAAATACTCATATTGTATAATTGACGAAGAAACGTATGTGCTGGCAGAATTTTTGCAGCTTCTGTGGCAAAACTTTTATATTGTAAATGCTCAAGGCAATGTTAAAGATAAGTTTAGGACCCAAGAGCAGAAAAAATTTGCTGAAAAATTCCAGCTATAACAAGCTTTTTGCTGTTGCGGCAAATACCAAAATATACATCAAAGAATATTTGCAAAAAAAAAAAAAAAATTTTTTTCTTTTCATAAGAGAGCACAATGCACAGTGCTTTGATCCCATGCAACGATGGAACAAAAATAGAAGGAGTTGTCGTAGCAAACTGAAACGTGGTACACATATTACTTTAGACTTAGAATGAATAAATACGAAGTTTTGAAAAAATTGGCGCAAGGACACGCCTACCTCCCATATATCCTGAAGTTAAAAAACTAATTTTTTTTCTAAAATACTGATCTGAACTTTACCAAAATTTGTGGCAGCCATTAAAAATATATTGCTTACACGTCTTCTAAATATAGATTATTTATGATTCTGCCAATTTTTATTTAAATCGGAACAAAAACACGCCTACCTCCCATATATCCTGAAATGAGAGAAAACGCATTTCTGGCTAACATACGGTTTTTAATTTTCTAAAAATAGAAGGAGGTGCCGCAGAAAATTGAAACTTGGCACATATACACTCCGTTGCAGAACTATAAATACACGCTATTATTGCGGATTTCTGGAGATATAAAAGTCGTAGAATAATGAAAATTGGCAATATGTTAAATCAATTGAAGTAGAAAATATTTCTGTGAACAACTTTTTTCTACTTTGAATTCTACTATGTATTTTTAGGTGAAAATGACTTTGCAGTGTTTCATAACTATAAATACACTTAAATAAGAACATAAAAATGTTTAAAACAGAAAGAACAAATTATAAAAAGAATATAAATTAATAATGAGTATGTACAATTGTTTTTAAATATTGAAAGAACTTTTCGCCCGCGTTCACTTTACCAGTGTTGCCATCATGTTTCCGGTTAAGGACCTCCTTCTTCAATTATTAGTTATTTTGAATTGAAATCACTTTCATATTTCCGGTTTTCAGAATAAATCCCAAGGAATAATAATCCCCAAATGTTTCCAATTGGGTTTTAATCCGAAAATCAAGTAGCCTATTCAAAAATATTAGATTATTGTAATGTGAGTATATTTTTGATGTTTGAATTTTATGGACTGGAGCGTTCTTTTGGTTGAAAATTGGCTCATATTTGCAAAAATTGTCTACATAAGGAACTAGTTCATTATATAAATATTCCATAGAATCTTCGTGGGTGCAAAGAAACGCCAGTTGAAACATAACCTCATCACAGAGAAATCTCAAACGTATTGTAAATCTGCCTATGAGATTTATTTAAATAAAATGTCAAAAATCCTTGAATAGGCTAGTGTTACACCGTTTTTATATAGAATAATGTAATTTAACCCACTTTTAATAGTAATGGGATGGATTTGTCAAAGAATTTTCCATATTTTCATAAAAATACATCTTGGTGGTAAATCTTCAATGGGTTTGGAATTTTTCTCTGTGCTTGAAATAGTTGCGCTGACGTATTTTAGCCTTTTTACGAATTATTTAGAGTAAATTGGAGTGTAATAATGTGAACTTGTTCCCTTCGTGGAAAATTTTTGCAGATATGACCCAATTTTCCATCAAAACAAATGCTTCAGACTACACGATTCGCTTGACAAAAATGTGGTTACATTACAAAAATATGATTTTTCGATTGCCTGCAAGATTTATGGATCAAACAACAATTGGACAAATTTAGGCATTGACATTCCGTCGGATTCATTCTGAAAACCGGAAATATAAAAGTGATTTCCATTCAAAATAACTAATAATTGAAGCAGGAAGTCCTTAACCGAAAACATGATGGCAACACTGGTAAAGTGAACGCCGGCGAAAAGTTGTTTCAATATTTAAAATACAATTGTACATACTCATTATTAATTAATATTCTTTTTATAAATTGTTCATTCCGTTTTAAAAATTTTTATGTTTTTATTTAAGTGTATTTATAGTTATGAAACACTGCTGAGTCATTTTCACCTTAAAATACATAGTATAATTCAAAGTAGAAAAAAATTTTCACAGAAATATTTTCTATTTCAATTGTTTTAACATATCTCCAATTTTCATTATTCTACGACTTTTATATCTCCAGAAATCCGCAATAATAGCGTGTATTTATAGTTCTGCAACGGAGTGTATTACTTTAGACCCAAAGTAAATATATACAAAGTTTTGAAAAAATCGGAGCAAGAACACGCCTACCTCCCATATATTCTGAAATGTGTAAATGCATTTTCATCCAAAATACTGGTCAAAACAGTATCAAAGTTTACGATAGCTATTGGAAATGGGTTTTTATGGGTCAGACAATATTCTATTTAATAGGAGCAAGGGCATACCTACCTCCCCCAAACCCTATAATTTTTAAATATTATTTTAATTTTTGCACCCACATTTTATGTTCAGTAAATCATTAATTTGCTTAATTTCGCCCGATTTCCGGTCCAACATTTTTTTTTTTTTTTTTTTTTAGTTTTCAATATTTTATTAAATTTTAAAGCAATGTCGATTTAACATGGAAAACAACAAATAAATTTAAATTATTTTATTAAAATTATAGTAAAACCTTCGTTTGATTTTATAAAATCAACAGCTAAATATCTCTATTATTTCTTTAAATTTTCTTAACCAACGCAAGTTTATTTTCTAAAACTCAATAATTTAGTTTTAATGATAAAGTGGCGTCAGACGATCATATTCAATATAAGTGTCTAGTTAAATGAAGTTTATATTAAAATAAAATAAATAATTTCATTTAATTTCAAATATTCTATAGAATTTCTTTCGAAACATTTTATGTGTTTTTAACTACACAATAAGACCCCAAGATCAAGGTAAAAAAATATGGCGTTCAAAAAGAAAACAGCCATCTTTTAATCTCTGAAATAAATGTACGAGGGGATAATAGTTTTTATTTTTCTATTTAGATCAACTACATACATAAATAACATGGCGTATTTCTTCATGTTTTTACTTGTGCTTTAAATAAACATTAAAATATTTTTTCAGGAGGAGTTGCTCACAAATTAATACAGCAGAATCTGTTTTAAGATTTAAAATGAACTAAAATTTGCATCTCGTCACATGTGTGTAAAAACAGCGCACGCGTGTCACAATTTTATTTTTATTTCATTTACTTTTTTTTAAAATTTTTTTGCACACCAAAAAAAGAAAGATTGCAAATAGTACTTGGGGTTTATGTTCTTTCGGGAAAAATGGCTGTCATTTTAATTGTGCAAGCACATGTCAACCATAACAGGCATAAATGTTGGGATTCTATCACGCATAATACCCGAGACATATAAATGCACTGAAGTAAATGCATACAAATTTAAAACACATGAAAAACGGAAAAAAACTGTAAATATGAGAAATATTTTCTGTTTTTAAACCAAAAGTGACATTTGTTAAATGGGGGGAAGTGTTTACGCCTGATGGGTGTTGAAAATGCAGATGAAAAAAAAAGAAACAAAAAGAAAAAAAGTTAACATTTATTTAAAACACATATGATTCTTAAGAGTAAAAATGTTTCCAGAACCCCAACGAAGTAAAGGAAGGATAGATGGATGAATGTATCTTTTTTATGTATAAGAATTTATAAAAATAATTTTCAAAACCCAACTAAAATATGCAACCAAGCAACAAACTAAAGTATTTTAAAACTAAACATACAATTCTCAGACACAAAATATAAGTTTTAAATTATGTTACAAGCGGATCTTAATTTATAATACATCCAAAAACACATGTGTTTCTTAAGAAACATATACCACTACATACATTTATACATATTGTATGTAGTTCATATATAAAATGTCATTTTCTCACCGATACGCAACTGTTTTTAATTTACGCACTTAAATACGCTTCTTAATTTTTAAAATGTCACTTGAAATTTTTGGAGGCCATTGTCATTCAATAATAAAAATAATAATGATTTCCTTAAGGTTTCAAATTTCAAAATCCAAAAAAATAAAAAATATGTTATTCTTCCTCCAAATAATTTTAAGATAGTCTTGAGAATTATTTAAGTAGGTTCTTAGTTTTAATGTGATACAGTAGAACGCAGTTGTCAAATATTTTATTTCATTTAGTGGATTTATATACAAATACATAAGTATGCATGTGTATGGATGGGGTGATTTGGTTGGTTGTTAGGCAAAACAATTTTGATTTGTTTTCCAGGAAGTTGGTACTTCAATGATACATTTCTATGTTTCCATATATAGTATTGTGATATTTTATGTTTAATTTAAATCCTCAAGTGCCATAATCATGTTTTATATTCAACAGCTGTGAGATATTTTATGGATACATATGTATCTATATTGAACATAATCTCAGCTTGTAATGTCAGCGATGAGTTTCTAATGTTTTGTTATTTTTAGTATCATAAGTAGTTTTCATTAAAATTAAGTATTTAATTTTGAATTAGGAAATATACATACATATTTGATTCCTTCCTCAATCAAAAAGTGAATCATTAGCAAAGGTTCTCAAAATAATTACTTTATTAATTAAGTTGTTTTATTAGAATTCCTTTATTAGGAAATCTTCTGCTTCAAAATTATTATTCTTAAAATTTCCTTAATTAGTTTATACAAAGAAATCCAGATAAAATTGTTATTGTATTTTTGAGCTTAAAAAGGAGATCGATGACTTTATTTACTCATATTTTCTCTTTTATGTCATCATAATTGATTGTTAACCCAAATAAATGTCTTCTTCTCAAACACTTTACAATTCATTCTATAAATTTGTATTATTTAAAAGTGTGTATGTGTGTGTTTGTATAATATGTATCTTCTATTTGGCCTCAAAGTTAATATCAAGTTCAAAGTCATCATCAACACAACTTTATTATTATAAAAACGTCATAAAAACACCCACACAACAAAACCAGACACGGAACCTATTTTTCAAAAAAAAAAAAAAAACAAAAAAGAACAGGCAACACCAATACATAAACATAACAACCAAAACAACACAAACACAAACTCACAAAGCTTACACATACACTTAAACATAGACAACAATAAAATCAGCAGTAAAAACAACAACAAAAATAAAACCTAAATGAACGAATGAATGAAAAATAAGGATATAAACAGGCTCTCTAGGAACTTGATAATGTCATATACATACTTTCATACAATATACGTATGTATATGTAAAACTAAATACATAAACAAAAACTCACATACAAAAGCACACACAAGTATATAATATATAAATACATATACTTATATGAGGACATTGACATTGTCCTAGTAAAAATATTCCGTAAAAGTAACAATAACAACAACAATAACGATAACAACAAAATTCGCTTTTAAGAAATTCTATACTTAAATAAAACTAAGGCGTAGGAGTAAAAGTAGCGTAAATAAGAAAACACGAATGGAAAACTCATGTCTATTTTTCTGCGTTTGAAATATTGTGGATGATTGTACATGATTTTTATTTGAACCAAAATAAAATCGTAGAAAATGGAATAAAAATGGCGGCAAATTCTACGAATACATTTAGATTTGCACACGTTTTACAGTAAAATAGAACTAAATTCTCCGATATAAAAGAAAATTTATTTAATATTATTAATTCATTTATTTAAATGTGTACGTGTAACATTAGATTGTACAGTGGTACAAATAGTGAGGTTAAAATCCTGATCTGATTGAGAAAAATATACTTTACTAAATAAATAGTTTTACTATTTGATATGTTTGCGCTGAAAAGGTAGATATTTTAACTCAACAATAAGGAAACGGTTAAAAAAATTTTAAAATTTTTATATAATTTTCGATTTTTAAATAGATTTGGAATGCAGTAGAACGTAGTTTTTTAACTATAATAAAATATAAATAATAAATTACTTATTCAATATTTTATTTATATTTATAAATTTTAGAACTTGTTCTAAAATCATTACTTTTAGAACTGGTGTAATCAGAACCATTTTAGATTCCTTAATAACATCAGTTATCTGAACAAACTCCTTCTTAGAAAAAAATGTTTAAAAAATCAAAATAAATAAAATCATTGATTTTAATATCTAGTTATTTAAGCTTTGTGGAATAGCTTCTAAAGAACTAGTTAAAAATTATTGTACAGAAATTTATTAAAAAAAATGTTTAATAGATGTTTTTTAAAAAACTTGCTTTAAATATTTGACGAAGACATAATAAAATATATCGTCCATGAAAGATTTATAAAAAATATCAATTTTTTTACGGAGGGTCATCTGATTTTGTTCATATTTGGTACACATATAACCTATGGAGCCATTTAAATGTTTTTATTTTTTTGAATTTTGAAAAATATTTCCGTAACTGATGAGCGTATTAAAAAAATAATGTATGACTTGAACAAATTATTAATTCGAATTCGAGATATTCTTCATTATATAATAGGGTATTACCTCGAATATTGTTTGTTCGACTAATCAACAAATTAAATTCAAATAATTGTCCGATTAAATTAAAATCAAGAATTTCGAGTAAAAATTTATTCGAGTAAATTATGCCGATTAATCGAATAATTCGATTTTAAAGATTTTCCTTCACTACTAGTTTTAAAGATGTTTTAATGATATATATATATATATATATATATATATATATATATATATATATATATATATATCAGCAAAAACTTATATATATATACTCAGCAAAAACTTTAGTTTCCTGGTAATGAGTTAAGAACTAATATACTTACACATTAGCTGAATAACCCACTACTTTAATACGGTGATGACATTAGAGGCAACTAATTAGATGTCATTACAAGAAATTATTACTTTTAAGTTGTTCAATAACTCATTAATTTTAAAGTATTACTAAGGTCATTATAAGTTAATACAAGAGGAATTAGTTGCGATTTAGGTTACTAAATACACAGAAAAAATTATTACCATGTATTTTTCAATTAACACAGTTGTTTCATTTTGCATCAAAATTTAATAAATATATTCAAATAAAACTAAAATACGAATAAAATTCAAGTAAGATTTTATTTCCCATTTATATTTTTAATTCATTCAATCAACCACTTAATTGATTTAATTAATTATAATCACCATCAAAAAGATGGGGGTATATTGATTTTGTTATTCCGTGTGTAACATATCGAAGGAATCATTTATGACCCCACAAAGTATATATTTTCTAGGTCATGGTTAGATTCTATGTCGATCTAGCTATGTCCATCCGTCTGTCCGTCTGTTGAAAGCAGGATAGGGCTCGAACGGAACAACGTATCACATATTTATTCCTTCTTGAAATACATTATTGGTAAACTGAATAAAAAAAAACATTAACATGTAGTTTTTAGCGAGTTATAAATAAATAGTCATTAAACTACTTCTATGTAATATAAACGGTATGTTGTAGTCATTGAAAAGTAACTACATCCGTAACTACATGTCATTACCAAGTTTTTGCTGGGTACATATTGTTGGAGTTAATATACCAAGAGATTATTAGCCTGATGGAGAGAATGTGATAATGATGGCTTGTGATATTCAAAAAAATTGGACTTGACAATAGTTCAACATGTAATCTTATATTTTATGTTAAGAATCGCTGAACTTCTTTATCCAAAATAATTCTGGACTATTTATTTAACTATCTAAGAATTTATAAAATATAGAGAAACAATAAATTTAATGCAAAAAAATTGTTGAAATGATATTGTTTTGAAAAAATTATTTCAGAGGAGTTATTTAACTCTTTCATGTAAGTATATGAAGTGAATGCAGGAATATTTTTGATTTTTTTGTTTTCTTTTTTAATAAAATACTAAGATTATATGGAATACTTAGTTTTATTTCTTAATAAACAATTTAAAGAACGAGTAAAATTTTAAGGTATACTTTACTCGAATAACTCGAGTATTTTAAAAAATATACTCGATTATTCGAGTAATTTAAAAACTACATTTTCGAGTTATTTCATTAATCGAATAATGAAAAAGTCGTATAAAATGAATACTCTATTATATACTAAACCTCACATCATAAAACCCTAATTCTAAAATATTAATTTCATCAAAACTACTATAACTTATAGGCTTTTTGAAATATTTATTTCAAGCATAAATTAAAAAAAAAAAAAAAATACTTAAATGCTTTTTATAGCGTTTATTTTTCATATTACAATTAGCAATTGTTCATTTTTCAGTTTTTGTTTTTATTATTGTAAAGAAAGTTTGTCTTCAAACACTTAAATTCACAAAAAAAAAAAAAAAAAAAAAAATAAAAAATAAAAGAAAATCTATGTTGTCTAAGGTTATTTGTTTTTGTTTTCATAAGCATAATAATAAAATCCAACCAAAGACCTTGAATTCCCCTAAATTTAAATGAACAATAAGCAACATAATTTCAAGGTTAAGTGATAAAATGAAATGAAAAACCCCTTCTTTTAACAAAATAAACTTTTATTGTTTGATGACGGTCAAAATAATTTGAAGCAAGAAGAAGAAGAAGAAGAAAAAAAAAAAAAACATAAACACACAAAATGAGAAACAAGTGATAACAAAATGTTACATAAAAAAACAGCATCATAAAGGAGGAAATAAAAAAAAGGACAACTAATTTTTTTTCTTTGTGGTTGTGGAGTATAGAACATCAAAGTATTTGTCACCCTTTCTTTGGTATAATATTTACTTAAATACTTTGTATAATAAATAACCAGTAATAAATGCAACAAATGATGCAAACGTAATTTCCAAAACAACCACACTCATATCCTAATGTGGGCGACGAAAAACATTAAATATCCCTATAAAATAAATTATTCCTTTTTTATGTGCAACATGTCCTTGAACAGTAGTTTGAGTAGAAAATAATTGTGAAAAAGATTTGTGTGAGTTGTTTACGACTGACTACAACTGTGAATCATTTCATTTCATATGATATTCGTTTGTTTGTTGGTTGATTTGTGCGCATTTTAGGGGAGACAAATCATTAAGAAAGAAGTGTGCCAAAATGGTGTTACAGTGTAAAATTATGTTGATTACTTTCAGTTACCCTTCAAAAATTTTCAAAAAAACGGAAGAAAAAAATCTCTAACCATCAAGTGTTTATACAAGTTAATTTTATGATTTTACCCTTGTTTTGTAAAACATATTTATTTTGAAAAACTCATACTTACATACATTTTTACGTGTATTATATACATATGTATGTATATGTATCTATATTGCTACGCATTTTAATACTTTTGTGTTAGGTTAGGGTCGATCGGCTACATGCAAAACATGTTAAAACCCTAAGGAAACCCTTAAATATTTAAACATAATTTTAGTATTTTGTATGTCTGAGAATTATAAAGAAGAGGGAGGAGGTGCGTTATAAACACATAATCAATGTCATCTAATGTTTAATGTATACATATGTATACACGCACATATTATATATAGCATAATAGTATACTTTTTATATACATACCTAATTCCTTCCTACTTTAATAAATCAAGGTCAAGTTCATTTATATGTATTTTTTATGTTTGCAGGAAATGTATTTTTTTTAAATTTATAAAATACTTGAAAAAAGTGTTAAATTAATTCATAGATTCGATATTTACAACCTTAAATGCGTTACTTATTATGTATATCTTGAGAAAATATTTAGTACTAAATATTTGAACATATTTTTATTAAAACAAAAACATTTTTTCAACTATTCTTTGATTGCGAATAAATTTAGAATTTGGACTTATAGTGTTTTCTTTTCTGGCTAAAATTTTTTATAAGCTTTAAAAACTTTTCTTACATTGACTCTGGTTCTTTCGATAAATTACTATTTGTAAAATTGGCGAGGTTGCACCATATATTGAAGCATATCTCAACAGCGACTTGTCTAATTTGGTTCAATAAAATATTAAAAAATTCCTATTGAAATTGCCCTCAAGTTATACTTACATTACTTTTTAATACGCTCAACAGTTATTGAGATATTAGGCCTATTTTGTGAGAAAAGTTACAAAATTAAAAAAAAATAAAAAATAAAAAAAAAGACAAAATATTTCAAAAGATCATAAAAACTTGAAAACGGCAAAAATGCAAATCAAGACATATTGTTTCATTCAAATCAATTCAAATTACACAAAAATATTAAAAAAAGTTAAACTTAAACGTTGTGTGATTTTTAATTATTTTAAAAATATTTTTGTATAATTTGTAAATAAGAATTAAAGTTGCTCTGTGTAATCCTTTAATATTTATTTTATTTAAATTCAGAGTTGTATTTATTTCCAGCTATAAATTCAAAACGCAAAGTTTAAAAATTTCTAAGGCCACAAATGATCAAAAAAAGAATGTAATTATCGTTATTTCTATTTCTAATAATTTGTTAGTGTAAATTGCTTCATTTAGAAAGAAAATTATTATAAAACATATTTTAGGATCAAAAAATAAATGCAAAGAAGACCACTACTGTATATTTATATTGTATTTATATTTTCTAATATTTTATCTTTTATATTACGAAATTAGGCCCTAAACTTTTCCAATACTTGAACCATATTTTAACTTGTCTTTGAAAAGTAAAAACATACGTTTATAAATAAACAAGTTGCACAAACAGAATTAAGCTTTCTTTTCTACCGGCAAAATCATCATCAAAACTTTATCAATAATCTTTTGTTTCGATTTTTCCCCCTTTGAATTTGATGAATGCGAATGAGCTCAAATTGCTTGCCTTTTTTTTGAGGGTTCTCCCCAAAAAGAAACAACAACAAAGTTTATATTGTACTCTAAATAAATACAAAACCAACAACAATAATAACAAAAAACAAAAGTAATAAATGTGTCATAAAAACGTACCAACCAACAAACAAAGACGTAAAGAAGACGAAAAAGCATCAGTTTCTCTTTTTCAGTAAATTTTTTTAATAGGGTTTGCGTGCGTAAAAGTACGTAACTGAAATTTCTTGTTGCTTTTGTTTTTTTTATATATTGATGTCGTTATTGTTGTTGTATGTTTGTATTGTTGCTTTTTTTTAGGTTCTTGATTAGTACATTTTGGGTTAAGGTAGGTCAGGTTTTTATTTTGTACCAGTTATATTTTCACAACACAAACACAAAAAAACAACAACTAAAAGTAAAAAAGGGTACATTTTCATAATGACGATGAAAGCGATGACGATGGTGATGATGATGACGACAATTATGGTGTTGATGAAATGTATACCAAACCAAAGTTAAAGTTACATTCAAGCACACATACAGACAAATCATTTTCCTACTCCTTGAAGTTGGTATGAAGGTAAAAAAATGTTCTGTTTTTTTATAACTGAAAATAAATACAATAAATTGTGCAGTTGTATGTACATACATACATACATACATACATACATACATACATACATATGTACATACATAGGATGTTTAAAACATTTTGTGGTTGATATTTAATGAATTAACAAGAATAAAGATGAAATTTAAATTAAAAAGGGTTCATATTTTATAGCTACTTACTATTTGGCATTGTGCCCCATATTTACTTGAATATTGAAACAAATGTGTATGTTTATGAATGTACACTGTAATTACATGTAAATAATTTGTTGGTTTCTTTTATTTGCTGCCTTATTATTGGTTATAATTTATTTTTTGACACAAGTCCATCTCAATTGACACAATTATTTTAACAACAATGACAACATGTTAACTAGATACCAAAGTTTCAGGAAGTTATTGTGAAATTCAAAAATTAATTTTTAAAAAATAAAAATTGTTGAAAAGTTTGTTGCAAAAAAATGACAGCTGTATTTCTTGTTATTAAATGTATGACATAATTCATTTTCTTTCAGTAACTGTAATTCTTTATTTGAACTGGAGATTCAGATATTTGGATTGTTTTAATATTTTGTTTATATTATAAGAGGTTTCTTTTTGTTGGAAATTAAAAGTGTTGGCAAAATAAGTTGTTACACTAATATGTATATCCTTAATTGGGTTATTGTTTTGGAAAGTAGAATTAGGTTTTTTAACTCTATAAATATAATTAAATATGTTTTGATGAATTTTTAAAGAACAATAAAAAATAAAATTCATCTAAAATTTTTCGAGTTTACCTAAAATTTATTATAAATTTTTCTAATAATTACTTTTCTAAAAATTTTAGTTATATTTGTTAAATTGCACAAAACTGTAAAATCTGTTCAATGTTGTTTCTAATAACTTACTGATACTTTCGATATATTTTTCATTTTTGCCCCAAAAACTATGCTCTAAATAAATAAAATGATTTGTCCTAAAATTATATATAAACAATATCTTATATAAGTACTTTAGGAAATACAATATATAGTAAGGACAATAAATTACAAAATGGGTAAAAAGTCACTACGTACATATTTCAAAGTGCTATGAGGTGCTATGAGATCTTCAGTGAGGAAAATAACCTCAAAATTTTTTGTTTCTTCGTAATATCTCAAAATTTAGAGGTTGTTTCGAAATTTTTCAAAATTGTTATGGATGTTTACAGGGTGCAGAGTAATATTATAAACGTAAGAAACAAAAACAAAAAAGTTGCAACATTTTTTTCGTAATGTACTTTATATAAAGTAGTTCCTACTTTAAACGGAAAGTAAACTGAAGAAATTTATAAAAAAAAAAAAAAATAATTCTTTCAATATTATACAATTAATTTTCTAAATGTTTAATTTTTTTAAACAAAATCAAAATGGTTTCCTAGTTTCCTTCACACAAATACACACAAAATTCAATGTTCAATGAAAAATTCCCAAATATGATACATAAATATCTATCGTTTCTTTTACAAAATAAGTCCATAACATTTTAAAATATTTAGTTTCGCCAAACGAAATATTAAGCTTAACAATTTTCTTCATTCAAAGTTTTAATTTTTCAAAAAATTTTAGGCTGTTAATGCATTATATTTAAAAATTGAGTCCTTCAGTGATAAAAATAAGTATATATATTATAACTTTTATATTTTGCTTAATATCTTTAGATCCGATTGTGTTCAAGTATAGTTTTTAAATCAAAAGGACCTATTAGAAGGTTCCTAGAAACTGTTTTTATTATTCTTTTGTATTGTAGGTATTTTTTGTCGAAAATTTTATTAAAAAGTCTCATTTTCAAGGAAAAACTCGATAGCATTTCTGGCAAAATTATTATTTTTTTTTTATTTTTCCAATACTCAACTTATTAACACGGATCGTTGAAGTGGTCTTCCTACAACATTTTTTTTTCATTGGGTATGTAGTAAGTGTTTTGCATTTTTAATTATTTTTTATTAATATTTTTGTTTACAAGGCTAAAATGTACATCTATTTGTTTACTTGTATAAATAAGTACATGCATACATATGTATATTGCGTATGAAAAAAAAAAAAAATTTAATTTAAAATTCCATTTCTTGACATTTAATTGAGTTGAAATCAAATTAAAAATAATTTATTTTCCACCCTCTTTTTTTTGCAAATACTGGTAAATATACTGAAACATACACACATATACTACCATTTCTTTTTTGCCACCTCTCATGTCCTTCCTGTTACATACAAACAAATACATACATATATGCAGAAAATGTAGAGACGAGACGAAAAGAGAAATTCGCATGAATGCTTTAACTACCACCAGCATATTTTTATTTATTATTTTTCTTTCTATTATTTTTGTCTAATATACTTTTATTTTTATTTTCTATTTATTATTTTCTTTTTTTTGTTGTCGTTTTTGTTATTTCCTTTATCATTCACTTAACAAAAAATGCGTAAAGCATTTAAAACACACAGTAGAGAAATTGTGAACAAAAGATAAAATCGAAACAGAATGTATGAGTAAAAGAGAGATTGGAAAAAAATTCAAACATGTGCAATATTTTTATATATCGTAGACCAACAACCAACCATCCAACCAGTTTTTTTTTTATGTATTAATTCTATTCTTGTTGTTGTTTGATTCCTTTTTATCAATTTCAAATTTGTTTTTGTATTTAGTCATATAAAATCAAACTATCCATATACAAGTTTAGAAATAAAAGAATTGTTGTGTATGTGTGTGTCTGTTTTGAGACCATGTACGTGTTATTGAAAATGACTACAAGGATAAAAAGGATATTATTTTTAAATCGTATTGTTGTTTTCTACTTTTTTTTGCTTTGAAATGTTGTTGTCGCTTTTACTTTAGTGTATTTAATTTATACAGATGTTCATTCATATGACTGCAGTGTTTCTTTCACATTTCAATGTGTTTATTGGCAACATAGAAAAAAAAACCTTTAAATTCTTTTATACTATTTTTTTTTTTTGTTTTAATTTTTTAACAAATGACAAATACAGCAACAACAATAGTAACAAATATTGAATTATAACATTTTGCTTTTCAGGCAGTTTTGTGATACAAATAAAACTGTCGATGTGAATGCAGTATTCTTATGTACATATGTATGTATGTATGGGTATATGACTGCATATTCCTGTTTGTAAGGATGTGTTCTTCAATTTAGATTTGTAAATGAAACTGTTTGTGAAAACGTTTGCTCTTCTCTATAGTTTCATATGTTTCTGTTCATGTTCATGGGTTTTGTGCATTCATTTGTTTTACAAAAGGAAACACGATTAGGCTTTAGGCAGGAAATGAATTTTTATATTTGTTAATTTCAATGCAAAAAACAGAACAAACAAGTAAGTATTCTCGTTTGTATATGCATTTTATTATTATTATTTTTTGATTTTCTTTTTGCTTTAACTATTTTTAGTTTATAATTGTTCCATATTTTATTTTTGCTGATTAAAATTACTTATTTTGCTATGTATTTTATTTAAATTTTTTAGTATTTAATATATTTGTTTTGTTAAATTCTTTCACTTTCCTCTTTGAAATTACCTTTATCGTTAAAATTTCAATACATAGTAAATGAAAATTCAGAACATCCAAAAATATGCTTTAGAATGTGGTTTTTTTCTTCGCCTAAAAATCATTTAAATTATTTAAACAAGTTTTCAAAAAAATTTAATTTAAAAAAATAAAAAACGAGAAAAGAATATATAGTCGATCAAGACTGACTGTATGATACCCTACACCATTGTGTATAAGCACAAAAATTTGGGAAGGGGATTTATATTAGACCTGTGGTCAATTGTAGATCAGCACTTTTACTAAATGTAAAATAAAATACACAAATATAGAAAAATGCATTGATAATAACATCTAGATGATTTATGGACCGATTCTAATAAAATTATTCAAAGTTGTTTCTACTTACATAAAACTTATTTTTGTCGAATATTAACTTGATACCAACATTTGCATGAGATTTTTGCACATTAAAGTGATTTTCGAAAAAAGTTTAAATGGGAGCTATGATTAATCGTGCACTGATCTTCATAAAATTTGGTACAGAGATTGATACTTGTACAAAACTTTGCACTAAATTTCATTTAAATATTCTTATTTTTAAGGCATTCTATTTCGGGTGCCGTCCATTTATTATAAAAGTCCCAATTTCCAAATTTTATTGAATTATCTTCAAAATTGCAATCTGTACTTTGTGCATAAGGTTTATATGGACAGCCAGCCAATCGTTCAGCTAGCCAGTTTGATCGTTAAATCCATTTAAAAGGGTATTCTGGGTCAATTGGTATACTTTAAGGTGGGTTTTTATATGCGTTGCAAACATCAGCACAAACACATAATAACCCAACCACATATAGTGGTGTAGGGTATAAAAACAAATCATTAAAAAAGCACGTATAATGCAAATGCACTTTTTGGGTGCTAATGCACCCCTTCGATTTTTTATATTTTTTAATGAAGTAAAAATTTAATATATTGACTAAACAATTCAATTCGATTAATTATTATTATTTTTTTTTGACGAGTATCTGTAGTATTATTAATATATACCCAGCAAAAACATTTTGGTTTTCGGTAATAACAACTTATTAAAGTGGTTTCTTGGTAATGAGGCGTCATTATTATTTGCCTTCTCTATATTACATAATAAATTATTCAATAGTATAATAGCAGAGTAAGTTACAATCAATGGATCAGTTGGTTAGAGCGCTGAATAATTAGCAACCAGAAGTTTATTTTTGTTTCCAATTATACCCGTTGCCTTAACAGTAAAGCAAAGTTTTTGCTGGGTACTTTTTATACGACTAGCAATTTTGACATATTTTCGTGTTTATATATACAAAATTTTTAGATATGATTAATAAGTAATTGTAAAATTTTAATATCATATTTTTTTTAAATTTTTTCTTAAAGAAATTTACCAAGATATGCATTTGAAAAATTGCAAAAATATTTATGCACCTTAAAGCAGATATAAACAATATTAAAATTTTATTTAAATCAATTAAATCGAACATTTACGTATGTAGTTTCATATGTTTAAAGTTGTACACTAGGGTGGTCCAGCATTGTATGAAAAAAGCAAAAGTGTGTTGCATTTTTAAACGTACCTAAAATTATGAAAGGAGACATCATTTAGAACATATTTTCCAAATATCAAAATCCTACGATTATTGGAACATGATGCTATACGAGAACAATTATAAAAATTCATCTGAAAAATTCACTTATAAATGCAATTTTATAAAAAAATATATATATTTTTTTTAATTATGAGGTTTAAAGAGAACATAAAAAGTTATGAATACTTAAACTGGATACTTTGTATATTTTTGTCAATTTTCCATAAACCGAAATCGCAAGTTTTTCGAAAATTTGAAAAATAAAATCGTAGGTGTCGATTTAACTTCATAGCGTAAGTGTTAATTAAAAAAGAACGTAAGGTCAAAAAACTTCATTTCTTTTTATCCTTGATGGAATTTATGTTATTTGTTATGAACAGGGGCCGTAAATTTATAAAAACGTAAGTTTTCTGTTATAATCCTAGAACAGTATAAACGGAATATGTTTGCGATTCAGACAATTTGCATCGATTACTTAGAGGATATTTTTGCATATATCGTTGAAAATGTATAATTTTGTGTATTATACAATAAATTCATACTTTTTCTTATCATATTTTATGTAAAATTCAAAGCGTTTTTTTAAGTCCTGAAATCCTTACATAGGAAAATGTGTTTATTTAAAGTTTTCTCTTATTTTGAAGAAGATTTGATATTCTTGTATACATTTATTGCAAGTACAATATTGAAGGTGAAACAATTTGAAGACATCAATCATAATTAGGGTTTGGGGTTTCCCGTGATATTTTGTTTCCCGGGAAACGGGAATAAAAAATTCGATTTCCCGGGAATCCCGGGAAATTTTAATTATAAGAAAAAAGAAATGATTTCATATGAAAAATTTTATTTTTTCTATTCAATACTTTAAAACAACATTATAAATCAAATTTACGATTAGTTCAGGTGGTTTTTTACTATAATACTTTGTATTAATACCAGAGTTTCATTTTCTATAATACATATCAAAAAATGTATTATTAAATGTCACATTTTTCCTTTTCTTTATTAAAATATTTTTTAAAAAATTAAAAACAAAAAATTTAACAGAATTGACCACAAATAGAACTAAAAATTAAATAATGTGCCGAAATTTGCTTTAAGACATTTTAAATAATTTTTGTATTAATACAAAGTATTATTTTTTTTTTTTTTTACATAAAAAAAATAATATTGAAGTATGACTTCTAATTAAAAATGTAAACAATTTTAAACATTTCAAATAAAATAAGTGCCTATTGTAAGAAGAGGTTCCATAGGTTTAATTCTTTAATTCACTTTTCAAAATCGAATTAAATTTATTTTCCCAGTTATTTCTTTAAAGCATTCATAACAATTTAATTCATAGACTTAAATTCTTTGATTTCACAAGAATTAATTGCTTAAAGAATTCACTACCAATTATACAATTCAAGCTTAAAAAATATTTTGAATCATTAAAGGTTTCTTCTATTCAAATCTATTACGAATTAGCTTTAGAAAATATTTTTTTATTCATTTAGTAAAATATTAACTTTGTTCCTGTACTCTAAATTGGGAGCATGCAGGATCCCTATTTTACCGAAAAGTGTTCCCGTACTCGAAAATTAGGAAATAAGAGTGATTTTGAGAGAATAATGTTCAACTTCTTGCACGAAACAGCCCAGACTATTTCTTTGAATAGACTTAGTAAATTGTCATATAAACAAAAAATAAAAATATATAAATAAAAACTTTGAATGAAAATAAATAAAACATATTTTGTTCTTGTTACTAAGAAGAAAGTTTCAATTAAAAAAAATTAAGAACGTTCATATATACTAAAAAATAAAATAACATTCACTGATGAATTTCCAAATAGTTTGGAGTTTTCTTTATGGCTAAACAAATAGTTTTTTGTACATTTTTGAGAGAAACATCAGGTTTTTCTAATTTTATCCAAAAAGTACGGGAACAAACTTATTAAAAAATAAAATATGATGAAACAAATACACATAAAAGAAATAAAAAAATATGAATATTTCCATTCAATTTGCAGAAAATTTAAATTAAAAAAATATTCAATGACTTCTTAATAAATTGAGTCAGTAGAAGTATGCTTTTGTGAATGGTGTTATGGAATGAAAAATTAGTATTTCTAATATTTAATTAAAAACTGTATACTTCAGTTTTTTAGGTTAAATACTTTTCGCGCTAAAAATTTAAAAAAGATAAACCCTAATCTATGGCATAAATATTAGTATAAATGGTTTTTCTTATCGTATTGATTCGTTTTAAAACACAATTCTAAAACACTTTTAAAATTGGTTCCCAACAATATTTTGAGGTCCAATGATATAGTGTTCGGAAATCTGATAAAAATTATTTTTCATTTAATATTTCAAAAACATTGTTAATCACTTCAAGACGAATACTTTTGAAAAATACATTCGTAGTCAAATATATTTACACATTTTAAAAGTAGAATTGTAATAATTTTTTAAAAAGTAGCTGCATTTATTTCTGATGTTAAAAGAAAAGTTCTTATCCATTTTTCATATAAAAAATGTTTACATATTTAATTTTTGTACATATTTCAAAATTATTTACACAGCTTAAAAACCTAGTTAAAAAGTCGTGTATTCGTAATGTGAATTGACAAAAATAAAACGTTTTTTTTTCCTAGAGAAAAGTAGTAAAATAGGACTTCATTAGCGCACCGATGAAATGTTTTTCAATAATAAAATATAACTTGAATCGAATTTTATATTAATTTTATTAACATCTAAAAATGCCTTTAGTAAGTAGTATGTTTAAATTAATGTAAAATTTTCACTGAGGTGATATAAACAGTAACACTTTTTGCTATAGGATTATAAAACTACGTGAATATTAAATTTCCCGTTTTCCCGGAAAATTGGAAAAAAATTCCCGGGAATTCCCGATGAAAAATTTCTGGGAATTCCCGGGATTTCCCGCCCGGGAATTCCCGGACCCCAAACCCTAATCATAATACATATATATTTTTTAATTTTCTTGTATTTAGCTTATGGCAAATTCGCCAGAAGCCGTTTATCGGGACACCGTATTTGATATGTAATGAATTGTTTAATGTTGCAAACAAAAGCCCCCAATTTTTATATAATTTTAAGAGAACTTTTATAAAACATATTTCTTGTTTCATTTAGTAACTCAATATTAAAACATTTCCCCAATTTGACAACAAATTCCCTCTGTAACAATTTCCCAGGCTTAAACAAAAACTTTGTTTACAAAGTTTCCCATAGAAAACAATTTTAGCCTCATCTCTGTGTTGGAAAATATACAAATCCAATATTATAACAACAACTAATGATGAGTATAAAATTAATGCAACAAGGACTTTGTGCATGTAAAACATTAACATGTGTGTTATATAAAGAAATGTTGGTTGTCCTGTAATAATTAAGTGAAAGTGTGAATGTTTGCAAATAAACTCATCACTATTCGGATTTGTTGGTATATTGGGGCAAATATTCTCATTATGCTTGAAATTAAAATGTTGTTGTATTTAGTAGAGTAAAAACGTTTAAAACAGAATGTTTAATTATAAAGAATATTTAATTTATGAAATTTTCTTGTACACTCTGATACTGGGTACATATTTTAATTATTAAAACGGAAAACAACAAAATATGGAAATAAAAAATAAGAAGAAAATAAGAAAATGTAAAAAAAAAATATACTAATGAAGTTCATTTCAATTTTCCATTTCATTTTTATTTTGTTGTGTAGCGTTTTCAAGCAGAAATATTTCTAGAAATATCTGCAGTCAATGTGGGAAATAAACAAATTAAAAACAAAAAAAAAAAAAAAAAGAAACTGCAACTTAAAAGAGAAAAATAACAACAGAGAAAAAAATGAAATTAAAAAACTGTTTAAAAAGGCGAAATGAAATGAATTCAGAGCAATGCCAACAGCAAAATTGTAATATGAAATACAACAAAAAATATTCAACGGAAATAGCAAATGCTTTGCTATCCTTTTAGCTGAGCTAAGTTTCATCTTCTTCGTCAGCTTTCTATTTTTCTTTTTTAGGGGTTGTGTTCCAAATGCAATGCCACAATAATAAGTTGATGCTTTTCGTACATGTAGTTGTGATGGTTTTTTTATTATTATTTTTTAGCAGCATCATTGTTTTTTATTTTATTATTTTCATTTTTTCTATTTGCTATTTTTTAAACTTTTTATATTTTTTTATGCATTTTTTTATATTTTTTGTGTAGTGAGTAGAGTTTTTACCAAAGCAGCAGAAGTGGCTTTTTGTACGTGCGTTGACCTACCAACACAGCAAATGGTTTGCGTATCATACGAGTACAAATATAAATGTACGAGTATTTGGTTGCTTCATGTCCTTTGGCAATGGCAACAACTGCAGCGGTAAAATTGAAAAAAGAAAAAAAATTTTGCAAATAGCAAAAAACTTCATACATAATAGGGAATAAAAAGTAAAAATTACAACAGATTTGAGTATATCAACAAAAAAAAAAAAAAAAAAAAAAAATGAAGTGTGGCAGGAAAAAAAAAAATGAAGAAAGAAAAACTTTAAAGTAAGAAAGAACAAGAAAAAATGCAAATAGAAGAATAAAAAAAAAAAAATAAATAAAATTAATGTAAATATGCAAAAGGACCTCCAAAAAGAATGGCATACAATATTGCATTTATACACATACCCACAAACAAATGTGTATATCTTCGTCATAGTCATCAGCAATACAGCAAGCTTTACTACTGCCACCAATACTTACCACTGCTAACAGCAAATAACTTCAAAAGAAGTAGAGTAAAATAGCAAAAGCTAAATACATACATACATTGTACAGAAAAAAAAAAACATGCATATACACTTCAATTTATACACATACACACATGTATTTAAGGATACTCCTTTACACGTAATAGCGCCAACAACAATAGCAACATATTCTTAGCAACAATACTAAAGTTGTTTCTTTGTTGTTTTCTTCTTCCTTTCTTAGCACAAAAACACAAAAGTTTCTAAAGAACTGAAGCGGAAATTCTACTACTTGTACTAGTAGTTGTATTGCTGTCATTTTTCAGCGACTTAAAAGAATTCAATATTTTTAATTTTCTATAAAAAATTTCTCAAAATTGTATGTCATTTTTTTAGTAGCATCCAATATTTGTTTAAGCGCAAAATTTAAAATTATTTATTACTACGTTTGCAATTTAAAATAGAAATTTTTCGGCATAAATATTAGTTTAATTTATTATATAGTACTTATATATGAGGAGGCACAAAACACTTTTGTATTTGGATTTTCTGAAAATTTGATTTCTTTTTTTTTAAGTCCCTTTTTATTTCTCACAGAAAAAAGTAAAAATGGACTTCAATTACGAAATTGCTTATTTTAAATAATTTTTAAATGATTTTGTAACCCTGTTTTTTCTCTTTTTAAATATTTGCAAATTATTTTTATTTACAAACAACTGCCATATAAACGTAATATTCTATTAGAATAGAAACATGTCCTGGCCAGAAAAAAACTATATATCTAAACTATATTTTATAAGATTGTTTGTTTCGGAACTATGTAAAATTAATTGCCTGTAGTTATATGAAACATCCTTTAACAGTTTAAACAATTCATTTTAGAAAAGTGTTGAAATGTAATAAATATTTTTCGCAATTTGCATTTAATTCTTATCTACTGTACAGATTTTTATTTACAACACTCTAAAACTTTGTTCACACTTGGAAAATATTTGATAAAAAAATGCGTGACTTGTGGAAAAAATAGCTTAGTTTTGCTATTCAATTAAATCCCTGAAATTTCTGCTATTTGAAGATGTTTTTCTCGTGGAAAAATTAAGATATATTTTATTTTGGTGTAACGTAATTTTCGACAATTATTTTCCTAGATTAGCCAGATCTAAACTATATCTAAATATCAAAACTCAATAATATATCTTCACAAAAACACGAATTCATTCCTTATAAGCTCTAACTCTAACACATACTTTTAGATTACTCCTGCCGCATTTATTGTTGAAAACATACAACCATATTTCAACATACATACATACATACATATACTCTTACTGTGACTCTATTGTACTGTTACATTATTTCCCCCTTTAAACTTTATATAGAGTAAACTTTTTTTCTCGATTTTTTTCTTCTTATTATTTCTTATGTGTCTTCTTCATCTGCTGCTTCTTTATCACAACGAATATGATGAAATAACATTTTTTTTTTTGCTACCATAAACTACTTAGAGTTGGTGATTCTATTTGGAGTTTTTTCTTTTGTATTATTACAGCATTTTTCTTTTAGAACTTTATATTTTTTTTCCAATGTTCGCAGTTGTTTTCTGTTTTATTTCAGTATATTTTAATTTTTTTTTTCATTTTCAAAGTCTTTCATTTGTCGTTTAAGACATTCCATTCCAACAAACATCATCATGAAGCAACTTTCGTCCTTTGTTCATTTCTAATTTTATTTTTCTATTTGCAACAATTTTTTTTCTTATTTTCTTCATTTCAGCTCATTGCAAGTTTCAGACAAATGAAAAGGAGTAGTCGTATGAATTGTAATAGTATGAGTAGTATGTATAAAATGTTATGTATGTAGGTGTATTCTTAGCTATATAAGTATTAAAGTATGTGTATGTGCATTTAACAGCATGTGAAATTCTTTTTGCATTCAAAATTCCATTCCACTTTGTGAACACTTTATACTACGTGTACTTATGTACAAATGCTAGTTATTTCATTTCTTCTTATACATATTTCTAATAAAAAAAGAAAGTTTATTTATACAGGATCTTTAGTATAAATAGTTAAAATATGTTTAAGGTTCTTTAAGAAAAAAGGACTTTTGCAATGTTTAAGGAAAAGGAAAGGTAGCTATTTTTTCTCAAAGTTAGAAACTGACATTTATATATTTTTTTTTTTTACTAAATATTTATCGATCTGTTATAGATATGTGATAAGAGCAAGGAGTTTTAAAAAATATGATTAAGTCTCCGGTTTTTTTAAATTTAAAAGTCGTATGTATGAGTAACAAGCAAGGAAAAATAAAGGATAATGCCAGTTGGCAGAACAAAATTCTTATACCGCATTGCTTGCTTGGATTTTAAATAACCCCTTTTTCATTTAAATGTGTATATGCAAGTATTTACCTTACTCTTTCATTTATAAATACTTAATTAAATAAAAACTTAATAATTTACTACAAGTATAGTAAATATTAACTTTTGTTGTTGTGCAAAAACAAAATCAAATAACTATTTTAAAAGATGACATGAAACTTGAACTACTTGCTGCATTTTTATAGAAACTTCAATTGAAAATACTAAGTTAGTTGGGAAATAGTATTTAACAATTTTATATACTACTAACTATAAATAAATAGAAAGATATATACTTACATACATATTGTAGTAAAAGTAAACATCTTCAAACTTTATCTAGAGTTTTTTAAAGCTATTATACTAACATATACATATTTTTATTGCAGTAATACAACTGTAACTGCATTGAGTGAACTCTAAGTAATAGTGATTTTATACATTTATTACTACGTTTATACGTGCGTCTTATTTGCATATAAAAATTATTCATTTTTTTAATTACAAATAACTAACTCACGGAAACAATTAATCTTTGCTAAAGTAAAAAATCATCCTTTGTTTCTTCTTGAGGACATCATGATTTTACAGATTATGCACAAAAACCGGATTTTGAGTCGATTCCTGTGTAAATGTAACCCAACTGTGTTATTTGTTTCTGATTTTTTTCGAGAAGAAGATGAATTGGGCTTTTCATGAGTATAGTTTATTTATTTACTTTATTTATTATAAATTTTACTATAAAAGTCTTTACATTAATGCAATCATTTTCAAATACATCTTTTTTTTTAAACCTAATAAGATTTATATAGTTTAGATTAGAATAAATAACTTGAAATTATTCGAATTTTATCAGGAATAACTTAATTAAAGTCTTCATAGAGTTTTCAAAATATTTTTGACCCCAAAAAGTATGCATCAAATAAAAAATATTATAAAACAAGGACTGCGCACGAAAAAATCCGTGCATGCTCTTGGGCTTATAACTTTTGATGTGGTGAAAAATTAATAATTCTGTTAACTGTTTTGTATTTGCCATTATGCTCACTTGCCATGTACTAAGTTTCATGGTAATAGCAAAATTGGTTTTTCTGAAAATGGAAGTTTAACAAAAAACACATAAACACATATTTAAAATTTTTCATGAAATCTTACATTGGTCATATAAAATAATTGCAAGGATGGCTATTGTGCTGAAGAATACAGTTTCTTAGGTCATAATATTATACAAAGAAGTCATGTTCACTGAATGGCAACCTGGTAGTGGAAGATAAATAATATCTTCAGGCAGTGGGACTCAGGCAAAATAGAAAGGATTTTGAGAGAAATTCACCTCATCTCAGAAAGAAAAGTGTCACAAAAAGATAATTGCTTTGAATCTTTGTCAGAAAATTTTAAAGGAAGTCTAGCATGAAGACTTATAAAGTAAGAAAAAAATCCTAATTTAAACGCAAGCAAGAATCTGGAAGTACAAAATAACATGAAAGTTCCTCAGACGAATTTTTTCAGAAATTTTGTTTCTGTGTAGTAGACGATGAAACGTTCGTACAGGGTGACTTTTTTCAACTTCCTAACCAGGAATTCTATGTCGCAGATGCTAGAGGGATTATTGCAGAAAAATTTCGTGTATCAAAGAAATCAAAATTTCCAACAAAGTTTTTGAATTGGGAAGTCAGATGCATACGCTGGAATGAAGCACTTCATTCTTAAAATATGGTTGCATTAACACAGAAATTTACGAGAATGAGTGCCTTTGGAAAAGACTTCTCCCTGTCCTAATAAAATTCAGTATATCCCCTGTTTTCTGGCCTGTTTCCGCTTCTTCTCATTACAACAACAAAACAATGGAGTTGTAACAAAGAAATTGTAAGAGTTTGTACCGATAGAGGCTAATCCATCAAATTGACCGAAACTCCGTGCAATTGAAAGATATTGGATTCTAGTAAAAAACAATTTAAAGGACATTAAAAGCTCAGCATAAAATGAAACGGAGTCTAAAAATAAGTGAACTTATTCGAGCAAAAAAGTGACCGAAACACAATAAAACCTTTAATTTGAATAATTCTGGAAAATATCAGATATTTCCTTAAAAACCAACAGGAACTAATTTATTCTTTTATGTTTAGAACTTGAACATAACAGTCATTAATAAAAATATCACTTTAAAAAAATTCGCCCACTGGTTTAGTTTCTATAAGCAGATTTGCATGCACGGATTTTTTCGTGCGCAGTCCTTACTTTGAATAATTTATTGATAAACTTGCTTTCTAAATCAATTCGAGAATCTAAAATTGACCAGTAATATAGGGAGCTATGGGATCTTTTGTGCAAGAACTAGCCATGCACAGTGGTCTTGCAAAACAAAATAAATGGTAATAAATCTGTATGTTTTAATTTTGTGCACTGATTTTGATGGAACTTGGGCGGAATCGGAATTAGGATTTTCGAATATTTTTGGCTGGAGTGTGTAACTGAAGCTTGAACGACGCACATTGGGGTAGAATTGCTAAAAATCAGGGAAAGGTAGAACGCATTATTTATAATTTTGTATTAATTATGGCTTCATTGGTACATTAAATAAATAATTTCTGAATTTATTAATATTTTTTTTAGCCTAAACCAATGCACTATGGTTTCATCGACCACTTTTCTTGGCCAAAACTAGTTTTGGTAACATTATCTATTTGTGTTTTAATTATTGTAGTTTTATAACAAACACTTCAAACTGCCAATAAATAAAGTTTTTTTCCTACTTCTACTAATTTGTCTTCATAATACAACAGATAAAAGTTCAGTTTCTTAAGCAAATTTAAAATATGTATAAAAAAGGTCCCTTTTTTCAACGGTTTTCATTATTTAATAATTATTGAGTGCAACAATTTTTTAAATAAGTTTGTTCTGGAGAATACATCTTAGGATAAGTACTTTTGTAATTGAAAACGAAATCAATAAGAACTTATTAGCATCTTAGAAAAATACTGTGTGTTTTACGCAACCCAAATTGAAATTGGATTCGTAAAAAATTTTTCATTTCATTATACCTGCAAGTTTTTGGTGAAAATCGGTAAACAAAAACTCAACGGAAATAAATAAACATATGTATGGGCTATGTTTTCAATATTGTCTCGTTTTGCGATTTTTTGCGTTTTTCGTGAAAATCCATTTTTCCCGAATAAGTTAGCATTGGAAATTTTTATCATTTACAAAGGTCTAACCAAAGAATAAAAATGCTTGGATAAAAAATAAACTGGCAGATATTGCTAAAATATAGTTGTGTATCAAAATTAATGCTGCAAAAACAAAATACACGCCTTTGAGTTATAAGTGAAATATTTGCAAACTTCCTTTGGAATGACTTTTCTTCAGACGCATAAAAAGTGCAGAAATGAATTAATTGTTTTGATTTTCATCCAAATCATATTTCAAACAAGACAATCAGTTTTTTCCATTTCTGTAATTTTGGCCAAGAAAAGTGGTCAGCGAAACCATAGTGCACTGTTCGGCTGTCAGCACATCAATATCCAACATTTGAGAAATGGGTCAAACGCTTATAAATATCTTAAATATGTCTGTATTTTCATAAATTTATTAGCAGGTGAGTTTTGTCCAAGCAAAAATCGTATCAAAAAATTTCGTGAGGATCGGTCCAAAATTTACCATAGCTCCCAATATAAGACCTCCTCCCAAAACATAATTCCTTTATAAATCTTCGTATAAAGATAAAATGAAGTACAAATAATAAATTATATTTAAGTATTAGTCTAACACTCAAATTCCACAAGGATTGGACCATATTTAAACCTTCGTCTTACAAACTGATCTGGCCAGACCAATTGCAGATTTAACTGTAAATTTCATATATTTATAATTAAGCTAGAGATTTGAAATTCCAGGTACCCTCATACAATTTTGTTTTCTAACGTTCTGTGAAAAAAACCAGAATGATAAAACTAATACAAAGATAGTTATAAGGATAAATTGGTGTACATGTCACATTCGTACCTAATATGGTCTGGCTGGGCCAGTTACATTTTGTACGAAAATTATGTAGTTCAACGATGTTATCCGTTCGTTTTATATTGTAAATTATTCTATTAAAACCTTTTAAACTGAAATCTCATCAGTTTACACAAATTATTTTATGATTTTCCACCGTTTCGTTCATATTTCGTCTTATGAGATCAATACCTATAAAACATCAAATGTTTGAATAGAAATATTGTATGCGTTTTAAGATCCAAAACAGGGAGAAAAGCATAAAGTGTAACGATGGAGAAAAGTTATATCTTGCAAAGTTTTGTGGTAGTGAGGGTAGAATATAATTATATAAATGTAATAATATAAAAAAATCATAAAAATTTTTATTTGAATATATAGAAATGCCGTACTGGTCTGGCCAGACTATATTTGTTACAAATGTGACAATTGAAACATCTGTATGACGAAGGGTTAAACATGGACTCCATATAAGAACCTGTAGCACCAATAGCAATTCTATGCTATTTTTGTGCATTAAAGTGATTTAATAAGGCGAAACTGCATCTTTCTTATACGTTTTCAATATTTTCGTAAAATTCTATATAGATTTCTTTTTAAATAAAGCAAATAAATAAGTTAAATAATCGTTAATTTTAAATATATTATAATTTCACTTCTGATTGGATTTTTTTTTTTCGAAAATATTTTTCTTTTTTTCGAAATCACTAATTATTTTTCTGAATTTTCATACCACACATATCAGGTAAATTAAATTTTTATTTTCACCCAATTTCGTCTAAAAGCCTTTTGAATTTCTATATATAAGTACAAAAAAATATATTTTTAGACCAATTTTTTTTACAAAATATTCAAATATTTCTACAAGAAAAAAAAAAAATTTAACAAAAAATCCATAAATATGTTTCTAAATACCTATTCTTAACAACTCCATTGTAAAAAAATACTTTTAGTGAATTTTTATTCCTATAATTTTTAAAACAAAAATTGTTTTTTTTTTTTTATTAAAATTTTGAATTTTTGAATTATGCTAAAGAAAAAAACTAAAAATAATCTAAAATCTAAATTTTGAATCAGGTCTAAAAATTTGAAAAGGTTTTCAATAAAAAAAAATAAAAAGTTAAATATTTTCTGACATTATTTAAAAGATTGGACCTTAGAAAAACGCTTAAGAGCAATTCTTAAAGTGCACCCTATATCCATTAGTTCAACCACTGATATATTTTTAACAAAAGTTTAATTTCTTAATCCTGTACAAAATTTTGATTATTGATTTCAACGCTTTTTCGGATTAAATTAAATAGTATAGTATGTAATGAAACAAACACACATATACTTTAAATAATAAAAATGTTGACCTTAAAAAGTTTACAATAAAAATTATATATATTTATTTGAACTTTGCATTTCTTATATCTTCATTATTTTATAAATTGAGCAATAATTATTTGAATAGCTTTAACCATTTTAAAAATTTTCAGACTCAAATGATTTGTATTTTTTGTTTTATTTTAAGAAAAGTTCTATAAATAAAAAAAAATCATACATACAATTTTATAGAAGACATATTTTTTTTTTTAATTGACATATAACATATACCTGAGGCTTCATTTTAAGATACCATTTCTCAAAAGTTTTCTCTGTTGTTATTATTTTTCTAGTAGTATCAAATATTAAAACTATACTTTTTCCAATTATTTTCTTAGAGTTGAAAATTGTAATTTTCATCCTTCGATCCAGCTTGCGAAAAATAACGATGACGCAAATTTTTAGAAACATGAAGTAAACTTTTATTTTAGTTAACAATATCGATACCTTATTTTATTTTCATACAAACAGCAGCACTCTAATGTACATATGTAATATATACTATAAATAAAAAAAATATTTATACTGGAAAAAAATATGCTTCTTGGTCTTTTATTTATTTCTTTCATTTAAAAAGTTGCACAAATCTTATTCTTTGCAGAAATTTTCTTCAATTTCTTTGAAATAAAATGGGGGACACAACTTGTCATATAACCTTTTGTTGTTGTTGTTGTTAGTGATGTTGCTGTTGTATGTACAATTTTGATTGCAATTCTTAAGGAATTTTTCTACAAATATTTACAAAACATTTTTTAAACATAGAGTGGTACATAAATAAGTACATATATACAATATATATATTTTTTATCAAAGTTCTAGAATCTTTGTTACAATTAGTAAATCTAGCCTTTAGCTGGAAATGCAAGTAAAAGTAAGTACCAACTCTCTATAAACGTATGTAGGTACGTATATTTCACTTAAAATACAGGTAAAAAAAAGCACTACTTTATAATAAACTAAATGGAAGTATTACCAAGAAAAATAAATAGTAAAAGTACTACTTACAGTACTTGAGTAGCAGCTGTGTTTCTTTGACAAAATAAGTCAAGTGAAGCGGTAGAGTAATAAGAAACAGCAAAACTGAAAAGCATATAGTGAAATAAAGCTAACAACTAATTTTGGGGGAAAAAAGTGCGTTATTGGCTAGAAAATTCTACAAGCAAGTAAAATATATACAACTAAAATAAAATTCAGAAAATAAAAATAAAACTCTTTTGGAAAACAAAACTTTTTCTGTTAAAATAAACTTTAAATCAAATCTTTTCTCTAAAAGGAGTATATAGTATATTTTTCTGCTGTTTTTTTTTTTTTTTTTTTCAAAAGTTACAAAGAGAAGTTGCATAAATGCTGAAACTTTTTCTTTAGTTTTACTAACTTTATTTTCTTGAGATGTTTAAACGAACTGTTCAAACTAAATACAAATATGGCTGCTATTTTTAAAAAAAAAGTTCATTTTTTTCTACTTTTACTTTGATGCGTAATAAAGTTTTTATTTGCCAACTTGTAACAAACTCTTACTCTTACAAAATAACGATGCGTAAAAATACATACAAACTACATATATTTGTTTGTGTAAACAAGGATACCCATTTGTTTCTGTTTACAAAGACGTATGCATTTATAATCTTTAATCTAAAGTTTCTCTTTTACAAATAAAAATGCGTTCGTTCAAAGCTTTTAATTTGCAAAAGATGTTTTTTAATCTTTCTACGATATAATTTTACCTTTAAACTATTTTCTTTAACGTTTTTTATTAGATTTTATAATAATTTTTATCAGATTTCTTAGAAGACAAGACATTTTTTTTATAAATATTAAGAAGAATATCAGTAGTTGTCTAATTTATATTAATTAGTTTGTTTCACAGTGAAAATACATTTAAAAGCTAGGTGATGTTGAACAAGGGTTTCTCAAAAAAGTCTTAAATAGTATATAAATGCTAGGAATTTTGGCTGTCGTAGATAAAATACGCTTTATTTCGGAAAAAGGTCTCTAAAGAAGAAGCTGTTTTGCGATGAAATCCATAAATTGTTAGAAAAATTGGAAAAATCGTAGTAAAAAGTGGACAATTCTATGAATAAAATACCTTTTGTTTGAAATAAACATTAATTTGTTATTAAAAAACAATGTTAATTCCCATACAATTTTTTTTTTTGTCGATCCTGCAAAAAATTTGGTTTATCATTACGCGTGCAACATGTTGAAATAATAATTTTATATATTATTGTTCCTCGTGAAAATCTAAGATCTAACGATGTCCGTCCATCTGTCTGTCTCTCTGTCTATTTGTCTGTCTATCTGTCTGTCTGCCTCTCTGTCTGTCTGTCTGTCTGTCTGTCTCTTGAAAGATGGATAGGACTTGTGGCGGACCACCTAAAGAGATGAAATTTGGCTAAAGTTTGCATTATATAACGTTTGCTTGGTATTGCAAAATCGGTTCATAAAAAAAGTTATATGGCGAATACTAGAAAAACAAGGTGTCCGTCGTAGACTTTCTTTATAGTTATTGGCCGATATTTTATAAAAAAAAACATGTATCAACGAAATTTTACACAAATAGTTCAATGTAAACTAAAAATGGGCGTGATCCGCTCAAGAAAGGAATTTCAATTGATTTATTAAGAATATTAAACTAAAACAGACTTTAAATTAAAGTTTTATCTAATATTCTTTGAATATCCTTAATAAAAACTAATATTTTTTTCCAAAATACAGAAAGAACTAAGCTTTAACTATATAAAGTCGTTATGTGGTGACAGCCACTAAAAACATTAAATGTATTTCAAAACAAATGCATGTTTATTGCTTGAAATTTTCAAACAAAAAGTGACATCATCATCACATTCTACACAAAAACTCTCTAAAAAAATAAAAATATAAAGTAAAACCAACTGTAAAAAAATTTCAATTTTTAAAACTATAAGAGATATGTATGCACATAAATAAGTAGAAGCATATGTATGTACTATATACAACATATAGATAAGAAAGCTTTTAAATACAGTGAATCATCCTAAAAGTTAAGGATTATATTGTTAAGGTTTTAAATAAATGTTTAATCACAGAAAGTTATTTTGTATGGTGCATTAAATTTATTTGAACATTTTTTCAAAAGAATATAATGGCCCTTTATTAGAGACGTCTTTTAATAAAAGATTTCACTGTTTTCTGTATGTCTGAAAGTGTGTTTATACACTATAGATTGTATTTTTTAGCAAATGTTTTTTTTTTTTTTTTTGTTTTAAAAAAATCAGAAAAAATCGTATTTGGTTGTTATTGTTTTATAGTGTGCGTTTGTATATACATATGTATTTGAAACTTTAAATGTGTTTATGTGTGGGGGTTTTTACAAGGCAAAAGTCCTGTTTTTAACTCATGTTCATATTGAAGGTTTTTTAAACTAAAAAAAAAAACAGCATAAAATCCACCATATTGGTGTGAGTTTTTTGTTTCAGTTTGTAGAATATTTTGGTTTTATTTGTAACACTGAGGTCCTATTTCAACGCTTCCTGCCTGCCTGTTTTCGTTGTGGTTTTCTTTTACACCGCTCTACTCTACACTTTCGCAAAGAAGCACAGAAACAGAAAACTGTGTTTTTATGTTAAAAAAAAGGAAGAAAATAAAAAAATACGTCACAATTTTTGCTGCTTTCAATTCTCACTTGATGTACGTTGTATTTTTATTCTGTTTAATTTTTTATTTTTCAAAACTTTTTTTTTTTTTGCGCATTTTTTCGTTTTCATATTAAAACTTTAAAGTAGATGTTGAAATTGTTGTGTTAAAACTCCAGGAAAAATAAATGAAAAACTACCCTTAACGAAATATTGTTAAATGTTGATGATGATGACGATGGTGTTGAAGAAGAAAAAGATGATGATGTTGACGTTGTCGTTTCGCTGTGTGCTTGCTGTTGAAGTTACAACAGCAACAACAACTACTACATAATTTTTTTTCTTTGCTGGCTTTTTTAAATTTAACAACTTTAAGGGATGATAATGCAATGACTTTTTATTTAACAAGCAAAAATACAAAAAATAAATTATTTATTTTACAAGAAAAAAAAAAACTCCTTTAAATTTATTGTAAAATCTTTAAATTATAGAATTTTCACTTAAATTGATTTTTTTTCGATTTACAATACACATAATTTGTTTTTCGTAAGTCACTTTCAATTTGTAAATCAAGAAAATATTGTTGCTTTTGCCATTATTTTTATTTAAACAAAAATTATGAGAATATGAATTTAAAAATATATTTCGATTTAACCGAATATAGAACTTTTCACAGAAAAAATTCACCAATCACCAAAATAATTCATTCAATGCAATTATTATTGTATCAATTACTAATAAACGTAAAAAATTAAAAACCGAAAAAAATTTCAAATATAATGAAATTGAAAAAAGATTCGGCTGTGCCGAATCTTTGATACCCTTCACCATATTACCATATTACCATCTTAGTATCTTATCGACATCATATTACCATATTACCGACAAATAATAAAATTTTCGCCTTAACGTATGCTTTCATATTTTCACATATATAAATCAAAATTTTTTTCAAACTACGAAAATTTGAATATATAAAAGAAAAACAATCATAACAGGCTTTGCTTTTAAAAATAAACAACAACAATTCCATATTTATTTATTTATTTATTTATTTATTTTTTTACGTATGTATATACAAACTGGCTGCATATACAAAGAACAACAACAACACTGTTATTCATTATATTACTTGTGATGCTAACTAAACTACTTGTCTATACAAAAAACAAAAAAACGTCACTAATAGTCATTACAATGCTTAATATACATGTTTGTGTGTGTATTTATATTCTTAACAGATTTGTTTTTGGGCCATAACTCTGTTGATTATGAACGAATTTGGTTTAAAAAAAAAAAACGAAATTTTGTAAAAACATTTATGACTAATCTATATAAAAATAAAAATCTGTAGCTTGAACAAGGGCTTCAAAAATAAAAAAAATAGTTTCCCCCGATATCTCAGTTACTACTGAACCGATTTATTTAATTTTTTCAGAGCAAAAATTCAGAAAACAATTTCCGAGCCCCCTTTAAAAATTCGAAGTACCTGGTATATGTAGAGGCTTCAGAAACTGAAAAACCGGTTCCAGAAACCGGTTTTTAAAGCATATCTCCGCCATTTATAAACCGATCCTGCTGATTAAAAAAATTTAATTTATAAAATATTTTTATAAAAATATTTGTGACCGATCTGTATAAAAATAAAAATCTATAGCTTAAACCAGGGCTTCAAAAAATAAAAAATGCGTTTTGTCCGATATCTCAGTTATTATTGAACCGATTTATTTCATTTTTTCAGAATTCAGAATTCAGAAAAAAATGTCCGAGACTTCTTTGTAAAAACGAAGTCCCTGGTATATACAGAGGCTTCAGAAACTGGAAAACCGGTTCTAAAAACCGTTTTTTTTTAACATATCTCCGCATTGTATGAACCGATCTTGCTGAATTCCAATAGCAAAATTCTCGAAAGCATTTCCGATCGTTTGACATATATGTTATATATGTCAGTTATCGGTGGGCTTCATAAACACCATTTCAAACGACACACGGACGGACGGACGGACATGGTCCAATCGTCATCGCTTCTTACAAGGATTCCGAAAATATAAACTTTTTTGCTCTCCGACGAAAATTGTGGAAATTACAAACGGAATGACAAACATATATATACCCTTTACACCTGTGGTGAAGGGTATAAAAAAAATATATTAAATCAATCAGGAAGACGATTGAATGAATTAAAAATATTAATCAGAAATTGAACCTTAATTGAACTGCTTGAACATATTAATTAAATTTTTACGTAAAATTAAACAACTAAGTTAATTGAAAAATATAAGGTAATATATTTTTTTTTTTGAAATTTAAATTTTATTTCAGCTTTTAATTAATTTTTTAATTATATTAACAAGTAAATATTAATTGAATGTCAACTTTTTCTTTAATAGGTTGAATTTCAATTAATTATTTCTACTTAATTTGAATTTAATTTGTTCGAATATTTCGATTTTGAGTAATTTATTTAATTAAAAACAAATAATTGAAATCATTTAAAAATTTTGATTAATAATTTAATTGAAATTTTTTCGAAAATATTTTTTTCTATAAAAAAAAATAAAAAAAAACAGTTTAAACCTCAGCATGAAGCAGTTATCGAATTATAATTGAAAACGTAATTGTTGTAAATTTTAGTTTCTGTAATCAAATTTTGAAGTTATCGTTACCGAAACTTTAGTAAGACAGATACAAATTTTGTCATTGTTAACTTTATTCGGTAGGTCTCTATTGCTGTTTAAACAATAAATAAGACAATTTTAAAAGAAGAAAAATAATCAAAAGACATGAAATTGAATTTCTTTTTTCTAAGCAATAACTTACAAAAAATGATGACTTTACAAGTGTTTGTAAAAATACATATTGTAAGTAAGTATGTATGTATAAATGTTTATGTACATGTTTATTTGATTGTTGGTGTATATTTTGTATTATTGTTGTAATATAAAATCGATTTAGAAAATTAAATTGTTGTCTTCTTTCCTAAAATTATTATTTTAGCTTTTTTTTCTTGCAGAAATTATGTTTCACAATAAATTAAAAATATATTTAAAAAATAAATAAAAAATAAAAAAATATATATTGAATATTTATTTTTATGCATAAATGTTGGGTACTTTAAAATTAATTTAAAAGAATTTTAAATATTTATGTATGTATATCCTTTGAAAGTAGAAACATATCAAAAGCATTTATTTGCAATTCCTTTGACTTTGTCTATATAGTTTTGATTAAACTATTTTGCAGCAAAAAAAAAAAAAAAAAATATTGAATACGAATTTGCAATTGTATTCAGAGTGTATGGATGTATGTGTGTATGAGTTGCATCAAAAGTTCCCATTTATTGTGTTTTCCTGTTCGTTGATTTAACAAACACAAATATTTCCAACATTCGTTATTGAGTGACTGACTAAGTGAGTGACTGAATGTGTAACTGACTGTTTTGTCATGGTTTGTTAAACACCACATTTTGGTCAAACTAGAGAAAGAAATACTAAAGTTGCAGAGTAGTGCACCTTGTTTTTCTGTACGTATACTATTTATGAGAATTGTATGTTTTTTGGTAAAAAGGGTTAAAAAAAGTTTTCAACCTGTTTCTCTGCAATTATAACAGCGACTATTGGCTTTCACTATTACCCCTGTCTTCTTAGTTGCATAAATGTGTTTGTTTCTTTAAATACTTATGTGTGTAAATAGGTTTCTATGCATTAAGAAACTAAGCTAGAAAGAGAACAAATACATTTGCTAATTGTTTTTCTTTTAATTTTACATTTTTTGTTCAATTTCTCTCCGGTTGCTAAGCATTGTATGAGAAAATAACGACCTTGTTCAATGTAGAATTTATATTTGTAATGCACTTGAAAAAAAAATTTGTTGATTAAGCAAAAACTTATTAAGAATTTTTTTTCAAAAGCTTAAAAGCTTAATGAGATTTCAGCAACAGTTAATAAAAGTTATGTTTATCAAAGTAAAACTTAATGCAAACTTGTGCTTTATTGCGTTAATAGACAATTTATAATATAATTTTTGAGGAATTTTTTCTAAAAACTTCTAAAGCTTTTAAGTTTTATTAAAGTTTAAAAATTACATTATGTCAAGTTTAAAATTACATTAATGTAGCAGAATCTTCTAAATGTGTTGACATTTTTGACAGTGTACTTAAATTATACGCCCTAAAGTTAAGAAATACTAACCCTTCCTTTCTTAATGTCTTTGTTTCTAAGAAAACTATGTTACAACAAAAGCAGCAGCAACAGCAGGAGTATTTGCAACACAAATTTCTGTACCAAAATATGCATTTTAAGCAAATAATTTTGTCCCCTCTGTAAATACCTACAAAATTATGAAACAAAAATTATCAAGGATATGAAAAAAATAATGAAAATTTGCTGAAATTTTACTTGTTTTTGCAATTGTTGCTTAAATTAAAATATACATTACCAGATAAAATGGAGTATTTATTTATATTTTTAATAGAATGGAAAAATGTAAAACAAAAGAAATATTTATATTGGGTCATCTATGAAATTTAGGTAAATATACTTAAAAATATAATACAAATAAAAAATGTAGGACATTTAGTAGAAGGGGCGACATTCACCATAGTCAATTATATGTTATTAATAATTTTTCTTTTATCAATGATCTCTTATCCATTTAACATTGTTATATTTTCAATTTATTTGTTTATTTCAAGATTTTGCCTCATTAATTTAGTGAATTTTCCTTTAACGGTGGGTTTGTATAGCCATTTTTGATCACTTTAGAAATTCACCCAAAGAAATATCAAGCATTCACCATTCAGTTTCAATAGTATATCTAGCCCGCATGAGTTAAAATTGTACACTGCGTGATGAAAACAATAACAAGGAATTGATATCACATTGGTGTCAATTTGAGCACACTTCGGAGTTAACCCTCAGTGTTCATAAAAAAATTACAAAAATATAGTCAGGACCAATAGGCCTTAAATTATTGCCAACACATCTAAGATAATGAAAATAATTCTAATACTTAAAAAGTTTACACAACTTTTCCTTTCATTAGGCAAAACTAAATTTTGCTACAAAATAAATTAAATTTTTATACCCACAATCAAAAAGAGGGGGGGGTATATTGATTTTGTCATTAGATTTTATATATTAGATTTTGAGTCGATCTAGCTATGTCTGTCTGTTAAAAGCAGGATAGGGCTTGAACGGGACCAGCTAAGGAGACGAAATTTGGCTCAAATCTCATATAAGGTTTGTTTGGGCAAAATCGGTTAATAAAATTTGAAAAAGTTGATGGTGGGTATATAGATTCGACCAGACCGAATATAACATTCTCGCTTGTTTTTGTTGTGATTTACATTTTTAAACTGGTTCAACAAAAAAGAAAAAAAAAACTTTTAGTCGCATTTTGGTCTCCAATCAACTGTTAAGACGAACTATGTTTTTTTTACAATGGTTTCTTGTACGATTCTAATTTTCGATTATAAGAATCAATATATATTTTTTGATATATTCATTTACTTTATGACCCATATTTCGTTTTGTAGAACCCGCATGTTACTTTTACTTTAACGATTTACTGTACACAGTGTAATGCAAACACTGACCATCATTTATCAACATTTTAACTGTAAATCGTGTAAGTCAGAATAAGTATTTTATCAATTTAACACTTTCAATGAAATATTCTTTTTTTATTATTTGTTCTTTATGATTATTATTTTTTATTTTTTTCGTATTTCTGTTAAAAAGGATGTCACAAATTATCATCATTTAACAACGCATAACAATCAGTTATAGTAGTTCTTGTATTATTTTTTTTATTATTATTTGGTTTGTTTTATTGTTATTTGTTTGTTGAAACTTTTTATATTTTTTAAATTTTGATGAATGAATGGATGATGGAATAAATGAATAAACTGCTGCTGTTGTAAACCTATAAAGCTGGGTGTATGTTTGTATGTGCCAGACACAGAAACAGTCACTCAGTCAGTCAATTTGTATAAATGTATATTTCGTGAGTAAAATAACTGACATTTATGAACTATATGCTTGTCTAAATGAATTCTATAATCATCCATAATATCAGCAGAATCATTCATATAACCCAAACCTACCCATCCAAGCAAACCAACCAACCAGTCAGCCATCATTCATACTTCCATTCCATAGAATACAAACAACCATCATCGGAAGCTGTGTAACACCAAATAATAAAAATATAACAACAAACACTATTTAGCTCGATGGATGTATGAGAAAAATATACATTTTATTCACACACACATACATACACACACGTAGACAATTGTGCAGCAGATCCAAGAAGTATTTTTTTTTTTTAATTTTAATTTTCATAAATATGGTAGTTTATTATTTAATTTACAATAAAACATTATTTAAAGCAAAAGTTTTACTGAAAAATAATCTCTATCTACTTTTATGTGAGAATTGAATTTGTTACTTAGCAAAGAATATTTTTGAGAGATTGTTTAGTTTTCCATTCTGAATATCCTTTTTTTATTTTTGGTTTTTGTTTTGCTAACATTATACTAAATAATAAAATATATATATGTATGTTGTATGTGTTTATACGAGTATGCATGTGTTTGGGATTAATACCTGCACCAAAGTTTATTGAACTTTATATTAAAGAATAATTTTGTTGTTGTTGTTGTTATATTCGTTTGTTTTTATTCCTTTCATATAAAATTTCAAGTTTTCTTGTGAATCCATAGAGTAGTACTCGTAACAAAATTGGAAAAAAAAAAATAAAACTCTCCACACACAACAGAAAAAAACACATTGAAAACCACCTGCCTTCTATATTATTTTGGTATATATTCTTTGGATCGTTTTTTTTTTTTTTTGGTATATTTTTCTCTACCATGAAATATCATGTTTTAATTGGTTTGCTTGTTATTCCTGGTTTTTATACTTGTATTTTTTTTTTAATTTTGTTTTTTTTTTCACTTTTAATCATAAAAAAAATAAAAATAAACATACACTCTCATAAACATATAGCCTTGTATGTTAGTGTGTATTAATATAGGACATTCTATATACGTTACAGGATTAAAAAACAAACAAAATAAAAAAAAAAACAAGTACTACTTCAGAAAAAAATAAATAAATAAAAAATTAATGAAATTTAATACATACTTGTTTGGCTTTAGGTTCCTGCAAATAAAATTAAAAGAAAAAAACAAAAAATTAATTTATATAAAATCATATAGAAAAAAATATAATGTAAAAATTTCCAATTTAAAAATAATAGTAATAATAATAATTATAAAACACAATTCAGTTAAGAAAACATCATTTGCATTCAAATGTGAAATTATATTTTAATAGTGTTCGCTTGGAAATTATTAAATAATTTCTGAAATGAATTGAAAAATATCTACAGAAACTTGACATACATATGTTCGAATTTCCGAATGCTATTTTTATCTACTTTGTATCATGATATACATAGATTGATTATGGGATATAAAATTTAAGCACTATTTAACACAAAAAAATCGATCTTTTGAACACAAAATATTAATATTTTTTGCTATGAAATTTTTAACTTGATAAAATTAATTGATACAATTAAATAAGTCCTTAATATTTTCGTAAAACAAAATTTTAATTGTCTCAATGATTTTATAAACATAAGTTTCCAGACACCTAATACTTTTGCAATATTTCTGAAAATATTGTAGCAACTAAAAGCATTCAATCTAGACAACGAGAATTTAGTGTGAACTTTTTAAAATATTGGTTTACGTTCTTTTTTGCGAATAAAATTATAGTGCACTGTGAGGCAAGAAAAAAATCTGAATATATCTTGAATACAATGTTAATTCGAATTTTCTGATATTTTATTCTGAAAAATCGGACAAGTCGTTCTTGAGATATGCTTCAATATCTCAAGATCGTGCAACCTCGTTTATTTTACAAATTCAAATTTACCGACAGAACTAGAGGCAAAAAAGTGGTTTATAGGCTTAGTAATTCATAATGACGTAATTCTGAATGGACTGAGAAATCCCGTACCGCAGAATCAGTGTTGCCCTGTATAATCAATAAAAGGCGAAAAAAGCGATTTCAAGAAGTCATTGACAGCTTTTTGTATAACAAGAGCGGCATCTGACGGAGTTTTGAACGAGATCCAGCTCTTAATATTGCGGTTACGTTTAAAAGTCAGACACAGATAGATTTACCAACTTAGCTTATTGCTATTAGCACTTTCTAGGCGGTTTTGTGTACACATAATAAACTGATTGTAAAAATGACGATGCAAAATCGTCAACAAATGTTGTCACATTACAACTATTATTATAACTAATTATTATTTACAACTATTGAACATATTTAAGCGAACACTTGATGGTTTTTAAATAATTCGACACATTATACCAATGTGATATTAATTCACATACATGATTGATGCACTATTGACACTGAATGTTGTCGTTTTGTACACGGATGTGGTCGATGTTTCTCTAGCTGTATGAGACATAAAAACCCCATTACATTTAAAACGATAAATGTAATTTCGTATTTTATCAGGATTAATGGAGTGTTAACAATAGTTCGAAATTGATCTTATAAATTTAATCATAAATTCATTTGATCAATAATTAATATATCTCAGACAATAATTTTGAATGATTTAAACCTTCTGAAGTATAATTTAAACAATAACATGAATATTTGTAAAATTGTTTTATAAAATACAAACATCTTTTTTGATGTTGTCTCACGTGTCAGTTTATAAAATCATAAAACTTCAATGTATTTTTGGTAGCTTATTTTTTTATAGAGATTTTATAGCTTCTCTTAGATGTTATGTAAATTTTTTATTAAATCCCCTTCACCTTGAACGAAAATTTTTTCATAATAATATTGTTTGCAATATATGAGTAGTCATAAGTATTATTAGCCCACATTCAATTAAAATCTGTTTTTTTTTTTTTTTTTTCATATAAAATTTGACACACGCAAGAAATAGTGTATATTATAAATTTTAATCTGTATACGAGTACGTATCCCGTCCAATTTTATTATCTTGTGATATTTTTTTACCACTGTCATCAACATTTTAATGAATTTAGAAGTTTTGTTACTAAGAGGCAAAGCAACCGCTTTTCAAAAAAGTGGGCGTGGCTTACAGTCATTACTTCCTTTAAGGGTATATATATATTTGCAATGTTTTATTTTAATCGGTTTAGTAGAAAAAAATCGAACTTAAAGACGCCATAAAACCGAAATTTGAACCAAATTTAAAAAACCATTTAACCGTTTTACTGGGCACTGATTTTTTTTTATTTTACGTAGGCATTATTCAGGCAATTTTTTTCCTTATTGCAGTATGTTATCAAAATGTTTAGATCTATGATAAACATTCTCCTAGTGATTTCTCTAATTGTTTTAAATTTTACATACGAGAATGATTCCTAAAGACTTAGACAAGGCAAATAATATAGAAAATATCCACAACGAAAGCCTTTGTATAAGCTCTACTACCTTTCAATACCTATGAACACATAATGCCTATTTTTGGTAGTGTGAATATAGGTGCTTTCGATGCACATGATATACAAATGTAGGACAAATTTGTCAGAATCTTGATAACAACCAAAATGTCAGCAAATTACAATTGTCGCTAAACGAGTATTAAATAAATAAAACCAACATAAACTTTGCAGTAAAAAGGTTACATTGTAAGCGGAAAGCAAATAAATAAGTAAATATGAGCATAAATAAATTAAAACAATTTGTGTTATAACTTAATTTTATAAATTTTTTTTTACATACTACAAAACGTGCGCAACATAAATTTGTAATGATTAAATATGACAAACAATTGTAATGTATTTATGTAAATATTTATTAACATATATTTACAGTCAATTACGCTTATAACGAACTATAACATATAAACAATGCATTTTACAGTATCGGTTTAAAGCATTTTACGCTACATTCAAATTCATTATAACAATGACGGATTATAAATATTTTTTGTTTCATTTATTTATTTGGATTTTAAATTTATTTTTACAATTATAAACCATCGCCGGTTGGTGTTTAATTTACATGTTCAAGTGTAATTAAAAATTAATTGACACAGGTGAGAATAAAATCACACACTACAATACATGTTTACATACATAATAAAAAAAAACTTACACAACCCTTAGAGACATAATATTTTTTTACAATTTTCATTAAAAAAAGAAAAACAAATCCTTTTTTATTTCAAATAAATGTGGCAAAAAAAAAAAAATTAAATTTAATAAATAAAATTCACATAAAGACATTGATATTTATTTATGGATATGTGAATGTATTGAAAAAAATATATAGTTATTATTATTTTTTTTTTACAGTTGTTACATTCTTGTATATGAATTCAAATGCAGATGCAATTTTCAGATGCTAAATACGTGATAACAAAATAATAAATCCTTTTAAAACAGCAACTACAACAACATGCACAATGAGAAGATTTTCTAAAACAACAAAAGCGAGAAGAGCATCATGCAATAATCATTGCAATACAGAAAGTATTATCAATGCCTAGAAACCAAACAAGCGAGATTTTTATTTTATATCGAAACAAACACATTTATACACACACCAGCATCTGAAGCAGATGCAACAAAAGTATAAAAAAAAAAAAAATACATATAATAAAGCATTCAAAATAATGTTGCATGCTCTGTACACATATACTATGTTGTAGTATCCCTGCAAACATTTCAAAACAATTTCATTTATATATTTTCAGGACAATTACAAGAAAAATAAAAGATTTTGAGTCTGTTTATTTAGCTCTTGCAAAAGTATGTTGTTTTTTCTTCAAAGACAAGTTTTTCCTGACAGGTGTATAGTTCGGCTTTGGAAAATGTTTGTGGGGTTAGGTAAGGAAATGTCTGTATATTTGTGTATTTTTAGTGTGACTAGTGGCATGTATTGTAAAAATCCATAATAATAATTTTTTTCTTTTATAAAATGCTAATGCAACTACAGCATTAAAACCTGATGTTAAATGAGAAAATAAAACTACGAACAATAAAACAACAAGAAAAAAGGATGCACAAATATCCTGTAATGTTCCATTATATATGTTTTATATTGTATGTTATATGTACATATGTATATGTGTATTGACGTGATTTCACACAGTGTTGTCAATTGCTAAAAAAATATATTTTTAAACGGAAATTTAAAAATAATCCTTAATTACATAAGTCATTAAGTTACAAATACACTCTCTCAAAATTACACCTAAATTTTATACTTCTCCCTTCAAAAGATTTTGGCTAAGAATTGTTAATGAAATACTTTTTGTATTTAAGAACATTAAAAGAGTAATTCATATTGGTTTTAAAAAACTTATTTGGCGGTAAAATGAAAAATATATGAATATATGACAATGTGCTTAAAACACTGCTTCAATGACAAAATATACTAAAATATAATCTTAAGCATAACCATTGAGAGAAATGTAAAATCTACAACGTCTATTGTCACATTAAAAATTTAGTATTTCTTTTCGCTTTTTTGACACCGTTCGTTTACAACTTGTAAACTCACAGAATATAATGCTTAATGTTATTTAAAAAATTTGACAATGAATACATACAGTGTTGATATACAATTGACACTGAATTGTGTCATATTGTAGACGGATGTGGTCGATATTCTACAGAAGAGATAAAATATATATAAACATTAAAATATGGAAAAGTAGAGTCATGTATGAAAATGTTATTTGTGTAGAATATTAAGTTGATACTAAAATTTTTATGGGATTTATGCACTTTAAAATTATTTTCGGAAGAAGAGTTCATATGGGAGCTATGGTCAATTATGGACCGATCACGAAATTGGCACACGGATTTATACTTACATAAAACTTATTTGTGCAAAATTTCATTAAAATATTTATATTATTTAAGGTATTTATGAGTGTTAAAACTCTATACCGGGAGGACCTTTGTATGAGGGCCAGGTGAAGTTATGGGCCGATCATCACCAAATTCAATAGGCTTCGTTCTTGTGCAAAAAAAAAAAAAAAAAAAATAAGAGCGAATGTTATATTCGGCTCAGCCGAATTTATATACCCACCATCAACTTTTTTTCAATTGGCCAGTAAATGGGCGAACTACGCCCATTTTTTGTTTCCGAGTTTACATTTGTCCATAAACTATTTGTGCAAAATTTCGTTGATTTTAACCTTATATGGGAGGTGGGCAGTAAAGTTGGCGGACCGCGACCATTTTTTGGTTTCCAAGTTTATATCGACCCCCAAACTATCCGTACAAAAATTCGTTGTCATACATGCTTTTGTTTAAGAGATATAAGCAGAAAAGTATGAAATTAAGCTACAACGGACACCCTGTGTTTCTAGTTTTTAGCCCATAACTTTTTTGTTTATTAACCGATTTTGCTTATTTTCAATAATAAACAAACCTTATATAAGATAAATATTTGGGCCCCCTACATTGTTCCGTTTGAGCCCTATCCTGCTTTCAACAGACAGACGAATAGACGGACAGACGGACGGACATAGCAACATCGACTCAGAATCGAACCAGGACCCAGAAAATATATGCTTTATGGACCCTTAAATTATTCCTTCGACATGTTACACACGGAATGACAAAATCAATATACCCCCATGTCTTTGATGGTACCAAATTTCATTAAATTATCTTCAAAATTGTGACATGTACTTTGCGCACAAGCTTTACATGGACAGCCATCCAGACGGATGGATAAAGTTAAATCGACTCAGAAATTGATTCTGAGTCGAACGGTATACGGTATATAAGATGGTAGTCCGAAGATTTTTTTTCTGCGTTACAATATTTGCACAAACACATAATACCCCAACCACCTATGGTGGTGTAGGGTATAAAGATTTTATGTAAAATAATAACACAATGGGATTGATATAACATAATCTTAAATCAAATAAATTTAGCAGTTGTCTCGAATAATTTTCCAAATTGTTTACTTATTTAATTAATTCCAAAATTATTGTCCACATTAATTTTCACTTTTTCACAGTGCAACCACTTGTAGTAATTTAAAAAAACAGGAGAAAAAAATCTTATATAAATAAAATTTATAACATACTCATACTTCGTTTTGTTTGTATTTTTATTTATTGTATTTGTTCAAGGATTTTTTTAAGAAATATATGGAGGAGAGTGCAGTATGTCACGAACGACAATTTGAAGGAGCAATGCACTTAATGCGCATACAAATGTATTCTTATGTTCCATACAATAAGAGTACTAGTACTCCGTATAATACGTGTGTGAATGTTTTATATTATTAAAGGGTTTTACGACGTCGAAGTCCTAGAAACTAGTGTACTTTTCGAATTTTTATTTATTAGATCATTTTGATCATAAGTACCTGATAAATTGTAATCAAATAGATATATTTTGTTATAATTTTTAACAACTCTAGTGATTTACTTTTTTATCCTATATTTATTCCTATAAAATCTAAATTTAATAAGAAACCCTATAACAGATATAGAGTTTTATATGAACCCATATGTATGTAAGTACTTTACCTAAGTACATATGTATGTACATATATAGTATGTACAATGCAAATGTATAATATTGTACTATTTGAATACAGATCTACTACATGTTTACAATATATCCCAGCAAAATAAATGGAAGTCATTTTTGAGGAAGTACTCTACTTCCAAAATATCAAATAGTGTATGTTTTCTTCTTCTTTAAGTTATTTAAACAGCATCTGCAGATGTTATTAAAACACGATTCAAATGAAGTTTACTGTTGCAAAACATTGATGAACGGTTTCTGTTATCGCAAATATTTACCTTGTTGAGCATAAAAAATTATGTCTATTTTTAATAAAAATTGCTTTAAAAACGACATTTGTTTTTATTCCGGGGTCTCGAAAATCCCTCGATTTGATATTAAAAAATCCTGAATCCCGGGATTTGCAAAAACCGGTCCCGTTTGGCAAGTGAATAGGCGTCAAAAAAGAGAACATCCTCCAATGACAAGCCTATGTTAAATTCATTGGAAATTATCCGAATTTGCACTACTTCTGGATCACAAGTTCAGGATCTTATTGACTTCTTTCGATGTTGTTTTTTTGCTGGGATATTATGAGTATGTAGTGTAGAATCTGTAGTAAGTAATACTACTTACTCCTTTTTTTTTCAAGGAAGCCTCTTTATTATACAGATGCATAAATATGTATATAGATACAACCATTTACTCTAAGTATGTTTGGGATTTTCTTCATTTTATAAGAGCAACAAAAATATGCTACGTGTAAATGTTTTTAAAAAACCATCTAGAGTTATCAACTTTAAGTTTAAGTATAATGGGTTTGTATTAATCTAAATAAAACTGCATGTTGTATGTACTTATGTATTATACTCAATGTATTATAAAATTTAATTTTTAGATTTTCATTATTTTCATTTTGAGTATTGTGAAAGCAAATGTGTGTGTTGTTGAGAAGAATGGAATTTTTAATTTTAAACTACATATTAAAATTGTTTTATATAAATTTTGTGCTAATCATTTAATATGCGAATTTCATTTCTTTATGTATATTTTTAAGAAAGTGTCAAATTTTATGTGATTAATTTGAATCTTAATATTTCAATGCAAAACCAGTAACAGTACTACACGGACGGACAGACGAACATTGTTATTTCGAAACCCCTACCAACAAGGACCCAAAATATATTTATTTATATACTTTATGGTCCTGGGTTAATATTGCAGAAAGGACAAACTTATATATACATACTTTTTAACTTTGGTGAAGGGTATAGAAAAGTAATTAAACTGAATGTTAATTTAATTTTTCGCAAATTTTTGATCAATTAGCTAGATATTTCTGAATATATTTGCATTATAATTAATATTTAAAAAAAATATTGATCATTATATTTTTAACATATATTTTACACATAAATTTAAATATACCTACGTCAAATATGTTTAAAAACAAAAGAAAAAAAATGTATACTTTTAGAAAGTCATTCACCTTTCTAACCCAAATTGTACAAACATTTTTGTATATCCATTCATCGAAAAAAAAAAAAAAAACAGTTATTGATATTTTTCAATAAAACAAAATAAAAAAAAAAACATCTGCAGTCTTAACAATACAGCGGCAAAAACCAGCAAAATTAAAAAAACTGAAATCCTTTTGATATAAAACATACAAATGTAACCAGGCATAAATACCATATAATGATCAAAGTATTGACCATAAATAAACGAAAATTGAGGAATAACTTAAACAAAAAAGAAAAAAAAACGATAAAATTGAAATGAGTTAACGTTCAATGATCCGTGAAAAGAGAAAAATTAAGAAAAAGAAAAACATAAAATAAAATTAAAAAAAAAAAAAAATGCAAAAGTAAAATGTTTATCGAAAGGATAATTTCAAATTACTAAAATTAAAAAACTGATATGATGAAAAGTAAAATAAAAATTAAAGAAAGTTTTATAATCTTAACAAGTCTATTAAATAATTGGCTTACAAAACATTGTTTTTGTATATGTTTAATGTTTAAGTAGTTGTTGGTTTTAATTGTATTTAAAAGATTCTTATATTTTTTGTGTGTTTTTTTTTTTTACTTTATTTATATTTTAAGTCTGTCCAGCTGTCTCCTGTCTTAATATAATAATAAACAATATTTGTCAGACAATCACAAACACATACATACATTTATACATAAATGTTCATATTTTATCTCAGTTCCTAATGTATCTGTGTGTATAAATATAACTATGTATGTATATATTTATCAGTTTAATACTCGTACATTTATATATTTTGTTTTTGTTCTTGCTCTGATCTTGTATTGTATGGAATTTTTCTGTCTGTCGTCATGAACTTTTGTGAACATCTGCTCATCGGTTTCCTTTATTTTTATTTTGTTTTAAGTCCGTTTTTATTTTATCTTTCTACTAAATAACAGAATTTTAATGTTTTTGTTGGGAGTTCTTTTTTTTCAGAATAAAAAGTTGAATTTGGAAATGTAAATCAAATTGTTAATAGAACTAACATTTTAAGTTAAGTTTAAGTCTCATTTTAATATTGCAAAATTTAATTTTATAATTATAGTTTAAAAACCATTACAACGAATTAATTTATAGGCAAGTTTCAAAGTATTTAATTCTTTAATTCAATTTTCAAATTTGAATACAACTTTATATCATAGTTACTCCGTAAAATTATTTATAATAATTTAATTCATAGACTTATTTTTTTATTATTAACATGTAACTAATTCCTTAAAAACTTTTCAATTTATTAAAAACATATTGAATTTAATATAAATCTCTTAAAAATTATCTTTAGAAAAATGTTCTTAATTCAATTCAATTCATAAAAGTTTAAAAAGCAAAAATAAAATGTCAAATATTTAATCGATTTGGGGATTTAAATTAACAAAAAATTTCATTATTTTATAGCTGGATGTAATTATTTATGAATTAATTTAAGAAAGATTTATTTGTATTCGAGCAAAAGCCTTTCAAGGAATATAGTTGAAAGCTGTTTTTTTTTTTAAAGAAATGTAACAAATATTAAAATTTGTTCTCTCGAATAATTGTCACAATTTAACACGTTATTGAAACAAATTAAACGATTTGTTAAAAATGTAAATTGTTGCAATAACTTTTTTAATGGTATCAGCTTTAAATTATTTAGCTAATTGTATAAATTATTTAGTTAATCAAAAAAGTGATAATAAAAATAAAGTGATCATCTAAGTGATTAAATATACAATTGTTTTAATAAGTTGATTTACATTTACTAAAATAATTGATACAATTGTTCAAGTGATCAAAATTTTAAATGTTCTCATATTTCGATTAAAAAATAAATATCAGTTTTCAATTATTTTTATACCCACCATTTCGTGTGTAACATGTCGAAAGAATCATTTAAGACCCCGTAAAGTATATATTTTCTGGGTCCTGGTTCGATTCTGAGTCGATCTAGCTATGTCCGTTAATAAACAAAATCGGTTAATAAACAAAAAAGTTAGTGTAAAAACTAGAAACACAGGGTGTCCGTTGTAGTTTCATTTCATACTTTTCTGCTTATATCTCTTAAACAAAAGAATGTACGACAACGAAATTTTGTACTTATAGTTCGGGGGTCGATATAAACACGGAAACCAAAAATGGGTGTGGTCCGCCCACCTCCCATATAAGGTGAAACGTCAACGAAATTTTGTACAAATAGTTCAAAGACCAGTGTAAACTCGGAAATAAAAAATGGGCGTGGTCCACCCACTTTACCGCCCATCTTCCATATAACGAAAAATTTGAAAAAGTTGATGGTGGGTATATAGATTCGGCCGAGCCGAATATAATATTCGCTTTTGTTCTTATTATTAATTAAAAATAAACACAAATTATTGAGTAATTTAACATACAATTCTTTTAATATGTTGAATTTCAATTACTAAAATATTACATATTTATCATTCGTAATTGAAATTGGATTTAATTTTTTTATATATAAAATTTGTTAGAATACTTTGATTTTGATATACAAATATTTGAAATCATCTTAAAATTCTGTTTAAGAATTTAATAAGAAATTTACGAAAATATTTTTTTGGTGTTTTAAAATTAAACAAAATAAGAATTCAGCTGTTCAGTTAAACAAACCCTCAATGAATCTGTTGGAATCTTGAAAGATATTTAAATGATAAATCTTAATTGCATGTTGTAAACACTTAAATGTTTTAAGTACCTATTTTAACTAAACATGTACTTGTACATACATACAAACTCATATATATATGTTAGTATTTATATGAAAAGTAAAATTATATGGACAAGATCTTCCTGTTAAAGGAAACAAAAACTAGTTTAAAGATCTCGTCAACAATTTTGTAAGATGATCTTTTGTATCTTTTTTTTTTTTTTATTTTAAATGTCTTTCTTTGCATTTTGTCTTTTTTTGTTGTGTACGAGTTTCTGTCCGAATTGATGCTGACAATTATAATTAATGTCACTTGCTTGAACAAATTACAAACGGAAATACGGTCGTAACAGCTTCAGCTTCATCAGTAACAAAAACAAATATTGCAAAAAACAAAAAAAAAAAAAGTAATAAAAATAAAAAGGAACTTAAAATGATCTTCAGTTATAACACTTATTTTATTCATTTTTTGTGCAATTTTTCATTGAGAATTTTGTTGTTAAATTCATTTTTTCTTTGGGTTTATCATGATTTTGAAAAAGGATGCCTGTGACTGCTTACGTTTGTTTTCAACTACTAATTATATATTATCAGCTGTACTTTTATTGTTGTTTTTGTTGTTGTTATTGTAATTTACACATACACTATTTAGGTTATTCAATGGGCTAAAAACGTGTTTAATCGCTAAAAAGCATGTGTATGCCAAACATGAAACACATGTTCTTCTGCATCGCAGATGAAAACGAAGAATCTGAAGAAGACAACAGACAGACACATCAATTAAACTAGTGGAAAAAAAAAGAGCAACAACAGCAGAATGAGAAACAATCAATGGCAACAAAATCCTTAAACAAAGATGCTGCAGCATTGTACAAACACACAACGAAACATTTTGAAAAGAAAAACATCTGGTGTTTTGTAGGTCCACGACTTTTTTTCTTTATGTTTGTTTTTGACTTGAAAAACGCGTTTATACTTTGCCACAATTGACATAAATCGTAAAATCTACAAATCTTATTATATTTACACTCATACACTGAATCGCAATTTACGTTAAGAATCGAACATAATGAAACCTGTTTACTTGTCCGGTTCCTTTGCCTTTTTGGCCAATTGAATTCAAGCAGCAATGACTGTTTAAATTCATGAATGAATTTTGTATTTTTTTTTTATTTTCGAATTGTATTCATTCTTACCTTTTTCTCGGTCAGTTTTTCACATCTACGTTGCTTGCAGATTTGATGACTTTTATCGTTGCGACAGGGAGCACAATCACCACAGTTATCTTTCCGTTGACAACCGATGCATTCGCCACAACGTTTACGTTTCTTTTTTGACTGGAAAATGTTAGAAGGCATCTATAAGAATTTGATCACAATTGGTTTTTGTTTTTGCAAATGAATAATTTACAAGGACAACAAAAGGAATAGAGAATAATTGAATACATTTCTATTTCATATTTGTGTATTAAAAATTTTTATTTTTTACTTTATTCATAAAAAAATAAATATATATCTATAAGTCCTTTATGGTCTTTCGTTCTTTTTTACTTCTATTACGGTTGCAATTTCCAGCAATTCCGTATTATTTTTTTTTTACGATTTCAAGAAAATCCGTATTATTTTTCTTTATATACTCATCTATTCCTTCGTTTTCCTAATACATATTCAATGGTATAACTTACCTGTTTTTCCCCGGTACCATCATTACTGTCTCCTATGCCCAAACTACTTATGGGACTCTTAAAATTAGCAGTACTTGAGACAGCATCTACTTGGCCGGGATTGCTGGGGTCCACATCCATGGCACTAGCCTCGGATTCGGCACTGGACTCCAGCGAATGGGCCCGATTTTTCCGTCTCTCTTTCTTTCGGGCATCCACTCTGGCCACCGGCGAGTTTAAAACTTTATCCGCCTTTAGAGGCGTAGTGGTCGAGGGTGTGGGTGTATGTGGCTGAGTAGTGTGTGGTGTATGAGATCCCGTACTAGTGTGGGTCGAATGGGGTGTATGATAACCAGCATTACTAGCACCCACGCCACTATTGGAAATATCCATCATTGACGAACTGCTGGCACCATCGTAGGAGGGTGTAGGCGTATGCATGCCCAGAGGCGTGGCTATGGTATTTGGTGTATTCGATGTAGTAGCACTCATGTGTGAACCATTTGAATTTGTATTGAGATCAAATGCTGACATAGAATTATCCTTTTTGCTAAGCGAAGACAATGACGACAGGGATAGTGACGATGAGGTGGATTGTATTGAGGGCGGTACTAGTGAACTGGGCGTGGGGGGAGCATATGAAGGTGTTAGAGGTTGATATAGCAGCGGATCGGATGTATAACCACTCGAAACGGAACTAGATAATGTTGGTGCTATATCACGACCTGGCAAGGCGGCTGGCACTAATGGATAGGCGGGCCGATGATGAGGATGAAAAGCATTGGGCGGCACTGGTGGAGGTGGTGCCCCCAATGGTGCAAAACCCGTTGAAGGCGGTGTGATACTGGTTTGCAAACTAGTCAACTGAGTAAGAGGTGAACCCACACTCACCATACCGGGTGAACTGACGGATATACTAGCTGGTGACATGGCTACGGTTTGCAAAGAATTCAAAGATGGATTTATGCCCGCCGCACTGGTGGTGGAAGAGGCCGTAGGCGGTATAGGTGTACCATCGGCCATCAATTGATCGAAGCCATGAAATTGACTTGAAAAGGAGGGCAGTTTTGAAAATGGCTCAAAGCCACTCTTTGGTTGCGTTGGATTGGAACTGGAGTTGCTATTTGTATCTTTGGACTCCATTTCCCAAGGGCGTGTGTAGTTATTATTAGAACCGTTAGTTTGAGAACTTACAGAATCATTGGTATTACTATTGCTGGTCGAACTGGCATTTGTGTTGTTGTTATTGTTGTTACTGTTAGTGTTTGTGTTATTATTTCCCGGGTTGGAACCATTTTGATTTTCAACTGTGGCAACGGAACTTGAACCATTTGTGGCCGCCGGGGCATTATTATTGTTATTATTGCTGGTAGTCGACGTTGAGTTATTGCTGGTACTTGTGGGTGTTGACGATTGTAATGGCTGTTGAGTTTGCTGAGACTGTTGTGGCTGCTGCTGCTGTTGTTGTTGCTGTTGAGGCGGTGGTTGCCTCGCATAATAATCCCAATGTTGTTGCTGTTGTAATTGATGTTGTTGATACAACTGCTGTTGAGTATGCTGCTGACTATGCTGCTGTAATCCCGGATATGCAACGTGATGCTGTTGATACTGTTGCTGATGGGGATGATGCGGTTGAAATGTGCCCGTTGTTGAGGGCGCTTGATAGGCGTGTGTATAATGATGACTTAAACTGCTTAAATGTTGCAAATGTGTATTGTGCAAATTGCTTGATGTAACAGCAGAAGCTGATGTTACGTGGTGTTGTTGATTTAGATGTTGTTGCTGTTGCTGATGTTGTTGGGCCTGTTGCTGCTGCTGTTGATGGTGATGCAGTAGAGTGTTTGCAGACGTTTCTTGTGTACCGCCGCTAGATTGTGCCACTATTGAAGACGCCATTTAAATTTACCCTGTTGCATGGCCGTTTTTGTAAGCACTCTTAACAGGGGGTGTCAGTCAGAAATTCTATTATTTACACTTACAACTTGTACCAAGTTGTGTGTGTGTGTATGTGCTTGTTTGTGGGTTTTTTTCGAAAATGTGTGTATCCTTCGTTAAACTTTTTTCCCCAAATAAAAAAAAAAAAATTAAACAAAAAATGAACTTAAATTTTTTGATTCGTGTGGCTGTATGAAATTTGTACCTTAACTTTTGTGCTTTAGTTTTTGTTTTTCTTTTTAACTTGTTTTTTTTTTTTTTTATTATTGGATAAAATAGTTTTTGTTGTTGTTTTAAATATTTGTACACTTGTTGTTGTTTTACACTTTTGAGGTAGTTTTTCAAAATAATTTAAGGGTTTTATTTATGCATATTTTGTTTGTGTTTTGTTTTTTTTAAACTTTTCATAAAATCACTGGGAATATCTTTTATATTTTCTTAAGAAACTTACTACAACACTATTTATATATTTGTAGTTTTATTATGTTATTTTTATAATTTTTATTTTATTTAATTATTTTTGTAATTTTAATAAGTTGTACGTATTTCGTTATAACTTTTTGTGTATTTTAGTATTTAGCAAAAAAAAAAAAAAAGTTATATTGAATATGGAGTAAATTTGTTGATTTTTATTCATTCATTTGTTTTTGTTTTTTGTTTTATTGATTATATAGTTTTATGTAATATTTGAAAAATTTGTAATTGTGCAGACTATATTTTGTTTATATAATTTATTTATTTATTATTATTTTATACTAACAATGGTAATTTTGAATAAAAAATTTTGTTGTTTTTTGTACTTTAACTGTTATAAGTAATTTTATTTTCATTATATATTTTTAATTTATTAAACTTGAATATTTTGCAAAAAAAATTTGTAATTTTTTAAAAATTTGTATGTTTTGGTTTGAATTTTGTGTTGTTGTATTTTTTTTTTTTTTTTATTTTTCCAAAAATTTGTATGGTAATTTATTTTTTTTTTATATATATTAATAATTTATCAGACTTGTTTAAAAGATTATTTTATGTTTTTTATTAAAAATTTGTTGTTTTTGTTGTTGTTATTTTTTATACTATTGCGTTGCTAATAAATTTTGTTAAAATTGTATTTTGTACTTTTGTTTAGTAATTATTTTGTTTTTTGTTTATAAAAATATATTTATATTAATATAATTTTTAGAAAAAAAACATTGATTTGGATGTTTTTGTTTAATATTTATTAATTATTTTTTGGGGGTGTAAATTTGTAGGTTTTTTTTATTTATTTATTTTTATCTTTAAAACTTTTCTTAAATTTGTGGCGTTTTCTTGTTTTATTTTTTAATTTTATTTTAATTTATTGCTTATTTATTTTAAAAATTTAATTAATTAATTTTATGTCTTCCTTGGGTTTGTTTGTTTTGCTTATTAGTATTTTTTTTTATTTATTTAAATCTTAATTAACAATGGTTGACTTATTTAATAAATTTTAGGTTATTTAATTATTATATTATGTATACGTATTTATTTTATTATTTATAAAGAGAAAATTTTGTAAATTTTCATAAAATTTGTTTGGTTTAGTTAAAAATTTGCTTTTATTTTTTTATTTGTTGTTTTACAATAACTTATTCAATTTTATTTCCATTTAAATTTTGACTTTTTTGCGGCAATTTGTTTTCTTTAAATTCATGTCTGTAAAGAAAGGAAAAATATCAAAGTGGGATATTAATAAATAGAAAAATATAATTGAAATAACAATTACCCAATTCACAAATTCTGTTGTATTATTTTATGTCTGTTTATATAGAAACTATTTAAATAAAATTGTTTCTGCTTACAAAAAGTTCTATTTGAAAAACATGCGGAAGGATGCGACAGATGTTGTGAATTGGGAAAATATATCTTAAATTTAATTTGTAATGCAATTATATTCAATTATATACCTGAAGATCAAAAATGTTAAACCTTTCCTTTATAAATTAAGATTTTATTAAATAGGAACTTAGCTACAAATATATTTTTTATTGTACCAAACAAATTTTCTTTAGCAACAAATAAACCGTAATTGATATGGATTAATTAATTTTTGTATTAATTTAAAGTATCTATATAATTAGTAATATTGTGTGCTTTAATTTAAACGACTCTATACCTGGTTAAAACTGTTTTTTTAACACTTTTTTTTTTGTTATGATAGCAATGTATTATATATGGTACCCCATGCATTTAAGGATTAATGGGGTGGCAAGTTGATAACTACCACGGAGTTTATACACTATTAGTGTTATTTTGTACACGGATGTGGTCAATATTTCCCTGGATGTAAACACTTAACATCGCAGCAATTGATGCCAAAATAGTCATAATAATAATTCTGAAAAGTATCATTTAATTTCTTCAAAAGCTGCATAAATTAGGGACTTATTTTTTTACTAAGTAATTAGTATAACAATACTAGTGAAGACTTTTAACAACTTAAATATTAATTATAATAAATATTTCAATATACTTTATATAACAGTTTATATAATTTATTATACATACAGTGGTGGCCACGAATTTAAGACACGACATGTAACGAACTAAGTTGTGATAATTATTACAACCCTGCAATATAAAATTAGATTTTGTTAATTTTTCAGTGTACCCTGTAATGTTAAGATCAATTACCGTTATTTGGTTTTGTTTGTGTATACATTTTGTTGCTGTTTTTATTATATTTTCGTAAAAACGTGCTTTTGAAGCTGGTCACGAATTTAAAACATATAAGAAATATTTGGTTTTTAAGTGATTTTTTGGTGTTTTTTGAAGCTAAAAGGTAAGTAATGAATGTTTTATTCCATTTAATGTTAGAATACATCAAAATATTTAGTTAGAAATGGCCAGAGGTACTTGGAGTTCGGATGCCGAGCGAAAATTGATCCAACAAATGAATACTGATGGAAAAACAGTAATGGAAATTTCCAAGCTACTAAAATGTTCCAGATCCAAGATTTACAATGCACTGGAACACATCAAGCAACATGGCACTACCAAAAATGTCAAACAGCACCCTAGAGCCCGAAAAACTACACCCAGGGAGGATAGCTTAATTTATAAATCAGCTGCTAAAGATCCTTTCAAGAGCTCAAGTAAAATTAAAAATGAGATTTCATCGGATTTTGGTATTAATATATCGTCCAGGACAATAAGAAGACGTCTGAATGAGAAGAACTTACGTGGGTGTATTGCACAACGTAAACCACTTGTGTCAAAAAAAAATATTAAATCCCGACTAGCGTTTTCAAGAGAAAATCTCAATAAGCCGATGACATTTTGGAAAAATATACTTTGGAGCGACGAGTCGAAGTTTTGTCGCTTTGGTTCTGATGGAAAACAGTACGTATGGCGTCCTCCAAACCTGGAGCATCACCCAAAGTACACCCTTAAAACGGTTAAGCATGGTGGTGGAAATGTCATGGTGTGGGCAGCATTTTCCTGGCATGGTGTAGGTCCCATTCAGAAGATTATCAATAAAATGGACCAGCATATTTACAAAAACATACTGACAAGCATCATGATACCATTCGCTGAAGACAACATGCCTCTAATGTGGAAATTTATGCATGATAATGACCCTAAGCACACTTCACGCCTAGTGAAGAGTTGCTTAGAGGAAAATAATATCACAGTTCTGAAATGGCCAGCTCAATCCCCGGATCTCAATCCAATTGAGAACTTGTGGAATGATGTTGAGGAGCATGTACGAGCAGTAAAGCCAAAAAATTTGACTGATTTATGGGAAGAAATTCAAAAGGCTTGGTATGCCATTCCAAAGGAGCGCTGTATGGCCTTAGTTGAAAGTTTACCCAGGAGATGCGCTGCTGTGATTCAAAATAAAGGATTTCCCACCAAATACTAATATTGTTTTATGAAGCTGAGCTTTACTTTTGTGAATTAACTTTTATTTTGCCTGTGTCCTAAATTCATGACCAGGCTTAAACTTGTATTAATCTGTATAATATGTAAATAAAAATTGGAAACTAAATATAGGTAACAAACTATTGTTGATTTTTTTTCATAACATTACTAGGATCTTTAAAAAATAACATGGATCTAAAATTTGTTCGATAAGATGTAAAAATTATCAGAAATATATAAGTGAAATGTCGTGTCTTAAATTCGTGGCCACCACTGTATATTTTTTTTTAATTTTTATTAGCAGCAATTTTAGTTCATAATATATTTTATGGCTATCAAAGGTTAAAAGATAAGATAAGAAATTACTAACAAAAATGCCAAATAAGTACTTGATATGTATTTGTAACAAATATTGAATTAACTGTGTTTGAATATTATTTGAATTCCAATTAAGGTTTGATTAATAGTACATATTATACAGAATAAAAAACATACAACAATGATGTCTATTGTTAAAAAAAGTCATAAATAAAATTTCGTTAAACCACATACATAATTTTTTGTTTAAATAACAAAAACATATTTTATAAAAATTTATATTTATTTAGAATTTAGATTTTTGTTTTGTATATAACCAAAAAAAAAAAAAAAGGAATTGAAAAAATTTCTATGGACAATATGAACAATTCTAGAATTAAATTGTTTGATTATTTAACAAAATCTCAATATTGATTATTGTTTTTTTTTTTTTTTTACTAATTTGACAAATTGATTTGTTTCTATATGTCTATATACAATATGAATTTACACCGTATGTGTCAATCGTGTAGGGGTATTCATAGTTGTTGATTTATTTTAGAATGATATATGTATATAGCATCAAAAACAATGCATTTGTAATTCAATTTTGATTTACCTCAAAAAATAATTATTAAAATAATTTTATTCTATGAAACTCTGACAATTTCGAAGAAAGTCATTCGTTGTTTATTTGTCCTCCGTCCATAATTGAATTTTTAAATAATTCCTGAATAATATATTGAAATCTACTATGAATACCCTTAATGGCTATTTTTTCATAATAAAATGTATTTGTATAGAGGTAGTTCTATATAAATATTCATATATAAATATACGACTTTTTTTATTTACCGATTTGCAATTGTTTGATAAAAATAACAGCAAAAAAAAAAAAAAAAACTGTTAAGGTTTACTTTTATTTTTTATTTATTTTTAACGTTTTTTTTTTTTTATATAAATATACGATAATATTTGTGTAGTTTGGTTGAGTTTATAATACAATTCGCAAGAGGAAACACTAATTGCACGTGTATTTAAGTGCATATAAGAGATGGAGATGAATGAATGGATAGATGATGGTTAGATGGATGGATGGATAGATGTATAAATAATATACAATATAGTTTTATATACATATTTTTCTTTAATTTTTTTTTATTTTTTGGTGGGTGGAAGGGATGAAAGGTATGAAAATATATACTATTATTACGGATTTTATATTTTTCGTTGTTGGTTCTGATTCTGGTTTTGTTTTCCTCGTATTACGTTTTTTTTTCGTTTCTTGCTTTTTTTGTGCAACATTCCCCTACAAAATGCATATGCTTGTTGACCTAATTTTGATACAACGAGAAAAATAAGAAGAGCAAAAATAATGCAAAAAAAAATAAAATAAAATACCCTCATATTCATGAACAAATACAAGTACATATACATACTTACTATACATTGTAAATATGCATACATACGTATAAATGTATTTATATAATATATGGATGAATGATGGATATATGTATGTATATATTCAACATGCACAGATATCATACATCAGTAAACACTTTGTTACTGTGTTTTTTCCACCTCTTCTCCAAAAAAAAAAAAAAAATTGTATTTTGGTTTATTCATTTATTTTGGGTTTTTTTTTACTTTTTTGGTAATTTTTATTTTACCCTTTTTCTGAATTAATGTAACCATGTGCAAAACAGTTTGCACACAATTTATTAATTCATTTTTATGCAGTATTTCGCGTTAATATATATTTGTTTCTGTTTTTTCTTACGAGTGAGTGTACACTTGCATATGTTGATATTTACTTGACGTAGTACTCTACATCTACTTGCAGTAGTTTTTTGTTAAGTACTACTTTTTAGGTACTTTTTCAGGGAAGTATAATACTACTTGAGGTATGAGAATAAATGTACAAAACTAAGGAGTGTGCAGGAAAAAATCCGTGCATGCTCTTGGGCTTATAACTTTTGATGTGGTGAAAAATAAATAATTCTGTTAACTGGTTTACATTCGTCATTATGCTCACTAGCCATGTGCTAAGTTTCATGGTTATAGCGAAACTAGTTTTTCTTAAAATGGAAATTGAACAAAAAACACCAAAACAAATAATTAAAATTGTTCATGAAATCTTACGTCGGTCATATAAAACAATTACTAGGAAGGCAGATGTGTCAAAAAATACAGCTTCTTGGGCCATAATATTATACAAAAAGTTATGATCACTGAATGGAAACCTGGTAGTGGAAGAAAAATAGTATCTTCAGGCTGTAGGACTCAGACAAAATAGAAAGGAATTTCAGCGAAAATCCCCTCATCTCTGCAAGAAAAGTGTCATAAAAAGTTAATTGATTTGAATTTTTATCAGAAAAGTTGAAAGGAAATCTAGCTTGAAGCCGTATAAAGTACAAAAAAATCCTAATAGAAACTCAAAACAAGAATTTGGAGGTAAAAAAATAACGTGAAATTTCTTCGGACGAATTTTTTCATAATTATGATTAGTGTATAATAGACGATGAAACGTTCGTACAGGCTAACTTTTTTCAGCTTCCTGGCCAGGAATTCTATGTTGCAGATGCTGGAGGGAATATGGCAGAAAAATATCGTATATGAAAGAAATCAAAATTCCCAAGAAAGTTTTTGATTTGGGAAGCCATATGCATGTGCGGAAAAGAAGCACTTCATTCATAAAAAATGGTTCCATTAACACGGAAATATACGTGAATGAGTGCCTTTGGAAAAGATTGCTCCCATTCCTAAGAAAAAACAGTGTATCCACTTTTTTCTGGCCTGTTCTCGCTCCTTCTCATTGCAACAACAAATCAATGGAGTGGTAATAAATAAATTATTAGTGTTTATTTATTAATTTATTTTATTTAAGCCAATGGAAAATTTATCCTTACAGGCTAGAAAAAATTAATTTAACAAAGTCTTCAGTAAATTCTTATTATCTAAACATAATTTAAAAGTTTCTCTTGTTTGTACCGAAAGAGGCTAATCCATCAAATTGTCCAGAACTCGAGGAATTGAAAGATATTGAGCTTTAGTAAAAAATAATTTAAAGAAGATTAAAAGCTCAGCTTAAAATGAAACGGAGTTTAAAACTAAGTGAACTTATTCGAGAAAAAAAGTGACCGAAACACAATAAAACCTTTAATTGGAAGAATTCTGGAAAATATCAGATATTCCCATAAAAACCAACAGAAAATAATTTATTCTTTTATGTTTAGAACTTGAACATAACAGCCATTAATAAAAACATAATTAAAAAAAAAATCGCTCATTGGTTTAGTTTCTATAAGAAGATTTGTATGCACAGATTTTTTCATGCGCAGTCCTTAGGTAGCTATAATCTGCATTTTTCCCTAAAACTATAATGATCAAATATTTTAAACAAGTTTTGTAACAGTTTTTATACCCACCATCACAAAGATGGGGGGTATATTGATTTTGTGATTCCGTGTGTAACATGTCGAAAAAATCATTTAAGACCCCATAAAGTATATATTTTCTGGGTCCTGGTTAGATTCTGAGTCGTTCTAGTTATGTACGTCCGTCTGTTGAAAGCAGGATAGGATAACGTAGGGGGACTAAATTTGGCTCAAATATTTATCTTATATAAGGTTTGTTTGGTATTGAATTTGAGCAAAATCGGTAAAATATTAGAAATACAGGGTGTCCGTTGTAGCTTCATTTCATACTTTTCTGCTGATAACAAAATTTTGTACAGATAGCTCGAGGACCGATATAAACTTTACCGCCCACCTCCCATATAAGGTGAAACGTCAACGAAACTTTGTACAAATAGTTCAAAGACCAATGTAAACTGGGAAACAAAAAATGGGCGTGGTCCGCCCACATTACCGCTAACCTCCCATATAACGTAAAATTTTAAAAAGTTGATGGTGGGCATATAGATTCGGCAGAGCCGGATATAACATTCGCGCTTGTTATGTTTGAAGATGCTTTTACGAAGAAAATAATATTAATTTGTTTATTTATATATTTTCTAATTTCTAAATAAACTCCGAAGAAGATTTAACAGCAATATTGGGTGTTAAAATATTACATTCCTGTGTCATTAGGAAGAAGTACTTGATACGAAATAAATCGCTTTATAATATGGAAATGGTTTGCAATGCGACTGGGTTCTCTTGTTTAGAAATTATCTATATATTATTAAAAAAAAAATAATAATACTAATAATAAACAACCTCCTTGCAGAGATACAAGCCGACAAGTCGGCGACACCCAGTGGTTCCATCTGTTATTATTTTTAATTTTTTATTTTATTATGCGCCGCCGTCGCCGAAAACTTTGCCGTGGCTTGTTTCTCTGTCTCCTTGAGCTCTTTGAGTCTCAGAATTAAAAATATTTCTCTAATACATAATATGAACTGTCATTAGTTAATAAGTGTACTTCTATACCCAGAGAAAAATCGACAACACACGTGTTGAAAACGATACCGTTCTGTGTCAATAGTGAATCTGCCCCGTCTGGGTCCAAATTCTACACTGCGTATTCAAATCATTAATGAAAACTGATCTCAATTGTCATAAAGTTGACACCACTTTAGTATCGAAATTTTTTTCTATTTTTTATATTTAAAATTTCTAAACGAATGGTATCCAAAAGCAGATACAGAAAATTGTCAATGTAACTACAACCATCGTAGATTTTGCACCTATAAGGTATCAGATAGTTAAAGGTAAGATAAACTAAAGTGGACAATAAAGTTAGCTTTATCTATTTTTGGTTAATACAACTTGGTTTTAAAGTAAATTTTATTTTGATAATACGACAAGATCAAAGCCAAAAACGATTACTTTTGGCCATTTAACGTAGTGGCAAGATGCACTATTTGAACGTAACTGTCAGTAGCGGCAATATAAAAAAATAAAGAATAAAGAAATTTTTTAAATAAATGATTAAAACAAACTAAAAGACAACACCGGAACAAATATAAATATATTATTTATTTCTTTTATATAACAGAAAATATGGCAGCTCTAAATGCAAAAACTAGGGTATCCAATTATTCGGTGTTTCATTTTAATCGGCTTATTCGACAAATAATTATTTGGGCTTAAAAGTTGATCGGTTAATAACCGATTATTGGCAAGTTATTCGATTAACCGAGTAGTCTCAGTTATACACTCAAAACATCTAAACAAGACTAATTACAGTATTTAATCTATTGAAATAGTTATGATGAAGATCAAACTCTTTAATCCAATTTTTATGAAAAAAAAAAAAATAATAATAATAATAATTTTTACCTAACACTAAAAAATATTCTTCTAATTTAGCTTTATTTATTAAATTTGTTAAAGTAAAAATTAATATAATAATATAATAATTTATGAAGTTATAATATAACACTTTCTTGACGCATTTTATTAAACATTTTATCCCAACAAAAAAATAAAATCCAAAGGATATACAAGTTCAATAAACTTGTGTTCAATTAATAGTGCAAATTGGGATAATTTCTAATCTTGTTAGTGGAAGATTTTCTGTTTTTGATACCTATTCACTGAAATAGAAGTCATGTTCATGATGTAATACAAAATTGCAATGAACATACAAATACTTTTAATTGACGCAGTCTCAACGTTTTTAAACGGATTAATTCATTTGAATCTCTTTTAAATAATATCTTTGGATGACTTATTGATACTTTGAAAGCAATGAAAAGTACTTCCTTAAGAATTTCTTTTATTTATTTTTGCTGTCAAATATATGTCAATATATCACAACAATAAAAAAATCTAATCTATGAGTTCAGAAAACTAAATTTCGGTGAATCGGTTATTCGACACAAATTATTCGGTTTATTCGAAAATATACAGTTTTAAATTATTCGAACAGTTAATCGATCAAAATTATTCGGATAACCGAATGACGGTTAATCGATTGGATACCCTAGCAAAAACCTTGCGATTAAATTTAATGGTCAAATGTTCTTACCTTTATAATAACCAAAAACAGTTAAAATGACCGGTAACATCCTAACTTTAGTTATTGGAAAGTTATAATAACGGGCCTTAGTGTATTTAACTTCGAAAAGATGAGAAGCAATTATGCTTTAAATCTTTTAGAAGACAAAGTAGAGACTTTTTAAAAGCAAGTTGGAATCTAGTTTAAATTTTTTCGTAAAGAGGTTTAAAACATTAAAAAGTCCTGAATCTTTTTTATTTTTTTTTTTATAATAATAATTTTACATGCTAGAAATTTACTAGAAATTAATTGACCATCTTATACTTGGTGAGCGTGGTGGTTGCAACTGATTCTCAACTGACACTTTGGTGAGGGTAAGGTATGAATTGGCGCTTTTAACCTAGAGTGGGCAATTCCTATTTCACTAATTGGTATAAATGTTCGCAGGGATTTATAAGTTTTATTAAAGGTAACGTAACATTTTTGTCTATAACTTTTTTTAGTAAACCGATTTCGCCAATATATTTTGTAATTTAATCCTATAAGTTGTTTGCAAAATATATCCACAATATTAGAGGACAGATCATTTGTTCTATAACGTTATTTTTACCCAACCGATATGATGATTTTGAATAACAAACTGCTTTGGAAAACAACAAACAATCTGGATGAATTTCATTTAATTAGGATCTGTAGCTCGGTAGTGTGAATTTGGTGCAGTGTATAAAAATATTATTACTCTGAAAGTTTTCTTATACGAGTATAAGATGTAACTACTATAAGGTGGTCCAAAATTCTTTCTTGTTCTTGAAATTATGAAAGCGGACATCATTTTTAACTTCTTGACTTAATTCCAATATCATACGATGGTTGGAACATGGTGCTACACGTCAATTTAAGTTGACATTGGCATAAAACTGAAAATTAAAACTATGATTTTTATTTAATTTTGAAACGAAGTGTGTTTTTAATTCTCTTATGCCGATTGTTTTTTATTGTTAGTTATTATTCTCATTTGAGTATCTGCATTCAAAATATTTTATTTTTAGTTATTTATATACAAACATACATATTGAAACTAATTAAAATACATGAATATAGAGTACATACTTTCATATGTATAAAACTATAGCAGTATCTGTCTATATATGTATTTATGTACATACATACATATGTATGTATGAATTTTATACATTGTAACTGTAAATAAAATGCGTTTTCATTATTAAACGAGCAGCTGCAACATTTTTCTTTCTTTATTATTATTTTTTGTTTAATAATTTTTTTATAATGTCATATGTATGTATATTTTTTGTTATTGTTGTGTATTGTAAGCTTTTAAGGATTAATAAACAAATGCTTGATTTCTTGCTGTCAATTATAGCAATTTTACAGATTTTTTTCCTTTTTGTTTTATTTTTTCAAAAGTTTAATTGAATTTCAAATGTTTTAATGAAGCATGAACATTTTTTATTATTTTTTTTTTTTTTTTTTTGCCATTGTCATTTTTAAACCATTTATAATGGTTGTGTTAACGATTCTCTACTGTCAGTTGATTGAATTCAGTTTAGTTCTTTTCGGTTGTGTTTTGTTTTATTTTAAATTTAAAGAGACCATAAAACTTTTTTCAGTTGCTGCTGTTTTTAATATTCATTTAAAGTTCAATTATTTCCGTAAGCCCTATAAGTGGAACAACGACAGAAACAGAACATCATGTGTGTATGAAAAGAAAACTTTAAATTTTGTTTGGCTTAGGTTATTTTTTTTCTTTAAAGCAAAAAAGAAAAAACGTACGGAAAAACAGGAACAGAAAATAAAATAAAAATTTGTTTTTGTTTTCACGTTTCTTATTTATAATTTAGCGGCAATGACTTCTTGAAACCGTACAAGGATATGCACACCTGTGACTTCTTTTTCTTCTTCTTCATCATGATTTTGTAATTGTTGTACTGTTGTTGTTGTTGTTACTGCTGCTGTTGTTGTCGTACTTGTACTCATTTCCCTTATTTATGTTGTCGACATTGTTTTTTTTTTTTTTTTTTTGCAATTTTAGCGTGTTTTTAAGAAATAAAATTTACACACAAGTGTGTTTATGCCCCTCCATCTACTTGATACTGTAATACATGCACACATGTAATTTTACATACTTATTTATAAGCAAACATATTTATATTTACTTATATAGTTATTTAGTACATGCACATTTACTTAATAACACGTATGTTTCAAATGTAATCGCTGTTTTATTTTTTATATTTTTACCTTAAGTATCGAACATTGAAACCTTAATGCAAATTTACTGTACTTTTTGTTAAAATATATTTTATTCTGTCGCAAATAAAAATATTTTGAGAAACAATTTTTGTATCTAAAATTATTTTTTCCAGCAATAAATGGAACAAAATAACTAATAAATAGGGAAACAAAAAATATGCAAAATCACATTTTTTGTGGGTTCAAATCAACCAAAATCTTAGTTATTTATTTGTTTCACACAATTTTAAGAATATTTTGATTCTAACCGCATATTTTGGGCTTAACAGCATATTTTCATAGAAAATTCTTATTTGAGAGCATATTTGAACAATTTAAATTGCACATTTTTGCATATTTTATACTTGAGAGCATAATTTTGCATATTTTGCACTTAAGAGAAAAATTTTGCATAAATTTTCTATTCACTGTCATATTTTTTACCAATTACTAATGAAAATCCTGCTATTAAGGACTGCGGACGAAAAAATCCGGGCATGCTCTTGGGCTTATAACTATTGATGTGGTTAATTGTTAACTGGTTTACATTTGTCATTATGCTCACTAGCCATGTGTTAAGTTTCATGGTTACAGCAAAACCATTTATTTTTTTACTAGGAAGACAGTTGTGTCAAAAAATACAGTTTCTTGGGTCATAATTAGGGATGCCAATCCCGAAATCCCGATCTCGAAAATCCCGGGATTTTTCGGGATTACAAAATCCCGAATCCCGGGATTGGAGGAAAAAAATCCCGGGATTTCATTTTCGGGATTTATTGACATAAATACAATCCAAAAATTAACTTAAGGCACGACAGAAAATTAAAATATTTACAGAAAATTTTCAAAAATATTTTAAAAATCGATTATGTAGATAAGAACATTATAGGTATGTTCGTTTGTATGCTATTCTTACTAGTTTTGCCAGTATTTTACTCAAAAATCGTTTCTGAGCTCACAAAAATAGTAAAAGTAGTAAACATTTCAAGAGAAAATAATTTACTATTTTGCTATATTTTACTTGAGAAAAACTAGAAATATATTTTACTTCCAAATTTCTATTGAATTATGTTTATTTATTTAACGATTTTTGTTGGAATTTGTGGTCCATTTTGAACGAAGTCTTTCAAATTTTTGATTTATTATTTATATTTTTATAAAACTTACGTATACATAATTATATTGTAATACTAATTTATGCACCTTTATGATCTTTGGAAAGGGCCTGTTTATGGGAGTTGTAGTCAATTATGGACAGATCATTTTAAAAATTGGTACATTGATTTGTATTAAACAATATTTGCTATTTCGTCTACACATTGATATTTTTGCCGGATTAATGCATGTTGCAGTAAATTAAATTAGGTCTTTGTATGCGGCTTATGTTAAAAAAATTGATTTGGTAAGTTTAAGGTTACAAACGATTTTATTTGTGTTGAATTCTACCACATAAGGTCAAACACTATTCTGGAATGACATCTTTCAAATCAACATGTAGTTTATATGGATGGACATTAACTATGGATGATATTCAATAATGCTTAAAATCATACATATCTTTAGATAAAAGAAATTTTATATAAAATATGTGAAAAATTATCTGCAAAGGAACATATTTGCCTATTTTTGAGATGTTTCTAGGAATCCATTTAATATAATTAAATAAACATTTTATTTTTTATTGACACTAAAATTTATTTCGTTTTCTTCTTAAAAGCTTGTTTCTTAGATTTTTTTTTAAATTTCTATTTTTAATTGTTTTACTATAATTTCAAACGAACAAACCTTATGTTTTGTTTTAAAATATAGGAATTAATTTCTTTAATTGAAATATGTATAAAAAATTTATTTTTTCCTTATATTTAAAATATGTTCTCATATGAAATATAAATCCCGAATCCCGAAAAATCCTGAAAAATTCTCAAAACAAGAATTTGGAGGTAAAAAAATAACGTGAAATTTCTTCGGACGAATTTTTTCATAATTATGATTAGTGTATAATAGACGATGAAACGTTCGTACAGGCTAACTTTTTTCAACTTCCTGGCCAGGAACTCTATGTTGTAGATGCTGGAGGGAATATGGGAGAAAAATATCGTGTATCAAAGAAATCAAAATTCCCAAGAAAATTCTTGATTTAGGAAGCCATATGCATATGCGGAAAAGAAGCACTTCATTCATAAAAAATGGTTCCATTAATACAGAAATATACGTGAATGAGCGCCTTTGGAAAAGACTTCTCCTTTTCCTAAGAAAATACAGTGTATCCACTTTTTTCTGGCCTGTTCTCGCTTCTTCTCATTACAGCAACAAAACAATGGAGTGGTAATAAATAAAGTATTAGTGTTTGTACCGAAATAGCCTAATCCATCAAATTGTCCGGAACTCCGAGCAATTGAAAGATATTGAAAGATATTGGGCTCTAGTAAAAAATAATTTAAAGAACATTAAAAGTTCAGCTTAAAATGAAGCGGAGTTTAAAAATAAGTGGACTTTTTCGAGCAAACAAGTGTTTGGGTCACAATAAAACCTTTAATTGGAAGAATTCTGGAAAATATTAGATATTTCCTTAAAAGCCAACAGAAAATTATTTATTCTTTTATGTATAGAACTTGAACATAACCGTCATTAATAAAAAATTTTGTTTAAAAAAATCGCCCATTGGCTTAGTTTCTATAAGCAGATTTGCATGCACGGATTTTTTCGTGCACAGTCCTTATTAGCATGATAGTTTCAAATTAAGCCAGATAAAATAATATTTTAAGAGCTTTTTTTTATGTGGATATTTTTATGTACACAAAACACTTTTTTGATCATTACATATTTCTAATATAAATAAAATATATTAATATATTTTAAAAGCTACATAGAAAAACAAAAAAAAAAAAAAAAAAAAAATAATAAAAAAATGAGTTTCAATTACAAAATTGCTAGTATTGATTTTGCTCTAATCAACAAAATAATAATATTAATTAAAGTAAATTAATTGATTTTTATTTAAATATGAATTATTTTTTTACTCTTAATTATTAAAACCGTTATTGAAAATTTACTAAATATTAATTAAAATACTTACTGATACACAAAAATGCTTTTGCCAATAAAACGTCAGTTTTAGTCCAAATATTTAATGCAATTTACTTTTTCAATTGTATCAATTATTCAAGTGATCAAAATTCAAATTTTCTAATATTTTTTACTAAAAATAAAACAATTTATCAGCTTTTAATTACTTTTATATTGGCTCAATTAATAAGTTAATTAATTATAAATAAAAATAAGTGACAATGTGAATAACTGAATACACAATATTTTATATTTGAAAATTATTCAAAATTAAAGTAGTTTAACAAATAAAATTCAAATTTTTCATAGAAAAATCTAAAATCCCATTTCAATTACGTATACATATCAATTATTTTATTAATTGAAATTCAACATATGTATACATAGCTATGAAAGAAATTGTATACTCAATTATTCAAATTATCACTTATTTTTATTTATATTTGATTAATTTATTAATTGATACAATTAATAAATAATTGATAGTCAATAAATTGCTTTATTTTTAGTAAAAAATACTAGACAATTTTTATTTAAATAATTTTAATAATTGATATAATTAAAAAGGGAATTGGAATAGTTTTTATCTTTGATAAATTATTTAATATACCACATTTTTCTGTGTGTTAGTCGTGATTGAAATTGGATTCTGGATTTTACTATGTAAAATTTGAATATAATTTATTAAAATACTTCGATTTTGAGTAATTTAATTTAATTATAAAAACATTGGAAATAATTTTAAAATTCTGATTAATATTTAATTTGATTTTATTTTTTAATAATTTTTCTTTCTGTGTGCGATGGAAGTAATTTGAATTGGAATTAGTTGGTAGTTTATTAAACCAAATAAAAAAAATCGTTCTCGATTTGCAATTTGTCTAAGAGCAATTTAATCTTTTATAGTTCTCGAGAACTAGAGTCAATTTAAAAAAAAGATTTATTTACAGGTTTAAAACTTTATTATAATATGTATCTAAATTGACGGAAAAATCCCTTGGAGCAGAATGAGTATTGCCTTGTTTTTTCAAGAAGTCTTATTTAGCATTTGTAACTAACACAAATTTAAATCAATTTCCAAAAATGTTCCGCTCATTATATCTATTTAAAGGAAAGAAGTAATAATAAAATCAATCATTCTAGTTATTAATATTATCCTTTTGATAATTGGAGCAAAAATAATTGAACATTTATTAATATAAGCAATTTTGTAATTGAAGTCCATTTTTACTTTTTGAATATTTAAATTCCGAAAAATTTAGAACCAATGTTTAAATGTTTTACCAAAATTATTTAATTTTAGCTTTCTTTTCTAACTGGTCCTTTTATTTACGATAAAGTATTAACAATCTACTTAGAAATGTCTTTATAGAAATAAATTTTATTTAAATTGTTTGTTGACTTGACTAAAAAGGACATTATTTTTCTTAAATTATCAGACCGACAGAGAAAGAGAGCTGCAAAAAGAGAAAGAGAGTGGGTTAAATATTTAAAGTGGGCCATAATGTTAAAACAGGCAAATTGTTTACGAAATATGTATTAAACAAATAAATTCATTCATAAAATTTTAAACTGTCTAGATGTGTGTCTGCAAGAGTGTGTGTGTGTATAACCAAGTAAATATTTGTAACAGTAAATGTGTGTTACAAGGTGAAGGTGAAATATGAGTACAGCAACAACAGGCCATACGAAGAAATTTGTTATTGTTGTTGTCGTCGTTTTTGTTATTAAGTCTAAATTATTTTGTGCGTGTTTAACAAAATACAAATACAGCAAAAATTATATTGGCAAAAAAAAAAAATCTTACGTTGTTGTTGTTGCTGTGTATTTTTCAAGAAAATTCACTTAAATGCTTATTTAAGGTTATAATGAGTAACATAAGAAAAAATATATACACACATATGTACATAAAATGAGTTTAAGTATGTTTTGCTTTCTGAGTCCTCTAAATTTATTAATAATAACAATATGAGTTTTAAATAAAAAACGTGACTTAATAAAAGATTTTTTTTTTTTTTTTTTTTAATTTTTCTGTTAAAAATTATATTATTTTCAGATGGTTATAAATTAGTTTTAAAGTAAAGACACAATTAAAACCGGAACTAGAATAAATCCCTTTTAATTTAAGTTAAAAAGAGGATGTAAAAATAATTTTAAATATCATGGGTTGAAAAACAAAAACAGGAACAGTAATTTAATTGAAACACTACAAGATTTGTCAATGGCCAAGGTAAAAATGGTGGTATGTTGTATGTATGTACGTGTACATGAATTATTTAAAAACACATCGTTGTTGTTATATTTTCTGCTGCGTTAGTTACAAGTGCTTTGCAATGTGATAATAAGGGGGTTGAAATGTTTTTAGCAAACATAAAGATAATACAGCAAATGCATTTACTACTCCTACCATACGTTGCAGAAAAAATTTTCATTTTTATAACGTACGGTACGGTACGTTTAACAAATGGGGATTATGCACGGAAATTTGAAATACATATAGACGCACGCATTGCAGTATTTTAAAGGGATGTGTTTTAAAATAAATGTGATTGCAATATTAGGTGATTAAATTTTACACCCTCAACCCAATATGACAACAGGATGTGTGTATATCATCAATAATTTGTTTTTTTTTTTTTTTTTTTAATTTTAACGGTTTTCAAATAATCTGCCATATTAATCAAAAATAACCAAAAAACAATTGCAATCACAGGGCTTTCAGAGTCTTTGAGTTGGAATCCAATAAATAATATCGTGCAAATACAAATTAAAAACGAGAAAGACAGGCATAGTCGTTCAAACCCGACCATACACCATTAAAATTTGGGAAAAGGCCTTTAATGGAACCTGTGTCCAATTGTGAGCTATTGCAAATTATGGTCGAATTCTCATAAAAATAGGCACTATAGTTTTTACTTATATAAAAATTATTTGTTTCAAACGTTATCTTTATACCATGAGCTAGGTTAATTATAGGCAGATCTTCATAATCTTCATTTGGCACAAACATTTATATTAATATAGAACTTACTTGTACCAAATTTTATTAAAATATCGCAATATTTAAGGCACTCCTTTTCTCCGAGGATATTTGTATGGGGGCTATGTGAAATAATGAACCGATCATAACAAGTTTAAATAGGGTTCGTCTTGACCTAATGGAAGATCGTGTGCTAAACTTCATTGACTTATCTTTAAAATTGCGAACTGTAGTTTAATTACAAGGTATACATGGACAGACAGCCGGTCAGACGGACGGACATCGTTAAATCGACTCAGGAAGTTATTTTGAGCCGAATGGTATATTTTAAGGTGGTGGTTTGATGGTATTTTCTACGCGTTAAAAACATCAGTACAAACGCATATGCCCCAACCACTTATGATGGTGTAGGGCAATAATTACCAATACACCCCTTAGATTTTTAGTTATGATCAAAATGTTTTCTTTTTTTTTTTTTTTTTTTTTTTTGATTTTTTTATTCTTCAACTTTAGCTTTAATTATATTTTGCTTAAATATTAAAAGCACACAACCTTTAATAAAATAAAACATGTTAAAATTGTCCGAAATTTTTCGATGTTAACTGCTTTTTATACCCACCATGACGAAATTTCTTTTATCTATTAAATGCTCCTAAAGGTCTTTCATATGATAACAAAATTTGATATTCCTTTTTTTGATAAAAACGAATTTGAGAAATTATAATTTAAATAAAGTACCTAAACTTTCATTTTATGTGGAAACATCGATAACTTGGGATAACACAAATGTTTTATTATACATATATTTGGGTTATCCAGGTAATGCTAACAAAATATTTAATAAAATTAACTATTGTAGGTCCTTTTATTTGTTTATTAATTAATATTTTTTTATTTATATATATATTTTTTTATAAAATTAAGTATAAAAAAGCAATACACTCCTTTAAAATTTTCGTGATAATAAATTTAATCTATTTGCGTGAAAGTATATATTTAAAGTAGTGTGATTGTGTGTATGTTAATGATTATGAAAAAATGTGCATATAAGGATATGCACTAACACATGAATACATGAATTCTTACAAAATAAAATTCGTTATGTACTTTATTTTTAACGTTCATATTACGAATTGTACTGCGACATAATAATGCAACCACTCGAGCGTGTATTAACCCTTTTTTTTTTTGCAAACAACAACTATAACATAGCAACAAAAACAACAACGGCAACAAAAAGAAGCGTAAACGAAACGCATCAACTTTAGTAAATTTAATGTATTCATTTTGGAAAAGAAGAGAAATTCATACAAACAACAACTACAACAAACAACAGATACGAAAATAATATAAAAAATTTATGTTGCTGTTGCAGCTATTGATGTTGTCATTCTAAACGTTATATTACAAATACATACTACTCTTGCAACTTCTGCTGCTGTTGCTGCTACAGCCATAAATGTTTACTGCAAATATTCATGTGTATTTTACATAAATTTTGTATGCATTCCTGTTTTATTTTTTTTTTCCTTTTTTTCCCGTCCTTTTTTGCTGCTTTAATAGGTTTATAATATGTTGTTGCTTTTGGTGCAGTTGCTACTGCAGCTGGTATTGTTGCACGTACATACATGCATTTATATTCATATGTAGATATGTATGTATGTTTGTAAATATATGAACTTTTTATTCCTTGCTTACTAAGGCAGTAGAAATGTTTAAACGAATGTGAGTGGTGCATCGTGTCAGTATGGTACTGTCATAAGGATTCATTTATGTTTTTTTTTTTTTTTTTATTTTTTTTTTTTTTTCAAAAGTGTGCAACATCAACTACTACAGCAAACAAACCAAGAACATAAAACAGACCTTGCAACCATTTTATCCCTTCTATTTTAATGCACTTCATGTATTTCATACAATACTACGTGTGTAAGTATGTACGTATGTATGTATGATGTACATATATTTGCAAGCTTATTTGTTTGTGTTGTTGCATAAATAGCATAAATATGAAATTGTTTATATGTATATGTACAGTGCATTTCATTTACATCCATACTTACAAATTTATGTATAAAACTTGAAAGAGAAAAAATAAAACAAACTGCATATGAAGGTAAATGATGAAAATGGTGTTAAATATCCTTAAGTAAAGGATATTTAGCACATCACCTACATATGTACATACTACTCTCATATATGTGTATAAGTATTTGGTGCATAAATGAACCATTTAAATCTAAATCTACAGAAATGATGCATTTAGTATACGAGTACATTTGCTAAATGCTTGGGCAACAGAGTAAGTGGGTGATTGGGTGAGTAGTTAGGGCAAATGAGTTCTATTGACAGGTAAATATCTTTTTATAACATTTCTACACAAAAATGTAGAACATTTAGTAGTAGGGATTGTAAAACTTTGTATTACAATTAGCATAACAATTTTTATTAGCAAACAATTTTTTTTAGAGAGTGGCAAAATTTAAAGATTTGAAGGATTAAAGTAAGCAATCATATATATATATATATATATATATATATATATATATATATATATATATATCTTTAAAACTAAAGGAAGTGTACTTATGTAAGCACTGGGCACACAAAAATCCATGTGTACTTCTAAGCTCTTAACTTTTGACATGGTGAAAAAATTATAATTCAGTTAACTTGTCTACATTTGTCATTATGCTCAGTAGCTATGTTCTTTTTCATTGTAACTGCAGAATTACTTTCTTAAAATTGAAATTGAACAAAAAACAATTTATTATAAAAACCCGTTCGATTGCTAAGAAGGCAGGTGTGTCACGAAATAGAGTCTCTCGTGTCATAAAAATATATAAAGCCTGATCTCGCTACTTTTCAATATAGCCAATAAGCGAAGGCCTCTTTGTACCGAAAGAGGCCATCCACCAAATTGTCCAGAACTCTGACCAATAGAAAGGTATTGAGCCGTAGTAAAAAGCGTTTAAAGAATACTAAAAGCTCAGCAAAAAATTAAACAGAGTTTAAAAAAATAAACTTACTAAAGCAAAAATGTAGCCAAAAACACAATAAATACTCTAATGGAGAGAATTCCATAAAATATCAGTTATTTTATTAAAAACCAATAAGAAATAATTTCTTCTTTTAAATTTAGAACTTGAAAGTAAAGTCATTAATAAAAATATATTTTTAAAAAAATCGCCTTTTAGTTTAGTTTTTACAAATGGTGACAATAATGTCAAATAAATACTAAATTTTAACTAAACCTCAATGTTAGTATATATCTATGTAATTATTTACTGTAGAAATATGGCAGCTTTTTACATTAAAAACAGCAACAACAACAAAAAACTTTATTTAATCTATTTTTAAAATAATTCCTTTTTATGTATGTAGGAACATGTATATACATATGTATAGTACATGTACATGCATACAAATACATTTAATGATGCGCGTGCACTCGTGTTCATCTAAAATATCTTCTCATCCAAACATGGGTGTATGTAAGTATGTTTGTTTGGCTGACTGACTGGCTATATTTTAACTGCACATATTTTGCAAATTCATTGGGGGTACAAAAGATTAAAAATAGCCAAGTACAAGTAATACTTGTACTATTTATTCTTATTTCATTTTTCTTTTTTTTACACTCACTCTCTCGCCAACATTTTTTTTATTTTTGCCATAACAGCACACTTTTTTACGAGGATACTTAAACAACATGTGTGAATAAAATACATACAAACATTTGCAAAATAAAACGTTTATAGAAAAGAAAAAAACTATATACATAAGTAAGAGTGCATATATACAGTTATATTATATAAACATATGTATGTGTATTGAACAATGTTGTCAAGTGTAAAAAAATGAACAAACGCCAGCTCGTATACACACATACATATGTATAAAGAAAAAAAAAAACTACTTACATTCTATATACATATGTACAACAAATATCAAGTAAAAACATTAGAGCGCCAGCTTTGGTTTCTTAGAAAGACAGCAGAAACAACAAGAAAACATTAACAAACCATAATGAAAATAAAAGTGTAAAATGTATAGAAATGGCTGCTAAATAAAAAAAAAATAAAAATAAACTTTTCATATTTTTTTAATATTTCTTACAATTTTATTCAGCTTGATTATGAAGATGCCAAATATCCTCACTTCAATGTCTACTTACAAATACAATACAACAAAATATCAAGTGTAATACCGGCAAAAAAATTTTGAGTTACTCACAGTTCTTAAAAATATATGAGCGAAAAAAAGAAGCGGGGTTTTTTTAACGATACACTGGAATACTACACACTTGTACATGGGTACACTCAGAAAAAAGAAAGAAATTAAAATTAAATGCAAGATTTACCAGCTTAAATTAAATGTTTTCCTAATACATTTAGTTCCTAATATTAACACACTGCAAATTTTTTTTTCTTGTGTTTTTTATTTTTTATATTTTTTTTATTTTATACTAGCATTTCCCGGTGTACTTCACTACTCCTTTTGTTTCGATAACTAATATTTTCTTTATATGGGGGCTACTTCCCCTTGACCTATCTGTTCTATTCAAAATTTCATATGAAATTTTTCCTACAAATTTGTAAGACTTTCACTAAATTACTACTTTAAAAAGGCAGAAATTTATATTTAGTTGTGATAATAATGTAGTTCCCAAAATTTAAGTGATCTCGCCATAATAGTTCTTAATGGTATATCTATTAAAAATATTTGTGTTGTATGGTGGTACCATTTCCACTGGTCCTACCTTTCACACAAAATTTGAAGGTTTATATAAAAATTTAAGACTCTTGATATAACAGTATTTAACTTATCCAAAATTTTGTATTTTTTAATATGGGGGATACTATTGACCTCAGTCTTATCCCCTCCAATTTCATTTCAATTACAAAGGATGACAAAGAATTTATTTTTTCAAAATATAAGACTCTTTCGTTAATAAAACTGAAGTTATGCGTTAATTAAAATATTTTTATGGTAGTACCATTCTGCTATTGAAAAAATAAAATATAGGTTCACAGGATGACACTGGATAGTAAATACAATTAATTTATATCTATTCGATCTACCTTCTATAAATATAATAAGCTAAGCATTTGTTTACTTTTCAGATCTGAAGCTCCCGGGCGACGTAGAAAATTTTTTCGTGCTACAAATGCAGGAAGCGGATATAATCGGATTTATGTATCTTTTTTCTGTTTTTAGAGCTTTCTAAAGCTCCCAGGCGTGCTTAAAAAAGGGCTTACTTATAAATATTTACATACTACAAATCCTAACGGAGCCAAATTTTTCTATCAGGGAACGGAGATTTCCGATTTTTTATTATTATTATTTTTTATTTTATTATTATTATTATTATTATTATTATTATTTTTTTTTTGAGGTATGTTTTGGTTTTAATAAATTTTGACTTGCTCTACTGTCAAAATGTCAAATCATTTTTTTATTTTATTTTGTTTTGTTTTATTTTATTTATTTATTTATTTATTTATTTATTTATTTATTTATTTATTTATTTATTTATTTATTTATTTTTGTTTTAAGTTTACAAATTTTATACTATAGGTACTATTATCCCATCAAATTTTTCCTGGCGAAAACAGGCTTATATGGTAGTATATATATATGTATATGTGTTAATAAAAATCTGATGTGTTAAATTTCAATGACCATTTTAATACTTAAAATATATTTTCTACAAAGAACATTATTTTTATTTTTATTCGACAACCTCTGAATTAATATTAATCATACACTACCACTACCATTTTTTCTTTTAGATTAGATTATAAATTTCTATATTGAGGGTATATAATTTTAATTTAGTTCTATCCACTACTAGTTCAATTCTTCATTAGTTCTAATTATATTAAAGAAAATAGGTTTTCTGTGTCTTAATTAAATACCACAATAACCTAAATACGTGTGTCCAAAATTTCTTCGAACAAAATCCAAAATGGCTAAAATTTTCAGTAAAGAAGTTTGAGACACAGGACTATAATACTTCGATGAAATGGCTGACAGCCTATTCTAAAGACAACCAATATTTCACTTAACCCTCAAATAGCTAATCGCTCTACAATTCATGAACTAAAATAGTTTATTCATTTTTTATTTTCAGTGTATATCTTTACACAATTTTTTACTTGCAACTCAGTCGATTTATTTATTTGTCTGTCTAGTTATTTGTCCGTTGTTATTATTAAATGGCATGGGTAGGCCTCAATCATTCGTCTTCTTATATATTTTGCAGCTCTACTAAGTTATTCGTTGTCTTTCAAATCATCATCATAATCATCAACGTTGTTGTCGTGTTTATTCGTCGTCATCATCAAGTAAATGCTGAACTTGAACTTCTTTTTTTACCCATTTTTTTTACATTAGTTTTATTACTGTATTTTGTGTAAATTCAAAAATTTTTTAGACAGACTCTGTCACACACACAAACAGTTTATGTACATGGCATTTTCCATGGCGTTCTTGTATCTACGGAAGCTATAAAAAAAGCCTTACAAGAATGTGTGGCGGCTCATCTTAAGACATTTTGCTTTTTTTTTTTATTTCGCCAGGCAGCCAGTCGTTGGTTGAATGGGTGGGGAGAATAGAAAGATGATGATACGAGTATATGTGTATTTTTTATTTATTTTTTGTAGATTTCTTTTTTAATATTTGTTTGTGTCTGTAATGTAAAATTTTGTTCATTGGGGGCCTTGTGCAGAGTTTATGGTATAGTTTTTGTTATTTTTGAAGATTTTTGCTTCAAACTTTCTAAAGAATAAATTTTAAATTATTTCCTTTAACTTAACTATTTTCAAAACGAAAAATGTATAAAAATATTTGTGTAAAAGATAGATACTTATATTCTGAATTGAATTTGATTGCAGATTATGCTATATATGAGCTTTTATAAATGAGTGTGAATTTTAAATGTATAACAACTTTAACTTTACTGAAGACTTTAAATTTTATAGCCCAATAAATATATAAGACCCTATAAATTAGTTTCTAAATCAGCCTTTAAAGTTGAACAATTTGTTATTTTGAGATGACAGCTACTTTTATTTATTATGCATATGGCAACTCTTGGCACTTCTGTTGTCTTCTGCTTAAGAAACTACCGTATGTGGACATTTGTCTCCCACTCTTTGCAAATAACAAAATACAAGCCAAATTGCTGTTTTTTGTGATTTTATTTCACTTGCCGTTTTTTTTTCTCGACTTACTCATCCATCCATACACACACTCTCCCATGTCCGTCTTGTTAAAATAAAAATAATGACCTGTTAGTGTATGTGTTAAGATAGATATTTTTGTTGTTGTCGTTGTTAGACTAAATTATATATAACCCAGCAAACATAATAAAAATGTTCAAAAAATATGGCTTTTTAATTTGATATCAAATTAATAACAAATCCTTGCCAAGATTCTAGAAAAATATGTTATTCTTAATTGATTTTTATAGTTGAAATATTTAAGAAAAAATTTATTTTAAAATCCTTGTAACTTGAGATCAAAGTTAGGTGTTTGCTGGGAATAAGAAGAAAACATTCTTACTTTTGTATATGCAACACATTAGCAGTTGTAGTATTACGCATGGTACCGTTATATACTCCAACTGTATAACTTATTTATTAATGTATGTGTAAACACATACACATATTCATTTAAGTGTATTTATTTTGTTGTATGACTGTTTTAATGTCAAGCACGTTCTTTGCACGTTTCTTTTATAAATCTTTTGCTTTAGAACAAATACAAAAATACTATTTAAGAACAATTTAAAGACGCTTTTTTTTTTGTTTGTTTCTTTTCAATTTATTTTTATTTTTTTGTATTCTGGCGCTTTATTATTTATTTTTTTACTTTTTGTATTATTCTTCGAAAACAAATTTTTAGAATAAAGTTAAAAACTAATTTGTATGAATATTAGTAAACAAACACACTTACATATGTACATAAAAAAACAACAACGTTACAAAATACAATACAAAAGTATAAAGTTTTGTTTTTTTTTATTCCTATAAAAGCAACAGTTTCCTGAAGTACAAAAATTAATGTTTTTTCATTTCATTTACTTTTTTATTGACAATTGTCACACAATAAAAATCATCATTATGTTTAGTATTCCTTTTACTTTTTTTTATTTTTTATATATATATTTTTAATACAAAAAAAAATTTGCAAATTGTTTTCATTTCGTTTTGTGTAATATTATAAAAAAAAAGTGAAAAAGAAATGAAGAAAAACTTTTATTTCTTTTTGATTTCATTATGAATTTCTTTTAAGTTTTCAGTTTTTCTACGTTAACTTTATTTCTCTTATTTTTTTTTTTTTTGCTTTATAGTATATTTTTGAACTTTAAAAATATCACGGCTCAAAGTTGTTGCTGATATTATTGCCGTATTTTGTTTATGTCTTTTTATAGTAGATACTTAGTTGTTGTTTTTGTTATTTATATATCTCATATTATTTTCCTTTGAATTTATATATTTGTTGACTGTTGACAGATCGTAAAAGAATGTTTTGCATAAATTTCCATAAATTAATAAATTTTATACTCATTACTGTTACATTCTGATGACTTCTAATAGAGAGCGATATTTTATAAAGGAAATATTTATTCTAAAATGACCTATTTATGTGTAGTTTAAAAAGAAGTCTTTACGATATTATAGCAAAATATAAATTAAGTTACATACATATGTACATTACAGTGCCTTGATTTGTATGGGGACAAAAAAAGTTGCAAATGTACCCCCCTAAATTTAAAGTTTGATATGTGTTATACTAATTCCCAAAAGATTTCGGTTCAGTTATTTCATTTACGTGAGCTGGACTATTTTAAAAAAAACCTCCTAAAATATGGTTTTCGTTTGACAGTATACATAGTTTTTAACTTTTTGTCAAAAAAATTACAGCATATGATAGAAAAACGATGTCTACTACATATTGAACAAAAAATAATTTAAAATTTGTTTTCATTCTCGCGAGATTAAAATTTTAGTAAAATTTTCAATGATTTTATTTCATATAGTATTTTATAAAAGTTTGAATATTTTTGACATTTTTCAACGTAAATTATATTTTAGCATATCATTGGAAAGCTCTCATTAAATACTATTGATATGTGCATTCATTTAACACTTTAGTTGCACAAATAAGTTTTTGGGATTTCCGGTCCATAATTGGTTAAGTTTATTTTAGCGGCAAATAAATGATAAGTTAAGGATATGAATGTCCTCAAAAACATAATTGATCAAAAAAGCTGTAAATTCGTGCAAAATAGAGGCATAATTTCAAAAAATCATTTTTATTCGATTATTTTCGCGGTTTTAAATGAACTTGTTATGTTTTTCATAAATTTATCAATATTTAGGCGTAATAAGAACTTATTTACAAAAATTGCTAATTTAAACTTTTAGGAACTAAATGCATAAAATTGACCCTATATATCTTAATGGGTTAATTATCTGTTATCTTCAATAGTAACAGGATAGACCATTCCCATGGTACATTAAAACTTAATATATTTTGAAAAATGTCCGAAATATATAAAATTACAAGTTTGATAAAAGAAAATATGGTGAAAAATGTAAGTAAAATCTTAATATTTCCCAACTGAAAAGAGACATAATAATAATTTAAATGAATATTCATGGTCATAGTATGCCTCTTTTATAATTTGAAGTTCATTTTTTTATAACTAAAATTCTGATAAGTATGAAAAAAATACGTAATTTTAGAGGTGTTTTGAAAATGGTCCAGCTCACGTAAATTTAAACATTGAGATGTAATATTTTGGGAATCATATAAGAACATACTAATCTTCATTTCTAGAGGGGTACATTTGCAACTTTTTTCGTAAGGCACTTTAATGTACATATTTATTTAAGTTTGAATTTATTTATTTGGTAAAGGCTGAATTTTGAATTTAGCAAATAATGACAGTGCAGCCGAAAAAAATGTACCATATTCGTGCATAAATTGACTCCATTCAGTATCAATAGGATATAAACCATATATCAAATTGTACACTGCGTGTTCAAATCAACAACGAAGATTTGATAACGTATTGGCTTCACAGTTTGGAAATATTAAATATAATTATTTATTCGAGCCCATATGTTTAAAAGTTGTAAATGAACAGTGTTAAAAAAATAGACACCGTAATTTGTCAATCTGAACAAAATTTTTGTCGATACTCATTAAAATTTTTAATTCATTCAATCATCCACTTAATTGATTTAATTAATTTTTTTAATTGGAAATTTTTTTCTGTTTTTAATTTTTTATAGTTTTTTGTAATTGATATAATCATTTTGATGAGAGGTGCAAATTTAAAAATGCTGTTTATTGAATGAATTATTTACTAACATATTTGATGATTGATTTTATTTTTTGCTTTTTTCAGTGTATATCGTAAAAGTTTTCTTAATCAACATATTTTCGAAAGACACATGAATAGTGTATGGAATTTTAAATATCGGTTGGTTTTGCAGCCGCCTTAGGCATAGTTCACTTGGGTCCAGCATTGGCCCCGCTTTGATAATGTATGTTTTAATTTCACAAAAAAGCCTATGTTACTTGACCATCGTACTCGTCCAGCCAGTTGGGGGTCATTATGATTTTGTTGATTTTATCCATATCACGACTTGAGAGAAAATCTTGTCTGTGAGTTTTAGCTGACCAAACATTGACAGTCTAATGACCCCGAATACTGGGCAATGACAGAGAAATTCCTCAGTTGTATCGTCTTCTTTTTCGTCATTGTAACTTCTAAAAAATATCATTGTAAGGTAGCCTCAGTCTCTTGGCATGTAGGTAGAGAGGTCAATGACTTGTTTTAACTACGATTAGGTTTCTTAAATGAAAACAGGTAATTTTAACATTTATAGTGTCCTCTACCTATTCATGATTAACCAGATTTTCTTGATCTCCGTACAGGTAGGTTCTCTGGCCCATCTCTCGTTGACTTCGAGATGGAATTTATGTGTGTCCAGGAACACACATCTATCTAGCTATCTCATACAGGTACGACCGAAATTCTTAGACAGTCTTCGGTGTATTGTTATAACTTTGGGACAATCTTAAGTCCAATTGTTCGGAAAATATGCTACATCTGACTTGTATGAAATCTTCAGGGAATTCATAATCAAAGACTGGTTTATGTATTATATAATCAATTGTAAGATCCCAGTTAATATTAGCAAACATATTGCATGTCAGTACAGCAGTCAAAACGATGATTAATTAAAAAAAGTGAGTATATTGTAATAAATTTTTTTACAATAGAAAACAAACTGAATTATCATAATCTGTGAAATTTATTGTTCTATATTGTTTACTGTTTTTGATACACTCTCTCAAAGTTCAAAAATTTTTCATATATAATCTTATAACAACAAAAATTTTAATTTTCAAAATTCCAAGTGGGATTTTTGTTAGTTTTTGTAAAACGATAATTATTTTTTTAAACAGATGGATTAAGTTCAGATAGTGGACTATGTTCTAAAATAAAATAAAAATATTTGTTGTACAAATATTAAAAAAAATACCCCAAAAATGGTGTATTTTCGAAATATATGTAGAGTTTTAAAGAGTTATTGGGTATCATTGGGTAAACATTTTTATGTAGTGATAAAATATGAGAGTTTGGATATTTTACTTGCCTAAAATATATCTTAAATGAAATAAATCGCAATTTCTTGATTTTCTGCATTATTTTTCCTTTAACTAAAAAAATTGCCTTCATTTTTTTTTAATACTTTCAATAACATTAATTCAATTAATCACTTGGCCCTCTATGGCTTTGATTATTTAAATAAATAAAGAATAATTATAGTTCTGCCCTTCGAACCGGATGGTGTTTAACTACACTACAACCATATCTATATTCTTAGCGTTCACAACGAAAATTTTTCTAGCCTACCCCAAACTACTGGTGCTTCAAATATGGATTCTCAAAATTGAAACAGTGAAATGTGGGAGTCATGTTTATTTCATTCTACTGATGTCTAATTATGAATATTCTGCAAACTTTGCTTTGATACCGTAAAGCGAAGATGAAATGGGTAAATTATCGATTGCAATACTAGACAATTCTGAAAATGCTTATCCAAAATATCAAAAATTTTATTAGTTTCCAAACAAACCATGATTTTTTTTAAATTTTGAATATTCAGAATGTTAAAAAAATCTTAGTAAACTATAAAAGTGTCACTTTAGTTGTACATTAGGGTGGTCCAATATTGTATGAAAAAACCAAAATGTATCGTACATTTAAACGTACCATAAATTATGAAAAGGGACATCATTTAGAATATATTTTCCAAATTTCAACTTCCTACGATGATTGGAATAGGATGCTACATGGCCATTTAAGTTGATGGCTCCAGAATAAATGCTAAACAAATTTTCTAACCAAAATTAATGATATATACATCAAATGATAGCTAATTAAAAATTATTATACACTTATTTCGTAGTTTTTGAAAAAAAGTAAATATGAACGAAAAAAGGACATTTTACAAAAAAATTTGTTAGTATAGTTTTTACCTTTGTTTTCTAGGTAATTTTTTAATATAAATAATTTCTATTAAAATTACTATTTTATCCCTCCTATTAACTATTTTTGAAAAATCAAAAAATATGGGTCTTAGCATCCTGTTCCACTCATCGTAGGAAGTTGAAATTTAACAAATGTGTTCTAAATGATGTCTCCTTTTATAATTTCAGTTACGTTTAAATATAGCTCACAAAAAGGAATTTTGGACTACCCTAATGTACATATCTGCAAATTTAATTTTTAATTCTAAAAATGATTTTGCTCCTAATTCTACAGTAATTTTGGTAAATATGAAATGCAAATAATTTATATTAAAATTCTTTTAAAACTCTGTTAAAATTGTTAAAGAATACACTAAATAGTTAAATTGTATCCATGTAGAATAAAGTATGAATGTGGAAGTATGTATTAAGTATATTTATTTATATATAGAGATAGTATTTGTTTTTGCTGCTGTTTGGTTTTTTGTTGTTGTTCTTGTTTTGCTGTTTAACATGTTGTTTACAGACGTCCATTTAATGTTTAAACAAATAAAGTTCCTTTATATCTTTATATTCTTACTACTTCCAAGTCTTCTAAATGCGTGCGATAGCTAACTTCTGTTGCTTTTGTGAAATAAATTTGTACGAGTATGTATGTATTGTATGTTTTTTTTTCTGGAGCTCTATACAAAATACTTCAATTTCAATAATCAAATTTATTTATACTCGTTTTCCAAGAAATTTGTCAATTTTTGTCAATTTTTATTTTTATTATTTTGTAGTTTGTGAAATTTGACTTATGACTATCATTTAAATAATGAACTGACTGACGAGTACTACTCCAAACAATTTATTATTTATTTTATTTTATATTTGATAAAAGACATCTGCTTTTATGGTTTTTAGATAAAAGCAAAATATCTATTTAACACAATTCTTCATACATTCGTACAATAATAAACAAATACCTTATATGAGGCTACATGTAAAATATTTAACTAAATTTGTTCTAATTTTTGTTATTTTATTTAGGTATTTATTATATTTTTATTATTTAAGTTATTAGATGGGAAAAATCTAGTTTTAATTAAATGTTATTAAGTCTTGCAAAAAACTGATTGGTTTTATTAGATTTTGTTTAAAGCTTTAAATGTTTTAAAATTTAAATTAAAAAAAAAAAAAATTGGCTTTAATAGATTTTGTACTCATGGTCACTGCTAATATACTTAATTTTAGAATATTTTATACAGATCTAATTAATGATAATCCAGCAATGAACACTGAAAAAATATAATTCATTAAACAATTTGTCAAAAATGTATTTAATTGCAATAACTTTTTTAATTGTATCAATTATTGGAGTAATCAAATTTTAAAAGTTTTTACTTTTCTATTTAAAAATAAAAACATTTATCAGCTTTAAATTTGTTTAATTGTATTATTTTCTTAATAAAAAATTAATAAAAATTAAGTGATCAACTGTGTAATTGAAAATACAAATTTTTAATAGATTCAATTAATAAAATAATTAAATTTTATCAATCGTAATTGAAACTGGATTTTAGATTTTTTTATATGTAAAATTTGATTCTAATGTTGAAAAAAAACAAAATTTTAGTTTAAATTTGAATATTTCCAATTAAATTGTATAGAAAATTCTCTTGGCTAGCAGATTATATAAATATAATGACATTTTTGTCCATTATATATTTAAAAAACTTTTTTAACCAATTTTTACCAAAAACAATGAAATGAAAGGAATTAAAATAGATTAAAAAGGATTAAACTTAATAGAACAAAAAATTGATATATATATATATATATAAAAAACAATGTATAAAACTATTTTAGTCATCTATAAAAAGCATATAAAATGCATTTTAAAATAGTTTTTTTTTTGTAATTTGAATAACATTAAATCCTCAGGTATTTAATAGGAATTTATTACATTTATAAATAAATAAATTATTTCGTTTTAATAAAAATAAATTAATATGTTTAAACTTTACAAACCGTTGTTTAATTTTAATCCAAAAAATTTGTTGATTATGTTGCAGATCTGGTTGCCAAAGAAGTTTTGTAAACATTTATAAAATATAATCCAAATGTATGTAAAATGAATGTCGTTAAAACGTTGTAAATAAATGATATTACAACACAAAAAAAAAAAAAATTAAAACAAAATATTTGTTCAAATTTTATAGTAACACACTGTTTTATTGTTATAAACTTAATAGATTGTAAGAATATATTTTTATTTTATTTTTTTATTTTAAAGATAAGCACTTAAATTAAATATTAAAACATATTAAAAAACAAACACTTTAATAAATATTTTTTCATTATAGTTAATTATTATATATTATGTTTTTTTTTTTTTTAATATTATTTTTAAGATATTTTTGTTTAGTAAATTCATTAAGCAGTCCTTTGCTGCGACTTAACACTTAATCCTTTTAGTTTAATATTTTTTAAAATTTGTTTTGTTTGTTATTATTATTATTTTCTTTTTTAATTTTCAAACACACGCGTATTGTAAACGAGGGAATTTACAAAGTATTTTATTTGTTTATATTTGTAATATTCTTTGAGATTTTTTTTTTTTTTTTTTATAATTCGTAAATAAATAAAGAACGCAATAAATACAATTTCGTAGATTTGATATAAAACAAAATAGAATAGAGAACAATGGAAGTTTATTGAATAACGGCGGCTTTTTTGCAAAAAACACACTCACAAAATTAGGGAAAATGAATTCAAAATATAAAATGTTTTAAAAAACGTTCGGCCGCTGGCAAATACAATTACGGTGCAAAAGTTCCATACAAACAAAACTTTTCACCCTTCGAAGGATACACAACAACTGTTCGCGCCGTGCCAGAGCAAATGAAAACCAACCCCCGTTTCAATGCCACTCATACCGTTAATATTATGTTGCCTGCCTGCTTTATTTGTTTGTTTGCTTGATGACTTGTTCGTTCGTATGGTTGGGTGTTCGTGTAGTTCTTTCTGCTGCTGCTACTGTTTTTGTTGTTGCTGTTGCTATTTACATATTCTTTGCTCGTTGTTATTTTATGTTTATGTGTGTTTTTATTTTGTTTTTGTTTGAATGCACGCACACATTCATTCACATTCACATGCACATGTACACCAGAGAGTAAAATAGCCTGAGAGTATGATGGGTGTATGCATGTATGTTCGTGATGCATTAAAACAACATGCGTTGTTTTTCTTGTATGAAGTTGCAAGTTCACAATTCTTTTTGTATGATGGTAATTGATGTTGAGCAAGCGATGGTGTAACCGTTCACAGTGGTGTAAATTATTTAAAAATATATCTCGCTTGAAAGGAAATAGTAATTTCTCTACATAATAAATGAAATCTAAAAGGAATAAAACGTCATTTTAGTACATCATGCAAAAAAAAAAAAAATTCGATATTTTTCTTAAAAAATTTATAAGAATTTTATAATTTTGTTCTCTTTAAAGCTAAAATATTAAAAATTTGCATTGTTGTAAATACTGTTGATAATATATAATTTTTCAAGTTTTTCCAAAAATCATCAAAATGCCTTAAAAAGTCTAGCAAAACAAAATCCCATGGGAAAATTTTTTTAAATATTTATTCCATAATCAAAAAAAAAAAAAAAATAAATAAAAAAAAATGTTTTGATACCCACTTCGATTAAAAAATTGAAACTTTTTTTGACCAAAATGTATAGGACCCATAATTTTTTAATCGCTGGTATGGAACTTAAGATCTATTTTAAAAATTGTTTAAATAATTTTTTCGTATTTAGATAATTTTTACGCATTGTTTGAGGGGCCTTCCTACATCGAATTGTTTTTCAATGTTCAAAAACTCAGAAAATGTGCTTAATGGGCGTTAATATTTTTTGATTTCGTTCGATCTTATATAAACTAATAGGACTTTGTGGATAAATTCTTCACCTTTGTTTTTGTGCAGACTTTTATTTAAAATAGTTACAAACAAGGAAAACGAATTTTGATGACAAAACTTTTTAATATATTATTATTGTTATTATTATTATTTTTTTTTTTTTTTAATTTTTTATAAACTTATTTCATTTTATTTTTGTTTTTTTGCTCGGGGTCTGTGCTCCTCTCAGCGGAATAACAATTTTTAAATGGGGATTGATACTTGCTGAAATTATGCATACTTTGGAAAACAAGAGAGTCAAACAAAGTCAGCTTTTCCCGATACATATTCATACTTTCACATGTTAATTTTTTTTTTTTTTTTGTTATTTTACACAATAAAATCACAGGACCATTAAAAATAAATTTAATAAAAAAAATTTTTAAATTTTTGAATTTAATTTTAAATGTTTATATTTTTAAATTTCCTACCAATATTATATTTTTTTGTTTATTTTCTTTATATTTTTCGTCAATAGTTTAATTCAAACGGTTAGTTCTTATCAACAGAATAATTTTGATACCGATATTAACCATGTTTACGAAAAATTGTATATTAGATGGACTGTCAGATAAATCGCAAGAATATTAAAATAGTAATTAATCGGTAGCCAGCTTATATTTTAAAGCAAAAAGACATATTATAATTTGAGTTTTTATTCAAAATATTCAACAATATTGTGAAAAAAAAAAAACTTCGAAAAATTAGATATTTTATGAAATATATTAATATCATGGTCATCCATATAAATTTATATCCATAGAATTTATATATCAATAAACGCTTTGGAATACCTTTTAAATGATTCCACATTTTCTATGTTCTACTTTAGGAGAAAATATAAAAAAATAAAAAAGACTGTCAGCAGTAGACCAGAAATATTTTCGGAAACACCATAAAACATACCAGTTCAATTTTCAGGGGGTAACATAACCACTTTTTTCAATGAGTCGCTTTAATATACATAAACTTCTAGATTGTAAATTTTTTGTTAGGTTCAACTCAAAACCGACATAACTTTCATACTCTCTGCATGAATGATTAACTGATTCTACATGAATTCGAGAATATATAAGGGAGATTGGGGTAAAGTGAAGCTTAATCTAACTTCAATAACATACCAACTAATAATCTTTTCAATCTTGCAACATATCTGTTATATATAATAGATTATTGCCTAACATGTTGCATAAAAATATTGAGATCATTTTTGATTTTGCTATTGTTTATCGTTTTTTCAATCAACTATTTCTGGGGTAAAATGAAAAATGTGGGAGCAATGTGCACATAGTAAAGATAACAAATTTATGTTCATTTAGTAAATAAACTTTACGAAACCATTCGTATATATCAAATGCAGGTATATGAAAAAAGAGGGGTAATAATTGATAAAACTCATAGAATATAATAAAACAAAATTTATAAAAATAGGCAGTTTCTTTTCTTATTTGAAACAGTCTAACAAAAAGGTGTAAAATTGCTTTAATTTTCACACACTTTAAGTGTACAGACCAGTTGCAAGAGTTTCATAATATCAAGCGTGTATTTTTACAGTATTCACAATTTCCACGATTTTTAAATCCAGATTTTCCTCCTTTAATAAGCTAATGTAAGGATGAAGTTTACAGAGTTATTTCCAATTTTCTATATTTTATTGCTTTAATAAGGCATCACACTTTTGATGTGTTTAGTTCTATTTTTCTATAAATGTTCAAATCTGTAAATTAAAAACAATAAGAAATACAATTATTTATTATATTTTCAGCAAACTTGCAAAAATTTAGTGGGAAAATTTCTTAAATTGTACACTGTTTAGAACAATACATATGTATTTGCTAATGAAACAAGTGTAATATGAAGTATTTAATTTTGTATTCACCAATTTAAAAATGCGCTTGATTTGAATATCCTCATAAGAAATGCCAGCACCTAAAAAAAACTTTTGTAATATATTTCATTTGCTTGCTCTCTAACAGCAATAATACCAGAGGTTTCATGGATGAAATATAATTCAGAAATGTAATGCAATAATGGTAAACATATACCAATAGACTTTTTTTTAAATAAAAATACGCGAAAAAAGTAAAATTCTCCTCATTAGCCCTACTAAATATAAATATAGAAACTATACTAAATTATAAAACTACAAAAATGTCCAAAAATATTCAATTTAATTCCATGAAAGTTAAGTTTTTTCAGTTTAATTCATCACACTAAAGTCAAAAAATCACTTGATTACCAACACTGGCTACTGCTAATGATGATGGTGGTGTGACGTTGCATGATGATGGTTTGATCAAAACCATAAAACACAAGCAACTAGTTTGTGTTGTTTTACTTGTTGGAAGTAAAATGCATTTAAAAACGTTTCATTTTCAAATGGTTTCCCTTATTTGTTGATTTATTTTGATGCAATAAAGATTTATTGCATTGTATACTTTTTTTTTATCGAATTTGTATTTTAAATACACATTTCTGTTTACAGCTCTACCATTTTCTAGATACTTTTTATATTTTCGATTCCTTTTTTGTTTCTTTTTTACTTACTTAATTACACATTGCAATCCCTCATGTCGATTTTGATATTTACACATTTCATTTTCATGTTCGTTTCTATGATTCATGAATCATGATATTTAATGTTTATAAATTTGAGAATTTGCAATAAAATACTAGAGAGTTTTTCTGTTGTACTTTTATGATTTGATTCTCTGTTTTGTTTTTTTGCAAGTGTTGTACTCTAACAAGGGATTTCTTTTCAATTCACTCACTCACTCATTAAATGTGATAAAAAAAAAATAAAAATATTACAGTTGTATGGTTCGGTCAGTGTTTTATTGTGGCAGTATGTATGTATGCAAGTATGTATGTGTGGTAGGATATGTATAGTATACATGTGTGTTTGGTTGCTTTTTTTGTGTTGCATTCTTTAGTTCATTGGGTAACCTATTTTTAATGCTGCAAGTATGTACTTGCAATAATTAAACTGTTTTTCAAAAGATAACATCGTTGATTGAGTTGCCTCAACAAAAGTTTCTTTCGGCTTCTTTTGTGTGTATGAGTATCATTGAATATTATAAAAAATGGCTTTAGGTTAAGGAGGCAGTTTTCTCTAGTGAGGTATTTTCCTTAAGATTTAATTTTAAGAAAATTGATGTTCAAAAAAAGGGTCAAACGAGTCAATTAGGTGGATATTTTATCTACATAATGCAATAACTGGATAAACCGATAGCTACCTGCAAATTCAGATTGTCAAGTTATTTTATTCATTACTATAATGGAATTTCAATTTCTAACAATACCGACTTGTCATCTATTTTCATCAAATAAAATTCCAAACTCGTTTCTATATAGCAAAGGAAAAAACAATGATTTACTTCGAAGACGCTTCTAGGATTTTTTAATTTTCCCGCGAACCTCCATACAAATTATAGTTTGTTTTTTTTTTATAACAGTCAAAAGGGTTAATGTGTGTGCTAAACGATGGGTGGGGTAAAATTCCCTTTTATTATTGTCCAAATAGTTTTTAACAGGTCTCGCAACATGTCGTCGCATGTTCTGGTCGTTTTCCATTCAATGTTTTCTAATAAATTGTGGGTCAAAAATCGCTGTAAAATTCAAAAAAATATATACAAGAAAAAAATAGATTTTCTGTCCTTATTTTAAACAGTTTTGCTTCGAATACAAAGGTGTACAATATACACTTTTGCCATTTCATAGTTGTAGGAAAAATACCGTTAAAAATTAAATTAAATACTTAGTTTTGTTTCTTTTATTTATTTCGCGGTTCAATAAAGATTGCACTGACAAATGATTTTATATCAAAGATGACACAGCAAAGCGGCTAAAACTTATGTTATTTGGTGAAAATTATAATATTTTTGATCCCAAAACAATAACTTCAATATAAAATTTTCATCGCGTTTGGTGCATGAACTTTTTTAATAATTGCGAAAAAATAATCACATTAATTTACTGCGTTCAATGCTCTACAAGCCTTGCTATGGTATTTTGGATATTTGCAAAAATTTAAAAAAGTTATAACCCGGCGGTCAACTAATCTAATCTATAACATCGAAAGCAATACAAAAAGTTTAAATTCGTTTACTAAAATTACGGTTTGAGCTACTCCACGAATTTAGAAGATCGAATAATCAGCATTTAAGTAAGAAAAATCTTTTCCAAAAGAAGAATAAAAGTTGAAAAATCACTTTAAAATTGATAATCTATCTGATAATATGTAATAGATATTATGTCGATACTATATGGTGCAAAAAATTGTTGGTAATGTGTAGATTTTAGATTAAATTCTTTGTATTTTCGTTAACTGATAAAAAGAACTTACTTTCTTTTCGAAACCTCTATACTTAAGTATATAGCCTTTTAAACTACATAGTATAACATTTGACAATTGGTTTTGGTTCTAGTAGATACTCGTATTTAAGTACATTTTAAAATGTTTTTTAATTGCCACAAATCTTTTGGTCCAGAGTTTCTTTGTGAAATTTGTGATTGAGATTCGCAATTTAACTAAGTTTTTGTTCCTTTGCACCGGACTGAGGTTTTTGAATGATTTATGGTACTGTGGAGCTGTGTTGCAGTGTAGCATTTCTAAGGCTAAATCTAGCATTTTTTATTTTGCTTTTAGCCTCAAAATTTTCATTTTAGCTGTCATTTATACTTATAAAAATGTTATTTGTGTTAAATATTAAGTTGATACAAACATTTTTATAGGATTTATGAACTTTAAGTGATTTTCGGAAGAGGGGATTTATATGGAAGCTATGGTCAATTATGGACCGATCTTCACGAAATTTGGCTCGCGGATTTATACTTGCATAAAACTTATTTGTTCCAAATTTTATTAAAATATTTATAAAATTTATGAAATAATGGGCCGATCATGAACAAATTCAATAGGCTTCGTCTTTGTGCAAAAAACTTTCATCAAATTATCTTCAAAATTGCGACCTGTACTTTGCGCACAAGCTTTACATGGACAGCCAGCCAGCCGACCAGACGGACGGACGGACATGGTTAAATCGACTCAGAAAGTGATTCTTAGTCGAACGGTATACTTTAAGGTGGGGGTCGGAAGATTTTTTTCTTTGCGTTACATAATTTATAAAAAGGGGCAGAAAAAAGTGGCCATGTGGTTGAAAAATTCGCAAAACGCTCGTGACATCCAACATACATTTTATCCCATAGTTTTCAGAATTTTAACTTTCAAAAAATAATTATTTTCATATGTCCCAAATATCAGTTAAATCGATTAAATAATATGAGTACGCAAACAATCTTGTTATGAAAAGGGGAGGTGAGTTTTATAAAAATATTACAAAAATGTCTAAGAGACACCTTATACTCTATTTAGTAATAAAAATCCATAAATGTATTAAAATTTAATGATACACAGAAAAAAATATTTCAAATAATTTTTTAATAAAATTATTAACTAACTTTAAAAATCTTTAAAATAGAGCTTTGGCTTAATCAAAATCAGAACAACGCGATTCTATAGAACTTCTAAAGTACTATCAGTACATTTATTACAGAATTACAGAATCTTCAATATTTATCGAAATACACTGAAAAGAAATATGTTTAATTTTCTTTTTTGCACACTTTCGTAAATAGCAAAAAAAAAAAAAAAAACAATATTGGTTTAAAATTTTTCAAAATTATGAGTAATAAAAGAAATATCTTTGGATCGTTTGCTGAAAAAATTAATTGAATATCGGTTTTAATTTGAAAAATATAGTCGTTTAAATATTACTTGATAGTATTTTTAATAAAAAGCGCGATTTGAAGATAAAGTTTACATCGAAAATTGATTTTATTATTTCATAATTTGAACTATAATGCAAAATATGTAGGATTGATTTTTAAGGTTAAGAACATGTTTTTTGGTCCACACAATTTTAAGTCCTTAAAATATTTTGACGCCATCTGAATTTTAGTATTAAGCAAATAAAATGCTTTCATTTGATATCAATATTACCATTATTTATACTTCGCAGTAGTTGTCACCAAGCAAAATAAGTTTAGAGATGAATGACGCTGTAAGCGATACAAATGATGTTTCTTTCATTTATTATCATAATATCAATTTTAATCATTAAAATAATTATTTACACATATATTTTTTGATAATCTAAAATCATATCTTACACTGAAAAAATTCGTAACAAAATTTTAAAATTTGGTTAAAATTTTCGAAATTACAAATTTCTGTATTTAGAAACTTTATAACGCCATTTTGACTCGCACGTGTGATTTATTAATAAAGTCGGTTGCTATAAAAGCGGAATTTATCAGTAGCGAAAAACATACTTTTAGAAAAATATGTGCCAATTATATGAAAGTTTGTGATGATGTCTTGACATCAACGAGATATACATTAAACAGTAGGTAATCACTTCGTCTTTAAAATTCTGGCGTCTAAATTTAAATTCACTGAATGGCGCAAATTTTCTATCCAAAAAAAAAAAAAAAAAAAACTGCAAATCGTCCATTTTTGGTTTAATTTTTTATCACCGCATAACACTAGGTAGTTTTTCGACTGAAACTCTTTTATTTTCTAGCAGAGTGTGGATTAAATAAACAACAAATGTATTTTCATATTTTTGATATATTGCAAAGTAATTATTTATATTAAAAACACCTTTTTATTAAAATTTCCTAAAACCTCTAATGTAACATATTTTATAACCCATTTATTTTAAATTAATTAAATCTACTATATTGATTCCCAAAAACATATGAATTTCCATGTATTGGTCCAGGTACAGGTACGGGCATATACGAAAATATTTGCATCTGTTGAAAGAGCAGAGGTGGCATCATATGGTGCATTGACATTGGAATATTAATAAATCTCATAAAAGGATTTATCATCAACAGCGGAACAGGTACATAAATAGCTTGTGGCAACGGTGTTACATTTGTGTTACTATTAAGGGAATTATTATATGCTGTGACTTTTCTACATTTACATTTACAGTTATTTGTATTTGTATCACTCGTTCTTGTATATTTAACATTTCTGTAATGATGCTTCTCAGAAACGGCAGAAGACTTTTTACCATATAAACGCTTAAGACGATCCCTTTCTCTTAACTCATCACGGTAATAGGGAACTTTTGGTTTTGATGAATATTTCTTTTTTTCCTCTTTATTCGTATGGGATGACACTTTGGCCGTTTTATCTGCAAATAAAAAACACAAATTATTTAAAAAAAAATAATAATCCAGTTTTAAAGATTATTTTCAGAGAGTTTTTGTCATTAAATAAAAAACATTAAACGCATTTATAGACTTCCGGTTTAAAAGATTACCTGTCCCTCATTTAAGGATGGCATGTCCCGTTTTCCACGTTGGTTTTGATAAAAAAAATTGATATGTGTGTATGTATAATGATTCTCATAAATTTGTTTGTTCACATAAACTTTCATATATGAATGAAAATGTGAGCTTTCTTTAGTGATGATAGGAATGGACACTTAGAACAGAAAACAGGGGATTTTTATTTTAAAATATTTTTTTATTTAACAAAACTTAAATCTATATTGAAAAATATCTGAATATTGATTGCATAAAGTTTATTAAGATATACTATAAATATTCGACAACCTTAAGAAATTTCAAGACGATGCAGAAAAATATCAAAAAGTACTTTTGTGAGCGACATCATTCCCCTTTTAGCTGGCATAAAGTAAACTTCAACAATGTACTTTGTTGTATTCGTTTTCAAACTTGTGCAGTGCGTACGTAAAACATACAAAGTAACTTGTTGCCTAAAGGTAAAAAATCGTTAATAACAATACTCGTTGTTGTTGCTGTTGTCGTTCATCTAAAAATTTGTATGTTAAGTACGAAGAAAAAATTAAACATCTGCTTTTCACAAGATTTCGGAAAACTCAATTCGTAAAGAAGGTGCTGTGAATTGTTAATGTTGTTGCTTATTTTGTAGTTTTGTTTGTGATTTTTTTCTTACTCTAAAATTTTACACCATTGGTCAAAGAAACGAAGTAAAGAAAAATAAAGAAAAAACATACACAACAATAAGTAAATGACTGACAAAAATAAACAGCATTTAATTTTATGACACAACTTGTGTATTAAAATTTGAGTATTAAGTAAGGAAATTTGTACAAACTTACAACATTTCATACCTTTATTGTACCTTTGAGATATAAAAACACACACGCATACAAATTTACATGAACACTCACATTTGTATGTGGTGGCACTTGTCATCATCTTGTCACTCAATTCTCATAATTATTACAAGTGCATACGTGTAAAAACAGAGAGTTTTTGAATTTTATAAACCAAATCCTACAGGTGTTTTATTTTGTGCAAAATTTTGAAATACACATAATTATAAACTAAATACAAATTTATTTCATGGGTGTTGTATTTATGATATTAATCTTGTTAAATTATAATTTTCATTCGTCGTATAGAGTGAAATAATTTTATTGGATTTTTTAACTAATAGACAAATTGTGTTTGGGTTACGAGTAGGGAGATCGAACCGGTTTTATTCGACCTGATTTTTGAAAAATTTCAGGTCGGTTTTTTTCTAAATGTTAGCTTTTCGAATATCGAATAAATTGGGTTTTTTGTGTCGAATACTCGGTTTTCATTTTTCTTATAAATTTTGCCAAAAAAAGTGATATATTTTAAAAATTATTTTTAAGTTTAGAATTGAAACATAATAAATATCTTTTAAATTAGAAAAATGTAGTAGGACTTCAATGGAATATGATAAATTTTTCTTATATATATGAACAGTAAATAAAAAAATTAGTATGACTTTATATAATGAACATATCATATCTTAAAAGTGGAAAATATTATAGGCAAATAATATAAGAAACCTCATGATCAGTGTTGCTAGGAGGTGAGAAAAAGAAAGGCTAAATTGGACTTTCAAAAAGGTCAGAAAAGGGATAAATGCCCCAAAAAATAAAGCACGAAACAGGCTAACATTTTTTATTTTATAACATATTTTTGTCCAATGATAAATCGACAACTTTGGCTTATATTTCATATGAAAAATTATTTAATTTTTTTTTAAATGAATTTTCATAATTTTTTTTTTTTCAAACTTTGGTGATGATAATTATAGAATTTTTTTTTAATTTTTTTTATTCATTTATTAATTAATAAAATAAGTCCATAGAGTTGGTATATTTGATTTTGAGTATGAAGCGCCGCAGGAGAAAATATGATTTTTTTGTGTGAATTAATACACAAAAAGGTGTAAGGTATGGTTTCGTAAAAACTAAATTAGTAAAAACAAATGAGAAAGTATTATTTTCTTTGATGAAATATTAAAAATTTTAGCCTTTTAAAGCAATTTTAAGACTGAATAGAAAGCTAGAAGCTAAAATGATTTGAGGCTTAAAGCAAAATAAAATAGCTAGATTTAGCCTTAAAAAGACTAAACGGGCAACACTGCTCATAATTAAATTAATTGGCGGATAATACATAAAAAAATATTAAATTAATAAACGAAAGAGAAACTATAATCGGTCAAGACCGACCATATGATACCCTACACCATTAGACCTGTGTCCAATTGTAAACCAACACTTTTACTAAATGTAAAATAAATTATATAAATACAGAATAATGCATTTATACTAACATCTATATGATTTTATGTAATTTAGGGTGATTCCCGGAAGTTGGTTTTTATGGGAGCTATGGTAAATTATGGACCGATTCTCATAAATTTTGGCAATGTTGTTTCTACTTATATAATAAACTTATTTGTGTTGAATATTAACTTGATACTATCATTCGTATGGGATTTATGCACGTTAAAGTGATTTTCGGAAGAGTGGTTTATATGGGAGCTATGGTCAATTATGGACCGATCCTGATGAAATTTGGCACTAAAATTAACACTTATACAAAACTCCTTTTTACCGAGTTGCATTGAAATATTGCTATATTTACGGCATTTATGATCGTTAAACCCCTATTCCGGGAGGACATTTGTATTGGGGCCAGGTTAAATAATGGACCGATCATAACCAATTTCAATAGGCTTCGTCCTTGTACCAAAATAATTATCTGTGCCAAATTTCATCAAGATATCTTTAAAATTACGACCTGTACTTTGTTCACAAGGTTTACATGGACAGACAGCCCGACGGACGAAAGGACGGACGGATATCGTTAAATCGACTCAGAAAGTGATTCTGAGTCGAACGGTATACTTTAAGGTGGTGGTCCGATAATTATTTCTGTGCGTTACAAACATCAGCATAAACGCATTATACCCCAACCACATATGGTGATGTAGGGTATAATGAGAAAATATCTCTGAATAAAAAAAAAAAAAAAAAAAAAAAAAAACATTATTTTTATTATTTTATAACTTTGACTTTTTCATAAGCAACATGAAATTTAATTCGTCCTTATGTATTTGTACCAAACTTCATTAAGGCCTTCAAAATTATAAGCACAAATGCATAATATCCGAAACATATATGGATGTGTAAGATGTTTCTAACAATTCATCATCAAAATGCAGTAACCATATTAGATACATTACCCTAAGTTCTAATATTAACAGAAAGTTATGATTTGTTTGTAAATTTATATTTATATTTGTTTGAAATATTAAACTAAACTATCACTATCAAAGTTTTAGGCAAAAACCGGTTAACCGGTTTTTCTAAAATTTAAAATTTTTAACCGGTTTTTTTCAAATGACTAATAGTCAAACTATTCGAAAACCGGTTTTCGTAAGAACCTGAATAATCGATCTCCCTAGTTACGAGTACCCATATATGTATGTACATTAAGGTGACCCCGTTTGTATGGAAAGAAAATAAGATATCGATGTTTCCAGCTCAAACGAAAATTTATTTGAATCTCAGATACCGTTTCTCAAAATTTTCTCCTTTCGAGAGCTTGATGCAATAAGTTCATAATTTTGCAATTTTTACAAAAAATTTGGATATTTAAATTTTTTAGTAAATATTAAAAAATAAGACTCGAATGGTCGATTAATTAAAAAACAGTATTTTCGAGTTATTTAAATTTCCAACCACATATTTGTTCTAAAATTCATAAGCATATATCTGCAAACTGAATGTAGTTTCGGAAACTTGGTCCTTATAGACGAAATTACAAAAAATAAAATTTTTATGACTTTTTTGTTTGAAATCAAGAATTATAATTACAATGTAGGTATATGAAAAAAAGGAGTTCGTATTTTTTCTAATATTTGAAAACAAATGAGCATTTTTGTATAAATTTGATTTTTTTTGTGAAACTAAACGTTTAATATCTAAGAAAATCTTTATAAGATAGGTTATCGCAACAAAATGTTCGGTCGAGTTTGAATTTAATATTTAAAATTATAAAGTGTTAAAAAATTTTAGGTTTAATAAAAATTTTTTAACACTTCATTTGTTTTCAAATATTAGGAAAAATACGGACTTCACTTTTTGCATATACATATGTGCCTATATTGTAATTATAATTCTTAATTACAAACAAAAAGATTCCATTTAATTATTTGTATAGATATAATAATGTGAGATATTAAACTTAAAAGTGACGCAGTTTTGGTTTTATAAAAAATATTTTTTGTTTTACTAGTTTCAAATAATAACAAAATCGGTCAAAAATGTGTATATTGAAAAAACTGAACTAATTGCGGAATTAAATGCATGTTTTTTGATGTGCTTAATTAGTGCTGTGTAGAAAAGTATTTGAATGCAAGCGGTTCAAAATTTTCTATGCCTTTCATCCACAATAGCTCTGCTCCTGAAGGGTCTTTGGTGTCCCTTCAACGAAACATTTTTAAAGATACATACATATGTTCTGAGATCATCATCATAAATGGCAGTGTAGCATCCTGTTGCAATCATCGCACTTTAAAGTAAAAAGGGTCGAAAATAGCACTTAATTCGGGGAAAGGCGATATCAATATTTTAATGATCACGTTTTATTTTTTTGTTTATTATGTAAAAAAATCATTTTGAGAATTTTTTTCTTGGCCAAAATTAATTTTGGTAACATTTTCAATTTGTGTTTTAATTATCGTAGTTTTATAGCAAACACTTTAATATGCCAGAAAATCGAGTTTTTTCTTACTTTTAATAATTTGTCGTCATAATACAGCAGATCAAAGTTGAGTTTCTTAAGCAAATTTAAAATACTTATGTATAAAAAAGGTGCCTTTTTTCAACGGTTTTCATTAATTTATAATTATTGAGTACAACAATTTTTTAAATAAGTTTATTATGGAAAATATATCTTAGGATAAATAGTTTTATAATTAAATACGAAATCAGTAAGAACTTGTTGGCATCTTAGAAAAATACTGCGTATTTTACGGATCCCAAAATGAAACTGGATTCGTGAAAAAATTTTCATTTCCTTAGGCCTGCAAGTTTCGGTGAAAATCGGTAAACAAAATTTCAATGGAAATAAATAAACATATATCTGGACTATATTTTCCATATTGTCTCGTTTTGAGATTTTTTGCGTTTTTTCGAGAAAATCCATTTTTTTTCGAATAAGTTGGCATTGGAAATTCTTATCATTTACATAGGTCTAACCAAAGAATAAAAATGCCAAGATAAAAAATAAACTAGCAGATATTGCTAAAATATAGTCGTGTATCAAAATTAATGCTGCTAAAGCAAAATGCAAGCCTTTAGGTTAAGATATAATTGAAACACGTTAAAACTTTCATTGGAATGACTTTACTTCTGACGCATAAAAGTATATAAATGAATTAAGTTTTTGAAATACAAAATAAATATATGAAATAGCTTTGATTTTCATCGAAATCATATTTCAAACAAGACAATCTGATTTTTCTATTTCGGCCAATAAAAGTGGTCAGCGAAACCATAGTGCATTGGATCGAAAAGTATGCTTAATTCTGGGAAAGGAAATATCAGCACTATAATTATCACTTTTTATTTTAGGTAAAAAAATGCATTCTTAGAATCATAAGATTATTTTTGACAGACTGGTGATGTCCGTCCGTCTGTCCATACATTGGGGATAAATAGGTCGAAATGGCGCTTACTTCAAGAAAAGGTGATATCAGTATTTGAATGATCACGTTTTATTTTTTGTATTTTTTTTGTATTTGTGTTTAATGCGTAGAACACTTAATTCTGGGATGAATGTATGTTGAAAATTAATGTATTTTAGAACGATTTTCAAGATATAACAAAAATATTTGGTTAAAATATAAATTACAAAGATTAGATTACAATTATATATCTGAAGTTGATGGTTTCATTTTAAGTTTTTACTTTAAAATACTTTTTAATTAAAAACATTACACCGAAAGTTGATGAAAATTTATTTTTTTACTCTTTTTCCAAAATGTTAAATTTTGGCAGGTCCGTACAATATAACAACACAACCTTGCTTGATGAGTTTAAATGCTATTGATACATAATTTTGTCTATTTTTATTTGATAGCCAATTTTATTACGAAAAATTTAATTTCAAAATTCAATTAATCGCCACTTTTGACACTTTTTACTCCAACGTGCATCGTAGGAAGTTGAAATTTGAACAAAATGTTCTAAATGGTGACGCCATTCATAATTTTAGGTACACATGTTTAAATGTAGCTTACAAAATTAGATAGAATAAAAAGGATTCAACTTAAAGGCAAAAGACATATGTATGTACATACATATCTAATTCTTTAGGACAAAAGACATTTTTAAAATGTTATTTACGGTTATAAGAAGAGAGCTGTGCATATTTTCTATCATACGGTTTTTTTTTTTTTTTTTTTGCAATAAGTGGAAATCTTTATTGTAAAAAATAAAATTTATGTTTTTGTTTTCTAACTTAGACTCCATAGAATTTTGGAAAATCCAATTAGAAATAATTGAACTATCTTATAAAACTTTAAATGCTCACATCCTAATACTCATTTTTATAACTTAGAATATTCTTCTTTCTTTACAAGGTGTGAAAAACACTATACATATGTACACACATACATACATATATAATTTCTAAATAAATAGTATTTTTCATACGAACAGCAAACACATCGAATTCACTTGACTTTGGCGAAATGATATCAACAAAAGCAATAAAATACAAAAGGATCAAACGATCATCTCAAAATGTCTTTTTTTTTTATTTTACTTAACATTTCTACAATAGAAGAGTTTGGGTTTTTGAAAAAATTTTGCACAAAAACAATATCATTAGTTCAATAACCAAGAAATGCTCTTTTTCGAAATGCAATATTTAAACGTTTAGCTCAAATATACCTATAACCGCCTGTTTCGTCCACCGGTTTGATCATCCAATCATACTCTTACATTAGTCAGTTAGTTTAGTTCAGCCACAAAATACTAACAAAAACCTACAAGGAAGAAAAAAAAAAAAAAAAAAACACATGCATTACCAACAACAATAAATATTTATGTACGTACATTAATGTGTGTGCAAGGATGTATGAGTTTGTATTCTCTGTAAAAAAAAAAAAATCATGCTGAACAATCATACGAACTAACAAAACAAAAACATTTCATACAAATGTAACAACAACAATAACAAGAACAGCAAATAAAATGTTAAAAATTTAACATCTGCTCCTTTCATTTCATGATTTCGGAAAAACTCGAAATGGAAACAAAGACCAAAAAAAAAGAACAAGAAGAGGAATGTAAAAGAGAAAAAAAAACAACAACAAGAGAGAACAAAAATGCTTTAATATGTTTTTTTTTGTGTATGCAGCGGCATTGCTATCGAATTTTTGTAGTTGTTTTTGTTACTTTTATTATTTCAATTCTTCTCTTGTTGTTGTTAGTATGTAGAGCCTTGTGTGTTCTCATGTTACAAATTTTTTTATTTGAAACAAACAGCAGAAAAAAAGAAGGAATTATATTTTGTGGTGTCCATGTGTATGTTTATATTTACAAAGCACAAATGATAGAATAAATGTTGTAGTTAAGCCATCATTTTGGCGTTTAAAAACTCTAAATACAATAATGACATTTCATTTATAGTTGTAGGTATTAAAAAGATTTTTTATATTAAATGCACAATTTTCAAAAAAAATAATTTGTTTATTTCAGTAAACTTTGAATTAGAATACTAAGTAATTCGCCAAACGTGTTTCTTTTAGTTGAACTTATAATCGAAATTTTATTGCATAAGGAAGTGCGCATCTATTGCGATATTCCTTATCTATAGGAAACCATTTCTTACAGTTGAAAATTTTGCGATATCGCAAAACGTTAATTATCTTGAGCTTATCGGCGCTGGCTAACGATTTTACACAAAAAATATGCAAGCGTTGTTAAATTTCACAATCATTGAAGACCAATTTACAGAATAAAAACTAATTATAATACAGTCGACTTTTAGATACTTTTACTCAGTCTACAAGTTGAGCCGTAAATAAAAAAATCATCTAAATTCAGATCCTCTTTACTCTATACATATTGAAAAAAAAAAAAAAAAAATTTACTTGACTCAGATCTTTATCCAGGCAAGAATGTATATTAAAAAAATATTAAAAAATATAAAATAAAATAACTTCTTATCTGCAAAATTAAATAACTTTTTATTCGCTATATTTACTCACAATTTCAATAAGATTACCAACACTGTAACGCTTGCAAAAGGACTAAAAGGATAAATGAGAATGCATGTTTCAAGTCAAATGCTAAATAAATGAATAAACATAACAAAGTATAACGAAACAACTTGGGTTTTATAACAGAAAAACTAACATACACTCAAGCTTATACTTGTGTTAGCAGAAGTAAAGAAAAAAATACCAACAAACTTTACTCCTGTACGCTGCTACTCCTTGAAAGTACCAAAATACAATAAAGCCAGTTGGTAAGACGTTGATGCTATAGAAGATGATGAAAAAGATGAGAAATAAAATAAAAAAAAAAAACACGTAAACATTCTCTCTATATGAAGTTATTTTTTTATTTTTATTTTAAACTGAAACCATTAAAACAGGAACAAGTAGTAAACGTGAACACATTTTATATGAATATGTAGAAGCAGCATAAACTCACACATATTCACGGTTTTATTACATAAACTAAGCAAAAATAATACAATGATTTTATCCTGATTTTAAGTACATTCAACTTGTGTAAGTGTGAACGTATTGTATGTACACAAGTTGGAGATGAGATGTACATAACTACATACATACATATGTATATATATGTTTTGAATTCGTTTTGGTTACTTTTCTCTCTTTTGTATTTTAATTATCTTCATCATCTTTTAGTGTGCAAATGCATACATTTTTTTTAATAAAGACATTAAAATTAACACACACAGACTGACATTCACAAAAATTACTTGAAGACTCTAAACATAAGGATTATTGTGTATAAAGATGCCAGACGTTATTAAATTATAAAATTTTGTAAGATTTTGCTTCTGATTTTTAAGTTTTTAATGTTGTATTTTGTATTACATATTTAATAAAACAAGAAATTGTGACTAATTTTAAGTACCCAATCTGGCAACCTTGTAAACATTTTTCTACTCCAACTGCACTTTAGTTTTCCTACTGTGGAAGAGCACCCACTTAAATATCTTAAGCTAAACTAAAAAAAAAAAATAAGTAAAAGTATTTAAAATTTAGTTTAGGTTGCATATATTACTAACACATGTTGCTGTACTTGTAATATTTAATAAAAAAATTATTTAAAATAAAATATTTGAATTTTATTTAAACTGTACAAATACTTTTTGAATTAAATAAATGCAGGATAATTTGTTCAATACAATTACAAAAATATTTGTTGCAAAACAAACACGAAGTTTGTGTCGAACAAAATTATTGTATATTTAGTTCATACATGTTTGATATCATACGAACACAAGCAACAAAATGAAATGAAACCATCATAAAGAATATCATGGAATACGAAACATTTATAGGAATATCATTTTCTGTTGATGATTTTTGCATGGATTGTACAACAATGGTCAAATTGATGATGATTCATCTTTATTAGATCACGAAGAAAGTGCGTTTGCAGTACAAAAACACATACATACATATATATGTGTTGTTACCAGTGTTGCCAGTTTAGCCTTTTTAAGGCTAAATCTAGCCTTTTTATTTTGCTTTTAGCCTCAAAATTTTCGATTTAGCTTCTAGCTTTTTTTCTAGGCTTTTTTGATTTTTAATATAGTCTTAAAAAGGCTAAAAGCTTACTAAATTTATTTTAACATATCATATATATATTAATTCGCGAAAAAAATCGAAATTATTTATATTTAGCGAAAATTTTCGCCTGCGGCGCATCGTTCCAGTTTATTTGGTGGCAATTAACTCGCTTTTAGACAGTAAGATTCATTGGTGTATAGTCACCTGCCGCTCTCCATCAGTCTCCAATGATCGTATTAGCAATTGCCGCTTTACTGACTCTATGGTAAGCGGGAAGAAGACGAAAAGAAGAATCAAAAATGTTTAACTCACTCATTGTAACCAGTAAAGTGGTTGTGTGCGCACAAAAGTTACACTTTTTAGCCGTTGAAGTGATTGCGTGTGTAAAAAAGGGATACTTTGTAGTCGTGGAAGTCTATTTGTCATTTTATTAACTCTTCGGTAGTCGTGCTATTAAATACTTTGTCTTGTAATTAAATGTTAGAAACTCGTAATCTACACATAATTATCTACCAAATAAGATAAAAAACTGAAAATAAGTTGAAAAATGTAAGTTGTTAGGAATTCCTCAGACCATGAATGTGCTTTAGAGCACTTGTGTGAGGAGTGTACAACGAAATTATAATTTTTTGGTAAATATTTAAATAAAAAGCTATTTTCGTTTTTCTTTTCGCAGGATAATCCAAACACCTTTTTATGTTCGGTCCAAACATGTTTACATTTTTTAAGACTATTTCGAAACTCCATTTTAAAACTTTAAAAAAGTTTGTTAAACAAATTTCAAAAAATTTCAAAGAAAAAAAAAAAAACTTCTCAGGCTTATAAACAACACTATCGAAAATAAAACTAAAAAATAAGTAGGTCATACCTTGTATGACTAAGCCCTACCTTCGATTTGAATTCTGCGGATTACGGCAAAATTATATTTTTTGCAATTTTTTAGATTGGAAATTTTTTTTGAACTGATTTTCAAATTAAACATAATTATGTAATAAGGTAAATCATATGTCGTTCTGAAGTTTTCAAAAAAATTAGACAAGGAAAACATTTAAAATACGAAGGTCAAACGTCAAAATTATAAAAAAAATTAAAGTTTTTAAAGAAAACATAACGAAAATTAATTTATTTTAATTAGGATTTCGATGCAATAATCTTTAAGTTTAATTTTGATCGTTTTTCATAGGTGTTTCTTTGAACATATTTATGAATAAGGTCGCTTAAAAAAAGCTGACCCCCGGCTAAAATGGGGGTTAAATTTTTCACTGTTATATAACCTTCAGTTATATTTCCATTAAATTTCATCAAAATCCATGCTAAAATAATTACACTGTCGCTCTCTTGAATACGACACATACAAAAATTGCTTTTGGCATTTAATATTTCGCTAGAGAATAATAAATAAAGCAAATATAGCCACCATCAAAAAGATGGGGGGTATATTGATTTTGTCATTCCGTGTGTAACATGTCGAAGGAATCATCTAAGACCCCACAAAGTATACATTTTCTGGGTTCTGGTTAGATCTGATCTAGCTATGTCTGTCCGTCTGTCCGTCCGTCTGTCTGTCTGTTGATAGCAGGATATTTGTCTTATATAAGGTTTGTTTGGTATTGAAAATAGGCAAAATCGGTTAATAAACAAAAAAGTTATGGGCTAAAAACTAGAAACACAGGGTGTCCGTTAAATACTTTTCTACTGATATTTCTTCAATAAAAGCACGTACGACAACGAAATTTTGTACGTATAGTTCGGGGGTCGATATAAACTCGGAAACCAAAACTGGGCGTGGTCCGCCCACTTTACCGCCCACCTCCCATATAAGGTGAAAATCAACGAAATTGTGTTCAAATAGTTCAAGGACCAATGTAAAGTCGCAAACAAAAAATGGACGTGGTCCGCCCACTTTACTGCCCCCTTCCATATAACGTAAATTTTGAAAAAGTTGATGGTGGGTATATAGATTCGGCCGGGCCGAATATATTCGCGCTTATTTAAATTTAAATTAAACTTTATTTACACGATATATTATAATTCATAATAATTCAGGAATACGTGTTAAAAACAAAAAAATTAAAATAATGACTAAAAGTGTTGGCTCATCGCATTACGACATATAGCTTTAAATTCAACAAAAGCTTAAATTTTTGAACCTTTTCAATAAAAACTATTATTTCTTTATTAGAGATAACCTCAAAAATGCGGTTTGGAATTGAGTCATAAAGGATTTTTATGTAATCCAAAGAAATCGTATTCCACGCTTTGTTAATGGCTTCAATTAGGTCGGATTTTGTTTCATACTGTTTTCCAGATTCATAACTTTACGAGCTAACCATCCCCATACATTTTCCATTATATTTAAATCCGGGGAGTATGACGGCCAATCAAGTAATGCCACATTTTATTTTCTAATCCGGTTTTTAACCACATTTGCATAATGAATAGGTGCATTATCATGTTGATATGTCCATGATATAGAGCTAAAAATATTGAAAAAATGGGAAAATGCTTTTTCCAGAACAGTAATATACGAATTCGCGTTCATTATTGAAGTAAAATATTGCAAATCGCTTGTTTCATAGCAGAAATTTTTTTAAAGAAGTAATATTAACTTTAATAAATTTATAAAAGCAATCTTTAACGAGAGAAAAACATATAGTCGGTCAAGCCCGACCATATGATACCCTACACCATTGTGTACATTATAATTCTTTTATTATACTTGGAGTCAAATATGGACCGATACTGATAAGTGTAAAATAAAACATAGAAATACAGAATATTACGTTGATACTGACATTTATATGAATTTATTCACTTTTGGGTGATTCCCGAAAGGGTTCCTTATATGGGAGCTATGGTAAATTATAGACCGATCTTTGCAAAATTTGGCACCATCATTTATGTTCATATAAAACTTATTTGTGTCGAATATTAACTTGATACTAATATTTTAATGGGATTTATGCCCGTTAAAGTGATTTTGGGAGCTATGGATAATTATGGACCGATCTATTTAAAAATCAGCACACTTATTTAGACTTATATGAAACTTACATGTGCTAAATTTCATTGAAATATTGCTATGTTTAAGGGATTAATGATCGTTAAACCCCTATTCCGGGAGGACATTTATATGGGGGCTAGGTGAAATAATAGGCCGATCATAACCAATTTCAATAGGCTTCGTCCCTGGACTATAAAAAACCTGTGTACCAAATTTCATTAATTTTGATTCAAAATTGCGACCTGTAGTTTGATTACAAGGTTTACATGGACGGACAGACGGTCAGACGGACAGACGGACGGACGGACATCGTTAAATCGACTCAGAAAGTGATTCTAAGCCGATTGGTATAAATTAAGGTGGGTCTTAGACCAATATTTTTGGGTGTTACAAACATCAGCACAAACGCATAATACCCTCCCTACCTATGGTGAACATAAATGATGGTGCCAAATTTTACAAAGATCGGTCCATAATTTACCATATCTCCCATATAAGGAACTCTTTCGGGAATCACCCAAAAGTGAATAAATTCATATACATGTCAGCATCAACGTAATATTCTGTATTCGTATGTATTATTTTACACTTATGAGTATCGGACCACATTTGACTCCAAGTCAAGACCCCTCCCCGAATTATAATGTACACAATGGTGTAGGGTATCATATGGTCGGGCTTGACCGACTATATCTTTTTCTCTCGTTTTCCTCATGTAATGAAAACATTAAAAAAAATAATTATTTTTGCATGGATTTCGATGAAATTTAATGGAAATATTTTGACTTTTGACCTCCGTGTTTTAAAAATTATCTTTGTCCAATTTTTTGAAAACATTCTTGACATTGAGCTCATTTACATTGGGGATTTTCCCTGGGAAAAATCGATGCAACTTTTACGTTTGTTTGCAAGAGGTGTAGAGAAGCAAGCGAGGTAAGAAAAGTTGCACGTCGTCGTAAAGTTAAAAATTTCATGAAATTTTTTCAATTTTCTTTTTAATTTTTCTGATTTGTTGTTTTTTGTCAAACATATTTTAAAAAATTTCACAATACAAATTTATATGTGTAAATATGGAAGGGATTTCGAAGCAACTTGAAAACAAAATATCATACAAATATCCTGCGATAATCCCCAATGTAAATAGGCTCATTTTATTTTACCTTACTACATCACAGTGGGGTCAAACGCAAATTTTTTGGTAATAAATCTGTATCTTCTGAACTACTGCTCGGATTAAATTGAAATGTATTGAAGAGTTGCAGAGGAGGACCTAAGCTTTGAGAAAAATTATTTTACAGTCATCCTGTGATATCACAAGAAAATCTACAGGGTGTCAAAATTGACTACCTCGAGTATGTAAAAGTTTAAAAAAATCGTAACATAAAAAAGTCCGATTTTTATATTTCTGTAAAGTGCTTGGAAAGATAAAGAAAAAATAAGCTTACTAACAAGTTATCTCTTGCAGTTAAAAAGATATTTATACTTGAGTTTTGATTTTTTGCCTCGACTTTTTTTCGTTTTTCGGGAATAAGTCCTGAGGTATATGAGGTAAAAATTTTTTAAAAACATTTTGTAATTTGCTATATATTTCAAAATAACATGCTGAAAGAATTTTTGGATTATATCAATGCGACTAGACGTGAAAAATATTCAAAATCAATTCAAAAATGGCAATTTTTTACAAAAATATAATACAATTCTTTCACTTTTTTCTCAAAGTTCCATTGAAGAATTTTTTTTTTTAATATTTAAAAAGAGAAGGCTTCACAAATGGCTAATGTGGAAATTTTGAACTGTTTTAGCTTGCACCCTATATCAGGCATTGGTCGAAAATGGTGAATTTTGGAAAAAGTAGATTTTGAAAAATTGCCAAAAATTTATTTGAAAAGCTTTTTTAATGATTTTTGCAGGAGTGAAAGATCGATATATATTTTATACACCATATAAGAAATAATGTCGAAAATATTATGCTAATATGCATTTTTATGCAATTAAAAAAAGTCGTTTAAAAAATTGACTTTTATCATGAAATCGTTGTACACTCCTTACACAAGTGTTCTAAAGTACATTAATGGTATGGGGTCATCGTAATAACCAGGGAAACCAGAATATACAATTGCATGTTTTTCCTGGACTTTGAATGAAGCCATCGAATAAATATTTATCCGTTTCAGAACAAATAAATCATTTTTTACTCTTAACGGCATATTATTGCATTTGGCGATTTTTAGTGCATATTTATAGCATATTTTGTTATTTTTAGGTCATATTTAAACCTTTAAGAGCATATTTTGATATTTCAAAGATAATTTTTTTATATCTCATGAAATGTTTTTCGAACTAAAATAAAAAAAAAATAATAATAATAATTAAAAAAGAAAAAACTTAAAATTAAAATTAACTTTAATGTTATCGTCGTTATTTTATCGTTGAGAAGCTTGTCTTGTAGAAACAAGATTGAATATTATGATTGCAGTCTATGTTGTAAAAACAAGATTTTCTCCATGAAAGCATATTGAGCCCTAACCTCTAAAATGTCGTTAGTGCAGAAAACAAAACATTACACATTATTGTTTACACATTGTTATATGTATGAAAAATGTCACTTACGATAAAATTAATTTCGCTATAAATCTGAAATGACACTTGACACGTCGATGAAAATTTGATAAATGATCTAAATGATTCTAAATTATAGATTTTCAAATTTTCAAAAAATGAATTTCGAAAATGTCGGTTCGGATATTTTGGCGGTCGGTGATCGATATGATAATTTTGATAATTTCTAATCTGATAATAGTAACTATAATTAAATGGGTAAGAAAATAGAAGATCAATAACGTTTTTATGAGATACATTAAAAAGTAGGAATTTAAATTTCGACGCAATTTATAAATTTCAGTTTTGCCTTATTTTATAACGTTGAAATATTAATAAAACCCTTTGTTTTAATGAAAAACATAATTTTGTTAAAAATTTATACAAAATCTTTGTTTTTTAAGTGCATATTTTCGCGTTTTTTAGAGCATATTTTTCGCTTTTTATTGCATATTTAATGCGCATAAAACCCTTTTTTTAGAGCATATTGTGGTTTCCCTGATAATAAATTTAACATTTTTTTAACTTATTTTCAGTTTTTATATCTTATTTGATAGATAATTATGTATAGATTACGAGTTTTTAACATTTAACTGCAAAACAAAGTATTTAATAGCAACATTTTTCTAAAAACGGTAAAAAGGACAAGCTAGCTGGGATACCATTTGGTTTTGTAGCAATTTTCCGATGCATTATGAAAAAAAGTAATCATACGACAAATAAAAGCTGTTTTCATGTTTAAATAACATATTTTAAAAGATTTGTTAGAAATATAAAATTATAAACTTTTCCTTTCAAATTTCTACTTTACTAATAACACTCAACACAGATCAACACTAAAAGTATCTGGAAAATCATGCTGCAAATATTGTAGTCATACCAATCACCAGGATTATTTCGGGTTTTCTCCATCACGTCACATTTTTAACACATTGAGGACCACAGAAAATATGCTTTAATGATGAGCGTTTAGGTTATGAAGCTTTTCATGCAACAGGTAGAGAAAATTTTCATATTTTATAGCCAAGACATGGGGCTACAAAAATGTAGTACTAGTCAAGTCTCTAACTTGTCACACATAGCCCCTAGAAGTCTTTAAAGTTGTAAAAATCAAGAAATTCTCTATTAACCATCATAAAACCATTAAAAAATGAGGAGTAAAGAGTGAGTGTAAAGGGGAAATTTGTATTTGATATAACAAACAAAAGACCGTAGATCTCAAAAATGGTAAGATTTTTAAAATCACACTGACAGAAAATGCGTAGCCATCAAAATATGAAAAAATAAAAATACCAATTTAAATAACAGTTAACAAAAAATTATAAGAAAAAAATATATTATGAATAAATTGACCTAATTTTAACTCCTTAGACTAAATAAAGTGTAGAAAGTTAAATAAAACATTTCCATGACATCACAATTTTAAAAGATATAATGTTTTTATTTTGAACTTCATTGAAAAATATATGAATATTTTTTTTTTCTTAAATTAGGATTTAAGAATTTTTTACATGTTTTCCAGAGTTTGGGGTAGTGCACTAAATTTTGAGTGCATTCAGCTTTTCATTAAATCGCACTATAGTGAAAAAAGTTTGAATTCTAACTATTTGCCACCATTATAGTTATAGTGAAACATTTCTTCACTACCACTAAAAAATGTTAGTGATAAGCAATTTTTTTTCACTATAACTAAATATAGTGGTAGTGAAAAAATTTGCACTACACTCAATAGTGCAAAATCTGCAAATAATTTTTTCACTAAACATAAATATGAAATTTCTTTTTTCACTAAACATAAACATGACATTTTTCCAATTAATCACAACTCACTGAACTAATTTTAGAGAGTTATGATGGTAATTATCAAATTTATAATCGTTTTGGAACAACACTACATAATTTTGAATTTCTTTTAGTGTGTTTTAGAAATCTTATAAGCGTATTTGTGTATATTGAGACATCCATTTATAAACGAGTAACGTTACTGTCTAATTCATCATACCACAAACCGAACGCCTAAAGTTAGAGAGATAAAATGTTGATCTCCCGAAAAATATATCCATTACGAAGGGATTTTTGGAAGTTTGAATATTTAAGAGACTATATTTGTATACAATATATGTTTTAAAATAAATTTTAAGTTTAAAATTGGTTTGTGAAAATTGGGGTTAGTCTTTGTTTTGTATTTAGTGCAGAAAGTTAAAAAAAAAAAAACATTATTTCATCTTTCAATTTAGTGAACAATTTCTAAGTTCCACTAACAGTAGTGGAGGGTTGTTTTTTGCACTAAAGTATTTAGTGAAGAAAAAAAAATGTTGGACTAGGCTTGAGCTGAAAAAATTTTAACTATCACTAATAAATTTTAGTAAAAAAAAAAAAATATATATATATATATATATATATATATATATATATATATATATTTTCAACTATGCTGAGTGAGACTGATATTTTGCAACTCACCACTAAAAAGTAAAGATTGTAGTTAAAAATTTTGCACTATCACTAACTGTTAGTGGAAACTGCATATTTAGTGCACTACCCCCAACTCTGATGTTTTCTCATACTAAGATGCAATAGTCTGTCACCAAACTAGGATTCCATATGCTTTGATATAATTTCTCATAAACAGCATTTTGGTATAAAAACTTTTATTGTTCTTCGCTTGTTTTTCCTATTTTTAACAATTTTAAAGACTTTTAGGTGCTATGGAGGGCATATTCTACACTTTTGTTGCATTATTCCTTCTCTATAAAATGCGGATACATAATTTACTCCATCTATTATCCAGAGAATTATATAACCTAAAAATTTCTTAGAGCTACATATTTTATTTGGTCATCAATGGGTTAAAAGTGTGACGTGATGGAAATGTTTCATTTATCTTTTTTCTCTATATTTAGTCTAAGGAATAACAATTAAACAAAATTATTCAAGATATAACTTTTTTCTAATTTTTTGTTACATTTGTTATTTAAACCTGGATTTTTATTTTTGCTCTTTTGGTGTATACGTATTTTCTCTTAATGAGATTTTAAAAATGACCTCTCATTTTCCATGGTTTTATGAGGGCCTTATTGAGAAATTCTTGATTTTTACAACTTTAAAGACTTCTAGGGGCTGTCAGTAGTAGAACCGAAATATTTTTGAGAACATTATAAAACATACCCATTGAAACGCCTTAACGTATATTAAAAAGTATGTTTTTGTTTGCCCCACCGCACAGTGTGTGATTTTAACAATTTAGCTTATCAAAACCCCAAAAATTTTGACCCAATTTGCACCTTTTCAATTCGCAAAGCAATTACTAATCATGTGTCAACGTATTTCTCACCAACAAATTTTTGATGTTTGGTTTCTTGCATCAAAGACGAGGAAAAGTTTGAGTGTTATTGAGTTTATTTCTAGAAATATTAGAACAACATCAAACTAAATTATTGATATTGATTCAATAAAATTACTTTCAAACAAAATAATTAATAAAATCAATTCAAAATTGATGTTAGCGAATAGAACGAAAGCTCGGTTTTTACACTCAAAAAGAAATTGGTTGAAAAAAGAGATTGATTTGTCATTGTTTGTTATTGGACTTGTGAAAGCCTAGTAAAAATTTTGAAGATTGTTCAGTTGTATCAAAAAGAAGAAAAGCTAGATATCTTCTGAAAACGGCTAATCCGAATCAGTTACTGATGACAGCTGAAATCCAAATGCGTTCAGCAGGAAAACGTTCATCTGCTGCAATAGTTGGTGAACTCATAACTGCTTCCCCAACAAGAGGTAAACTTATAAAAAAAAAGTAGAATAAGTTCAAATAAATCCTTGAGCCTCTCCTTCGATCAAACTTTAGCTATGATAATAGATATGGGTTTATTTACACATGATTATCAATTGTTATGAGAGCATATATCCCACATTAATTCAAAATTATACACATCTTATGAGTCTATTAAAATGTCAAAAAATTATGTTATCCAGAAAAAATAACTGTAACAGAGTCCTTTGCAGAAATCAATCATCAATCATTGATTGATCATACAGTTTTGAGACTTTGTTTGGCATTAAAAGATAAATTTCTTTCAACAAATGTTGATTTTAATCAAGTGACTTTGTTGATAAAATGGGGTTGTGATGGCACAGTTAATAACTGTTATAAACAAACATTTTCTCAAGACTATATATCTGATGAACGTTTGTTTATTATATCAATGGTCCCAATTGTAATGTCTATTAAAAATCTGAACAATGAACAAAAAAATTATAATTTGGAAAAATTCAGCACCCCCCATCCACAAGGTATTGTCGTCCAATTAAATTCATATTTGCTAAAGAGGACAAAGATCTTATTTTAAATGAACTCAAAAATATTGAAAACCAAATATCAAATCTTATGCCAATATCTGTATCAATCAATGACAAACAATTTTCTGTTTCTGCAAGCCTTATTCTATGCATGATAGATGGTAAGGTCTGTAATACTATTTCAAAATATATATCACCCTAAGCTTGCTATTTATGTGGTGCTACTGTTATTTAAATGAATGATGTAAACATAGTTATGAAAAAAAAAAAAAAACAGTTGACCAAAATATGTTGCGTGTAGGACTGTCACCTCTCCAAGCATGGATTCGTTTAATGGAATGTCTGTTGCATATTTCATACAGATTGGATATCAAAAGTTGACAAGTGAGAGGAGAAGCTAACAAAGCGAAAATGACGGAGCGAAAAATGTATATTCAAGAGAGGTTTCGAAATGAAACGGGGTTACTAGTGGATTTTTATTTTGGAAACTCTTGGATGTGGTCTTGAAATGGATTCTGTTGCCTTTGAAAATTATGCCATAGAGACTAGAAATATTTAACTGCAAAACTATAAATGGTTTTATATGCCCGTTACACTATGAAATAAAATTTTATTTCATGGGAAAGATATCATTGAAAAATGTATTGTACCTATCGGCCAATTATCCGAAGAAGCCCAGGAGGCAAGGATTTGTAAAAACTTTCGCGTGGCAGTTGTCCGATCACGCTCATTTTTTGACGAAATCAGCTTAGTGTTACGAAAATAGTTTGTGCTAAATTTCATCAATATAGCTTTCTTAATTACAATAATATAGACTTTTGATCACTCAGAATGCGAAAATCTCACACTGTGCACCGATTTAATAGGGCTAAAGAAATAATACATATGCAAAAATTGGATTGATATGTTTCAATCCGGCTTCCTTCTTCTAATTATTTTTCCATTATTGAACTTCTCTTAATATTTGACTCAATTATTGTTAATTGTAATGTAAAATCTAACTTTTTAGTCTCAAATCTTTTAGGGCCATAATATTTTCATTTTAATTAATATAAAAAAAATGTTATTGAAAAAAAGAAAATAATAATAATAATAATAATAATAATAAGTCTGAAGTCTGTCTTATCGTAAGAATTTGCTGTTGTAATTTTAACCTAAGTGAGAATTAAAAGTTTATTTAAGTTGATTTTTTTTTCGTGCTTGGTTCTCAAAATCTAGTTTTGGAAAAAATTAGAAGATTTTTTAAAAATTAAATTTATTGTTGTGGGGATAAGCTGGTTTCTATGCGCATTTCACTGGTTGCTTAATTCAAAACTGGTTAAAAATTATTAAATTTTGATTCGTGACTAAATTCTTATAAATGAAAGATATTATCTATAATAATTAAACTTGACAGGATCAGGTATCTTAATGTTAAATAAGATGTACGAAAGATACACTAGATCTGGTAAATGATGTATTTCACAAAACAATGTCGTGGACATTCTCACGGACGCAGATAATTCATTCAAATACATATAATTATAAACGCAGTAAGAAAATTGGCAAAAAAAAAAATTTCCACTTAATAGCTGAACCATGAATAAGTTGCAAAAAAAAAAAAAAAACTCATTTCTACAAAGAAAACGCACCTGCTCTTTTTTTTATATATGAATGTGTTCGTATTTTAAATAGCCCAGTAAACATATAACCCTTTCTATATTTTTTAAATATATATAAACATTAAATCAAGTTTTGTGAATTTTTTATATTATTGAAGAACTGATAAGTTTTTTCCAAGAGTTCTCCAAAAATATATTACAAATAAACTTTTAATTCCAATTTGAATATCATTGATATTACTGTATGTTGGGTTTGTACTTTCAATACAACCTAGTGATTAAAAAACACTACGAAGACACACTCAGCTACTCACGAAAGGGTTTGTTATACTCACAATCAACCCAATAAATGACAACAAACAATTTCATAAATATGCAACAGTTTAGTACTTCGAAAATTACTTACTTGTATGTATTTTTAACCCTTCTACATAAAATGTTTACTCTCTTACACAAGTCATCTTGTTACACTGCTAATGTGTGGCAAAGGACCACAAAAATGGTAACAACAACAACTAAAAGAAAAATTCAAACAGAAAAAAACTAAAGGATACAACACAAGGATCAATGTTGTAATTTAAAACAACGAAAGGAAACATTCATTTAATGTCTGAAAGTAAAATGATACAAAAAGCACACAAAAGTTTGTGTTTGTTTGTCAGTTTGTCAGTGTGTGTTAGCTTTTGAGTTTTATTAGAGTGTGCAATGTGTGTTTGTATATTATAGAGAACTTTGTGGTTACGCATATGAATGAGTCAATGAATTCACGCACACACAATCTCAATCATAAACTCAAATACAAGACAAGTAACTGACCTACGTCAAGATAATTTCAAATGGAGCCTACATTAAGGAACTAATAATCATTACAAAAACACAAGCATATAAAAAATACTGATACACACACTCTTACAAATATATATAACCATAAAAGGATAATGAACTCATTTAATATTCGTTTGACTTACAGGCTAAATTATGTTTTTTTTTTAGAAAAAACTGTTAAGATAATTTTGTATGTATCAAAAAACGGATGATGTTGAAAAGTTTGTTGCAAATTTTTGCAAAAAGTAAAAAAAAAACTAATAAACTTATGGATAGTGTTTCTTTGCATTACATAGTGCAATACGAAATTTATGAATGTAACATTTTTTAGGGCATGTTTTTTTTTTTGCATATTTTAAGATAAACTGCTTATTTTTTTATTGCTATCCCTAATTGTTATCATATTTATTTTTCCATCAGGAGATAAATTGGTGGCAAAACCAATACAAATAAATACTACTTATCATAATTATATTTATATTTGATAAACGAAATAAAATACATAATTTGTTGAAATTGTATTGTATGTCCTTGACAAGGTTAAATAAAGAAGAAACAAAAGAATTTCATTTGTGTAGAACCTAAAAGCTAAAGGAATAGAAAAATTTATTAATTTTTTTTTTCCTACTTCGAAAATAAAAGGAAAAACACTTTATACACATGAATACAAACTTAAAATGTTGCATTCATTTAAACAAAACTGCAACGAAACAAAGAAATAACATAAAACTAAAAGTCAAAATGTAAAGTACAAATTTTATAAATGAAGTAAATAGTTTGGTACTTTGTGTACTAAATGTCAATGCTACAACTATAAATAACCAACTTTGGAGTACAAGTTCGATTTTTTTGGAAAAAAGTCAATTTCAGAGGCTTTGGATTTTATGCTTTTAAATGTTTATATTAATTCGTCTTACCGTTTCTTAATAGTGTAATTCCATTTTAAATTTTAAAAATTTAACCCCTCCAAAATTTGGTCTATATTCAGTAAGGACTGCGCACAAAAAAATCCGTGCATGCTCTTGGGCTTATAACTTTTGATGTGATGAAAAATTTATAATTCTGTTAACTGCTTTGTATTTGCCATTATGCTTACTTACTGTGTGCTATTTTTCATGGTAATAGCAAAATTGGGTTTTCTTAAAATGAAAGTTTAACAAAAAACACCTAAACACATAATTCAAATTTTTCATGAAATCTTGCAATGGTTATATAAAATAATTGCAAGGAAGGCTGTTGTGCAAAATACAGTTTTTTGGGTCATAGTATTATACAAAGAAGTCGTGATCACTGAATGTTAACCTGGTAATGGAAGACAAATAGTATCTTCAGGCTGTAGGACTCAGGCAAAATAGAAAGGATTTTAAGAGAAAATCACCTCATCTCTGGAAGAAAAGTGTCACAAAAAGTCAATTGCTTTGAATCTATATCAGAAAATGTAAAAGGAAGCCAAGCCTGAAGACTTATAAAGTAAGAAAAAGATCCTAATAGAAATGCAAGCAAGAATTTGGAGGTAAAAAATAACATGAAAGTACTTCGGACGAATTTTTTTCAGAAATTTTATTTTTGTATAGTAGACGATGAAACGTTCGTACAGGGGGACTTTTTTCAACTTCCTAGCCAGTAATTCTATGTCGCAGATACTAGAGGGATAAAGGCAAAAAATTTTCGTGTATCAAAGAAATCAAAATTCCCATGAAAGTTTTTGATTTGGGAAGTCATATGCATACGCAGGAGTGAAGCACTTCATTCTTAATAAATGGTTTCTTTAATACAGAAATATACGTGAATGATTGCCTTTGGAAGAGATTTCTCTCTTTCCTAATAAAATTCAGTGTATCCCCTGTTTTCTGGCCTGTTTCCGCTTCTTCTCATTACAACAAAACAATGGCGTTGTAACAAAGAAATTGTAGGAGTTTGTACCGAAAGAGGCTAATCCATCAAATTGTCCGAAACTCCGTGCAATTGAAGAATATTGGATTCAAGTAACAAATAATTTAAAGGACATTAAAAGTTCAGCATAGAATGAAACGGAGTTTAAAAATAAGTGGACTTATTCTAGCAAAAAAGTGACCGATACACAATAAAACCTTGAATTAGAATAATTCCGGAAAAGATTAGATATTTCCTTAAAAACCAAAAGGAGCTAATTTATTCTTTTATGTTTAGAACTTGAACATAACAGACATTAATAAAAATATCACTTTAAAATAATTCGCCTAATGGTTTAGTTTCTACAAACAGATTGCAAACAGATTTGTTCGGGCGAAGTCCTTATTATAAAAAAATTGAACATGAACTTTTTAAGATAAAGGTCCTTAAAGATAATTAAAAAAAAATGTTTTAAAAAAATTTTATTAAATTTTTATATCTTAAAATACAAGCTTTGACAAATTTATTGCAAAATTATTTTGATATCTTTTATAAAACAAAAGTTATGGCAATTAAAAAAATCAATTTATCACACTTAAAGCTATAGAGTTGCCAAAGTTACCAAAATAAAAATTAATAAAATTCATTTTGCATGATTATGGATCCTCCTCTACATATGCGCCAAATTTGATCAAAATTGGTAATCAAGATGCAAAATTTTATAAATTTAAAATGCAATTACTCAATGGTAAGTAAGAGGCTAACTGTAAATAGTTTATAAACATGAATTCATCAATACACAAAAAGGTGCCCGAAATGGTCTCAAGTTAAATAATCCAAAATAAACATCTAAATAAAATTAAATAATGAAATGGTTATTATTTTTTTTTTTTTTTTTCAAAAACTTTTTTTTTCCAAAATTGAAAACTTAGTGAGAAGGTGTATTTTCTTAGTAATAATACTGATGGATTCCCTGAAGTCTTTTCGTTTGTTAATGTTCATAAATTTTTAGATCGTAGCCCCTTAATTAAAAAAATCTTTCAAACCTCATTTATTTGTACAGTAAAAAAATTGTGTAAAATTTTATTTGATAAAAAAATAAAAAAAAATATTATTGATATGTTAATTTGAGACGGTTTTATATCATCAATACCGACCATATAATACCATTGTGTATGAGCATAGAAATTCGGAAAGGGAACTTATATTAGACTTGTGGCCAATTGTAGACCATAATTTTTACTAAATGTAATACAGCGCGATCACGTTTAATTTTTTTATTGATTATTAGTTAAAAAAATTCAGTTTTAGAATTTTAAGATTTTTTTTAAGAGAACGGTCTGTCCGTCCGTCCATACATTAGAGTTAAATGGTAATGTCTGTCCGTTCGTCTATATATAGTTAAATGGGATGAAAATGACGCTTAATTCGGGCAGTGGTGATATCCAAATTTTGACGATCACATGCTATTTTTTCTGTTTATTAGTTAGTAAAAAAATTTTTAGAATTCTAAAATATTTTTTGGCCATGCTGGACGGACGACAATCTATACATTTGGGTTAAATGGGTCGAAAATGCCTTAATTCAGGGAAAAGTGATATCAAAATTTTAGTACTTTAATTTAGTTTTTATATTAATCGAAAAGTGGAAAATTTTATTTTTTGATTTTTAAGATTTTTTTTTTAAGAATTATAATGTTCGTCCATCTGTCCGTCTGTTTGTTAATTTTTTCAAACTTTCCAATTCAAAATTGTTTAACTTTTGACTTAATAAAGATAACGACTCAAAATTTTCTTTGTTCGATAGGCAATTTTACTTTTTAACCAACTACATAAAATATAAAATCGGTTGAAAATATTTGGCTATATATGGGAAAATCATAACCAAGATCTTGTAAAATTGAGATTTTGGAAATTTCAAGTGTATATAACTTGAAAAATATATAAGATAAGTAGTATATGCAAGTATGTTTTCTAAAGGATTTATCAAGGACTTTAAGTTGATATAAAAATCGGGTAAGGAACAAAAATTCTCTAGTGGTTAAACCTTTTCAATGACACTAGTACCCTATATTGAACCCCCGTATATTGAATCCTGCTTCTAAACTCAAAATGCTACTGTCCTTTTCATGCAAATTCAACCAGCCGATTAGAAGTTACAGATTTATTTCCATTCTTCCCCACTGTTTAATGTTTGATAAGGCAAAGAAAATGTCTGCACTTAAACTGTTTTTTGTATGAAATCTACTGGACTTTTTTTTAATAAAAATTATTTTCTCAAATCGGGCTATATATGCGCAAGATTTTTTTACAATATTAAAGTGGACAACATATATTATTTTTCAGAAAATTTTCAGAACAAACATCCTGTAACATTTTAAGTTGCATTCCATGAAATTTGAAAATTAGTGCATTTTAGGACAATTTTCAAAAAAATAACAAAAATATTAGGACAAAATATAATTTACAAATACTTAAAGAAAAGTACACTTAAATATCTGAAGTTGATTGTTTCTTTTTAAATTTTTACCTTAAAAGACTTTTTATTTAAAATCAATACACTGAAAACTGATGAAAATTTATTTTTTTACTATTTTTCAAAAATTTAAAAAAGTTCGTAACTTTGAGAGCTCCTTATAAGAAAACAGCACAACCAAGCTTAAAGATTTTAATTGATATTGATACATAATTTTGTCTATTTTTATTTGGTACTCAACTTTATTATCTGCTTTATCTGTTTTTTTGTTTTTTTTTTAATTTGATTACAATGTCTATAACTAAAGAAAGGGAAATCTCCGTCTTTTGGTATATTAACCTTTTTGGATGATTTTGATCTTCAATTTTGTCAGTTTATTCGTATCATACATCTTCTAATAAACGGCTCCCAGAAGAAAAAACCATAAACAGCGAATAACTTCTTTTCCCTGTTCAAATGTGAATTGTACAGACAAAGTGAAATTGTTGGTTGTTGGAAAATCGAAAAACCCAAGAGGCTTTAAATGCTTTTTCAATAATCCTGTAAAATACAACTCCAGTAAGAACGCCTGGATGATATCATTTATATTCAAGTACTGGTTCCATCACGAATTTGTTCCCCACATAAGTTAATTTTCACCAATTAGTAAAAGTAAGTTGTTAATAAGTAAAAATTGTTTAGGTCCGAGATTTTTTTAGATAACGCGACGTGTCACCCAGTTGACGAACTAAAAAGTGATGAATTTACCACCCAATTGCACTACGCTTATTCAACCGTTTGATCAAAACGTTATCAACTTGTTCAAATTAAATTAAAAAAAAACATTTTCTCATCCTCTTGCTTGGCAAGAAGGGAACAAATTTGGAGCACAAACTAAAAAACTTCAATCTCAAAAATGCAGTTCAGATTCTAGCTAAGTCATGGGATAAAATATCAGTGTCCAATATCCGAAAATCCTTGAACGTCTTGCTCGAATTCGGTAGTGAATGCCTTTAAATATTTTACAAAATATTATTCAGGAAGAAAATGAAGATCTTTCAACTATTGGTACACTTGTATCTCAAATTGGTAAAGAACTGAATTCAAGAAGATTTTAATGTGGAATGTAATGAGGAGCAAATGGAATTATAAGATACGGAACACGAACAACTTTGACACCTATATGAACATTCTGGAAAAAAATAGGCGAACTAGCAATAGTGGCACATCCCACGCCTAATATTGCTTGCCAATCCAAATGCCGTAAATTTAAGAAACTATAACGGTTACATTTCCCAAATTTTGTACAATAAACTTAAGTGTCAATGTGAACATTTTGTGCAAAAATGGTCGGAAAAGAAATAGTAGGCGTGTCATCTCTCATATAAAGTTAATACCAAAATTTTTATATTTGGGAAACTATAAAAGTTAGGGATCTCAAATTTTGTACGACTAGCATTAGCTTCAATATGAATATTTTGGACAAAAATTGGTACACCTCCCATTAAAGAAAATATTAAATTATCATATCTGAGAAAATATAACAGTTAGAGTTCTAAAATTTTGTCGGAGCCACTTTGGTATCAATATTAATATTTAAGAAAAATATGGGCGGACTAGAAGTAGGGGGCATGGTACCTCCCATATGAATTAAATGCAAAAATTCGTATATCTGGGAAACTATTGGAGTTGGAATGCTCAAATTTTGCACAAAGAATTTTGACATCTATGAAAACATTTGTCTAATAAATTAGCGGATTATGGGGGTACGGTCCCTCCCATAAAAATTAAATACAAAAATTAGTATATTTTTTTAATCCTTTAATTACTATGTATTTCATTTCGGGGGGTGGCGAAGCACACCGGGTATTAGCTAGTATATCAATAAAAATAATTCAAATTTTAAAAATTACATACAATTTTTAAATTTTATGTGTACCAAAATTCGGGAACGGGTCAATTGTGTACTCATAATAGTATTAAGTGTAAAATAAAACATACGAATACAGAATTCACATGTATGCATTTTTGGGTAATTCCCGAAATTGGGTCTTATATGGAAGCTATGGTAAATTATGGACCGATCTTCATAAAGTGATTTTCGAAAGAAGGTTTCATATGGGAGCTATGGTCAATTACGATCCGATCTTTACGAAATTTGACATACGGATTTATACTTATACAAATTTCATTTAAATATTCCTATTTTTAAGATATATATGAGTGTTTAAACTCTACGAGTATTTATAACTAATTTCAATAGGATTCGTCCTTGTTCAATTGATGGCGGGGTTTACACGGCTAGACAGGCGGACGAACATTATTACACTCATAAAAAGTAATTTTAAGTAGATTAAAATTTTAATCGGAAAAATGTACAAATGTATGTAAATAGAGGTTGGTACTTTTATTATATTTGGTAGACTAAACGAACTGAACGATTTAATGTCTGATTTAAATATCACGATAATGGGAAAACATTATGGTATATGTTTTTATGTACAACAAGTATTCTAATTTTGGGAATTCGGAAAATCAAAAACCATATTTAACAGCCATACATATTTCAAATGTGATTCATATTGGATCCGCTATTTACACAACCATAGGTGGGGAGGATATTATGTGTTTGTGCTGATGTTTGTAACACCCAAAAATATTGGTCTAAGACCCACCTTAATTTATAGCAATCGGCTTAGAATCACTTTCTGAGTCGATTTAACGATGTCAGTCCGTCCGTCCTTCTGTCCGTCTGACCGTCTGTCAGTCCATGTAAACCTTGTAATCAAACTGCAGGTCGCAATTTTGAATCAAAATTAATGAAATTTGGTACAAAGATTTCTTATAGCCCAGGGACGAAGTCTATTGAAATTGGTTATGATCGGTCCATTATTTCACCTAGCCCCCATACAAATGTCCTCCCGGAAAAGGGTTTAACGATCATAAATCCCTTATATATAACAATACTTTAAAATTTGGCGCATATAAGTTTCACACAAGTCTAAATAAGTGTGCCGATTTTTAAAAAAATCGGTCCATAATAAACCATAGCTCCCATATAAACCCCTTTCAGAAAATCACTTTAACGGGCATAAATCCCATTAAAATGTCAGTATCAAGTTAGTATTCGACACAAATAAGTTTTATATGAACATAAATGATAGTGCTAAATTTTACAAAGATCGGTCCATAATTTACCATAGCTCCCTTATAAGGCCCTCATTCGGGAAACATCCAAAAGTGAATAAATTCATATAAATGTCAGCATCAACGTAATATTCTGTATTCGTATGTTTTATTTTACACTTATGAGTATCGGTCCACATTTGACTCCAAGTCTAATAAAAGACCCCTCCCCGAATTATAATGTACACAATGGTGTAGGGTATCATATGGTCGGGCGATACACATACTATATCTTTTTCTCTCGTTTGAATTTATAATATTTTATTACAGTATCATAATCAGCGTCCTCTAGAAGCTTATATGTGATATTTATTTTTTAAATAAGAAAAGTATTCTTATTATGTCCAAATTTCAGGGATCATGACCTAGTGTGTGTGTGTCTATATTTGTCAAAGGGATAAATACTGAAAAAATTTGTATGTTAATTTTATTTCAACTCATTTGTGCAACGAATTTATATTTTTATACGAAATCTAGTACTACCTAAGGACAAATGGTACGGCAAAAGTACGGCTGTATCAAGTTTGTCATAAATGTATAGATAGAAATTTGTGTAAAATTGTTAGCAAATATGGTTTGCAATAATATTTGTAGAAGGAAAAGCATAACAAGCATACACTGACAAATAGACTCCAAATGAGCAAAAAATTCACCCGCATCAGATACAAACTATAACTTGTAATATTATCCCAACAGTCCCTCTATAGACCTTTTGGAGAGTTTTCATTATTAATTTTGATTATTGAACTTATTGGTTGAAGTTCAAATCTTTGTTTTGAATTGATAACTTCTAAATACGTGACTCTTTCGTAAACAATGTTGGCATTAAATGGAAACTAAAGTCGCTAGTTCGACGATAGTCTTTGAAACTGCTGGGACATTGTCAATTATATAAAAATACACACATACATTCTACGACACAAATACTGCATACGAATACAATTGAAGCACTGCATAAATGCACAAGTTGCGCCTTGTGGCAACAAATGCTTTGTATAAAAAAACTGTTAAATCAATTACAGTGAAAAAGATATTTCATATAGACTTTAAGTAATTCTATGATTTAAAAAAAAAAATAATAATAATAATGACGAATATTTTCAACCTCTTTTCTGTCAATGAATTAAATTTTAACAATTAAATCACATTTCATCTGACCCAATTTTATAAAAAAAAAAAAACGAGAAAAAAAGTGAGCCCGACCATATGATATCCTACACCATTGTATATGTGTACCAAATTTCGGAAGGGGCCAATTGTGGACCGATACTTGTATAAAAGTGTAAAAAAAAACATACTAATACAGAATATTATATCGATACTAACATTCACATGTATCACTTTTAGGTGATTCTTGAAATTGGGTCTTATATGGGGGCTGTAGTAAATTATGGGCCAATCTTCATTAAATTTTGCGCTGTCATTTATACTTATAAAAAATTTGTGTCGAATATTAAGTTGACACTAGACATCTGCAACAAATGATTTGTTTTTCAATTCACAGTAATGTTCTATAGTACATGTTCTCACATTACAGCGAAAATATAAAACGACACAAAACAAAACAAAACATGTGATAAAAAATGAGTTGAATTGAACTGAATTGAAACGATGAGTTCAAAACAAATCATGATATGTTCTCTGTGAGTCGTTATTGTTTAAGAGAGATTTTTTAAAAAAGCAATAATGTTAACAAAAAGGCATCAAATCAAAATTGTGATTTTGCTGTCATTTCCTTGTATTTTTCTACAAAAAATGTTTAATATAAAATCAATAAACTAACGGTCTTATTCATAATAAATTCTTATTTTAGGTTTATTGTACAAAATAGATATTAAACTGTTTTTCCTTATTAACTTCTTATAAAAAGAACATTATTCATAATGTATTAAAAACAGTTCAATAACTATTAAACTGTTTTTGTTTTGTTCTGGCAATGCTATGTTTATTTTCTCTCATTTTTCTATTAGTGATAAATAAAATATTGAAAATTTATTCGTAATTAAAGAAAAAAAAAAAAGTTTTTCTTTTATTTAATTTTTTTTTTTTACAAAAATATAAAATTTTTTTTTAGAAAATATGTCCAATGCTTTAACAATTTAGCTTATGGAAACAAAGACATTCATGGCCTTTTTATACCCTACACCACCAAAGGTGGTTGGGGTATTATGTGTTTGTGCAGAAGTTGTAACGCAGAGAAAGAATTTCCGGACCCCCACCTTAAAGTATACCGTTCGACTCAGAATCACTTTCTGAGTCGATTTAACAATGTCCGTCCGTCCGTCTGGTCGGCTGGATGGCTGTCCATGTAAAGCTTGTGCGCAAAGTACAGGTCGCAATTTTGAAGATAATTTGAAATTTGGTACATATGCTTTTTGCTTTTTGGTTATGATCGGCCCATTATTTCACCTAGCCCCCATACAAATGTCCTCCCGGAATAGAGTTTTAACACATAAAAATGCATTAAAACATAACAATATTTTAATGAAATTTAGTACAAATAAGTTTTATGTCAACAAAAATCCGCCTCCAAATTTCATGAAGATCGGTCCATAACTGACTATAGCTCCCATATAAATTCGTCTCCCGAAAATCACTAACGTGCATAAATCCCAATGTTAGTATTATGTTAATATTTAGCACAAGTAAGTTGTATATAAGTAAAAACAAAATTATGTGTCTCGAAATGGTGTAGGGTATCATATAGTCGGGCTTGACCGACTATATTTCTTCTCTCGTTTGGTATATTAATTTGTGAAATATTTAATATACTCGAATAATTGATTTGTTTTTATTTCATGTACATCACAAATTTCCTATTTTGTTTTTAATTAATTTTTTTCATATTTTATGAATTATTTATGAAAAACCCCTTCCCAGTCTATCGACTGACCACCGGGTGTAATCATTCTGAAAGGAAATGGGACGATTCAAAGCCTGATTTATGGAATTTTATATATAAAGCGTTATGTTATTGAAAAACGGGAATTTTACACAAGTTAAAGTAAAATGCGCCAATTTAAATCAATAAATTGCATTGCTGGTAGACCTATATATTTTCAAGTAGTTATTTTAAAAAAAGTAGCAGTGATTGCAGTTAGCAAATTATTGCTAATGCAATTATTTCATTTAACACAACACTCACACATTCTATTTTGCAAATGGAGCTATTAGCACTTTTTCATTACTGGCAAATAAAAACACCTTTAGAATTTATGGAAGCTGATTGAATATTAGATTATTTTTACTAACACTTTTTCCAACATATGCCATTTTTAGATTTAATAGATCCAAGTAGAACTCAATGAAGATTTATATGGAAGGTAGGCGGATCACATCAACTCTTCATTTTGATAATTCTAAATATTTATACAAAATCTTAATGGCTGTTGTTTAAGAGATTTCAGGGGAAAAATATCAACTAGAAATACCACGGTCACTTAATTTCGTAGTATTTGGCCAGATAGTAGCTAGATCTTTTTGGTGGTTTGTTTAAAATAATACAAACCTTTTTGATTTTAGCAACAAGCAAGTCCATTTGATCTTACTCTTAACAAGCTAAAAGAACATTGATTTTTGTTTGAACAAATATGCTGTGCATTTTTTGAACGAAATGTGTTCAAAAATATAATATATATACTTCAAATTTGTTTGCAAAATATAGTTCCATATATATTTTATGCAACAGAAAGATATAACAGTTGTATATCTAATTACTATCGTGAGTCTGTGAAAAAGATATTAATGCAGTTAATAATCCCAATCTAAAGAACTGTGCACTAAGACCTAAATATAAAGTAATATATTTAAAATGATGTAAAACTTTTTGTAAATGCATTCAATTTGCTAAAAAAATAATATATTTTTAAAAATTTGTTTTATCAAACTGTTAAAATAGGTTCTCACCAACAATAAAATTTTAAAATTTTATACAGTTTTATTAAATGCTTATAAAACAAAAAAGTGATTATGAATAATAAATTTTCAAAATTTCTTATTAACCTTTTATAAATTGTTCAAAATGATTATGAATAAGGCTGTATGTATGTAAGTACTAGGGTATCCAATTATTCGGGTGTTCATAATAATCGGTTTATTCGACAAATAATTATTCAAGGTTAAAAGTTCAATAGATTCACAATTTTGAGCTTTTTATAATTAAATAAATATATAATTTTCCAAATTATTTGAGTTTTGTATGTTTACTTTGTCGTCACCATCTGTTTGTACGTGTGTATATGAATATTTTACCACAAGTTTAAACCCCCAACATTGGTCGCTTAAACTAGCAAATAAAGCGAGATGATCGACAACTCAAAAACAACATTTAACGATTAAATTTAATGTAATCGCTAATCTTTAAGTGAAAAACTGGCCCTTAGGAGATGATAATTGAAAGTGCATGCTCTTGGGCTTATAACTTTTGATGTGGTAAAAAATTAATAATTCTGTTAACTGGTTTGTATTTGCCATTATGCTCACTTGCCATGTGCTAAGTTTCATGGTAATAGCAAAATTTGTTTTTCTTAAAATGGAAGTTTAACAAAAAACACATAAACACATATTTAAAATTTTTCATGAAATCTTACATTGGTCATATAAAATAATTGCAAGGATGGCTATTGTGCTGAAGAATACAGTTTCTTAGGTCATAATATTATACAAAGAAGTCATGTTCACTGAATGGCAACCTGGTAGTGGAAGATAAATAATATCTTCAGGCAGTGGGACTCAGGCAAAATAGAAAGGATTTTGAGAGAAATTCACCTCATCTCAGAAAGAAAAGTGTCACAAAAAGTTAATTGCTTTGAATCTTTATCAGAAAATTTTAAAGGAAGTCTAGCATGAAGACCTATAAAGTAAGAAAAAAATCCTAATTGAAACGCAAGCAAGAATCTGGAAGTAAAAAGTAACATGAAAGTTCCTCAGACGAATTTTTTCAGAAATTTTGTTTCTGTATAGTAGATGATGAAACGTTCGTACTGGGTGACTTTTTTCAACTTCCTAACCAGGAATTCTATGTCGCAGATGCTAGAGGGATTATTGCAGAAAAATTTCGTGTATCAAAGAAATCAAAATTTCCAACAAAGTTTTTGAATTGGGAAGTCATATGCATACGCTGGAATGAAGCACTTCATTCTTAAAATATGGTTGCATTAACACAGAAATTTACGAGAATGAGTGCCTTTGGAAAAGACTTCTCCCTTTCCTAATAAAATTCAGTATATCCCCTGTTTTCTGGCCTATTCCCGCTTCTTCTCATTACAACAACAAAACAATGGAGTTGTAATGAGAAGAAGCGGGAATAGGCCAATTGGCAAATTGGCCGAAACTCCGTGCAATTGAAAGATATTGGACTCTAGTAAAAAATAATTTAAAGGACGTTAAAAGCTCAGCATAAAATGAAACGGAGCCTAAAAATAAGTGGACTTATTCGAGCAAAAAAGTGACCGAAACACAATAAAACCTTTAATTTGAATAATTCTGGAAAATATCAGATATTTTCTTAAAAACTAACAGGAACGAATATATTCTTTTATGTTTAGAACTTGAACATAACAGTCATTAATAAAAATATCATTTTAAAAAAATTCGCCCACTGGTTTAGTTTCTATAAGCAGATTTGCATGCACGGATTTTTTCGTGCGCAGTCCTTATTATCTATTTTACTCAAAGTAATGTTTTAAGAATTTCTATTGATACTATTCATTATAAAATAAAAATTGAAAGTAAATCCAGTAAATAAAAAATATTTAAAGAAAAAAAAAAAAAAAAAAAACTATAAAAATATTTCAAATATTATAAATCAAGTCTATTTGATTAATTTTATTTATTTTATTATTATTTTGTATTATTCTATTATTTTAAAACCTTAATAATACGATGTAATTTTAATGTTTTACAAACAACATACACACAAGCGACAATATTGCATTTGTTGTCTTTCTTCATATAATTCAATTCAAGTCAATTCAAAATGTTTTGTTCCTAAAATGAGTTGATGATTCTCTGCACAATTCAATTTGTTTCATTTTGATTTGTTTCTCTTGCCTTTTCCACACATATTAACTTGTATTGAATTGATTTGTGATCTAAAAAACAATAACAGTCAACAATTGAAAAGAAAGAGAATGATTTGAAATGAGTTACAAATGAATTGATGCAGATGTCAACTTGACACTAACATTTTTATGGGATTTATGCAAGGTAAAGTGATTTTCGGAAGAAGGGTTCATATGGGAGCTATGGTCAATTATGAACCGATGTTTACGAAATTTTTTATTCAGATTTATACTTATATAAAACTTATTTATGCCAAATTTCATTAAAATATTTATTTTTTTTTTTTTTTAGGTATTTATGAGTATTAAAACTCTATTACTTGAGGACATTTGTATGGGGGGCAGTTGAAATAATGGGCCGATCGTGACCAAATGCTATAGACTTCGTCCTTATGCAAAAAAGTCATATGTACCAAATTTCATCAAATTATATTCCAAATTGCGACCTGTACTTTGCGCACAAGCTTTATATCCAGCCAGCTAGCCGATCAGACGGACGGACGGACATCGTTAAATCGACTCAGAAAGTGGATCGAGCCACCTATGGTGGTGTAGGGTATAAAAAACAAATAAGAAATATATAATCGGTCAAGAACGACCATATGATAATGGTGTAACTTTGTGTATGATCATCAAAATTCAGGCAGGGGTAAAAAAAGTAAAGTATACGAATATAGAATAATGCGTCGATGCTAACATAAATATGATTTTATCCACTTTAGAGCGATTCCCAGAAGTGGGTTTATATCAAAGCTATGGTAAATTGTACTAACTCTCATACAATTTGGTACTGCTGTTTCTTCTTATATACTAACATTTGTATGGGATTTATGCACGTTAAAGTGATATTCGCAAGAGAGTTTTATTTTGGACCTACAATCAATTATAGACCGATCATAATGAAATTTGGTACACAGATTTATAATTATATAACATTTCTCTGTGCCCACAATAGAGGTTAAGCTCTATTGTGGGAGGACATTTGTGTGGGATCTAGGTGAAATAATGAACCGATCATAACCAATTTTCTGTAGCATTTGTTCTTGTGCCAAAATAACTATTCGTGCCATCAAGATATCTTCACAATTGCTACCTATACTTTGTTCACAAGCTTTGCATGGACAATCAGCCAACCAGACGGATAGACATCGTTAAATCGACTCAGAATGTGAATCTGGTTGATGTCCGAAGATTTTTTCTGTGAGTTACAAACATCAACACAAACGCAAAATACCCCAGCCACATATTTCTTAAATTCTGATATAAACATATCTGGCTTTACATTACACCTAATAGATCAATAGGATTTTTAACATTCATATGTATGTGTCCAAAATTGTTTTTCCTAAATTTTTTACACAAATGACTACTTTTATAGCGAACACGGTTGAAGCAAACTTTTTTTTTTTTTGTATTTTGGTCCCAAGAATAATATTTCATACAAAAAACTATTTAAGTTTTAGTTATTAGACAAATTGAAACAACTTCTATTAATTTAAATTTAAATTACCGGGTAAATAAAAGAGGAATCTTGTTTAAAAATGACATATTAAATTTTAAAGTAACATAATTTCGGTTCTGTAAAATATATTGACTTAAATCATTTTCTATATAATAAAAAATTATGTTAGCTAGGCAACGTTATCTATTCATAATTTTTGCAATTGAAGTAACATTTTGTAAAAGATTGCTTTTTAATTTTATCTGTTATAAAATCTTTGTTAGTTAAGATATCTTAAGAAAATTTGGTGATTGTAGACTTTATAGTATAAAATGAGAAGATATAAAAAACATTAAGATTTTTGTAAAAGAAATCCCACAATTCCACGAAAACTAAACGTGATTAGTGAAACCAAATTCAAATAAAGCATAAGGCATTGCCGGTTCCTTTTACATTCATAAATTTTAGATAATAATAGTTGCATTTTTCCCACCTGACACAACAAATAAGAAAATATATTTATATATTTATTTATGCAATTTGTGTATAAATAGTGAGTTATTTATTTGCAAGTTATTTTTATTTGAAATAATTGTGTATATAAACGTAATAATAAATAGCACAAGTGGGCATGTTTTTATAGGCCTTATCGGAGGTTTTAATTCCGATTTGAAATCGGATACGAAACAAAAAATTGGCAAACGTTTACAAGTGTTCTATATTAGATGTGTCCTACTTTGAGCCTCCATAGCTCCGCTAGTGAAGGGCGTGTTGGGTCCGCCTTTCAAAAGTAAAATTTTACAATCCCACTGTGCATTATGGTATGCATTTATTGCCGCTTTTTCCGTTGGTCGGTTTTGGACTTTTGAAAAAACCAGTTAAGCGGTTTTCTGGCATTTATATTTCTTATAAAGAAAATATTACTTTTTTAAACAAAAGCCGAAATTTATACCTGCTTTACTTCGAAAAAATAATAATTTTGGTGTGAATAATTTCAAAATGAAAGTTTTTTATTTCCCTAACTGATCGCAAACTGATAAGACTTCATTCACATAGTTAAGCAAGTACTTAGTTAAGTATCAGTAGTCAAACAAATGACCGATTATAGAACTTATTTTCTAAGTGTATAAGAGTATTCTTCTCCATAAAAAATTTTAGTTGAAGCGCTAACTAAATAAACGGAATAAAAGTTTGCACGTTTTTTATATGTATTTCAGGATAAGTTTTGATGTTTCGAAAGTTTTCCCGTTTCTATTTTCAGCTTGTATTCGTAATTGTATATACAACTACATACATACTTATGTACATAAAGTGTATGTGTAAATTTGTAAGTATGTAAAGAGTATCTATATAAAAACAGCAACAAATGTTGGCTTCATAATTTTTTTTTTTTTTCTTGTGGATTTTACTTTTTTTGGCATAAAATGATGGCAATGGATTTTTCCATGTTGCAGTCAGTGAGCCAACATTCAGAAAAATTTAAGTTTAAGCTTTGTGTATTTCGTTTCTTTTATACATATGAAAATTTTTTAGAAAAAAGAACAGTATGTATTTGTGTAAATGTACTTCTACAAATATTCAGTTATGTTATATCTTTAAAATCATCCTAGCACAACTGCACACAATGGTCCCAAAACGAATTTTTTTGGAAATAATTCTGTAACTTTAGAACTGCTGGATGTATTTAAATGAAATTTCACATGGACAATCTTGAGGTCTATGCCAATTGAACATTTTTTAAAAATTCGCCAAAGTTTGATTTATGATTTGACTGAAATAAAATTTTGCACATAGATAGTCCTTATAATTCTCAACAAAAAATACGCTTACATGTGTGGGTTATCTCTTTTACTTTAAGAGATATTTGGACCCATTTTTGGACATGTTTTTTTTTAAGTTTTTTGAACTTGGCGGGCTCAAAATATTCTCTGGATTTTGTACAAAATTCTAAAAAAATTTCGTGCAAGAATCATATACCTGTGTGGTTTAGATAAAAGGTTATATTATTTTGAAGTAGAAAATTTGAAATAAATTGTGTTTTTTGTGATTTTTTTTCAAAAAGGTGGTAACTTTTTTTTACTTTAAAATCCATTATTTTCCTCTGGACCATACACTTTTTTCATGTTTCTAAAAGAATACTTAAATGAATGTAAAACAAATCCGGGGGCAGTTGGGGTAACAGTCTCCCGGCTAGCCCTATCAGAATTACGTTAATTTTAATTTTTGTGTTCTTAGTTTTTTGTGGAGCACAAAAATGTCAAAGCTGATATTAAAATAAAAATACCTTGGAAACTTACTTCCATTTGTTAGCTAAACACACAAAAATATTTAACAAGCCACGCCTCCTATAGCGACAGGGTAACCATTTTACTGAAAAAAGTCAATTTTTGAAGCAAGTTTTCCCCGAACTGGAATTTTGGCTATTTCGAGTAAGAAAATGGGAATCTATTTATTTTCTTCTTTTAATGACAAATTATTTTATATTGTACTAAAATTTCACAATGATAGCTTAATTAATGTAGATTTTATTTAAGTTCAAATATTAATTTTTTTTTTTTTTTAAATAACACTAAATACAAACAATTTTTCTTTTTTTATCAATTCAAAATAAATTAGTTGGAATACTTTATTATTTATATATTATTTTTCAAGTAATAACCTTTCCAACGATATCAAATACTTGCACAAATACTTTACACAATCGTTCAAAAACTAACTGAAACTTTACCTCCTTCCGCAAAATTTGCACATTTTCAATGGTAAATGTGTGCTGAAGCATTCTATATACATAAGTGCACAACAGTTTCAACGTGTTTTTTAAAATGAAATTTCACATAGTTATTACTGAGGTAGTTTCCAACTGTTATGGAGGAGCACAAGTTTCTAGGTGGTCTCGGGGCAGGGGGGAGGACCGCTGAAATGGGTCACCTCGGATATTATATAAGAAATAATTAAAAGAGTTGACCACTTTCGGAGGTTCTCCTCCTGTCCACAGACCAGCTAGAAATTTGCAATCCTTCAAAGTATTTGGAAAATATCTCAGTAATAAATATGTTAAATTTCATTGAAATGTATTTATCCGTTCAAAAGTTACACAATATTATTTAAAAAAATACATTGAAACTGCTGTGTACTTATTAGGGTGATCGACGCGGTTTTCCAACCGGTTCTAAAACCGATTTTTTCAGTAAATGTGCTGTCGGTTTTTTCAAAATGTTCATTTTTCGAATGTCGAATAAACCGGTTTTTTTAAACTCCAAAAACCGGTTTTAAAAATAGCATTTTATTTCAGAAAACATGTACTAAATAGTGATATTTGAGTCGAAATTAGGAATAATTTTTTAAATATTCATAAAGACTGATTTCTTATGTTTTAAAAATATAGTATAAGTCTAAATTGGAATTTATTCTGTAATATTAAACAAATAAATAATTAATAATTATCCTATTTTTTAATCTATTGTAATATCTGTAATATTTTTACACCCAATTTAATTTTTTTTATCCAATATTTCCTTTATTTTTTAAAGGTGTTGTGTTAAAAAAGTTTCACCTGCAGAATCGTTTCAATTGAGACAGGCTTCCATATTAAGCGATGGATTCTGTTTATGCTAACTAAAATTTAGATGATTTTTGTCAAAAATTTTGAAACATAATTATCTTCTAGTCATCTAATAATATAATTTGCTTAGCATTTTTCCTTTTCCAGAGCTTTCTGAAGCTCCCAAACGACGTAGAAAATTAAAATTTGGCTTAATTTCGTCCAACAAATCCTAATGGAGCTATATTTTGAAATTTTTATCGGGGAGCAGATATAAGTGGGTTTATGTGTCTTTTTCTAAGAATTTTTTCTCTTTCCAGAGCTTTCTAAAGCTCCCAGAATACGTAAAAAATTAAAATTCGGCTTAATTATAACCCTATTCGTCCTACAAATCCTAACGGAGTCAGATTTTGCAATCTGTATCAGGGAACGAAAATACGTGGATCTATATATATGGATTTATATATATCTTTCCTAAGCATTGTTTCCTCTCCAGAGCTTTCTGAAGCTCCCAGACGACGTAAGAAACTAAAAATCGACTTACTTATAAAACTATTCGTTCTACAAATTCTAATAGTGCCAGAAGTTTCTATCAGGGACCGAAAAGTCTGTTTTGGTATTAAGAACTTTTGAGTTGCTATACTTATTGTTTGCTTTCCAAATCCTATCAAAAACTGATTCTGTATTTCGGCCAGGGAGCGCATTTACGACGATTTTTTTTATTTTGAAAGGTTTACGAATTTAAAACTTTAATCAATATTATCCCAATAAATTCTAACGGCTTCAAATAATTGACTTCGATTAGGTCTAAATGTTGTTCATATTTTTTTATTTTAATTTTCGGATTTGTTTGTGCATATTTTCATTATTATATTATTTTTCCTGACATTGTCAGGCATTTTCGCTTGTATTTAATAAATTTTAACTTAATTATAAGAATTATTGATTTTTTTAAAGAAATGTAGTCTTTTGATATAAATATTAACTTCTGCAAAAAACCAGTTAACCGGTTTTTCTGAATTTCAAAAAGTGCAACCGGTTTTTTTAAAATACCAACTATTCGAACTATTCGGAAACCGGTTTCTCAAAAAAGTCGAATAATCGATCACCCTAGTACTTATATATGTATATTTCAACGTGTTTTTTTTTTAATAATAAAACGTAACTTTTGAACGAATATTTCAATGAAATTTAACATAGTTATGCTGAGGTATTTTCCAAATACTTTTGAACATGAAAAAAATTTATGGTCCAGAGGAAAATAATGGATTTTAAAGTGAAAAAATATTACCACCTTTTTGAAAAAAATCACAAAAAAAGAAAAAAGAATTTTAAATTTTGTACAGAATCCAGAGAATATTTTAGAAAAATTGTAGGACTCAAATTGAGCACGCCAAGTTCAAAAAACTTAAAAAAAAAACATGTCCAAAAATGGGTCAAAATTTTACATTGGTCCAAATATCTCTTAAAGTAAAAGAGATAACCCACACATGTAAGCATATTTTTTGTAGAGGATTATAAGGACTATCTATGTGTAACTTTAGAACTGCTGGATGTATTTAAATGAAATTTCACATGGACAATCTTGAGGTGTATGCCAATTGATTTGGAGGAGCACAGGTTCTTAACGAGTCTGGGGGACGGGGGGTGGACCTCCAAAGTTGGTCACCTCGGATATGAACATTTTTTAAAAAGTAGCCAAAATTTGATTTATGATTGGACTGAAACAAAATTTTGCACATAGATAGTCCTTATAATCCTCTACAAAAAATATGCTTACATGTGTGGGTTATCTCTTTTACTTTAAGAGATTTAATTCTAAACTTACAGAATTATTTCCAAAAAATTTCGTTTTGGGACCACTGTTCTGCGGTATACTACTCATACTACCTATATATTTATTTACACTAGTACAAGTACTTCACTACTTTTACTTGAAATATTTGTGGTAGGTCATTGTACTTTAAAAATAAAAATATTTATTTGAATTTAATGGAAGAAATACAAAAAAATTATAATGTAAGGCAATATTTATTAAATAATTAAATATTAATAATGGAATTAAGGACTTTTTTCCAAATAATATATAAATAACCATAATTTTCAAAAGATTTCTAACGGCAACATATAAATCCTCACACACTAGAATGATAAGTGATTCACTATTTATTGATTTACATAAGTATTCATTGTAAATATAAATACATTCATACATATGTATGTATAATGTACATATAAGAAAAAATAGCTTTTTGCTCTTAAATATAATATTTAAATTGTTTGAATATAACTACACCCGTTTTAAGGTTGACAACATGTGTGCGCATACTCGTGTCACTACTTCATTCTTAAAATAAACAAACACACTATTTATTCAGTCACCCATTCCAGCAGATGCAGATGGATGTTGGGATGTTTACAGGAATCACATTATTTTCTTAGTAAAAATGTTTCACATACTCACTTAATACTTAAATGTTACAGAGGCATATTTTAAGAACCCCAATCAATTTCTAAATATATATTTCTCTTACATGTATATACTATATATGTATGTACATATGCATTTTTATAATTATCCATGTTGAAATAATAAGAGAATTTTCATACACTTTTCTACGAACGTACAGATGTTCAATTTATAATAAATTGTAAAAAAATTTTAATACATTTTATTACAAAATCACAAAATATTATTTATTTTTATTTATTTATTATTTTAATTGTCCCTTTTCCAAACCTTTTGCCCATTTTTTAACTCAATTTTTTAATCTGCGACCATTTTGGCTTTGAGTGACACTATCTGCCCCTATCTGATAAAGTACGGTGTTTATTTTAAATGTTTGTCAAATATTTAAAATAATAAATAAAAGGTCAAAATGCTCTTATTTTTGTATTCTATGTACTAAGTAGAGTATTCATTTAATCAAATAACTCGAAAATGCAGTTTTTAAATTACTCGAATAATCTAGTAAATCTTTTAAGTTACTCGAGTTATTCGATTAATTTATACCTTAAAATTTTACTCGATTTTTCAATGCTTATCAAAAAAGGATACAAAAATATAGCTTAAAATAAGAAATAGTCTTTCCAAAATAATATATAATTAAAATTTGCGTAAATATTTATGAATATTTCTGTTTTTTGCTTTGATAATGTCGTTGTTTCTCTATATTTAATATATTCATTGACAGTTAAATAAATAGGTCTAACAAATTTGGCCTATCTATTTGAATCAAATTTTATATTAAGGGTAGTCCGAAGTGCGATTTTGTCTCATAACCTCACTTTTAACCTATGTACAACAGAGGTTTTCAGTTATATTCAAAATGTTTGTACAATATTTTTAAGTATCGGAGATCTACTAAGCCCAGATTTATTTTTAGAATGTTTTCTAATTCATCGTTCATTTCTTATTATTTTTGTTATAATCTAGTAAAACCGACTCAATATAATATTTTACACAAATTTTACACAAATATTATATGGATTTTTGTCCGTTAGGCTGTGAAAGAATTGTGAAAATATATTTATTAGTTTCTGAGTTATTGCATTTTGAAAATGACAAAAAACACTTTGGACTATCCTTTTTTTAGATAAAGTAGTTCAGCGATTCTTAACATAAAGAACAAGTTTACATGCTAAACTTTTTTAAGTCCAAATTTCTTCTATATAACAAATATCATTCAAACCATCACCATCATATCGTCTACACCAGACTGAGCATTTATTGGTATATAAACTATGTACTTTCATTCGTAGAACCAATAATATGTTTTCCAAATCTAGTTTAAAATCCTTCAATTTATTTCTTATTATTTATTATATTTATATTAAAATTATTTGAATTCTACTTTATAATTTTTTAAAGTGACGTTTACATTTTTATTAATTTTTGTAATTAAAAAAAAGACCTTTAACTATGTATTGTAATTTAAGCATATATTCGGTTCTCTTTACTAAATACATTTTTTTAATAAAATTACAATTTGTGGTACAATTTTTAGATTCGAAACATTCTATAAAAATTTTGAAACATTGTTTTTAAGCTAAATTTTTTAGAAAACTAAAATTAAAACATCCTAAAATCTAGTTAAGAAAGTATATATTTAAAATATTTTTTACTCGAATTATTCGATTATTGTTACTTGAAATTCTTGATTTTAATTTAATCGAACAGTTGTTTGATTTTAATTTGTCAATTAATCGAACAAACAACATTCGAGTGAATACCCTAGTACTAAGATTAAGATCGATATTTATTAAAATCTATGTAATGTTGGATATTTCACCCAAAAGTTTTTGAATAAGTTGTGTGTGAAAAATTTCTACTTTGGATCAAATTTTAAGTGGAGCGTTTTGACAAAAACAGTTAAATGTTTGATTGGATTTAATATCCCAACATATACATATACATATATGTACCCTAGAGTAAAGAGAACTGGTTCAAAACTAATCACGTGACAGTTTCTCAGGGCTAGTGACCGGTCCCAGTTCCGGAACTTTATATGAGAAGAACCTGTCACTTTTACATGGTGTTGTCATTGGAGGTGGCTAATTAGCAGCACAGGATAGGGTCTAGGACAGGTTCAGTAACGATTATTGTAATAAAAATTTTATAAAAATTCGGTAATTGTTTACTTTTTAAACATAATTTTTATTATTATTTTTATTAAATTATGTTTATTTTAATTTTATAATTTTTCGTTAATGTCGATGGCGGCACCCCGGCTCGAACTGACGTATGTTATGATTGTTATTGCGCGCGAGTTGCTATTTGCACACTTAACGAGCATGTTAATAGTGAGTGTGTTTGTGTCAACTGGTTCTCAATTGGAACTTTGGTGACGAGTTAGATGTCAATTGGTACTCAACTGGTACAGAGAAACCGGTCCATTACTGCAATTACCACAAATTTCCCGCAGGGTAGGTATAGGTCATAAAGTAAGCCCCAAGCTAACACTGATAAACAGTATCGTAAGAGCTATTATATGTTTTCTTGAAATCTTGAGCTATTTTTGCTCCTATTATTTTTATGGCATTCATATTCGTAAAAAAGTACATTTGATTACATTGTGGCAGAAAAATAAAATAAGGCTAAACTGTTTTATTTGGTCTTCTAAGTATTTTGGTGATTTTTGCATCCTTATGCTCCTAATATTGATTAGATGATTTAAATAGGTGTATATCATTGACTGTTGTCGAACTTATTAATTTTATGTCGATCATTAGTTTTGATTTCCTCTCTCAAAATTATTGTGAAACAATTATACTGTTTATAATACTGGTCGACAAAAAAGTTTTATTCGTGCTCCTTTAAAAAAAAAAAAAATATATGTGGACTAGATGGAATTCCGCATGCTAAACTAGAATATGCTTTCAGTTTTTCCCCATTGCGTCCTAAATAAGCCGATGACTCGAGTATATTTCACTATAACTCGAAAACGGTATACACCAAAATATGTGAAATGAAATTGGCTTGAAGGCGTTCTACTAACAAATTTTTTTTCTATCACGTATCGAATTATTTTTATGACCCCGACTTTAGGTAGTCACACTTGTATAACTCGGGAACGGTTTGTCCTATTAAGATTAATTAAACTCCAATATATAGCGACTTAAATTGTTTTTGAGATGAATTTACATAATTTTTTGTTCAATTAATATTTGCGTAGTTATTCGGTAATTAGTAGGGTGATCGATTATTCGACTTTTTTGAGAAACCGGTTTTCGAATAGTTCGAATAGTTGGTATTTTAAAAAAACCGGTTGCACTTTTTGAAATTCAGAAAAAACCGGTTAACCGGTTTTTTGCAGAAGTCAATATTTATATCAAAAGACTACATTTCTTTAAAAAAATCAATTCTTATAATTAAGTTAAAATTTATTAAATACAAGCGTAAAAGCCTGACAATGTCAGGAAAAATAATATAATAATGAAAATATGCACAAACAAATCCGAAAATTAAAAGAAAAAAATATGAACAACATTTAGACACCTTCCTCTCCCTAATCGAAGTCAATTATTTGAAGCCGTTCAAATTTATTGGAATAATATTGATTAATGTTTTAAATTCGTAAACCTTTCAAAATAAAAAAATCGTCGTAAATGGCCAATATACAGAATAAGTTTCTTATAGGATTTGGAGAGCAAACAATAAGTATAGCAACTCAAAAGTTCTTAATACCAAAACAGACTTTTTGGTCCCTGATAGAAACATCTGGCACTATTAGAATTTGTTGAACGAATAGTTTTATAAGTATGCCGATTTTTAGTTTCTTACGTCGTCTGGGAGCTTCAGAAAGCTCTGGAAAGGAAACATTGCTTAGGAAAGATATATTTAAATCCATATATATAGATCCACGTATTTTCGCTCCCTGGTATAGATTTCAAAATCTGGCTCCGTTAGGATTTGTAGGACGAATAGGGTTATAATTAAGCTGAATTTTAATTTTCTATGTCTTCTGGGAGCTTTAGAAAGCTCTGGAAAGAAAAAAAATTCTTAGAAAAAGACATATAAATACTCTTATATCCGCTCCCTGATAAAAATTTCAAAATATATGGCTCCATTAGGATTTGTTGGACAAAAAGTTTTATAATTAAGCAAAATTTTAATTTTCTACGTCGTTTGGTAGCTTCAGATGACTAGAAGATAATTATATTTCAAAATTGTAGAAAAAATCATCTAAAATTTAGTTAGCATAAATAGAAACCATGGCTTAATATGGAAGCCTGTCTCAATTGAAACGATTCTGTATGTGAAACTTTTTTAACACAACACCTTTAAAAAATAAAGGAAATATTGGATCAAAAAAATTAAATTGGGTCATACAAGATAATTATTAATTATTTATTTGTTTAATATTTTAGAATAAATTCCAATTTAGACTTAAACTATATTTTAAAAACATAAGAAATCAGTCTTTATGAATATTTAAAAAATTATTCCAAAATTTCGATTCAAATATCACTATTTATTACATGTTTTCTGAAATAAAATGCTATTTTTAAAACCGGTTTTTTGAGTTTAAAAAAACCGGTCTATTCGACATTCGAAAAATGAACATTTTGAAAAAACCGACAGACTTTTACTGAAAAAATCGGTTTTAGAACCGGTTGGAAAACCGCGTCGATCACCCTAGTAATTAGTAGCGAAAAAATTCCATTTTTTTTTTTTTTTTTTTTTTTTTTTTTTTTTTGAAAAATGGTGAAAATTTTGGCCTGTAACTATGAAAATATTTAGCGAATAAAAAATATTGTTGAGACACGTTAAAGAAAATTTAAACGGTTCTTGAATTACAGTCTAAATTTGACAAAACATTATCGAATTTTATAGTGTGACCGCTGAATAAGGTAATGATATCAGTTATGCCCATAAAAAAATCAGTATGTGATAGAAAAAAGTGAAAGCAGATTCTTGTATATCTCGTCAAAATCCACTTGACACTTATTTCAAAATAATTCCGAACTATTGAGCACATAAAAAAATTAAGTGTGAGAGATTTAAAGATATTTTTAGTACGCATCTTTTGGTGTTATAAGGAAGTATACTAGAGTAATGGCCTTACTATGGGTGAAATATTAGACATGCCCATAAAAAAAATCCAGACCAGACCAGTGTTTAGCACATTAAAATACATCAAGTCTAACTATTCGTCTATGGTGGAGGATTTTTTGTCGACCAGTGTAATCAAAGTTGGGAAATAATTGATTTTAAAAAAAATATTTTTCTATGTTTAATGATTTTATATGTTTTGTGTTTTTAATTACCATTGGAACCATCACGTCCAAGTTCTAAAATATGGAAATACAGCAAATAAATATTTATCTAGTTGACGTATACTAAATAATTGGTCTGAAATACAAGCTCCATCAAGTCTTGAGTTCCGTGAATAATACTTTATTGTATAAATAATCACAATTCATATTTATTATTTAAATATTTTATGTTATTAATACAAATGCATATATTTTAACTCTTAAAATAAGTCGTTCCTTTTTTTCAATCTCCTTTCCTTGACACTTTCCTCCCTTCTTATGACCCTTTTTGAAAACTTTTAAAGGTAACGCAGTTACTAATCAAACTCAATTAATTTTTGGCACAGAAAAGTAATTTTATATTTAAGACCCAAAAAAATAATTTTTAAGAGCATAACTTCAAATGTGAGGAGGGCATTTCGTACCAATTTAAGAGTATGCATTTTTAATGCACATAAAACTTTTTTTAGAGCATATTTTTGGTTGCCCAGCTTATTACCATTTAAAATAAAATAATATAAATATAAAGATATAAAGATGTATATATATATATATATATATATATATATATATATATATATATATATATATATATATATATATATATATATATATATATATATATATATATATATATATATATATATATATATATATATATATATATTAATTTTAATAATTCAGGCTCGAGTTCAATTGTATTAATTGGGAGAATACATTGTAAAAGTTTATTGGACACTCGGCAGAATGGATGTTTACAGAGAACACCACGGTGGAATACTAAAGAATGCTGATGACGGTCGTGGCTGAATAGAAAATCCATTCCATTCTGTCTAGTGTCCAATAAACTTTTACAATGTTCTAATTAATACAATTGAACTCGAGTCTGAATAACTTTCACAAATATTTATAACCAAAAAGTTCGAATAAAAAATTAATAAATAATTTTTTAAAAATGATATACAAATAAATTTATTTTTATTTAGTTCACTTAAAGATTTCTATTTATCACTCACATCCCATTTTTGAACTATATTTTTTTTAAATTAAATTCACGTGGGTTTCCAGCAAAATTCTAGAAGTTTTGAAATTTGTGCAGCTCTTATTATACCATTATACTCATATCATTCGCATTAGCTGTATTGAGTATTTTTAATATCTGAGGTGAGTTTAAACCAAAGGTTGTGTGCTCTAATAACTGCAACAGCCAAGGCTCAAACCAAAATATTTAGTACAAAAATTACTCCACACAGAGACATCTGTTCGTAAAATTTTTCTAACTATGGCCTCTGGCGTTGCCAGCTTCAAAAAATTGTTTTTATTTCGATAACGGTATCGATAACGTTATTTTAAGTTATATCGGTACCAGTACAGAAACTAAAATACCGTTAGTATAAGAAAACTTAAAAAAGTTAAATTTTTAAATAATTTTTACTTGACTTACGCAAAAATATTATTAAATTTCATATTTGTATATGAATATTTTTCGTTAGAGAACTACATACGATTTTTATTAATGCTTATTTTATGGCAACATTTAGGAATATTAAACTCGACTTTTTAAAGACAAATTGGTATCATTTTTTGCAGTGCAGTAAAGTAAAAAAATTGAACAAAATTTTTATTTACCGCAGTTTTTTAATACAGACAAAAAAGAGCTAAATTTATTTTACAAATTGCAAAATGTTAAGTTTCTTAAAGGCAAAAAATCCTTTGACCACTAGAGTTATTAAGCATGTTTTTTTTATTTTAAAATCGTCTCTGTGAAGATACCTTTCACAAAAGTATAAAATTATATGTTGTAAAAGAACATTTTATTTTAGAGAAAAATGTGTGTAGATACTTTTTAGGCAAAAAAAAAAAAAAAGTCGTAGTTTTTGCAATTTTCATATTCAAAATCGTTTATTTTTGGATTCGGTAAAGATATATTTTATTTATTCAATAGATAATTTTGTTCTTTAATTAGCTAAAGAAAAAACAATTAAAATCGGTTTGAAATACTATATATATGATAAAAAACTGGACCAAGAACATGCAAAATTGAGGTACTTAAACATTCAAACACAAATAACTCAAACACTATAAGAGATAAATAGGCATGTATGCAAGTTTTTTGTAGGTCTTATCAGTGCCTACAATAATATATAAAACTATACAAAATTTTAATGTCAGAGTACCCTATTTAGAGCCCCCTTAGCTCCGCCCCTAAGGGATCTGTTAGGTCCACCTTACACTCCTCTGCTACGCCTATACCAAATTTCATGCAAATCAAACCATTCAGAAGTTACAGATTTATTTTCAAAAATTTTAATATACATATGTATTAGAGATGCCAAACGGGACTGGATTTTTCAAATCCCGGGATTTTATAATTTCAAATTCCGGGATTTTTCAATAGTAACAGGATATACCATTTCTATGGTACATTAAAACCTAAAATATTTTAAAATTACACTTTTGAAAAGATTATATGATAAAAAATGTTAGTAAAATCTTAATGTTCCGCAACTGAAAAGAGACATAATAATTATGAATATTGAAGGTCGTAGTATGCATCTATTATAATTTGAAGTTAATTTTCTTATAATTAAAATTTTGATAATAATATTGAAATAAATACGTAATTTCAGAGGTGTTTTAAAAATGGTCCAGCTCACGTAAATGTAAACATTGAGATGTAATATTTTGGGTATCATATAAGAACATACTAATCTTCATTTCTAGAGGGGTACATTTGCAACTTTTTTACGTGAGGCACATTAATGTATACAACAAAATTTATTAACCATAAATTTAAGCGATTAAATTTTTTTGAGCGCATTGAATAGTTCGATTTATTTGAACTACTTAAAGAGCTAAATAAGCCATCTTTTATTTTTATTGCATTTAATAAGTTGAAATGTCTTATTTTTAGTCATATATATAGATATAGATATATATATATATATATATATATATATATATATATATATATATATATATATATATATATATATATATATATATATATATATATATATATATATATATATATATATATATATATATATATATATATATATATATATATATTCTTTAGCTAATTATATATATATATATATATATATATATATATATATATATATATATATTCATACCTTAGATTCATCTAATACAAATAATTACATATATAAATAGCTCCCAGCTGGAACTATATATGGAATATAACATATTATATTCGTTAAAAAATTTAATATATATAATCGTTAAAATTCATACAGTTTTTTTTTTTTCGTTTGAGTGCTTTTAAAATTTCATCAAAGATAGTACAAGCTATAACTTTCTGAAGGAAAATTTTCGGTATCGGCTACGGTAACCAACTATCGGTTTCCAACCTTGATTTAAACTGACAATTTAGTACCCAAATTAACATAACCAGGTGGATTATTATCGAGAAAATTGATATTGGAAGGAGAAAACGGAAAAAAAAGACTACGACCTACTTAAGTGCTCGCATGACTAACAAGTTAAAAAAAAAAAAATATTTGAAAAGTGTTTAAGATGCAACTTCAATTTATTCACGTTTTGATTTTCTGAAAAATCAAAAAAATTGGAAAAGTGTGTAACTTTCCACATCATTATCTCTAAAAGTTGTTAACGGATATTAATGATTTAAATTACATATATAAGATGAATATGTCCTCTTTTAAAGTAGTAATTTAAAAAAATATTATCATTTAAAAATGCATTCATAAGGCAAATGAAATTTTAGGATGCATTTTTGAAAATTTTCTTCCCTTTCGATTTTAATTTTCTTTTAATGTGTTAGAAAGCAATATCTTTACTATAAAATGTAAAACAAAATATTCTGTAACCAAAAATCTACTATCTACTAGACATATTAATTTTTTTATATATATTAGCGGGAGAAAAAAATTTAAAGGGTATAAATTTTTAAAAAATTCATCATAAAATTGCGTTTGCGTTATGAATGCATTTTTAAGTGATAATATTATTTTTAAATTAGTACGTTTATAGTGGTCAAATTCTTCTTATATATTCAATTTAAATCATTTAAATCCGTTGACAACTTTTACAGATATTGATGTCTAAAGTTACACACTTTTCAAAAAAAAAAAAAAAATAATAATAAATAAATAAAATAAAATTGGATATATTTAAATGGAACGCATACCATATGCCAAATATTAGCAAAATCGGAAGAAATAAAAAGTATTTTTTGGGCGTTCTCTAGTGGAATGGATGATATAATTTATAAGCATCGTTTTATTTTAAACTAACGGAACTAATTCATATAGAAACTCACGAATTAGATAATTGAAAGCCCAAAAATTCTGGACAAAAGAAAAAAAAATAATAAATTGGTATCAGTTGTTTCGCTATTAACTATGATGCATTACCCAGTTCAAAGTCGACAATTAACTAATTAATGAAAAAAGATGGAGTAAAATATAGAATATACAACTTTTTTAATTTTATAATTATTAATGTTCCCAATCGGCGCAGGTTTGTTTATAAAATACTTCCAATATCTACGGCCCCAGAAACTTACAATCTTCGAAAATCCTTAATTTGGTTCTAAAAATTAGGGTTAATTTAAAAGGTCGTGTTTTGTTATAATACAATTTCTAAAATGGGTTTGAATGTTATTTCGAGCGGAGAACCAACATACTGGCCTACTGACCCAAACAAAATACTGCACGCAGAGAAAAAACATGGTTACAGCATGATCACTACAACTATTCAATATATGTATAGCTGTTTTTCATTGATTTTAATAATACCGTGTTCATGATAGCAACGTTTATGTTTCTGTTTGATAATTTAATGATTACCCACAATAAAAATTTTAATATGGTTGACTGTAATTATAATATGTATTTAAATATTTTTATATGAAATCATATTTATAAAAAATCCAAACATTTAGTTAATTCTACAACCATTCAGTTAATTTTACAAATTTGGTTAATTATACAACCATTTTATTTTCTATAAAATGGAATTATATATATGATAAAATTGCATAATAAAATTATATTATATATAAGATAACATGGGATTACATATATGATAAAATGGCATTATATATATGATAAAATTAGTTTATATATATGATAACATGGGATTATTATATGATAAAAACATGATGAAATTAGAAGCGATGTTTAAGAAAAGGTTATAAACTTTACTAAAAATTATTAGTAAAGTTATAAACCTTACTAAAAATGATAAAATGGAGTCATAATAATAATTACGTACAAATATACTTATTTTTAAATGTAATCGTATATTACAATCATTGTATGTTGCTCTTAGTTTATGGTCATTAGAACCATATTTTTTCTTTGCGTGCACTCATTGCACGGAAAGTATATTGCTGAGAACACTAGAAGATATCGATCTCTCTCTCTCTCAAAAATTTTGAAAAAAAAATTAAATTTGCTGCTGAACATGTTACCTTAAGCCCCCGACAAAACAGATATAATAGAATTTGTTCTGTAAATGTCGAACGGCTCTTGATTGAAAAAAGAAGAGTTCGAAGAGAGTGGCAATTCCACAGATCCCCTCAACTCAAATCAAAGCTAAGAGAATGCCAAAAACGCCTTAATAAGCTGCTAAATTACCGAAAAACTGAATCACTAAATAAATATCTGGAAAATCTAGATGCTAACCCGTATTCGAATTAATCAATATGGCGAGCTACGAAAAATCTGAAAAGACCAGTTACAAGTAGACCTCCTCTACGTAATATAAATGGAGGCTGAGCAAGAAACGATAGCGAAAAGGAGAATCTATTCGTTAATCATCTACAGTGGGGCAGAATCAAATAGGATTTGCATGAAAATTGGTACATGCGTAACATAAAATTTTAATAACTTGCCAAATTTTTGTTTCTCGTCCGATTTCAAATATTTTTACACATTATTGTAGGCACTGATAAGACCTACAAAAAATATGCTTGCATGTTCTATTTATTTCTAATAGTTTTTGAGTTATTTGGGTTTAATTTTTTTCTTTAGCTATTTAAATAACAAAATTATCTATTGCATAAAATAAATTTGATGTCAAAATCTTTACCAAGTCCAAAAATAAACGATTTTGAATTTGAAAATTGCAAAAATTACGAATTTTTGTATTTTTGCTGAAAAAGTATCTACACTCTTTAATCTCTAAAATAATATTTTCTTTAACAACATATAATAATTGTATACTTTTCTGAAAGGTATCTTCACAGAGAAGACTTTAAAATAAAAAGAAAGCCCAATAACTCAAATGGTCAAGGTACACACCCTCCCGAATTTGGTCCATTTTATATAAAAGTTTTGAATTTAGTCTATATTTTCTTAAATCTCAAAGCACGAAAACACTTTCTCATTTTATACGATAAAGTCTACATTCACCGAAAATTTCGTTAAGATAATAATAATAAAAATTTTATTACAGATAAAATATTTATAGTTTCTCAAAAAAACAATTATTTACAAAAATATTATTTTAATTGCAAAAATCAGAAAAAGTATAAACTCGATTTGTTTTATCTAAATTACATTGCTTATAATTCTTCGTTATACAGAAAAAGATTGAAATCAATCTCTTTGACAGAACCGAAACTATACCACTTTAAAATTTATTAAGTCATGGATAATTCCATTTTTTGTGTATTTTTGCACAAACACACATTCAAACATTGGCTACGGGAACACATTTTTTATGTTGTTATGGCTTTTTCACATCCACAATAGTACACTGTTTTTGGAATTTTCCGTGACTTATACAATTTTAAAGTGGTATAGTTTCGGTTCTGAAAAAAGTATTGATTTCAATCTTTTTTTATATAACGAAGAATTATGCCAGCAAAGCAATGGAATTGAGATGAAAAAAACAGAGTTAAAAAATTAAAAAAAAAATTATGCCAGAGGTACCCAAATTTGAGTCTCTTTATCTCCGCCTCTGAGGAGTCTGTTCGATCTCTCTTACAAACTTAACATTGTACACTCCTTGCTACGCCTAGATTTATTTCCAAAAATTTTCGATCCTTCCCCACTGTGTCATCTAAAGTACATGTTTACCCCTAATTTATCAGATAACATCATAGAGTTGTACCAAATTTTAGAGCACTTAAACCTCTTTGTTTTGAGATTCGAGAGATCGACAAGACTATTGTTATTTTAAACTCCAAAAAACGCACCTGGTATTGACAAAATCAGTAACAAGATGCTTTTTTAGCTACCCAGGATAGCAATAATAATAATAATACTTTTTCTTTTTAATGCTATATTACGCCTTGAATATTATCCACCAGAATGGAAGGTCTCATTGATCACAATGATTCCTAAGCCTGGACTCGTAAAGGCTTATTAGCCTATTGTCAAATATATCAAAGCTACACACAAAGAAAAAATATGGTTCTAGTGGCCATAAACTAAGAACAACATACTCTGATTGTAATATATGATTACAGTTAAAAATAAGTATATTTGTACGTAATTATTATTATCAGGTATGTCGCAGAACTCAAATTCATACGAAAGTGAAATTGAAATCGTATATAGCTTCTACAGAAAACGAAAAACGAAAAAATTTTTTCGTTTTCAATCCACATAAAAATAATAAAGTGGAATTGACTTTGAATTTTATTTTTGAAAAAAGAATTTTTTATATATTTCGAATTTATGAAAACGTATTTGAGCTGAAGAAGCAAAATGAAAACGTTACGAATTCAATCATACGAAAATTTTCACTTCCGAAAAATTTCTATGACATACCTGTATGATTCCATTTATCATTTTTAGTAAGGTTTATAACTTTACTAATAATTTTTAGTAAAGTTTATAACCTTTCTTAAACATTGCTTCTAATTTCATAATGTTTTTATCATTTAATAATCCCATGTTATCATATATATAAACTAATTTCATCATATATATATAATTCCATTTTATCATATATATAATTCCATTTTATCATATGTATAATCCCATGTTTTTATATTTATATTGATTTGTACCACGATATGTGGTACATTCATCATACTGATTATAAACAAACCTTGTCAATTTATATTTGTTCATATCTAAACTAATTGAGAATTAATATACTAACAAACTACTGGACTGATACACAAAAATGTGTATTCAATAGTTATTAAAAGCAAATAAAATGGTTGTATAATTAACCAAATTTGAGAAATTAACTGAATGGTTGTAGAATTAATAAAATAGTTGTAGTATTAACTAAATGTTGGATTTTTCATAAATATGATTTCATATAAAAACATTGAAATACATATAAAAATTGCAGTCAACCATATTAAAATTTTTATTGTGGGTATTGATAAAATTATCAAACATAACTTAATCAAACATAAAATTATCAAACAGCAAGGTTTATTGCTATCTTTAACACGGTATTATTCAAATCAATGAAAAATGGCTATACAAACATTGAATAGTTGTAGTGATCATGCTGTTTTTTCTCCGCGTGTACTTGAAATGCTATTAATGAACAAGTTGAGACCGATAATTAATCGTTTCGATTGTAATCAGTGTTGCCAAAACTTAAGTGGGAAAAAGTGCTAGAATTTACTAAGAAAAGTGCTAAAAATTAAGAAAAAGGTGCTAGAAAAAAGTGCTAAAAACAAAAACTCTTTATATTTGTTTAAAAAAAGAGTTTCATATATTAATTATTTTCAGAGTTAAAGCTAAAAGAACATTATATAAAATAATAAAAATGCGTTCTAAAACATAGATGCCCACGCACACTAACACAACACGTGTAGTTGTGTTAGTAAAATAAAAAAATGCACTAAAAGAAAAAATGGGTGAATTAAATAAAATATGTCATCAAGTTTAATGGTTAAAAAATAAAGACTAAACAATCGAAAAATAACACAAATAATATTTATTGAAACTTCATTGCTAAATTTAAAAAAAATGGAATGTAAATGATGTTATTTTTATATTTAATATAACAAAATATAATGTAAGTAGTAACCTTATATTATTTGGAAGGCTTAATTGTAAACATGTATTGTTAAAATATTTTCCCTTGTCCAGTCATTTATATCTAATGTGTTGAAAATCTAATACAATTTTATAAAAACAATGTTTAACTGGAAATATTCAAATGCACTGAAAAAAATTGTACATTATGTATGAAATAATGTACAATTTTTTTTTTTTTTTTTTTTGACAAAGTTTTTGAGTGTATTTTTTTTTTTTAAATTTCTAATTTTAACATAAGTTAACGAAGTATATGTTATCTGAATAATGTTTACCGAAAATTTGATTTATTATTAAAAACCATATATAGTATAAAAAAGAGAATCTGAATAATATTGTGAAAAAAATATGAAATTCGCTACATATATTGCGTATTGTAAATGTAGCTCAAATCACAAACTTTCTGAGTAAATACTCTTCCTGGTCCAAAAATATGACGTTTCAAAAATGAAAAAGCTTTTGAATTTTTTCCAAAAGTAATCACACTTTATTGCTCATAACTTCTAAAATACGTATGCATTGTACAATTTTTATTTTATTTAATAGAAAAACACATTGGCTTAAAAACGACAAGTAAAACATTTATATACTTCGAAAGTTCAAAGGTCAAAATCGATAATATAAATTTCAATGCTTAATATCTCAAAAAACGGTATTTTAAAATGCTTAAAAAATATAATGATAATGTAACTCCACTCTATAATTGTGCCAAATTTCAAGTTGGAGCCTCTTTTGGTTTAGAAGTTATGAAGCAGAAAACGATTAAAAACTAATTATACCATACACCACCATAGGTGGTTGGGGTATTATGCGTTTGTGTTGATGTTTATAACGCATAGAAAATGTTATCCAACACCCACCTTAAAGTATACCAATGGACTCAGAATAACTTTTTAAATCGATCTAACGTCTGTCTGTTCGTCTGTCCGTCTGGCTGGCTGGCAGTCCATGTAAATAATGTGCACAAAGTATAGGTCGCAATTTTGAAGATAATGAAATGAAATTTGGCAGGTGGGACTTTTATGATACAGACCTATTGAAATTGGTTGTGATCGGTCCACTATTTCACCTAGCCTAATACAAATATCTCTCCGGAATTGAGTTTCAACGCTCAAAAATGCCTTAAAAATAAAAATATTATTCAAAATAAAAAAGTATCAATCTTTGTACTAAATTTTATGCAGATCGGTTCACGATTAACCGTAGCTCCCATATAAACCCCTGTTCCTAAAATCACTTTAACGTGCATAAATCCCATACTAATGTTAGTATCAAGTTAATATTCGACACAAATAAGTGTTATTTAAGTAGAAAAACGTCGCCAAATTTTATTATAATCGGTCTATAATTTTCCATATCTTCCATATAAACCCATTTCCGAGAATCGCCCTAAAGTACATAAAAGCATGTAGATGTTAGTATCAACGCATTGTTTTGTATTTGTATCTGTTATTTTACATTTAGTAAAAGTGTTGGTTTAGTTCCTTTCCCTAATTTTTATGGTCATACATAATGGTGTAGGGTATCATATGGTCGGTCTTGACCGACTATACCTTTTTTGTCGTTTATTTTTGCATTAAAGGACGTTTGAAAAATTTTACTTAGTAGCTCTAATTTAAAGCAAAAAAATTAAAAATTTTAATTTATTTTTTATTTTGCTTCTGCGGCAAACGACGTTTTGTATTTTCATTTAGACATTATTTGCAATAAATAATAATTTTCTGAAATTTATTTTATGGTATTTATGGCTACAGTTCGATTCTCTCAGTTTTTATTTCATTTTCCTAAATTTACATTTTAAATTTAGTAATTTTTCGTACGCGAAGAAAAGGTCAGACTTTTTTCAGCATTTTTACAAATGATTTCTCCACGAAATTTTAAAAATAATAAGCATGTTGAAGACAATTTTGACAACAAAGCCATCATTGACATGTTACTCGATTTAAAAACGACAATATTAACTTGGAAAAATTATGTTGATAGCCTCGATCTTAAGCAGCACTCAATTACTTTTTTTTATATAATGACAATGTCGCTCAGCTTGTTGTGAAGAATTTCTATGTCCTTTGTTCAAAAAAGTTGTCAAGATTTTTAGAAACCTGTCGCCATTTTCATTTTCTTTTTTTAGAATGAAGAATTTTTAATCAAGTGTAAATCAAAGTTAAAGAAATACAGCCGAATTCACAAAAAAATAATGTATGCTTGATAACGAGTTACTAACTTTTTGTATGTAAATTTCCATAAGAAAAAGTTAGTAACTCGTTATCAAACCTACATTAATTTTTTTGAATACGGCTGATAGTTTTTAGTTAAGTAAAAAAACGAATAGTAAACTATTTAACTTCAAAAATTGTAAATAAAGATGAAATATGAATGCAAACACGGACAAAAATGAAAATAAGAAGTATTTCATTATATAATATTTGGTACATTTCTTTTACCGTTTATGATTTTTGTCTGTCTACGAGAGATGTTTTCCTTAAAAACAGGTGTCCGCCTGACGGAGATTAATTTATTCTAAAAATTCCACATTAACCATGGGACCTAAAAAATTGTCCGGAGCTATACGGCTATGGGAGCTGTCCGTTAAAGGAGCTTTTACTTTATAAATCTGAATACCAAATTTAGTGAAGATCGATCCATAATTGACCATAGCACCCATATGAACACTTTTTCCAAAAATCACTTTAACGTGTATAAATCCCATACAAATTTTATTATTAACTTAATATTCGACACAAATAAATTTTTTATAAGTATAACTGACAGTGCAAAATTTAAAGAAGATCGGTCCATAATTTACTATAGCTCTCATATAAGACCCAATTTCGGAAATCACCGAAAAGTGCATAAATACATGTGAATATTGGTATTGATATAATATTCTATATTAGTATGTTTTCTTTACACTTTTATACAAGTATAGGTCCACAATTGCCCCTTCCCGAATTTTGGGAACACATGGACAATGGTGTGGGGTATCATATGGTTTTTACAAAGTTTATTTTGCTAAACACACTCCTTAAAGATCGATTAGTTACCAATCGTTAAAAACATACTTTGGGACCCTGTGGACTCGCCCCCTGTAAGTCTATATGGTCCAAGCTCAAAACTTAAGTTCGCCTACACCTCTACTATCACCATGTGAAATTTCATGGAAATCGGAGCAGCCGTTCCAAAGTTCCATAATTATTTCCATTTGATTTTTTTAATCGCATACTGCACGCAGAGAAAAAACATGGTTACAGCATGATCACCACAACTATTCAATGATTATATAGACGTTTTCTCGTTGATTTAAATATACTGTGATCATCATAGCAACGTTTATGATTCTGTTTTATCATTTAATGATTACCCACAATCAAAATTTTAATATGGTTCACTGAATTATAATATGTATTTACATATGTTTATATGAAATCATATTTATGAATAAATACAATCATTTAGTCAATTCTACAATTATTTAGTAAATTCTACAATCATTAAGTTAATTTTACAAATTTAGTTAATTCTACAACCATTTAGCAAATATTTTTATTTGATTTTAAATCATATTTTGTTTTGCACAACTGTTGAATGTTTGTATTTGAAAATGTTTATGTTTTCCTCAAATATAAAATATTTGTTTTGGACTATAATTTGATTTCACACAACTATTGTATTTTTATGCACAACTGTTGAATGTTTGTTTCTGAATATGTTTATGTTTACCTTAAATATAAAATATTTATTTTTGACTATAATTTGATTTCACACAACTATTGTATTTTTATCGTTAATCATATTTATTTTCTGCATAACTATTGAATACACATTTTTGTGTATAAGTTCAGTAGTTTGTTAGAAGGCAAACGGTATAGCTGTGTGTTTTTGGAAAAGTATTAAATTTATTTGTGTTCTAAGTTTAAAAAATGAAAAAAATGTGAAACAAAACCACAAAATAAAAAAGTAAATGAACAAATATGTCTTCTTCTGAGAAATGCAAATTTTAGTGTAATAAAAAACTTATTTCGTAAGCACAGCTCATTTAAAATTTGTTCGTATTCATACATCGCAAAACTCCAATATATATATGAATATAAACCTCCAATTTACGTTCCATTTTATTTTTTTTCCACAAGTGGAATTTTACGGAATTTTCTTTATTTATGAAAATTTTTTATACATATATATATATATATATATATATATATATATATATATATATATATATATATATATATATATATATATATATATATATATATATATATATATATATATATATATATATATATATATATATAAACTTCTATTTACGTTCCATTTTATTTTTTTCCCAAAAGTTTCCCATATATATATATATATAAATATATATATATACAATCTGTTTCCAAAAGTGTTAGTATATACTTTTGGTAACAAATTGTTTCTTAAATGAGTAAAAATCGCAACATTTTTCACATTCAGTTGAAGAATCGGTTTAACATATTGTAAACACTTGAAAATACAATAATGTGGCACTACTTCTCTCCAAGTTGTTGGCGTCACTTTTGAAAAAATTTTAATAAAATAGAACGTAAAATGGAGGGTTTCAAATTAATAAAAACAAGTTTTGCTAATATAAAACAAATAGTTGGGGTTTACTTCGATGGAAAGGAAGACTACAACATATTTGTAAATCAAGGTAGTATAAAAAATGTAGCAACATTCATTTTTAAAACCTTCAAATTTTTTTAATTTCAGTTAAAAAGGTATATAACCTACAAAACGAAGCAGAAGTGTTCGTTTTTTCCAACGATTTTTTGATTACCAGCGATATATTTTCAAGTTTTGTCCAACAATGCATATCAAGCCAGGACTTTACATTGGATATACATGCTAGTAAGTACTGAAATACATTTTTTTTGAACACAATTTTATTAACCACATACTTTCCAGACCCAACTTTCAGCCCAAATGAGTCACCAGGAATAATAAACGTATTAGAGGAGCCAGTAACTGCCACTGCAATTACAGAACTTTTAAGTTTACCACACGAAAAATTTTTGTATTGTCACACCAATTCCTTAAATGAAACACTACCAACTACAGAGGTAAGTCTACATGCTTATGTATGTACAAACATCAGACGTATTGTTAAAATATAAAAGACCACTAAAAAATCGTATGTTTACTATTTATTTGATAAAAAATCTTCAGCAAAAAATTGCATGTTCATGTCCCCAAAAATGACTTCAATATTAAGAAAAATAAAAATTTTTGAAACACATCAAGATCTTCGACACACTTGAAATTATTATATTTTTTTCCGCCTTAATAAAAGTTTTTCTGTGTAGCCGGCCTGCGGCCGGGCTTAAGGACTTTCTCCTCTAGGTATGTCGAACACCGGTTTCGCTAAAGAAGCTTTTTTCGAATATCAAAAATTTTTGTAAGTTCCATTTTTATAAAAAATGTTAATTTTGCTCCCAAGTAATTAATTTGATAGTGTTATATATCATTGAAAATGTATTTATAAGGGCTTTTAAATGACATTAATATAATTAAGATCCAAAATTTATTTATAATGATATTCAGGAAAATATATTGAAACTTTGAAGGCCTATAACTCGTAAACCGAGCACGAGCGGACAAAATTTTTTATTGTACTGTAATCACAAGTAAAAGTACTATAGAATCACTATCAAAATTGTTTAAAAATCAACTGTGCCGAAGGTCTTGATTTACGAACAAAAAAAATTTGTGTTTATTGCACTGTAATCACAAGTAAAAGTACTATAGAATCACTATCAAAATTGTCCAAATCTTTAAACACTTACCACCTGTTTTTATAAGACGAACGAAAAATTTGTCTCGTCAAAATGTATGGAAAACAACAAATAAATTTGAAACAAATTTTTTTGAGACAAATTTTTCGTTCGTCTTATAAAAACTGGGGATTAATTTAATTAAGTTTAGTTTTGCAAAAAAGTATTAATTTTATATTTTAATCACACTTCAATTCTTAATTGTTATTACAAAAATTTACCACACACAAATTTTAACAAGAATTGTAAACAAACATTAGGTAGTAATAAATTTCGGCGAATTCAAAACACCATAATCATACCTTATTAATTTCACCGCGTTGTTATTCTTTTGTTTGTTTATGTAAACAATAAAAACTTGTTGAGTGAACCTTGGCGCGTGCAATAGAATTTATTGTCATTTACATTTTCACTGTGGATAATTGAAACTTTAAAGGAATTCTAGAATTATCGCTGAATTGAAGTCGTTGACAACTTTCTATTTAAATAATAAGCAGTCTCACATATCTGTACGCTGAAGGATATTTTATTAATCGTATTTAATTTGTACATTTTATTAGTGGTGTACATAGTATCTTGCAACACATTTTGCAGACCACAAAAGAATTTTGTTTTTATAGTTTTAATAATATATCGTCACCATATATGCAACCGACCCCTTTTGGCATTCAAAAACATTCGGTAGAAATAAAATTTATTTAAATAATTTATGTTCGTAAAGTGCACATATTCTTAGTAATATAGATAAGATATGTAAGATTTATTTAAAAAATATCAATCAAAATACAATTTTAGTTCATTTTTTTTATTGAATTCTCTAAATGTTACAACAGGTGAAGTTGCATATATGGTAATGGACATACATATGTATGTAGTAAGTTTATACAATATACATATTAATAAAATTCTTATGCTTCTTTCAGGAAATTAAAAAAATTCATATGGTACAATTAAATCTTAATATTAGTCCACTTCAAAATAAAAACCGAACTCAAATTGCAAAAGCAATTGTGTTTCATATACTCAACAATAACGCAAACAAGAAGTATGTTCTAGAAGTATATATTTAGTAATGTAATAATAAAATAAAATTCTCATTTCAGATTACTAAGAGAAGATTTTTTGCAGTTGGCTAAATCTATAATAGAAATTTTTCCCTCTGAAGTGATTGCAACTTATTATGTTCCCTTTGCCAAAGGACATTTAGCAAAAGGAAAATTGTATGATGCATACAACAATGCCAGGGCACGACTTAGTACTGCAGGTATAATACAAAGGCGTATTAAATCTAAAGCAGAAACAAACAGTAAGTGTTGTTAAAATAACTATATTTTTTATACCTCTCGATTTATAAGGAGAAAACTAGAATTGTTATAATGGAAGAATTTTTACGTGTGCTGTGCAGATACCATAGCTCCAAATAAAATTACTTCCGGGAATCGCCATAAAGTGCATAAAATCATATAGATATTAGTATCAATGCATTGTTCTGTATTTTTATAATTTATTTTATATTTAGTAAAAGTGTTGGTCTACAATTGTTCACAGGTATAAATTTAAGTTCGTACACAATGGTGTAATGCGTAAGATGATTTGAAAAGTTAATATACTTGTGTTGTTCATAGCCAACATATATAAAATCGACAATAAATGCTGTTCGTACTATTCCCTGTCTATACTTCGGACTCATACACATTATGCAAGTGCATAATGTGTATGAGCGACTGCAAATCCATGCGTTCAAAGTATTTGTCGTAAACAAGTGGTGCAAGTGAAGTGGCAAAAAAAAGCAAAGCATATAAGACGTTGAGAAATGATTTAAAGCATTTAAGTGGTCTTAATGCTTTGTTTGTTTTTGTAATACGTAGTTGCTGCGTGTGGCAAAAAAAACTTCACAATGTGTGCAAAGGGGTTGTTTATAAATGTTCTTGCCTACACACATATACACACTATCTGCAAGTTTTTCTTTGATTTTCAAAGTAATGTAAAAATAAAAATTTATAAATAATGAGAATTTTCAAAGCGGTTTGATTATTCGCATTTTTTATCTTCTGATTGGTATGATATCATAAATTTAATACACTGTAATTGTTTGTTTTTTTTTTTTTTTTTTTTTTTCAAAAATATTGTGTTTTACTTTTTTTATATCTATAATTTTTTTTTTTAATAATTACGGATTTCGTTTTATTATAGGCCAAGATGTTTCTAATATAATTGATGACGGCGATATTGTGGATTATTTGTTAGAAATTTTAAAAACTGGATGTGCTGAATGGGACCTTGTATTAGAAAATTGGCAAAAAACCCATTCTTTCAGACAAAACGAATTAAAAAACGAGGAATTCAGAACTTTTCAGTATTTTGAAAAATATAAGGTTCTTCAAAATGAAAAGGGGTTCGAATTGGTAAGCAGAATCATAAAAATATTTTTTGTGCATAAAACATCTTAATAATAATTTTATAAAAATTAAGTTTGATATAGATTACAAAATTTTATATCCTTCATCAAAAACCATTAATGAATGGAAACTATACCATCAAAAAGTTATTGATATAGCAATAAAAATAAAGGAGAATTCCGTAAAAGAAATATTATCAAATATCAATGGAGCAGAAGATGAAGGTAAGAATTAATAACGAATTAATTTAGCTTAATAATTTTAGTTATTTACATAAATATCAATATTTCAGATTCAAAACTAGCGTTTTCGTTATTGTTACTGCCCTACATATTGCCAACCTCTCGAAAAAGGAGTAAATTAGAAGTTCAAGAATCGTTTGTTTGTTATTGTAAGGTAACTATAAAAATACAAAATATTTTATAATCTTTAAAAATTACCACATAATTAATTTTGGGTGAATTTTACAAATAATACAAAGAATTATAAAAAAACTCTTTTGTTAATTTTATTTACAGAATATAATAATAGCTGATGAAGAAAGTAGAAATGCTTGCAAAAGAATAAAGCTGGAAACTCAACCAAAAATTTACATAATTGGAGACTCTACAAAATCTGTTTGCCTAGCATACGTGGATGTGTGTGGACAAAGATATAAATTTCAAAATCCACTACATGCCATTGAAGTATGTTTTCATTGCTTTCATAGCATGAATATCAAATATCCAAAATATTGTGACCAAATTTGGATATTGATTCAAAAACTTATATTTCAAATAAGTACACCATGGGACACAGATATACCAGCAGTAAATACACTTATTAATGATTTACAAAAATAACAACGGAATGTATGTATGTAATTAAAAAAAAAAAAAAACTAAATTTATTATATGGTACTTCTACTTCTAAAATAATTTAAAATACCGTTACCACTGAAATTCCTATACCGAAAATAATATGAAATATCACAAACGCTAAAATACTGTGGTCGAAATAAAACAAATAAACCAAAATAACAAAACGTTTTGAATCCGTTGTCAACATTGCATTTAACTTTTAAATTACACATTATTTTATATCAAAGCTAGAATTCGAACTTTATAATCAAACAATATATTAGATTTATTAAAAAAACTATATCAAAAAATTTTTTCAAATGAAGTATTTTACACATATACAAAAAATTAATTTTACAGTATTTTACTATTAATTATTACATTATAAATGCATTGTATATATGTATATAGAATTTTTATATATACATATTTTTTTTGAACATAACTATTATTTTCATATTTGAAAAACGTTATAACTATTTTGATTTAAACCACTCTTATAATAAAATGGATACAATGACTTGTTTTAAATGTTGTAAGCCTTTTCTTAACGTCAACCAATTAATAAGTCATATACGACTTCGACATCCATACGTAACACAAATGACTTGTTGCTATCGTAACTGTTTTCGCAAATATAATCGGCTAGATTCATATAGATTTCATTTAAACACGCATGACAACGGTGTTAATGGGAGTAGTTCTATAGTTCAAAATTTTAATAACGAAAATAATGAAAATATTAACATAATTTTAGAGTCGAATATTGAATTAAATTTCAATATTATTGAAAGTACATTACATACGGATATTCGGTTAAGTATTCTTAAAGAAGTTGTAAAGGCTTATTGTAATGAATCAATACCCAGAAAAAAGAGTCTTGAGATTATAAAAAATATATTAAATGTTTTCAGGTCATATTTGTTAGTTTTAAAAGATAAACTTAATGATTGCAAAGTTTTAACAGATATACAAGATTTCATTGAGAAACTTTGCGATAGCAGTACATTAAAATCGGAATATAAGTTAATTCAAGAACTTAAGAAAACTAATTTCTTCATAGAGGTCAAGTTTATTTTATTAAAGAAGGAACTTCAAGAAGTGTTTAGTTCTGGCGGGCATACAATTTTAAAAAATATTGATTATTCGATAGCAATGTTGCCTTTGCGTCGATTGTTTGAAATCCTTTTTCATAAAACACTTTTTTTAAATGAAATTATTTCGTACATAAATAAACTTAAAACTTGTGATGCAAATGTAACTAAAAACTTTATCCAAGGCTCATTGTGGTGTAAAAAAATTAGTGAAGAACTCAACAATTCTCATGAAAATGTATTGTATTTGCCTTTGTTTATTTATTTCGACGAATTTGAAAACGCCAATGCTCTTGGATCCCACGCAGGTCTTCAAAAATTAGGTGGCGTTTACATAAAATGTCCTTGTATTCCTGAATATCTACAATCTAAATTGTCTCATATTTTCGTAGGAATGTTACTATTTTCAGAGGACAGAAAAAAATTTGGAAACACTACGCTATTTAGCGCATTTATAGAAGAATTGAATTTTTTACAAACAACTGGGATTGAAATTAATAGTTACATTTTATATCGTGGTAAGAAATTAAACAAGGTAAAAATAGTTCCTTCATTAATTTTGGGTGACAACCTTGGCCTTAATATGATTCTTGGGTTTTCTGAAAGTTTTTCTAGTAATTTCTATTGCCGTTTTTGTAAGCAACACCGTAATGTAATGAAAAATGAAATTAATGAAAATATTGATATGTTAAGAAATCCAGAAAATTACGAAACTGATTTAGCAGTTAATGATTGTAAGCTAACTGGGGTAAAAGAACGTTCGGTTTGGAATAATTTAAACAAATTTCATGTAACGAAAAATTATAGCGTAGACGTCATGCATGACATACTAGAAGGTGTGTGTCATTACGTATTAATCTTTATATTAAATCGTTTTATTACGCAACACAAATTTTTTTCAGCGGAACAGTTAAATTATAGAATGCTAATTTTTAACTATGGTCCTATTTACAGTAGAAACAAACCTCCACTTTTAAATTCTGATTTTTTAAAAAAAGCTAAATTTAAATTTTCAGCATCTGAAATGTTAATATTCTGCAAATGTTTAGGTTTAATCATTGGTGACTTAGTTTCCGATTGCGAAGAATGGTCATTATATTTACTTTTGAGACAAATTGTACATATAACTTGTGAATCTGATTCAATCCAAAGGGGTATAGCAGACCATTTGCATGAATTAATTCTAGAACACAATACCTTATACGTTAAACTTACTAAATCTAACTTAAAACCAAAATTTCATAATATGCATCACTACGCTAATATTTTGAAACAAGTAGGTCCTTTGAAACATATATCCTCAATGAGATTCGAATCAGTACACAAAGTTTTGAAAAACATTTGCAATAGCTCAAACAACAAAATTAATATTTTAAAAACTATTTACACTAAATATCAAATTAAATTACTAGATTTTATGATGAACTATAATGATATAATAGATTCTAGAATTGAAGAAGGTCCCTCAAAGATATTACCAATAAACAGTTTGCAACAGTATGGAATTAATTCGTTATTACCGTTACGGATTGTTTCACATCTTCAATATGAAAATATGTATTTCAAACCAGGAATGGTTATCCATATTGGCATGTATGAAGATGACGTTCCATTATTTGGTCGTATAAACCATATATATTGCTCTAATGAATCTTACTATCTTTGCGGTCAAAGGCTTTTAAACCATGGATTTCACTCACATTTTCAAGCCTTTCAGGTAGATTATGAGGATTTTTATTTTTCAATATCTATTAAATCATTAGAATCAAATTTTATTGGCTACATTTGCATTACCAAAGAAAACATAAAACTGTTGAATTAAATTTTTATGTAAATAACTATTATAAAATATAATATGTAAATAATATTTAAACAATGAATATATATGAATATATGTTAAAATTTAATATTTAATTTAATTTAATATATGTTAAAATTTAATATGTAGATTATAAATATTATATAAAAAACTATTAAAACTTATAATTTAATAATTAAAAATTAATAAATTTTTATACTTTAAACATTTTTTTTCAATATATTCAATAAATAAATAAAAAATTTCAGATAAATGTGCTTTATTTTAAATATATTCAGTATTGCAAACTCGGGGATTATATATATGATAAAATGGGATTATATATATGATAAAAGGGGATTATATATATGATAAAAGGGGATTATATATATGATAAAATGGGATTATATATATGATAAAAGGGGATTATATATATGATAAAATGGGATTATATATATGATAAAAGGGGAATATATATATGATAGAATGGGATTATATATATGATAAATGGGGATTATATATATGATAAAAGGGGATTATATATATGATAAAAGGGAATTATATATATGATAAAAGGGGATTATATATATGATAAAATTAGATTATATATATGATAAAATGGGATTATATATATGATAAAATTGGTTTATATACATGATAAAATGGGATTATTAAATGATAAAATTGGTTTATATATATGATAAAATGGGATTATTAAATGATAAAATTAGTTTATATATCTGATAAAATGGGATTATTAAATGATAAAAAAATTGTGAAATCGGAGGAAATATTATAAAAAAAGTTATAAATATGATTAAACTGAATCATTAAATGATGAGAAAATGATTAAATGGAATCAGAATAATGATTACGTACAAATATACTTATTGTAACCTGGGATCATATATTACAATCATAGTATGTTGCTCTTAGTTTATGGTCACCCGAACCATATTTTTTCTTTGCGTGTGTGCAGCGGTAAAACGTATCGTTACAAATGTTTGCAAGAAATCAGAGAGCACAATGTTTCCACATATTTTTGGCCCTATTTGGCATCATGTCACTACGATAAGAAAGCTCTGAAGTGGTACTAAATTTATAACATAGTTTTTGTACCAAGAGAGGCCAATCCTCTAAATTGTCTGGAACTAAGATCAATGAAGATATATTGGGCTTTTGTGAAAAGGTAATCGAAGAGGACAAAAGCGTTGTCCCAAAATATCGAAGATTTTAAAAGCAGATGGGCAGACTGTTCCAAAAAAAGTTACTGAAACAACTATCAAATCTCTAATGCAAGGGTTACCAAAAAAGGTCTACAAGTTCATAAGTAGTGGTTAGAAATATAAAAGTTATATTTTTCTGTGATCTGTAGTATAATATCAATTAAATAAAGAAACAATCAAAACTCTAAGATCAAACGTTTCTAAATTATTAAATTTTATATATGTTAAGATTTTTTCGATCGCACTCTTTATCTAAGACGATTGAATAAAAGAAATATTGTTCAGCTCTCTTCATTGATATCTCTCAAGCTTTACGATAAAGTATGGCATGAAGGATTATTCTTTAAAATTAAACAATATTTACCCACAAATACGCATAAACTACAATGCTGCCGGTGTCGATAGTTCATATTACACAAGCAAAGCTTTCAAATTTTCCAAAATTTAAAAAATTACACAATAATATAAATTTTTTAAAAAATACTTAATTTGAATAAAAGAAATATAAATAATTTAAAATTAAACAATATTTACATACAAATACGCATAAGCTATTTAACTTATCGAAATTTGTTCTTAAAGAGTGAGACTTTATAAGGTATACTAGTCAAACCCATATATCAATATGCATGAAAACAACCAAGAAGCATCTAAACTCTTGCAAGATTATACTGTTTAGAAAAATGGTTAAAGCAATGGAGAATAAGAGTGAATTAAAAAAAATGTATACATTGCGAAGAGATTAGTGCCTCCCATCTTGATAAACAATCAGATTATAAGATTATACCCCAAAAATGGAAGTAAAATACTTAATTATGCATCTAAATCGACGTCTTACGTGGAAAACACATATAGATACAAAATTAACTCAAATTTAGTTGAAATCACTCCAAATTAACTGGCAAAGCTAAGTTTCCAAAAGCCGCTCCCATATTAAAGAATGAAACTTATGTAGATGACATTCTCACCAGAAGTCACTCCACACGCAGAGAAAAAACATGGTTACAGCATGATCACCACAACTATTCAATGATTATATAGCCGCTTTTCGTTGATTTAAATATACTGTGTTCATGATAGCAACGTTTATGATTCTGTGTAATCTTTTAATGATTACCCACAATCAAAATTTAAATATGGTTAACTGAATTATAATATGTATTTAAATATGTTTATATGAAATCATATATATGAAAAATCCAATCATTTAGTCAATTCTACAATAATTTAGTTAATTCATTTCATTTTACAAATTTGGTTAATTCTACAACCATTAAGACATTAACTTTTAATGCCTTTTGAATACACATTTTTGTGTATCAGTCCAGTAGTTTGTTAGTATATTAATTCTCATTTAGTTTATATATGAACAAATATAAATTGACAAGGTTTGCTTTTATTCAATATGATGAATGTATCACATATCAAAGTACAAATGAATATAAATATGAAAACATGGGATTATATATATGATAAAATGGAATTATACTTATGATGGAATTAGTTCATATATATGATGGAATGGAATAATGTATATGATAAAATGGAATTATATATATGATGAAATTAATTTATATATATGATAACATGGAATTATTAAATGATAAAAACATGATGAAATTGAAAGCAATACTTAAGAAAAGTTTATAAAACTTACTAAAAGTTATTAATAAGGTTATGAACCTTACTAATAAATTATAAATTGGAATCAAAGTAATGATTACGTAAAATATACTTATTGTAACCTGGAATCATATATTACAATCATAGTATGTTGCTCTTAGTTTATGGTCACTGGAACCATATTTTTTCTTTGCGTGCATTGAAAAGGCACATGAAGCTCAAAATGAGCTGATACAAACTCTTGAATCAGCAGGATTTACATTAAAAAAGATCACGTCTAATTAATCCCGTTTATTAGCTTCCTTTCCCAAAGCAGATCTTTACGTTTCCGAACTTCTCGACTCAAGCTCAGCGAAAACTCTCGGCATTCATTGGAACGCTATAACAGATTCATAAACATAATCATTTGAATCTATACCCCAAAAGCGTAAATTGTGTCTTCAGTATAGAGATTGCAACCCAGGATTTCCGTCCCGGTATTCCAGGGAAATTTGCAATTTTTCTTGTCCCACTTTCCCGTGAATTTCGTCCGAGATTCCCGGGAATTTTAAAATCACTTAAATGGAAGAAAACTGCATGAGTACTGTTTTAAAGCAAATTAAGCTAAAAATCCCACTAGGAATTGAGTGATTCCATGTCAAAACGGACAGCAATCGGATTTGACATCTCCGACTTCAATAAAATTCACTACAAGCATTGACCATTGGAAGTGTTTACGAAAACATGAAATTTTAGACCCATGTTGCTTTCCGGTCAGGAAATATGACGATTAAAAAAACGAAAAAATGTTAGAAACTTTACAAATGAATACTTATTTAACTTCTAATAACTTCTTAAATATACATGGTAGATCTCTAGTTGTTGCTGCATATTAAAGGCAAAGATATTACCTTCATAACGATATAAACAAAGTTTTTTACATCAAAAGTTCAAAGGTCAAAGTTGAACATAAAAAAATTCAAACCTTTATATATCAAAAACCGGTATTTTAAAAACTCTTAAAAAATTATATATTGTTGACATAACTTTTATCCATATGTATATAAAATTTCAAGTTGGAGCCTTATTTAGTTTAGGAGTTATGGACAAAAATAAAATCCAATTATTAATAACTCCTAAGCTATAGAAAATAAAATGTTAATTTTAGTGTAATTTTAAAAACAAAGACATTAGCTTAAAAATGATATATAGTGAGTTACTTTACATCGAAAGTTCAAAGGTCAAAATAAGACTTACAAAAAATAAACCATTATATCTCCGAAAACTATATTTTTTATACCCTTCACCACAGGTGTAAAGGGTATATATAAGTTTGTCATTCCGTTTGTAATTTCCACAATTTTCGTCGGAGAGCAAAAAAGTTTATATTTTCGGAATCCTTGTAAGAAGCGATGACGATAGGACCATGTCCGTCCGTCCGTCCGTGTGTCGGTTGAAATGGTGTTTATGAAGCCCACCGATAACTGACATATATAATATGTATGTCAAACGATCGGAAATGCTTTCGAGAATTTTGCTATTGGAATTCAGCAAGATAGGTTCATACAATGCGGAGATATGTTCAAAAAACCGGTTTTTTGAACCGGTTTTCGAGTTTCTGAAGCCTCTGTATACACTACGGACTTCGTTTTTACAAAGAATTCTCGGACATTTTTTTCTGAATTTTTGTTCTGAAAAAATGAAATAAATCGGTTCAGTAATAACTGAGATATCGGACAAAACGCATTTTTTATTTTTTGAAGCCTTGGTTTAAGCTATAGATTTTTATTTTTATACAGATCGGTCACAAATATTTTTATAAAATTTCAGTTTTTTGAATCAGGAAGATCGGTTTATAAATGGTGGAGATATGCTTTAAAAACCGGTTTTTAGAACCGGTTTTTTAGTTTCTGAAGCCTCTGCATATACCAGGGACTTCGAATTTTTAAAGGGGGCTCGAAAATTATTTTCTGAATTTTTGTTCTGAAAAAATTAAATAAATCGGTTCAGTAATAACTGAGATATCGGGGAAAACGATTTTTTTATTTTTGAAGCCCTTGTTCAAGCTACAGATTTTTATTTTTATATAGATCAGTCATAAATATTTTTACAAAATTTCGGTTTTTTAAATAAACCAAATTCGTTCATAATCAACAGAGTTATGGCCCAAAAACAAATCTGTTAAGAATATAAATACACCAACAAACATGTATATTAAGCATTGTAATGACTATTAGTGACGTTTTTTGTTTTTTGTATAGACAAGTAGTTTAGTTAGCAACAGCAGTAATATAATGAATAACAGTGTTGTTGTTGTTCTTTGTGTATTCAGTCAGTTTGTACATACAAAAATAAATATATATGGAATTGTTGTTGTTTCTTTTTTAAAAGCAAAGCCTGTTATGATTGTTTTTTTTTCATATTCAAATTTTCGTAGTTTGAAAAAAAATTTAGATTTAGAAAATATGCAAGCATACGTTAAGGCGAAAATTTTATTAATTGTCGGTAATATGGTAATATGATGTCGATAAGATGGTAAGATGGTAATATGGTGAAGGGTATCAAAGATTCGGCACAGCCGAATCTTTTTTCAATTTCATTTTAAAATGCTAAAATTACATAATATTAATACAATTCTTCTTTATACTTGTTCAAAATTTCATGTTGGACACTCCTTTAGTTTAGAAGTTATGTAACAGAATATAAACTGAAGTCAAATTTTCTATATAAAATTTTATTTTTTTTTTTTACATATATAGAATAGTTACATTATCAATATATCGTCCCTGCGCTGACTAAATTACCATGTAATTTTTAATAACTTTTCAGGAAAGCTGAAAAACTGTTTAGTTTTGCAGTTTCTTCGTTACTTCACTAAATTTTTACAAATTTTCTTCGTTTATGAATAGGCTTAGTAACACAAATTATATGTTTTATGAAAAAGAATGAAATTTTTGGCGCGTTTTGGGAAAAATCAACGAAAACTTTACATAAGTAATTTTGTGGAGCAATTTTTTGTTAAGATATGATTGTGCTTTTCTTTTTGCAGGTTCTTAAGTTCATTTAAATATAAGTTTGAACTATGGAAGGCGGTATTATTAGTAATATCTTGGTCAAATTTCAACTTCCTAAGATAATTGGAACATGCTATTAAACGGTAATTTGTTGATGATCCCAGAAAAATCTTCAAAAAAATTAAAAAAGAAAATTCACCAATATTAATGTTATATGTATCAAACGATAGCTAAAGAAAAATTAATGAACCCGTATTTTATGATTTTCAGAAAAAAGATTTTAAATAAGATAAAATTAACGATTTACTAAAAATTTCTGAACTCAATAAAGTGCCTCGATTTGTACGAAGACAAAAAATGTTGCAAGTGTACCCTCCTAAAATTAAAGATTTATATGTCTTAAACTAATTCCCAAAATATTAGGAATCAATTATTTCACTTTCGTGAGCTGGACCAATTTTAAAGTACCTCCAAAAATATTATTTTCGATCAACACTATACACAACTTTTAATTTTTGATTAAAAGAAATCCAACATATAATAGGTATCGCTCAGATGACATTGACAGTACGGTCTCCCGAGCTTTTTCCTATTCTGATTATTTAAAAAAATAATAAACTTTATAATAATCTGAAACTGAAAGACAGACAGACGGACAGACATCATCAAAGCTTTAGTTGACGTAAGTCTGTATCAGTTAATTTTGGTGTAACTAGTCTTGGGATGTATACTTTCAGGCGGCATATCATAAGTATACAATAATAAATATTTTATGTTTAAATTTTAATACTACCATTTTCTCTAAGAATATTAATAATATTAACTTGTATGAAAAATTATGTACATAGGTAATTTTGTTGGAGCATTTTATATATGGTTTTACATAGGTAATTTGGAAATCCTAAACTAGTAGAGATATCGACAAATGCTTTGGTGGTCATATTTATTATTTAGTAGGGGTTCTAAATGCAGCAATAAAAAAAATTTCCAAAATTTTTACATAGGTAATTCAGTCAGCGCAGGGACGATATATATTTTTTAAGTATTTTAAAATACCGTTTTTTGAGATATTAAGCTTTGATCTTTATATTATCGATTTTGAACTTTCGAAGTATATAAATATTTTACTTGTCATTTTAAAGTCAATGTGTTTTTTTCTATTAAAAGCCCGCCAAGTTAAAAGAGCCATCTTGCACTGAAATAAATTTTTGTGCCTTGTTTTTTTTTTTTTATGTAAATATGTGAATATATTCTATTTATATTTACAAAGTAATATAAGTTATGTGTACTTAAAAAAGAAACAAAAGTGATTTTTCACAAATAATGAATTATAACAAAAATAAAATAAGTTTTTAACAAAATTACATTTTTCAAATTAAATTTGAATATATATGTATATATATGCTTTTATATGTAATTCACAAATTTCGCTGGATAATTTTCCAAAAAATATTAAATTATTAATTTATTTATTTTGATTGTAGACTTCCTGACATGTGTAGTGTTCTTCAAGCGGAAATATCCGCAATAAAAAGGGCAGCAAACTGGCTGAAGTATCACAAGATATCGAGAGATATCTGTATTTTTACTGACAGCAAAGCTGCCATTAGATCTATAGCGGGTGTCTATACGACATCTTTGTTAACAACTGAATGCCGGGTATCTCTTAACGAGATAGCGAGACGTTCAAGGGTTAAGCTAATATGGGTTCCTGGGCACGGCGATTGCGCTGGGAATATTTTGGCTGATTCTGCAGCCAAACAGGGATTGACTCTCAACGAAGAGTCTATTGATCATCTGATAGGTATTCCCGTAAGGGAAATTAATACTCTGTTCTATAGGGAACTACTAGGTATTGCTCAGACGAGGTGGGCTAATGAACCCACATGTCGCACTGCTAGAATAATATGGCCCACCTATGATAATAGAAGGACCAATTCCCTTTACTCGCACTCTAGAGTGCAAGTGAGACTGCTAGTGTCGGTAATTACAGGGCACTGTATTTTAGGGACTCATGCGCGTAGAATGGGTCTTCTGTTTAACGACTTCTGTAGAAGTTGCAATGATGAGATGGAGGAGGAATCAGTCTTCCATCTACTCTGCGAATGCCCGGCATTATCAGAGATTAGGAGGTCCATACTAGGCTTTCCGACTCTGGATCAAGGTGACTTGAACACAATTGATTTAAAGTCACTATTTTCTTTTCTTGTAGGATCAAGATGGTTTGGTGAAGCAATGTTGCAGTCGGAGTAGCAGCGGACTGCAAACCTGTATCTGGGTAACACAACGGGATCGTACATCACGGACCCAAGTGAGATGTCTGTCCAGGACACTGCCCGTACTACCTAACCTAACCTATTTTGATTGTGAAATTTTCTTTGGAAAATATTTTTCCAAAATGATATACCAGTGATATACCATAAATCATCTTGCCGCATAGTAAGAAATTCTAATTTGATATTTTCCGGAATATTTTCCACTAAACATCTTAGGGAGTTATTAAAAATATTTATAACCCATTGGATGTAAAAGATATTTTATAATTTTCAATTAGTTCATCAATTTCTTTACTAAATAGTTGTGTTTGCAATTATTTCTTCAATTTTTTTTTTTTTGGAAAATTCTAAAAATGTTTTACTGAATTTGTCCTCTTAAAAACATAAATTTTTGAGAAAACTCATTTATAGGATAAAAAAAGTCGTATATTGTTATCAATAGAGACCATTGGGTCCGTTATGATTGTTTTTGGGTCCTCTCTTACAGATAAGATATTTGTGTGCTTTTTTTACGCATTGCAGTTTCATGCTCGGATATACTTCAAAAGTGACCGATGGTTTTGGCCCCTAAGATCAGTTAAATTCTGAAAGAAATAAGATACGAACAGTTTCAATTTTTTATATGATAGTGTATAACACTTACACAGTGTTGCCAGGACTTGGAAAAAAAAAGAGGCTAAATTAGACTTTAAAAAACGTCAGAAAAGGCTAAATGTGCCAATATATATTTTTTTTTTTTTTTTTTGTTCTCATTAGTTTTTAGTATTTCTTTGAGATATTTTACTGAATTTATAAAAATAACGTAAATATTTTCTATGGATAATAAAGTTTGTTAAAGAATAATTATAATATTCTTATGGAATGAAGCGCCGCACAGTGGGGTCAAACGCAAATTTTTTCGTAATAAATCTGTATCTCCAAAACTACTGCTCGGATTAAATTGAAATGTATGGACGAGTTGCAGAGGAGGACTTAAGCTTTCAGAAAAATCATATTATAGTCACCCTGTGAAAACACAATGTAAAAGTTTCAAAAAATCGTAAATCATCCGATTTTAAAGATTTTTATATTTCTCTAAAGTGCTTGGCAAGGTAAAGCAGAAAGCTTACTCACCTAAGTTATCTCTTACAGTTAAAAAGATATTTACACTTGAATTTTTGATTTTTTGCCTCGACTTTCTTTCGTTTTTCGGGAATAAGTCCTGAGGTATATGAGGTAAAAATGTTTAAAAAATATTTTAAATTTACTATATATTTCAAAATAATATGCTGAAAGAACTTTTGAATTATCTCAATTCGTCTAGACGTGAAAAATACTCAAAGTCGGCACTCTAAAATTATTATGAAAAATGGCTATTTTTTATATATAATTCTTTCACTTTTTTCTCAAAGTTCCGTTAACGAAAAAATGTTTTCTTTATATATTTTAAAAGAAACTTCAGCGTCAGGAAGGCTTGTGTGGTAGGTGTCAGAGACACAGTTTGGAAGGATATTGTTCGTGGGTATCCGCAGGGCTCCATCTGGGGTCCATTTATATGGAACGTAATGATGGATCCTCTGTTGAGGCATCTCGGCCGTTCGTTCAAAGTGTGTGCGTATGCAGATGATCTACTCATTCTTGTCGAAGACCAGTCTTGTGCTGAGCTATAGAATGTGACGTTTGTGAGTGGTGTGATCGTGCAGGTGTCGAAGTGGCGATGAACAAAGTTGAGATAATGCTACTCAAGGGCAGATTATCTCGGGGTCGTTCTCCACTCATTCGATCTGGTAATGTTAGTCTAAAATATGGGACTGAGGTCAAGTATCTGGGAATAATGATGGGGGAGAGGATGAACTTTTTGGTTCATCTTTCTCATGTTAGGGAAAAGTTGACTGCTATTGTAGGTAATACCTGGCGCATCCTTAGGAGTGACTGGAGCCTCAGCAGATGTGCTGTTCGTATCATATATGAGGGACTTTTCGTTGCTTGCGCAACGTTTGGTATGAGACAGTCACGTCTGTAGCCGGCAGAAACAAGTGTTGTCGTGTTAATAGTTTGTTATGCTAGAGTTTATGCCAGTATGCCGGACAGTTTCAACTGACGCACTTCAGGTGTTTCTATGTGTAGCACTCCTTGATTTGGAGGTAATAAGTTGTGGTATTATCTTCAAAATCAAGAAGGGACTACCACATCTTGTACATGATTGGCTTTCTGATTTGGCGATTGGGAAGATTAGGCATAACAAGACACTCTCAGATGAGTGTCTTGTTTCTAGGTGGAAGACACGATGGACGAACAGCGACAATGAATTTATACATGACGCTGACTTCGTACGTGAAAGTCCGGACTTTGGCTTTGGCTTGATTCCTACTTTTTAGTGCCAGGTAGTTTCGTGGCATGTAATTGCTACATGTACGTACTATGATGACATTTGGGATTTAGGTAGTATGGGCATTACTCATACTGGGGGCGGGATGGTATTATAGTAAGGTCTTTGAGAACGATAGGTCATTTAGAAGTTTGGGAGCGTTTGCGTATGATGTCTGTTCCATATGTTGCGATTGTTCCGACCGTTCATGTTTAGCTGTGTTTTGCGGTTCCAGTAGGCTTCTGAATTATCATTGTTGAAATGATTGTTTGCCTAGTGTACTTCACCTTGTTTGCTCTCCCTTCTGGAGTTGCAGGGTCATCCGTGAGGGTGGCTTAGTCAACGGTCCTGAGCGTTGTCTTTTTTTCGTGATGTCTCTTGCTGGTGTCATGTGGCCAACGAGTCGCCCGTGAGGGCGATTGTTAATTGTCGGTGTATGCATTTGTGTGTGCCTCGTGGCGGGCCACCAATCTCGAACTATATTTTTTTTTTTATATATTTAACCATGGGGGAAGTCATGCCCAAATATATTGTTGCAATTTGACGCATTTGGCTACGTTAGTAGGCGCATTGTACTCACCAGGTGTTAAGACCACCGTAGGGGCCGTCAGGCAGGTACCCACATAAATCTGTAACACATCTGTTCTCAGTTGTCTCAATACCTGGGATGGAAAAGCTTATACTATTGTACTTATTTTGATACAATTTAATAATCTAAAATACGAAGTACTCCATCGAGTCATTTGTTACTGTCAAACGTTTAGCTGAATATTCATTCCACAATTCCAATTAAAAATAAAAATTTTTAAAATATATAATTTTCGGATAGAAATCTATGTTTGTTTTACCAATTTGATTATATTTTACAATTAGTATTAAGAAGTAGTTATCAAATTTTAATGAACACTATCTTCAACTTAATGTTGAGGAATCGAGTTTCCAAAAAATACACACAAGCTTATGAGACGCTACATCACAAATCTATAACTGTTGTAATTCCAATACACAACACCAAAGCCTATCGGCCGAAACTCTCTCCCTTTCAGAGAACAATTTTTAAAATTTTGTGATGTGGCGATGTACCGTCTCGATCTATTTCCAACAGAATTTCATGCGTTATAGTCACAACTCAAAATTTCAACAATCGCTCTCTGAAAGGGAAAAAGTTTCTCACTTTTACACTCACATCCAATATATATTAAAAGAGGTTGTGTAACATAAGCAGCTATATATTTTTATACCCTACACTACCATAGGTGTTTGGGCTGATGTTTGTAACGCACAGAAAAAATTTTCGGACTCCCACCTTAAAGTATACCGTTCGACTCAGAATCACTTTCTGAGTCGATTTAACGGTATCCGTCCGTCTGTCTGGCTGTCTGTCCATGTAAACCTTGTGAACAAAGTACAGGTTGCAATTTTAAAGATATCTTGATGAAATTTGGCACGAATAATTATTTTGGCACAAGGACGAAGCATATTGGAATTGGTTATGATCGGTCTATTATTTCACTTAGCCCCCATACAAATGTCCTTCCGGAATAGAGGTTTAACGATCATAAAAAGCTTAAATACAGAAACATCAATTTAACGTGCATAAATCCCATACAAATGTCAGTATCAAGTTAATATTCGACATAAATGATTTTTATTTAAGTAGAAATCACAGTGCCAATTTTATGAGGTTAAGTCTATAATTTATAATAGCTCCCATATAAACCCAATTCGTATAAATGTTAGCATTAAAGCAATATTCTGTTTTTGTATATTTTATTTCACACTTAGTTAAAGTATCGATCCACAATTGGCCACAGATCTAATATAAGACCCCTCCCCTAATTTCGATACACATACCTGATGGTGTAGGGTGTCATATGGTCGGGCTTGACCGACTATATCTTTCTATCTTTTTTTTGTATGTATTTTTCTTGTGCATAATAAAAACAGTCAAGTGTTTTGTTGTGTATAGCCGCGCCTTTTTTAATTCGTTTTCTCTACATCAACATCACATAAACATCAAACTAACCCAGCCTTTAAAGCTGCCTGACTAATATCACAATGGTATATTTGCAACATTAAAGTTTGTCGGGCAGCCATGGCTATTGAATATACTTCCGCCTGGAAAATACTACAGTCTGTGTTCAGACGACAATAGGTACCCGTATCCATTTTCGAACCATCAGTGTAGACATTTATTTGTGAAAAATTCAGTTTCCGTTCTATACAGCCTTGCAATGCCGATAACACTATCATGCATATAGACGATAACTTTTCTTCACCGTGACGTTAGCATAAAGTGATGTCAGCTTTAAAATTTCTTCAGAAGAATTATCAACCGCAAATAATCATTCGACTAATGTCGCTAATATCGACACTTTTATCAAAACAAACAGATATACATTTTGCATTCTTAATCCTTTCAATAGTATCTGTTTGTATAGAAAACCCATTTTTAATGTTTAAAAAAATGTAAAAAAACATATAAATTTTTTTTATATTAAAATTAATTGATTTCTTTCAATTCCAGTTATTAGTTTTAATTCAGAATGACTACAATAATAATGTCGCATAAGTACGTATGTAGTAATTATTTTTTTTTTACATACAAGGCACTCAGCTTCATTACAACAATTTCTAGAAAATAAAAATTCATCTTCCCTATATACAACATATTTAATACCCAACAATTCAAACTATAGTGAAATAAGAGTAAGCACAGCTGATTTGCAATTTTTTCATGTGCGTACCTCGCTAAACTTTCATTCGTATGTTATATTTTTATGTATTCGTATATGTTATTTTTTTCCGTGTTTATTTAATCGTATTCATTTTCTCACTTTTTGCTCATAGCATTTAGACATTACTTCGAGTCTACATTAGACAAATTTTTAACATGACACGGTAAAAAATTGTCTAATGTAGACTGAATTTTCAGCGCTGGAGCTTTGATAACTTTGTCTTGACGTTGATTGGTAAAATACGCTTTCTTGATTGTTGTTGGTACTTTTTACGATGTTTATTATGGCATAAGTTTTCCCTATAATTAACAGAAATAAAAAATATCTGCAATTCAAAACAAAATTTTTGCTTTTGTTTTGATGCAAATTTCTCATGTATAGGCTCGAAGATATGTGCAGTAGTTTTACACTAACAAAACACAAGCAATTGCTTTTGTAGATGTGTGGCCACTTTATAATTTCACTATGATACAAAACCAAGCGCCATTAACAGCATTGTCAACTTTTTTGAACCAAAACGCGCCGGAGATCAATCAAAAACTCGCTGAAAAGCACTAAATTATATCTGAATAAATATTTGTTCTTTTAAAATGTTTTTAAATTTTAAAAAATGTTAAAAATTTAGTAATATTGTTCAATATTAAAAATTAACGTTTTTATAAAAAAACATAAACAATATTTCAAGTGCAAACAATGATTATACATTTTATAATAATTCAAAGCTTTTAAATTTTTAAGTTCATAATTACGTTTTTTTTTCCACATATTTTTCTTTAATTCAAATGAGAATACATATTATTTTTTATCATCTATAAATTCCGATATAAATTTTGTAATTTCTTTTCTATTATTTGGAAAAATGTTATCAACACTAAACAACCATAAATTTTTTAAAATTTGTTGGTAATTTTGCTCTTATTTCATAAATAGCGCTTCAATAGATCTATTAAATTGAATTTGATTATTTGCTTTTCATATGTTTCAGTATAGTTGTCGGAACAAACTTTTTCGAAATAATATCCTAAGTAGCAATATTTGATTAATACCGAATCAACATCACCTTCCATATAATCGAAATCTTCATGTGGTATTATATTTATAAAGATTTGCAAAAGTTTGTACAAGACTTTAAAGAGTTTAGTCTGATCTGAATTTTGGAATTCAATAGCTGTGTTCACTTTTTGAACGTCAGCTAATATTGATGCTTAATATGTTAAATAAATCAAATTTTTTTGGTTTTTATGCATATTTTTAAGTTGAACTGTTTCAAATGACTTGTCCTTCACAGCATTAAAATGTGTTTTTAGTTTTAACCACATACCCACAGTTGTTTTTACTACTCTTTCAATGGAAAGTTACCTGGTTGGCGCTGCCATTAATTAGTTATAAATTTTATTAAAAGATTTTCGTCTAACTGAATAAGCAAACCAATTAACAAGTGAGATCGAAAAATTCTTAACATACATAATATTCAATAACTTGGACACGGTTGATCTTAGAGTTTTCATTATTTTTTTAATCATTTGATAATTTAGCACAAATCACAGAAATATATGGTTCTAACCACTAATTATAAAATTGTGGACCATTTTTGAAAACCTTTTCTTTGGAGATTTGATAGTTGCTTCTGTTAAAATCTTCGCTATTTTGGGACACCTTTTTTGTGCTCTTGAATTCACTTTTCACAAGAGCTCAATATCTCTCCACTGGTCTAAGCTATGGACAATTTTGAAAATTGACCTCTCTTGGTACTAAAACTATGTTATTGATTTGGTACCACTCCTGAGCTTTCTTACCGTAGTGACATGATACCAAATGGGTCCAAAAATATGTGGACACGTTGTGCTTTCTTAAGAAAAGAAGATGTCTTTTTTGAAAATATTCCTTTATGCATATTTTGGTATTTATAGATCCGAATGTATCAAATGACTTTCCTGTTTTGCCGCAACTGCAAAAAGCTTGTCATACCATGAATTTTGTAAGAAATTTTTGCTGCTTTTGGATCTTAAACTTATCTCCAACATTGCTTCGAGCATTAGCAATAAAAATTTTTGAAACACAAGCTGCGAAGATTCTGCCAGCACCTACGTTTCTTCGTCAATTATACAGCTTGAGTATTTTTGTATGAAATTTGGTTTTAAATTCCGAGTCCTATTTTTGGCTTGTAATTTTTTTTGCAGAATTCCAGTTTGGAATTTTTTGAACTTTATATGTTATCAACTTTCCCATAACATTTAAATTTTCGCACCAAATTGACGAAGCACTGAGAAAACTGAGATGCTTTTTTACCAGATGTGTTTGGAGTTCCCTTCAATATGCCTTCAATTTTCTGGCCTTCCCAACATCATGTGGTCCTTTTTTCTTACCGAACTAGGTTTCACATCAATAGTCAAATTCTCCTGATACTAATAACATTAGAAACGGTTTTACGGAAGACATGTAATTCTGTGGCCAATTATTTGTAAGACCTATTTGGATTTTTTGAAATTTTTTAATAACTTGTAGGACGTAAATCTTTTTCGTCACTTATTTTGATGAAAATAAGGACAAATTAACATGGTTGTTATTAAAAATAATAACTGAAGTATTTTTCCATGATAACTAGATCAAAAAAAATTTTTGAATATTGATTCCGAAAAAAGTTATGAGGCAAAATGTGTGTTAAGAATTTTTCGATCTCACTCCTTATGACTTTCTTTTACAAGATAATTTATATAGCTGGAAAATATTTCTCTGCACATCTTACTAGAACCAAATTTTTTAGATTATATTTTTCTTCTTTTTATACAAGCCACTATTTGTGCCTGTCATTACAGCAGCATTATCTATGCTTACACCTAAAAGCTTTTAAATTTAAATTAAAAAATTTTTTAAACGTTCCAAACCTTTTAGGAGATCATCGGCTTTGCCTAAAATGTAACAAAATGTCCCTTTCCTTTGCTGTAATAACGGAATACTACACCAAGGAGTTTCTCAACCGAAATATCAGTACCTAAAAATAAAAATTCGCAAAATATAATACATGTACGTTAACATATTTTACATACCTTCATTTAAAATTATGCTAAAATGAGAAAATCATTTATGTCGTCCAATAAAATGTCTATAAAATGCAAAGCCAAAGCATTAGAAATTTGCAGTCTTTAAAAGCTTTATTACACAGCGAACTTAGACAAAAATGGACTGTGGACAGCAATAAAATATTCAAGCATTGCTTGGCTTGGTTTTCAGTCGCATTTATTCGAAATGATATTTCAAGTTGCTTTATCCCAATATCATTTAAGTGTTTTTCGGCCTTTTGTTGTTTTATTGTGTTCATGTGTCTGATAAGATCAGAACGTCTTGCATTAATTTGGCACTTGCAGTAAATACCAGAGACCGTAAGTATTATGAGTTTTATAACAAAAATTTAATGATTATTTTCTATTTTTTACTTAAAATATAATGATTATTTTTCGACTTTTATTTTTTGCTCAAAAAATAACTTTTATTTTTATTTTTTGCTTATATTTGTTATGGATATATTAATTTTTATACCCATCATTAAAATGGGGGGTATATTGATTTTGTCATTCCGTGTGAAACATGTCGAGGGAATCATTTAAAAAATAATTGTTATATATTGTATTTTTTTGTAATAATTGTTATTTACGGTATAAATACACAAGGCCTTCGTATTATCCTTTTGAAGAGGCTTCACCCATTTTTTAAACAGAGCTTCTTTATTAAAAATGTTAGAAACACTTTCAGAGTGTTCAGACGCTTTGGTTTGTTTTATAAATGGTTGTAAACAAAAGTAATAGAAAAACAAGCGCGAATATTAAATTCGGCTCGGCCTGTATACCCACCATCAACTTTTTCATATTTTACATTATATGGGAGGTGGGTGGTAAAGTGGGCGGACCACGCCCATTTTTTGTTTACATTACGAGTTTACATTGGTCCTTGAACTATTTGAACACAATTTCGTTGAAGTTTCACCTTATATGGAAGGTGGGCGGTAAAGACCACGACTCATTTCTGGTTTCCAAGTTTATATCGACCTTCAAACTATTTATACAAAATTTCGTTGTCGTACATGCTTTTGTTTAAGAGATATCAGCAGAAAAGTATGAAACGGACACCCTGTGTTTCTAGTGTTTAGCCCATAACTTTTTTTTTTATTTATTTTGCCCATTTTCAATACCAAACAAACTTTATATAAGATAAATATTTGTGCCAAATGTTGTCCCCATACGTTGCCCCGTTCGAGCCCTATCCTGCTTTCAACCGACAGACAGACGGACGGACATAGCTAGATCGACTCAGAATTTAACCAGGTCCTATCACGATACTTTCAGAGAACATTCAAAATGGTTTCATCCTCTACATATACATATATTTTTCACGAATTTAAAAATACCATTTTTGAAAATACGCGACCGCGAAATTTAATTCGCGAATTATCCACCAATAAAATTCAACATAAAAATATGCTTCAGGTATCATTTTAAAGGTAATTTCATTACCATTAAGTTTGCCTTAAAGAACATTCTAACGTAAATACTTTGGAAGATATTTGTATCTTTAAAAAGATAATTTTCCTCATTTTTGAGATATTATAAATCGCGAACTATAGCGGTGATCAAATATATATTTTACTACAAGGATTTTATTTATACGTTTTATTTAAAGGCCCCAATGGTTGGAATTGAAAACGCATTTCAACTTTGCGAAGAATTACGAAAATTGCCACATGGCAGAAAAGTTAAGCGATCTATTTGATGAGACTCTCTACTTATACCTAATGTTTTTGAAACCAATATTGAACGATCTCCAAATGCTAAATAAGAACTTCCAAAGTTCAAAATCTGATCCAACAAAATTATTAAATGATTTACAATATGTTATACATAAATTTAAAAAAATTCCTGATAGTTGATGACAAAATAGATATTCTAAAGGATGATTTTCAAGAGTTCATTGTTTATAATTGCTACCTAGGATACAATTTTGAAAATCGAGCCAATACTGCTTTAGCTGAAAATGTATTAGATTCCGAAAACATATGCATAATACGAAAAACCTGTGTTAATTTTGTAGCCATTTTAATTAAAGAATTAATATCAAGATAATTGACTAATTATTTTATACGAGCTGTAAACCCGCTACTTCGTCAGCGGAAATTTTTTATAAAAACTATACTATATAATAAATTTAAACTAAGATTCTTAACTCCCTTGGGAACATTTTTAATAATGGTGTTATGTCATCCATAAATAACAATATCTCTTTAATTTCAGGCTTATAATCTTAGAATAATGAAAAATAAATATCAGAATTACGAAAAAGTATATTCGAATAAAGAACAAGGACCACAAAATCCATTTAAAGGTTTTTGATTCACTTAGGACCTTACATTTTCAATTTTATGTTTCTATGGATGAAAATTGCAGAACATTCAAGAAGTACTATTAGAAGAACGAAAAAAAGATACCACAACGTCCCTTCTTATGGATTCTCATTCATTTAGGACCACATATCTTTAATTTCATGTTTCTAGATTCAGAATTATAGAAAATTAAAAAAGTACCGTTGGAAGAACAAAAAAAGTACCACAAAGTCCCTTCTTATGGATTCCCATTCATTTAGGACCACATTTCCTTATTTCATGTTTCTAGGTTAAATATTACCGAAAATTAAAAAAGTACCATTGGAAGAACAAAAAAGTACCACAAAGACCCCTCTTGGGAATTCTTTCTCACATAGGACCATGCATATTTAATTTCATGTTTTTACTTTAAATATTATAGAAAATTCAAAAAGTACCATTAGAAGAACAAAAAAGTACCACAAAGTCCCCTCTAATGAATTCTCATTCATTTAGGACCACATATCCTTAATTTCATATTTCTAAGGTCATAATTATAGAAAATTCAAAAAGTACCATTAGAAAAAAGTACCACAAAGACCCCTCTTGGAAATTCTTTCTCACATAGGACCATGCATATTTAATTTCATGTTTTTACTTTAAATATTATAGAAAATTCAAAAAGTACCATTAGAAGAACAAAAAGGAACCACAAAGTCCCCTCTAATGAATTCTCATTCATTTAGGACCACATATCCTTAATTTCATGTTTCTAGGTTCATAATTATAGAAAATTCAAAAAGTACCATTAGAATTCTTATTCATTTAAGACCACATATCTTTAATTTCATGTTTCTGGGTTAAATATTAAGAAAATTCAAAAAGTACAATTAGAAGAAAAAAAAAGTACCACAAAGTCCCCTCTAATGAATTCTCATTCATTAAGGACCAAATATTTTTAATTTTATATTACTGTGTTAAATATTATAAAAAATTCAAAAAGTACCATTAGAAGAACGAAAAAGTACCACAAAGTTCTCTCTTATGGATTCTCATTCACTTAGCACTTCATGTCCTTAATTTCATATTTCTAGGTTAAATATAATAGAAAATTCAAAAAAGTACCATTAAAATAGCAAAAAAAGTTCCACAACGTCCCCTCTTATGGATTCTCATTAACTAAGGACCACGTATTTCTAATTTCATGTTTCTAGGTTCATAATTATAGAAAATTCAAAAAGTACCATTAGAAGAACGAAAATGTATCACAAAGTCCCCCCTTGTGAATTCTTTACAACATCGGACCATGCGTATTTATTTTCATGTTTCTAGGTTAAATATTACAGAAAATGAAAAAAAGTACCAATAGAAGAAGAAAAAAGTACCACAAAGTCCATCCTCTTGAATTCTTACCCAGAGGACCACGTATCTTTAAGTACCACAAATTCCACTCTTGTGAATTCCTATCTACATTTTCTTAATTTCATGTTTCTATGTTTAATGTAATTGAAAATTCATTATTAAGTTTGAATAAAATGTAATTTCCCGCCTTTACCCCTTTTTTGGTACTTTTTCTTCACCCATCGAAGTATCAAAAATCGTATTCCAATAAATTTCTAAATTGTAGTGGTATCCCATATTAAAATACTCATATGAATATTTCAATAAATATAAAAAAAGGTTTTATGAAAAAAGTACCAAAAATAGGTACGTTTAAACGTTTGAATTTCTAAAAAGTACCAAATTTGCATTTCTCATTTTTTGATAAGTTATGAATACGATATAAATTTTATCTGTATGTTGATTGGTTTCAAAGATACATATAGTGCCAAAAAAGTACCAAAATACAGTTTTTACCCGTTTTCTCCCTAAAACGTCCGATTTTCAAAAAAGTACCAGACACCTGTCCAATTATTTTTTAAATGAATAACGATAACTATTCAACTTTTTTTGTATTTTTATTAGTTTGGGAGATATAAAGTTACCGATTTTACCCTTTTTACCCCCTAAACATTCGAATTTCCAAAAATCCCGTCTTAGTGGATCTTTTTATTTCTGCAAAAATAGTTACGATTTTTACCCCTTAAACGCTTGAATTTCTAAAAAGTACCAAATTTGTATTTCTCATTTTTTGATAAGTTATGAATACGATATAAGTTTTATCTGTATGTTGATTGGTTTCAAAGATATGTACATATGGTGCTAAAAAAGTACCAAAATACAATTTTTACCCGTTTTCTCCCTAAAATGACCGATTTTCAAAAAAGTATCACCTGTCCAATTATTTTTTAAATGAATAACGATAACTACTCAACTTTTTTTGTATCTTTATTAGTTTGGGAGATATAAAGTTACCGATTTCACCCGTTTTTACCCTTTTTTACCCCCAAAACATTCGAATTTCCAAAAATCCCGTCTTAGTGGATCAATATGGTGGGAGACCTACCTACGTTCCAAATTTCGTCTCTCTAGCTTCAGCCGTTTGGGCTGTGGGATGATGAATCAGTCAGTCAGTCAGTCAGTCACGTTACTCTTTTATATATATAGATTAATATAAATATTGTATTTCTGGTATATTGTTATACACAGATTGCCGGACAATTTTGAGATCTTAAGACAAATAGATAAATTTTCTGTAGAAAAAAATCCTTTCTGTGAAAAAAGGAAATATCGATTCATTTCTTATTAATTTTTGCAAAGATCAAAATTCTAAGTAAAAAAATTATTGACCAATATAATAATATTCATTTAATAAAATGCAATAATATTGACGACACCTCTAAATTTTGGTCAGAAGTTTCTCAATATAAAGATGCAGCAGGCAATAATCCTTTTAATGAAATTTGGAATTTTGATTTTGAACTTTTGTCCTTACCATGGTCGAACGCCGACGTAGAAAGTCTTTTCAGTCAAATGAAACAGTGAATGCTATATTACATGTTCGGTATGTATAAACACTTTTTAATAAATATTTGTCGGCTAAATATTTCAAAATTACTTTTTAGTTATGGACTAAAAATCAAATGTAAATGTTGTCATAATTATAAACCACCTAATGAATGTTTAAAACAAATCGGAACAAATGCCTCTTACGAAAAAATTTAACCGAATAGAGAGGACTGGGTTGATATACCATTTTTATAAATTTCTTTATATATGTATTTATAATTGAAAAATTTTACATAAATAAATATGAAAATGAAATAGCAATTTAAAGTTTATTAATACTACACGTATTAATTAAAGTTTTCTTAAATTAAATTATAATAAAATTATAAGACCATTTTTATATTAGTTTTAAAGAGTTAGCCATTTCTAGCCATTTCATTTGCTTAATCTAGCCATTTCATAGGCCCCAGAGTTGGCAACACTGGTTGGAAGTTATAGCATTAACTGTTATTTTTTGTTAAAAAAAAATAATAATAATTATAAAAATGAGCGCACGTAAGTACAAAACAAACAAAAGAAATTGATTTAAATTTTATTTCTATAAAATTTTCAGCATTTAACGAAAATCGAAAGCGTAAAAGGGGAAACGAAGTGAAGAAATGTACGGATGGCGATATAAAAAAGGTCCTTAATTATATGCAGGCTAAGAGGAATATGGAGGTTAGTTTATTTTTTATGAATATTTTTAAATTTTAAAATGCAATTCCGTGATCGGGGTAATAATTGTATGGTAAGGCTATATCGTTTGTGTATTCGAATAATCCATTTTATAAATATTTAATTACAGAAACCAACAGCTCAGCTATATTATAAAAAATTTTTGCAAGAGACATAAATTGATGCAACTTAGAACACCTTAAAGTGTAAAGTTTGTCATCTAAAGGCTCTTTGCAAAAAGCAAATGACTGGAGTAATTCCACGGGTCCTGGAGTATAAGATGGTGATGGTACGTATACTGTTAAAGGTTAGTCCTAATTCAATTTGAACATTTTCCTCCAGTTTTAAAAGGTTTTTTTTTTTTTTCCAGATAAGATACTTAAAATATGTCCGCCTTATGACCAGTTATCTGACATTTTTTCAAGTGACAAAGAAATAGATGTCGTAGTAATGGAAACATCGTCCGATGCATTTGACAATATTCCCAATGATGTAACTGACATTGAAAATGACAGCACCATTAGCAGCCAACATGTTTGCTGAAAAAGTCAAGCGAAGTTCACAAAATACTTGTTTGAAAAAGCTGACGTCAATTGAAACTAAGCGAACCAAGTTTCGAGAGAAGCAACTCAAATTAGAAATGGATAAGTTCTAGTGGACAAAGGAAGTGGAGTAGAAAAAAATAGAGATGGATAGGTTAGGGCTTGAAAAAGAATTTGAGTTAACGAAATTAGAATTGGAACAAAATGAAAAAATAAAAATATATGAAATATAAAAATAATAAATAAAAAAACTTTATTTGTTCATTAACTTCAACAAATCAAATCGTATTTAAACATTAAATTATGAAATGCTTGTCTTTTTAGCTCGGGTGTAGGGACATTAAGCGTATTAATGGTATCGTATATGTTTTCAATCGTTTCGGAACTATCACTTTCAAATTGAGAATAATTGCGATCTACCAACAAAATGTTATGCAACACACAGCAGACAAGTACCCATTTATTAAAAAATACTTTACTATCTTTTATTTTAACACGCATTTCTTTAAAACTGCAAAATTTTTCTTTAAGAATTCTGAAGCGAATTTCTACCCCAACGCAATATCTGCTGTGGCTTTTGTTGAATTTAGCTTGCTCTACAACATACATTGAAGTAGAATTGCTACGGTTTGGTGTAATTAAATGTTTTGACAACTGGTAAGCAGAATAACCTGAAATCCATTCTTCTCCACTGTTTTTTTTTTGGTTTTATGCCAGCTTAATTTCGCTTCCATTAATATAACCAATACAATATGGTAATTCGCCATATGTATGAATTCTGGTAATTTTTTTTTTTTTTTTTTTTTTGGATTGCGTAAAATACCCTTTCAGTAATTTTAGCCAGTGCCACCATCCCCGACTCCAAACGTTGTTGCAATTTTTCGTACTGAAGCACTTACTCTGGAAGAGCCTAAAAGAAACAATACGATTGCGAGTTGTAAATTGACGAGAAGTTGTAAATTGGAACCTAGACCTTTAAAAATTATGTCCTTTGAAAATATATTTACAAAACGATCAAACTGGGTTTTGTTAATACACAGCATTTGTAAAAATCGTTCATCGTCAAAACTGCAGAGGACATTATCTCCCCAATGAATAGATTTCGGCACATGAAAATGATCGTCTTGCCGGAAATAGCTAATTGTAGTAACATCTTCAAACCGCTCTTGCGTTTCTTGATCGAACATGGCACTGGCCAGGAGGTTAAATGTCTATATAAGTATAAAAATAACAAATTTTAACATTGACACCAATGTATTTCGGAACACCCATCTTCAATATATTCACTTTCAAGAATAACTGCTGCTTGCGTAAGTCTGCGTTAATGCCCACCTTTGTTTGCCCACATAAAACACTGCCTTAAATTCAACCATCTGGCAACTTCGCACTTAGTGTGGTGAGTGTGCGTTGACATTTATTCCTTCGTTAAATCATGAATTGAGGTTGTTTTTTTTATACCCACCATCATATATATTGATTTTGTCATTCCGTGTGTAACATGTCGAAGGAATCATCTAAGACCGGGTCCCGGTTAGATTCTGAGTCGATCTAGCTATGTCCGTCTGTTGAAAGCTGGATTGGGCTCGAACGGGACAACGTAGTGGGACGAAATTTGGCATAAATATTTATCTTATACAAGGTTTGTTTGAGATTGAAAATGGGCAAAATCGGTTAATAAAAAAGTTATGGGCTAAAAACTAGAAATACAGGGTGTCCGTTTTATACTTTTCTGCTGATATTTCTTCAATAGAAGCATGTACGACAACAAAATTTTTTATGTATAGATCAGGGATCGATATAAAGTCGGAAACTAAAAATGGGCGTGGTCCGCCGACTTTACCGCCCACCTCCCATATAAGGTGAAAATCAACGAAATTGTGTTCAAATAGTTTAAGGACCAATGTAAACTCGGAAACAAAAAATGGGCGTAGTCCGCCCACTTTACCGCCCCCTCCCATATAACTTAAAATTTGAAAAAGTTGATGGTATATAGATTCGGCCGGGCCGAATATAACATTCGCTCTTGTTTTTTTTGGAGTTAAGTTGAAGTTTTGTGGTTAAAGAAAAAAGACGGGCATTCAGGAAATAAAATAGAATAAGTTCTTTAAAAAAGTGAAAAGAAATTAATGAAACAACAATAAAAACTAAAAAGTGAAATAAATAAAAAACCAAGTGTTTTAATTAATATAATTTAAAAGGGGACTAAATATATTGTCCTTTTAAAGAAACAAAGTTTGAAGATAGTGTGGCATTAGAAGTAGTGAGCTGAAATTACTGTCTTACGACCAATCCACATTAAAGGAACCAGGAAGCTTAAGGAGCAGAACAACAGCTTTTATTTTAAAATTTATAATTTGACTTTTTATGCAGTATTTTGGCATTTTATTTTAAATTAAAAAAAAAAAAAAAAAAATTAGCTGATTAAATAAAAATAAGCAGATAACCAACATAAATGGGTGTTCACGATTCACGTAAGTTATGTTTGATTTTAAAACCACATAACCTCAACCTATCGTGAACAAACTTACTATTTTTTAAAATAATTATTATTTAAGTAAATACTATTTCTTAGGCAAAAAAAAAAAATACATTTCAGTCAAATAAAGTGACAGTGTTGCCAGGACTTGAAAAAAAAGAAGCTAAATTAAGGTTTAAAAAAGGTCAGAAAAGGCTAAATGTCCCAAAAAATAAAGCCAGAAAAAAGCTAATATATTGTTTTATTAAAAAACGCATTTATTTTTTTGTTCTTATTAGTTTTTGGTATTTCTTAAAGATATTTTAAAGAATTTATAAATATAACCTAAATATTATCTATGGGTAATAAAGTTTGTTAAAAAATAATCATAATATTTTTGTGGAACGATGCGCCGCAGTCGAAAATTTTCGCTAAATATAAATAATTTTGATTTTTTCTGGGAATTAATTTACAAAAATGCTTAAATATATGATTCTGTTAAAATAAATTTAGTAAGCTTTTAGCCTTTTTAAGGCTATATTTAAAATCAAAAAAGGCTAGAAGCTAAAACGAAAATTTTGAGGCTAAAAGCAAAATAAAAAGCCTTAAAAAGGCTAAACTGGCAACACTGCTGCCAGATAAAACATACGTATCATCATTGGAGAAAAGTGCTCCAGGCGTAAAGATGGAGAAACAGCGATTAACTTTCATGAGCTGTTCGAATGCGACGGGAACACACAAACTTAAACTACTGGTAATTGGAAAATCTAAGAATCCTCGATTCTTCAAAAATTTTTCATGTCCAGTGAATTATAAATTCTATATGTCAGGATGGATGACAAGTACTATTTTTTACGATTGGTTTCATCAATGCTTTGTTAAGGACGTACATATAATTTTAAAAAAATTATGAACTGATAAATTAAAAACAAATTTTGCTTTAAGTTACTGAGTTTTTGACCAAAAAGAAGCTACCTGTAAAAGCCCTTCTATTAATTGACAATGCCCCTTCACATCCCCCTGAATCGCAATTAATTTCAGAAGACCGATCCATTTGTGTAATGTTTTTGCCACCCAATGTCACGTCATTAATTCAGCCAATGAACGAAAATATATTAAAAATTACAAAATTATATTACAGAAACAGCCTTTTGACATTAATCGCTGGAAAACAAATATATCTGTTAGATACTATTAAGATGTTACCTTTAAAAGATGCAATTAATCTTTTAAACTCAGCATGGAGTCGAATTTCACAAGAAATTTTAAACAAAGGCTGGAAAAACATTTTAAATTTAGTTTCAGGCCAAGATGACCCCGTTGAAAATATTCCTTTAAGTGTCCTAAGAGAGATAATTTCTCCGCCAGAAATAAGACAGCTAGAAGAAACTGCTTCTTCAGGCGCTAAATCCTCAGGTTTGTGTTATTATAGGTTTGCGTATTTTTTAAGAATTTAAATTAACTAAATTAATTTTATTATTGTAGATTGAAGCGACCCTTTCCACTATTGAGGAACAACAATCCTGAATAAAACTGCACAGAGGTAGATCATGTGGAAATTCCAGAAGATACCGGCGATGACGATTCTATCATATATCAGCCTCAAATTAAAATTAACCCAAAGAAAGCTGTAGAAGCTCTCGATAAGGCTTTGATATGGGCTGAAAATGAGATTGTCAACCAAAATGAGATACGGGTTAGAGACCTGCAAACTGTGTCTTATAAGGCATTTCAAGCCACTTGATATTTTTCAAGTGCTGTTATCAGTGTGTGTGCGGAGCAATAAATACTGTTCTGCAGGCATTTAAAACCATACAAATACTGCGTGTGTGCTTCAACTTTATGAACAAATCATGAGTGTGTTATGATAGCGACCAAACAAGACTTGAGAGTGCAACGCTAAAAAAATACAAGCGTTTTGACCACTTGATTGCTTCAATAAGAAAAAAAGTAAGATTTTTTCTGTTTTCTTTGCATGTTTTTCTAAAAAAACATATGTATGTGTGCGATCATTACTGTGACAAAGAAAAACCAACAATAAAATGTAGACATAAATATATATGTGTGTATGCAAGAACATTTATAAACAACCCCTTTGCACACATTTTTTGCTACACACAGCAACTACGTATTACAAAAAACAAACAAATCATCAAGACCACTTGAATGCTTTAAATAATTTCTCAACGTCTTGTATGATTTGCTTTTTTTGTCACACCACTTGCACCACTTGTTTACGATAAATGATTTGAACGCACGGATTTGCAGTCGCTCATACACAGTAGGCAGCGAACAGTACGAACAGTATTTATTGTTGTTTTTGCACATGTTGGCTATGAAACACACACTTGAAATTCAAGTGGATTTGCTTTTCAAATCATCTTACGCAGGCGACTAATACGGGTGTTAAGAAATCTTAAAGAAAAAGCTTTGTTGAAGATGTCCCAACAAAAAACTTACCAAAAAAAGATGACCGATTTTTTTATATAAAATTTGGTTTACCTCTTTCTTCAAACAAATTTTCCTTTTAATTTTATGTGTATTTTTTGTGATATTTATCACAATTTTTTGTTTGTTTATCATACGCAAAGTGAACTGAATATATGAATTGCATATTTTTTTTTTTTTTTATTGTTAAAAATTAATAAATTATTTTTTTTGTGATACTTCTTTAATATTTTTTATTAAAATATCATTTCTGATGCAGAATAGGGGTGTTATTTTTTTCTTTCTTTTCCAAATTTTAGCATTCAATAACGTGAACAAACTCTAAAACGTGAACTGCCATGGTAAAAATTAGTTCACGTTATCGCGAGTTCACAGTATTTTGTTTAATGTGTAACAATTACTTACCATGTCACAGTGGGGCAGAATCGAAATTTTTTGGAAATAAATCTGTAACTTCTGATCGGGTTGGATTTGCACAGACCCCTCAGGGCCGGAGCTAAAGGGGCTCAAAAGTTGGGTACCTCTGATGTACACATTTTTTAATCGCTTGCCAAATTTTTGTTTCTCGTCCAATTTCAAATATTTTTATACATTATTATAGGCACTGATAAGACCTACTAAAAACATGTCCTATTATCTCTTATAGTTTTTGAGTTATTTGCATTTGAATTTTTAAGCACCTCAATTTTGCATGTTCTTGGTCCAGGATTTTTCATATATATCCTAGTGTTTCCGACCGATTTCATTTGTTTTTTCTTTAGCTAATTAAAGAACAAAATTATCTGTTGAATAAAAAATTTGAAGTCGATATTTTTACCGAGTCCAAAAATAAACGATTTTGAATTTCGAAATTGCAAAAATGACGACTTTTTGTGTTTTTTTGGCCGAAAAAGTATTTTCACTTCTTTTTTCTCTAAAATAAAATTTTCTTTAAAATCGTATAACAATTTTATACTTTACTGAAAGGTATCTTCATAGAGAAGACTTTTAAATAAAAAACAAGTCCAATAACTCAAGTGGTCAGGGTACACACTTTCCTGAATTCGACCCATTTTATATGATCGTTTTGACTTTAGTCTATATTTTTTCAAATCCCAAAGCACGAACCGGCAAACGGAATGCAGTTTTAGAATCTGTAGTATGTTGTTAAAAGTTTTCAATCAAAATCTACGGGACTTCGGACAAATGTAGATTTTATAGCCGAAAATATGAAAAAACCCATTTTTGGGATTTTCGGCGTTTTTTGGGAATTGTGGGATTCCTTTCCCAAAAACCTTAAAGCTTTTTTCACTTTCTCATTTTATACGACAAAGTCTACATCCACCGAAATATATATCTTTAATAACAAAGATTTTATTACAGATAAAATATTTATAGTTTCTCAAAAAACCACTTTTTTACAAAAATTTTACTTTAATTTCAAAAATCAGAAAAAGTGAAAACTCAATTTTTTTCATGAAATTAATATCTTTTACAGAGCCGAAACTATGCCACTTTAAAATTTATTAAGTTACGGAAAATTCCATTTCTTGAGTATTTTTGCACAAACACACTTTCGAACATTGGCTACGGGAACAAATTATTTATGTGGTACAATATTTTTGGAATTTTCCGTGACTTAATAAACTTTAAAGTGGTATAGTTTCAGTTCTGTAAAAGATATTTATTTCAATCTTTTTCTGTATAACGAAGAATTATATCAGCTAAGCAATACAATTTAGATGAAAAAAAAATCGAGTTTAGGCTTTTTCTGATTTATGAAATTAAAGTAAAATGTTTTTAAAAAAGTGGTTTTTTGAGAAACTATAAATATTTTATTTGTAATAAAATATTTGTTATTAAAGATATTTTAACGAAATTTTCAGTGGATGTAGGCTTTATCGTGTAAAATGAGAAAGTGAAAAGAACTTTGAGATTTTTGTAAAAGGAATCCCGCAGTTCCCAAAAAAACGCTGAAAATCCCAAAAATGTTTTTTTTTTACATTTTTGGCTATAAAATCTACATTTTTCCGAAGTCCCGTAGATTTTGATTGATAACTTTTAACAACATACTACAGATTCTTAAACTACATTCCTTTTGCCGGTTCGTGCTTTGGGATTTGAGAAAATATAGACTAAAGTCAAAATTTTCATATAAAATGGGTCGAATTCAGGAAAGTGTGTACCCTGACCACTTGAGTTATTGGACTTGTTTTTTATTTAAAAGTCTTCTCTATGAAGATACCTTTCAGTAAAGTATAAAATTGTTATATGATTTTAAAGAAAATTTTATTTTAGAGAAAAAAGAGTGAATATACTTTTTCGGCCAAAAAAAACACAAAAAGTCGTAATTTTTGCAATTTTGAAATTCAAAATCGTTTATTTTTGGACTCGGTAAAAATATCGACTTCAAATTTTTTATTCAACAGATAATTTTGTTCTTTAATTAGCTAAAGAAAAAACAAATGAAATCGGTCGGAAACACTAGGATATATATGAAAAAACCTGGACCAAGAACATGCAAAATTGAGGTGCTTAAAAATTCAAATGCAAATAATTCAAAAACTATAAGAGATTAATAGGACATGCAAGCATCCTTTTTGTAGGTCTTATCAGTGCCTACAATAATGTATAAAAATATTTGAAACTGGACGAAAAACAAAAATTTGGCAAGCGATTAAAAAATTTGTATATCAGAGGTATCCAACTTTGAGCCCCTCATGCAAATCCAACCAGCCGATCAGAAGATACAGATTTATTTCCAATAAATTTCGATTCTGTTGTTTAATATACATATTTCAATTAATTTATTTTTCTTTTTACTAGTTTTTGACATTTAAAGCTCTGTACGACTTTAAAAAAAAGTAATAATAATAATAAAAAGTAGAGAGTAATATTTCCAATTCTTTCTACTTTATCTTACCGCATATTTTCAACGTCTTTTTTTTCCTGGTGCAACAGAATAGCTTTCATTATTTTCTAAAAAACTGCGTAATATTTTCTTTGTAAATATGAACTTATCATGGGTGTTTTTTTTTTTTTTTTTTTCTGTAGACATCGATATTTTTTTATAACTTTACCGAATACGATTTGAAAAACCTTAATTTTGGCAGCGTTTTCTTGTAGCTGATTTTGAAGATTTGTTTGTTTTTGTTGATTGTTTTTTAACTGCATTTTCCCCTTTTCGCAGAATTTTTCAGATTTATTTTAACTTTAATATATTTTTGTTTCCAATACTATGTTTCCTTAGATTCCTCAGATATGTGTATTAGTTTATTTGTGTAATCTTCCTTCTTAAATTTTCTTAAATTTTTCTTGAAAAAAGTATGTGTCTTCGTAATATTTATTACACTTTACGGATAAAAATGAGCTGTTTTGAGATTCATTAACCTTCGCTGTTCATTTCGGAATAGCTGTTTTTAAATAACAATCAACAAAATTCAGATTTTTTTTTTTGAAAAAATTTTAAATTTAGTTTTTAATGACTTTTTACTATTTTTTCGTAAAATAAAAAAAAGAAAAAAAAAAAAAGATCCGCAAATTTTAAAAGTTTTTCGCGTATTTTCGCAATGTTGTTTGATTCTATTTTTACGAAACTTTGTTGTTTATTAAAACTGAATATGAGAGATAATAATTGTAATTAATAATACGAACATAGTCATAATTTTTATAGTATACTAACAGTTTTTAATAAAGAGACAGTACTGTGCAGAACCATACTAAAAAAACTGAATTTAAATTTAGAAAATTTGAAAGTTCAGATTTTGTTAAAAAATTATTCAAAATTAAATATTATTGGCAAAAAGAATTAAGAATAGAACTTTAATTAGAAATAAAGGAATTTATGCCCCTTAAAGTGGTTTTCTGAAAAGGGGTTTATATGGGATATGGTCAATTATGGACCGGTCTTTAGACTTATGTGAAACTTATATGTGACAAATTTCATTAAAATATTGCTATATTTAAGGGATTTATGATCGTTAAACCCTTTTCCGGGAAGACATTTATATGGGGGCTAGGTGAAATAATGGACCGATCATAACTAGTTTCAATCGGCTTCGTTCCTGGACTGTAAGAAACTTGTGTGCCAAATATTTATTATTTTTAGTTCAAAATTGCGATTACAAAAAATAGTTTGATTACAAAGTTTACATGGACGGACAGACGGACATCGTTAAATCGACTCTGGTAAATATGCTTATTTTATGTACCTGAAAGTAAAAGACTTAAGCTTTTTCTAAATGATGTCGAAATACCTTTTAAAGACAAATTTAAATATGTAATGGCAAATTTATATTTAATAAAGTTAATCAAGTTAAACGATATTTTGGCATAGTTTTAGTACATAAATCATTGGCGGTTAGAACTAAATTGTTAATTTATAAAACTTGTTTAAAGCCAGTGTTTTATTTTACGGTTTTCCAATTTGGTTTTTTATTTCACCCACTCTTATGAAAAAATTTGAAATTTTTGAGTGAACTGTATTACAATCATGCATTTTAAAGAACTCTATTTCTAGTTGTAAAAGATTTTCTAACAGAACAATATATAAAGAATCAAAGGTAACTGCATTGAGTTTTTATGTAATTGATTTAATTAAAAATTATATTAACAGATTGATTTTGCACGAAAATATTGTTCTTAAAGAGATAACTGCTTCTCAAAGAGATTATAGTTGGACAAATACAAATTATTTATCTTCTTTTGGTTTACAAAATCAAAATATTGTTTTTAATTTAGCAAATTCTTCACCGGATTTATTTTTTAAAGACATGTCCTGGCACTCACAGAGGTTAGCTATATTCTGTAGGTTTGTTTTTAGTTTGTAAGTATTAAAGTACATTTTATTTTATAACAGATATACCCTCATGACACAGTTAGCTTTGGTAGCAAGAACATTTTCTTTTATCTAAAATTACATTTTCTATTCATAGTTTGGTCTGATTATAGCATATATTTTTTCTAAGACAATACATTATAATCTTAAATATTTCTTAATTTTATGATAAATTGTTGTTAAAAAAGGCTCAATAAAATTTAACTTTACTGTGGAGAAGATAAGCAGTTTTTTTAAGTATTTAATATGCAATAAAAATAATTTTATAAAATAGTTAACCTATTTGAGTATTAACAATAATTTCTACTTTGGAAGATGTGCATCAGTTTCTTCTTACAAAAATGAGAAAAAACAGTGTTTTCTATTTACAATAAAGCTGTTGAAAAATCTAAAGAAATTTATACATTATCCGCATTTTTCACATTTCCAAATTTTGTTTTATAGTTGTGCACTCTTTAGCATTATTTTTTATTTTAAGAGGTATATTTTTCTTAAGAAATAAAATTTTGCTATTTGTTTTGGTTCCCAATTTTTACGAACAGTATTTTTGGATCATTTAATACATTCATGAAAAACATTTCCTTTAAAACACAAAGAAATTATACACTTTTCCAAAATTTTTTTAATAAAATGTACCTTTTTTACATTTAAAAGTCCATTGACTTCACACATCCTTAATTTGAAGTCCACACGAGCCTTTTTCATGCTCGCACATTGAACAAAATGTTGTGCGCACATGCATTTGGATAGTGTAGACCCAAGTTGTTCATGTTTTGTTCTTGTCCGCACACCGTTGTTCGCACAATTGTTCGAGCAACGATATCTGCCATCAAACGTCATTTTGTATACGGAAGAAGAGGCGCTGCATGTAAAAGTATCGAAGTGACACTGACGGCAAACAAAAAATTATGATTTGTTGGAAAACAAAAGGGAAAAAATTGTGTATGTTGCTCTACCGACGCACGTTGGGGTAAAAAGGGTCGAAAGTGGCGTTTAATTGAATTTTGAAAATTAACTTTTTCAAATAAAATTGAGTACCTAATAAAAATAGACAAAATTATGTATCAACAACGATAAAAGTCATTAACGTAGGTTGCGTGGTTTTTGAGTACTGAGATGTGAAAGTTTAACATTTCTTTTTATATTTTAAGAAAAGAGCAAAAAATTAAATTTTCATGAACTTTCGGTGAATTTTTCTTTAATAAAAAGTGCTTTAAAGAAAAATTTTAAAATGGAACCATCAACTACAGGTATTTTAGTTTATTTTTATGCAAAAATTTGTAAATAATTTTTTGTCCTGGTATTTTTTGTTATTTTTTTGAAAATAGTCCAAAAATGCACTAATTTTCAAATTTCATGGAATGCAACTAAAAATATAACAAGACTTTTGTTCTGAAAAATTGTCTGAAAAATATTACATATTGTCTACTTAAATATTCTGAAATAAAATCGTGCGCATATTTTGCCCGATTTTAGAAATTTACATTTTTGTGAAAAAACTCAAGTTGCTCCAAACCAAAAACAGGTTAAGTGCAGACTTTTTTTATTTGTTTACTTTGCTTTATTTTTCGTTATTTCACTATTGTTTTTTGTTATTGTTTTGTACAGTTATTTTAAATAAACAAAATAATTTTACTGCTTAATACAGTCGAACTCAGTTAAAATGAACATGATTTCATGTAATGTTTTTATATTCTACAAAGTGATGTGTCTTAAATTGGTACTTGGTATTTAATATTGAAAAATTCAGGAACTATGCGAACAATACAGCCAGATACTACGTTGATAAATATCCATGTCTTCTACCCTCCACAAGTTTTTTATTCACGGCCCAGAAATTATAAAACATACTCTTCTACGAAATGGCCAACTTTCTAAGACACCCAAGAAGCAAGAAAAAAAGATTTCAAAAATTACCGGAAACATTTTTCACGAAAATGTAGTAGACAAAAACCAAACTTTTGATAAGTTCCGATCCAATCAAGTATGGGGAAAAAGTATAAAATAAAACATATAGACCTACCACAATCCGCAGTTGATTATTCTCACTGATGACGATTTTTATTTTTTTATTTTTTTGTATGAAAACATTACCATTCTGCAAAGAAACCCTAGAATTCTAAAAATGAATTTGTTTACTTACTAATAAATAATAAAGTCAAAAGTGATCACTAAAGTAGTGATATCACTTTTTTCTGAAGTATGCTTAGTTTTTGACATGTTTAAATCCAATGTATAGACAAACGGACGGACATTACATATCAGCCAAAACAAAATTTGTAAGATTTTTGTAATGCATTTTTTTATTAACTAGTAAAAATCAAACAAGTTGTGATTATAAAAATATTGATTTCACTTTTCCTTGAAGTAAGCGGCCATTTTAGATCCATTTTTTCACAATATACAGACAGATGGACGGATGTTGCCATTTAGCCAAAAAAGATCGTAAAGATATAATGGTGCATTTTTTTTACTAACTAGTAAAGAACAAAACAAGTTGTAGTTATTAAAATATTCATATCGCCCTTCCTTGAATTATGCGGCTTTCTTCTAGCCAATTAATCCTAATGTATAGACAGACGGACGAACATTACCATTCTGCCAAAAAAAATCGGAGTGTTTCTAAAGTTTATATTTTTTACTAACTAATAAAAAACAAAACATGTTGTGATTATTAAAATATTGATATCGCCTTTTCTTGAATTATACTGCCATTTTAGACCCATTTTTTCCAATGTATAGACAGACGGACGGACATTACTATTCTGCCAAAACAAATTCAAGAGTTCTAAGAATATCTTTTTTTACTAACTAATTGATAAAATATTAAATCATGATCATTTAAATATTCATATCACCTTTCTCTGAATAATGCGTCGATTTTAGACCCATTTAATCCTAAGGTATAGACAGTCGGACAGACATTACCATTCTGCCAAAAAAATCCTAAAATTCAAAAAATACATTTTTTAACTAATAATAAATATAAAAATAGATCTTCATCATTAAAATATTGATATCACCTCTCCCTGTATTAAGCGCCATTTTCGACCCCTTTTACCCCAACGTGCGACGTTTTGTTCTTGTGCGAACAAGAAAAAGGCTAGTATAGACGGTACGTAAGATTTGTTGTGGTTAATTGATGTCATTTGATGTATTTGACGCTTCTTACATACCGGCTACACGTAGCAGCGTTGCCATAACGGCATTTAAAGTGCAATTCTAGCACTTTTTTTTCGGGTACTGCACCTTTTTGCGAAAAAAAGGTGCTAGGTGCTGTTTAGCACCTTTTTATACTTTTTTATAAATAAAATGAATTTTTTAGCATTAAAAGTGCATTTCTAGCATTTATTTTTAGTTTTTGCACTTTAATTTTAATTTTGGATAAATAAAGCACAAAATAGCTAAAAATATCTTTGTATAGTTTACTGATCAAATCTTTTTTTTTACAACTCCAAAACTAATAGTCTTAAGGTTATGTTCATACTAGTCAAATTGACGTAACTACTATAAAAATATTTTCTGACCTCCATTTTAATGGAAACATTTTTTACTAGTTATTATTCATACCTGACATTTTACCAAATTTAGAACGATGCTGATTTCTTTTACAAAACATTTGCAATATCAAACAACTGTAAACAATTATTTGTAAAAGTAGTGGTTGCACAATTTTGGTCAAATATTTGACAAATGTGAACATAGTTTTAGGCAAATACCGATTATAAGGACACCCTACGAAAAAATAAAAGAAGTAAACCCATTCTCACAAAAAAGTACCCGAAATGCAATAAAAGCTCTTACATAGGGAAAAAAAATATTTTATAAATTTACGAGTTGTGTTGATTTATCCGGTTGAATAAAAATCTTAATGTTCTTATTTTAACAAAATTATTTAAAATTATTTTATACATTTTTCAATAAGACATACTTATGTATGGAATTTAATGTGTTCCAAAATATAATGTGAATACGTTAATAAGTATAAAGATGGGAAGTTATTCTGAATTGATTTGTTCCTTTGGAATTAAGAATATGACCAATATAATGTGTGTAAACCATACAAATTAAAAAAAATATATTAAGATAGTGAATATATTAGGGTGATCGACGCGGTTTTCCAACCGGTTTTTTCAGTCAATGTGCTGTCGGTTTTTTCAAAACGTCTATTTTTCGAATGTCGAATAGACATTCGAATAGAAAAATAGCGTTTTAGTTCAGAAAACATGTACTAAATAGTGATATTTGAATCGAAATTTAGGAATAAATTTTTAAATATTCATAAAGACTGATTTCTTATGTTTTAAAAATACAGTTTAAGTCTAAATTGGAATTTATTCTGTAATATTAAACAAATAAATAATTAATAATTATCCTGTATGACCCAATTTAATTTTTTTGATCCAATATTTCCTTTATTTCACTTGCAGAATCGTTTCAATTGAGACAGGCTTCCATATTAAGCCATGGTTTCTGTTTATGCTAACTAAAATTTAGATGATTTTTTTCTACAATTTTGAAACATAATTATCTTCTAGTCATCTAGATATATAATTTGCTTAGCTCCCAGAAGACATAGAAAATTAAAATTCGGCTTACTTATAACCCTATTCGTCCTACAAATCTTATCGGAGCCAGATTTTGAAATCTCTATCAGGGAGCGAAAATACGTGGATCTATATATATGGACTTATATATATCTTTCCTAAGCATTGTTTCCTCTCCAGAGCTTTCTGAAGCTCCCAGACGACGTAAGAAACTAAAAATCGGCTAAATTATAAAACTATTCGTTATAAAAATTCTGTTTTGGTATTAAGAACTTTTGAGTTGCTATACTTATTGTTTGCTCTCCAAATCCTATCAAAAACTGATTCTGTATTTCGGCCAGGGAGCGCATTTAAGACGATTTTTTTATTTTGAAAGGTTTACGAGTTTAAAACTTTAATCAATATTATTCCAATAAATTCTAACGGCTTCAAATAATTGACTTCGATTAGGGAGAGGAAGGTGTCTAAATGTTGTTCATATTTTTTTCTTTTAAATTTCGGATTTGTTTGTGCATATTTTCATTATTATATTATTTTTCCTGACATTGTCAGGCTTTTACGCTTGTATTTAATAAATTTTAACTTAATTATAAGAATTATTATTATTTTTTTTTAATTTAGTCTTTTGATATAAGTATTATTAACTTCTGCAAAAAACCGGTTAACCGGTTTTTTCTGAATTTCAAAAAGTGGAACCGGTTTTTTTAAAATACCAACTATTCGAACTATTCGAAAACCGGTTTCTCAAAAAAGTCGAATAATCGATCACCCTAGAATATATGCATAAATAACAAAAGTGTTTATTCTAATTACTTTATTTAAAATTTAGCACTTTTTCTAAAGAATTGCACTTTTTAACAATCATTTAGCACTTATTTTTTCTAAATTGCACCTTTTTAATAGCCATTTAGCACTTTTTCTCAGAGAAGTTCTGGCAACACTGACACGTAGACATAATATTTGAGATAACACTAATAGAAGAGAGAGAGAGAGAACCATTTGCTTTTAAAATATTAGTGTTATACAGGGGGACAACGTATTTATATTAGTGTTATAATATCTCATAATCGTCTGGCAACTGTGCAGTGAAGTTGTGTTTATCGTCCTTTGTTTTTATTTAATGCAAACTACATTTTGTTACATTTTTAATAATTTGTGAACTTTTTTCTTATTTAATAGATTGATTGCTTAGAGTTAATTTGTAATGTGGATTTTTTATTATATTTTAAAATAAAATTTTTGTTAAATAAATAAAAATACGTATGTTTAAAAAAATGTTTAACATTTACCCTTTTTGTGATTTTATAGCTTTTTTAAACGTTTAAATTTAAACGAAATGGATGTTAGAAAAAGCTACGACATGTTGCTGAGATCCAGCCGGAACTTATGTACCGTGTTAAACCATTTTTACAAAATAGGCAGCACCACTCTTTAGAAGCCCATATACTAAAAGACATCCTTTGGGACACCAACGACTACAAAAATTTTTGCCGATTAAATATAGGCGATTTTGAACATTTACTATCATTGGTGAGTAAGATAAATTTGATTAATTATTGTCTAAAAAAAAACACTGCTCATAATCATCATCATTGTTTTTAACATAATATATGTGCATATGTACTTACGTATATTTATTATTAGGTGAACTTGAAAATAAAAAAAGAAGTGACTTTAATGAGAGAAGCACTTTAAGATAAATAGCAACTGGAGATTCGTACAGATCTTTGGAGTTTCTAACTCGTGTGTCCAGAAAGACAATTAGTAGATTCGTTCCAGAGGTTTTAAAAGCAATAATTCAAGCTCTTTTTAATATGAAACAGTTAGTTTTGCAAACAAATTATAGATAATGTAAAAAATATTTTATTACTAATGGTGACATTCCATTTCAATGGCAAAAAATACGAAAACAAATAGCAAATCCAGTATCAGTAAGAATCGAGAAAGATTTAAACGCCAAAAAATTATATAAAGATATTTGTTTTTGTAGAAGAACAAAATTTTCAAATGTAAAAATTTGATTAAATTTAAGGAGCATGACTATTTCTCGGTTGCATAATGTCCATGTCCATCCATTATAAAAACGAAAAGTTAAATATTTTTCAAAATAATGTTTATTAATAGTTTTTTTTATTAATTTAAATATTTTTTTTTTTTTGCATTTAAAATCCGATAAACATCAAATACATTTCTACAATTATTTACAATCTCCAAATCAAATTTATTCTTATAGAACAACGGTTCTCAAATGGGGGTCCGCGACCCACAAGGGGTCCGTAAGGACATTCGTAGGGGGTCGCGAAGGTGTCCCGATAGATATTCTTTAATACACAATTTTTTTATGTAAATATCATGTAGAATTCTAAATAAAAAATCTATTGAAATCTTTGTACAAAAACTTTTTTCGCATAGAATAACATCGTGTAGAAATAGATTATTAAAATATGCTCAAATGGTGCGATTTCTCAAGGACACAAAACTTTTATTTCGTACTGAAGTATGAGGGCTATAAAAATGTTATAATTAAAAAAAACCTTCTATCTGATTTTTAAACTAAACATGAGATCGAAGTAATCTTAACATATATAAAATTCAATCAAAGGGTTGGTCTTAGAGTTTTGATTTTTGTTTCATTTAATTGATATTATATTACAGATCGCAGAAAAATATAACTTTCATATGTATTTCTAACCACTACTTATGAAATCATGGACCTTTATGGTAACCCTTCCATTACAGATTTGATAGTTGTTTCAGTTACTTTTTTGGAACAGTTTGCCCATCTCCATTTAAAATGTTCGATTATTTTTCGCTCTTCTATTCATTTTTCACAAGAGCCTAATATCTTTCCACTGGTCTTAGCTCCGAAAAATTTGGAGGAAAACTAAAAACTATATTTTTTTATTTACCACTCCAGAGCTTTACCGCAGTGCCAAATCGGGCCAAAAACATTGTGTTCTCTTATGAAAGGAAGAAACCATTTTTGAAAACATTCTTCGATGTATATTTCCATATAAATGGAGCCCACTCTAACATATGAGTTGCTTCTTTTGACGCAACTGCCTAAACTTATTTTCAACTTTTCCTAAATCATTAGCAACATAAAGATTTAGATCCGGAAGCTGCGAAAAATATGGCGTTAAATACGCCAACTTCTATCATACAACATTAGTATTTTTGTATGAAATTTGATTTCAATTTCCGTGCCCTGGCTTCACTGAGCTATCCGAGCAGCTTTTCTACCAGATGTGCTTGGAACTCTTTTTAATATTCTTGGCCTTCCAAATATCATGTGTACCTTTTTTTTTCGCCGATTCTCCTATAATAACATTTAAAAGAGTTTGACGGCAGATCTTTAATTCTTTGGCCAATTTTTTTTAGGACCATTTTGGATTTCTTTTAATAATTTGTAATAATTTTAGGACGAACTTCTTTTTCGTCACTCATTTTGATTAAACTCACAATAAACCGACATGGTTGTCTTTAAAAATAATAACTGACATTAAAAAAAGATCTTGTGAGAACCCCTGTTATAGAATAATACAAATAAATTTATCTCCTATACACGACTTTTTGATAACAGATTTGTTTTATTGTAAAATTATATAAATTCAGCAGTTTTTTTTAGTAACTAGGAATAATTAATACTATTTTATCACAATTTCTCAATGAATACATTTTTTTTGTTATATATTTATTTTTTACTTTTGTCTTATATACAAAAATTAATTAATAAAAATACATTGAAAATATTTGTACTATGAGATTTCAAGAACTTATAAACAGACTGGATTTTAATAATAAAAAAACAACTTTTTATTTCAATCGAAATAAGAAAATAAAAATCCATTATAACCTTTTTTTATTTTCATCAATAGCTTGATAGTTGAAAATTATTTCTTTTTTTCTTCCAATGAAAATAAATCTAGCAATAACAATTAGATTGAATAAAAATAAATTGTATTCATACAATACATATAAAATTAAAATGAAGTAAGGCAGTAACCAAATTTTTAAGCGATCGCCTAAAACTAAAATATATAAAGTATAAAATACTCATCAAATATAATTTTTCTTAAATAGAACAAATTTGAAGACCGTTTCTTTCATGAAGTTGATGTTACGGGCTTTTGTTAATAATAATAATGCCATTTTTAAAGATTTTTGAATAGATGTAGTTTGCAAGATTTGTCTTCTATTAATTCTGAAAGACCTGACAGTGATTTTAAAAAGAATTTTGTACACAATATTATCAAGAAAAATGTGCAAAAACAAATACAATAAGAAAATTAATTTTCTGTCCATTTTGTTACGATAAATTAATTTTTAAAAATAAAGCTTGACCTTGCAGGGTTAATGAAATGGTAAAGTATAGAAATCTTTGCATCAAATAATTTCGGATTCACATAAAGCTGTTTGGAGAATGTCTCTCTTGGACTCATTTTGAAATTAATTGGTCAATAAAAGTTATATTTCGGACATGGCTTCGACGGCAGAAGACATTGAAGGTTGTGCCAACTGAAACGAAATCGATTTTCCAAAAGTCCAATACATATTTTCTTCTTTTTCTTTATTTGATGACATCATAGTGCAAAACATGTCTGCCTACCTTACGAATGCATCAATGGCGGAGTTGAATTTTCAATTTCTATAATTTGTTTTCCTTTTTGCGCGTTTATTGAAATTTTTGTTTTCTATAGGTGTTTCATAACCGGTTGACGACAGTAAGCTTTCTTGTGATTCCTCAATATCCAGTAATCTGCTATCCAATTTGCAGCTTTCCTCCAAAATCAAATTATCCGCACCAAATAATAAAGTAGCAGGAGATTTTTCCTAAATCGAAAACAAAAAAATATTTAAAAATATTTCGATCTTAGTAATCAATAAAGAAAAAAAAAATATAGCTTTTCCAAATTACTTGTAGTCTTCCGAAACATTACGGAGGAGTTTAAAAAATTTAGTTCATCATAATAAAATAAATGAGGATGATACATATCTTCAGCCGAAGATCCGGATTTTTTTGAGCATTCCACTTTTCTTTTTTCAGATACATATGCTGAACGTAAATTTTTTATTTTCTTTTTAACTTCCTCTTCATACTTTTCCATGTTTTTTGCAATTTCCTGCCAAGCATTCCTTTTCATATACGGTTAAATGGAGTGTAGAATTGAAGAAAAGTAGGTTAAATATCAACCAACAAAATCGTTAAACAATTCTACAGAAATTTTTGTTAAATTTTCGTAGATTAGTTAAATAGACGAAAATTCGTCAATATGACTAAATCAATTACTTAATTAAAAGGTAGTTAATTTGACAAATTTTTAGTCAAATTGAAGAAAATATTATTCAAATTAATTAAATTTTTTATTCATATTGAAGAATTTTTATTCAATTTAACTAAATTATTTTATTTATTTCTACAATATTTTTGTTGAATTGAATAAAAAATTTATTCAAATAATTTTTAATATTTGAGTTTTATTCAGTTTGACAAAATTTTGTCAATTCTAAAATACTGTTTAAACCCCTGTAGGAAAATTAGGTATAAGAAATAAAACAAATAAGAAATTTTAAAAAGTTTAATAATATTTATTGTGTAAAGAATATGCTTCATATGAGAAATAAGTATATAAAAATATATAGAAAATTATTTAAATAAATTTAGTACACACTTACGTAGCAAAAGTTTAAATTATAAATAATTGTATGATAAAGGGTCTAATACGTTTTCAGTAAGGTAAAATAAACCATATAAACTACCTTCTGAAAAAAAAAAAAAAAAAAAATATTTGAGAAATAAGAAATTCTGTTATTTTATATTTAAGTTGTAATAAGGAGTGCGTTCGAAAAAATCTTAACATATATAAAATTCAGAAATTTTTAAACGGTTGATCATAGAGCTCTCATTCTTCTTTATTTAATTGATATTATATTACAGATCACAGAAAAATATAATTTTTATAGTTCTAACCACTATTTATGAACTGGTGGACCTTTTTTGGTAACCCTTCCATTAGAGATTTTATAGCAGTCACTTTTTTTGGAACAGTTTGCACATATTCTTTTAAAATCTTCGATATTTTGGAACACCTTTTTTGTGCTCTTCAGTTTACTTTTCACAAGAGCCCAATATCTCTCCACTGCTTTTAGCTCCGGACTATTTGGAAAATTGACCTCACTTGGTACAAAATCTATGTTATTGTTTTGGTACCACCCCAGAGCTCTCTTACCGTAGTGACATGATTCCAAATCGGGCCAAAAGTGTGTGGACACATTGTGCTCTCTTATGAAAGGAAGAAGCCTTTTTTGCAAACATTGATGTATATTTCGATATTTATAGAGCCGACTGTAACAAATGACTTTTTTGTTTTGCCACAACTGCGTAAAACTTGTCATACCAGGAATTTTTAAGGAAATTTTGTCTGATTTTAGGTCCTAAACCTATCTTCAACATTGCCTCGAGCATTAGCAACATAAAAATTTTGACTCGGAAACTCCGAAAATCCTGCCATACGTTTCGTCGTCCATTATACAACATGAGAATTTTTGTATGAAATTTGATTTTAATTTTTTTGAAGTATTCCTGTCTGAACTTTTTGGACTTTAATGTTTTAAACTCCGTATTAACTTTAAATTTTCGCACCAAATAGTCAGAGCACTGAGAAAACCAGGTTGCTTTTTTTACCAGATGTGTTTGGAGTTCTTTTCAATATGCTTTAAATTTTCTGGCCTTCCCAATATCATATGGACCTTTTATTCTTTCCGAACCAGGTTTCCTTTCAATGGTCAAATTTACCTGATACCGTTTAATAACATTGGAAACAGTTTGACGGCAGACATTTAATTTTTTGGCAAATTATTTGTAGAACTAATTTGGATTTTTTTTTTTAATTTTTTAATAATTTGTAGCACGTACATCATTTTCATCACTCATTTTGATCAAACTCAAAACAAATCAACATGGTTATTAAAAATAATAACTGATATATTTTTCAATGATAACTAGATCAAAAAAATTTTAAATATTGCTTCTAAAAAAAGTTATGAGGCAAAAAGTATGTTAAGATTTTTTCGATCTCACTCCTTATATTACTTTCAGGTATATTCTCTATCTGTTTCATATTTTTTTACAAAAGTTTGTTTGCTTGATCCTTGATATAATCTTTGATCATTTGAATGGAAACAATCCACATTTTAGAGCAAGTCTTTAAACGACATCGACCTGAGAAAAAAAATATAAATTTATTAAAAATGTTATTTAACTTAACAAACTATTTTTGTACCATTTATTAAGAACATTTGATGTGCACTCAGTGATCACTACAGTGATGCATTGCACTGGTTTTCGATCTATTCAATTTCTGCCCATCCCGTTTTAGAACTAATTATATTTTTAACGTTTATTTCTGGAAGATCTATAGCAACGTATAAAAAATGTCTAGAAAAGGAAAATATAAACAAAAAAGTATATATACATAGTACAATCAGTATTTACCTGAATTTGCAAATTGTTTGTGGCCACTTGTAGTAGATTTGTTTTTACGTTTTCCAAGGAAATTTTTTGTCGTGCCATAACCCAAAACGGCTCCTTGAGATGATGATGACCGTTGTCTAGCAGTTGATTAATAAAATTTGTTAATATTTGCTATCGAAATGATTTCTAAATAAAGAAATAAGTTTATATAGCTAAAATATTAAGAAATGAGAATTATATATTGATCGAAACTTGCTTGTTCTTGAAGTATTTAACACAAATTCACACTTATTTTTCACTATATTTTTTTATTCGATTATTTATATTTGTATAAACAATTTTTAAACAAAATTTAAATTTATTGACGCAAAAACACGTGCACATGCTTTATTATTTCTCATTCAACTGATATTCTTCAGTTTCTTCAGTTTTACATATGTTTCTTCAATTTGACTAAAAACATTCATACTAAATTTTATTAAATATTTCCAAAATTGCGAGCTATATTTCTAAAAAACATTTCAAAATGGTTTTAAATGAAAATTCACAAAATGTTAAAACAGAAAAATTCAAAAATATTATTAGTTTAACAAAAATAATAGTAAATATACAATTTTTATAAATTGTCAATTTGATTGACCACTTGACGTCCGCAATTTTATACAAAATTTTTTAAACTAATTCTTAAAAAAATTTGCCATCAAATAGTAAAAACACTTTATTTCTATGATATTTTTTTACTCTAATGGATGATATATGAAATTAAAAATTTATTTAATTAAAAGTATTAAATTTTTCTTTCACTTCCGTCACGATCACACATTAGCGTTGACGAAAATGTGAACAAAGATTCTGAAGAAAAGTGTCATCTTTAAAGTTACATAAAACATATTTTTGATTTATTGCCAAAGGTCTTCATATAGTTGACCTTATGTGAATTGTTGGGAAAAGCAAAAAACACAATCATTATTTGGATCAGTTTTGTTGAAAACATTATTTTATGCTGAATTCTTTTACTTACATTTATTTTCAATGAAATGAAAATTCAAACAAATTAAATTGTAAAACCTTCTTATAGGACTCTGTGTGAATGGGGAAAATAAAAAAGCAACAGTACAATTAAATTTTTTATTTTATTTATTTTTAAACCAAATAAACGGGAAAAGTATTTTAGAAATAAACCAGAAATATTTTAAATTTTTTATATCATGTCCCAAACCCTAAACAGTACATAAAAATAAAATTTTCCAATAGACAATTAGGGGATTCACACAGTGTCATAATGTCATATGTCCTATAATAATAGCATGAAAAAATACGACTGTTGTGAACAACCCCTCATAATATAGTGTAGTATCTTGAATTTAAGTCAGCTGATGCAAAACAATTATAAAAATAAATATTTTTTTTAAATAATAGCCAGTTTGTGTGAAAAGTACATTTTAGAGTGAATATATTTGGAATAAAAGAGTTTTCTGTAAGCAAAAAAGGCTTTCCTTGCCTTTATTAGTTGCAGATTAATATGCTTATACGTCCTATATTGACATATGGGTGCCAGATTTGGTTTAATATATCTCCTTCTTATATGGAAAAAATAAGAATTTTCGAAAGAAAATGTTTAAGAGCGTGCACAACTCTTTACAAAACAAATAATCTTAAATTAATATCGAATAAACGATTATACAGTGTTGCAGAAATTAGTAGAATAGATAATTTCATCATTCATTTAATTAGAAACTATATTATTAAGTGCTTTCAATGTAGTGAAAATAATTTAATTATGGCTCCATACTATATATGTGATGAATATATATGTAAGACCCTACAAAGTGGCTATGTTCCACCTGAGGCCTTTATATACCTGGATAGTAAAGGTTTTATCCAAAATGATATCGGCATTCCTATATTTTACCACATTTATAGGCGCTCTAACATTAAAGCAATTTGTTGCAACCAACTTACTGTTCGTATACAGTGGTGACAGAAATATGTTTCCAAATATAAATATTAAAAAATATTGGTGGCTTACCAAATAATTCTCTGTTTCCTCTTTTACAACTTAACTTTACGTTTTATCTTTACGTTATTAATGTAATGTTTTTCTATCTTTTCATTACAAAACCCAAAAATATTTATGAAAACAATGTATAAATTATGAATTATAATTAATATTTAAAAAATAAATTGTAAACATATTATTTAATATACTAGAGAGACCGACGTTGGGACAATGTATAATAATAAGATATATAAATTACTGTTTGTTTATTTATAGTGTAACTTTAAAAAATTTTGCTAAATAAACGGAAAAAAAAAAAAAAAAAGTACATTTTAGATGCTGTGATGGCAGATTCAAGTAAATAAACAATTTTTTATTTTTTTATTTTGTTTTTGTATAAAACGATATTTTTTTCGCTGACGAAGATGAGGAAGAACAAACTAATGAAATGTTTGCAATGAACATTGCTAGCTTACTAAGCAACCGCAGAAGTGTCCATTTCGGAGTTCCAAAATCTGACATATGGCAGCAAAACGTACTAAAGAAATTTTACGAAAATAGGTTAAACCAAATGGTTAGCGTTCGTCCAGAGGAGTTTTCACACATATTGGACTTAATAAAAGACGATAATGTGTTTTAGAATTGTTCAGAAACAAAACAGCTCCCATTAGAAATACAATTACAAATTGTACTTTTTTGATTAGGCTCCTCGGCTGAAGGGTTATCAATTCGAAAAGTGGCAACTCTCTTTGGTGTAGGTGATGGAGGCACCATTCAAAATATAACAAAATGTGTTTTCAAAGCTATATTGAATTTGAAAAAGCGATTTTTTCTGTCTGCAACAAAGGAAGAAATGCCGGGATGCGTGGGATACATAGATGGGTCGGAAATAAGATTGGCTGAATCTCCTGTCAAAAATCATGAACTTTTCTTTTCGCGGAAACGTCAATATGCCATTAAAGTACAAGCAGTGTGCGACTACAAATTGCGAATAAGACAAATAACAACAATATTTTTAAATTGTCCACTAGCAAAGCACCCTGAACGCTTCTTGTCACCACCTCAATGGATTGCTGGAGATAGCGCTTATCCAATTAAATCATTTTTATTAACGTCATTTAGAGAAAATAGTATTGAGCATTCTAAAAGTGAAAGAGATCTCTACAATAAATACTTTTCTAAATATCGAGTCCGTATTGAGAACTGCTTTGGCGTTTTAAAAGAGAAATTCAACAGCTTAAAGGAACTTAAATTTAGAATGTCTTCTAATCAAAATACGGTAGAATGCAACAACTGGATAACGGTTTGTTGTATTTTACATAACATTTTAATCTATTTTCACGACAAAAAGGAAGACGGCAGTAACATTTTAATACCAGAAATGAACTTAACACCAGAAAGCAACACCAGAACTGGTTTACTGCAATTCATTCAAAATCAAAATATTTAATGTGAATGTTTATTTATTATAACCAAACTTATAACAAAAATAAAGCAATCAGTATTTAAATAACTGAAAAAAAAAAAACAACAAAAACATTTTATATTCAGATAAACAAAAAAAAATTAAATATCACATTACTAAAAACTATTATATTTACATTAAAAAAAATAACAGAAAAGTTAAAAATTCACAGCATCTGTATTGTTTGTACATTTGTAGTTATGCATTGCTATTCACTTCTTATATTTATGTTTCAGTTCCTCCATTGCAAGCCTTTCCTTCATTTCCAATTCCATTGTTTTCACCCTCTCGTTGCTTTTAATTTCCTGTTCTTTTAACGTCATTTCTCTTTCCTTTAAATTTAATTCCTTTTCTTTCAGATCCAATTCCTTTTCAATCTTTTCTCTCTTCAATTTTAACATTTCTGTTTGCATCACCATAATTTCTGACAGTGCAGTTCGGGAGTATATGCCCTTACGACTTGACGAAATTTTCACTGTCAGATCTAAAATTGTTTGGTGAAGTCAAATTTTCTTCAAGTTCCTCAAGCTCTGTATACTGTTGAACTTCTGTGTCTAAGCTTTCTTCTATTACTACATTTTCAAAAAGTCGCGTGCCAAATATGTTATCAAGTTCGAAAAAAAATGTACACATTTTTAATAAGGTAGCTGAAATAAATACATGTTTATAGTTAGCCCTTCAAACTGAAGATAAAATTAATTTGTACCTCTAATTGTTTCACCGTCCATGCTGCCGGCACCAGTTGACCCTTCCCATCCTTTTGCTTTATTATAGTTAGTACGCATGTTTCTAACTTTTGCCCGTGCAATCTTCCAGTCGACCTCCACCTTCATGTCGTTTGAAAACCGCTTATAAAAAGCCTGAGCAGTTGGCTTCTGCAAATAATAATTTTAGTACGTTTAGAATTTTATTTGCATAAATTACAAACCTCAAAATTCAAATTTTCCATAAAAAAAATTCAATAAGCGCCTTTTCCTCTACAAGGGTCCACTTCTTCGTTGGGTTTATGTGAATACGCTTCTGCTTTGGCTAAAATAATAATATTTCTTAATTTAATCCATGTATTAATAAATTAAATTATATCTTACCTGATTATTTTCCATTTTTGCCGCAAAACTCAAAAAATAATATAATTTTGTTTAATAAACAAAAACTGTCAACATAAATAAACAAACTTAGCCGATCTATTTTGACGCCGCCAGAGATTTGTTGAAAAAAATGGCAACCGCTGCTTAAATTCGGATATCAGATGTATAAAATTATACAATTAATGGCGACGGCTTACAAAAATTATTGCAGCTCGGCCTAGTCGGCTCAGCCGATCAGCACAGGACTCTGCTGATTAAATACGACAGCATAATAAACATAGCTTTTAAAGTTTTATTATTTTAAGACACTTTTTGTTTGAAAAGCAGCAACAAAACTTTTAAACCATTGTAAAATTTTAGAATAATACGACAATATGACATGATAGCACATATTGTGAATCCCCTAAATATACTTAAATACCCAGTAAAAGCGTTAACAGCAATGATTTTATAAGTGTTGTCATTGGAATGTTTAGTGCTGAAAAAGAGCTGGTACATGGTTTTTATTGGAAGAATGTTCTTGTTTTTATTCCAATTCCCAACATTTACAGACCTCTTAGTCTTTCATTTTTAAATATTATGTTAAATGTTTTTCTTTCACAAATAATTACATTTATTTTACTTTTATTTTTGTGCATGACATGGAAGTGATTTTAGGGTGATTACCGAAGTGGTGGTTGTATGGGATATATGTAAGGTATTTACTGATTCTCCTAAAATTTGGCGCTATGATTTCTACTTATGTGACTTGTGTCGAATATTAAGTTGATTCTAACATTTGTATGGGATTTCCGCACGTTAAAGTGACAGATTTACACTTGGACAAAACTTCTTCGCACAAAATTTCATTAAAATATTTCTAGTTTTAGAGCATTTTCGTCGTTAAGCCAAAATAAACATATGTATCAAATTTTATCAAATTATCTTCGAAATTGCGATCCGTACTTTGTGCAAAAGGTTTACATGGACAGACAACCAGCCAGCCGGCCAGTCAGCAAGACGGACAACCTTAAATCACCTACAAATGTGTTTGTACTTTTTAATAAATGAAGTTCACTTACCAAATAATGAGAAATTTAATCCAAGAGCAACCTTGGCCAATGTTGTAAAGAATATACGTTTCTTTTATTGTCGTATACTTTTATTGGAACAAAATAGTTACTGCAGTGCTTTTAAAGATCTAGAAAAAAATTTATTCCATACAATATTCAATATTATTCTAAAGGGCTTACATATGTATACATACCGTATATTAAAACGATATTATAAAACCAACAGTCTGTGATCTAAGCAATATATATATATATATTTTTTAATTTGAATGGAAATTCATTATTATTTATTCCAATTTCTTTTTGTTCTGGAACAAGCACTTGTTTTAGAGCAATTCACTTCTGTTTTTTGTGATTAGAAAAATTTTATTATTATTACAGACTTCTGCAATAAAAGGGCATTTATTTATTTATATACTTATTTATTTATTTATTTATTTATTTATTTATTTATTTATTTATTTCAATTTATTCAAAAGCCAAAAATATTTTGAACCCGATTTTAATTATTTTCTACAATTAATAATTTGCAAAATAAAATATATTTGTACACATTTTCTGTAGAAATGACAATTTAAATGGCGTCTTCTTGAAATTTCATGCAATGAACAGCGGGTGTAATAAATAAGTAAACAAACTCATCATTTCTGTTTCGCTTTGAAAAACGGCAAATGTAACGGTCCATTTTTAAAAATTTACATGTTTTTGATGAAGTCAATCTGTTTTCTTTTACATTGATGACAAATTTTTCAAATATTATTTTATTTTAAGTTTATTTCTAGAGAAAGTCAAAAATAAGTAAACAAGCATCTTTTGACTTAATTTATTTAATTTTTTGTTAAAAGTAAGTGAAGTTTACGATTGCAAAATTAATTTAGCACAACAACGATAATTATTTTTTACATTATGAGAGAAATAAAATATATGCTTTCTGCTCCAAAATGGTCTGAATTTACAACTCACAGAAAAATGTATGAAGGCGGAAAACATGGTCTAGCTGTACGGAACAATGTGTACATAAGTATAATAAATCTCCAACAATTTATAACGTTATATGCAGATTATGCCTTAAAATATTAAAATTTTAGAAAATAAAGTTTCTGGACTGGATAACCTATGATTCGCATGAATCATACGTACGTTTAGCTCAAAAATATTGAAACTTTAACATTTAAGTGTAGAAAACCAATACTCAACTCCGGTGGAATGGGATGAGTGATTTGAAATTGTGAATTTTATCATACAGTAGGAAAATTCACCTATAAATTAGGCTAAATTTGTTTCAAAATATATAGCTGATGAAATAATTAACATTTCAGAGTGACCTCCTCAAAGTCCAAATGTATCACCAATAGAAATTGCATTAAATTTAATAAAAAAAAAAAAAAATAGTCCTTATAATTTGACCAATCTAATGGACTTAATTATTAGTCACTATACTAATACGTTTGGCACTAATGTATCAATCTATAGGCGGTCACCGGGGCTATTAGAATCCTTGTTTACTTATTTATGGAACATTGATTTTTTTCACTTCTTTAAAAAGAACCATATTCACTAAGTAGTAATGCAATGAATTAAATCTTTTGCTGTTTATTTTGCTAATAATACATTATATATTTACAATTATATGTTACTTTTGGTATCTTCGATCTACAACTTGAAATAGAACCATTTGAGTTCAAGATACTACTTGTTTACTTTATGACACCCACTGTATGCACATGTGTACGAATTTGAGAGTTGATCTTATAATATTGTTGTGTTAAGATTTCTCTTAACAACCGTCCCATAAAATTTTTTATAACACTAATTTTAAAGGCTCCATTACTCTTCCGTAAATTTAAATGTAGCGAATCAGCTGACACGTTTTCTTTATGAGAGTTATGTGTGTATGTGTACTCAAAACGTAAATGTTACGTAGCAACCATAGTATAATTATAAAGTATACTCGTAAGAACAGCTGTTTTACAATTTTTTCATTGGCAAACCTCGCGGTACTGTCAAATTGTTTTTGTATTCACATGTACATTTTTTTTTTTAGTTTTTTTTTCTCTTGCTCTCTTTCGTTCTCTCATTTTTCCGTTCAAAGCATTTTGACATTGTGGGCAGTAGTTTTACACTAACAAAATACAAGCAATTTTTGTTTTTGTAGATGTGCGAGTACTTTATTATTTTACTATGGTAGCAACCATGGCACAAGTATTATAAGGTATATGCAAAACGGCAACAACTACAACAACGTAACTCTGTCAGTGTAACACAACGTCAAAAACAACTGATTTTTGTTTGTAAACATTTTATTGCGCTTCTTGCTTTATTATATTTTTCGTTCTAAAAATTTAAATATATTTGAGAAAAGTAAATAAAAAGTTGTGTATTTTACAACTTATATTCGTCTTTTTAGTGGCAGTTTATATTTGTAACGCAATTTTTATCATTAAACAATCCAAGTTACTTCGAATTATTATAGCTTTCAAATGCACTATTATATAAAATATTAATGTGTTTCTAAAAAACTTGTATATTATCTTTTATTTCTTTTTGCTTTTTATAACACAAAACACACGAAATGTAACAAAAAATAGTTTATTAATAACAACACAAATATATTTTAGTATTATAACACAGGAATTGTATTATAAATTTATTTACTTTTCTTGGAAACAAACAAATGTAAACAAATTTTGACATTGTTTCATGCTTTGAAACAACGAGCAAAAACTAATCAGCTGATCTTATAAGGTTACCTTATTTAAAATGGTTGTGCCATGGTAGCAACCTAATCAAATTAGGTCGCTCTACGTTTTAACGTGACAGCTGAAAGGACAGTGTTGACAGCTTTTTATTAAATCTGTGTAAAACATCGATATAATAAGTTTATAATTGAACAATTTATGTTTTCTGCGGAAAAAACTTGTTCAAATAATTTAAATAAAGTGCGGAGTTGAATCAATAAATTAAAATTTAAAATTTTTGTCATAAAATCACAAATTTCGTTTTGTATACAAGCCGCTAAAATACATGCCAATAAATCTAGCGATTTTTAAGCTGAATTTGATTTACTGAAAAAATGTGTAATTTATATCACTGATATTTATGTGTACAAAACAACAACAAAGTACTGGCTACATTTACGTTTTTTGAGTAAGCATCCATTTACGTTTCCAGTTACATTTACGATTTTACATTTACATTTACGGTAGAGTAATTGAGCCTTAAGTCTACACCAACTACCGAGCACACGGGCAAATTATATCTTAATTTTGTCACATCTATATGCTATTACATGTGAAGATAGAATAATTATTTATTAATTTTATATATTTTAATACTTTTTTAAGCAAATTGTTATAATATTCAATTATAGTTTTTATAACAGACCATAAATTGTTTAAAAGCAAAAGATATTATTAAATTATAAGTTTAAAAATTGTTTCCGTGCAAAATATAAGAGCACGGAAACAATGAAATTTAAGAGCGTCGCGTTCCCTGGTATACACGCAGTGTTGCCAATTCAGCGCTTTTCGCGCTAGATTTCGCGCTTTTCAGCAACCCAAAAGTCGCATTTTTTTCCGTCAGTGCTTTTTCTTGAAAAGGCGCTAAATTGGCGCGTTTTGTATTCGGTTAATTTTGGTTGCAGATTTTAATCAAGTTTTCTACATTTTTCTGAATTCTAAAAAAATAATCTTCAATTTCAGGAAGAAGCACTGGAGATGCCATAGTAAACATGCTTGGAATCTTGGGATATGAGTCATTTGAAATAATTTATTTATAAACTAATATAATATATGTTTGTCTACCCTGATTGTATTTAAAAAAAAAATAGCCTTATTTATGAAAAAAAATTAACTATTTTCAATATCTAAAAACAATCCTGCCACCATTTTTATGAAATTTACTTTAAGATATAATTTTGTAGTTTTTTGCTATAATCTATGGAAACATTATTTTTCGTTACTTGAAACACCAATTATAGCATTAATTTATTCCAATTAAATTTAAATTACAGATAAGAGACCTATATAAGATAATTTCCTAAGGATTAGAAATATCCAGAAATAAAAGTTAGAACTAGTTTCGCTCGCTGTTTTTAATTAAAACTGCCTTTTGTTTGTATCATTTTTTTCCTTCTGCTGTAAAATTACGAAAAGTTGAGATACGTTTTTTTCTAATTTAAGCCATTGATATGTATTCTTTATTTTTATTTATTTTCAATGAATATTTTTTAAGATGTTAGACTATTTTCGTACTTAGGAAAAGCTTAAGAGATAAAAAAATAAGTTTTAAAACATAAAACTATTTTTAAAGCTTAGTATATGGCCACTAAGTCAGCAGGATAATGCCGGGACTAAGAAGATCTTCATATTTAAAATTAACATATTTCTTAATTCAAGTACCTTTCAATGAAAGTTATTATCAAATGTACCTTAAATATTGTTTTTATAAAACATTAATGTTCAATATTGCATAAATAATAAAAAAAATAAAAATTATTCAAATATAATTTAGCTCCTTTCCGCGCGTTTTTAAATAATGACCGGCGCGTTTTGGATCAGAAAAGTTGACAACGCAGTCTACAAGTAAGATAATTCTCTCAGAGAGCAAATTTTATGCTCTCTGTTACATATTATGAGCGCCGCGTTCCCTGGTCTACACATAAGATAATTCTCTCAGAGAGCAAATTTTAAGGTCTCTGTTACATATTATGATATAAAAAAATTATGTGTAGACCCAGTGTTACCATTTCCACATTCAAACTGCTTTGTAAAGGAACGAAAAATTTAATTCTCAATTTCCTAGCAAATTTAAATAATGAAAAAATTTCAATGGCTTCTCATATACATATATGTACTTATTATAAACCATATCCATAAAAAAATAAATTATATAAAAATTTAGACTATTGCTGCGAATAGAAATATAAATTCTTAAAAAATGGACAAAACATTTTCGTAAAATTCGAAAAATTATACTTAACATGAAAAATGGTAGTTAAAATATTTCATTCAGAAAGTTTCTAAAAACATTGGCATATCTAGAAAAATGGAAAGAAATGCTCTAAAATATTAAGATAAGTATAAAACGTGTGAAGATGTTTTAAGAAATAAGAGACTTAGAAATGTTAATATTACTGAAGATCAATTGATATGTACTTATGTGAAGAAAAATCATTTTATAACATCAGCAGAAATTCAAAATAAGATGTCTGAAGAACATGGGGTATCCATTAGTGCCAAATCAATTCGCCGCAGACTAAATAAAATTGGTTTAATTGGCAGCATGCTGTGTGAAGACGCATGTCTCAGAATCATTTTTGAGTCGACGTATAACCTTGTGAATATGTAATTCGGCACGAACAATTATTTTGGCACAAGGCCGAAGTCAATTGGTTTTGATCGGTTCAATATTTCACTAGCCCCAATTGGGGATTTCAACTTTAACTTGAGGATAGATTTTCGTGGGGAGGGAATTTGCGATTTCTTATTTTTATACTGGCAAAGGCAGTAATTTGGGTTTAAACATTTTTAATAATATAATGGCAATCATATTCACTCCTATAATGAATAATTTTTCCCTCGAAATGTTTTCCCTTTCCCTAAATTTGCAATCGTGAATGATTTTATTTTTGCTGAGGAACAGAACAGAAAATGCAAGTAAATCTTCTTATAATTCGGATATTAAAGTTATTTTAAGGGCACGATCAGTTAATAAGGCATAAACGGATATATTGCTCAACATAAAATAAAATTATTGTTCCAATTCTAAATTTCTTGTACACTTTAAATTGTTATAATAATTTTTTTTGTTGGGTTTCCAAAAGTTAGCCGAATTATTTTGCTACATAAAAGTTAAATAGTACAATAAACTAATGTTGCAATAAAACTATCACTCCAATACTAAATATGTTGCTTTATTCACTTTTCTTTAAAATATTAGTATGTACGTTTATATTTTTGAAAAAAAAAAAAAACTTTACTTTGATTTTTATTTTAATTTTCTTCCTTTTTACATTTCTGTCGGATATAGGCTCGTGAAAGTTATTTTCAGGAGAGTGGTTTATATAAAAGTAATGGACAATTATGGATCGATCTTCATGAAATTTGGCAAACGGATTTTTACTTATATAAAACTAAACTAATATGCTAAATTTTATTAAAATATTCCTATTTTAATGCATCACAAGATTTACATGGACAGCCAGCCCGCCGACCGGACAGACGGGCATCGTTAAATCGACTCAGAAAGTAATTCTAAAGTAAGGAGGGGTCCCAAGATGTTTTCACTGCATTACAATTTCCGCACAAACACATAATACACCAACCACCTATGGTGGTTAGGGTATAAAAACACGGACAAAATGAAAAAAAAACGAGAGAAAAAGATATAGTCGGTCAAGCCCGACCATATGATACCCTACACCATTGTGTACATTATAATTCGGGGAGGGGTCTTGACTTGGAGTCAGATGTGGACCGATACTCATTAGTGTAAAATAAAACATACGAATACAGAATATTACGTTGATGCTGACATTTATATGAATTTATTCACTTTTGGGTGATTCCCGAAAGAGGGCCTTATATGGGAGCTATGGTAAATTATGGACCGATCTTTGTAAAATTTGGCACTATCATTTATGTTCATATAAAACTTATTTGTGTCGAATATTAACTTGATACTAACATTTTAATGGGATTTATGCCCGTTAAAGTGATTTGGACCGATAATTATGGACCGATCTTTTTAAAAATCGGCACACTTATTTAGACTTATATAAAACTTATATGTTCCAAATTTCATTAAAATATTGCTATATTTAAGGGATTTATGATCGTTAAACCCTTTTCCGGGAGGACATTTGTATGGGGGCTAGGTGAAATAATGGACCGATCATAACCAATTTCAATAGGCTTCGTCCCTGGATTAAAAGAAACCTGTGTACCAAATTTCATTAATTTTGATTCAAAATTGCGACCTGTAGTTTGATTACAAGGTTTACATGGACGGACAGACGGTCAGACGGACAGACGGACGGACATCGTTAAATCGACTCAGAAAATGATTCTAAGCCGATTGGTATAAATTAAGGTGGGTCTTAGACCAATATTTTTGGGTGTTACAAACATCAGCACAAACGCATAATACCCTCCCCACCTATGGTGGTGTAGGGTATAAAAATACAACTAGTATTGGCTCAAGAAACTATTGACTGCTATGATAAGTTAAATTTTAAATTATATCTTGTCAGTTAAACATTTTGTATAGACATTATGGAAAAATGTATATTAAAAGAATATTTTAATTAATATATTTTAACAATTTAATATTACTAAAAAAAGATTGATCATTATTGTTATTTTTTAACTTCAAGAAAATAAAATATTTGAAATAAAATTGGCATTATATATTTTGCAAATCACTCGAGCATCGCACCTGTAGACCACCTATATGATATATATGACGAGTCGTCAGGGTATAAAGCTGTCTGTAATTAAGTCCGCATCTAAAGTTGCCTTTATACCAATGCAAAAATATAATCGCAACTGGTATTAGCGGTTTAATTTCCACTTTTCAAGGCGTTACTGCAACGTTAAGTTATAATACACATGCAGAAGTCCTCAATCACAAAAAATTCTTCATAGCTAACGTGACCAGACATCCCGCTTTTTAATCTTCGATCCCGCCTAAAATATTTTTCCCGCTTTTTATTAAGAAATCCTGCTTTTCTATACCAATATTAATAGAAGTCGTTTTTGATAATTAAGCATTAAATATTTTATTACGCTGATCATCTTCTCTACTGATTAATTTTAAATGTACTTTGTGTGTATTTTTTTGATGACTTCAATGTAGGAAAACCTCCCAAAATTAAAAATTTTTTAACATATCTTTAGTTCTCTACCAGTGAATGAAAAATCTCAAGTCTGATATAAGTATGTATTTTGACCAAAAAAGTTAAGAATTTTTTTTTTTCCAGAAATAGGTTTAAAACTTTATTTTAAGAATGTTAGAATGTTAAATATAAATAAATTTTTGGAGGAAAAAATTTTGTTCTTTCAAAGAGACTTGCAGATTTTAAAAACTCATTTCGTGAGAACATTTGTGTAAAGCCCATTTGTAATAGCCCATTTAAACAATTTTTTAAACCAATTTTATTTACCAAAATGTCCCATTTCAAAAAGATGTTTTAACATGAACTTTGGTCTCAAGGTTAACATAGGTATTTTCATATTGTACCTTTAATAACTATCTGGAACTATATAAACGATGTGCCTTTGTTTCGTATTGGATACTATTTTTATTTGTGTATAAACTAAAAGTTATAAAAATATAATATTGGCAGCCGATTCAAAAAGGTGAAAAGGTAACAGTATATCGGACTATTTTAATAACGATTTTTTAGAGGTAATGGTATTTTTAGTTGTTTCGGTATCGGTATTCACCAGTATCGATATTTCGAGTTATTTTGGAAATGGTATTAATAAATTGTTTCATAAATTTCTAAATATCGGTTCAGAACCATAAAATATAATTTGCAGAAAAATATTATAATGACGAGCTGGGGTAGCCATAACTTTATTACCAGTTTTATTTCAACTTTATTAAAAATAATAATATTTCTTAAACCCAAAAATAAGGCTAACGGTATTTTAGCCTTATTGGTTATATATTTTAGCAGCAGTGTTGCCAGTTTAGCCTTTTTAAGGCTAAATCTAGCCTTTTTATTTTGCTTTTAGCCTCAAAATTTTCGTTTTAGCTTCTAGCCTTTTTGCTAGCTTTTTTTAATTTTAAAATAGCCTTAAAAAGGCTAAAAATTTACTAATTTTATTTCTACGGAATCATCAATTTAAGCATTTTTGTGTATTAGTTCGCACAAAAAAATTAAATTATTTATATTTAACGAAAATTTTCGCCTGCGGCGCTTCATTCTACAATAATATTATAAGTATTTTTTAACAAACTTTGTTACCTATAAAAACTATTTATGTTATATTTACAAATTCACTAAAATATCTAAATGTCCCAAAAAAATCTGGCTTTATTTTTTGGGACATTTAGCCTTTTCTGACTTTTTTAAAGTCTAATTTAGCTTCTTTTTCTCAAGTCCTGGCAAAACTGTTTAGCAGTAACTATATTTTCAATTACACTTCGGTTTTATTGATAGCCGGTCTAAGAATTATTTAACAAAATTTATTGCTATCAAATTCAAAAAGTAATTGAAATTTAACTAGGAATAAGTAATTTGAAAAAATTTAGAGAAACACGTTAAAATTATAATTTTTAATGTTTCAGTTTGTATTTCGATGTTCCAAAAAGTTTTGATAACAAAATTGTTTGGTTTTTTAAATTTTTCAGTTTTTTGGGCGCGGTCTGTGCGCCCCTCAACCGAATACAAAATTTGCGATAAGGATTGATACTTGTAATTGCACGTATTTTGCGCTATATCCCGTTGATGTGCCCGAAATAGTCAACGTAGTAGATATTCTCAAAGTTTGGAAAACAAGACCGAAAATTTTTCAAAAAGTCAGTTTTTCATATGGAATTGCTTGGATTACTGCGTGAACTTAGTTTTTTGTTATTTTACATAACAAAATCGGAGGAGCATTAAAAATAAATTTAAAACAAAAATTTTATAGACTTTTTGAAAATTATGCAAAAATTGCGCTTTTTGTTTTTGTATTTTTATATAGAAAATTGCAATTTAAACAAATATTAGATATATAGATATAAGAGTGGCGATAAATATAATTGATTGGGATTATAAATTTAAGTCAAATGTCGTTGATAATTGAAAACGTGACACTTTTGTCAAAATACATTTCGCTAAGGCACATCGTGTGGACAGCATGAAATTAACTATACTTGACATAATTAGTAGGTGTTTGTTATGCTTAATAAAAATTTCGGAGGCGCATCAAAAAATTTTGAGAGATAAACATTTTATTGACCAACAACTATTTACTTGTGTTAAAAAAGGATCACAATATTAAAAAGAATTTTTATGTAATAAACTGTAACAAAATATATTTTCAATCAATATATGGAGAAATAACTTAGAATCGATCCAAATTTTTTACAAAATTTTTAAAAATCGCGATTTTTATTGAAAAGAAAATTTTTTAAATTTTACTAGGAAACCCTCAAATATGCTTCACTAATACCATCAAACATTGTAAATATCATAAATTTTATTTGAATAACTCAGTAGGTTTTGATATTATGTGTAAGAAATGATTAACGCGAACTGATTCTACATGCATTTGAGTCACTTTATATGTGTACAAAAGGATTTTAATGTGCCATCAAAAAAAAAAATTCATATTTTTTTTTTTTAAGGGCTAAAATCAAAAATTTTTGATAATTGCCCATATACTACAATAACGGTTGCCCAACATAGCCAAATAAATTAAGTGCTTAACAATATTTACCATTATATAAATTTAGTTAGTTTTTATTATGTATATTTATTACTACAAATTGAGGGTGACATCTCTAAATAGCATAATTTAGAAATTAATCCGTAACACCTGCTAAAAAATGATGTACAAATATATCTTGAAACCTGAGTTTCACCTTTCTCGAGTTATAGTGAAATATATTCGAGCTTATTTAAGGCCAAATATTAGGCACGCTCATTAAAATATGTCGACTTGATTTCCTAACTCTAACTTCCTAGCAATATTGGTGAAAAATGCAGGAAATTTTACATAAATTCTATAAACTTGTATAATAAATTAGTCCAATATACAATTTTTATTGCAAATTTAAAATATAAATCGTTTCCCAAATGTGCAAGTAAAAATTATTATAATTGACTCCATCTTAAATTAAACAATAAGTAACAATTATTACATTATTCTTTAAACCATAATTTTTTATATAAAATGTTCAAATTTTCTTTCTCCTTTCTTCATACTTATACCTTACACCATAGGATCAATTTAATGATGTCTGTCTGTCCGTCCATGTATACAAGGTTTACAAAAAACACTAATACTTTTATAAGTAAAAAAAATCAACAAAGCCGACTTACATTTGCAAAGGAGCACATTAATAAGGACTTAAACTTTTGGAACCAAGTCATATTTGCAGATGAGTCCAAATTTAACATTTTTGGCTCCGACGGACAGTCGTATGTCTGGCGCAAGCCAAATACTGAGTTGCTTTGTTGATTTTTTTTTACTTATAAAAGGCCTTTTGCGAGTAACTCTACCATTAAAGTCATGGTTTCGAAGTACTCGACGGATGATTTCTGCACTACAAATTTCCCTAACTCATTCTTTATCTCAGCGGCAAGTTTAGGTGCCGATAACTTCGGATTTTTTCGGGTAATATAACGCTCATCCGCTTAAGAAATGGTATGAGTCACTTAAACATACCATTTCTGCTATTTTCCGGCGTGAATGACCATTTTTAAAATGGTTTAAAACTAACTCTCGATAGTTGTACGTCGTCCCATTGTAAAAAATAACTCACGTAAATAAGTTGACTGTCAAGTTGTTACTATAAATTATTAAAGTTTCTATTAATAATGTGGTTGAAATAAGCTGTGAGGCAAATTTATGCAACACAATAGATTTTTTTATCATTGCAGGTCAGTTATAAATAATTTTTTGATTTTTTTTTAAACTTGATGTTAGATCCTTTCTATCTATGAATTTGCTTTAAAAAATCTGTATATATTATTTGGTTCGAGAGCCTCAGTCAGTTAAATATTTGAATAGGTGCTGGTTGAAATAAGCTGTGAGCCACTGTACATTGCACTATTTGTTGTTTTAATGAGCATGTTGATTTATTGACCCTTTGTGAGAGTGAGGTGGCTGTTGCTTCCACTTTATATACCCTTTGGAAGTCGATCCTTTTACTGGTGAAATTGAGTCAGTCACCTGACAATCTTTTTAACTGATCACTTTACTAATCACCTGACTAATCACTTTAACATGGGGATGTCCTAGGAAGAGTTGTATTGCCACCAAAAGACCAAAAAGAGGCGATATTGTGACTAGTACAAAAAAGTCAATAAAAAAAAAACACAAATGCAGAATAATTGATTTTTTTATTAATTGTAAAATCCTAATTAGCAAGACTAGTACCGCAATTCCGTAACTTTTTTCATTTACTACCGATATCGTTAATTAACGAAATTTTTTGGTTGTTTTTGATTTTGCTATTCTCTACTAAAGTTAGCGATTTTTTTCGTAAGTATATTTTAACGACAAATGTCGATAGAAATGATAGAACGTCATTATTTAAAAAAACAAATTTTAATTTTAATTGGATTTTTATTTAAAAACAAAACAATTGTCTTGAAAAAATTATGAAAAAAGTGTAATTATGATATAAATGTGTGCAGATTTTTCCAACAATTAACCAATATGAGTATATGTATGGTATGTTGTTGGAAATATTTTTAAAATTTATTTAATGTTAAATGTTTCTTATATTAGAACCGTTCATTAAAAATTTGCTTTAAACTTTAAAATAACATAACTATGGAAACTTATGTTTAAAAACTCGTTAATATTTTTCGTTTAAACAAATTATTCAAATATTTTATTTCATCTAAAAATACCAACTCTCACAAAAGTTCTAATATTTGAAAAATTAAATTTTTTTGCAAATAAATTAAAATTTTCTAAAAAGGAGAAATTTATAATAAGAATCAAAATTTTTAAAAAATTCTGAAATTTTTCTTAAAATTTAATTTTTTATTAAAAATTTAAAATTTTACCAAAATTCTGTATTTTCAGTAAAATAAATTTTTTCACTAAAAAAACTTTCATTAAGAACTGAATGTAATTAAAACTTTATAACAAATCAGTTTCAAAATTCTAAAAACTCAGTTATAAACTCTCATTTGAATCTCTACATTTTTGCTAAAATTCAGTAAAAACATTTAATAAACGTAAACTTTAACGAAAAAAGAATCGCCACCTCCACGCTCACCAAAGGGTCAATAAAGTATAAATCGCCACTTCCACGCTTTCAAAAGAGTCAATAAATGGTGCTATCGCCACCTCAGCGCTTTCAAAGGAGTCAATAAATAGTGCTATCGCCACCTCCACGCTCACCAAAGGGTCAATAAAGTATAAATCGCCACCTCAACGCTTTCAAAAGAGTCAATAAATAGTGCTATCGCCACCTCAACGCTTTCAAAAGAGTCAATAAAAGGTACGATAGCTTAACTATTGCTCACAATATATTCGAAGTTAGGGTGTATAAAAAAACGTACACATTTGAATGAGTCAGGTGGGTAGTCACAAATGGACTTTACTGTGCTAAAGCGGGTGAATTGACACCGAAAAAACTGCTGGGTACATACATTGTTCACAGTAATGATCGCACACACACATACATATTTTTTTTCTAGAAAAACATGCAAAGAAAACAGAAAAAAATCTTTTTTTTTTTTGTTCATAAAGTTGAAGCACACACGCAGTATTTGTATGGTTTTAAGTGCCTGCAGAACAGTATTTATTGATCCGCACACACACTGATAACAGCACTTGAAAAATATCAGGTGGCTTGAAATGCCTTATAAGACACAGTTTGCAGGTCTCTAATTATGCTCTCATATGTTTCAGCCAAAATCCGTTACTTCATCCAAAATCATATCGTTACAAATGTACGAATCGTGTTCGTTATCCATTATATTGAAAAATCTATTGCACAGTGGAGCAGAATCAAAATTTTTTGGAAATAAATCTGTAGCTTCTGATCGGCTGGTTGGATTTGCATGATATAGGCTTAGCCGAGGAGTGTACAATGTTAAGTTTAGAAGGGGGACCGAACTGACCCTTCAGGGGCGGAGCTAAAGGGGCTCAAAGTTGGGTACCTCTGATATAGACATTTTTTAATCGCTTGCCAAATTTTTGTTTCTCGTCCAACATTTGAGCAAGAACCGAAGTAACGATGTTGTTCTTAAGGAACAAAGTATTACCAGACACGACCGAAGTTTTTTCTTCCGAACCGTAGCCGAACCCGTAGTTAGCCGACCGAGAGCCGAAGCATTTATCTCGTCGGATTGTATTTAGTCCATAAAATAGCGCATACGATCTTAGCTAGCCGACAGAGAGCCGAAGAATTTATATCTCATCGGATTGTATTCAGAATTTAGCGTAGTAGTTAGCCGACTAAGAGTCGAAGAATTTATCTTGTTGGATTGTAGCGTAGCTAATACGATCCTAGCTAGCCGAAGCATTTATATCGTCGGACTAAATTCTATAGACGAAATCCGTAGTTAGCCGACTGAGAGCTGAAGAATTTGTCTCGTCGGATTTAATTTTGTTAACTGACCTGCGAACTAAATTTGCCAACACTGTTCTTTCCCTTCATATCTAGGTACCATTTCGTCGTTGTTCTTGTCACAAGGAAGGTCTGTGGTAACAGTCAATGGAAGCAGACCTTTGAAAAAACTGGACAGACTGAATATACCCCAGCTGGAAACAAAACTGCATTACACTATTAAATAATTTGTAACCATATTCTCTTGTTTCTGCTTTTGTGCTATATTTGAAATATATATTGCTTGTGGGAAATACTCCTGAATTGAGATACAAAATAAGAATATTTAAAACTTTAACTCTTCTAACGGCGTAGAAGCAATATGGGTTCTACGCAAAATTATAAAATTTTTTCTTATTGAACATTGAATGAATGAAGCAGAAACTTTTTCTTCAACTCTTTTAGACCCAAATTACAAACAGCAAAAGTTTTTGATTTTATATATGTCCTGAAACCACGTTTAAGCATTTAATTTGGGATATATCTGTTCACTCATCCACAGAAATTGAAAAGCTGGCATTTTCTTCAATTAGGCGTTGAAAAACAAATACAAGCTCTATTCTTTTCACAGAATAGAATTTTTCAATGGACGGCACATTGAAGCTTCTTGATTCTAAATATGCTGGCACTATCTTCGATTTTTGACTTTTACTCTACTATGCAACGACATACAATTTCATCAAAAGCATAATGCGAGTGATCTGGTTTAAGGTACTTTGTCATCACGCAGTCCTAAGTTGTTAATGATGTTGTTGGTAGATCATTTTCTACAGTAATATTATGTACCTCACGCAAATGATATAAAAGTGAAGAGGTTGAAGAGCCAGCTCTCTTATATATTTTAGGACACCGTTTGCACCGAATCTCAGAACTGTGTTTTATAAAATGTTTCCAAACCAAACTTATTCTGAAACGAAAATAATAAAACTATTGCATACACACAAAAATCTTTATAAACTTGGTATAAAATTAACTAAGAGCAAGGGTAGAATGGAAAAGTTTCTTAGGTAACAAAAATATAGTTTTTGATAACTTCTATGTTCGAAAAAATTATCTTACATTTTTTTCTTCTGCTCGAATCATTCGATTAATCGACGTAATTTGCTCAAATAAATTTTTACTCGAAATTATAAATTTTAATTTAATCGAATATGTATTTAATTTTAATTTGTCGATTATTCGAGCAAACAAAGTTCGAGTTCGAGGGTTCGTTTCGAAAAGAAAAATTTCTTTTGATATTTGGATATCATACCTTTTTAGAAGGTTTTTCATTCAGTAAAAGTAATGGCGTATTTTGTTTTCTAAAATTCCAACTCCTTCCCCTGCATATCTTCGGCTAAAAACGCACATTTTGACCGCCATTTTGCGCAGAGACGAATTCAATTGATTTTTAAAAAAATTTCTTTTATACATCAATTCTGCATAAAATTTCAGTAAGAATGAGCACTATTCAATCCGCTTAACATGCATCGTGTTCCAATTAGGGTGTCCGAAAAATTGAGTTTTTTCAAAAAAGTTTTAAAAATATATTTTTTTATAAACACAGTGAAAATACTATTCGCTTTAAAAAATGGAGCAAAAATAATTAATCTATGACTTTTCGCATTAGAGTTATAAGACTAAGAAATTTTCAAATAATAGCTTAAAAAATTAATTATATTAAAAAATAATTGTTATTACAAAATTTTAAAACATGCGCATTATAATTCACAGTAGCCTTTGCATTTTATTATTACAATATTCAATATTTTTAATTTTGGTTTAAATAAATTTTTTTTTTTTTGCTATTATATGAAAATTTTAATGTCTTATAACTTTAAAGCGAAAAGTGGTAAAGTAAATATTTTTGCGCTATATTTCTAAGCAAATAGTATATTTTCATTGTATTTAAAAAAAAATATATTTTTAAAACTTTTTTTAAAAAAGTCAATTTTTCGGACACCCTATTGGAACGTGATGCATTTAAAGCGGGTTGAATAGTACTTTTCAACCCGCTTAAACCCACAATCTTACTAAAATTTTATGTAGAATTGATGTATAAAAGAAATTTTTTTATAAATCAATTGGATTTGTCTCTGTGCAAAATGGCGCTCAAAATATGCGTTTTTAGCCGAAGATATGCAAGGGAAGGAGTTGGAATTTTAAAAAACAAAATACGCCATTATTTTTACTGATGCAAAAACCTTCTAAAAAGGTATGATATATCAAAATCAAAATTTTGAAATTTACCCTAGTATTTATATGTACATTTGTATGTTAAAAATAATATGCATCCTATATAAAGATTAAAAAGCAAAAAAAAAAAATCATTTTTAAAGAAGCTTTTTGTTAAAAAAAAAAAAAAAAACAATTAATAAATTAAAACAAAATGAAAAACATATTAAAACTGTATATAGTCTATTTAAACGATACAATTTTTTAATGAAAGTATTGGTTTTTTGGACAATATTGGTTAATATTACTTTTTGTGCCACGAAGTATTGTTTAAAAAATTCGCGGCGGGTACAAAATGTTGAACACAAAATAAAAGTTAATTGTTTGCGTTATTTGCTGTTTGCAATATCTGTAAATTTTGACGTCAAAAGAACTTTTAGATCTTTTGCATATTATATTTCAAATGACTTAGGTTATTATTTATATTAAAAAATCGGGAACTGGTACATATTACATGACGGCTTGATGCTACTTGGTTATGGTATCTATATAGATGATTTTTATGTTTTCTGTATGTAAATAATCTTTTGCAGCACTTGGTTTGTAAACATTTATTATAAGAATTTTGTTGCGCCTTATGAATACAGATAAATGCTTATGGTATTCACTAAGATTCTTTAATGTTATTTTAAATATTTCGCAGGTAAACAACATTTTTATTTCTCCCGATATAAATTTCTATTCTTTTTATAACAAATATTTAAATATTATTATAAAGCACAATAGGGGGTTTCATGCAACCAAATAAATGCCTCGTAAAGCTCATAAACTGTTTAAATATACGAGCTCGTAAAAAATTTGTCAAAGTTTGTTCGAAAAATTATTTCCACAATTAAAAAAAATTTACGCTTTAATTTCAATGTGTAAATGAGTTCGTAAACTTTTATATTTGAAAAGTCAAATTTGAAAGAATAAAATTTTATTATTTAAAATTTTTTTTTTTATATTCAAATAGATAAAAAACAAAGAACAACAAAAACAGAATTTGAAAACTTATATTATTTACCAAAATTTCTGCAAAATTAATAAAATAATACGAAGAAGTTTACCAGGGGCGTTCATGTAAAATGTAAGTAAATTTATCCGGTTAAATGAAAACCCTTAATATATTATTTTGCTTTTTTTATTTAAAAATAAATATTTGACAACTATATATTACTCATTTTATTTATACCCTGCGCTGACTAAATTGCTATGTAATTTTCAATAACTTTTCAGGAAAGCTAAAAAACTGATTTATTTTGCTGATATTTCGTTACTTTGCAAAATTTTGACAAAAATTTGTCGCTTATGAATAGGTTTAGTAACTCAACTAATGTGTGTTATGAAACATTAAACAAATTTTTGAAGCGTTTTGGAGAAAAATCAACATAAGTAATTTTGTGGAGCAATTTTAATTAAGTTATATTTAGTTTTTTATTTTATAAGATCTTTTATTAAAATACAAGTTTTGTCATATTATTAATAACCAACTCTTTTGCTGTTTTCGCTTCATTCTTTTTGATAATATGATGATCATAATCTTCTTTTTCTAAATTTCCTTCTTCGTATGCCACACAAAAATCACATCTATCCTTGCGGGGTTTAAAAACACATGTTTTGATTTTTAAAAATTTCGTAAAATTTTTTTCTCATTAAAGGTTGTTCGTAATTTTGTTTGTACCACTCGCAATATTTGCATTTGTAATTTTGATTTAAAGTCCATATTTACATAAAGTCTGTTGCTCTTAGCACGGCAATAATAGGTCTTTTTAGGATCTTTGGTATTTTATCCAACCACTTGAGGAGATATTTTACTCTTGGGGCATTATCGTCATTTTTTTTTTTTTAAATTTTTAGATATAGTTTTTTTAGTAGGTTTAATCCATGATTGTAAAATTTTTCCGTCTAAATCAAAAGTTTCTAAAAAAACTATTTACATAATTTATATTTTTCACCATTAGCTGAGGGCAGGAAGCAATCAAAGTGGATTTTTTAAATATAGTAGTCGTTTTCCTACGCTGGCATGCCTTCGTCCTCAACTGAACCAAACCTTGTAGGTAAGCCATGTTGGAAGTTCCCAAAAATATTTAAACATTTTTTTGACGGCTACCTTCACTGATTGCACCACAAAGGTAATTCCTTTCGGATTTCTTATATAGCTCTAGCTTTTTTATTTCCATATTTTTTCCGAATAGCCTCAATTTAATTTTTTTTTTTGCAGCTTCTTTTGAATTTATTTTTTCTTCACTACTTTCCCTTTCACCGCTTTCCTTGTTGATATAAAAAGCCCCGGTTGTTTCATCTAAAATAAGCATTATTTTTTGATTATGCGCGATCCAAAATTCTATTATTTAACGTTATTAAATTTATATTTAATGTCACTTTGATAACAAAAGAAAAATAGAAGTTGTATTGAACATAACATGATATAAAAAATAGAAGGTAGTTTCAATCAATATTTTGTTTATAGAAATAAGGATTTTTGAAGTTTTATTTAAATAAACATTTTTAATGAACGTTGCCAGACGACATTTAAAATTAGTTTTCAATTTCATTGGATTTTTATATTAAATTGTGTAATTTTAGTATATGATAATTATATTCTATATACTTTTTTTAAATTAATTTAAAGATAAATTTCGATTTAAAAACCTTTAATTTTGGGAATATTAAATAATTAAATTAAAAATGTCCTAAATGTATAATAAAAGTAATATGGATCATAAAATTATTGCCTTTGAATAATTAGGCATTTATTCAGCTTCTGATTCATTTAAATGCATTTGTTGCATATGCAATTCCAATTTAGGAACTGTTAAAACGCTTGTTACACTTGGATACTGACAAGCATGTTTTGTTGCACTTTTCTTAAAATACGTACGATTCGTATTTTTGTTAAGAACGAAATTCCGATGAACAGTGCGGACATGTATTTATTCTTTAGTCCATATGACTTGAACCAATATAATCACGTAAGGAACTCTTTGCCTTTCCACAAATAATGCAATTCATCTCTTTCGCTCCATTGTTCGAAATGCTGCCGTCTTGTTCATCAGTAGCCCAATTTATTAGTGATTATTCGCTTATAGACGAGGACATTGCTTTAATGCGTTTCATTGGAGATGGGATGCTAGTAGTGCTACTTAAACGTTCATCAGTTGATATAACTAGCTTACGTATTGTAGCTTTTTTTTGGAATTTCCTTTATAGGAGTCTTTAGTATTAGCAGCTTTCAGTTGTATTGCTGTAGAAACTTTCGATGGCGTTTTAGTTTTTGCTTGCAGTTTCTTCAAATGCTGACCAAAACGTCTGGGTTTTGACGCTGCAATTACTTTTGCACTTCTTATTTTATTTGGTATACAATTTTTTAAATTTTATTTTTGTGTAATACGAAATAGTGTTTGAATTTAAAATAAATATAAAATAGATTATAAAAAGTCAAATTTTATTTGAATATGGTAGCGTTATTTTAACAAATTGTCATAATCCTTATGTATGTCAGAAAGTGATTTTAAATTAATACGAATTGATTGAAACTACCTTCTATTTTTTATATCATGGAACATAATTTCTTGTAAATATCAGAGAGTATACAATAATTTTTGTAAACAAGTGAAACAATTGTTCTAAAATTTAATAGTTATTTATTTATTTATTTATTTACGCACACAGCTACAGTTATATTACAACAGCTGGAAATCTTATATTCTAAATAACAAACTTAAATTTAATATATATAATATAAACTACATAATAAAAATATAATTTATAATATAAAAAATAATAATAAGCATAGAAAACTAATTTAATAAAGAAACATTTATTTAGAGAGAGAAAAAAATAATAAATATAATAAAATTTAAATAAAAATCATAAATAAATTCAAATAAAATAAAGAGAAATATGACAGGAACCAGCAACTTAAGACAACAGGGCTTATTATAGGTGAAGACATCAAGATGCAGAATAAAGAAATGGAGACAGGAACAGGGTAAGATCATCTAAGCAATATGTCAATTTTTAGATGAAGACATCAGGACGGCAAACATTAAGACAACAGGGATTATTATAGGTGAAGACATCAGGATACAGAATAAAGAAATGGTTAGAATCATCTAAGCAATACGTAAAATTTTTAGGTGAAGACATCAGGACGGCAATTATTTAAAATAATAGCAAAGCAATCATCAAAGCGAAGATATCAGGATGAATTTACCGACATAGATCTAATTTTAAAGGAACATAATTTCTTGTACTCCAACCAAGCCCACGCAAAGCAAATAAAAGGAATGTTTCTGAATCGATCTATATAACAACCATAGTTGGGGGACCAGACTACCGACGCATACTCCAAAACTGGTCTAACCAAACAAGTATATAATTTCTTAGAAATATAAGGATCATTGAATTCTCTAGACCATCTTTTCATAAAACCTAATAATGATTTAGCATTATTTACACATGAAGTAACCTGCATATTAAAATTCAATTTACGATCCAAGATGACACCTAAATCATTAAACGATGAAACATTTCCCATTTAGATCATTACATAAATTTTTTATGTAATAATCTTAAAATTAAAGACATACGGATGTACATCATTGAATTGATAGATGAAGTAATTCTGTAAGTTATATAACTAGTCTTGAGATATTTTCTTTTAGGCGTCATTTAAAAATAAATATTTTATGTTTAAATTTTAATAATAATATTATCTCTAAGTAAATTAAAAATAAAAATTAATATAGAAAAATTATTTACATAAGTAATTTTGTTAGAGCAATTTTAATAAGGAATTACATAGGTAATTTTGTAAATCCTAAACCAATTAAGATATCGACAAATGCATTGGTAGCCATATGTATAACTAGTAGGGGATCTAAATGCAGCAATAAAAGAATTTAGTCAGCGCAGGGACGATATGTACATTCCCCAGCAAACATTTTTTGGTGTAGGTAAGCACTAGATAAAAATACATGACTTCTGATAGCGCATCATCGAAGTGCGTGTGAATATTTTATAAGTGGAAGCGAAATTTTCTATTTTATTAAATTTGTTTTTCACTTATTTACAACCTTCATTCCATTTCCCTTACAAGAATTCAACAATGTAAACGAGTGTTTTTTTTATTTTTTCAATTTGCTTTTGCGTTTTTGTATTGTAAAAAAAAAAAATAATAATAATAACGGCTCTTAAAACGGCAGTTGACATTGTGAATTTGAATGTGAAGAACTGAACTATTTTGTGTGCGATAATAAAAGATTAAAGTTAATAAATTAACTAGTGTTTTTTTTTTTTTGTCTATTTTTTGCCTGATAGTTATATTTATTTAATTTCGGACTGATCAACCGTTTAATTTTTTTCTTATTATCTTTGTTGTTAAAAATGGTGGGAAAAAGACAAAGAAATAAAAATATTAAAAAGGAATTATTGAAAAACGTTTTATTATTAATGGGATCATCTGGAAGTAATCCAATATGTAAAAGTATAACATAAAATTTTTATTTATTTTTAAACATGTTGAACAGCATTCAACTTAATGTGCTTTGTTTGTATTAATGTAATATCCCGCCTAACTAATATATTGGAAATGAACGAACGTTCACTAAGACGTAATAATTTCTAACAAAAATATTAGAGAAAAGTTAGAAAAATATTTAATTTATGAACATTCGTAAAAATTAATAATTTGCAATAATTCCTTGAAACAGAATTATTAGAGATATTTACTATAACTTTTATAAAAACGAAAGTTCACTTCAGCGAATAATTATCGTTATTTTTTTAATTTAAATGTACGAGAACTTGTCGTATATTAATGAAAAAGGCGAACATTCGTTTTAACGAATAATTCTCTGTAATTTTTCGTATAAAAATTTTTTTTATACGAAAATTTTACAATAGTGGAAACAAATGAAAAATATGTCATTTGTGAGTAAAAATATGAAATAAAAAGTTTTCCAAGTGAGTGCTTAAAAAAATAAATAATAAAAAAATAAAATAAATTGAAAATAAAAAATTTTCATAATAATAAATAATAACAATTTGCTTAAAGGTAAGTAAAAATGTATTTAAGAAAAAATAGAAAATATATTCGTGTGGCAATGCACGTTATAAACGCTATAGGTTGTGATAATATTGTGGAAAATGAGAATAGGCTAAATATTAATGAACCTCCACTTAATGTTGAAGAAAGTACGCCTATTGACCCTACAATACCTTCTTTTGAAACTACAAGAAAAAAAAATGTATTTGTCATATATGACAAAACTTCTTCTCTTGATTTTAATACTCTTTTGGCACAGTGGCTTTCTTTAAATAATATTGGTAGAGAGGCGTCTAACGAATAGCTGAGTTTAATAGAGGAGATAATACAAAATATCCCAAAAGATGTTCGTTGTTTAAAATTTACGCCTCGTGAAATTATTAAGCGTGTGGTAGAGCCGGGAGAGTACGTAAATTGTGGGATTAAGGATCCACTTACCGATTTTTAAATAACGTCCCATTTTTTCGACAGGAAATATCCTGAAATATTAATTTCAGTTCCAGAAAGCAAGCATGGCCTATATTAATAAACGTACAAAGTACAAAACAAATCCTTATGGCTAGTAAAGTATATGTGGGTAATTCTAAATCTTAAGGTTCAAACAAATATTTGGACGAATTTGTGGAGGAAATTATATACCATTAATACAAGAGCCTTTATTTGTGAGGCTACAGCTAGGGCTTTTCTTTTGGGGGTTAAATATCATTCCGGTTTTTTTAGTTGCATAAAATGCGTTGAAAAATGCAAACATTTTAATAGAAGGATATTGTTCAAAAATATTTATTGTTCTACGCGAAATAACGATGATTTCAGAACGTTTTCATCCCGAACATCAAAATATTCAGTTTGAATTGGTATTGGAAAGATTATCTATTAACATTGTGAAACAATTTCCTACAGATTATATGCATGTTGTTTGGGAGTTGTGATATCATTGCTTGTATCTTTAACAAGAGTAAAAGGTTATACATTTTCATTAAATCGCGAAGAAATAAACCAAATTAGCTCCAAACTGGTAGCATTGAGAAAATTTGTACCGCAAGAATTTTACAGGAAGCCGCGATCTCTTGAGGATTTAGAAAGATTTAAAGCCACAGAATTTCGTTCACTTTTATTATATACTGGTCCAATAGTTTTCAGGACGCAACAAAATATAACCATTTTATACTTCTAAGTTTGGCAATGAGACTTCTTGACGAAGAGTATTGTAGCTCAAAAAATTAACTAGAGCTTGTTTATTAAATGATTTTGTATCACAGATGCCTTCAATATATAAATTTTCAATACTAACTTTAAATTTTCACTGCCTAACACATCATAGCAATGAATCAAGGTTATTTAATTCATTAGATACAATAAGCGCATTTCCATTCGAAAATTTTCTGAGTAAGTTGAAAAATATGGTTAAAAATAGCAACAATCCCCTTGCAAAGTTGTATAACCACATTGTTGAATGAAGTATTCTAAATGTTGGGTTTAACCGTGAAAATCAGGCTAAAGACTCAGAGAATAAAATATTCCATACAAATTGTGCATATGATTTAAATGGACCTAATTCTTTTTATTTTCTTAAGACAGAACAATATCAAATATATAAAATTTGTAAAATAGAGAAGAGTGAAGAAAATATTATTTTATATAGTAAATTAAATAAAACTCTAGTGGGCATATTTTGTTCAAACAGTTTTCAGATTGAGGATTAAATTCAAAAACATGCAATTGAATAAATATCCGGAAAAATGTATACGAAATGGAGTTAATCTCTCCATATATTTATTTCTCTAATATATTTTTAATATATTTTTACAAAAAAATGTACTGGAGGTTCGCGAATAACACTACGAAGTAAGTAAATCACTACTTTAATTTTTTATTCATTGGATTACATTAAGTTATTTTCAGGTTCATTCAAACAAAAATTTTTGATTGCCGACGATGAATTTGACAAATTTAGCCAAAAGCATTTTCAATACGCACACAATCGCATATATGAAATAGAAAAATACCAAGAAAAAAAAAAAAAGCAGAAACTTATACCCTTATTTTATAACTCAAACGTTTGTTCTTTTAACGTTGGTAACATGAATTTTATTTATTTTGTATTCTGTAAGCACAATATTTTATTTAACAGAACGAAAGTCAGTAGTTAACATAAATACGTTATTATAACAGAAATTTACTATGTATACGCAATGTTAATAACGAATTGACTTGTCAATTCCAACGATAGGTATTTTGGAAGTGATCTGTACTTTATTTTCCTATTTATTGCAAAATAAAGCAAAATTTTAAAAGATTAGTGTTTAAATTTTATTCGTATGTAATATTTGTGGCATTTATGGGCAGATTCCCATGCAATTAATAAAAAAAGTTTATTTTCACAGAAAATTTTATTTTTATAGGATTTTTTTTTGCAAAATAACTTTTTATAGAACATTTTTGCTAGTTTAGCTTTTTATAGAAAATGTTCAAGGAAAATTTTGAATTTTTTTTCCTTAAAGTAAATGTTGCAAAATTAATGAAATTTAATAAAGGAAAGTATAAAAATTTAATACAAAATTTTTTCCTGGGTGATTTATATATGGGACCTATTGTCAGTTATGGACTCAGCTCATAAAATTATTCTTTAATTTTGTCATTAAGCCCTATATGAGAAATTAATTGTCTAAATTTTAAATGAACTTGAAATAAGTTTGTCTTGACCGGTAGTTTGTGAAAAGCATCTGTACAACATTAATTTAGCAATTTAAAGTTTATTATTATGTCAGTCGTAACTTTCGAAAATACACAAGCGTAGCAGAAAACGCTGGACATTGCCTAATTAAAATTATTTATATAAAAAAACAATCAAACGCATTACTATTTTAAGTAGAGGATCCATTGTGAACTCGGTGTGCGATGTAAGTGAGAAGAATAGTTCCAATATCTAAAAATTGTCGATTCCTTAATGAATAAAAAGCAGGCTTTATATATAGTAGATTTGCACCACACCTATTACAGAATCGTTCGAAAGTTACATCTTGTTTATAGATTTTTCATTATGCTGCTGTTTACAGATCCTTCATTATGAGACATGGAACAATAAAATTCATAAAAATGTATAGTAAACAAAAATCAAGAAAATTGATGATTTGTTAAATTTTGTTTATTTTCAACAAATTATTATTATTATTATTTTCATAAATGACAACTTAAAACTATTATTCCCATATTTAAATAAATAGATTTTTTATCAATAAGTTTTATAAGAATCAGTTCTGAAAATTCAAAACTTTAAACTGACATGACATGACGTAATCAATGTAATATCAACATATTTAGTTAATGTTAAACTAACGAATGTTACAGAATACAAAATATTACTGTTATCATTTTCGTTTCTGTACTTTAACATAACAAACGAAAAGTTATAGAATAAGGCCATTATAGTTATTCTGTAAATGTACAGCAACGAAAACGTTAACAGAAAAATGTTGTATTCTGTAATATTCGTGATCAATAACATTTACTACTTTGGTTTGTGTATTTAAAAAATAATTAAAAACTACCAGATACAAAATTTTGTAATATTCGGAGTTCATATAAATTTTTTTGTTCAAAATTTTATATAATTTTTGGCATGGTAACAAATTTTTTATTTTATTTTAAATGGTAACGAGAATTATTTGTCAAAGTAAATAAAAACATTTTTTGTTTATTTTTTGAGCGAAAAAGTATCGAAAGAAATATTTTTTTTTTTTTTTATTTCAAATTTTACAACTATTACCCGATGGTTATGTATTCCAAATGTGATATAATTTGTTTAATAATCCAAACTTTTCATTTAAGAAACAACGAAACCAAAAAACGTGGGTATCATAAAAAACAAAATTTTGTTAGATATGAAAAATAAAAATCGATCAAATATTAATTAAATTTCCTATAAATATTCTAATTCATGAAGAAAATTATGTTTTTATTTGAATTTTTCATTTTTATTGTAAGTGAATCCTAAAGATAAAATTAATCATACACATTTCTTCCTATCACCCCTTAAATACTTATCGTTGAATCCGACAGTTTTCTGTTGACGTATGTTACAGAATATGATTTTTTAGGAATTTAACAGACTTTAGTCAATAACAGACATTTATTCTGTTTAACTTGTTGTAATATGTTACTGATATTATGTGTCGCTGGCTGCGACGGTCGTCCGTCCGTAATGTGCGAATTTAACAACACCAAACATCATAGTAAAATAATAAAGTACTCGCACATCTACAAAAACAAAAATTGCTTGTATTTTGTTAGTGTAAAACTACTGCCCACAATGTCAGAATGCTTTGAACGGAAAAATGAGAGAACGAAAGAGAGCAAGAGAAAAAAACTCAAAAAATATTTTACATGTGAATACAAAAACAATTTGACAGTACCGCGAGGTTTGCCAATGAAAAAATTGTAAAACAGCTGGTCTTACGAGTATACTTTATTATACTATGACCAAACATCAAAAAATAACACAAACCCTTTTGGCACTGTTTGATGCGTTTATTTCTATAAAAAAAAAAAAAATAAATTAAAATAAAATACAATACAAATAAACCACACTACTTACCGCAGTGCTTTCCCTTACGAACTGAATTAACTTATAAAAATTATTTTTCTATGTACCACAAACTAGTTATGTGTATAACAAATTATAACACATTTCAAGTAACGGTACCAACTTAACGAAAACAAGCACTGCAGCAAGATCAATATTAAAAAGAACAACAAAGTACATAAGAATTCATGAACAAACAAGTAAATAAGACAAAATAAAATAACATTAGGGTGGCTCAAAAACGAATGAATTCAAAATAAAACGAGAGAAAAAGATATAGTCGGTCAAGCCCGACTATATGATACCCTACACCATTGTGTACATTATAATTCGGGGAGCGGTCTTTTATTTAACTTCGAGTCAAATGTGGACCGATACTCATAAATATGAAATAAAATATACGAATACAGAATATTTGATGCGATGATTCTGACATTTATATGAATTTATTCACTTTTGGGTGATTCCCGAATGACTACCTTATATGGGTGCTAAATTATGGACCGATCTTTGTAAAATTTGGCAATATCATTTAGAACTTATTTGTGTCGAATATTAACTTGATACTAAAGCCCCAACCACTCAACTAAAAATCATCGTATCGCAATCAGCTGTTTCAACCAGCTTTATGCAGATGTGTGTATCTAGCAATTGACACAAAAATTCTAGGTAGCGTATCGCAGAAATCTACAGAAAATAGATTTTTACGTAGCTGTGTGCGTTTTTAACAATCCTGTGGTTTATTTTGCTCACAAAATAACCGAAAAACAGGGTTGTTTACACAGTGAATGTTCAAAAACATATGATACGTTTAATTTTGTTGACTGGTTGTACAAAATGTCTCACGCTACTTTTTTTGATTCTACGTTGCGATGGAAAGTTGACTGGTTGAGGCTTAACATTTTAATGGGATTTATACCTGTTAAAGTGATTCTCTGAAAAGGGGTTTATATGGGAGCTATGGTTAATTATGGACCGATCTTTTTAAAAATCGGCACACTTATTTAGACTTATGTGAAACTTATATGCTCAAAATTTCATTAAAATATTGCTATATTTAAGGGATTTATTATCGTTAAACCTTTTTCCGGGAAGACATTTGTATGGGGGCTAGGTGAAATAATGGACCGATCATAACCAATTTCAATAGGCTTCGTCCCTGGGCTAAAAGAAACCTTTGTACCAAATTTCATTAATTTTGGTTCAAAATTGCGACCTGTAGTTTGATTACAAGGTTTACATGGACGGACAGACGGTCAGACGGACGGACGGACATCGTTAAATCGCTTCAGAAAGTGATTCTAAGCCGATTGGTATAAATTAAGGTGGGTCTTAGACCAATATTTTTGGGTGTTACAAACATCAGCACAAACGCATAATACCCTCCCCACCTATGGTGGTGTAGGGTGTAATAAATATATCAAATTAGCTCTTATTAAACGAAATTAAGACAAATAAATAATAATAAATTCATCGTAAACAAGCAAGAATAAAAATAAGACACAATAAATTTACAGCTCCTTTATGAGCCATTTGGCGACATTATGATAATACTCTAGTTAAACATTATTTTATAATTGTTAATTATCCAGCAAAACCTCGGTGATCCTCCCATCTTTTCCCCTCCAGTTCTTACATATATATATTCGAGAAATTATCGAAAATTAAGTAAAAAGTGAATGTTCGTAGCATCGCAACTTACTCGATAATTTCTCGATAGTTTATGTTCGAGAAATTTTCGAGAATTCTTAAAATATCGGATTATCACTATATTATATATATATATATATATATATATATATATATATATATATATATATTTTTTTTTTTTTTTTTTGATAAAATCTCGAAAGTAAATGTTTCGAGAAATTATCTAGTTTTTATAAATTTTTCGATATTTTGTTACTTTAAAAGAATACGTATTTTCTTGTTTGTACATGTCATACTTTAGTCATAGTTTATATTGATCGGTTGTAATTTAGACTCAATTTTATGATGTAAGTTTAACTTTACCTTTTCTGGAAAATAATTATAAAAATTAAGTAACATTGCATCATGTCGAAAGACATTCGAAAAATTACATATTTATCTAAATGATCATTTTTTTCATGCAGATTAATTCAGTAAACTTTGACCTAAGAAAAATGTGGGCAGAAAAACTAAAATTATTGAGACTTAGTTAGCTAACTTTGCAATAAAAAAAATCTTTAAATATGAAATCAGCTTTTATATTAAATGGGAAACAAAATGAAACAGAATAGAACTACAGTAGACGCTCACAAATTAAAGCTTTCAGTAATTCGAACGTCCAGAAATTAGAATCAGTGTATGCAATACATTAAACGCTCTGAAATTCGAATTTAAAATTCGAATTTCCGAGCGTTTTTATTTTTTTGTTTATTATTTGAACACAAGAAATCTCCAATTTATTTTTAATCTGTTTGAAAATAGTAAAACTAAAAAGGGGAATCACCAAATAATATATGTTTACTTCCTATTTGTTGTTTTTTTTGTCACATTTATGTATATTTGTGGCTAGTTTATTTGCGAAATTTAATTCGCGTGTACATATTTTGGCAGTCTGTATTAAAAAGTCAAAGTGTATCATTAGAAATGTCAAATAAACTTAAAAAAACACTTTATCATTGGAAACTAAAGTCAAAATATCAGAAAAACTTGACAAAGGAGTTCAAGGGAAGCGGTTAGCCCTAGATTTTAATGTGACAACATATTCTGTTTCCAACACATATCAGGAGGCAAGCAACAACACATGTCAGCACAGCGCTGAATATCCTAAAATGGAAAATCGTCTGTATGAGTGGTTTTTAAATCAACGAGAAAAAAAAAGTGTACACTGACTGGGCACCTACTGGGCAGAAAGCTAAACAAATATTTAAAGAGGAATATCCCGATAAAGATGAAAATGCATTCCGAGCAAGTGATGGATGGTTTACCAAATTTAAGAAACGACACGGTATCCGTTTTTTTAAATTTTTTGGCGAGATTCTTTCCAGTGTGTTGCTTCAGTCACTCCTTTTATTCATCGATATCGTGCAAAGGTCGCCGAGATGGGGTTAATGGAATCACAAATATATAGAAACCGGATTATTTTTTCTTTGCCTACCAGACAGAACATATGTCTCTGAAAAAAAAAAAAACGCCCCTGGACATAAAATTCAAAAAGACAAAATTTCAGTCCTTCTTGGTGTAAACTCTGATGGATCACATAAATTAGTTCCATTGGTAATTGGTAATCATTTGAAATCCCATTCAATCCGCAATGCAATTATTAGTGAAACAAGCTTGGGATGAGGTACCACAAAGTGTTATGAAGAAATCTTGGTCAAAGTTTTCCAATTGGGACTCTAACCAATACGACAGCGACGATGACGTGCCAATAGCGCATTGGTATAGAAGACATCGACAGATGGAATGAAGATGTGTTTGATGACTGATCTGTATATGTTCTCAGTAGCGATGGTGAGTGATGAGATAGCAGCGAAAACGATGTTGTTGAAGTCTCACCAGTTGTCTCTAATACTACAGCCATTGAAAGCGTAAATAATTTATTAAAATGGTGCAATAACAGTGAATTGTTTTCCATTAAGCACATAAGCAATCTTTTGGCTCTCCGTATTGATATTTCGAATTCGATGAAACCAAAAATACAAACAAATATAACTGATTATATGTCAAACAAAGATTAGTTGTAAATTTGGCCATTGTGCAGTCTATCCCTCCAGTAACTTTTAACTTTATTTTTTAATATTTTTTTTAAATACATATGTAAAATATTTTAGTTTTTTGGACTGAATTGTTATGTTTTTTAATTTAATTTATAAAAATACATTTAATGTATTGGACTGAATTGTTACGTTTTGTTTTCTTGTTTTTATCAAATAAAATTGAATTAAAAAAAATTCTAAAGTGTTTTATTTTAGTTTTTGGAAGTAAATTTACTCAATTTTTTATTTATTATTAAACGTCCAGAAATTAGAATAATTCAGAAATTAGAATTGCCTCAAAAACAAAGCGGTTCTAATTTGTGAGTGTCTACTGTATTGCCAACGATTCATTAGTAATATCAATATCGAACAATTTCCGATATCGAAAACTGATCTCTGACGAACATTTTCTCGTTTTGCCAACGATAGCACTTATTATTCGATATATGTAGATATCATAAACGAAACTTCGATATCTATCGATTTGCTACCACAAATTGAACGACAGGTGTACTCTACGAGTTCAGTCTCGAAACGCCTTCGATTAAAGGTTTTGTTAGAGAAATGTGCGAGAATTATTCGAAGGTGAAATCTTTATCGAAGTTTGTGGTCGAGCAGGATACTATATATATAGAAAAACATTCACCACTGATATTACTTTCGAATGTTCGAGAACGAAGGTTCTCTTGCCACAAACTGAGCGTCAAGTAAACCTTTTTCATATCGTTTTCTGAAGTCGTTTTCGAGAGTTTTGTACGAAAAAGCTTCGAATAAAATTCGAAATCGATATCACTTTCGAATACTTTGTGCATTTTTAGTAATTTGACATGAAAATTTACTTATTTTATTGTAGTAATTTTACTTGTATTTTTTGGAGTGAAATACAGGTCGCATTTTTGAACATATATTAATTAAAATTCGTAACCAGGTTTTCTGTTGTCCAAGGACGTAGCCTATTTAAGTTGGTTATGAATATTTAACCCATCTTCCATACAAATGTTGTCCCGGAATAGGTGTTTGACGATAATAAATAAGAGTGAAATCGGTTTTCCCTAAAAAGGGAAAACATAATTTATTTGTTTGCTTATTAAACATTTATGTTCAAACTTTTAACTCCTTCTTCGAAAATGTATTTATTATTTTTAATACGCTGCTAGTAACAATTTATAAGGAAATAAAAATATGTAAACGTAATAGAAATTTTTAGTGTTTGAATACAACTATCGTTAACTAATTTCATTATCTTATCAAAATTTAACTCATATAAACTAAATAAATTGGTTATTGTCCTTGATAAAATAGTGTTTGTGAATTTAATATAAACAAGAAATTGACATTTAAATAATAAAACAAAAAATTTATTTTCTTAACAATAAAATATTTAACAAATCAAACAAAAATTCAAAATTTGAAAAAATTGTTTCGAGCAAAATTTTCCGTCTTCTTCTATAATTAGAAAGTCCCCCATTTCATCATTAGATTCAAAGGAAGGTATATATAGAAATATTTTGTTTAAACATCCTCTCACTTTTAATATTTCTATATTAGATAAATCTGTAATATTTGAGGATCGTGAGGATGTTAAAAAAAGTTGTCTCTAAGTTTATTTAATTAATCACTTTATTTATTACTCGAACAAAATTATACCTCTCTCATTCTCATCGATTAAGTCCTTCAAAGAATTTTTCAGGTGATAATTTATGTGCAAATGAAACATTTTTGTTGTATTTTTTATTTTTAGTTTTTAATAAAATGTATAAAAGCAAATACTATAAAATAAATTTCATTCACAATAGGGTTTTTAAACATATATGTATCAACGAGCTGTAAACCCGCTACTTCGTTAGCGGAATTTGTTTATAAAAACCATACTATATAATAAATTTAAACTAAGATTCTTAACTCCCTTGGGAACATTTTTAATAATGGTGTTATGTCATCCATAAATAACAATATCTCTTTAATTTCAGGTTTATAATCTTAGAATAATAAATATCAGAATTACGAAAAAGTATATAGAATAAAGAAAAAGGACCACAAAATCCATTTTAAGGTTTCTGATTCACTTAGGAAAATATTATGTTTCTAAGGATGAAAATTGCAGAACATTCAAGAAGTACTATTAGAAGAACGAAAAAAGATTCATTTAGGACCACATATCTTTAATTTCATGTTTCTATATTCAGAATTATAGAAAATTCAAAAAAGTACCATAGGAAGAACAAAAAAGTATCACAAAGACCCTTCTTATGGATTCCCATTCATTTAGGACCACATATCCTTATTTCATGTTTCTAGGTCAAATATTACCGAAAATTAAAAAAGTACCATTGGAAGAACAAAAAAGTACCACAAAGTCCCCTGTTGAGAATTCTTTCTCACATAGGACCATGCATATTTAATTTCATGTTTCTACTTTAAATATTATAGAAAATTCAAAAAGTACCATTAGAAGAACAAAAAAGTACCACAAAGTCTACTCTAATGAATTCTAGTTCATTTAGGACCACATATCATTAATTTCATGTTTCTAGGTTAAATATTATGGAAAATTCAAAAAGTACCATTAAAATAACAAAAAAGTACCACAACATCCCTTCTTATGGATTTTCATTAATTAAAGACTACATATCCCTTATTTCATGTTTCTAAGTTCATAATTATAGAAAATTCAAAAAGTACCATTAGAAGAACGAAAAAGTACCACAAAGTCCCCCGTTGTGAATTCTTTCCAATATCGGACCATGCGTATTTAATTTCATGTTTCTAGGTTAAATATTACAGAAAATGCAAAAAAGTACCAATAGAAGAAAAAAGTACCACAAAGTCCATCCTCCTGAATTCTTACCCACAGGACCATGTATCTTTAAGTACCACAAATTCCACTCATGTGAATTCTTATCTACATTTTCTATGTTTAATGTAATTGAAAATTAATTATTAAGTTTGAATAAAATGTAATTTCCCGCCTTTACCCCTTTTTTTGGTACTTTTTTTCACTCATCGAAGTATCAAAAATTGTATTCCAATAAATTTCTAAATTGTAGTGGTATCCCATATTAAAAAACTCATATGAATATTTCAATAAATATAAAAAAGTGTTTTATGAAAAAAGTACCAAAAATAGGCACGATTTTTACCCCTTATACGTTCGAATTTCGAAAAAGTACCGAATTTATATTTCTAGTTTTTTTATAAGTTATGAATACGACATAAATTTTATTTGTATGTTGATTGGTTTCAAAGATACATATGGTGACAAAAAAGTACCAAAATACAGTCTTTACCCGTTTTCTACCTAAAGGGGCCGATTTTCGAAAAAGTACCAGACACCTATCCGATTATTTTTTAAGTGAATAACGACAACTATTCAACTTTTTGTGTATCTTTAATAGTTGGGGAGTTATAGAGTTACCGATTTTTCCCGTTTTTACCCTTTTTTACCTCCTAAACATTCGAATTTCCAAAAATCTATTCTGAGGGAGACCTACCTACGTTCCAAATTTCGTCGCTTTAGCTTCAGCCGTTTGAGCTGTGGGATGATGAATCAATCAGTCAGTCAGTCAGTAACGTTACTCTTTTATATATATAGATGAATATATGTATAGAGTCATATATCTTCATATACCTTCACTTTTCAGATCCAAACATATATGAAACTCCATATATTTTATATACAGTAAAAGCTCCCTTAACGGACAGCTCCCATAGGCGGACATCTCCGGTAGGCGGACAATTTTTTAGGTTCCATGATTTAGGTGGCATTTTTATAATAAATTAATCTCCCATAGACGGACGCGGACACCAGTTTTTAGAGAAAACATCTCTCGTAGGCGGACAAAAATCATAAACCGTAAAAGAAATGCACCGAATATTTTATAATAAGATGCTACATATAATTTTCGTTCGTTTTTTAGTTAATTTTTTTTAAACTAGTTTGTTTAATTTAGGGCCTTATTTTGTAAATCATTTCCCCTGACTTTGAAAAATTTTTAATGTAAATTATTTTTGTTTTTCAAAAACTTCTATGGAAATTTTATCAAAGTGAGGTGAAGGGATTTACAAAATAAGGCGGTTAATTTTGATTTTTACACATCATTAAAAATTCTTCATACAAAAAAAAAGAAAATGAAAACTTGATCCCTAACAAGCGCGAATGTTATATTCGGCTCAGCTGAATCTATATATCCAACCATCAACTTTTCGTTACATGGGAGATGGGCGGTAAAGTGGGCGGACCACGCCCATTTTTTGTTTTCGAGTTTACATTGGTCCTTAAACTATTGGTTCAAAATTTCTTTGATTTTCACCTTATATTTCTGGTTTTCAAGTTTATATCGACCCCCAAACTATCCGTACAAAATTTCGTTGTCGTACATGCTTTTATTTAAGAGATATCAGCAGAAAAGTATGAAATGAAGCTAAAACGGACACCCTGTGTTTTCAGTATTTTGCCCATAACTTTTTTTTTTATTAACAAACCTTATATAAGGTAAATATTTGAGCCAAATTTCGTCCCATTCGAGCCCTATTCTGTTTTCAACAGACGGATAGACGGACAGACGGACGGACATAGCTAGATCGACTCAGAATCGAACCAGGACCCAGGAAATATATACTTTATGGGGTCTTAAACGATTCCTTCGACATGTTACACTCGGAATGACAAAATCAATATACCACCCATCTTTTTGATGGTGGGTATAAAAATAGATACTGTCCTTGTTATCTACGTCGTGGAATACAGTCTCGATGATGGATCCATGATTTTTCGTACAACACAATGGCGTTAGATTCCTAAAAATCCTGACAACTTTTTTGAACAAAGAGCATAGAAATTCTGCTCTTGTTGTGCAGAGCGACATTGTCATCAGTCATATAAAAAAAGTAATTGGGTGCTGCTTAAGATAGAGGCCAGGCCACCAACATCAAGTTAATCCTGTTTTTTTTTTTTTTTTTTAAATGCCAACAACATGACAACATATGTAGATGACTTTGTTGTCAAACTTATCCTCAACATGATTTTAATTTTTAAAATTTCGTGGTAAAATCGTTAGTAAAAATGCCGTTGAAATTAAGAGATAATTTTATTCGAATACAAAACATGAAAACGGAGAGAAGCGAACTCTAGCCATAAATTCGATAAAATAAATTTCATGAAATCATAATTTATTGCAAATAATGTCTAAATGAAAATTCAAAACGTCGTTTGCCGCATAAGCAAAAGAAAAAACATAATTTTTAGTTTTTTTGCTTTAAAATTGAGCTATTAAGTAAAATTTTTCAAACGTTAACTTAATGCAAAAATAGATAAATCAAAAAACACGTTTCAAATAAAATTTTTCTTAAATGGATCAAATTGTATGACTGTTAATGTTACGATCTTTTGACTTTTGTCAATATTGATATAATTTTTGAAGATATGAAAATGAAATTTTTTGTATAAATGTAGTTCAGTGCATTATAACCCAGTAAATAAAACCAACATTTGATTTTTAAGTGGTTACGCCCTTTTGCATTTTAGTTGACGATACATATGTATAAATAAGAATATGTAAATTAGGGTGGGTCAATTTGTTCGAGTGAGAAAAAACGTGAAAGGCGTATGCAAAATCGAAATCTACATAAAATTCTAAGGAAATTACCCAGAGAAAGGATGGGTCTAAAATGAAAACCAAGCTCCCGCCGAGAGACATTATAATTTGACTTTAAGGTACTTCAAAAAAATTTCACAGATTTAATGGAAAACAACATGTTATCAATTTGTTCGATTGAGAAAAAACGTGACAGGCGCATACCAAAATCGTAATCAGCAAAAAAATTTAGAAAAGTGTAGTTTGAAAAACAATTCGTAAAGAAAAAACAAATATTTTTTTCCAAGGAAAATACAATTTTTATTTACCTGCCACTATGTTTTTAAATATATCAGTATCCAAGCAACTCTCTATTCTAAAAACTGAAGTAGTATAGGAAATCTGTATTGACATACGGATTGTGGCAAAATGGTCAAAATAGTGTTCGTGATATAGCTTTCCAAGACTTAAGGTTTAACCAATGACCTTTAACCTTTATTTATAAAAAAATGTGGAATGTCATTTTGAAGGTACTCTCATTACCTATTATTTGAAACCTAATTAGGATCTGTATCTTGAGTAGTTTTTGAGATAGCAGCAATTATATCAAAACACTGTTGTTAAATTGAACGATTTTCCCCAATTTCCATGTCTCTCGGCGGGAGCTAAGTTTTGATTTTGGACCCATAGTTTCTTAGACAAGTTTTCTTAGAATTTATTGTAGATTACATTTTTGCTATACGTCTATCTACAAAAAGAATTGACCCACCCTAATGTACATATATCTACAAGTTAATTTATTACAATCAATTGGATGTTTAAATAAAAAGATATAGTACTGAATTACCCCTTGTAAAAAAATTATGTGCCATATCCCATAGAAGGACTTCTCCCGATAACGGACAAAATCAGCGTGGCGATCGCTGTCCGCCTATGGGAGCTTTCACTGTATATGATCCATACATAATATTTTTAGCTGGGATAACATTTTTAAAAAATGAAGACATTGGATAAAAAAAAAAAACTAAAACATTTTCATTGGGTGTACAGGTGTTACAAAAACTAAGGCTAGATTTAGCCATAAAAAGGCTAAAGGAAACGCTAATAAGTATAATAGTGCTAAATTCCATGTAGATCGGTCCTTAATTTACCATAACTCCCATTTCGGGAATCGGCCAAAAGTGCATAAATTCATATAGATGTTATCAACGTAATGTTCGTATGTTTTATTTTATACTTTTCACAAGTATCGCTCCACAGTTAGCCTCAAGTCTAATAAAATACCTCACATACAAAACGGTGTAGGGTATCATATGGTCGGGCTTGACCGACTATACCTTTATTTCTTGTTCTAACTTAGTAAATACGTCTTTGACCAATAAATTATTTCACATTTGGACTTATATCAGTTAGATTGTGAAATAATTATGAAATTATATACACACAGAAAAAGAATTGGTTGAAAAACGGTTCCAGTAATTAAATATTTATAGAAATGACAAATATTTTATTGAAGTTAAGACAAATGTCTTAGTTCAACAGATTTTCTATATTTACAGCACAAAAATTACAATTATGATGGAAATTTGATTGCTGTAATAGTTAATATAGTTCGTTAAATAAATATGTTCTTTTTAAAATTAATTTTGAAAAAATTAAAAGTGGCAATCGAATAAAACCAGGGTAAAAAGGTAATAATATAATATAAATAGTTGCAGATATAAAATTAACAAAAAAATTCGATTACAATAAAAATTAAACTAAATTCGGTCATCCTAATTACTTAAATTCGGGGCTCCTAACCAAATTAGAATTAGATTTTTTTCTTTGACATTTAAAATTAAATTAATAAAAGAAAATGTGTAAATTGTTCGAAAATAAATAATATAAAAAAATAAAAAAAATATCTACATATGTATGAAAATTGATTGCTGTAATAATCAATACATTTTTGCAAAATTAAAAAGACTTGTGGAACTGTCTTCAATTGTCGATAAGGGCTAACGTCTTCTTGAAATTGAATATGGAATTGGGAAAACACTTAAGTTGTTATTATATTTATCATTCGGGATTCTCTCTTCTAAATCATTTTAAAGACTGGTAAGTAACTTTTGATTTGGTTTCTTTAAAACATACAACGAATTCTTAAATGGATAAATTTCATTATAGGTAAGGACGTTGTTAATTTGTGTTCCGATTTCCAAAAAGTTGTATGAAAGGTCAAAACCATTGCCAGTTGCGAAGCTGGTAAAAATCAAGACATTCATATGTGCATATATGAAGAAAAGGATGCATCTATATCATATATTAATGTATTATATTGCTATTAAAATTATATAACATACATACATATGTAAAATAAAATGTCAAAGAAATATAAATATTTGTTTTTATTCACAATAGAGCCTTACCTTATTCTCAAACCTTTTACTGAATTACATTTTCAATTCAGTTGCATGTACCATATTCATACAGTGATTACAATTAAATTATACAATAGTTCTTGGAACCTACCAAATTCGTTTGGCAATAAATTCGGTTGCCACAACGAATCTGTTTTCTCTGTGTACGTATATTAGTTTATGTATTTTAAAAATGTCAAAAAGCTCTTCGGACGGGCCTTTATAAGGAAACATTTTTATAAACTGATTAGGAATTATAAAAAGAATATTAATGTTATTGTAAACGTGTAGGAGTGGTTCTGTAACTGCACATTACATTTCCCCCTTTCTTTCGAAAAACAAACAAAATTTTAAGCACTATGCGAGTTTATGATCTTACGATCTGCACTACCGAAGGTTTTTATTTATATTATTTATAACTTCAATTTTATGTACATTAGGGTTCGTTTCGAAAAGAAAAATTGCTTTTAATATTTGGATATCATACCTTTTTTAAAGGTTTTTCAGCAGTAAAAATAATGACGTATTTTGTTTTTTAAATTCCAACTCCTTCCCCTGCATATCTGCTGCTAAAAACGCACATTCTGAGCGCCATTTTGCGCAGATAGTTCCCAATAGATTAAATTAGCAATTTTTGCAAATAAGTCGCATGGAAGTACTCATTACATTTAAATATTGATAAATTTATGAAAAACATAACAAGTTCATTTAAAACCGCGATAATAATCGAGTAAAACGAATTTACAGCTTTTTTGATCAATTTACGCTTTCGGGGACATTTATACCCTTAACTAACCATTTATTTGCCATTAAAATTAACATAACCAATTATGGACCGGAAATCCCAAAATTTTATTTGTGCAACTAAAGGGTTAAATGAATTTGCAACTTTTTTTTATCCCCACACAAATCAAAGCACTGTAATGTACATATGTTCATAGGGGCAAATCTCATTTTACATTTGCCTTTGTGAAACCGATCTTAAACCTAAAATATTTTTTTAACTTCTGTTCTTTTTAAATAACTTTTGATGTAATTATGTTAACAACATGATGGTGTAACAAAACAAAGATTCAAAATCTGAAACGGGTTCATGAGGTGCCGGCTGTCACTCAAAGTCAAAAAATCTAATAAAAGTGTTTGAAACTAACAAATTTTTTTCTTTCTTTTTATTGCTCTAATCGCGGATTTTAGCATAAGTGTTCAAGTCTTCTAATGTAGGCTATAAACACTTGTAGAAAAAGACCAGCATGAATTTAGTTAGCGTGCCTTTAACCAGTGTCAAATTGTGTTGTGCAAAAGTCGTGGAACCAAATTTTAAAAAATGTTAAAATTTTGCAGTTTTTTCCACTAGGGATTTTACGCCATTTCAGGCATCGAAAAATCCAAAATAAAGCCAAATTGTGCATCATTTGACATATATTCAATTTTAATCTGAAATAAGTTCTTGTGTTAAGTTGTACTTACGCGGAAAATATAATTTCACTAAAAATATTCAACATCAATATGGCGTTCGAAAAAAAAGTACGATTTTGCATTTAATGCAACTTTAGAGATTTGAGTAAGTGCAATTAAAAAATGTATATAAATGATATTTATGACTTATTTAAAAAAAGATGAATTTTGCAACAAATGGATGAATATGAACAAGACTACGTCACTAAAAACTGAACTTTGCAAATTTTATAAGAAGGTTTAATAATTACTTAATCGCTAATATATCCACGCATACTTAGATGATTTATATTTTCGCCTAATTGGAAGTAATTATTAAGGGCTTCCAAAAAATTCAAAATATGTACTTTGTTTCACTTTTGAAGTGATGAAAATGTTCTTTTTTGGAGGCACTTGATCGCTTTTTTGCTGAGCTATTATCATAGTCCGTAGCTAGTGCATTGTATTTTTTCTCGTATCCAAGGTAATAGTGAATACAAGTAAAATTCTGAGGTTCTTGTAATCGGTTTGTAATATGTTAATTACGGTATTACACGTGTCGGGAACACGAACAGTATCGGTAATTGCACACCTTTACTGATAAACCTCTTTTATATATTTCTATAAATTGAATGAAAAAAAGTACCTTGACTTCTAGCTAAATTTAGGCTAAATTTATAAAACTCACCAATATGGGAATAATGTGTGAGAAATTATTTGCTGACCAAGAATTATGAATTTTCCTGTATTTTGTTCCACCTTTTAATCGAGTTTTGTGTTATCCCCTGAAACTTTTACATTTTGAAAAAACGTCATTTGAACCACCAAATCCAGGTTTTGGCTTATCAACTATCATTCCAGTTTTATGATATACAAATATTAACTACGAGCGTAACCCGGTGCGTGCGCTACCCCTTATTAGGCGATATCAAATATGTATTTACTACTGTTCAAGATTAAAAAAAAAGTGGGCGTAAAATGTGGGCGTGTCATCCAACCCAGTTCTTACATAGCCTATAACCACCATCGGCACTGGTACTATTTGTGTGTCAAATTACGTGAAAATCGGTGCAGCCGATTGAGAATTTTAAAAAGTTGGCGTAAAATGTGGGCGTGGCGTCGAACCCAGTTCATATCTTAAATATTAATATTGATACCAAAGTGGCTCCGACAAAATTTTAGAACTCTAACTGTTATATTTTCTCAGATATGATAATTTAATATTTTCTTTATATGGGAGGTGCCACGCCCACTTTTGCTAGTGTACCAATTTATATTCATATTGAAGCTAATGCTAGTCGTACAGAATTTGAGCTCTCTAACTTTTATAGTTTCCCAGATATAAAAATTTTGGTATTAACTTTATATGAGAGATGACACGCCCACTATTTCTTTTCCGCCCATTTTTGCACAAAATGTTCACATTGGCACTTAAGTTTATTGTACAAAATTTGGGAAATGTAACTGTTATAGTTTCCTAAATTTACGGCATTTGGTATTGGCGTGGGATGTGCCACACCCCCTATTGCTAGTTCGCCTATTTTTTCCAGAATGTTCATATAGGTGTCAAAGTTGTTCGTGCAAAATTTGAAGACTCTAGTATTACCAATATCCGAGATATACTACTTTTAATAGTTATTTAGTAAGTGGGCGTGGCACCTCGCCCACATGGACTTCAAACAAACAAACATACATACATACAAACAAATTTTTATATATGTATATAGATATCTTATGAGAGATGAAAATAAAAAACGAGCCCTACAAAACAAGTGGTCAAGGTGCAAAAATTGATTCGTGCGAGAACCAGGATTTTTTAAATTTGACCTATTATTTCAACGAATTGCCAATATTCGCCTTAACACTAAAATGTCACTACCAATTTGCTTTGAAATAATGCTCATTTGAAACTAATATGTTGACCTTTTATTTTGCATCTGAATTAAGTTTTCCAAATGGCGAACTTTAGATTTTTGATATGATATCTTTGTTCTGTTCAAGAATTTGTATAACGAATTGTTTGTTCGACTCTTGGAACTGGTGATAGACTTAAGATAGAATGTTTATATCTATTGTTCCTTAAGAAAATATCCTCTTATCTAAATGTTGAAATTGCAATTCCAAAATTTTTGTAAAAAATTTATTAAAGTTTATTAATGAAAATTAACAATGATTCATAAAAATTCTATAATTTCAAATATATAAATTTCAAAGAAATATTGTTAACAAAATTATTTGTGAACAAGTAGAATTTTACTTACTATATTCTCCCTAACCGAAATTAAAAAATTTTAATCCTTTAAAATTTAATGGGTAAATAATGCATAAACTATTAAATTAAGAGGATTTTACACTATTATACTTTGTATTAATAACAGAGTTTAATTTTCTATAATACATATCAAAAAATGTATTAAGGAAAGTATTATTAAATGTCATATTTTTTATTTTCTTTTTAAAATATTTTTTAAATATTTAAAAAATTAATAAAAAAAAAAAACATGTAAATTAATCTACTCCCTGATCGAAACACAAAAGCTCTTTCCGATAAGTACAACAAATTTTAACTTTTTAAAGCCAAACCAAAAATAAATCTAAATACCTCCTACCTGATATAAATTTAACTTTTCAGTGCTTAAAAAAATAAAAATATATTCGTTTTCAAAATTTTATTTTAATTTTTACAATATTTTAAGAAAACCTTATTAGTTTTAAAATAATGAATAATTGTAATCGAATTGTTTAAGGATTGTATGACAAAATGGAAATAATTAATTAAAAATGTACATTAGATTCTAATTAGCGGATATTGTGCAAACACAGCAGCTAGGAAACCAAAATGTGTCCGTATACAAGTTCTGCCCATTGCCCTGTAAAGCAATTAAACGTTTCTGCACAAATTTCTGTTCACAGCGTGAATTGTATCCATTGGGTAATTGACAGAGGTTATTGCAAGTATTTGACCTACGGAGGGAATAGATAATAAGATCCATTTAAATAAATAACTTGGTAATACCTAAAGCAAATGGAACTTACGCGCATAATTCAGCTTTAACCATTTGACGTGCTGTACTGGCTTCATTTACGACAAACATCCAGTTACCTAAAACAAACAAAATATATATTTGTAAATTTTATTTTGTTGATTGTAGTTTTATTGATCGAGTTACCTTTACTGTTTAAAGCTGCTTGAGGTGTAATAAATTGGGATGTTGTCTGACAAAGTGAAGTTCTTCCAGGACTTTGGCGTTTAATACGCGAATTTGTACCCTTCTCCACTCCCACAATATCCCAGAGATCCATATTTAAAGAGACATCACGTGTCGATGATGAGGATTTCGTTGAAGATTCTTCTTTAATCTCATCAGTGTTATCAATTATAAGAGGTGGTTTACCACCTTGACTCGTTTGTGATTTTTTACTTAAATCACGTACAATTCGTTTTAACCACAACGTTGGATTATTGGGTGTGGATTTCGTTGTACTGCCAAATGTTGAAACTTGATTTTTATTAAAGTTTAAACGCTGACCTGCTGACGATGTATACAAAAGATATCTAAAAGAAATATACACACACATAAACAAACAGACAAAAATAAATTTATTTACTTCAATAGTGATTATCACTGAACAATAAAATAAATAAAAAGACAAAAAGTTATAAAATAAACTATAATTATTACTCACGTGGGACCTTCAGTAGTTGATGACTTTGAGTAGTGATATGGATCATCGTTGTAATTTGAATTGCCATTACCATTCCTACTTCCATAAGGCGGTGTCTCATAGTTGTATCCATTAAAATCTTTGCCATTACTATTGTGTTGAGGGAAAATATACGCGGGATCATAAAATACGGGTGTGTCATGCCACGCAACTGTTGCAAAATCATCCCACGTTTCATCAACCAATAAATTTTTGGCCTCATAACCCCATTTGTGTACGAGATGTTTAATAAGATATCTGTAATTCAAGAATAATTAAATGTTAAATTTGTATTTTTTTTTAAATTATATTCGAACATTGTTTTCTTGTTATTTGCTTTATCGGTTATTCGATTCACATAATAGCAATATGTCACTATTTCGTAACAAGTAATTAAAATTTAACAAAAAAATTTGGTTTGGTCTTTTTAGCATTCCATAATTAAGTGTGTTAGTTTTAAGTAATAAAGTTAATTTATTTAATTTTTTATCATTATAACAAGTTTGAGTTCATTTCAATCTTGTCATACTACTGACATTGTCCAGACTAGATAATAGTTAGTAAGGTTTTGCATTTAATACGATTTATAGATTTTGATAATAATATTGCTAAATTTATAGACTTTTATACCCTGTGCAGTGAGGTCGTATGCAAAATAAATACATATTTATAGAATTTGCAATCGAACTAGATATTCTTGTTAGTATTATAATTGACATTATTCGTACGACTCCAATCAAAAATTTTAACGCGATTCCCGTCTAATATTATTATACAAAATTTGCAAATTAAAATAGAATAAATGTTAAGCCCCAACCACTCAACTAAAAATCATCGTATCGCAATCAGCTGTTTCAACCAGCTTTATGCAGATGTGTGTATCTAGCTATTGACACAAAAATTCTAGGTAGCGTATCGCAGAAATGTACAGAAAATAGATTTTTACGTAGCTGTGTGCGTTTTTAACAACCCTGTGGTTTATTTTGCTCACAAAATAACCGAAAACCAGGGTTGTTTACACAGTGAATGTTCAAAAACATATGATACGTTTAATTTTGTTGACTGGTTGTACAAAATGTCTCACGCTACTTTTTTTCATTCTACGTTGCGATGGAAAGTTGACTGGTTGGGGCTTTACTGTCATCTATAAAAATTAAATGTACATACCAAAGAATACTAAAGCCCCAACCACTCAACTAAAAATCATCGTATCGCAATCAGCTGTTTCAACCAGCTTTATGCAAATGTGTGTATGTAGCTATTGACACAAAAATTCTAGGTAGCGTATCGCAGAAATCTACAGAAAATAGATTTTTACGTAGCTGCGTAAGTTTTTAACAACCCTGTAGTTTATTTTGTTCACAAAATAACCGAAAACAGAGTTGTTCACACAATGAATGTTCAAAAACATATGATACGTTTACTTTTGTTGACTAGTTGTACAAAATGTTTCACGCTACCTTTCTTCATTCTGCGTTGCGTTGCAAAGTTGACTGGTTGGGCCTTAAGAAGGGAAAATAGTACTCTTTCCTACAACAACAACATTTCTCTCTCTTCACATACAAGTTCTGTGTGAATTCAACACACTTGTGAGAGAGAAACAACACAAAATAAACAAAAATTTTCCTTAAAATTACACACGCGACACATTTTTCCACTAACACACGATATTTTTATAATTTTTTCACTCACGTATATAGTATTTTCACTCCCGTTAAACGAATATTTTTCGCAAACTGAAAAATATTTTTTTTATTTTATTTTTGACATTCTTTTTTTGTATGTTGAAATTTAAATTGAACGAACAATGTTGCTAAATTTGGTATTAAAAATAAAACAGATTTTAAAATAATTTTAAATTATTTTCATATTCATCAACAAAAAGCCAAAAAATTTAATTATATTACTATTGGTGGATGTAACCCGCATCAAAAGATAAAAATCTGAGAATATAATTGTGATGAATTATATTTAATAATTTGTAAATACTCTTTGGTGCAACTATGTATGATTATGATGTGTGGTGAAAGTGGTTTCAGCACTAATACATATAAATAAAATTTGACTAACACAATTTTAAAGTTAGGTTTTTTTTGACAACAGAGTTAGCATAATATAACTACAAAAGGTATAATCATTAGAAATTATATTCTCAATTTTATTTACCCTGAAAAGTCAGTCACACATAAAACAAAATAAAATTTAAAAAAATCAAAACAAAACATTAAAAATAAAAAGTTTTTTTCAAACTAAAAATAAAATTGTTTGTGGTCAAATTTTATACAAATTTGTAAATTTTATTAAAAAAGCAAATATCCATGTAGTTTTTTGTGTGAACTTTTTGAAAAGGAGAATTCTGCTGCTGATGGTTTTATTTATTTTTGCAAAAAAACTTAAAATTTCAAGAACAAGCAATTGTTTTATATTTCTTTTTTTTCTAATTTTTATTCTTTTGTTTTTCAGTTTTCTGACTTTACGAGAATTTCAAATGACAACTCTCCCAAATGATTCTACCTTCTGTTCTTATATCATGAGAGTTAGGTTTTTTTGACAAGCCTTCTTTTCTTAGTATTCTTTGGTACATACTATGTACAATGCACAGTGGGACAGAATCGAAGGTTTTTAGAAATAAATTTGTAACTTCTAATTTATTTACGTAAAATTTCACAAAGGCAGTGTTTTAATTGTGAGATTTATTTTACAAATATCAGTTAATAAAGATTTTATAATGAATAAAATATTTATAGTTTCACCAAAACCAATTTTTTACAAAAATCTTATTTTAATTTTGAGAACTAGAAAAACTGTGGACTGGAAAATAAAATTGATACATATGTGTTAAAAAAAATATTATTTTAGAGAGAAATTAGTGTAAATTAGTGTGGACTAGGGTATTCAATCGAATAATTTTCTTTCGAATTATGCGAACAATTTATTACGAATAATTATTTGAAGAATTTAAAATTTATTTTTACGAATTACGAATAATTTTTACACCGTATATTCAAATAAAACGATTAATTTTTTTTTTGCAATTGAGGAGATTTTATTGGATATTATATAAATCATAAAAAGAACGCTTTTTATAATAATCGTCGTCATTCTATCCCAGTAATCGGAGGTTAAATACCTCAGAATACATCTCGATCGACGCCTTAAATTATGCTCAGTCTAGCTTCAGTTATTGAGAAAATACAGAGACGCCAAAACAAAATATTGCGAACTAAACCGCAACCCCTTGGTATGTAAGAAATAACTAAAAGATGTAATAAAAGAACATGCAGGAGCATACTTGTAAAGATTGGAAATACACCCTAACCCACTAGCACGAAATATACTAAGAAGTAATGGACACATCTGATTGATAAGAAGAAACACCGCAGAACTGAGCCGAAGTTAAACCATATGCATTAAAATCGCTTTTAGTTCGACGTTGGTTGGACTAAATAGATATTAAGATTTAGATTTAAGATTTGATTAATTATTGTTAGTTCACTTAACTTTTGTGAAGATTCAATAAATAAAATTACTGACATAAAAAAAAAAATTCTGCGATTGTTGGTTGTGGAGCTAAAGGTAAAAGAAAATTAAATGGTATACAGATTTTTTTTTACTTTTTTTATACTTTTGTAGCTCTTATGAAATATTTTAAAAATTAGGTGACTTTCTGTAAAGACAGTACCTTTTATAAATCTCTTCTTATTGAGAATCCCTTTTAAACCGTTCTAAATCAGGCAAAAGCACTCCGGAGCCGAGTGTTTTCGGCATTTTCACATACACAATTGAGTATGAATATAAAACTAAAAATTTTTTCGTTGTGTTCTAGCTTTTAACAAAGCAAGATCTTGTCGCATGGTTAAGCAGAAACAAAACACATAACAAAGAGCACACAAAAAAATAATACTTTTTTCTTGCTCTCTTTGTTATGTGATTTGTTTTTGCTTAACTAGGCGACATGATCTTGCTTTGTTGAAAGCAAGAACATAACTAAATGATTTTTGTTTTATATTCGTACTCAATTGTTTATCTTCGTTAATATTCGTGTTGTGTATGTAAAAATGCCGAAAACACTTGGTTCCTGAGTGCTATGGGCGCCTTTCTTTGCTCTAAATGATTTGTTAACATTTAATTTACTGCTGTGACCATTTTACTATCAACAATTAAGAAATTAAAAAAATCATCATTATTCGAATAATTTTAAATGCGTGATCGAATAATTTGAGCAAACTTAATTGTCTTATTCGATTTATTCTATTCGAACAATAGAAAAACATAACAATTTGAATATCCTATTGTATAAACCTTTTTAGCAAAATAATAATAATAGTTTATTTTTGGATTCAATAGCACTGGTCGACAAAAAACGAATAGTTGGACTTGATAGATTTTGAAATGCTAAACACGAATCTGCTTTTAGTTGTTTTCCATCAGGTCTGCATTTTTTTTTATGGGCGTATCTAATATTTCGCCCATAGTAAGGCTATTACTCTAGTATAATTCATATAACTCAAGAACAATGTGTACGATTGATTCACCAAAAGATGCGGACTAAAAATATCTTCAATCCACTCACACTTTGGATGTGCTCAAAAGTTTGGAGTTATGTATTTCAAAATTAGTGACCGAAAAAATTTTTCATTGAACAAAAATAGGTGGACTAGATGGAATTTGACGAGCTAAACAAGAATCACTTTTTTACTATCACGTACTAATATCACCACTTCATTTAGCGGTCACACTATAAAATTCGAGAATGGTTTGTCCAATTTAGATTATAACTCAAGAACAGTTAGCATGATTGTGATAAATGATATGCCAAAAGTTGCAGAAGAAAAGTATAATTTTTAAAATGGAAAATTTTGTTGAGATAGATGAAATAACTTTCAAACTATAAAACAAGACGATTTCGTCTCACTGTGCAATCCGAAGGATGTAGTTTTAATTATATATCTCTTTTGAACTAAAATTATATTATTTAATGATTAACTGTCATGGTCAAAAGCAGATAATATTAATTTTGTTTAATCACAACAAGATAAGAATTAATATTAACTCAGTCATGGACAATAAGTTTTAAAACAATAATAATTATCGTTTTTTGTTTTTTTAAGAACTACAGATTAGTATTAATTATTAAAAAACTCTTGGCAGCATTTTCGATTGAGGAATATCTAAACAATAACTTATGAGTATGAGTATATTATTTACTAATGGCTATTTTGTTTCTTTTATAAACTCAAACAAATATTTAATTGCCTATCAACAAAAAATCACATTTAGCCAGTTATACAAAATATTAATAAAAGGTCATTCAAGTCACGTGCCTTCAAAAGGTTTGAAAGAAAGTGTACATTAAATGCCGGTAGTTAATTTTTTTTTTGTTATTTCTTTTATACGTAAAATTTTAGTGAATTTCATATCTTGGCTTTAAACGACTTTTGAATACCGTATGAGTTAAAAAAAGTGTATACTTATTAATTTGGAAATCTGATATAAAACAATATAAATAAAGTGCCTATCAATGTATAATAATTCTGAGAATAACCAAATAACAGATTTTCTGTAATGTATATGAAATTTTAAAACCTTAATTAAACTTGTTATCATAGTTTACAAAGGGACAAAAAATAATAAAAATCTTTTAATGATAGCAGAAAAATAAAAAAAATTCAAATTAATTACCGATATTTGTTTATATTTATGTATGTGTAAATTAATATTATTTTTAATAATTTGTGTCACAAAATCCAATTTAAAGAAGGCTACAATTAATATAAAATATTGTCTCATGTCCCTAGAGGGAAAAGAACTAACAAAATACATGTTACGGGATTGGTCCAAAGTGATAGTGATAGGGACTGGTTCTAGTTCTAACACTTTGTATGAGTGAACCTGTCACTTTAACATGGCGCTGGCCTAGGAGGGAGAAATTCACCATTTTTAACCAGTTTTGGGACAGGTCACAGAACTAAAACAAAAGGGCATATTAAGTATTAACAAATATAATGCAATTTTGGAAATTGTTTTATACACAAATATTTTAATTTTATATTTTTTTGTTAACGTCGATGGCAGCACCCCGAATCAAACCCAGGTTACTTTTACTTATCTCATGTTTTATATTCATACACCCTTATGATTCAGCCGCAGACTGGTTCTCAACTGGAACTTTGGTGGCTGATAGGTGTCAATTGGTACACAACTGGTACTGAAGGATCGGTACTATTGCACCAATTGCCAAAACATGTAGGTGCTTAGAATAAAGGTTTCATTTATTTTTGAAAAACTTTTCAGGGGAGCCAAAACATATTTTTTGTTAAATACAAAATTATGGTATAATCATCTTAATATCGAAACTAAGAAAGGTGTTTGAAAATATGTATATTAAAATTGAAAGTGGGCGACCTGAAAGCTTTTATAAGGTACAATAAAAATTTAAAAAATTAAACCTAGGATTTTTCGTTAGCGCACTGACGATTTTCAACTCTTAAAATATAAACAAAAATATATAACAAGTTAATATTTAGTTGCCTAACCATGGATTTTAAACACTTCTGAAAATCTATTAGGGATTGAATTATATGAAAAGTATGCCGAATGCTATACTGCCGATATTACGTTTTAAAATCATCTTCATCCACAATTCGCTTTTACAAATCAGTATTTATGATAAAATCTTTCGCCTATGGGATGCCGAACACTGACACTTCCATCTCCTCAGAAATTTTTCTATTGCTGTGGAATGAACTCCAGCAAAATTAAGAAGTGTTTTCGATTTTTCCCGACTCTGGGAACAACTTTTGCTGACAGAAGAAAATATGTATTTCCTATACGCAAAGAAAAAATATGGTATGACCATAAACTAAGAGCAACAAACTATGCAATATATGATTCCAGGTTACAATAAGTATATTTGTACGTAGTCATTATTATGATTCCAATTTTTAATTTATTAGTAAGGTTTATAACCTTGTTAATAACTTTTAGTAAGTTTTATAACCTTTTCTTAAGTATTGCTTTCAATTTCATCATGTTTTTATCATTTAATAATTCCATTTTATCATATATATAAAATAATTTCATCATATATATAATTCCATTTTATCATATATATTATTCCATTCTATCATATATATGAACTAATTCCATCATAAGTATAATTCCATTTTATCATATATATAATCCCATGTTATCATATATATGATCCCATATTTTCATATTTATATTCATTTGTACCACGATATGTGTAACATTCATCATACTGAATAAAAGCAAAACTTGTCAATTTATATTTGTTCATATATAAACTAAATGAGAATTATAACTACTGGACTGATACACAAAAATGTGTATTCAAAAGGCATTAAAAGTTAATGGCTTAATGGTTGTAGAATTAATCAAATTTGTAAAATTAAATGAATGGTTATGTAATTAACTAAATTGTTGTAGAATTGACTAAATGATTGGATTTATTCATAAATATGATTTCATATAAATATATTTAAATACATATTATAATTCAGTGAACCCTATTAAAATTTTTATTGTGGGTAATCATTAAATGATTAAACAGAATCATAAACGTTGCTATCATGAACACAGTATATTTAAATTAATGAAAAACGACTATATAATCATTGAATAGTTGTGGTGATCATGCTGTAACCATGTTTTTTTTCTGAGTGTAGAGTTAATCATTTTTTTAAAGGCTATTAAGTATTTACCAAAATGTAATGTTCAATTCAAATTCATTAACTCAAATACAAAAAGTGTTTGGATGTAGGGTATACAAAACCTGTTAAAAAATCCAAATGTTTGTTGTGCAACTAGCAGGTATTAATAACACAAAAATAAAACTAATAAAAACATTAACAAATTTTGTTTATTTATGCTCATGTGTACATGTTGTTATCGTTTTATTGGCGCCAAATATAAGACATTCAAAATATGTACTTAGCCATATTAGTCTGACGTTCTGGAAACTAAAAAAAGGTTTAAACTCAAATTGCATACATTTTAATTATAATAAAATTTTATCAAACTGTGTTTAACAGTCTACTACACCATACACACATACTTATAAATTTTTGGAATAAAGACAAAAATGCACATCGCTTGAAAAGTTTTTTATGTTTTGGGGCTTTTGTTGAAGGTTAAAGATTCAATTGGAGAACATGGAATATATACATATGTAGTATGTATACATACATAGTATATTTGTGTATGTAATTGTAGAATGACAGTAATTCTTTATTTTAGTGGATAAAATAATATATCGATTAGATTTGAACATTTTCAATTACAATATTTAAAATTTGTCAACTGCAATTGAAAAATTTAAATTACAATTACATGTAAATTAATTAAAAATGTAGTTGACATCCCCCAAACCTGATATCGACAATGATGAACACTATTTGAAATGTATGCTTTAATCGTAACTATTACTATTTTATTTGATTCTAATTTATGTGTAAAATGGATGATTAAAATCTTGTATTCAAAAAATATGCATTTGCATGTTTTTTCCTGTGCGTTAAATGAATCTATCGATAAAATATTTATCCGTTTCACTACAAGTAAGGAATTTGGACACCGATTTGTAATGTATATTGTTTTATAATTCTCCCTTTATGGTATATTTTTGCATATAATGTTTTTGGAGTACCCAGAAAAAACTTGGTAATGACATATAGTTACAGATGCAATTACTTTTCAATGACAACACAATACTGTTTGCATTACATGAAAGTAGATTTGTAACTACATACTTTAAACCTGATATGTAATCAATTACTTAAGATCAGATTTTTGGAAATGTTACTTTTTATCAATCTTTTCATTTAAATTATAAAAATTATATATTTTAAATGTAGGTAAAGCATGAAAATACATTAATTACTGGTTTTTCGAACGAAAATTTCATTTCGACAATTCAGATTCAAATTATAATCAAATTTAAGGATTGTAAAGTATTAGGGTATTCACTCGAATATTGTTTGTTCGATTAATCGACAAATTAAATTAAAATAATTGTACGATTAAATTAAAATCAAGAATTTCGGGTAAAAATTTATTCGAGTAAATTATGCCGATTAATCGAATAATTCGATTTTAAAAATTTCCCTTCATTATAGTATTTAAGATGTTTTAATTTATTTTATTTTTTTTTTAATTTGCTTAAAAAAGCCACTGTTGAAAATATTTAGAACATTTAGAATATAATTGTGGCGTCCTAATTTGGAATTAAAAAAAATATGTATTTGGTGAAAAGGACGTTTTTCAAGATTAAAAGTCATACAAATGTATAAATGTCACTTTAAAAATTTAAATAATCTAATATAAGAAGTGCGATCGAAAACACACGTTTTGCTACATAAGTTTTTTCCGAAGAAATATCTATATTTTTTTTTTTTTTGATCTAGTTATCTTTGAAAAATATGTCAGTTATAATTTTTAATGACAGCCATGTAGATTTGTTGTGAGTTTGATCAAAATGAGTGACAAAAAGATGTACGTGGTACTAATTATTAAAAATTTTTAAAAATTAAAATTGATACTAAAAATAATTCGCCAAAGAATTAAATGTATGCCTCCAAGGACATTAAACAATATCAGGAGAATTTGACCATTAATAGGAAACCTGGTTCGGGAAGGAAAAAGGTCCACATTGGCCAAGAAAATTGACAGCATATTGAAAAGAACTCCAAACACATTTGGTTGAAAAGCAGCCCGGTTAGCTCAGTGCTGAGACTATTTCGTGCGAAAAGTTAAAGTTAATGCGGAGTTTAAAACATATAAAGTTCAAAAAGTTTCAGACTGGAATGCTGCAAAAAATTTAGAAGCTAAGAATTGGGCACAGAAATTAAAATCAAATTTCATACAAAAATACTCATATTGTATAAAGAATGACGAAACGTATGTACTGGCAGGTTCAAAATTTTCATATTGCTGATGCTTAAGGATATGTTGAAGATAAGTTTAGGACAGTAAAGCTGACGAAATTTCTCAAAGAATTCCCGATTTGGCAAGATTTATACAGTTGCGCAAAAGGAGCAAGTCATTTTTTACATTCGGCTCTATAAACACCGAAAAATACATCAATGTTTGCAAATAAATCTTCTTTCTTTCATAAGAGAGCACAATGTGTCCACATATTTTTGGCCCTACTTGGCATCATTTCACTACGTAAGAGTGCTCTGGAGTGCTACCAAAACAAAAACATAGTTTTTGTACCAAGAGAGGTCAATCCTCTAAATTGCCCGGAGCTAAGACCAGTGAAGAGATATTGGGCTTTTGTGAAAAGAGAATAGAAGAGGACAAAATAGGTGTCCCAAAATATCGAAGATTTTAAAAGAAGATGGGCAGACTGTTCCAAAAATGTGACTGAAACAATTACCAAATCTCTAATGGAAGGGTTACCAAAAAAAGGCCTACGAGTTCATAAGTAGTGGTTAAGAGTATAAAAATTATATTTCCCTGTGATCTGCACTAAAATATCAATTATAATAAAAAGATTCACTTTTTACATTAACTGTTTTATAAAAAACAAATTTTCAACTTGATTTTGGAATAAGGATATACCAAAAGATTATCAGTCTGATGTAGAGAATATGATGTAGAGAATATAAAGTAATCTTATACTTTATGTTAAGAATCGCTGAGCTTCTTTATCCAAAATAATTCAGGACTATTTATTTAATTAGCAAAGAATTTATAAAATATAGAGAAACAATCAATTTAATTAAAAATTTTTTTGAAAAGATATAGTTTTGGAAAGATTATTTCAGAAGAGTTAATTAACTCTTTCTTGTAAATGAAGTGAATGCAGGCATATTTTTAATTTTTTTGTTTTCTTTTTTAATAAAATACTAAGATTATATAGAATACTTGTTTTATTTCTTAATAAAAATTTAAAGAACGAGTAAAATTTTAAGGTATGCAAGTCGAGTAAAATTAATACTCTATAAAGTATATCAGGTTTTTATTTTTCCATATTTCAGTACTTATTTGTAACCGATAATATAATTAGTTACTATTCATTTTGCTAATAATTACTTCTGTAATACTTTGAAGTAATTAGTTGTTATAATGCTATCTAAGTAATGACTTTCTGAAATGACTACCTGTAATAATAACGAGTAAGTAGTCTAATGACATCACCGTGTTAAAATAATGAGTTATTCATCTAATGTGTAAGTAGTGAAGAGCCTTATTAACTTATTACATGGCAAGCATATAGCATATGCTGTTATTTTTAGAGCATATTTGACATTTAGGGGGATCTTAAACTAATTTTTTATACAAAAATTATTTCCAGTAAAAAAATTGAGCTATCTTCGAAGCATTGGAGATAAATATATCATTTCTGCCTTAGTTACAAAAACGTGTTTATATAGAAGCAATAAGGTGAGAGAATAAACGGTAAATTTTAAGCGAGTGAATTTTAGCAATAATTCTAACAAAAAAACATGATTCCAAACTAGCTTCTGACATATATTTATTTGCTTACCTCTTAAATGGTAAGGTAGACCGTCAATAATTTACGCTATTGCATTCTTGGAATCAATATGCAATTAAATGAATGAAATGAAATAACTCCCAGCAAAAAATGAAATAATAAATAATAAAAATATATGCATAACTGTTGATTTTATTCACAAACGTATTAAGATACTCATTTACAAATAACATAGAAAAATTAGAAAAATAAAAAAATGAGTTTGTGTTTTGTTTAATATTTCTGTGTTATTTGTAAATAAGTATTTTCATTAATTTGCGAATAAAATTTATAAAGTAAATTAAAATCAATGCATAAATAAAATTTAAGAATTGTTTTTAATGGATTTTTATGATTTTTTACAAAAATTATTTTTTGTAGTTTCGTATAAAATTTATTTTTTTTTTTTTTTCAAAAAACAGGCTGATGTCTCCATAATTGTTGATTGTATTAAAAAGCAATGTAACAATGACTTCAAGACAATTTTAAGTAGAATTGATATTTTATTTCATAAAATCGTAAAAGTAATTTACGAGATATGCTTCAATATGTAGTGCAACCTGCTTAATTTTACAAATCGCTATTTATCGCGAGAACTAGAGTCAAACGTTTATAAAAAAATATATACGCTACTTCGTTAGAGTATATATTTTTTTTATAAAAACCATACTATATTCTTAATTCAAATTGTGTTTTATTAAGTTTGCTAGTAATGCGCTTCGCTACCCCATTGTATTGATATAAAATAAGAGCAAAGAATAAAATTTAAATACAGACAGACTAACAAGCACAGATTCACTTGTATATACATAGCATTTAACCCGATCATGAAGTATTCCGACATACCCCATATAAAAACGTTAGTTTTTTAATTTAGAAAAGTGAAAAAACCCGTCAAATTAAACTATGATTCCTAACTACCATGAACAGTTATAATATTAATGTTCTGTCGGTATTAAGAACAATAAACTTTTTAAATATTTAAGTTACTAATTTCTTACATCTTAAACGTTCCAAGGTTTAAAAACTACCAAATTATTTCTATTATTATATTATGGTAGATAATAATGTACTAATAGCGCTTGTAGATTCTCAACATAGAACCACACATCTTTAATTTCATGTTTGAAAGTTAATTATTATTACAAAAAAATTAAAGAGTAATATTATAATAACGAAAAGTACTCTCTTATGGATTCTCATTCACTTAGGACAATATATCTTTAATTTAATTATTTTAGCTTAAATATTATATAAAATTCAAAAAGTACCATTGGAAGACAAAAAGTACCACAAAGTTCCCCCTTTCGAATTCTTAACAACATAGCGCCATGTATCTTTAATTTCATGTTTCTAGGTTCAATATTGTAGAAAATTTAAAAAGTACCATTAGAAGAATGAAAAAGTAACACAAAGTCCCCTTTTATGGATTCTCATTCACTTTGGATCATATTAGTGTTTTCAAAAACCGGTTTCGAATACGGTTTTATGTAAAAAAACCGGTTAACCGGTTTTTATTAAATAATTAAAAATTTATAGAAAAATTTTATAATTTTTTATTTTTTCATAACATTTGTTATTAAAAAAGACTGAATTCTTATATAAAAAAAATAATATTACTATATTTTTTAAAAGTAATATTTTTTATAAATAAGAATTAGTATTGATTTCAATTAATTTTTTTTTAAATATTTACTAAACTGGAAATCAAAAATATATGTTCAATTTTAGTGGAGGTTGGACAAATTTTCAAAAGGCAATAATATAACTTTTCCAATTTTTCTGTTCTTTTGTTGCATTTGTCCAGGTATAAAAAGTCGTCATATAACGAAGAATGCGTTTATAGGTCTTTTTTCGGTTGTGAATGCTATTTATGGTGTAACTTAAATCAGAAATTAAGCAATTCGAATTTTCTGAATTCAAACTTGAATCATTATATAAATCAACAGCGAATTTCTTAGTTTCTGTTTTTGTGGAGTATTTCAGAACATTATCACTACATCGGAATTTTGTTTTTTGTTTTTGAATACACTATGCTATTTTTTTTTTTTCTCTAAATTTTTTATTAGTGATAAATAAAATATTGAAAATTAATTCGTAACTTAAAAAAACATTTTAGTTATTCTTTTATTTCATGTCTTTTTTTTACAAAAATATATTAATTTTTATTAGAAAACGTGTCCGATGCTTTAACAATTTAATAGCTTATGGAGGCAAAGGGATAAATGGCCTTTTTGGTAAATTAATTTGTGAAATATTTTAAATACTCGAATAATTAATTTGGTTTGGATTTATGTACATCACCAATTTCCTATTTTGTTTTTAATTAATTATTTTTTTCATATTTTTTTAATTATTTAAAAAAAAACCTTCTTAGTCTATCTACTGACCACCGGACGTAATCATAATGAAAGGAAATGGGATGAATTAATGCCTGAATTCTGTATTTTAATATATAAAGCGTTATATCTTTGAAAAACGGGAATTTTACACCAATTTAAATCAACGAATTGCATTGCTACACATTTTTTTAAAAAAAAGGAACAGTGATTAGGAAATTATTGCTAATGCAATTAATTCATTAAACACAACACTCACACATTCCACTTTGCAGATGGAGTTATTAGCACTTTTTCATTAGTGGCAAATAACAAACATTTTCAATATTGATGGAAGCTTATTGAATATTTTATTACGGATCTATTTAAACTGTATGCACGTTTACTAATATTTTATTAATAAATATATGCACTTTTATTAGATCCTATAACAAGTAGAAGAATGCAATGAAGAATTATATGGAAGATAGGCGGATTACATCCACTTTTAATTTTCATGATTACATTGATCCTTGAATTGTTTATATAAAATGTCAATGGCTTTCGTTTAAGAAATATCGGCGGAAAAGTATCAACTAGACATACGGCGGACACTAGTTTTTCTAGTATTTGGCCAGATAGTAGCTAGGTATTTTGGATGGTGAGTATAAAAACATATGAACTTTTTTGGCCTTATCAACAAACAAAGTGCAAGTCCATTTGGTCTTACTTTTTATAAGCTAAAAGAACGTTGATGTTTTGTTCGCATAACTATATTTACTGTACAAATTTTCATCGAAATATATTTTATGCAACATAACAGTTGCATTTAAAACTGTATTCTAATAACTTTTCAAAATTATGCTATAAATGCATACAATTTGCGGAAAAAATAATATATTTCTAAAAATTTGTTTTATCAAACTGTTAAAGTAGGTTCTTACCAACAATAAAATTTTCCTATTTTATACAGTTTTATTAAATGTTTATGAAACAAAAAAGTGATTATGAATAATAAATTTTCAAAATTTCTTATTAAACTTTTATAAATTGTTCAAATTGATTATGAATAAGGCTGTAAGTATTTAAAAAGATTATATCAACCCAATATTATGCCAAATTAATGTTAGGAATATTGTTTTTAATACTATTGGTGCAGCATAATTTTTATTAAATATCAAATATTTATAATACTTAATACACTACATAAATAATATTTTCCTAACATTTGGCACTGCATCATTTAAATACAAACTTTTGTTATATTTCATTTATAACGCATATTTGGTTAATATAATTTTCGTAAATATTGTATGTATATTTATTTTTTAATAGTTGTGTACCAAAGTATATAAAATAGTCCGACTCTCATTTAGTAATATTTCTCTCCCTCATATTCGGGTGCTGTGTGCAGGGTTGTCAGATTTTTTTGAGCCTCTGTCGTCAAATTGTTAATCAGAAATCGCCAAAAATCGCCAAAATTAAATTTTATATATTAAAAAAAAAACTAAAAACAACTAAAATATTTAGTGCTTCAAATTTTAGTCAATGATAATTTCAGTAGCTAATAATATTTTGAATAAAAAATATTAATTTCACTGCACTTTTCTGACTTACATAGCTCAATTTTAGGTCAACAATTTTAAACATTTATTGAAATTTATTATATTTTTTAACAGAATAATTCTAAAATTATATAATGAACATTTGTCCTATTAATCTTATACAATGTTTTGAAGAATTAATTCATTCATGAACGTTTTCTTTTCACTATGGCCCAAAAATATTAATATTCATATTTGAAAGATGATGGAAAAAATTGTCAAACATTTATGGAAGATATTTCAAAATTTTTATTTTCTTATAAATTCATAAACAGCAACTGATTTCGTAGACGAGAGAGGTAAAGTGAATGTAAATGTTTAGTATTCCCTTCTCTTCTCTCTCCTACGAATTCAAAATTGCAGCAGGAAAAAATGCTGTGTGTGATTCCCGACTTAAATCAGGGGTTTTTACCCCTGAGACGAATAACGGTATCGGTAACGGTATCGGTATTCAATTTATTTTTATTTCGGTAACGGTATCGATAACGGTATTTTAAATTATATCGGTATCGGCATACCATTACCGAAACAAAAATACCGGTAAATACCGTTATTATTAAAAAAAACTGGAAAAATCTTAAAAAAAGTTAAATTTTTAAATAATTTTTAATTAAATTTCGCGAAAAAATTATTAAATTACATATTTGTATACTTAATTTAATAAATTTTTACATTTAATTTAATAATTTTCTCTTGAAATGTTTAAAATATGAATATTTTTCGTTGGAGAACTTCATAACATTTTTAAATTGCTTGTTTAAAGACAAATTGGTATAATTTTTTGCAGTACAGTGAAATTAAAAATTTGGACACATTTTGTATTTACCACAGATTTTAATAAAGACAAAAATCGTTCAATTATTTTGCAAAAAAATTTTAAAAAAATGCTAATTTTATTATAAAGTAGCACAAAAAAACAGAATACCATGAAAAGGAATTTTGGAGGAGAGATTTTGTAGAGGAGAAATAGTGCTCTATCGCTCTGGTATCGCGATGAAAAAATAAATTTAAAAAATTGTTATTTTACTGATTTTTAAAATTAAATGAATTCTGACTTATATATTATGAAACACGTTTTTGGATATTCGCAAAATCGTTATTCATACATACATATGTCAGACATGTATCAAAAAATTTCGTATTTGAGCCAGAAAATGAAAGACATTATACAAATTTAAACATTTTTATACAAGCTTCGAAACACGATATTAATGAATTTATTAATAATGTAGAGTTTGAGGTAATTTAAATGTTAGTTCAAATGGTATAAAATTGTCTGTAGATTCAATAGGCTGTTCCATATTGAAACGTACTACTTACTTAAATAGTGAAAGTGATCGAATAAAATATTTGCGAAAAATGTCAACTTCTTATAATAATTGGAACATAATGCTATAAGGTCTGACATGACTATCTTTTTTTCTTAGCATTCTAAATGTTTTTTCAAAATTTCTAGAGATTTCAATAATTTTAAGTTTATTTCTTGCTGCTTCTTAGTACTGACACGATGTTTGTTTGAATCCATACCTAAGATTCATTCTATACAAGAAATTCAAAGAGTAATGAAATTATATGAATACATAGTTCCCAGCTGGATTTAGCATATTATATTACAATCGTTAAACAAATTTCGCAAATATATTACCTATTGTTGAAATTCGTGCAGTTTTCTTTCACTTAACTGCTTTTAAAATTTCCGGAAATCACGGACAAAAGTTACCTCAGAGAAAGACATGAAAAATCGCAAATTTCCCGAGAAATCTTGGTATTTATTCTTCAAAGATAGAAGAACATTTGTCGGTCTTTTGGAGACTACAGGACTAAGGAAAGAATCATCATAAAAGGAAATATCAAAAACCTATCAATACTTTCAATAGTATGTTCAAATGATAAATAATTGAGATCATATTTATAAATAAAGCATTTCTGTGTTCGCAGTAAGACTTTTTATCAAATAAAATTCGCATTAAGTTTAAGACATTGAAACTTCTATAAAAATATATTTATCGCAAACTATATAACAAAAAAGTGAACAATAAATGTCCTCTTTAAAACAATATTCTATTAATATTACATTATTATTAAGAATAATATTATGTTGAAAATTTGTATTTTTAAAATACCGAAACTAAAATACCGGTATATACCGGTACAGAGGGAAACGGTATTTGAGTACCAGTATTTTTAACAAAATAATAATTTCGGTATCGGTATTAGTTACGGTAACCAACTTTAAACGGTATTTAATCGGTATCGGTATTCATAACGGTATCAGTTTCCAACATTGATCAAATGTTACTCCTAGATAATTCTTAATCCAAAAATAAATTAATACTTAAAGATAAAAATTAATAGCATATTCTCAATTTGATACCTAATGCATTTGATAAATCAGACTATATTTAGAAATTGTTAAAACATTTGGTTTCACTTAATTATAAATTTAAGACAAAACCTTTGTATTTAAAAATGGATTTTAAAATTGCAATTAAATGTCTTATTCCAAGGACGAAATATCATTAAACTGTTTTTACAATTTGCAAAAATTACCAGAATGAGAATAATAATCATGCACAAACAATTGTTTTAAAATTTTTACTCTATATTTTTTGCAAATTTGCAACATTATTTTATAAGTATGGAGAAATTAATATACATACGTGTGTTATCTGTTTAAAGAAATTATTTTAATTTTATGTTCAAGCAAAAGATCTTAGCGACCACCTAACAATCTTTGTATGGACGCCTTGTTGAGAACCGCGGACCCCCATTTGAGAACCGCCGTTTTGAATAGAAAAATACTAAAAATAAACGTTGGCTAGTAAGAAAACGTAATAGTTTCACTATGCGAATACCTATTTAATGAAATTTTAAAAATTAGCCAAATAAATCGCCACCTTGTTATAAATCACCAAAAAATTCGCCACGTTTGGCGAAAAATCGCCACATCTGACAGCCCTGGCTGTGTGCATTCCCAGCTGACCACAAACTTCGTTAATGATATGCCATTCGAATATTTCGCGAACATTTCTCTGACAAAACATTCGAGAACGACTATCGTTGGCGACCCGAAAACGAATTTATTCGATACTGATTTTACTAATCACTTGTGTTTATTATCATTAGCAATAGTTCGAAAACGATAGTTTTTTATTTTGTTTCATTTCCATCATGTTCCCAATCTAAAACTAAAAGTTGATTTTATTTCTAAAGTTACTTATGTCTTATTTCATACATCACAATATATCAAATATTAAAAAAATTGTTTACATAATAATAAAATATATTGCAAACATAATTTGTATAATAAACAATAAAATTAATAAAGCCATATAACAAAATTTAAATTTCGCCCAGAGTATAGTCATCAATGCCTTTTCTCCCAATATTTTTAATTTTTCTGTTGTTTAAATCCCCTTCTTTTAACGCAAACATTTTCTGAATAAACTTGAAGGAAAATATTACAAATCTATGTACATATTTAGACAAATAGAAACATTACTTACCATTTTTCTTAAAATTTTATCATATTGCTTTTTATTAAACACATCCGAAAATATTACTTAACTTAAATGTTAAAGCGCAATATTTTACAACAGACTACTATGAACTTTGACTCAAGAATGACAATACATTCTCATTGTTTTTATTGTTTTGCATGCAAAAACAAGAAAATAAGTTGCTTTTATATTTACATAAGAATTTTTCGAGAAATTTAAGAGGCTATACAAATTCTCGAAACATTTGGTTTCGATATTTTATTTAGAAAAGTTGAATATAGCGATATCAATATTTTTAGATTCTCTAAAATTATGCGAATGTTTACTATCGAGAAATTATCGAGGAAAGTTCGAAGTTACGAACATTCGTAATTAATATAATTCTCGATATTTTGTCGAATATATTTGCTTCGAGAATTCTTCGCTTTTAACGAATATTCGCTAATAACGAAACTCAGGTCAGGCGGGTAAGGAGAAAACTAATACAAAGAACAAAACAGAAATTTTACCTACCCGCCTGACCTGAGTTTCGTTATTAGCGAATATTCGTTAAAAGCGAATAATGCAAAACAATAAAAACAATGAGAATGTATTGTCATTCTTGAGTCAAAGTTCATAGTAGTCTGTTGTAAAATATTGCGCTTTAACATTTAAGTTAAGTAATATTTTCGGATGTGCTTAATAAAAAGCAATATGATAAAATTTTAAGAAAAATGGTAAGTAATGTTTCTATTTGTCTAAATATGTACATAGATTTGTAATATAGCATACATATTTATTTATCTATCTAATATATTTTCCTTCAAGTTTATTCAGAAAATGTTTGCGTTAAAAGAAGGGGATTTGAACAACAGAAAAATTTAAAATATTGGGAGAAAAGGCATTGATGACTCTACTCTGGGCGAAATTTAAATTTTGTTATATGGCTTTACTAATTTTATTGTTTATTATACAAATTATGTTTGCAATATATTTTATTATTATGTAAACAATTTTTTTAATATTTGATATATTGTGATGTATGAAGTAAGACATAAGTAACTTTAGAAATAAAATCAACTTTTAGTTTTAGATTGGGAACATGATGGAAATGAAACAAAATAAAAAACTATCGTTTTCGAACTATTGCTAATGATAATAAACACAAGTGATTAGTAAAATCAGTATCGAATAATTTTCATCAGTTTTTGATATCGAAAACGAATCACTAACGAATATTTTTACGTTTCGCTATTGATATCGCTAAAGGTTCACTATTAATACGAAAGGCGAACCTTCGAGATCGAAAGATTTGCTGCCACAAAGTGAGCGACGGGTGAGCTCACGCAGCTCGTTTTCGGGTCGCCAACGATAGTCGTTCTCGAATGTTTTGTCAGAGAAATGTTCGCGAAATATTCGAATGGCATATCATTAACGAAGTTCGTGGTCAGCTGGGTACAAATGTTTGAATTTTTAAGGACTTTTATATTTCTTTACACAATCACACACTACATTATAATTATTTAACATCTTTATTTAACACCGTTAGCCCACTTTTATTTTAAAATTTTGTCCAATTCGTACAAAACACAAAATATTTTTTTTATTCATTTCTGACAATTCGTTTTAGAAATTAAAATGTACAAGAGTTTCAATTTTTATACCCTAAACCACCATAGGTAGGTGTTTGCGCTGATGCACAGTGGGGTCAAACGCAAATTTTTTGGTAATAAATCTGTATCTCCTAAACTACTGGTTGGATTAAATTGAAATGTATGGAAGAGTTGCAGAGGAGGACCTAAGCTTTGAGAAAAATCATCCTGTAGTCACCCTGTGATAACACAAGAAAATCTACAGGGTGTCAAAATTGACTACCTCGAGTATGTAAAAGTTTAAAAAAATCGTAACTTATACAAATGAAGTCCGATTTCAAAGATTTTTATATTTCTGTAAAGTGTTTGGCAAGATAAAGAAAAAGTAAGCTTACTCGCTCAAGTTATCTCTTACAGTCAAAAAGATATTTGGATTTGAATTTGGATTATCTCAATGCGTCTAGATCTGAAAAATATTCAAAGTCAGCACTCTGAAATTGGTATGAAAAATTTTTATTAGTTCTTGGAAAATAGGTGGAGTTTTGCTTTACAAAACATTATTTTTTTAGTTTTTATATATTTTTTATTTTTGAAAAATTGCCAAAAATCGGGTTTTAAAGGTTTTTTAATGATTTTTGCAGAAATGAAAGATCAAAATATATTTTGTACACTGCATAAGAAATAGTGGCGAAAATATTATGCAAATATGCTTTTATTTGCAATTAAAAAAAGTAATTTCAAAAATTGACTTTTTTCATGAAATCTGCTCTCCTGCATTCGTTTTTGGCCGGGCGGGAAGCAATTTAGTGTCAAATCTTTCTAAATTAATTTTTTTTGTGAAATGTCGTTAAAAAATTTAAAAAAGCTCGCGTGACATTTTTTTTATTAATCGATAAAAAATTTTACTTTTTCCAAAATCCACCATTTTTGACCAATGCCTGATGTAGGGTGCAAGCCTAAATCAGTTCAAAATTTCTACATTAGCCATTTGTGAAACCTTGTCTTTTGAAATATGTAAAGAAAATTTTTTTTCTTAAACGGAACTTTGAGTAAAAAGTGAAAGAATTTTACTAAATTTTTGCCAAAAATAGCCATTTTTCATACCAATTTCAGAGTGCTGACTTTGAATATTTTTCACATCTAGGCGCATTGAGATAATCCAAAAATTCTTTCAGTATGTTATTTTGAAATATATAGCAAATGATACCATATTTTTAAAAATTTGTTACTTCATATACCTCAGGACTTATTCCCGAAAAACGAAAGAAAGTCGAGCCAAAAATTCAAAAATTCAAAATTCAAGTGGAAATATCTTTTTAACTGTAAGAGATAACTTAGGTGAGTTAGCTTATTTTTTCTTTATCTTGTCAAGCACTTTACAGAAATATAAAAATCTTTGAAATCGGTCTTCATTTGTATAAGTTACGATTTTTTTAAACTTTTACATACTCGAGGTAGTCAATTTTGACACCCTGTAGATTTTCTTGTGTTATCACAGGGTGACTACAGGATGATTTTCCTCAAAGCTTAGGTCCGTCCTCCTCTGCAACTCTGCCATACATTTCAATTTAATCCAGTTTAGGAGATACAGATTTATTACCAAAACTTTTGCGTTTGACCCCACTGTGTGATGTTTGAAACACATAGATTCCATACACAATGGTGTAGGATATCATATGGTTAGGCTTGACCGACTATGCTTTTCTTTCTCGTTAGTATTGAAAATTCAAACAAATTAAATTTTAAAACCTTTTTATAGAACTCTGTTGAATGGGTTAAATAAAAAAGTACCAATACAATTAAATTTTTGTTACTAACGCATTCTTAGAGTTAGGTATTTTTTAACTAACACACTCTTAGAGTTAGGTACTCCTGCTAAAGAGTCGGACTGTTTTTTGACATTTATATTGTTGTTTTTTTTAATTAAAACTAGAAAGAAACTATAGTCGGTCAAGACCGACCATGTGATACCCTACACCATTGTGTATGAGTATAAAAATTCGGGAAGGGGACTTATATTAGGGTCAATTATAGACCAACACTTTTACTAAATGTAACATAAAATATACAAATGCAGAATAATGCGTTGATACTAACATCTATATTCCCGGAAATGGGTTTATATGGGAGCTAGGGTAAATAATAGACCGATTCTCATAGAATGTGGCAATATTGTTTCTACTAATTTCCGGAAGTGGGGTTTATATAAAAGCTATGGGCAATTATGAACCGATCTTCATGAAATTTGCACAAAGATTAACACTTATACAAAATTTCTTTCTACCAAATTTCATTAAAATATTGCCATATGTAAGGCATTTATGACCTCTGAACCCCTATTTCGGAAGAACATTTGTATGGGGGCTAGGAGAAATAATGGACCGATCATAACCAATTTCAATAGGCTTCGTCCTTATGTCAAAATAACTGTTCACAAGGTTTACATGCACAGATAACCAGCCAGACGGACCTGTAGGGTATCAAATGATTGGATTTTACCGACTACATGTTGTTTGCTTATTTCTTCGAATAAGTTTAGCAATATGCCAAAAAAAATTACTTTTTCATTTTCAAGCTATGAATGCCGAATGCCGAATGATTTTTAATTCTTAGGGGGTAGAGTCAGCTACCTTAATATCTAATTAGGGCGTCCCACACTTGTCCTAAAACGGAAATATAGGGTGGCCCTTAAAAATCGGATTTTTTACTTTTTATGAATTTAACGCATTATTTATGTTAACAGCTACAAATTCAATGTTTTTACTAGTCGGATAGTCAGTCTGAGTAGTAGTCTTTCATTTTCGGATATTGTTGAAATAATACACTGAGAAAAACAAAATGGCAACAACAAAACATGGAAGTAAGAAAATACTACTGCTAACATTTAACGCGGCACAAATTGGACTGAATGTTATGCCTTGAAAGTCAACATAGTTGTTGATGACAATAATATCTAAAATTCTGCGGTGGTGCTTGACGATCGCATTTTTCGTTTACGAGAAAATTTGGAAAATGTTAAAAAAAAAAATCTAAAAAATTCAAAAAATTTCGTTTTTTTCCACCTTCATTCATATATAACTTTTGAAGTAGGAATGTAATCTTCAAGCGCCACCGCAGAATTTTAGATATTATTGTCACCAATAACTATGTTGACTTTCAATGCATAACATTAAGTCCAATTTGTGCCGTACAAAAAACAATAAAGCCTATTTTCGGAAAATTTTACTCATTCATTTAAAAAATATAGTGCATATTTAAAAAAACGGGAGTTTATGTTACTGAAATAAATTATACAGTAGCAATAAAGATCGTACACAATACTTTTTATTTAAAACCCCATAAAGTATATATATACTAAAAACACAGGGTGTCCGTTGTAGCTTAATTTCATACTTTTCTGTTATATCTCTCTTAAAAAAAACCATGTACTATAACAACATTTTCATGGGTCGATATAAACTTGGAAACAAAAAATGGGCGTGGGCCTTTTACCGCCCACCTCCCATATAAGGTGAAAGGTCAAAGAAATTTTGTGCAAATACTTCATGGACAAATGTAAACACGGAAACAAAAATAGGCGTGGTTCGCCCACTTTACCCCCCACCTCTAATACAACATTCGAGCTTGTTTACACTTGTAATGTTATTGTTTTTTGTTGTTTTTCTTTTATCACTGTTTTTGTTTAAAACATTTTTTACTGATTTCCGGTTATTTTTAAACCGATTTTCAAAAAAAAGTACAAATTATTGCCGCTAGATGGTGCACAATTAATTTTTTATTAAAATTGCATCAAAATATTTGCAAATATTATGTGTTCATATGTTCAGCAAAAATACACGTCAAAGGATTTTGTAAATAACGGAATAATGAAAAAGTCGCAGAATCAAAGTTGCTGCTGAAGCCCTAAAGAACCATTTTCAGCAATAAAAAAAGTTCTTTTTCGCAAAAAGCCGTTTTTGGCATATTGCTAAATAAGTTGTTCAAATTATTAACAAATTCATATCAAAAAACCATCCTATTATATTATTTAAATAACGGATATACGCTCTTTTACTTGATGCATTAAAACTAGCAATATAATACAAATTTTGGCAATATGGGTAAATATTGTAAAAATTTGATATGTTTTCTTTCTAATAATATTTTTTGTAAAGAACCTATGAATGTATGTACTAGAGCCCTGCAAACTATGTTTTAGGTACTTAAAACCATATAAATACTGCGTGTGCGGTTCAACTTTATGAACAAATCTTGCATATTTAATGATAGCGACCAAACAAACCTGCAATCAATGGTGACTGCCCGAAACCAGTTACTGACTGACTACATCAGGGCACCACTAGTTACTTTACTAACTACCTGACTAGTCACTTTAACATGGGGTTGTCCTAGGAGGAAGTGTATTGGCACCCAAGGACAAAAGGTGGCGATATAGTGACTAGTACGAACACGTCAATTAATCGGTATCCTTTTACTGGTTACATAGTGTCAGTCACCTGACAACCGTTTACTAACTACCTGACTAGTCACTTTAACATGGGGATGTCCTAGGAGGAAGTCTCTTGACACCCTAGGACCAAAAAGTGGTTATACAGTGGGTAGTTCGAAAAAGTCAATCTTTAAATTAGTTATTTTCAGAATGTAAAAAAATAAAAGATTTGTTTGCGTATATTTTTTATTTTTTTCTTTTTTTAGTACCCTGCAGTCAATGGTGAAAATTAAAAGATTTTTTTGCGTATATTTTTTAATTTTTTTTTTTTACTAATTTTCTTTTATTTTTTTTTTTTCTTTTTTTTAATTTTTTTTATTTAATAATTCTTTTTATTTTATTTTCATATTATTTTATATTAATCAATTTTAATTTTTTTTTTATATTTTTACATTTTTGTTTATGGCGGCACCCCCGACCCGAACTCACATCCTTAAGTTTTATAGTCATACGCGTTAACCACTCAGCTACAGAGCATTCTTACATACATTGCACTATCTGCTGTTTTAATGAGCATGTTGATTTATTGACCCTTTGTAAGCGTGAGGTGGCTATTGCTTCCACTTTAGTCACCATTTGAAATTCGTTAATTTTACTAGTTACATTGAGTCAGTCACCTAACAAACATTTTAACTAGTCACTATACTAACTACCTGACTAGTCACTTTAACATGGGGATGTCCTAGGAGGAAGTCTATTGACACCCCAGGACCACAAAGTGGCGATATTGTGACTAGTACGAAAAAGTCAATTTATGAATATTTATGAATTTATGAATATCATTGAGTCAGTCACCTGACAAACTTTGTAGTGGGTAGTTCGAAAAAGTCAATTTATGGAAATCTTTTTATCCACAACATTGAGTCAGTTATTCATTATTTAAAATTCAATCATTCCTGTAACACTGATTTATGATAAATTCGAAAACTAACGATTTGTATAAAGCATTTAAAGAACAAAAAACACAAATGTACATTGAACTAAAAAGGTACATAAATACAATGAAAAATTTTATTGTATCAATGAATTTGTGCACTAATTTTGACCCTATGTATAGGTTCATTGAAACAATGTATTGCCATACATTAATATTCAAATTCAATGTTCAAAGTTCATTGATTAAATTTATTCTTACATTGAATCAATGAACACGTTCATTTAATAAAATAAATAGTTCCAGTGAACAGTACATTGATTTCAATGAACTCATATTTTCTCCCAATGAAATTATACATTGAATATGAATTATAATAATAGGTTTGTTCTGTATTTTTGGTTTTTATTTTATTTTAAATTAAATGATTAAATTGTATGATATTGAGTTAATATAAGCAAAAATTAAATATAATTTTCTTAATATAGATGCCATAAATATAATACAGTGTTTATATTACATTTGACTAAAAAAATTTTAATAAACAAAATAAATGTTACAGATGTGATCGTGTTTGCTTTGTCATTTATTATATTAAGTAATTCCTGTTGTCCTCTACATTGCTCAATGATGGTATGGAATATCCTTTAGACGCCACATTGATATGAGAACAGCATTATCCTGAACAAAAAAAGTTAAATAAAATTTTTAAAATTCGTTCAATGGCTTAACACTTTGAAACTAGTTACTTACGAATTGAATCAATCCTCTTGGTTTTGAAATCACGATAATTTTTGAAAACCCGGTATTTGAGGCTAATAACACATTCTATCTATACAAATATAAATTAAATATAATATTTTGAAACTGTTTAAAACGATTAACATTATTAAACTTACGCGTAAGGAAGGCAAGTCTCCAAATTCCTGTTTTTGAGTAATTCATTTAATTTGGTGTATTAAATTATGCTGCACGACTTCTCCTGTGTGAATAAATTTATATTTATGTATTTTAATAATTCGAACGTCCATGCTTTATAACTTATTTACTTTTTAATTATTTTAGTTTTTAACGCAACACTGAATTTTTTTGTTTTTTGTTTAAAACGCGTCATTTCTTATTAAGAGATAAAAGCAAACTGAGTTCTTTTTGTTTTACTTTATTTCCCGTTAGAAAGCATTTATTTCAACATAATTTAATGAAATATTTCATTGGTTTAATGTTTTTGTTCATTGTGTAATGCTTCTTCTTAATTAAATCAATGTATTAGTACATTGAATAACCGAATTCAATGAACAAATACATTAAATCAATTAACTGATTTACTTATTTTATTAAGAAATATATTTAATGACTGGTTTCAATATAATGTTCATAATAGCGTCAATTTGTTCATTGAATTTTAATGAATATTTTCATTGAAGCAATGAATTTGTACGTTAAGTTAATAAATTCTCGGAAAAAATTAATGAATTTCATTTAATGTACTTCATTCATTGAAATTACTTTTTTCAGTGTAGAATAATTGATTTCTTTAATAAATTGAAAATTCTAATTAGTAAGACTGGGTTTGTATTATATAAAATAACTGAGAGGTAATCTATTCCTATTGGACGTATTCCACGTATTTAAATTAAAAACACATTTAATTAATGTAGTACGCATAACATAGAAATATAAAAAAAACATTATTAACAAGGAATCAATAAATTGATATTTGATGTCCTACCATGTATTTATTGCCGTTAGTTAAGTAACCTAACCTGTACTGTCAATGGATGATCTATTTACATTTTTGACGTTTTTGTGACATTTAAAAAAACAATCGCCACCCCCACGCTCACCAAACGGTCAATAAAGTATAAATCGTCACCTCAACGCTTTCTAAAGAGTCAATAAAGTGTGCGATAGCTTAACTATCGCTCACAAAATATGCGAAGTTGGGGTAAAGAAAAAAACGTACACATTTGAATGAGTTAGGCGGGTAGTCACAAATGAACTTTACTGTCTAAAAGCGGGTAAATTGACACCGAAAAAACTTCTGGGTCATTTCTCAATGCTTTGTATGATTTGCTTTTTTTTTTGTTGCCACACCACTTGCAGCACTTGTTTACGACAAATGCTTTGAACGCCTGAATTTGCAGTCGTTCATACACACTACGCACTTGCTTTGCTTCGGGCAGCGAACAGTACGAACAGTGTTTATTGTTGTTTTTGTACATGTTGGGTATATAAACAAACAATTAGATTTGCTTTTCAAATCATCTTACGCAGGGGTTTAGTATGTACCTATGTATATTTATTTCGCTGTATTACTAATTGCATATTGCACAAGTGCTTTTAATGTTTATTTATGTAAAATCAAGTCACAACTATGCATTACATTGTGTCACAAACTGATTGACAAAATTAATATACAACTCTCTTATCGTCTTGAATGTGATTATGAATAGCTTCCCCACATTTTTTTCTTTATCTCTATTATATATTTTAAATTGACTATTTACTTTTATATTTGCGGAAGGTGTACATTTTTGCTTAAATTATGACGTATTTTTATACAAAAGATAAAAAGAACGCAATCCAAATATCTTTATATGGCAAACAATGTGAACCACTAAAATTCCGCAAAGTCAACAATATTATGAAGCCAACACAAAATAAATCATAAAAAATATAGCTTTCAATAGGAATAATAAATAAGAAGATTAAAATAAAGACTAAAAATAGTAAAAAAAAGAGACAAAATTGAATGATTCATTGGGCATTTGTTGCTCGCACCAATATCAGCATAGAAATATTTATTTGGTAACAATTAATTAGTCGTCTCTTCGAATGAATCTGGCTAAAAGTAATTTTTATATGAGGCTGCATGTGTGAGTTTTTAATTTTCGTAAATTAAAAGAAAAAACTGGTTGTATGAATTAGAGACTCTTCACCATGATTTTTGAAAAAGAAAAAAATAAAAATAGATACTATTTTTGGGAGAAAAAAAAATTAAATAAAATAATTAATTATACTTTACCAAAATTTAGAAGAAGTAAAAAAAACCCAGAAACAATTATATCTTTTTTTTCTTAAAAGATCTTCAAGCTGTCAATTCAAGTTTAGTGGGTCAAGGAATTTCTGACAGTATCTCTCCAAATGAAGAACGACAACTTAATACAGATGCCAAACACGCGGTGTATATGCAAATTTATTAGCATCAAACGTATTATTTCTTTTTCTACATTATATTTTTTTTAGATTTCTTGTCTAAATTAGAAAAAAAAGATATTTTTGTTGTCAATAACTAGTTTTGTTTTAACCATTTATCACTATGTATTAATGTCTTCTTAACAAAAATCTTAACAAAAACATAAAAAATGTTTATAGACATGGAACTGTTATTAACGTTAATGGATGAGACGCTTTATTAGCTTCAGACAATATTACAAAAAGAAAAAGAAAAAAAAATTCCAACACTTGCTATTGCTTTTTGTGATCTGACTGATTCGACTCTCTATGTGGGAGATCACTTTTGACATAACAGTCAAATTTATTGTTTTCTTGTGATGACTGGTTATTTCCAACTGAATATTTTTGTTTAAACCAAATATTTTAATATTGGTTCCACCTTCATACATAGTTTTACATTGACGATTGCACTTTTTTTTGTTAAATTACAACAGCAAACAATAAAATATTTCGAAAATTATTTGTTAAGGAAAAGACTTACGTTGGATAATTATCTATGTGCTCACAGTAGGTTTTACCTGGTCGAGCACATGAAGGAGTCTGACCAGGTGGTGCCGGTAAAAAACGACATGGTGGTGCTCCATAAAGTCCACAGGATGGTGGTGTTGATGTTGCTGAGCTAATAATTACTGTTGTATAAGCTAATATCTGAAAAAGAAAATTATAATAATATTTTTTATATATATATATTTTTTTTTTTATATTAAGAAGTATTATAATTAATTATTAATAGCACAGTAATATTGCAATCAAAAATTTAAAAATAACTGCATGAATTTGTGGACTCGAACAAAAATAACTAGTTATTCAGGAAAAAATAGGTAGTCTTTACTCGGTTCCAATATTAGTTTGTTTAAAAATTAGTTTGTTTAAAAAAAAGAAATTAGAAAAATAAAATATTTATAACCAATCTGTACAAGAACGCGTAGCTTATATAGAAGCTTAAAAAATTCTAAAAATGCGTTCTGGACATTATCTAAACCGATTTAAAATAATAAAAAAAATTTCTGATTTTTTTTTTTGCTGACAACCATCGCGAAGTATAAATGAAATTTAAATTGACGTCAAATGAACGCATTTTATTTGCTTAATCCTAAAATACGAAATGCGAAATTGTAAAAAAAAATGATTGCGTACTGATTTTTTTATGAACATGACTAATATCATCACCTTAATCAGTGGTCACACTAAAAAAACTCGAGAATGGTTTGTCCAATTTAGACTATAACACAAGAATCGTTTACACGATTTTGATAAGTGTTACACCAAAAGATGCATACGAAATTTTCTTCAAGGTACGTCAAAAATATTTTTTATTCGCTCAAGAATTTCAGAGTTATGGATCAAAATTTTCACGATTTAAAAAAAAAAAAAAAAAAAATTTCACTACGGAAATATTAACTGAAGAAAAATTTATGTAAATTCAGTTCAAAGAAAATTTAAATCGCTGTTTATTGGAGTTAAATTTTTCTTAATTGGACAAACCGTTCTCGAGTTATACATGTGTGAGTGACTAAAGGCGGGGTCATAGTAATCATGACCATAAAAAAAATCAATACGTAATAGAAAAAAAGTGAAAGCCGATTCTTGTTTATCACGTTAAATTCCATCTAATCCACATATTTTTTTGCCCGCTAGTGTATCTCCACTTTCTATAGGTATTAGAGTATTCATTTTACTCGACTTTTTCATTGTTCGAATAATCAAATAACTCGAAAATAAAGTTTTTAAGTTACTCGAATAATCGAATAAATCTTTTAAGTTACTCGAGTTATTCGATTAATTTATACCTTAAAATTTTACTCGATTTTTCAATGCTTATCAAAAAAGATAACAAAAATATAGCTTAAAATAAGAAATAGTCTTTCCAAATTAATATAAAATTAAAATTTGCGTAAATATTTATGAATACTTGTTTCTTTTGTTTCGACAATGCCGTTGTTTCTCTATATTTAATATATTCATTGACAGTTAAATAAATAGGTCTAACAAATTTGGTCTATCAATTTGAACCAAATTTTATATTAAGTTTAGTCCGAAGTGCTTTTTGTAACTTTTGTGACGCTATAAAATAACTAGTTTTTACACTGTGAATAAAAATTATTCCCATTTAAAGGTAATTATCAATACCTTTGATAAAAATTAAAACTAATGATGAGTTTTTATCCATTTTGGAATAATTTACGATTTTGTCTCATAACCTCGCTTTTTAATTTGGACACATACTAACTAGGGTATTCACTCGAATATTGTTTGTTCGATTAATCGACAAATTAAAATCAAATAATTGTTCGATTAAATTAAAATCAAGAATTTCGAGTAAAAATTTATTCCAGCAAATTATGCCGATTAATCGAATAATTCGAGTGAAAAATATTTCCTTTCTTAACAAATTTTTAGGATGTTTTAATTTTAGTTTTCTAAAAAAATTTGCTGAAAAACAATGTTTCAAAATTTTTATAGAATGTTAAATATAAAATTGTAATTTTATAAAAAAAATTGTGTTTAGTAAAAAGAACCGAATATATGCCTAAATCACAACACGTAGTTAAAGGTCATTTTTCAATTACAAAATATAAACGATTTTATATTTTTAAAATTGATTTGGAAAAACATATTACTGTTTCTACGAATGAAAGTACATAATTGAGATAATTAAGTTAAGCATGTAAATTTGTTCTTTATGTTAAGAATCGCTGAACTTCTTTATCTAAAGTAAAGGATGATCCATAGTGCTTTTTGCCATTTTCAAAATGCAATAACTCAGAAACTAATAAATATATTTTCACAATTCTTTCACAAACTAACTGACAAAAGTTCAAATAATATTTGTGTAAAATATCATATGACTGAGTCTTTTTTACTAAATTATAACAAAAATAGGAAGAAAAAATTATGGTTTAGAGGCAATTATAATTCTTACGCGTACATTTGGGAGAGAGAATTATATATTTTATATTTACAATAAATTTGTCCATTAAATAGAGAAAACTAGGTAGTTCTAACTAATATAGAGTTTATTTAGAATTTCTTATATTTGTACACCGATATTGTTAGGAAATTAAGAGTCGCGAAACATTTTTGCACAAAATTGAACTAAAAAATAATTACGAGATCACTATAATACAAATAACAGTAAATTAAACTTAAAAACTGTATACATTTTTATAATATAAAATGATCATCTGAATGCCTTCTAAATGCTGAACATAATTGAACAATGAATTATAAAACATTATAAAACCTGGTGCACAGAAATTATTCTGAGCATGGTTTCCTACGTTTTTGTTTTATTTAGAACAATTCAAGTCTCAAGATAAATTTGGGCATAATTTTTTTAAATTATTTAAGAAGATAGTATCTTTTACCCTGTAGTTTTGATGCTATAGATGTTGAGATATGTTTTCGCTATAACTAAACCATTTAAAGACATTTTATGCTCAAAATAAATCTGGATTTAGTAGATCTCCGATACTAAAAAATATTGTACATTTTGAATATAACTGAAAACCTCTGTGTAGCACATAGGTTAGTATGAGTCCAAATTAAAAAGTGAGGTTATGAGACAAAATCGTTAATTATTTCAAAGTGGATAAAAACTCATCATTAATTTTTGTTTTTATCAAAAGTATTGATAATCACCTTTAATTGAATATTATTCGTTTTTTTTTTCAAAGTGTAAAAACTAGTTATTTTATAGCGTTACAAACATTACAAAAAACACTCCGGACCACCCTTTAATATAAAATTTGATTTGAATTGATAGACCAAATTTCATAGACCCATTTTTTAAACTATCAATGAATATATTAAATATAGAGAAACAACGGCAAAAGAGGCAAATATTCACACAAAATGCTTGTTTTATTTTTTAATATGCATTGAAAAAACTTGTAAAATTTTAAGGTATAATTTACTCGAATAACTCGAGTAACTTAAAAGATTTACTCGATTATTCGAGTAATTTAAAAACTTCATTTTCGAGTTATTTGATTATTCGAACAATGAAAAAGTCGAGTAAAATGAATACTCTAATACTAACCTATGTACAACAGAGGTTTTCATTTATATACAAAATGTTTGTACAATATTTTTAAGTATCGAAGATCTACTAAACCCAGATTTATTTTGGGTATAAGGTTTTATAATGTTTTATAATTCATTGTTCTATTATGTTCAATATTTAAAAGGCATTAAGATGATCATTTAAAATTACACAAATTTATAAAATTTTTAAGATAATTTACTCTTATTTGTTTTTTTTTTTAGTTCCATTTTGTGGAAAAATGTTTAACAATATCAGTGTAAAAATATAAGAAATTATATAAACTTGTATAATAAATTAGTCAAATATACATTTAGTTAGAACTACTTACTTTTCTCTATTTAATGGACAAATTTATTGTAAATTTAAAATAAATAATTCTTTATCCCAAATGTACGCGTAGGAATTATAATTGGCTCTATTTTGAATTAAACCACAATTTCTACCAAAATGTAAAATATTTTATATTTCATTCCTTCCTATTTTTGTTATAATTTAGTAAAAACGACTCAGTATAATATTTTACACAAATATTATTTGGAATTTTGCATTTTGAAAATGAGAAAAAGCACTTTGGATCCTTTTTTAGATAAAGTGGTTCAGCTATTCTTAACATAAAGAACGAGTTTACATGCTAAACTTAATTTTAAGTCCAAATTCCTTTTATATTACAAATTTCATTCAAACTATCACTTCCTCTACACCAGACTGTGCATTTATTGGTATATAAACTATGTACTTTCATTCGTAGAACCAAAAATATGTTTTTTCAAATCAAGCTTAAATTCCTTCAATTTATTTCTTATTATCAGGGAAACCAAAATATGCTCTAAAAAAATGGGTTTTATGCGCATTAAATATGCAATAAAAAACGAAAAATATGCTTTAAAAAACGCGAAAATATGCACATAAGAAAACAGATATTTTGTATAATTTTTTAAAAAAATTATGTTTTTCATTAAAACAAAGGGTTTTATTAATATTTCAACGTATAAAATAAGGCAAGACTGAAATTTATTAACCTCGTCGAAATTTGATTCCCCATTTTTTGATTGTATCTAATAAGAACGTTATTTATCTTCTATTTTCTTACCCATCTATTTCTAGACACTATTATTAGTTCAGAAATTATCAAAATTATCATATCGATCACTGACCGCCGAAATATCGTAACCGACAACATTTTCGAAATTCGTGTTTTGATGAAATTCTATAATTTAGAATCATTTAGAACATTTGTCAAAATTTCATCGACGTATCAAGTGTCATTTCAGATTTATAGCGAAAGTAATTTTATCGTGACATTTTTCATACATATAACAATGTGTAAACAATAATGTGTAATGTTTTATTTTCTGTACTTACGACATTTTCGCGGTTAGGGCTTGATATGCTTTTATAAAAAAATATTGTCTTTACAACATAAAATTCAATCATAATAATACATATTTTTTATTTTTTTTTTGAAAAACATTTCATGATGTATAAAAAAATTATCCTTAAAATATCAAAATATGCTCTAAAAGGGTTAAATATGACCTAAAAATAACAAAATATGTTATAAATATGCACTAAAAATTGCCAAATGCAAAAATATGCCCTTAAGAGTAAAATATGCAAAAATATGCACTAACAAATCGATGCCAAAATTATTTATTTGTTCTGAAACGGATAAATATTTAATCGATGGCTTCATTCAACGTCCAGGAAAAAACATGCAATTGCATATTGTGGTTTCCCTGCTTATTATTTATTATATTTATATTAAAATTATTTGAATTTTACTTTATAATTCTTTAAAGTGACGTTTAAATTTTTATTTAATTTTTGTAATTAAAAAACGACCTTTAACTACGTATTGTAATTTAGGCATATAGGGTAAGTGCACCTAATATCGGCATGTACCAGTAGTCTGTATTTTTAAATTTAAACTGAAATAATTAACAACAGCGAATACTAATTTTTGATGTAAGATTAATTTTGCCATGAAAATATATTTATATTTCTTGTGCAAATGTTCAAAATATAATACTAGTAGCAGTTTTCTGACAATTTACTTCATTCTTAAACAACACATTTTTGATATCAGTTTTTAGAAAAAAATTAAAGAAAAGCTACATTTAAAGATGATATTAATTATAATAATTCAAGTTGTATTTTAACAAAAAATTATTCAGAAGATAATTGAAACCTTATGTTAAAAAACTCAAAATTTTGACTTTTCCTCTCCGAATTTAATGATATTTGGTACAATCATTATCTTTGTCAGACTAATTCAAAATTTCAGATAATTTCATCAAGTGGTTCGCGAAATATCGCGGTTTGAAAGTGCAAAATAGCTCAAAATATGTACAAAGTTACATACACAAAATTATAAATATCTTTAGAAGTATTTATTATATAAGATTTATTTAGATGTCATATTAAAGGTATCAAAATTACCTTTAATATGACGTATAACATGACTTTTTTCTCAACATCAAAATGGTCCATATCTCGCGATTTTTCATTCGCGGGTAAATATCTCGAAAAGTGGTCTTTTTAAAAATTTTAAAAAAATATATGTTATTGATGAAAATGTTTTCTATAACCGTGGAAAGTGGCATTCTGGACTCGCAATATTTTAGGTGTTATTACAACAAATATCATAATAAATACGAAATGTTTATTGTAATTTGTATTGTGTTGTTTGTAATAAAATAGAAAAATCGCAAATTTCTTCCAAAAATCATCCGAATGTAATAAAATTCGGCAAGAATATTAATACTGACGCTGGTAACAAAAATGCCGAATTTAAGTTTGATAACCGCAATATTTCGCGATTTATAATATCTCAAAAATGAGGAAAATTGACTTTTTACGTTACAATGTTCATTAAGGCAAATATTTAATGGTAATGAAATTACCTTTAAAATGATACCTGAAACATGTTTTTATATTGAATTTTATTGGTGGATAATTCGCGAATTAAATTTCGCGGTCGCGTATTTTCAAAAATGGTATTTTTAAATTCGTGAAAAAATATATGTAGAGGATGGATCCATTTTGAATGTTCTCTGTAAGTATCGTGATGGGACTCTCAATAGTTTCTGAGTTATTAAAAAAAATCACATCGAATAAAGCGAACAAATTCATGCTTGAAATTTCTTTCAAATTAATTATTTTTTTATTTTACACTGCGTTATATTTTTTGTAATAACTCAGAAGCCATTGAGAGTCCCATCACGATACTTACAGAGAACATTCAAAATGGATCCATCCTCTACATATATATTTTTCACGAATTTAAAAATACCATTTTTGAAAATACGCGACCGCGAAATTTAATTCGCGAATTTTCCACCATTTTAAAGGTAATTTCATTACCTTTAAATATTTGCCTTAATGAGATATTATAAATCGCGAACTGTCGCTGTAATCAAACTTGAACTCGGCATTTTTATCAGCGTCAGTATTAATATTCTTGCCGAATTTTATTACATTCGGATGATTTTTGGAAGAAATTTGCGATTTTTCTATTTTATTACAAACAACACAATACAAATTGCAATAAACATTTCGTATTTATTATGATATTTGTTGTAATAACACCTAAAATATTGCGAGTCCAGAATGCCACTTTCCACGGTTATAGAAAACATTTTCATCAATAACGTATATTTTTTAAAAATTTTTAAAAAGACCACTTTTCGAGATATTTACCCGCGAATGAAAAATCGCGAGATATGTACCATTTTGATGTTGAGAAAAAAGTCATGTTATACGTCATATTAAAGGTAATTTTGATACCTTTAATATGACATCTAAATAAATCTTATATAATAAATACTTCGAAAGATATTTGTAATTTTGTGTATGTAACTTTGTACATATTTTGAGCTATTTTGCACTTTCAAACCGCGATATTTCGCGAACCACTTGATGAAATTATCTGAAATTTTGAATTAATCTTAGGAAGAGGTGAGAAAATCAGCTGGTTGGTTTTAAATGGAATGACTCAGTATTCTATAGTCGGCATGTCATATTAATTGGGAGATAATAATGTAATTATTACTTCACACCTAAATGTTTCTTGCAAATACTAGTAGACCCTATTATTAGAAATATTTCGTCGGAACTATATGATGATTTATCTGTTATTATAAGGATGATTTCTATGATGTTTTTAAAAAATGTGTTAAAATTGAATTAAAACTTAAGATTTATACATAAAAATGTTCTACAGAATTTTTCATGCCGGCTATTGGATCATCATACGTCGAACACTGGAAAAATATGCCGACTATAGATACAAACGTTGTATTTTATAAAACGCAATAAAATGGCCAATTAAACATTTATTTCTTTACAAAAATCTAACAAAATCTGAAAGAGTACCCTTTAATAAAGTGGAGCAATTGCTCTTTATCTAAATATCATGATCACGTTCGGAAATATTAAACTTGAAAGTCTGGAAAAAGTTAAACTGCCGACCACCGGTACACTTACCCTATTCGTTTTTTCTTTTTATTAAATACATTTTTTTTAATAAATTCCAATTTATGGTACCACTTTTAGATTCGAAACATTCTATACAAATTTTGAAACATTGTTTCTAAGCTAAACTTTTTAGGAAACTAAAATTAAAACATCCTAAAAACTAGTTAAGAAAGGAAATATTAAAAATATTTTTTTACTCAAATTATTCGATTAATCGGCATAATTTGCTCGAATAAATTGTTACTCGAAATTCTTGATTTTAATTTAATCGAACTATTATTTGATTTTCATTTGTCGATTAATCGAACAAACAATATTCGAGTGAATACCCTAATAGGTATGCATGGGTATTTCAACTTAAATGTGAATGCAATTAAGGTTTATGCATCAATTTTGATGGGCTTTATTTACTCGCAGTTTTACTAACTATGAGATAAAGATGATTAACTGAAACATTTTTGATGTTTTCACTTCTAAAAAGAAATTTTAGTAAACAATAAAATTTTCAATTTGGCAAGAAAAAACTTTTTTTCGGACACTTATTTCGAAATATTTCGAAAATTTTTTTTCGTGCTCTTTTAAAAAATAATATGTGGACAAGATGAAATTCCATATGCATAAAATTGGCTTTAAGTTGTTCTATTATCAAATTTTTATCCGCTCAATAAATAGTTCAGGAGATATTTCGAAATAAGTGTCCGAAAAAAATTGTTCTTGCCAAATTGAAGATTTAATTGCTTACTAAAATTTCTTTTTAGAAGTGAAAACATCAAAAATGTTTCAGTTTATCGTCTTTATCTCAAAGTTGGTAAAACTACGAGTAAATAAATCCATGTATCATAAAAATTGATGCACAAATTTTTATTGCTTTCACAGTTAAGTTAGGATACCCATGCATACCTACAGTTAAGTGGAGATACTATAGTGGGCAAAAAAATATTTTTTCGTCTTAAAGAAAAAAAATAGGTGGATTAGTTGGAATTTAACGCGCTAAATAAAAATCAGCTTTTACTTTTTTTTATGGGCATGACTACTATGACCTCTCCTTTAGGCAGCCACACTTGCATAACTCGAGAACGGTTTGCCCTATTAAGATAAATTAAACTCCAATATATAGCGACTTAAATTGTCTTTGTAATGAATTTACATAATTTGTTGTTCAGTTAATATTTCCGTATTTATTCGGTAATTAATATACTAGAGTAATGACCTTACTATGGGCGAAATATTAGACACGCCCATAAAAAAAAACTCCAGACCTGATGGAAAAAAGCTGAAAGCAGATTCGTGTTTAGCACATCAAAATACATCAAATCCAACTATTCGTCTATGGGGGAGGATTTTTTTGTCGACCAATGTTATTATACAAAAACATATATATTACATATATTTCAAAAACACACTGTCATGATTTTATATATTAGTTGGCCAAAAAATAGAAAGTTTTGGCTGTTATCAAAAAAATTTTAACCTGGCTGAAACTGACTTAAATCCTTAATAAGGACAAGATTTTAAATTAATAGGGTGCAAAATTTTAGCACCGTAGGTTTCTTTAAATAATCATGATTATTCAAAGTTCGAATTTTCCAATTTTTCTATAATTGTGCGTATTTTGTGCTATATCTCGTTGATGTTTCCAAAATAAACGTGGTAAATAATCCCAAAGTTTGGAAAACAAGATGGAAAATTTTTCAAAAAGTCAGTTTTTTTGCGAGGCACATTTACACTTTCATATGTAATGCCATCGATTACTGCGTGAACTTAGTTTTTTTGTTATTTTACACAATAAAATCGAGGGAGCATTAGAAATAAATTTAACAAAAAAATTTTATGAACTTTTGAAAATTAAGCCAAAAATTGTTTTTGTATTTTTATATAAAAAATTGCAACTTATACAAATATTGGATATATAGATATAAGAATGGCGATAAATATAATTGATCTGGCCCATAAATTTAAGTCAAATGTCGTTTATAGTTGAAAGCATATTTCGCTAAGGCACATGGTCTGGACAGCATGAAATTAACTATAACTGGCATAAATAGTAGGCGTTTCTTATGCTTTAAAAAATACTGAGGCGCTTTAAAAAATTTCGAAAGATTCAAATTTTATGGACTAAAAAATATTTACTTGTGTTAAGAAATTATCACCCTATTAAATAGAATTTCTTCGTAATAAATTCGAATAAAATATATTTTCGTTCAATATATGGAGAAATTAATTAAAAGAAAATTTTTAAAATTTTACTAGAACCTTAACCCTAGGATTACTATCTTGGTCTGACCAGACTAAATTTGACTTCGGAGTTAATTATCTTTTACTATAAGTAAAAAATCAAAAAAATATGAACATTAGTTATATCTATAACTAATTTCTACTGAATCGAATGAAGTGAATTTTGAGTCGATTGGAGTACGATAACGAGGAAAAGTTCGTTAACCTCTTGGTCTGGTTAGACCACACTGTGTTTTCTCTTCGTAAAAATGTTTACTTTTATTCGTTTATGTCTATATTTTTTTTTTTAAACATTTTGTGACCACCCTAAAAGGAAAAGTTAAACTATCTATCTATCTAACTATCTATTAGGTACAATATACAGTACTGTGCAGAACAAAAGCAACATCATTAGAGTAAACTTAAAAATTGTTTTATTTTTTACAATATTTGGTTTACAACAAAAATTATTTTATGGAGTTATATACTTTTCTTATTTAACATGCCGAATTTTGTTAAGATGAAAATGTATCTATTTATATACAAATTAAAATGTTTCTGATACAAGCACAGGAATAAGAAATATACACATATTAAACATGCTTAATAAATGAAAAGTATCGATATAGCCAACTCAAATGAAAATTTACTTCTTTCTAAGATTAGCTTAAATTTTGTGAGTATTTCACTTAAAATAATTTATTTCGTTGTTTGTTAACAAAAGTGAGAAATGTTATTTAAATATATTTTGAGTAATTAATTCAAATAGCCAGATTTTTGTGCGCGTCCAAAGGGTCTTTATTGCGATACCAAATTTTGATATATAATGGCTCTTCATTAACTCATAACTAATTTTTTTTTAACACGGTGATGACATTAGAGGCAACTTCAAATTTATTAATTTTTTAAACCTGAACAAATTGATTGAATTAATTACAATTTTAGTTGTAGTTGCCATAAGTCTACTATAATTGTATTTTTTGAGCTAAAAACAAAAACCATCTTAAAGTTATACATTTTCGGTAACTACAAGAAATATTTAGTTCAATTCTTTATATATATTTTTTTTTAATTATAACCGTTTTCCAACTATTTATACCCTACACCACCAAAGGTGGTTGGGGTATTATGTGTTGTATTATGTGTGGGGTATTAAATCTACGGACCCCACCTTAAAGTATACCGTTCGACTCAGAATCACTTTCTGAGTCGATTTAACGATGTCCGTCGACTGGCTGGCTGGACGGCTGGCTGTCCATGTAAAGCTTGTGCGCAAAGTACAGGTCGCAATTTTGAAGATAATCTGATGAAATTTGGTACATATGCTTTCTTCAACACAAGAACGAAACCTATTGAATTTAGTTATGTTAATGAAATTTAGCACAAATAAGTTTTACGGATAATAAATATCCGTTTGCCGAATTTCATGAAGATCGGTCCATAAATGACCATAGCTCCCATATAAACTCTTCTCCCGAAAATCACTTTAACGTGCATAAATCCCATGTGATTAGGTTAATATTTAACACAAGTAAGTTGTATATAAGTAAAAACTAAATTATGTGGATAAAAATGGTGTAGAGTATCATGTGGTCGGGCTTGACCGATTATATCTTCTGTCGTTTTTTTTGTGCAGACTAAAAATTAATTCATTCGAAAATTTTGCCTTTCATATATTTATTCCTTCTTCTGATCTGATTATAAATAATTAATTACATACCGGGTTATAAATAAGTAGTTACTAAACAATTTCTATGTAATGCAGATTGCATGTTGTTGTCATTACAAAGTAACTACATCCGTAACTACATGTAATTACCAAGTTTTTGCTGTGATGATAAAAATAGTCAGGACGAACATTTTGAGAAACTGTTAGAATGAAGTAAATTTTTATTTGAGCTGGGAACATCGATATCTTATTTTTTCAGGTGTTAATAATTTGCAAACGTTAATATATTAAAAGAATTCAAATTTAATTTTTTAAATTTTACAATCCAATATACTGAAATTTAAACATTATTTTATGGAACTTTCTGTAAACTTATTTAAAAAACCTGTACATAATTTTAAAGTATGATGTCTCAGCTTTATGCTAATATAAACTTTATATCAGAAATTTGGAAATACCATTTAAGCTAGAGAACTCAGACAGACATTGTTATATCGACTAAGAAAGTGATTCTGAGTCGTTTAGTAAGCTTTAAGGTGGCTGCTAGATATTAGAAACATCAGCACACAATCATCTATGGTAGTATAGAATATAAATATATATATATATACTCACCACATAAATAAAATTATTTCCATTATAACTAGAAAAATAACGAATAATACTCTTCATTGTTTACACATGTGTCGTTGTATCTGCATTTGTATTAGTTACGCGCCTAAAGCACCTGAAAATAAAGATACAAAATAACTGATTTAATTATACATAAAAACTATTATAAATTAATATCTAACATTTGCAATTTTTTTGTTTGTTTGTTTTTGTTATTGTTTTTTTTTACATCAATCCAAGTGTCCACTCGTAACTCACTGATACTTACTTGGCACATAATCAATAGAAATTAATAGATAAAATCAACAAATATAAATAAAATTTATTGCGATCAAGTAATAAAATCGAAAGAAAGAAAAAAAGAAAACAAAAAACATATTCAAACTAAAATTAACTAAATTAATAAACAAATTTACACACACTCAATGCATTCATAAAATAAGGTGTTAATATCGTTCAACTTAATAAACACGATTCGAATTCGATACAATTTGATGTTTTTTTTTTATTGTTGTTTTTACACAAACAAAACACTTGGACTACAAAAGTTAAATGAATGCAAATGATAAAATCATTTCAGTCGTTACTCTTTCAATTTCATCCATACCAGAGAAGTTAGTTGTCTCGTCGTATCAGTGAAAGTTAATAGACACTAAAATACATTCAGTCATATTTTGAATACATAATCAATTTTTGACTCCTACACAAACACCCAAATACATACATACTATACATATAACAGATAAATATATTTAAATGTGATCCTATCTTAAATACTAATTTGGATCACACCAGGTGACATAGTCTTATGGTGAAACTGCTACTTGTCTTAAGTAGCAATATAATAAAATCTTAAAAGTAAGTTTTAGAGTGTATGGTATTTGGTTGCATTAAGAATTTTAAGTATCATTAATTAAATATTTTGCAATAACAATTATTTTATTCGATTTGTTTTTGGGTCAATATAGTTCAACCAACTGCTTTTATTTTATTTTAATTTCTCCTTTACAACTGGAAAGTATTTTTTATATCTCGTCTTAATACACTTTACGATTAAGAGCGTTTTCATTGCTTAATTAAAGTTAATCTGAAAGTAATCCAAATTTATACTCTGTTTTTAAAGATATCTTTAAATTAGTATAACTGTCGTATAGTAGAGGCCATAAAATAAGCACACTATATTAATTTCGTATAAAAAAAATTGGTGGAATACCGTTATGTTTAATTCATTAATGTGTTTATTATGTAAATATACGTAATATAATTCATGAAACATTTTAAAATGCAAAACAATAATTTTGAAAAAAATATTCGAATGAGCTGAGCAATGTTTAAAGTTAGGGGTATGAATTAAAAATGCGTAATTCAACATAATCTTCTACTATAATATGACTAAGTAAAAGACACCATATTTTATGATAACAACCTTTTTGATATAGAGATAGAAATAGTATATATTGTATAGTTTTTTAATAGTGTTAACATTTCAAAGGATATTATCGATAATTGATATCTGCTTTAAGGGTATGGATAGTTAACAAATTTTTCGCACTAACATTCCTATAAGCACCTGTGTTAATTGCCACATTTAAATCAAATGAGTCTAAGTAAACGAAAGGGGCCATATTGTACTATCATACGGAGACAACAAAGCCGTTTGCAACTTGTTTATGGTTCTTTAAACCTGATGCTAAATAGCCCAAACTGGTACAAATGTGTAGCAGTGCAACATCGACGTCATGTTTAGGTTTTAACGAATCATCTAAAAATGTCATCAATGCTGATGTAGTGTGTCGAGGCAAAGACATTATTTTAAAGTAATTTAAAAATTTACTAATTACAATGATGAGATATCAATGGCATTATGTACGGAATATGATTCCGGTCAATCAAATTTATTATGTGGCGCGTAGTTCATTATTTGCAACATATAGTTTATTACGATAATAATCGATTTAATTGATTTATTAATATTCAATAGTTTTTCTATATTAATTAATTTATAAGTAAATAATTGTCATTACATATGTTTGCCATATTTTTTTTCCGTTGATTAATTAAATCATAAAATAATTGAGATCAGACTTGCTAGCATCACAAATGTAATTGAAGTTGTTGTAATTATAATTGAAAGTTAAACTATTTTGATTATTAATAAGGTGATAATTATCTGGAATGTTACAGAATAGATAAACTCGTTAACTAATGCAAATGAATGATCGATTCATTAATTATTTCTTAATATAAATAAATATATACTATTTGTGTTTAACAATTTCAAACTATAAATTATAGTGCTTAGCACGCTTTTCAATTATTTATTGTTGTGTGATTTCAACAAACAATGATACAACTCAAAACTTATTGATGTTTGCAATCAGCAGCTGCAATAGTCTTAAATTCATGAGCGGATCACTGATGGGAAATTTATATTATGATATAAAGATATATTGTAATTTTTTTACACCTTTTTTAAACCGAAAAAAAAAAAAAAAAAAAAAAAATTACATATATGGGCAATTCTTATTTTACGTTTGCCTTTATGAAATAATTCGTGATTTTGGACCACGAAAGATGGTGTAATATAAACGAATACTTACGAATATATTTCTTATTATTTATGAAATTTTTATATTGTTTTACAATTTTGTATTTGTTATGAATATTTTTTTTATAAATAGAAAAGTAATTGTAACATGTACAAAAAACGTTAATATTTTCAATTTGTAATTTCATTATATTTAAAAAAAAAAAGTTTTTTCAGATTTAGGATATTAATGTAATGTAAATTCATTCTTATTTAAAATAGTGATACTAACGGTTTTTGGACTTGAGCAGCTCAAAATGTGAATTGGAATCTTCATTAAATTTTTTAAAATTAGCTTTTTTTCAAGATAATTAATGATATAAGATCGAATGAGCAGTTTAAGTGATAAATCGAAATTAAATTGGGATATGTCTTATGTATTAGAATCCAAAAATAGATTTATTGTCCTTGAAAGTCTTCTTTATATTACTTGATTTAATAAATAAATAAATAAAAGTAATTTTATATTTGCTGTTCTATCTTGTAACTTGAACCACCAAACTTAAATATAAAATCAAAATATCGAAAAATGAAAATTATGTTTAAAACATATTCGATATACAATATTTATCCCTCCGTTGGCGGCTTGTTTTACGTATTTTTTTTTAAAGATTCCTTTGTTCATTAGTTTTCTAATTTTTGGATATTTCAAATAAGCCTATTTTAATTTTTGTTCTTTGGGCCTTTGAAAGTGCTCCTGATGAAGTTTTTAATTCAAAATCAACAATTTCTATGGAAATTTCTAATGTCAAAAATATCTCCAAATTTACACATATAAATTTGTATTGTGAAATTTTTAAAAAAATGTTTGACAAAAACAACAAATCAGAAAAAATTCAAATAAATTTGAAAAAATTTCATGCAATTTTTAGCTTTGCGACAACATGCAACTTTTCTTACCCCGCTTGCTTCTCTACACCTCTTGCCTACAAACATAAAAGTTGCAGCGATTTTTTCCAGGGAAAATTCCCAATGTAAATGAGCTCTTACAAATTATATTTTGTTATAAAACGAAAATATTTAAATATTACGAAAGAAACCACTATATGAATTTCGTAAAATGTTAAAATGCTTCATAAAATTTATTTTAAAAAATATTCTTATATATTACGAATGAATTGGCTACGATATAATTTTTTGTAAAATCCCAGCAAAAACTTTGCTTTCCTGGTAAGCTAGCAGGTATAATTGGAATTAAAAATAAACTACTTATTTTTTGTCTCAGTAACTAGTTATTTTTGTTCGAGTTGGCCATGAATTCTAGTAGTTATTTTTAGACTCTAGTGATACTAAAAAATATGTACCTAAACAAAAATAAAAAATAAAAAAAAGACGAAAAAATTTTGCCGTCAGTGAGGTTTGAACCTGGGACCCCAATTACTAGTCGTTTTTAATGACTAACGTCTTACTCAGTACACCATCTCGCACTTAATATTCAAAGCTAAAAAACTTGTTTTAGCATAAAATATATTATTGAAACATTTTGTTAAAAAAACGAATAGCATCAGAATGGGGTTGAACCGGCAACCTTCTGATTGCTAATCCAACGCTCTAGACAACTGATCCATGTGATTGTAACTTACTCTGCAATTATACTATTGAGTACTTATTTATGTAATGTAGAGAAGGCAAATAATAATGACGCCTACTTTCCAGGAAAGTACTTTAATAAGTAGTCGTCATTATCGAAAATCAAAAAGTTTTTGCTGGGATGTGTTATAGACTTTTTTCGGTGTAGAATGCTGCAGCACATATTTACCATAGAAATTAGGGAAAATGTGCAAATTTAGGCGAAGGGGGTCAAGTTTCATTTAGGTTTTAAACGATCGTGTAAAGTATTTATGCAAGTATTTGGTATCGTTGGAAATGTTATTACTTGAAAAATATTAATATAAAAATAGTAAAGTATTGAAACTAATTTTTTTTCATTAAATTGATAAAAAAATCTAAAATTTGTGTGTTTAGTGTTATTTTGCAAAAAAAAAAAAAAATAATAATATTATATATGAATTTGTATAAAATCTATATTAATAAAGCTATCGTTATGAAATTTTAGTACAATATAAAAATAGTTGTCCTTAAAAGAAGAGTATAAATAGATTTCCAATTTTGTATTCCGAAATACCCAAAATTCCACTTCGGGCAAAGCTTGCTGCAAAAATAGACTTTTTTCAGTAAAATGGTCACACTGTCGTCGTGGTTTATTAAATATTTTTTATGGGTTTAGCGAACATATGTAGGTATATAATCAAGTTTTTTTTTTTTATTTTCAGCTTTGACATTTATGAGCTCCACAAAAAACTAAAAACACAAAAATTTAAATTAACAAAATTCTTATAGGGCCAGCGGGGAGACTGTCACCCCAACTGCCCTCAGATTTGTTTTACATACATTTATATTAAGCATTCTTTTAGAAACATGAAAAAAAATGTATGGTCCAGAGGAAAATAATGGATATTAAAGTGAAAAAATGTTACCACCTTTTTGAAAAAATCACAATTCTTTCAAATTTTCTATTTCAAAATAATATAACCTTTTATCTAAAACACATAGGTATATGATTCTTGCACGAAAATTATTTAGTATTCTATATAGAATCTAGATATTTTAAAATTTTTTAGAACTCAAATTGAGCCAGCAAAGTAAAAAAAGAAAACTAAAAAAAGACATATCCAAAAATTGGTTAAATTCGGTCCAAATATCTCTTAAAGTAAAAAAGGTATCCCACATATGTAAGCATATTTAGTAGAGAATTATAAGGACTATCTATGTGCAACATATTTTTTTAACTAAATCATAAATGAAATTTTGGCGATTTTTTAAAAAATGTTCATACCCGAGGAGACCGGTTTTGGAAGTCCAACCCCCGTTCCCCAGACCCACTAAGGATCTTTCATTTAAATTCATCCAGCAGTTCTAAAGTTACAGAATTATTTCCAAAAAAAATCGTTTTGGGACCACTGTGGTAGTGTAATTTATAAAAAAAAGTTTGTGGATTGCAGTGTTGCCAATTTAACCCTTTTAGTGCTAGATATAGCACTTTTTAAACTCGTTTAGCAAAAGAGTGAATATAGCACCACGCACTTTTTCTAGCACTTATCGAATTATTTTTGAAATTTTTTTAGCACTTTTTTTTGCACATTTATGGAAATTTCTGTATAGTACTTATGTATAAACTTGTTCTAAAATCATATAATTAAAAAAATTTCAACTTTTTTACATGAAAATACCCAAAATCCCACTCCGTATAAAACGTGTTAAAAAATTGACTTTTTTCATTAAAATGGTCACCTTGTCGTAATAAGGGGCCTCCGCCAGAAAATACTTTTTTGGGGTGTATACCTAACGTGACCAGAGGGTTTTTGTAAAAAAGCGGGACCCGAACGACTAAAAAGCGGGATTCTGAACAAAATTGTATGGGAAAAGCGGGATTTTGAATAGTTTTGTAAAAAACTATTTTCATATCTCAATTAAAAATCTAAATCAGCTGTTGTCTTGCAAGCACTTGGTTCACGACCCAGTTGAGACGATACAAATTGAGAACGACTCATCAAAATTTTGGAACATCAAAATATGTAAATATATACCTACAAACTGAAATATTAAAACTTTTAATTTTAACGTGTTTCTCGAAATGTTTTCAAAATAATTTTAGTTAAATTTCAAGATTGAATTTAAATACGTATTGATAAAAAAACTTGATACTTTCTGAATTTGATAGCAATAGTATTTCTTAAATAATTCTTAGACCCGTTAACAATAAAACCAAGGTTGTTTACCGTTACCGCTAAAGGCAGAGCAGGGTATCTTTTGGGAGGCCTTCCTACATTGAAGTCATCAAACAATACACACAAAGTACATTTGAGAATAGTCAGTAGAGAAGATGATCAGCGTAATAAAATATTTAAAACTTTTAATTATCAAAAACGATTTGTAAAAAATTATCAACTTTCCAGTATAAAAAATTATTTTTAGACTTATGTAAATATTGGTAAGAATATTTATGTAATAGAAAACTTAATAAGGAAATCGAATAAGTAATGGTTAGAGGTAGAAAATCGGGATTTCTTATTAAAAAGCGGGAAAAATATTTTAGGCGGGATCGAAGTTTAAAAAGCGGGATAATCCCGCCAAAAGTGGGACGTCTGGTCAAGTTATGTATACCCTACATATAGGGCTAAAAAATTAAAATAATTTTAAGTCGATCCCAGCTTTGCGATTTGAAGACATAACAAAAAAAGAAAAAAAAAAAAAAGAATTCCGAAATAGGTGAAAACCCAAACTCCTCCGGATTTATTTTACACGCATTTACATTAAGATTTCTTTTGAAAATGTTAAAAAAATGATAAAGCCCATAACAAAAAACAAATTTTATCAGTGAATAAATATTGCCACCTTTTTGGAAAAAAACCCAAACAGTGTAAATTTTTTTTTAAGTTCCAACTTTAGATTAATATAATTTTTTAACGGATTTATATATATGTGATTCTTGGAGAAATATTATATAAGGAATCTGGCAAGTATTTTATAAAAATTCTAGGGGAAGTATTAATCCTGCCAAGTTCAAAAAAAAAAAAAAAAAAAACTAATAAAAAACGAGGCTAAAAATTTATGAATATCTGTTAAACTAAAAGAGATACCCTACACATGTTAGCGTATTTTTTGTAGAGATTTTAAAGGACTATCTATATATAAAATTTCTTTTCTGTCATATCATAAATTAATTTTTGGCGATTTTTCAAAAAAATTACCTACCCGAGATGGACAACTTTGGAGGGCCACCCACTTTCCTCCTGACCAGCTAGGGGCCTGTACTCCTCCAAATCAATTCGAAAACATCTCAGCTCTGACCTTTGTGAAATTTTATTGAGATACCTCTTACGGTTCTTTAGTTACTGAATTATTTCCAAAAAAAAAAAAAGCGTTTTGAAACCACTGTGCGTAGGTGGTTGTGGAATTATGCGTTGGTACTGATGTTTGTAACGCACAGAAAAATTATCTGATTCCCACCTTAAAGTATACCGTTCGACTCAAAATCACTTTCTAAGTCGATTTAACGATGTCCGTCCGTCTGTCTGGCTGTCTATCCATGTAAACCTTGTGAACAAAGTACAAGTCGCAATTTTAAAGATATCTTGACGCAAGGACGAAGCCTTGGGAATCGGTCCATAATTTACCATAGTGGTTTTATATGAGAGCTATGGTTAATTATTGACCGATTCGAATAAAATTTGGCAATGTTGTTTCTACTTATATAAAACTTATTTGTGTCGAATATTAACTTTATACAAACATTAGTATGGGATTTATGCACGTTGAAGTGATTTTCGGAACAGGGGTTTATATGGGAGCTATGGTTAATCGTGGACCTATCTTCACAAAATTTGGTACAAAGATTGATACTTATACAAAACTTCTTTGTACCAAATTTCATTAAAATATTGTTATTTTTAAGGCATTTTTTAGTGTTGCAACTCAATTCCGAGGGGACATTTGTATGGGGGCTAGGTGAAATAATGAACCGATCACAACCAATTTCAATAGGCTTCGTCCCTGTATCATAAAAGCCTCACGTGCCATTTCATTCAATTATCTTCAAAATTGCGACCTGTACTTTGTGCACAAAGTTTACATGGACAGCCAGCCGTCCAGTTAGATCGATTTAAAAAGTGATTCTGAGTCGATTGGTATACTTTAAGGTGGGTGTTGGATAACGTTTTCTATGTGTTACAAACATCAGCACAAACGCATAATATCCCAACCACCTATGGTGGTGTAGGGTATAAAAATTTAGCTTAACAATTGACTAGAATATAGCAAATGCATATGGTGGAAAATAGTTTTTTGCGAATAACTCGAAATTGTTATTATGTATTCACATTTTTAAAAATGATTTATAAAATCCTCAGCAAGGTGTATGACGTGCGATATGCCATCTCATTATTCACTGTATCAGCGTGTAAGAAAAAATCTAAGGTTAGTAGTTGCGATATTTCCTATGTCCTTAAAGAAATTGGAAAATTCTAATTTTACTGCTATAATTGTTGATGATAGTTCAGTATTTCAGTTCTAGCCAACATTGATATACTTTATAATAAATGAAAACTCACCCCACCATTTTAACGATTTGCTACGTTTCTGAATATCGGTAAATTTTGAAAGACAGCAATACATACTTACATACATCATCGTTAAAATAATGACTGGTGAATTGATGATTTTAAAACTGGATTTATAAATTTAATTTAATTGTATTGAATATGCCAGCCAATGAACAATTTAGTTTAAATGGGTGGAAAAACTATAGTGAAAAGTGTAAAAATACAAAATAACTGACATTAAGTTGTGACAACTGTTTAAATGTTTGTCTGTTTTTTTATTGATATTACGTATTTGCAATAGAGTGTAAAGATTTACACATTATGCATCGTAAGTACTTAGATACATAAAATACTTATGTATTAGTTTTTGTATTTATTGTATAACTAAATCTATAAAATTAATTGTTTTATTAAATTAAATTTGAAAATATTGATAAAAAGTGTGATGATGATGCACTTGTTAATTAAAGTGGATGTGCTCAAGTCAAATAAACTAAAGTCAAGGTAGATATTTACAAAAATAAAACGGTGACAATAATAAAAAATAAAAACAAAATAATAAAAAACAAAAACAATGGTGATGATTATTAAATGTTTAAATGATCAGGTTTATTGACACGTACCAATATTTAAACGGTATTCGTAAATACATACATATGTATATTCATATGTATAGGTATATGTGTATGAATGTATGTGTGATTGTATCGTTATTTATTTAAATTTGAATTTATTAAACAGTTTATTGTCATTATATTTGTATTAGATATGTATTTTGTTATTTTAGTACATGTTATTGTTGTTGATTATTTGCAGATTCTTATTTTGTTGTTGTAGTTTTAATATTTTACGTAGTTGTTGTTAGTACATTGAACTTAATTTACTTAACATTTTTTTTTTTTTTATAAAATTTGTTTTTTTTTTTTATCTATTTCATTTGTTCATTTATTTTAAGAGAAACTTGAAACTTGTTTGATGAGTAGTGTTTAATCATACTTGGATATGGCTCATGCCCATGCTGTTTACTCTGGTCGTTTTTTTTTTTTTTTGTATTTTTCTTTTTTTATATTTTTGTACCATTGGGAACTTCCTAGATTTTGTGGGAACCTTTGTGTTCGCGCTGTGTGACGAAATGATTTACATAAAACAAGTTTGCACTTTTCCCATGAATCACTCAGGTCACAGATACATTTTTTTTAATGATTTTTCTGTTCATATTTGAACTATTGCATTGGAAAGATGAATTAATGAATGCCATTGTATAAATGTGCTAAATCAGCTGTGATAAATTCAAAATTGAGTTAAATATTTGTTAAGTAATCGTTGTTAAATTTCCTGGACTTTTATTAAGATGATTTTAAATGTGAATAAAATTAATATGTACTTTAGTTAATTAAATTAACACTTTTTTCGAATATCAAAATTCATAAGGTCATAAAGTTATAGTTTTATGAAATAATATTAAAACAGTTTCCTCACCAAACTAGTTAAAGTTTTGAATATAATAAATTGGATTTTTCGTGCTTAATTCTCAAGTCTAATTTTGAAAAATTAGAATATTTTAAAAAAGTAATTTATTGTTGTGGGGACAAACTGGTTTCTATGCACATTTCACTGATTGCTTATGCTGCACGTTGGGGTAAAATGTGTCAAAAGTGGCGCTTAAATGAACTTTAAAATCTATAGTTTTGTAATAAAGTTTGGTACCGAATAAAAATAGACAAAATTATGTATCAATATAATAATATTTTGACATTTTTGAAAAATAGTAAAAAAATAAATTTTCATCAGCTTTCAGTGTACTTATTTTAAATAATAAGTATTTTAAGGTAAAAATTTAAAATGAAACCATCAACTTCAAATATTTAAGTGTATTTTTCGTCAAGTATTTGTAAATTATATTTTGTTCTAATATTTTTGTTATTTTTTTGAAAATTGTTGTAAAATACACTAATTTTTAACTTTCATGGAATGCAACTTAAAATGTTACAAGATGTTTGTTCTAGAAATTTTCTGAAAAATAGTTTATATTGTCCACTTTAATATTATGAAAAAAACCGTGCGCATATATAGCCCGATTTGAGAAAATAATTTTTTTCAAAAAAACTCCAGTAGATTTCATACAAAAAACAGCAAAGAAAATGTCTGCACTTACATTTTCTTTGCTTTATCAAACATTAAACAGTGCATAAAATTTCAGATAGGCATAGCAGAAGACAGTAGCATTTTGAGTTTAGAAGCAAGATCCAATATACGCATCAGGAGCGGAACTATGGGGGTTCAAAATAGGGTACTAGTGTCATGGAAAATGTTTAACCACTAGCGAATTTTTGTTCCTTACCCGATTTCCAAGATTTTTACATCACCTTAAAGTTCTTGATAAATCCTTTAGAAAACCTGCTTGTACGTACTACTTATCTTGTATATCTTTCGAGTTATATACATTTGAATTTTTAAAAATCTCAATTTTACAAGATCTTGGTTAAGTTTTTTCCATATATAGCGAAATATTTTAAACCGATTTTATTATGTTTTATGTAGTTGATTAAAAAGCAAAAAGCAAAAAAAAAATTTTGAGTCGTTATCTTCATTGAGTCAAAAGTTAAACGATTTTGAATTGGAATGTTTGCAAAAATTAACAAAGAGACGGACATTAGAATTCTTTAAAAAAAATCTTAAAATTCGAAAAATATTTTTTTCCATTTCTCTATTATATGAAAATCAAATGAAAGTGTTAAAATTTTGATATCACCTTTCCCTGAATTAAGTAGCATTTTTGACCCATTTAACCAGATGTATAGACGGACATTGCCATGCTACCAAAAAATATTTTAGAATTCTAAAAATTTATTTTTTTTTACTAACTAATAAATAGAAAAAAATATAATGTGATCATTAAAATAATGATACCACCCTTCTCTGAATTATGCATAATTCTAGTGTATAGAAGGACGGACAGATATTATCGTTCTGCTAAAAAAATCTTAAAATTCTAAAATTGATTTTTATAACTAACAATCAATAAAAAAAAAATAAAACGTTATCACGATATCACCTTTCCCTGAATTAATCGCCATTTTCGACCCCTTTTACCCCAATGTGTGCCGCACATAATAACAAAAACTTATACAGTGGTTTCCCGGTTTAACGCAGGCGCGGATCCAGCCAAAGCATTTGGGGGGGAAATTTTTTTATCATCACTGTAAAAATTATGTTTTTATATATAATTTTAGAACTATGAAAATTTAACTTTTTTTTTTTTTTTTTTTGTCAGAAAACTGGTTATTTATAATTATTATTATTTTTAATTACAAACAAAAATGCAAAATTACAAATATGTATTTAAATAAACATTTCTCAGAGAATATTGAAAGGATTTTAATTATGAAAGCCGTGTTTTTACTTTTGTAATACTACTGAATAGTTCATAATAAAATAATTTAAATAAAGAATGCATCATTAGAAAAACACAAAATGCTAAGCTATTTAGATCTGGATGGGATGTCAAGCACACTAGGGAATGGTAAATCGATTTCGATTTTAGTCGATTTTCATGGGAAAAAAGTCGGTTGTTTGCAATCAATTTTATTATTATACTATTTTATACTGAAATCGATTATTTATTTTCAAAAATCGAGTTTGTTTTAAAAAGTTAAAAAAAAATATGTAGAATTATAAAAATCTTATAAATTAAAATTTTTTGGTTGGTAATAATAAAGTTATGTCCGCTTTTTTAAATATATTTTGGCGGTGAATATTTAAAGAGTAAAAGTAAAATTTAAAAATGCACCCAAGTGGAGTGCAAATTTATCCTAATACTAATAAAATTGCTCGAGAATATCAATACCGTGTGAAATAACCCAGCAAAGAAACAGCCTTAGTAGTGAACATAGCCTTTTTTATAAAACTTTACTGAAGAATATTGGTTTGATGGATAAATAAAATATTCACAGATTTCTTATATATTATATACATAACTTTTATATTTGTGACCTGAATATTTGAAATAATTTTATAGGTTTATTTTTTAATTTTTAGATGTTTTTGATACACTTTTGACTTTATCAATAAAAAATCGACTTCAAAATAAAATCGATTTTGGGGACCGATAAATCGATTTTGAAAATCGAAATGAAAAAAGTTGATCGTAAAATCGAAAATCGAGTTTTGGCATTGTTTACCATTCCCTAAAGCACACTGAACTATCTCTTCATTATGTGAGTAATTTTTAAAATTTATTTTTTTACTTAGATGAAAATTTGAAGTTAATCTGATAACACCAAAACAAGTATCCAATAAATCCCCAAAATTATTATATCAATCACTAATAACTACAAAAAATTAAAAATAGAAAACATTTTTCAATTAAAAATTGATTAAATCAATAAAGTAGATGATTGAATGAATTAAACATTTAAATGTGAAATAAAATCTCGCTTAAATTTAATTTTTACTGGAATATATTATATGTCAACTGGAAAATATACGCTAATAATTTTTTCTGCAAAGAGAAGCCCGTGAAGAAAATCTAGTGAAAATTATGTAAATAAATAACTTTATAAAATTTCATACTACTTCAGTCTGAATGTTTATATTTTTGTAGTTTTACTCAAAGAACAATCTTCTTGAGTACATCACAAACCAATTTTCGAGAAAATTCGAAAAAAACAATTTTGAGATTAGTTGCTGTACTAAAAATCTCGGAACTCCCTAAATTTTAGATAAATTTTAGATTTTTTATTAGGTAAAACATACCTTTTAACTATATTAAAATACTTTTCTATTTTACGTATTTCTTTCTTAAGTCTTAATGATATTTTGTTTACAATAAAATGAGATGTCAATATTTAAAATCGTTTAAAAACTCAAAAATTTTATCAAAAAATATTTCATTTATTTTAAACAAATTATTTCATTTTAAGCTTTATTTGTAGCATACCTTCTGGGGAATTTCACATAAAATCTAATAAGTTCTTCAGTTTTTATCTAACTAAAATAACCAAATCTTGCTATATTTACAACAAAAATGTTTTTAAATTGATTGCATATTTTTTGTTGACTTTTACAGAAAAATTCTGTAAATACATTGAATCGCCAAAAATTTCAAACAAAAGAAATAAATACGAAAATAAACTTTCAAAATATCTTAATAGAAACAAGCGCAAATATTCGGCCCGGCCGAATCTAAATACCCACCATCAACTTTTTCAAATTTTGCGTTATAATGAAGAGGGTGGTAAAGTGGGAAGTAAAGTGGGAAGTAAAGTGGGCGGACCACGCCAATTTTTTGTTTCCGAGTTTACATTTGTCTTTGAACTATTTGAAAACAATTTTGTTGATTTTCACCTTATATGGGAGGTGGGCGGTAAAGTGGGCGGACCACGCCCATTTTTGATTTTCGAATTTACATCGATCCCCAAACTATACATACAAAATTTCGCTGTCGTACATGCTTTTGTTGCAGAAATATCGGCAGAAAAGTGTAAAATGGACACCCTGTGTTTCTAGTTTTAAGCTCATAACTTTTTTGTTTATTAACCGATTTTGCCCATTTTCTTATATAAGACAAACATTTGTGCCAAATTTCGTCCCCCTACGTTGCTCCGTTCGAGCCCTATCCTGCTTTCAACAGACGGACATAGCTAGATCGACTCAGAATCTAACCAGGACCCAGAATATATATACTTTGTGGGGTCTTAGATGATTCCTTCGACATGTTACACACGGAATGACAAAATCAGTATACCCCCCATCTTTTTGATGGTGGGTATAAAAATACAGGAAGCTAAAAAATTTAAGCATAACTCCAAAATTTGATAGGCTTTGGACATTTAAAAAACTTATTTATGATGCTATTTATGTTATTTCCCGAGTAATTTTTCAACGCTATAGAGTGTATTTAAAAATTAATTTTTAAATATGAAAAAATTTTACACAGGTATGCGAAAAAAGTACAACAACTCTTCAGGAAAGCAAGAGAAATTTTCAGAAGGTTTAATAAAATATTAAGCGAAAAGTAATATTTTTGTTATCGTCCTCTAGGAAAATGGTAGACATTTTCTTGGGAAAATGTTAAATTAATGGTTTTATTTAAACAATTTTTTTCTTAACACAAAATTGTGAATATTTTCAATAAAAATAAATTAAAGTTTTTTCTTGAAAAATTAAAATTTTTAAACCTTTATTCATTTATTTATAAATTAAATCTGTGTAGTGAACCAAAATTTCTATCATATGTAAAATTTATTAAATCTAAAAAAATATTATATTTTCTATAAAAGAACTGGGAAAATTTTTTGTTATTTATTAATAAATGGTTGACTTTTATTAAATTTTTTCTGTGAAAATGCTTTTGTTCATTTTTGATGTTAAAAAATTATTTCGTATAAAATTTAGAAAAGATTCGGATTTATAAAAAGTAATATTAAAACATTAGTTAGTGTAATTTCAATATGACATGAAACTAGCACTTATACAATATTTTTTTTTTGTTTTTGACATATAAGTTTTTAATTGTATGTAAAGTTTAAGCTTGAATTTAATGAAAAAAATACATAGGAATTGCATTTCCTATATTTTTCCTATTTTTAAAAACCCATTTATTTGCTTTAAATTTTTCGAAGAAAAAATACGATAAATACTTTTTTCTAAACATAGTTTGGCCATTCCTAGACTATATTGAAGATAAATTCATTGTGCCTTCTTTTATTTTCACTAAAGAAAATTTTTCTTAAAGAATTTTTAATTTTTCCTTTTCCTATTGTAAATTTTTAATTTTTCTAATGTCGAAAATCCATTTTGGAGGGGGGGGGTGAAACTAAAAAAAATTTTAATAAACAAAATAAATGTTACAGATGTGATCGTGTTTGCTTTGTCATTTATTATATTAAGTAATTCCTGTTGTCCTCTACATTGCTCAATGATGGTATGGAATATCCTTTAGACGCCACATTGATATGAGAACAGCATTATCCTGAACAAAAAAAGTTAAATAAAATTTTTAAAATTCGTTCAATGGCTTAACATTTTGAAACTAGTTACTTACGAATTGAATCAACCCTCTTGGTTTTGAAATCACGATAATTTTTGAGGTTAATAACACATTCCTCTGCGTCTTAGTTGTTTTATCTATACAAATATAAATTAAATATAATATTTTGAAACTGTTTAAAACTATTAACATTATTAAACTTACGCGTAAGGAAGGCAACTCTCCAAATTCCTGTTTTTGAGTAATCCATTTAATTTGGTGTATTCAATTATACTGCACGACTTCTCCTGTGTAAATAAATTTATATTTATGTATTTTAATAATTCGAACGTCCATGCTTTATAACTTATTTTAGTTTTTACACAACACTGATTTTTTTTGTTTAAAACGCGTCATTTCTTATTAAGAGATAAAAGCAAACTGAGTTGTTTTTGTTTTACTTTATTTCCCGTTAGAAAGCATTTATTTCAACATAATTTATTGAAATATTTCATTGGTTTAATGTTTTTGTCCATTGTGTAATGCTTCTTCTTAATTAAATCAATGTATTAGTACATTGAATAACCGAATTCAATGAACTAATACATTAAATCAATTAACTGATTTAATTATTTTATTAAGAAATAAATTTAATGACTGGTTTCAATGTAATGTTCAAAAAAGCGTATATTTTTTCATTGAATTTTAATGAATATTTTCATTGAAGCAATGAATTCGTACGTTAAGTTAATAAATTCTCGGAGAAAAATTAATGAATTTCATTTAATGTACTTCATTCATTGAAATTACTTTTTTCAGTGTACTGCTCTCCCCTTTTATGCAAAAGGAAGAGAATTAGAGATTTTCGTTTGGGAAATATTTTTTCATTTGAAAACTATTTTCTATATAAAATACAGTAAAAAACAAAGTAAAAAGTTATTTTATTACCTTTTAAATATGGTTTCGTTTGCATTTTGTGCAATGTCATTTTATAATGTACCACCATACATATATGATCCGTTCATGATAAAAAAAATCAGCTTAAAAAATCCATTCAATTGAGAATTACTTATTAAGCAAAGACCTACTCTCTAGTATTTGACAACCATAGTAAATTCTTTGTAATTTATCAAAAAAAAAAAAAAAAAACAAGCGAGAATGTTATATTCGGCCTGGCCGAATCTGTATACCCACCATCAACTTTTTCAAATTTTACATTATGTGGAAGGTGGGCGGACCATGCCCATTTTTTTCCGAGTTTACATTGATCCTTGAACTATTTGTAAAAAATTTCGTTGACATTTCACCTTATATGGGAGGTGGGAGGTAAAGTGCGCGGACCACGCCCATTTTTGGTTTTCAAGTTTATATCGACCCTCGAACTATCTGTACAAAATTTCGTTGCCGTACATGCTTTTGTTCAAGAGATATCAGCAGATGAAGCTACAAGGGACAACCTGTGTTTCTAGTATTTAGCCCATAACTTTTTTTGGTTTATTAACCGATTTTACCCATTTTCAATCCCAAACAAACTTTATATAGGATAAATATTTGAGCCAAATTTCATCCCCGTTTCATATCTCGTTCGAGTCCTATTCTGCTTTCAACAGACGGACATAGCTAGATCGACTCAGAATCTAACCAGGACCCAGAAAATATATACTTTATGGGGTCTTTAATGATTTTTTCGACATGTTACATACGAAATCTTTTTTGATGGTGGGTATAGAAATATACATGCTTTTTATATTAAAAAAAAAATAATAATAATTGTATAAAAGAATCAAAAATTTAGTTTTAAAAATTACTTTCGGTATGGAAGTTTTTTTTATCGTTTGAAAACGTTTGAAAACGGATTTAAGTATCTTACAACATGGGCTATTTATTTTTTATATATATAGAAATATTATACCCCTAACCAACAGTGTAATTATGAAGTTGGTAAAAACTATTTAAAATTTGAAAGAACTAAGGATTTTTTTATTAATCTCTTATTATAAAGCCAGTTCTGATAGAAAGTCAAATTTGCACATAATTAATTTTATCATTTTATATCAACTTAGCTAGATTTATTTTATCCACCATCTACATTTTATTCCGCGCCATTAAAATTTTGACCTTATATGTGAAATGGTCAAATCACGGCGATATTTTGTTTTAAAGTTTACATCGATCATTGCAAAATTTCGTTGTCGTTTAAAAGATATCATCGGAAAAGTGTGAAATGGAATTACGACAGACACAAAACATTTTATAGTTTTTGGTCCCATATTTTTTTCTTTCTTAACTGTTTTTGCTAGCTTTCAATACCAAACAAACCCTATATAAGAATAATTTTTTAGCCAATTTTGCTCTCACTAGGTTGTACGCCCTATGATCTTATAAATTGCATCCTTACAGGAACGAATCATAAGCTACAAATTGACGAGTATTAAATTATTCCGATGCTACGACTATGTTTTGCTACACTGTTCCATACTAAATATTTTATTAGGCCGTATTTAAACATATAATTTTATAATTAATCGTTTTTATTTAACAAATATACTATAAATAGGTATAAAATTATTTATCTGCATCTAATTATTACGGTAAAATTGCAATGTAATTAAATTTGATTTTGTTTGTTTTGAATGTCAAACATGCAAATTTAATTACACACAATGTTAAACTTGACAAAATCTTTGCACTAAATTTTACACGAAACCGGATGTAAAAACATTTTAAAACTGTAACACAATAAAAATAAAAACAGTAAAATAAAAACATGTATGTAAATCAAATCCAGTGCAATAAAATGTTAAAAGATAATAAATGGAAAATAAAAAATTAAATTAAAACTAAAATGAATGTAAATTGAATGGGAGCGTTAATTAAATATTATCATGATGTTTGCAAGTGTCGCAATGTTTGTGCGTCTGTATGAGAAATATTGAAAGAACTAGAGATTCTGTTCCACTAATAGAACTTTAAATGGTTTCAAATGCTACATTTAACTGATTCAATAAAAGTGAATTGCAACACTTGTTAAATGTAAGGACGGACAATCACTTATTGTTGGTATGTGTGTTTGTGTGTAAATATCTATGAACATTCAAATGCAAACTTCTATGAAAAACAACTTTTTAAAATGTTTTTTGTTTTAAATTATTTTGCCATAAATAATGCTTCCATTTGACAATAAACTACACTAGTTTTTTTTTTTTTTTCTGAAATCCATGTTTAAGAAGAATTAAAATAGAGATCAAAAGTTTACATACACATTTACTTATAAATGTTCATAATTCAGCTGGCATGAAAAAAATTATACAGATGTGGGTAGATTTTGCACGCAGCTGTCATAAGTGAAGTAATTACCTTGTAAATTTACTCATATACTTATAACTGTTTTATTATCTTAACTTTATGTCTTATGACGCACATATTATGACATTTTATTTTAACTTTTTTTATTTTTATAAATACGAAAGATATCTGGCAGTTTTAAGAAATTTCATACTGTTCCGTATAAAAGTTTATTATTCTATTGCACCATTTAAAAATACAGTTAAAACTTAAAAAATGATACGAATTTTCAACAAAAAGCCGCAATAAGTCATACTTTGTTTAAAATTACACACTAAAAATTTAAGTAAAAATATTATAAAATCATATAATTTATAGATTAGCTTATACTTGAATTTTTAGTTCCTTCTAAGTGAAAAACGATTTTGAAATAAAGCTCTGCTCTGAACTTTTGGTTTTGAATTCATTTTGTTTGAACTTGACTTTTTGCAAAAGTATTTATTATTCTATTTTGAAATGTTACACTCTAAAAAATGCATGTAAAGTTACTACTTTAGATTTAGTAAGTTTTCTTGTTAGAGTACACAAAATGCGTAAATTCAAGCATCGTATGTTTATGAAAGCTAGTTACATTACTTTGTCTTGAAAACTACACACAAAATATAGTATTTTGAATGTTGATAAACATGTTTAAATATAATAAACATTTTTAATTTATAATTACACATAATGTGTAATCGTACCTACCTAAAACGATTAATAAAGTAATTGTAAAAAATTTATTTATAAAAATATAAAAAGAATAAAAATAGCAAGAAATTAGTTATTAAAATATCTACGTAATAAAAAAATTCAAAACAAAAAAATAGTGCAAAAAAATAAAAATTTAACCCGAGCCAATAACAATAATATTCCATATTTGCGAAAATATTAATAAAAAGTCTGAAAATTATGTAACATACATGTTTAGTCACTTAAGAATAAAGGGATCAATCGCTTTTTTATTAATTTATATAAATAAATCATTTAAAGTATGTCCTCTTCCAGCTAACTCAATGGGTATCAATGGAACAAATGTATTTCTTGTATGTGATGGTACTGAAATCTGCGACGATTCTGTGCTTCAATTCTATTTAAAAACAAATGAAGTTTTAATGCTGATTGAGAAAGAAGAATGGACAGCTGATTATGTAACGTCTTCGTCAGAAATTACCAATCATATTTCGGCGCAAGAGTTTACTGAAGTCCGTTCTACCAGTTTTAAAAGTAATATAATTCAAGAGAGTAATGTAAGTGCACCCAATATTGATAATGGCATTGCTAATGATTTCCTTATTAATGAAAGTTATAACAATGATGTATTCGACCTTGGGGTATCTGATGACAATATCCAAATAATATCTCCTCTAAAAGCACAAACTCAAAACGTGTACAATGATAACGTATTTCAAAATTTTACGATTCCGTGGAATAAAGTCTCATCAGACATTTTAGAAATGTTAAAAAATAAGAAAACTTTAGGTAAACGTTTGAACACTTTTGCAAATTTAGTAGTTGACGAATTGCGACAAATCTCCACCACCATATCAATGAGTGTTTTTGTATCCGTCTCAAATTTGTCAAACAATGGAATTTTTATTTAGATATTTCTACAAATTTTATCCTGCTTCAGTTCGTGGTACAAAAAGAAATATTAATAATATTCAAAAAATCAACACTTTAATTAAAAAAAATTTATCATTTAAATAGTATTTTTTCATTATTATTAAGTTTTTAATTTTGTTTAAATTTAATTATTTGTTTTTTAATAAAACTCTCTATAAAAAAGGATTTTTGTTTGTCTTTTAATCTTTATGTAGGATGCACATAAATTTTTGCATATAAAGCATATTGAATGTACATATACATATTTCATCGGTAGTTTTAAACAGTTTTTCTGTAACTATACAAATTATATGTGTTTTTTTCAGACACAAAAAATTTAAATTTAAACAAAACTGATATGTTGCTAAACATTTTTTGGACACAAAAGTAGGTAAAAATACATATTTTGTTTTAATTTTTTTTACTAAAAAAGTGTTTAAATATTTGAATTAAACACATCGTGTATTTTTACCCTAATTATAGTAGGAGTCAAGTTACCTACTATAAATAGAGTAAATTTACATGAAAATTTATTAGAGTGTAGATTAGCTTATACTTGAATTTTTAGTTCTAAGTGAAAAACGATTTTGAAATAAAGCTCTGCTCTGAACTTTTGGCTTTGAATTCATTTTGTTTGAACTTGACTTTTTGCAAAAGTATTTATTAGGCTATTTTGAAATGTTAGTTGTTCTATTTGATTAAAAATTAAATTAGTTATCTTACACTCTAATAAATTTTCTTGTAATTTTACTTTATTTATAGTAACTTGACACCTACTATAAATAGGGTAAAAATACTCGTTCAAGTATTTCAGCAATTTTTGTGTTTAAAAAAATAGACACAAAACGTGTATTTGTACATATTTGTGTGTTTTAAAAATGTTTATAAACATACATTATTTACATAATTTGTGCTTAAAAATTATTAATAATTTGTACGCTTGCATTTTTAATATTTGATATTAAACAAACCGTTTTTCTTCTGTTAAAGGATTTAGAAAAATTTTTAATTTTTTTTATTTTTTAAGAACTTTTTTTTATTGCAAAAATTTGGTACATATATTGAAAGCGCAATACACAAAAGATAAACTTCAATCACCATTTATTTTTCATTAGAAATTAACTTCTTATTTATCCTTATAGATTCTTCTGGTTTCTTCTATGTTTATTACAAATACAGCATCATGAATTCCTTGTTTTACTCCTTGAGAATAGACTCGGTGTATGTATTTGAAATTCGGTTGTCAATATGAAATAGATATGTTGTTGTAAGTTGCACCTTTTTCACATTTTTAATTTATAAATTGCACACATGTTCAGTTATATTAATATCACACAGTTTGACAGCCGTATTCAAAAAAATTAATGTAGGGTTGATAACGATTTACTTTTTCTTATGGAAATTTACAAACAAAAAGTTAGTAACTCGTTATCAAGCATACATTATTTTTTGTGAATATGGCTGTGAGTCTTTATTTTTTACACTTTTTGTTGGTTTTTTATGGATATGTTTTAATAGAAACAATTTCTGATAATGTTTTTATGAATTTTATATTTTTCTAAATAAAATTCTGACATTTTGTATACTAATCATTTTAGGTAAGTAAGATTACAAACTTTGTATAAATATAAATTAAAAATGTTTATTATATTATATACATGTTTATCAACATTCGAAATACAATACTTTGTGTGTAGTTTTGCATACAAAGTTATGGAACTAGCTTTGATAAACACTTTTTGCTTAAATTTACATATTTTCTGTACATTTACATGAAAATTTACTAAATTAATAGCAGTAATTTTACATGCATTTTTTAGAGTGTACCCAAGAGAATAAATAATGAAAGCTATATGCAGCTACATATATAATTATATCGGAAACATATTGGGAAAACGTGTGGACTACGTTTGATGCTTCATTTAGCTTCATTTATTATGCTAAACATGACATGAACACAAGGATACCATGAAAAGTTTGTAAGAAGAACAAAGTGCAAATAGTTTAAGAAAATAAGTCCTTATAGCCCATTCGCTATAAGGGTACATCTGTCATCGCCATTATTTTGAAAATAAAGAGATATTTTTGTGGCAATATCGACAAAAGAATAACAGAATTAGGAATACATTAATACAGTAACGTATCAAACACAGATTTCTAGCATAACTTAAAATTATTTCTGTGTATTTTCTGTCTTACTTTATTTTCTTGTATGATTTTTCACCGCAGAAGAATGTTATCATTGTTGCATAAGACTCTCCTTAATGATCATTCGTCGAATTCCTGATAGGCATAAAGTAATTTAAAGGTTTTCACAATAATATGATTTTGAATCTATGTTAGTTTATTAAATTTTTATATTAAACTTCATTGAGTTACGATATTTATTTCTTTTGTAATTTTAAAATTCGACTAAATTTGGTTGGGATTTTTTTCTTGCCATAATGACAGAGCTTTGAACGAACAAAAAGTAAAACTCCAACGTTTAAAACTTGTTCGAGTGAAATACTTTAAAATACGATTATTATTTTGTTTCTTTTATCTCTTAAACTAAAAGAGATAACCTACACATGTAAAAGTATTTTTTTTTTAACTTTTATAGAGATTTACAAGGACTATCTATATATAAAATTTCTTTTCCGTCATATAATAAATGAATTTTTGGCTATTTTTCAAAAAAATTACATACTCGAGATGGGCAAATTTGGAGGGTCACCCACTTCCACCCGCTAGGGGCCTGTACTCTTTCAAATCAACTCGAAAACACCTCAGCTCTGACCATGCTAAATTTTATTGAGATACTTCTAACGGCTCTTTAGTTACAGAATTATTTCCAAAAAAAGCGTTTAGAACCACTGTGCAACGTAGAATGAAGAAAAGTAGCGTGAAACATTTTGTACAGTCAAAAAAAGTAAACATATGATATGTTTTTGAACATTCATTGTGTATACAACCCTGTTCTAAGGTTACTTTGAAAAAACAAAATAAACTACAGGGTTGTTAAAAAGTCATGCAGCTACGTAAAAATCCATAGTAAAATAATAAAGTATACTCGTAAGACCAGCTGTTTTACAATTTTTTCATTGGCAAACCTCGCGGTACTGTCAAATTGTTTTTGTATTCACATGTAAAATATTTTTTGAGTTTTTTTTTCTTGCTCTCTTTCGTTCTCTCATTTTTCCGTTCAAAGCATTCTGACATTGTGGGCAGTAGTTTTACACTAACAAAATACAAGTAATTTTTGTTTTTGTAGATGTGCGAGTACTTTATTATTTTACTATGTATTTTCTGTAGATTTCTGCGATAGAATTTTTGTTTCAATAGCTACATACACACATGTGCATTAAGAAGGTTGAAACAGCTGATTGCGATACCATGCTTTTTGGTGCATTTTTTATGCATTTTTATCTATAAGTTCTACAAACTTCCTAATTTTTTAGTGCGCACAGTAGATTTTTTTTTTAATTTTTTTAATCTTTAATAAATAAATAAAAGTTTGTATCATTAATCTTGAGCATATTTCCAACAATATTAATTAATATGAGCAAGTCCATTAGCTAAATTATTTGACAAACTCTCTTTGAATTTAATATTTATATTTAATTCACTTTTAAAAAAATTAAAATCGTGCTTTTTATTAAGAATACTATCAAAAGTAGTAAAGTAATAACCGTTATACACTTAATTTTTCCAGCAAACGATCCCAAGTTATGTCTTTTATTACTCATAATTTTACGAAATTTTAAACCAATATTATTTTTTAGCTTTTTATGAAATTGTGCAAAAAATAAAATTGAAAATTCTTCTTTTCAGTCTATTTTGATAAATATTGAAGATTCTGTAATAATTTTCACATGTGCTGATAGTTACTTTAGAAGTTCTATAGAATCGCGTTGTTTTGATTTTGATAAAGCTAAGACTCTATTTTTAAGATTTTTTTAAAGTTTTAATTTCAAACCTCCACAGCTTTTGCGCGCCCTTATACAAGTGATTAACGCGAACAGATTTGGTATGTATAAATAGTCGTTAAAAAAAAAAAACACAAATCAGCGTTAGTGTCAGAAGAAACAAAATTTTGAAAATATTTTTACTTAAAATTTTCAGATTTTTTGATTTTCCTCATATGCACATTTTTACAGTTTTTACGCTGGAAAAATTCGCCTACATCATATTATCTCGTATTTCTCCAAAACGCATTTATTTTGTCAGATTAAAAAAGTAATCATTGAAATAAACTGCAGCAAGTCTTCCAATGTTTTTAGATATATTTTTTTTTTTTTTTGGCAATTAAAGTAGGTACTAGGGTATCCAATCGATTAACCGTCATTCGGTTATCCGGTTAATATTTGTCGATTAACTGTCCGAATAATTTAAAACTTTTAACCGGTTAACCGAAATGTAGTTTTCTTGAGTTATAAATTAGAACATTTTTTATTTTTATGATAAATTTATGTAAACTACATCTTTTTAAGAGGTCTGTTACATTCCAGTAAAAATAAATAAAAATAATTTTTAGTGAGGTACTTTGTCTTATGCTTTAAAAGTAATAAAACAAGATCTAATATATATAGAAAGATTTAAATCAATTGTTCTGCTATAAGACGTAGATGTTCGGATGTTATCTTTAAAAAAAGGGGGAAAAAAAAAACTTAAACAAATGAAAAACAATGTTATGCATAATTTTCTTTATTAAAATAATAATAAAAATTAGAACTTATTTTCTTGAGCCGTTAAATTTTGCACAAAATAGTGAACATGACATGACATAACGCAGGTATCAAAAAATTCAATTCATTGAAAATTATGTGCATTTGTACTATTTCTGGATCCCATTGACTTCTTTGGATGCTTTTTTGTTGGGATAGAATGTTTTATAAAAAGCGACAAGAAAAAGCAATAATATTATATCTTCATAAATAATTAAACTTGTTATTTAAACATTATTTTGAGTAAAGAAAATTCAAAGTTACACAAGTCACAATACTTTTAATTGTCATCTCCTAAATGTACCAAAAAATATTAATTTAGACTCGATTAACAAATTATCATTCTTACACAGAAAATACACTTACGTGAAAAATGTATTAAATAAAGCGGAATTAGGAGAATATTTTATAGAATTAGCTAAAAAATTAATTTTTTTTCATACAAATTGCAGAAAATAATTACGAAATGATCCCCATGTAAAAGAATATGATCTTATATTATGTTTCTAAGTAACTATTTCAATAGATTAAATACAACAATTTGTGAAATTTATATGTTTTACATATATAACTAAGGTTATTCGGTTAATCGAATAATTTCTCAATAATCGGTTATTAACCGATCAACTTTTAACCTCGAATAATTATTTGTCGAATAAACCGATTAATATGAACACCCGAATAATTGGATACCCTAGTAGGCACCTATGATATTCTATAGTAAAATATATATTTTGAAGGATCCCTGTGACCATTCAATGTTAAGGTCAAAAGAATTCAGTTCTCACAATAAACATATTTTTTAAAGTAGTCTTTAGAATGTGCCTCGCTAAAAACTGTATTTTTTTCAAAATTCACACTTAATTTTTCAAGATTTGCAGAGATCAAAATCTGTTATTTTCGAGAGTATAATAATGGGAATCCCATTATGGGATACATTACATTAGATTTGGTAAAGTATCGAGTATTTGGTACTTCGTACTCGATACCGACTGTTTTTATACCCTACACCACCATAGGTGGTTGGGGTATAATGTGTTTGTGCTGATGTTTGTGACGCACGGAAAAAATTATCGGACCCCCACCTAAATTATACCGTTCGACTCAGAATCACTTTCTGAGTCAATTTAACGATGTCCGACCGTCCGTCCGTCTGTCTAGGTGGCTATCTGTCCATGTAAACCTTGTGAACAAACTGCAGGTCGCAATTTTAAAGATATCTTGATGAAATTTGGCACAAATAATTATTTTGACACAAGAACGAAGCCTATTGAAATTGGTTATGATCGGTCCATTATTTCAGCCCCCATACAAATGTCCACCCGGAATAGTGGTTTAACGATCATAAATGTCTTAAATATAACAATATTTCAATGAAACTCTGTACAAAGGAGTTTTGTATAAGTTTAATCTTTGTGCCAAGATCGGTCCATAATTGACCATAGCTCCCATATAAATCCCCTCTTCCGAAAATCACTTTAACATACATAAATCCCATACGAATGATAGGATTAAGTTAATATTCGACACAAATAAATTTTATATAAGTAGAAATAACACTGCCAAAATTTATAAGAATCGGACCATAATTTACCATAGCTCCCATATAAACCCACTTCCTGGAATCGCCCTAAAGTGCATAAAATCATATAGGTGTGAGTATCAATGCATTGTTCTGTATTTGTATAATTTATTTTACATTTAGTAAACGTTGATCTACAATTGGGCACAGTTATCTACAATTTAAGCTCATACTCAATGGTATAGGGTATCATATGGTCGGTCTTGACCTACTATAGTTTCTCTCTCGTTTTTTAATTCTCAATACCAGATCATAACTACTCAATATTTTCAGTGCTTTATTACAACAAAAAAAAAAATCAAATTTAATAGAAAAGTATAAACTGTTCTGGTTGTAGCGTCATTTTATACATAAAATATACAAATATTTATAATAAAGAGTTAGAAATATCTCCAAAAGGGTGTCCCGTGAACCAAAATTTTGTAGGGAGACTCAATTTTTAAAACTTTTTAAATATTTTTCTGTATTCAACTCGTAAATACGCATCATTTGAAAAATCTTCTTTCATCAAAATTTCAAAAAGTAAGTTTCTGGGAACACTCTGATGACCAAGAAGAGATGCAATGTCTGGCATCATTTTAAAGATATTAGAAATGGAGGAACGACAAAATGTAATATTTGCAAAGCCGTTATTTATAAAATTAAATTAACCATATAAATGTCATTATTAATTCTCCTTTACGTTTATTTTTTAGGCGGAGGTTGATCAAATTCAAAAGCCGTTAATTTATTGAGTAGTATCGAGTACCCAAAAGAAAAGTATTGAGTATGTATTGAGTAGTCAAAAGTACTCATAATTCATAACTCTACATTACATACAAAGTTGTATAACCTTGAAAATAAATACATTACATAACATTACACTAAAAAGTAAAATAATATTAAAATAAATAAATCTTTGGTTTCAAAGTTTAACATCATATAACTTTCGACCGAATAGCGATATAGCAGTAATATTATCCCTCTATGATCGGAAATTAGAGCTCTTGTAAAACTCTGACACAAAAAAATATAACTTTTGGCAAAAATATAAAAAACTCTGGTTCGTTTAAATTATATTTTTCTAATTTTTCAACTTTGAAAAGCTGTAATTTAGAACGTTAAAAACCGTGGAGCATAAGAACTTGCAATTTGATTAAACATAGTGTTACTAATACATCGTTATTAGTAATTTTACCAAAAAAAAAAAAAAAAAAAAACATATTCGATATTATTGTAACATTAACTTTCTTTCTTTGATTTTAAAATTTTGGTATTTTTGACCATATTAAAGTAAAATTTTCTGTTTATTTTTAATGCTCTTAATTTGACCACATCTGTATTTAGGTGTGAACTACATACATAAATCCAATTTAATGGCAATTTTTGTTATTGTACACTTTACGCTCTATTCTCATACGGAAACATAAAACTTGACAGGTTTACAGCACTTTGTGTGTGAGTGTGTTGGAAACAAGTATGATCGTGTCTTAATCCGGGATCAATTCGCAAAAACCTCTAAATACTGACAAAAACACACAACTCAATATAATTGACAGCGAACAAGAATTTCATAATGTTTCTTATACAATTCAGATTTTATTTTTAATTAATCAATCAAAATCAAATTTTTTTTAAACTGCTCTATTTTAAAGGTATTTAAATGGTGGCCAAGTGTTCATGCATAAACATTTCTATTGTTAGCCATACAACTGACCATAAATGAAATTAAAATGTTTGTAAGTGATCATGTTTTTTTTTAATAACAACTGTTTAAAATTAAGGTGGGTTTCACAATCAATTAAGGAAAATCATTTATTCATTAGAACATTTCTATTATTGCCTCATGTGTATTTATTTAGATCAATTAAAACAATAGTTTAAGTTTTTTTTTATTAACTATTCATTATTAATGTACATAATATTAGTAATTGTTATCATTAGGATTTTATTACCATTGCAAATGGGTTTATTAATTAGGAAGTTTAAGAAAAAATATATATTAATTATATTTTTTATTTTTTTATTATCAAACCAAATATTTGAAAATCAGCTTAAAAGTGAAGTTAAGTTTCATACTTCAAATCATTAAGCTACCGTGACTTGAACAATAAAAATTAAAAAAAGTAAAAGAAAAAAAAAAAAAAAAAATATAATACAAAAAGATAATAATGATAAAATTTTGATAAACATTAAAAAAAAACTCAATTTGGAAATTTTAATGGTTTTGCAAACAATTTAATGGGTTTTGATGAAATCGATTTTTTTATTTTTTTTATTTGAAGAATGCGGAATTTAAGTTTTCTTGGAATATTTTAAGTGATGAACAATCAATAAAAACCCGTTTTACGTAATTAAATATATCGAATAAAACATCCTTGTAATTATTAATCTAAATATTTGGAAAATTTAAATTAATTTTATTGAGTCAGAGAAAAGTCCAAAATGCTCTATTTTAATAATAACGAGAGATGTTTGTTTATTATTCCTAATAAGGGAAATTTTATTTATTTTTTATAATATGTAATATTTGAAAAATTAAAAAATGGATTTTACAACTCATATCCGTTATTTTAATTTAATTGTAAATTATAAAAATTTACTTTAGCGATGATTATTATAAAGTATGATAAGCGTCATTAACGAAACTACTATTTGTTTAAAAAGTAAAAAGAAATTGTTTTACACAAATGATCTTATTGCAACATGGTGTCCTAGAGACTGTTATATATTATCATGTGCTCTAATTTGAACATTAAAATGTATATCATTAAATATGGAGTTGGGTTATTTTTACACTAAACAGATTTTCCCGATAATATGATCATTTGAGTATTGTATTATTATATTTTTGTTGTTTTGATATTTATCAATAATTTTCTAGAAAATTTTCGGATTTATAGTTTTCTAAAATTTAAATATAACTTTATTATATCTATCGTATTTTAAATGAATCATAGTTCTGCTTAGTGCAATGTCATTATAACCGTTTGTTTTATGTTTGAAGGTTTTCAACTGTGTATTAGATCTACATAACGTTAAATTAGATCCATTCAAAATGAGTCATATGCAGATTTCCAAAATCTTTGCGTCAGAATCTTTAATTTTCTATTTTTTATATATGGTATTAATTTTGAAGCAAAAGCTAATTCTAGTACTATATTTTTCACTTTTTGTTTTTGGGCTATCTATAAACAATATATATTTTTTTAAGGAAAAACGTACTATCTGCAATTTTTTATGATTTTCAAAGTAGTGTAAAAATAAAAATTGATAAGTAATGAGAAATTTCTTTGCGATTTGAACATTTTTTAAACATTTTGAATTAGAATCTTAATCTATTTCATAAAAATGCATTCTGAAAAAAAAACCATTGAAGTTAGATTTTGAACATTTTTTGGATGCTTCTAGACCATACGCCGTTACACTCATTAACATTTTATGAGGCTAAGCACTACACCCTAGATTTAAAGACAGAAATGAAAAGATAAAATTTGTGATTATAAGCATAATATCTCAGATACCAAAAGCAGTTTCTTAAAAAATTATAATTAAATAATAAGTGCAATAAACATCGCCTTTGAAGTTTTTAATTACATTTGAGTTATTGATATGAAATTTAATACAATTGTAATTGGTTCAATTTTTTTTTTTTTTTTGCAAAAAATTGTTCGCAACTTTTTTTTCGCATGCAATTTTTTCCACAATTTAATTTATAATTTTAATTTTGAACACATTTTGTTTTTTTTTTAGAAAACACACTTGTTATTTGACAGTTCTAACGTTTAAAGATGGTCCTGTCAACCACAAAATTTGGGTTTTTTAATATATTGTAAACTTTTTTCAAAAATATTATTTTACGCCTTTAATTTCCGATAATTTGAAACACACATTAAAAATAAATTAAGACAAAACGGGCTATCTACCATAACTTCGAGAATAATCTGGTTAAAAGATTTATTTTTCAGTGTGAGGTTAGCAGACGTAATATTAATAACTCGTAGAAGACCGGATTGCTAAATGTTGGAAAATTATTGAAATAAACAGTTTTTATGTTCTCCTGAACAATTGGGGTTTTGCATATGACCCGTTTTGAATATAAGACTTCGATATGTTAATCAAAAAATTAAAAATAAAAACATTTCGTATCGTAATTGGAAAAAACTGTAGAAAATGATCAGTATTAAAAAATTTCTTTTATTCGTTAGATAATTTTGTTCTTTAACTAATAACAAAAATATAATAAAATCTGTCGAAAATGTTGGGTTATATATGGAAAAAACTTGAAAAATTTAGATACTTAAAATTTTAAATGCATATAACTCGATAAATGTAAGAGATAAATAGCACATGCAAAGGATTTGTCAAACGCTTTAAGGTCATATAAAAAAAGTAACAAAAATTTGGTTACTGTTTGAAATTTTTCTTTGTCAGAGGTATCCTACTTTGAGTCCCCATAACTCCACTACGGTCATACATGTAGGGTCATCCTCTGCTAAACCTATGTGAAATTTTGTGTAAATTTAACCAGCTGGTTAGAAGTTACAAATTTATTAAACATTTTCGATTTTGCCCTACCTTGTAATGTTTTTTTTTTTTTTTTTTTTCAAAATATAAAAAAAAAGCCAAATTTACTATTTTTAGAAAAATATCAGAACAAACAACATGTAATATTGAAAGTTTCATTCCATCAAAGTTCAATATTAGTATATTTTAGGACATTTAAAGAACAATAAAAAAATAATAAATATATTTGGAAAAACGAAATTTTCAAATACTTAGGAAAAAAAACATACTAAAATATTGGAAGCTGATGGTTACATTTAAATGTTTTGCTTCACCTAGTTATTTTTGTTCGAGTTTCTACAAATTCATTTAGTTATTTTTAGACTCAAGGGTTAATAAAAATAATAAGAAAATAAAACAGCGAAAATATTTTGCCGCCAGAGATTTGAACTTGGGCACAAAGTAACCATTCGTTTTTAAAGACTGACGACTTACTTCTAAGTGACAAAAACTATTATAGTATAAAATATCTTTTTAGACATTTTGTAAGAAAAAGTTAACACGCCCTGGGCTACGATCCCTGAATTTTGACCATAATTAGAATACTTGGTTTACGTGAAAAATAAATATCGCACATAACCTTTTTTAGGGCGTTGATTACGATTCTGTAAGAAGAAATAAAAAAATTAAAATGACGGATTCAATAAGGCGGTAATTTTTTTCTTCTTATATTATGAAATTTTTCATAATTGAATTTGAGAGATTTGTTGTGTCTGAATATGCTTTCTGATTTTCAGAATTCGGAAAGGCGAAAGCAAAATGGCGGATAAAAGTGGGGTGTGATCCCTTAATTTCAATAAGAATATATGGTGTACGTAAAAATATTTATCACATATAAGGTTTTTGGTGCTCTGTTTACAAATCTGTAAAAAAAAAAAAAAATAATAAAAAACTCAAGATGACGGATCTAATATGGCGGACAAATTTAATTTTTTATTATTTGATGAAATTTTAAATAATCACATTAGATAGAATTGGGGTCAATGAATTCAAATTTGTTTTTTGATTTTCCGAATTCGGAAAGGCGAAAGCAATATAGTGGATCAAATTGGATCACGATCCTGAATTTTGGACATAATTAGAGTACTTAGTGACATAGAAAATACATAAAAACTATAGGGTATAGAATCACGATTCTGCAGTAAAAAATAAGAAATTTAAAATGACAGATGCAATATGGCGACCAACAAATTAACTTTATAACTTTACGAATTTCTTTTCTGATTTGTATTTAAAGTTTTTAAATTCACGCATATAAATATTTTTATGCAATTTAAATCTGATTTTATTTTAATTAAAAAACACTTTCAGATTAATTTCATATTTGATTCGCAGTTTTTTATTTGTAGCATTTTATGTAAACCATAGTTTTCTACATTTTATAACTTGATTATAAGTATATTAATGTAAAAGTATACGAAATTTCTTTTTCCATTTTTTTGATCCATGTTCATCAAAAATTAATATATCAATCAATCCATTTTCGTATTTTAATAATTTGTATAAAAAATTGTTTCACAATGTTTACAGTATAATTGAAAAAGGTTTGAAGGACATTTTTAGTTAAAGGGCTATATCTTACGAGTATATCTTAGGAAAAAAAATTTCCAATATCTGAAATTTTAATATAATCGTTTCAGAACAATTTAAGTGTAATTATTAATTATTTTGCTAACATTCTAGAAATACATTTTTAAACGATACTTTGCAACTCTGAAATTTCGTGTATGGGCCATTATTAGAAATGTTTATCCTGGCTGAAACTGACTTTAATTCTCAATAAGTTTTGTACTAATACTATTCTTAAACAAACTTACAAGACTTGAAACTAAAAAAGTTTCTTTTTAGTCATGATTGTTGCTCAAAGTTCAAGAATTTTGAAAAAGGGCTACAAATTAATTAACCATACTTCTACACTTTTTGTTTACGCTTTATACTTTTTGGTCACATTCGACTTTATATAAGCAAATCGGACTTTGTGGCTAAATTCAGCTTTTATTTGTTATTGTGAAGACTTTCAGAAGTTAAATAGTCAAATTTTAAAGACACTTTTAAATTTTGTTTTATTTTTCTGGACGCGGTCTGTGCGCCCCTCAATGGAATACAAATTTTGAAAGAGAGATTGATACTTGTTGTAATTTTGTGTGTTTTGCACTATATCTCGTTAATGTGCCCTAAATAGTCAAATAGTAGATTGCTTCTAAGTTTGGGAAACAAGAGCGAACATTATTTTTAATAATCAGTTTCAGGCACATTCACAGTTTCTAATGGAATTCTCCTATATTTATCGGATGGTAAAATCAGTAAAATCCATTCAGTTTTTTTATTAACAAATTTTGCATGTAACCTGCTTTGACCACGCATTACGACGAGTAGCAAAGGAGGTGCGTAATAATTTTGATCACATCGTTTCGTTGATTTTATATGGGAAGCAGATACACTGTCGGACAAAATAAAGTGCGGTTTTTTACTCATGCTATTTATTTCATAATGATTGCCTTCTAGGTTCATTATGGTATAAATTTTTGGTGTCCACGTATTTGTTGTTTTATATTCTTTAATTTAATAGGCAAAAGAAGTTTTTGAAATGTTTGCACTTCGAGTTTGAAGCAAAAGTGATGTGTTGGTCATGGATTTTGTGCGACAAAATAAAGTGACACTTTACTTAATTTTTTAAATTTGGCCAATTTTCGAATTTTTTGATATAAAATGGAAGGATTATGCTTAAAATGTGCTTAAATTTAATATTCTATCCATTAAATTCTATTCAAAATATTATTACATTTGAAAAATAAGGATAGATCCGTCCAAATTATCGGAAAGTCTTCGACCACAATCCATTAAGATTTCTTGATTCCAGATAGAGAAAATGATGTAAAATTAATTTAATTGTCTTTAAATGCAGCTTTTTAGAATCGGAGACCAAAAGAACCATTCCATTATTAAATTTATAATTTAGAATGAAAATTAGAAGAAATTGATGGATCAGAAACCCTAATACTGTGGAGTAAAATCGTAGCCTTATCGCAATTCTCGCCAAAAAGAATATCATTTTTCTAAGCGGAGAGACAAAGGAGGAAGTAATTTAAATTATTACTAACACAGAAAAAAGTCACCAATTAACAAATATATATGAAAATAATTCATTCAATTATAAACTTGTTTAAATTTGCACCTCTCACCAAAATGATTATATCAATTACTGAAAACTATAAAAAATACAAAACAGAAAAAAATTCCCAATTAATAAATTAATTAAATCAATCAAGAAGATGATTGAATGAATTAAAAATGTGTATAGGAAAAAAATCATACCAAAATTTATTTTTTATTTTACTATTTCTTGAACATATTTATTAAATTTTGATGCAAAATTAAACAACTGAGTTAATTGTAAAAAAGACGGTAATCATTTTTTCTGTGAACCTAACTGTCCAGACACGGTTCAAACAAATTAATTTAATATGTAACTAAGTAAGGAAAACATTTTTTATACGATCTCCTATTAGAGAAATTTTAAACTTCAGACATTTCCATGGCAGTTTCCAAAATTTTATCAGTTTTTTTAAGCTTTTGTGTATTCATCCAAATAACTGTATTTTAGAATGGTTCTGAGACTTTAACGACTATTTTTCTATTACGGGTCACTTTATTGTATTAGCACAACAATGATGTGACTTTTACTTAGAATAGGTACTTCTAAAACTCGTTTATTTGAGCTTTTTCCTGTCAGTAAAATCTAATATAATTATAATTACTTTTTTTTTATAACTTTAAATGATGAAACTCATTCTCTTTTGTGGAGAATATTGATATCATTACGATTTTACTTCGTAGTCTTAGGGTTTTTGCTCTCTTAATTTCTTCTGAATTTCGTTTTGAATTGTTATTTTGTATAACGAAATTAATCTTTTAGTCTCAGATTCTAAAATGTAGCACTTTAAAGACAAATACACTATTTTACCTTATTTTCCTTATCTAGAGTCAAGAAATCTTTCGGGATTGTGGTCGAAGACTTTCCGATAATATGACCATATTTATCATAATTTTTTACACTTAATAATAATTTTAATATAATTTATTTAGTACAACATTAAAATTTAGCACTTCTTAAGCATATCGACCGCTTATATTCAAATTGGGCCTAATGCAGATTTACAGTTTTCTATTTTTTATATATGGTGTTAATTTTGAAGTCAAAAGTTAATTCTAACACTACGTTTTTCACTTTTTTTTTTTTTTTTGGACTATCTACGAAAGGTATATTTTTTTAAAGTAAAACGGGCTATGTGCAAGTTTTTGTTTGATTTTCAAAGAAATGTAAAAATAACAATTTATAAATAATGAGAATTTTCTTTGCGATTTGAACTTTTTTTTAAACGTTTTTTTCTTAATATATCTAACAAAAATTTTGTTATCTCAATGCAGTCTGAAGAAAAAAGCCTTTGAAGTTAGATTTTTAACCTTTTTTAGATGCTTATAGATCATACATCAACATTTTATGAAACTAAGTGGGAACACTATACCATATATTTGAAGACAGGAATGAAAAAAATATAATAAAATTCGTGATTATAAGCAAAATATCTTAGATACCAAAAGCAGTTTATTATAAAAATTATAATTAAATAAAAACGGCAATATACATCGTGTTTAAAGGTTTTAATAATTTTTGAGTTGTTAATATGCAATTTAATACAATTTTAATTGGTTCAAAAATTTTTTTGCTAAATTTTTTTTTTTTTTTCTTCAATTTTTTTCGCATGCAATTTTTTCAAAATTTAATTTATAATTTTAATTTTGAACATATTTTCGTCCTTTTAGTAAACATTCCTGTTATTTGAAATTTCTAATGATTAAAAATGGTCCAGCCAACCACAAAATTTCGCTTTTTTTACCTCCTGATTGGTATGAAATCATAAATTTAACATATTGTCAATTTTTTTTTTCCAAAAATATTACGTTTTACTTCTTAAATTTCTAATAAACAAAACGGGCTATATGAATAAACATTAAAAATAATTAAGACAAAATAACTTGGCGAATAATACACTCCCCGAAATATTTATAAGACCAAAATAGTTTTTTATATTTCTATGGAACTACAAGTGCAATCCCAGAAATATTTGGCACACATATGAAGACAAGGCAGTTTTTTTATATGTAAAAAAGTTGGTTGCTTTACTCCTGTGGAAGAATTTCGGGGAGTGTAGAGTTAAAAGGTTTATTTTTCAGTGTGAGGCTTAGTAGACGTAATATTAATAACTCGTAGAAGAACGGATTGTAAAATGTTAAAAAATGAGGGAAATAAACAGTTTTTATATTCTCCTGAACAATGGTGCTTTGCATGAGGCCCGTTTTAAATAAAAGCCCTCGATATGAAGCCAAATTAAAGAAATCAAATAAAGTGTCACTTTATTTTGTTGCACAAAATGTATTACCATCTCAACACTTTTTCCCTTAACTCGAAATACACGTATTTCAAAAACTTCTTTTGTATATTAATTTAAAGAATATAACACGACAAATACCTGGACTCCAAAAAAGTAGCCCATTATGCACCTAGAAGACAAAAACTATGAAGTAAATAGCTAGAGTAAAATGCCGCACTTTATTTTGTCCGACAGTGTATATTTGAAAGCCCATATACGCTTTGCAAAATTAAATAAAATTTTTTTCCAATTTGCCACTTCCTCCTCAACTATTTTATTACGAGATGGCCATCTGTAACATAGTACTACCAATGTTTTGACGATTTCAAAAAATGCTGTGGACGAGTTGAATGATAACGACTCTTAAGTTATAAATAAAGCTAAATTAGTATTAACATCAGGAAATATTAAAATAATGTCTCATTTGTTTATTGCAACTATGGATATTTTTCTGAAACTAAATTAGAAAAATAAATGCTGAAAAAATAATATTAAAATTGCAAGCTGGTATTAAAAAATTAATAAAGGATTTCGTATTTAGAAGAATACTCTCCTTATGAACTACAATTATTCAATACTATACTATCGATACTATCATATCTGTTGACGAAGAAAGATCATATTCTATGTAGACATTTTTTAAGCCAAAATATGAAAATATGTTTGTTTATATAAATGAACATCTATCTAACTATGGTTGTAAATTTAATCTGAAAGAATAAAAATTAGAAAAAGTACACAAAATTAGCGTTGATCTTTTAAAACATATGCAGCTTTTTTAAACTTTTAAAAACCATGGACTGATTTTTGTGTTAATAAATTTAAAACAAAATTTATATTTTTTCAAATTTTTAGGGTATCATTTGAATTTTTAAGTACTTTACTTTTTCAAAAAAGTAAAGCATAATTATCCGCTCTCTAGTGATAAAAAATATGGAATGGTATGCAAGTATAGACGGAAAATTCTTTGGATCTAGTCGAGTGCAATAACATTAATAGCTTAACTCCTATTAATGTACTATTGGTGAAGTTGGTAAGATGGAGTTGGAATTAGAATTCAATAAATACCACTCTTGAAATAAAAATCGATTGGAAGGAATTTAGCTTAAAAACGAAATAATTACAATGCATAAGCATATTTTTATATTTTTAGTTTTAAACTATTATTTCAAACTTTCTTAATAACTTACAAAAAATTTATTAAGTTTTCTTTATTTTTATATATATTTCTTTCAATAATATTGCGTTTAAAAAATTGTCTTTACAAATTAATTTTTTGGATCAAAAATGCTTTTTTTTTTTTTTTTGTACTAAAAATTTAAAAATTTGTAAAATTTTGTTTTAAAGGTCTATAAAATATTTAGAAAAGAGTATATATTAATATTTAGCGTTAAAAAATTATAAGTTTAAAAACTTTTTTCCGGTGTATGACCGTTTTGTGTTTTTCCATTTTATCTTAAAAAAATCCAAATACACAGTTTCTTTCTGGAAATTGATTACAGATTATTACTACTACAGTCAAGAACTATAATAACTGAAAAAGATTTACATTTTGACCCACGCATTAAAAACATGTACGAAAAAGGTTAATATCGCCGTTAAAATTAAATCAGACTTATCATACTTTGCTGGTCATCTTTTATTAAGCAATTAAATTGAATCCAAATAACTGTTTTTTTTTTTCATATTAAAAAAGGAAACATGTGTATGTACGTTTGATAATTGGCAAAGCGCTTTTGGTGAGGAAACTTGTTCAACGATAGCGAAAAGGAAGTTTTATTGTTAACTCCTTTCGAAGCTGCTTAAATCAATGCAGTTTATTGCAAAATTATTCTATTCTTAAACTGTTTTAAAAGTAACCCAATTGAATTAAATGGGAATACAATTAAACCTTTCCTATTTTTTACTACAACCAAACAAACGAAAAAATTGTACGGTGTTATAAAAAAAAAAAACCTAATATGTAGTAAATGTGCCAACATGAGTCTGAGAAATTTAAAAAAATTTTGGTTACGAATATCGAACAATATCCGTTGTATTTAAATGAATCTTTAACTTACCGTGTTTTAGCAAACTGTTGTCAACATTAATACATTGAATGCTAATGAGGGGAAATAAATTCAATTGATCTATTAAAAGTGTAACTATTTTATTTTTAACTTTTTAACAATTTTTATTACTTTTATTTCTTTTTTAACAACACTTTTTTATTTATTTTAATTTCAATATAAATTAATTGAATTGAATTTGACTCGATTTTTAACAGCTTTTTTGATCTAAATAAAAATTTTGTACACAACAAATTTACACACTTGTTTAAAACATTATACAAATTTTTATTTTATTTTTAAATTGTTTCCCTTTTTTCTTTAGTTATTTTAAAACTTTTTTTGTTATTTACTTTTTTTTTTTTGGAAATTTAAAACAAGAGGGAAATGTGACAAAATTTTAATTTATCATTTGCTGCGGATCTAAACGAGCCCAATGTGGAATGATTTAAAATCTAAACACGTTATTTTTCGAAAACAGTAACAGCTCTCACAATCACAAACCCAATCACTATGTCACACTGAAAAAAACCCACATGAAGCAAACAAAATTTCGTTTTTTTTTTTTTTTTTTTTTTTGATTTTTTTGTATTCTTTCTTTCGATTCGATTTTCGTTAAGTGAAACACTAGCTTACTCTACGTCAAACGGTGTATGTTTTTTTTCGTTTACGTTGTTTGGTTTGAAATATTTTTGGTTTCGTATATGTTTTGGAAACGAAGTTTTTAGCGCAGTACAATGTTTACCGTACCGATCTTCAAATAAAACTGATTGTGTTGGCCAATTGTTTGAGCCAAGTTTTTTTTGTTTTCCATAACTTATTTATTGTTGTTGCTCACTTTATTCTCTATGAATCGACAACTACAACATTAAACACACGTACGGATTAATAGACAAACATTTACTCGCTGATAGATGGAAATGGATGAATGTTTTGGCTGGCTAGTTGTTAGATTGGATATATTGTTAATATGAAGAGATACAGGGCGCTACATATGAGATACAACAATATACATATGTGGTTAGATATGTACGATGATACTGGTTTGGAGAAACAGTTGCACATGTGCTGGGAGTAAGTTTAGTGTTTAATAGAGTACGAATATATTCTATTAGTTGAGAGTGAGAGCAGACAAAAATATGAATTTTTAATATATGAAATGCCGGTTTTTATTACTAAGTCAGCTGTTTTATTCATTCTTTTATGATTCGATTGTTTAAAAATTTTTATTTTTTAATTTATTTCATCTTTATTTTAATTTTGGAACCACATTTTTAGTTATTTTATTTGTAAGAATTAAGGAACTATTAAGATTAAAATTTAAATATAATTACTTACATAAAATGTTATACAAAACTAAAATTTTAATTAGAAATTTTTATGAAAAGAAAAAAATCTGATAATCATTTAAATTTCTAAAAGCTTCTTTACATTCTACAAATAAGGATGCTATATGGCACCATCACTAAAATTAAATTCATAAAACAACATTTTAAATTTATATTATAAAACCATTCAAATTTTTCAACGGTATGCAATTACTGGCACGAGTTTAAACCAGTTATTCGAATTATTCGTTTTATTTCAATAGAAGAAGAAATATCGAAAAATTTCAGTTTTAGTATCATTTTAAAGACGAAAATATTTACTTCAAAATAAGTGATTTAATTCAAAAGGTCAAAATTATATTAATATAAGTTAAACCTTTATACCTCCAAGAACCAAAATTCTTAGAAAATTATATAAAGCTAATACAACTCTTGTCCATACCCGTGCAAATTTTCATATTGGACATTACTTTAGTTTAGAAGTTATGTAACAAAATATAAACTAATGTCAAATTTTGTATATAAAATTTCATTTTTTTTTTTTTTTAATATGAGCTCATAAAAAATAATTTAAATAAATTTTTGTAAATATTTTTAATTTTCTCTTTCCAAATATGCAAAAAACTTTTATTTTTTTTATAAAAAAATCTCAATAAATAACAATTATTTTTGAGTTTTATTTTTTGCTGAAACTATAATGATTACTTTTTTATTTTTATAATCTACTTCACCATAGGTTTAACATTATTTCACCTAGTCCCCATACAAATGTCCTCCAGGAATAGGTGTTTAACGATTATATACCCCTTAAATATATAAATATTTGAATAAAATTTGGCGTATGTAAGTTTTATATAAACTTAAATCTGCGTGTTAAATTTCGTGAAGATAGGTCCATCGAATCATAGCTCTTATATTAACCCCTCTTTAAAAAATCAGTTTAACTGGCATAAATCCCATACAAATGATAGTATTATGTCAATATTTGACACAAATCAGTTCTATATAAATAGAAACCGCAGCCAAACTTTATGAGGATCGGCTGATAATTGAACGTAGCTGCCATATAAGCTGGGAACCTCCCAAAAGTCTATAAAATGTTTCGTAGAAATAAACACTATGTTAACAATAAGTATCGGTTCACAATTGGCCACAGATAATAATTATATTATTTTATAATCCAAAAATATTCATATTTTGACAAAAAAATAAAAATAATCTTTATTTTTTAAAACAAAAGTTCACAAATGAGAGTTTGATTTGGAAATATTCGACTTAAAAGTGGCAATTCCGATGTGCGATAAAAGTTCGAAGATGATGAATTGGAAGCTTTGCTCGATCAAGACTCATGCCATCGAATCGAAGATACCCCGATTTTGAATGTCTGAAATGCTGTTGCAATGGAACAAAACGAAATCGTTTCTGCATCGAATTTTTTCAGACGTTAAAAAGAAGATTCAATTTGATAATCCAAAGCTCGGTATTAATAGGATTATTAATCTATCTATTACTACTCACGAGATACCAATTAATCCGTATGAAAAGTACATTGAACGAAAAAAGGACGGAATATGCAACCACACATGAGTTTCAACATTCCATTGTGATAATGCTTGGCTTCTTGTTGCGCAACTACTTTAAAACTAGTTGGAGAAAAGGGGCTTAAAAGTTTTGCCCTAACCGCCATATAGCCTAGATTAGACTGCATCAAAATTTACCAAGTTTCGAATTGTTCTTTGGGTTATAAAAACGTACCGTGTGAAATATTAATCGTTAACCCGTGCCGCATCGAACTTGACATTTTTAGGTTGCGTTTGTAAAGTTTTTGGAATAATATTTCTATATAAGAAGTAATTTTTATAATAATCTATTTATATAATTTGTCTTATGTATTTTTTATAATTAAATATCTTACATATTTACATTGGTTCAATAATATTTTTGTCAAATATTTTTCATTTCAATAAAAAACTTTACAAACGATAGGTTATTTTCCCAGTTACCAAAGACAATTAAATTAAAAAAGAAAAAATTTACTTTCTACAATTGAAGAGCTTTTTCAGTTTAAAATTGAGCTGCGTTCATTCCATTTCGTTTTTGCTGCTTCACACACACAAGCGCAAATGTATAGTAGTGTGTGTGAAAACCATAAATACGTACATAGAAACTATTAAAATTTGGCTTACTTATAAAACTTTTTGTCCTACAAACCCAAACGAGGTTTCTATCAGGAAGCGGAGATAAGTAGATTTATATATCATTTTCTGAAGCTCTCAACTAAAATAAAAGAAGACCTAAATCACTAAAATGCTTCAATTTTTGTGGATGTGTGACCACTAGCCGTTCAACATCTTGTGTGGTAGTGACATATGCTGGTGGACATGGTTAAGTCAGAGACAAGGTATAAACGCCCACTACGGAAGACCAGCTAATGAAGCTGCTAAGGAATTACTTAGTTTGGTTGAAGAGACTTTTAAATGAAGTTAGAAATCTAAATCAAATACCAAGCATACAATTTTTTCTAACCTTTATATCCCACTATAAATCGTGGGATATAGAAAAACTTATTATTGTAGTAATATTAAAGTTAATAATGATACCTTCAATATGAGACCTCAATGAATCTTGTACCATAAATACTTTGAACGATATTTGTAATTTTGTGTGGAGTTTCTTTGTATATTTTTGAATGAATCTATGTTTTTCTCATGTTGCAATTTTGCCAATTTAAGTATTTTTATTATTATTAAACAAAACTGAAATAATATTTGAAAAGGAATTCGAAAGTCGTTAATAAAAATCATAAAAAAGAACACAAGGTTACTGACAAAATAATAGCTTTAGCAGCAACTTATCAGCATTAAGTACTTCCATCGAATGTCAACGCTATCCTGACAAAATATTGTTAAATAACTTGACATGAGCAATTTTTGTAAAAAATTAAAATCTATAAATAAAAATATTGTTTATAGGTATTTACTGTATTTTCATAAGCGAATGATTACTTTAATGCAATTTCTGAGTTAATGAAATGCAAAAAGAGAATATGAATTTTGTTGTTACTTACGGAAACTTTATATTCGCTCATTTGTGAGAATTATTATTATTATTTTTTTTTAACTAAAATTAATTTTAATTAATTTATTCTATTATATTTTAAATAACTTTTATCTAAATCAAAATCAAACTAGATATTTAAGTATACCAAAGATTTATACGTTTTTTAATTCATTTTGAAGTGTATTTTAAAATCATCAAAAATGACATCGAAAATCTCCTTTATTTAAAAATAGAATTAGTTTTTTTTATTTAAAATAAGTACAAGTGTACAAAATATTTAGATATATCCGACTATGTGATACCTTACACTAAGAATATACTAGAAGTTTATTTAAATTAATATACTTATAGCTAAATTTTTTATTTAGCGAAATTTATGTGGAGTATAAACTATAAGGAAAATTTTAATTACAGTAAAAGCTCCCTTAACGGACAGCTCCCATAGCATAAACAGCTCCGGTAGGCGGACAATTTTTTAGGTCCCATGGTTTAGGTAGCATTTTTAGAATAAATTAATCTCCGCTAGGCGGACGCTCTCTTGGACGGACGCATACACCTGTTTTTAAAGAAAACATCTCTCGTAGGCGGACAAAAATCATAAACTGTAAAAGAAGTGTACAAAATATTGTATAATTAGATGCTTCTTATTTTTATTTTTGTCCGTGTTTGCATTCATATTTCATATTTACTTATATTTTTTGAAGTTAAATAGTTTACTATTCGTTTTCTAATCAATACTGGTTTTGAGCAAAAAGGGGATTTTTTGAAAAAAGGGGCCAACTACTTTAAAAACCTAAAAAAGTCCTTAAAATTTGTTAAAAAAAAAAAATTGTATTTTAAAAAGAACTACAAAATTCTATTTTACTAATAACAAAATAATTTATAATTAATTTTTTTAATTCAATTTTTAATATTGCAAACGTTTACTAAATGCAAAAATAGATAAATCATAAAGTACTTTTCAAATAAAATTTTTCTTAAATGGAACTAATTTTATGTCTGTTTCGTTTATGAAATCAATGTTTTATATCAATTTTGTCAATATTGATATAATTTTTAAAGATATGAGCATGAAAGTTAATTCATTACAATCAATCTTGGATGTTGAAGTAAAATGATATAGTACTGAATTACCCCTTGTAAAAAAAAATTATGTACCATATCCCATAGATGGTTATCTCCCGATAATGGACAAAATCAGAGTGACGCAATTTTCGATCACACTTTGCTAGTAATGTTCGAAAGATTGATGCTAAAATAGATACCATCCGAAAATTTAAGACTCTGGTAACGTTATTGGATGATATGCTATTGAATAGACCACATCCAGCCCGAAATCAAAAGAATAATGCGGCTGTAGTAGATATTGTGGATGAATGGACTCTTGTCCTCTCGTATGGAACAACTTTGCGAATTTTACACCAGAATCTTGTTGTAAAGGCTTACAAAATCAAACTTCTACAGCAAGATTGCATTACAGCAGATACAGCGAGCGAAACAATGGTTTTATTGAGAAATTACTTTGGTCATCGTCGATAAGTCAGTTATAATTTAATACTTGAAAGCCAACATTACTCGCGTAAATCGCGAAATAATGGTAGCAATGGTGGAAAGTCTGATCGAAGATTGGATCTTTCAAACTACAGCATATTCGGGCTCAATATTTGAATAAAATTATCTTAAAAAAAGTAATTGTCAGTGAATTTTCTTTCAATAATAACATACATATTTAAAAGTAAATATTTTATGTTTACTAGATCCAATTCTTATTAGTTCAATTCTGATGAGCACTCTAATAGTGTAAAGATAGATAGATAGCTTTTGTAAGTTAATGTAGTAAATTAATATTTGTTTTTAAATTGCTGGTTGTAGCACAAAGTCCTTCAAGAGCTTTAAAAAGGTTTTAATTATTTCTCCTTGCAGAAATATGAGCAATCAAACAATATTTGCACATTATGATCTCCAAACATATAGTGTTTATTTATGAGGAAATGCCTATTTGTATGATAAATTGTGGGTGAGATGACAAATATACATATTTGGCTGTTATCAAAAAGTTTGTTAATGCACCAGCAAAACAATGAAATAAAAAGAAAAAAAAAAAATCATAATACAAAATATGATAAAATACCACAAAACAAAAAGACGAGAAAAGACCGGAAGTTAAAAATAAACAATAGACGTTAAGAGCTGAAAAAATAAAATTAAATCAAATCAACTATAAAAAACAACAGCAAACAAAATATATTGTCATGTTATTATTAATCGATCGTTTTATTGTTTAGTTTACATTGTTTGTCAGCATTCAAATTGTAATAAAATGAATAAATTTGATTTTATTTTATTTCTCTTTTGCTAAACGCACATTTTAAACGAACGAACAAGTAACTTTTTTGTTGTCACTGTCGCCGTTATAACTATTATTACTTTTGTTATTGGACTTTTATGTTTTTGTTTTTGTATAGTAGTATACACATTAGGGTGGTCCAAAATTCCTTTTTGCGAGCTACATTTAAACGTACTTCAAATTATGAGAGGGGACATCATTTAGAACATATTTCCCAAATTTCAACTTCCTATTATGAGTGGAACAGGATGGCCGTGTACATTTACGTCGATGATCATAGAACAAATGTAAACAACTTTTTTCTCACCAATATTAATGATTTAAACATCAAACGATACACTCTAAAAAATGCATGTAAAAACACTACTATAGGGTAAGTAAGTTTTCATTTAAAATTACAGAAAATGTGTAAATTTAGGCACAGTATGTTTATAAAAATTAATTACATACTTTTGTCTACAAAAGTACATACAAAGTGTAGTATTTTGAATGTTGATAAACATTTTCTAATTTAAAAAACATTTAAAATTTATTATTACACATATTAACGAGTAAAATGGATAATGTCAAAAATATATTTGTTTTAATAAAATAATTTTGATAATATTTTAATAAATATTTCTTTATAAAAATTTATTAAACATCATAAGAATTTCAAATCGATACAATGTAATAATTTCGATACTGTGACAAAAAACTATCCTGTGCTAACTGTAAAAACTAAGTATGTACGCGTTATATCGGTGAGTTTTATAAGAAGTGTTCCGGTAAAAAAAATGAACAATTCCTGGCAAATTTCAAAGAAAGAAATATGGACATGCGGACCAAAGAAATATATCCTATTTCCAAGAAGTTGACTTAGTGGTATTGATCTTTATAATACTTGAGTGCTGTAAAATCTAATATCACACACTATGCCCCTACTTTTCTTTAAACTGATCCAGTTTAAATTTCAATCAATATGTCATATAAATCATTTGTGATTCTAAGATGTTTATCTCAAATGTTAAAGTCTATCAAAAGTGTTTTATTAATTTTAATAAATAGTGGTTTATTTTAAAAGAATTTCTTTTTATATACATATGTGTTTTAATTATATTCTACACTCTAAAAAATGCATGTAAAATTACTTTTATAATACTAGTAAATTTTCTAGTAAAATTACAGGAAATAAGTGAATTAAAACAGAAAATGTTTATGAAAACAAATTATATTATTTTGTCTACGAAAATACATAAACATTTAAGTATACCGAACGTTTATATACATGTTTATAATATTTTATACATTTTTCCTTTATATATACACAACTTGTGCCTAAAACATATGTTTTATAGACAAAGTTCCTAAACATTTTTACTTCAAGAAATAAATACATAAATTGTCAAATTTTTGTTTAGAAAAAATAAAACAAATGAAAAATATTAAAAAGAAATTTTACTATTGAAACTAAAAAAAACGAATACAAGTTGCTTAAAAATTACCTAAATGGTGCAAATTTAAGAAGAAGAATGTGGAAAAAATGCTACAAACAAGTGTGTAAAAAACTGCAATGAAAAATAAAAAATTCCTGGCAGAAATACAAAAAAAGAATCCATTGGATATTTATTTCAAGCTCTTAAACTAAAACCATTTTCATTTAAATATTGTGTCCAGTTCTTGTTTATGTTTTTGTATTTGTTTACTCAATAAAAAGTTCAAAATAGACATAATTTTTGATTGTGTTTTTTTTTTTTTTTTTTCATAGGATGTTAAATTGTAGTTTTTAATTTTAAATATTTTGGGATATATAAATGCATATTTTTTGTTGAATTTTAAACATTTTAACTCTAATTTTAGGCACAAAAAAGACTATGTTGCTAAACATATCTCGGATTCATAAAAAAGTAATTTTACATACTTGGTGTGTTTTTACCGTATTTATAGTAGGAGTCAAGTTACCTACTATAAATAGGGTAAACTTACAAGAAAATTTATAAGAGTGTACATACATTCATGCTGACATACATACGTACATGTATTTATGTTTATATTTACATACATTTTCAATCATTTTTAAACAAAAATAGTTTAAATTCTAATGTTTCTAAACATTTTTTAAACACAAATAAGAGTAGATATAAACATTTTGTTTATACATTTTTTTAAACACAAAATGCGTAAATATTTAAAATTAAACACAATAAGTATTTTTACCCTAATGATAGTAGGAGTCAAGTTACCTACTATAAATAGAGTAAATTTACATGAAAATTTATTAGAGTGTAGCTAAAGAAAAATAAATAGACCCATATTTATGGATTTTTTTTAAAAATAGCTAATAGAAAGGGCAAAATCGACATTTTATTAAAAATAACATATTAAAAATAATACGTAGAAAAAAATGTTTTATAAAATGTCCTTTTATTTGTCCATATTAACTTTTTGCAAAAACTTCAAAATATGGGTATAAACATTTCTTATTTGCTATCATTTGATGTATTAATTTTGGCAAATATGTTCTAAATGATTTTCATAATTTCATAATTTGAGGTACGTTTAAATGTACGATACATTTTGGTTTTTATACCCACCATCAAAAATATGGGGGGTATATTGATTTTGTCATTCCGTGTGTAACATGTCGAAGGAATCATCTAAGACCCCACAAAGTATATATTTTCTGGGTCCTGGTTAGATTCTGAGTCGATCTAGCTATGTCCGTCCGTCTGTCCGTCTGTTGAAAGCAGGATAGGGCTCGAACGGGACAACGTAGGGGGACAAATATTTGTCTTATATAAGGTTTGTTTGGGATTGAAAATGGGCAAAATCGGTTAATAAACAAAAAAGTTATGGGCTAAAAATTAGAAACACTGGGTGTCTGTTTTATACTTTTCTGCTGATATTTCTTCAACAAAAGCATGTACGACAACGAAATTTTGTACGTATAGTTCGGAGATCGATATAAACTTGGAAACAAAAAATGGGCATGGTCCGCTCACTTTACCGCCTACCTCCTATATAATGTGAAAATCAACGAAAAGGTGTTCAAATAGTTCAAGGACCAATGTAAACTCGGAAACAAAAAATGGGCGTGGTCCGCCCACTTTACTACTACATATAACGTAAAATATGAAAAAGTTGATGGTACTTATATAGATTCGGCCGGGCCGAATATAACATTCGCGCTTGTTTTTTTATACAATTTTGGACTACCCTAATATACATACATATGTAGTATGTATATTTTTTGACAATTATTACTTGTATCTGGCAGCGAAGGTCGTCTGTTTAACGCTTTTAGCAAGATTTAGTATGTTGCTGTTGTTATTGGGGGTTTTGTTGCTGCTTTATTGTTTGTTGTTGTTTGTTTTTTCCATCTCTTTAGATGCTGTAGGTATTTGTTTATATTTTATTCATATTATTTTATTTTTTTTTAATTTAAATTAGTAGAAAAATAGAAGTTTGAATTCGAAAAGTTTATACCATACACCCGAGAAATTTAGAATTTCAAAATATCGTCAGTACGCTGATGAAAAGTTCTATGTGTTATCACGAAGTACTATGAAGTGTAAATTTATTTAATTTTTTTATTTATTAAAAGTTAAAAAATTTACATATTTATGGAATAATAATTAAGAAGTGTCTGCTAAGGTTTTCGTCCTTATGTTATATTTAATTATAATTTGTTTTTATACCCTACACCACCATAGGTATTATGTGTTTGTGGTGCATAGAAACATTTTCGGACCCCTACTTTCTGAGTCGATTTATTGATATTCGTGAATAGAAAAAGTTGTCATAAACAATTGAAACTTAGTACGAATATTACTTTAGGCTTAAAATGAATAAATACGAAGTTTTGAAAAAATCGGTGCAAGGACACGCCTACTAAAACACTGGATTGAACTTCACCAAAATTTGTGGCAATCATTAAAAATATATTGCTTATAAGTTTGCTAATTTATTTGTTAATCGGATTTGTGATTGCAGCTAAATATATATTATTTGTGAGTCTGCCAATTTTTATTTGAATCGAAAAAGATACTCCTACCTCCAATATATCCTGAAATGAGAATGCCTCATTTCTGGTAAAATACAGACCTTAATTTTATAAAAATAGGTATCGCAAATGGTTAAACTTGGTATGTAGATATATAACTTTAGACTTAAGCCCAATAACTCAAGTGGTCAAGGTACACACCCTCCCGATTTTTACCCATTTTATATGAAAGTTTTGACTTTAGTTTATATTTTCTCAAATCCTAAAGCACGAATCGGCAAACGGATGCAGTTTAAGAATCTATAATATGTTGTTAAACGTTTTCAATCAAAATCTACGGGGAAAAAAAAATCGACATTTTATTAAAAATAACTTATATTAAAAAATCGTTAGTGAAAATGTTAAAAAAATTAATTGGGATTTTCGGCGTTTTTTGTGGGAATTGTGGGATTCCTTTTACAAAAATCTTAAAGTTTTTTTTTTCACTTTCTCATTTTATATGATAAAGTCTACATCCACCGAAAATTCGTTAAGATATGTATCTTTAATAACAAAGATTTTATTAAAGATAAAATATTTATAGTTTCTCAAAAAAAAAAAAAAAAAACAATTTTTTACAAAAATTATGCTTTAATTTCAAAAATCAGAAAAACTATAAACTCATCTTTCATCTGAACTACATTCCTTAGCTGACATAATTCTTTGTTATACAAAAATAAGATTGAAATCAATATCTTTTACAGGACCGAAACTATGACACTTTAAAGTTTATAAGGCCGCCCCTGAGGGGTGTTCGGTCCCCTTCCAAACTTAATATTGTAAGCTCCACTGCTGCGCATGTACCAAATTTCATGCAAATCAAATCAGCCGATCAGAAGTTACAGATTTATAACCAAAAAATTTCGATTCTGCCCCACTGTATATTGTATTAAATTTTAATGCAATGTATATTTAAAATCACGAAATACATATATTAACATAAAGAATTCTTAGACTTCTTAGATTACAAATGGATTCATACGCAAATTTTGCCTTTCATTTATGTATCCCTTCTTCAAATATGTGAATTGGTAATTGCATATAAAAATAAATATTTTTAAAAATCTGATCATAAATAATTATTTACATTCGGGTTATTAATAATTAGTTACTAAACAACATCTATGTAATGCAGACAGTACGTTGTTGTCATTACAAAGTAACTACATCCGTAACTACATGTCATTACCAAGTTTTTGCTGGGTCACTATTAAAATTTTTTTCTTAAACTAGGAGGTAGCAATGCACAAGCGGCCGGAAAATTAAATTTTTGGCCATAAGTCATTTTTGAGAAAACCATGTTTCCTGAAATTTTCTTATAATCCATTTACACCATTTCCTTCTGCAAAAGTTCAAAAGTTGTTAGAAATTAATTTTATTAGATGACAATTTTTTGGGTTTTTGGTACATATTTTTATGACAAAAGTTAAACATTTTTCATTTAACATCTGACTAGACAATTATAATAAAAATAACTCAAATTTAAATTATTTAAAAATTTTAATTAAATAAGTAAAACAATTTTTGACATTAACCTTGCAGTTTTTTTAAAAAGTTGCCCAAACTTGCTCCAAATGATAAATGGCCAAATAGCACCTATTTATAACAGTGTTCCAGGATTTCTAAGTAATTTTTTCAAATAAATATTTATTCAGTGTATTTACACAAAGATTTATACTTTCGATATAATAATAGATCCAATAAATTTTTTATCTCTATTCAAAAGTAGTAAAAAGTATGGAAACTCCCGATGAAGCAAGAAATATTTTTGTCGTTACCATAAATAATTTGATTTTAACTAATTCTACGTTTAATGATAATTATTTTCGTAGACACTTCATAATAGATAATTAAAGTTTTTGGAATATGTATAAAAACTAAAATTTAAAAAAAAATTTAGTGACCTATATAGAGAAAAAACGAAAAACTTTATTTTTGTTTAATTACTAGACGTGTAATTTCTAATTGTTGGCACAAACGATACTTATATAAGTAATTTTTAATTTAAAATTAAAATCTTAGAAATCATGACATTAAAAATATCCAGACAAAATGAATATAATAATTAAAAAATTAGAAAGATATAGTCGGTCAAAACCATAGATTATAACATAGATATGAAGCTTAAAAAAAACTCAAATGAAAAAAATTACTCAAAAAGGCACACGTACTACAATTGTTTTTATTTTCAATGAAAAATTTCACTAACACATTCCTAGACTTAGGTTTTTTTTTGACAACCGACTTAGGTTTTTGAAAACTGAACTTCATATCTATGTTATAATCTATGGCCAAAACCGACAATTTGTTACCCTGCATCATTGCGTATGTTCAATAAGATGATTTCGGAAATTTATGATGGCAATTTACGGACCGATCCTTATGAAATTAGTTAATATGTATGTTTCCTGCTTATATTAAACTTGTATGTGTCAAATGTTATTTATTTGCGATATTTGGAAGTTAAAGTAGTTTTCGAAAGATCATGACCAGTTTCAATAGCGTTCGTCGATATGCCAAAGTAAATATATGTGGCAAATTTCATCAAATTATCTTCAAAATTGCAACCTGTACTTTGTGCACAAGGTTTACATGTACTGACAACTAGCCAGCCTTCCAGCCAGCCAGGATATTTTTTCTGTGCGTTACAAACATTAGCGCAAACGCATAATACCCTAACCACTTTTGGTGGTGTAGGGTATAAAGATACGAGCACAAAAAAATGGAATCCATATTGTTTTCACCATTTCGAATTTTTAATATTTTCGATAATTTTATAAAATACAGATTTCAAAGTTCTCTTGTAATTTATTTTTGATAAATTTATCGATGATAAAAAATTTCATTTTTGAAGAAATTAACATTACTTCAAGAAACATGTTGAGTACGCCATTTTTTTTTTTAACTCTGATATCAGTTTTAGATTAAGCAACTCTAAAACTGCCTTTGCACAAAGTTTTACCTGGATCAGAAAATTTTTTTAACATTTTTGGAAGCCATTTTGGTTCCACCATTTTGAATTTTTTTATTTTTTAGTTCATTTTTGGAATCAGCAAGCCAATTACCTTATGGTAAATTTTTCTATATCTGGCAGCGATAAAGATTTTTGGCTAAATCTTTATCGCTGGACCTCTGTGCAATGGTATGTCAGCATAGTAGGATTCCATACGACTTGATATAATCTCTTAACATCAGAGTTTTGGTGAAAAAGTTCCCTTGTAATTTGCTCTAGCTATTACCCAGAAAATCATATATTTCTTTGTTATTTAAATTTAATAATTTCAGCATTTTTAAAATCTACGGTCATGTGTTAGTTATATCAAATACAAATTTCCCTCTGCACCCACTTCGTACCTATAATTTTTTCATGGTATTGTGGGGGTTAAATGAATAATTCTTGATTTTTACAATTTTAAAGACTTCTTGGAGCTACGTGTGACAAGTTGAAAGCTTGACTTATACTACATTTTGGTAGCACCATTTCTTGTCTAAAAAACATGGATCTCTAATTTGCTTTTCCTATTACCTACAAAATTAAAAACCCTAAAAATTCCTGAGGATGCGATATGTTTTTTGTTCCTCAATGGGTTAAAATTGTGACATGATGGAGAAAAACCGAAATGTTCCAGGTGATTTGAATGATTATATCTACAATATCTGTAAAATTTTTCATGGTACTTTTTTAGGGTTGACCTGTGTTATTAGAATGTCACATGAACTTCAGATTAGGAAGAATACATTTAAAATATTTACTCGTATTGCAAACAAATTTTTAGCTTGCGAGTTTTAATGCATTAAACTAAGAACAAACTAAAAGGATATATATCCATCATTTTGATATTATAATAAGATACTCTTTGATGCGATTTTGTTAATAATTTAGAAAATTTATTCGGAAATACTCTACACTATGCATTTTTAATATTCTGGTGGGGGTCGTAATGTTATTATGCTCTTGATTGCCTAAAGTAGGTTAGTTTTCTTTTAAATACATTTCACTTAATTAGAATAAGGTAGCTATGATTAACGTAATTCTCTTTAAAGTGCAATATTCTAGAAATTGATGGCCAGAAACCCTAGTACTGCGAAGTAAAGTCGTAGCTATATCGCAACTCTCGCCAAAAATAATCTTAATTATTATAATTTTAATTATTACAAGCCTAACTGTCCAGACAAGGTGCAAACAAATGAGTTTCATATGTACCAAATTTAAGAAAACATTTTTTATACGATCTTCTAATACAAAAATTTAAAACTTCAGAATTTCCATGGCACTTTCCAAAATTTTCTCAGTTTTTTTTTTTTAAGTTTTAATAAGATTTATGTTTATTCATCCAAATAACTGCATTTTAGGATTTTAACGATTATTTTTCTATTACGGGTCGCTTTGTTGTATTAGCACAAAAATGAAGTGACTTTTACTTAGAATAGGCAGCGTTGTCAACTTTTTTGAACCGAAACGCGCCGGTCATCATTTAAAAACGCGCTAAATTCTATTTGAATAAAATTTGTTTTTATCTTTTAGTTATATTTGTTATTTTAAGTTCATGTGCTAATATTTAGTAGTTATATACAATATTGAACATTAACGTTTTATAAAAACAATATTTAAGGTACAAAGAAAGGTTATACATTTGATAATAACTTTCAGTTTAAAGCTTTTAAATTTATAATTATGTTAAATTAAAATATGAAGGTTTCAGGCCCAGCATTATACTGCTCACTTAGTGGCCAAATCCTGTTTTAAAACTTTTTTTTTTTTTCCTAAGTATGAAAATTGTGTTACGTCTGAAAAAAATATTTATTGAAAATAAAATAAATGGAAATACAGAATACATATCGATGGCTGCCCTTTTCGTAATTTTACAGGAAAAGGAAAATACTGAATAAAACCTAAGAAACTTTAGAAACTTTTAATTCAAACCAAGTACCGAAACTAATTCTAACTTTTATTTCTGGACTTTTCTACGCCTTAGTATGTTATCTTACACAGAAAAAAATATTTCAAATAATTTTTTAATAAAATTATTAATTAACTTTATATTGGAATTTAATTATATGATTTATTAATATAATTAATTTTCTAATTGGTTTTCAGTTTTGTTTTTTAATAAATTGACAGCTGTTAATAAAATATAAAGAAAAATTAAATATTTGTCTATAAAAGTACAGAAATAAAATAAATTTAAGTAACTTTACAAAAATTTTCAACTCATTGCATCTATTTGAGGAAAAGAAATAATAGTAATATCAATTATTCTAGTTATTAATATTATCATTTTAATGATTGGAGCAAAATCAATTAAAAATTTATTAATATTACAAATTTCGTAATTGAAGTCCATTTTTACTTTTTTCTGTGTTAGATAGGGATTTTTTCAGTAATTTAAAATTTGAATAAATGAATAAATTAATAATTGGTGCTTTAAATTACAAAAAATAGTGTTTCAATAGATTACTGCAAAAGAACTAAACTAAAAAAATTATGTCTTTTAAAGTTCTTCATCTGGAGGCAGGATTGTTTTTAGATATTGGAAATCAACTCTTCCTGATATTTAAGATATTTTTGATTTGGAAGACTTGTTACAATGAGCACTTTTAGAAATACTCAGATATTGCTATTTTTTATTTCCATTTTCATTTCTTTCATCTTTGTTTGGAACATTTGAGTCACAATTTAAAATAAGAAATTCCAACACAATATGATATGTGTATGTTTCACAAACATTATTTTCATTAAAAATGCTATATTAAGTGTGTATAATAATATTAACTATACATTTGAAGAACAAAATTTAAAAATGTTTAAAAATTTAATTTTCTTTGGATTGTTTATATTTTGCATAAAAAATAAAGTTTCTACATTTCAAATTCAGAAAAATTTAGAAAACATGATTGAAATCTGCAACTAAAACTAACCGAATACAAAACGCGCCAATTTAGCGCCTTTTCAAGAGAAAGCGCTGATGTAAAAAAAAGCGATTTTTGGGTTGCTGAAAAGCGCTAAATTGGCAACGCTGAGAATAGGTACTTCTAAAACTCCTATGTTTGAGATTTTTCCTGGCTGTAAAAGCTAATATATTTATAATTACTTCTTTCTTTATGTATTTAAATTCATTCTCTTTTGGCGAGAATATTGATATCGTTACGATTTTACTTCGTAGTCTTAGGGTTTCTGCCCTCTCAAATTATTTTGATTCTAAATTGTAATTTTGTATAATGAAATGGTTTTTTTGTTGTCAGATTATAAAATGTTGCACTTTAAATACAATTACATTAATGTTAAGTAGTTTTCTTTATCTGGAACCAAGAAATCATACTGGATTGTGGTCGAAGACTTACCGATAATATGGCCGAATTTATCCTTATTTTTCAAATGCAATAATAATTTCAATAGAATTTAAAGAATAGAATAATAAAATTTAGCACTTCTTAAGAATATGCCTTCCATTTTGTATCAAAAAATTTAAAAAATTTTAGGAAATAATGTAAAATGTCACTTAATTATGTCGCACAAAATGCATGACCAACACCACACTTTTGCCCCAAACTCGAAATACACATATTTCAAAAACTTCTTTTGCATATTAATTTAAAGAATATAATACGACAAATACCTGGACAACAAAAATGTAGACCATTATGAACCTAGAAGACAATAATTATGAACTAAATAGCAAGTGTAAAAAACCGCACTTTATTTTATCCGATAGTGTATATATTCTGAATTAATTCATTGTCTTCTTAGGTGTTAACATAAAGAATACCTTCGCCGCTAACAAAAGTGGACAAAAGTACCCTGAAACTAAAAAAGTGCTGTCCAGTAGGTATTCATATCTAACCTTTAGTTTTTTCATATTATACGTAATAAATTATTCTAGTTTTGTTGGTGCCGGCAGTCTCAATTGTAGCGAATAATGTTTACTATTGCCATTTATAACAAAATGGCGCAGACTGGTTTATACGCAATGGGGATTGTAAATTGGTTAACAATATCCTTCCATCTTTACTTTTACCGTACCACATTGTTCTCCAGGAAACCAGACAAGAATATAATATTTTATCCAGAACAGCAGATTATTTAACCCCAATCACAAAAAGGATGCAGTTTTAAAATTTTCCAATTCTGAACACTACTAGTGAGGATAAATGCAACTGATGAAGGTGCCGAATTCAACAAAAGAATCCAAAACAATATTTTTATTAAACAATTTAAAAATAATGACAATATAAATATGTATAAGTATTAATAACTGAATAAAAACTAAAATAAAAGAAATAGTACAAACATGAAAAATATATACATTTTATTCAATTAACAATTTGCTTCATACAATCATCTACTTGATTGATGTAATAAAATATTTATTATTTATTTTTTTTTTTTTTTAAATTAACATATTGATTCATTCAATCAATATATTATTTAAAGTTGATTTTTTTTTTATTAATTTTTTAATTAAAATTTTAAATGAGTTTAATTGGAAAAAATTGTATTTTCCATTTTTTTTTTTTAATTTTTAGTAATTGATATAATCATTTTGGTAAGAGGTGCAAATTTAAACATTTTTTTTATCAAATTAATTATTTTGGTGATTAAAATTGTTTTTTACTTTTTTCTGTGTATTTAGAATATTTGCTTTGTAATTAATAAAAAAAAATCAAGTCGACCCACTGTGATACATTACTCAGACTGTAGGGTATAGTAAACATACAAACACATGTTTTGTTGGTATTATTTTTGCATTAATTAACTTATTTGCTAAAATTTAATAGATTGACAAAGAAACAACAATGTTGCAAAAAAATAAGAAAAAAAAAATCCAAAAAGATGCTATCTACTAATTAAATGGTTTTATAGTTTTATTTATAACTTTTAGTTTCATTTAAGTCGATCTAACAAAATTTTCTCATCTTCTCTCTATTATTAAAGCTAAAATAAAAATCCAACATTAAAATAGTAAAACCATAGTGAATTTTACCAACACAAGTCACTTGATAAAGTGTTGTACAAATGCCATCATTAATTAATATCAAACCGTGTCTTCGTTTAAAATTTTTTTATATATGGGCCATTCCATATTAATATACATAATTATTCCCTACACCACTATTAGTGGTTGGGGTTTATGCGTTTGTGCTGAGAAAAAATCCTCAGACGACCACTTTAAAGTATACCGTTCGACTCAGAATCACTTTTTTGAAAATCGGACGTTTTAGGGAGAAAACGGGTAAAAACTGTATTTTGGTACTTTTTTAGCATCATATGTATCTTTGAAACCAATCAACATACAGATAAAATTTATGTCGTATTCATAACTTATCAAAAAATGAGAAATACAAATTTGGTACTTTTTAGAAATTCAAACGTTGAAGGGGTAAAAATCGTACCTATTTTTGGTACTTTTTTCATAAAACATTTTTTTATATTTATTGAAATATTCATATGAGTATTTTAATATGGGATACCACTACAATTTAGAAATTTATTGGAATACAATTTTTACTTCGATGCGTGAAAAAAAAGTACCAAAAAAAGGGGTAAAGGCGGGAAATTACATTTTATTCAAACTTAATAATGAATTTTCAATTACATTAAACATAGAAACATGAAATTAAGAAAATGTAGATAAGAATTCACAAGAGTGGAATTTGTGGTACTTAAAGATACATGGTCCTGTGGGTAAGAATTCAAGAGGATGGACTTTGTGGTACTTTTTTCTTCTTCTATTGGTACTTTTTGAATTTTCTATAATATTTAACCTAGAAATATGAAATTAAGAACATTAAGTGCTAAGTGAATGAGAATCCATATGAGAGAACTCTGTGGTACTTTTTCATTCTTCTAATGGTACTTTTTGAATTTTCTATAATATTTAAAGTAGAATCATGAAATTAAATATGCATGGTCCTATGTGAGAAAGAATTCACAAGAGGGGTCTTTGTGGTACTTTTTTGTTCTTCCTATGGTACTTTTTTAATTTTCGGTAATATTTAACCTAGAAACATGAAATAAGAATATGTGGTCCTAAATGAATGGGAATCCATAAGAAGGGACTTTATGGTACTTTTTTGTTCCTCCTATAGTACTTTTTTAATTTTCTATAATTCTGAATCAGAAACATGAAATTAAAGATATGTGGTCCTAAATGAATGAGAATCTATAAGAAGGGACTTTGTGGTATCTTTTTTCGTTCTTCTAATAGTAATTCTTGAATGTTCTGCAATTTTCATCCTTAGAAACATAAAATTGAAGATGTAAGGTCCTAAGTGAATCAGAAATCTTAAAATGGATTTTGTGGTTCTTTTTCTTTATTCTAATATAATTTTTCGTAATTCTGATATTTATTTTTCATTATTCTAAGATTATAAACCTGAAATTAAAGATATATTGTTATTTATGGATGACATAATACCATTATTAAAAATGTTCCCAAAGGAGTTAAGAATTTTAGTTTAAATTTATTGTATAGTATGGTTTTTATAAAAAATCTCCGCTAACGAAGTAGCGGGTTTACAGCTCATATTACGATATTTTAATAAAATTCAGTACAAATTAGTTCTATATAAATATAAATATTTGTGCCAAATTTTATGAACATCGGCCCATAATTGACCATAGCTCCCATATAAAAACCTCTTCCGAAAATCACTTTAACGTGCATATATTCTATACATATGTTCGTATAAAGTTAATATTTGACACAAATTAGTTTTATATAAGTAGAGACTACAGTGGCAATTTTTTGGTCCATAATTTACCATAGCTCTCATGTAAGGCACACGTCCGGGAATTACCTTAAAGTACAGAATCTCATATAAAGGTAAGTATCAACATAATATAATGCATTTTAAAAAAAATATGCATTACATTTAATGCATATCGGTCCACTTTCCCCAAATTTTGATGTACACACACAATGGTGTAGGGTATCACATGGTCGGGCTTAACCGACTATGCTTTTCTTTCTCGTTTTACTTAAGATTAAATTAAAGAAAAATTGTATTTCATATTTGAAATATCTGCAAAAATAAAACCAAGAATATAGTTTTAAAATATACATTGTTATCAGCGTTCGTGTACATATAGAGGTGAGTCCACTGCACAGTGTCACATTTATCCAAATTAGAACAAAAAAAAATGCGAAAATAAATGCTTATTACTGGAAGTAATTCCTTTCGCATTTACTAGTAAACATATCATATATTATGGAAGAAACACTCAATATATTGGAAAGTGTCTATAACGCGAATTATGGATTTAAAAAATTGCAACTTTTTAAAATATTTAAATTTTATTTAAAACTTTTTTGAAAAAGTATGCTTATGTTAACTGCATATATCTCAGTAAATACTGTAGATATTAATATGATTTTTTTTGCCATGTAATAATAATTGCATTAACATTTTTTGGTATTGGCTAAAAATATTACACAAAGATTGGTGTGATTAGATCCTGCCATGTAGGTAGGCATGGTATTCTTTATTTTAATAAAATTTATTAAAATATGTCCTAATTAATACAAATAAAATATTTTTTTTTTTTTTTTCAATATGGGAGGGTTATTTCTGTTTCAAAATGTTAGTTAAAAAATCGTCTTCGTAAAAAAATGTATTTTACAATAAACTGTTTTCATGCAATGATTTTCTATAATATTCGATGCTAATTAATTTAAAACGAGAGAAGAAGATATAGTCGGTCAAGCCCGACTATATGATACCCTACACCATTTCGATCCACATAATTACGTATATGTACACAACTTACTTGTGTTAAATATTAACATAATACTAACATTTGTATGGGATTTATGAATGTTAGTGATTTTCGGGAGAGGAGTTTATATGGGAGCTATGGTTAGTTATGGACCGATCTTCATGAAATTTGGCAGACAGATTTCTGCTGATATAAAACTTACTTGTACTAAATTTCATTAAAATATTCCTATTTTTAAGCCATCTATAAGTGTTAAAACTCTATTCCGGGAGGACATTTGTATGGGGGCTAGGTGAAATAATGGGCCGATCATAACCAAATTCAATAGGCTTCGTCCCTGTATTGAAAGAAGTATATGTACCAAATTTCATCAAATTATCTTCAAAATTGCGACCTGTACTTTGCGCACAAGCTTTACATGGACAGCCAGCCAACCAGCCAGCCGACCAGACGGACGGACGGACGGACGGACATCGTTAAATCGACTCAGAAAGTGATTCTGAGTCGAACGGTATACTTTAAGGTGGGGGTCCGAAGATTTTTTCTCTGCGTTACAACTTCTGCACAAACACATAATACCCCAACCAACTTTGGTGGTGTAGGGTATAAACAGTGCATTTTTCAACTCTAACCTTTAGAAATGAAGTTCGATAAGGGGCCACCTTATAGCGCCTTTATGCGGAATACAATCATGGACACTGTTGGCTCCAGTATGAATTTTGTGAAGGTTGAGATTGAGAAATTCCTGGGCATTATTTCCATTAAAATGTATTCAATATTAAATAAATATTTTATAGTCCAGAATAGTCCTCTTTTAACCTCATATAAGTCATAAATTTTTTAATTCATATACGCATTGTTTTTTGTAAGAAAACAACGAAAGAATTTCGCCAATCTAGATCTATGCGTTTGATTTCGAAACAAATGTTCAGTCAATAGAATTACTCCCTCGAAGTTTTCCCAACCCTATAAAAATTGTACCCAGTCGATGCATTAAAAGTTAAACTGTCTTGAGAAATCCAGATACGTTGGTAGTGGTTGTTTGGGTTATCAAAGTACTGTTATTTGTGAATGGTATGCAATCATATGTTTCCCAAAAGTTTTCCAAGAAGTAAGGAAAATTTACTGGAAAACCCGTATATTTTTCTCTCATATTATGTTCACATTGTTAATTTTCTTTAATTTTAATAACTATGTGTTCATGATACAAATGTTTTGTTTAAATTTTGTCATTTAATGTTTACACTTAATTAAAATATTAATATAATTGACTACAAAAATTATATATTTTTGAATAATTTTAATAGAAACAAAATTTTATTAATATGAAAAATATCATTACAGCCATTAAATATTTCCCATATTCTGTTTTTAAACAATATATTTAACCCTATGACAATAAAATGTTATCACTATATGATGGAAAAATTATATTATTAAATTATTTTTAACTGTAATCATATATTACAATCATAGTATGTTGCTCTAAGATTATGGTCACAAGACTCATATTTTTTCTCTGCGTGTAGCATTTACGCATTGTCTCAAAAAACGGCTAATATAATCAGCACAGATATTGAATTTTCGGGTTACCCGCCATGCAACCCTCTTTGTTATCCAATAACTTCATTGCATTACTCTTTATCAAAATAAATAAATAAATAAATAAATAAATAAATAAATAAATAAATAAATAAATAAATAAATAAATAAATAAATAAATAAATAAATAAATAAATAAATAAATAAATAAATAAATAAATAAATAAATAAATAAATAAATAAATAAATAAATAAATAAATAAATAAATAAATAAATAAATAAATAAATAAATAAATAAATAAATAAATAAATAAATAAATAAATAAATAAATAAATAAATAAATAAATAAATAAATAAATAAATAAATAAATAAATAAATAAATAAATAAATAAATAAATAAATAAATAAATAAATAAATAAATAAATAAATAAATAAATAAATAAATAAATAAATAAATAAATAAATAAATAAATAAATAAATAAATAAATAAATAAATAAATAAATAAATAAATAAATAAATAAATAAATAAATAAATAAATAAATAAATAAATAAATAAATAAATAAATAAATAAATAAATAAATAAATAAATAAATAAATAAATAAATAAATAAATAAATAAATAAATAAATAAATAAATAAATAAATAAATAAATAAATAAATAAATAAATAAATAAATAAATAAATAAATAAATAAATAAATAAATAAATAAATAAATAAATAAATAAATAAATAAATAAATAAATAAATAAATAAATAAATAAATAAATAAATAAATAAATAAATAAATAAATAAATAAATAAATAAATAAATAAATAAATAAATAAATAAATAAATAAATAAATAAATAAATAAATAAATAAATAAATAAATAAATAAATAAATAAATAAATAAATAAATAAATAAATAAATAAATAAATAAATAAATAAATAAATAAATAAATAAATAAATAAATAAATAAATAAATAAATAAATAAATAAATAAATAAATAAATAAATAAATAAATAAATAAATAAATAAATAAATAAATAAATAAATAAATAAATAAATAAATAAATAAATAAATAAATAAATAAATAAATAAATAAATAAATAAATAAATAAATAAATAAATAAATAAATAAATAAATAAATAAATAAATAAATAAATAAATAAATAAATAAATAAAAAATAAATAAATAAAAAATAAATAAATAAATAAATAAATAAATAAATAAATAAATAAATAAATAAATAAATAAATAAATAAATAAATAAATAAATAAATAAATAAATAAATAAATAAATAAATAAATAAATAAATAAATAAATAAATAAATAAATAAATAAATAAAAAATAAATAAATAAATAAATAAATAAATAAATAAATAAGTTCCTAAGCCTGAAAAATGTGTTATTGTAATAAAAATATCGACCATTCCATGAAAGAACGCCCAAAAATTTACCAAGTGTCCACCGATTTTTATAAAATTTTGCACGTAAATGGTCTATGGATGTCTATATAGATTTCCGTTTTCAGATTCGCGAAATTCAGAAAATTCGCGATTATACTACGCTTTCGAAAAAACCTAAAAAATCTCAAAAGTATTAAACTTTAAATACAAATATTTCTGGGAAGTCTTTCCAGAAATTTATGATTTAAAAGGCGTTTGAATTGTAATTATGTCAGCTTAAACATAAATATTTTATATATAAAAAATATTTTTTAAAAATGCATTTTAATGCAATTGCATTTTTTAGATGCATTTTTCTTTAAATATGCTGTTAAAATTTTTTAATTTTTTTACGTATTTCGAAATCGTGGAATCTTTACATTAGAATAAAAATCTCAAATTTTTGGGACGAACACAAATACTATGCACAATTTCGCATTTTCTTCAACTAATTTAAATTTGTTCATATAAAAATTTTATTTTTCTGGTTTTATTTATTTATTGTGTTACTTTTTAAAAATTCGTTAAAAATATTAAACCTTTATGTACCAGACTAATTATTGTTTCAAGTTATAATAAACAAAGCATTTTTAAATAAACTTTTAGAAAAATTAAAATTTAATAAATTCGCAATTAACAAAAATGCATCCATAAATTGCATTCATATATTGAAAATATTTTGGAACGAATAGTAGATTTTGGAAATGCTGACAAAACTACACAAAATAAATATAATGTCCTTTTAAATACTTTTTAAATTACAGAAGTCCATCAATAACTTCAAAAGATATGAATATTTAAAATTTCATACTTTTTATGTTTTGTTAAATTTTATACAAATTTTAAAGAAAATTCCAAAAAACAAGAAGATAATTAATTTTTATATGAAAAATTGAGAACATGTTTCTATAAAAATTGGATTATGTATATAAGATTTTCGCGTCCTAAAAATTTGACACTTTTATTTTAATGTAAAGATTCCAAACTTTTTAATTATGTAAAAAAACTAAAAATTTTAAATAGCTTATTTAAAGAAAAATGCAATTGCATTAAAATTAATTTCTAAAAAATGTTTCTTATTTTTAAAATGTTCGTCGTAAAGCCGCCATATGCGAAATTCAAAGACAGTTCAAATCATTAAAATTCTCAGAGATACAGCTATTATTAGTTACATACTTTTGAAATTTTTTTGGTTTTTGAGAAAGTAATTTCTCGAAACTGAAAACTGAAATTGATAAAAGGCTTAATGGTGTTTGTGTATACAAATTATTATCGATATTGAATGCCATCAAGTAAAAAAAATACCCTTTATTGGGCGTTCTTTCATGAAATGGACGATATATGTTTCTGACAACAAGAATTAGTTCAAACGTATTAGAAACTGCATTGTCTGTCATCAATGCAACTTTAGAATAGATGTCAGTCATTTATAAAAAAAATATTATTGTTTTATATGTTTTTTGCTAAATAAAAAGGCCTTATTTTATGAAACGAAACACGTTCAATGAAAGGGCATATTTATTTGAAAAGATTGCAAAACAAACATTTCAAAATGTTGATTATGTTATACGAATTCCCAGTTCTTTTCATTTCCTTTATCAAAATTTTCAAATTTTGCACTTCATCAAGTTTAAATATTTATATGTAATAATTTGGTCCAACCTCTAGTCAAGTCTCTACTCTATTGAAATCCTTTTAATCTATATGTATGTCAAGAAATATGCAGAAAACATTTTTTAGTGATCTATCTATAATATATGTATCTATAACATTTCAAATATCATGTTTTAAAAATAAAAAACTAGAAAGTAGTAAGTACGAGTATTGTTAGACAAAATGATGTAATGCTTGCACAAAACTAAAAATACATACATATATAATACTTTCACCCACTTATTGTATATATATACATACACACATACAGATGCTTTTTATTGAAAAGAATAAATGGAAAAACCCTATTTCATCATTGTTGTATGGACTAATTGGAGTAGAGATCAATAACGAAACGACGAAAATGGAAGGCAAGAAAAGACTAATAAAGTCATATTAAGATTAAATACTTAAATGTATGTGTGTTGGATGTACAAATCGAATGAATCGCATAATGTTTATATGGATGGATGAATGACTGGATGAAAAGAAACCGGCTTAAGAAGAGTGAAAAAAGTGAAGAAAAAATAGAAATTTAGGTCTACAAATAAATTAATCCCTCATTTATCACAAAATAATCAAAGTATTTTAGAGATACACTACGGAATATTGGAAATTAAAAAAACATTCATACATACTTTACATACATTTTGTAATAGCTGTGTGTTAAATGAATTTTAATAAATAGTAGTAATTTGTACTTTGCAGCTAACCAAGCCTATTCGCGGCCAATGTCTATAATTACCATGTTAAATGATGCCTAAAGCGATATTTTATTTCTTGCTAAATTGATTTGTTACAAAAGTAAATTTTTAATATAAAAGACTGTAAGTGTTATTGGTAAGTATCTTTAATACATTAATTTTTGTAGATTTCCAGAAAAAAAAAAAAAAAAAATAATAATAATAATAAATATCCACAGTAAGATCCTAAACTTGTGTTGCAGAACTAGCAGAAATTTTTATAGCATTATTTTTACATTTTCTAGTAACAGGAATTTGCAAAAACAATTTTCAACTATAAAAATTCATTTGAATAACATTTTTGGATTTTTGGATATTGCTTCCCAGCTAAAAAAAAAAAAAAAGATGAAGTGTACTATTTTTCTTGCAAGAAAAAGGTCTAATGAATTTAAAATTTCATAAATTTCTCTTTCCAGAGCTTCCTGAAGCTCCCAAAATTAAAATTTGGCTTACTTATATAACTTTTCGTCCTACAAATCCTAACGAAGGCCGAACTTGGAATTTTTATCAGGGAGCGGAGATAGTCGGATTTATGAGTTTTTTTCTAAGCATTTCCTCTCTTTTCAGAGATTTCCGAAGCTCCCAGACGTGGTAAAGAACTAGAAATTGGCGTCCAATCGAAAACTAATTTTACATTTCGGTCAGGGAGGGCATTTACGGCGATTTAAAAAGTTTACTAATTTAATACCTTAATCACTATTATCCTATCAGATTCTAACAACTTCAAATCTGAAAATTCGATTAAGGAAAGCGTCAAAATGTTGTTCTTTTTCTTAAGATTTTTGGATTTGTTTGTGCCTATTTTTTTATAATATTATATTTCCTGACATATACGTTCGTATACACTATATAATTTCCTAAGCATTTGTTTCTCTTTTCTGAGCTTTCTGAAGCTCCTAGATGACGTAGAAAATTAAAGTTTGGCTTACTAATAAAACTTTCGCCCTACAAATCCTTACGGGGCTAGATTTTCAAATTTTTTCAGAAACCGGAGATAAGCGGACTTATGAGTAATTATCTAATCTTTTTTCTCTGTCCAGAGCTTTCTGAAGCTTCTACACGTGGTAGATAATTGAAATTCGACTTACTTATAAAACTATTTGTCCTATAAATTCTAACGGAGATATTTTAAAAATTCTATCTGGGAGCGGGGATAAGTGGATTTATATATTATTACATAAGCATTTTCCCTCTCTAAAACCAAATCGGCTTTTTTCCGCAAATCCTAGCTTAGCAAGATTTTTTATCAGGGAGCGGAGATACGCAATTTTTTTAATATAATATTTTTAAAGTCTTTTTTGGTTGTAAGAAATTTGAATTTGCTATGCTCATTGTTTGCTCTACAAATCCTATCGATAACATATTTTTCATTTCGGTCAGGGAGCTAATTTATGTCGATTTGTTTTCATTATTATTATTATTACTTATATTTTTTAAGTTAGTAGTAGCTAGTAGTAGTAAAAATTGAAAAAAAGCTTTTTATACTCGGACTCAGACCACGCCGTAAAGTAAACAGTTCGACTCAGAATTACGTTCTGAGTCGATCAAAGTTCACCTCGCAATTTTTAAGATATTTGGCACGAATAATTATTTTGGCATAAGGACTAAGCGTATTGAAATTGGTTATGATCGGTTCATTATTTCACCTAGGCCCCATACAAATGACATACCGAAATAGTCGATTGGTATACTTTAAGGTAGGTGTTGGGATATTTTTCTGTGCGCACAAACGCAACCACCTTTGGTGGTGTAGGGTATTAAAATGTACAAAGTTGTAAGTATATACAGAATTACAAATACCTTTCAAAGTATTTATGGTAAAAGATTCATATTAAAAGCATCAAAATTACCCTTAAATATATAGAAAAAATATATAAATAAAAATAGCGTATAAACCTACCAATGCCAGAAAAAAATATATATATATATATATATATATATATATATATGGCATACGTATACCCTATGGAGCAATTTAAATATCTCCATTTTTATTTTTTTGAATTTTGAAAAATTCGTGAATTTATTCGCGATTATGATTTTTCGAAAAGTCGAAAAAATTGCAAAAGTGTCTAACTTTAAACACCAATATCTCTAAAAGTTGTTAACGGATTTTAATGATTTAAATTGCATATTTAAGAAGAATATGTCCACTATAAATGTAGTCATTTAAAAATAATATTATCATTTAAAAATGCACTCATATTGCAAATGAAATTTTAGAATGCATTTTTGAAAAATTTCTACCCATTCAATTTTTTTCTTCTTCTGATATAAAAATCATTATTATGTTTACTAAAAATTGCAATATAAATTGTTCTGGGAAAAAATGGGTCTATATTTTTATTTTTTTTTAAATATTTCTTCAAATTTTTTCATACAAAATTTATTTTTTTTTTAATTTTGGTATTTTTTAATTTTTTGAGCTTATTTTAAAATTAATTTTAATCATAATATTTCATAATTTGTTATTTCCGTTAGAAAACCTATTTGTCCCGGATTAATTGCTAATGTTTTATATAATAAACATATTTGTCTTCAATATTAAGCAAAAATATTTAAAATCCAAAGGGAAGAAATTCTTTAAAAATGCATACGAAAATTGCATTCTTTTCGTGAGTGCATCCTTAGAAAAAAAATTATTTTTGATTCATACAATTTGAAATATTTATCGTAATAAACTTTATACTAGTTTTTAAATTAATAAAATCCGAAGTATACTTAAGGAGTTATAAACATTTAAAGCTACATATTACTAAAAGAGTATAACAAAAAAAAGTTAAAAATTGAAAAATTTAAATTTTTGTATGAAAAAATTGATGAAAATTTTTTTTAAAATATCAAAAATAGTAGATTTTGTTGTCCCAGAACAGTTGTTTTTGCATTTTATAGTAAAGATATTGCTTTTTAACATATTAAAAAAATATTAAAATCAAAAGGGTACAGATTTTTCAAAAATGCATCCTAAAACTGCATTTGCATTATGAATGCATTTTTAAATTGCAATATTATTTCTAAATTACAAAATTAAAAGAGGACATATTCGTCTTCTACATGCAGTTTAAATCATTAGAATCCGTTAACAACTTTAAGAGTTATTAATGTTTAAAGTTACACACCTTTTCCGATTTTTTTGACTTTTCGGAAAATTAAAATCGTGAATAAATTCGCAAATTTTTTAAAATTCAAAAAAATAAAAATGGAGATATTTAATTGGCTCCATTATATGCGCATCAAATATGAAAAAAATCCGATGACCTTCCGTAAAAAAATTGTCAGTTTTTATAAATCTTTCATGGAATGGACAATATATATTAAAGAAATATATGACGATTTCCTCTCCCTAATCGAAATTAAAAGATTTGAAGCAATGTTTAAAGCATTAAATTAGTAAATTTAAAATATAATAGGTGTAAATGCGCTCCCTGAATGAAATACAAAATCATTTGAATAGAATTTGGAGAGTAAACAATTAGTATAGCAAATTTAAAATTCTTAAAACCAAAACCGACTTTAATGAATATTACATGAAATAATAAAAAAAAATAAATAAATCGGGGTACCTCGGATAGAAATTTCAAAATCTGGCTCCGTTTGAATTTGTGGTACGAATAGTTTTATGTGTAAGCTGAATTTTGAGTTTTATCGTATTTGAGCTTTAGAAAGCTCTGTAAAGAGAAAACATGGAGCCAATTTTATCTGTATTTTTATTGTTATAAAGGTTAAAAAATTAGTTTTTAAAACGTATCCTAAAATTCCACTTACATTACGAATGCAATTTTAAGTAAAAATAATATTTTTATATTTTTGCGTTTAAGGGAAATCTATTAATCTTTAGTGTTTAGAGAGATCTATAAACACAATACTACTGTGTTATTTTTGGTAAATTTTGCCAAAACTAAAAGATATTGGGTGCTGATGAATAGTTAACACAAAGCTACCAAGATATTTAGAAGAGCAAGTTCTAATGTTGACAAAAGTACTGTACAAAAGAGGAATGGTCCGAAAATGTTATGAAGGCAAATCACAATGGCATAATTTTTGATTTATTTTTAATGCAAGTGTATACTTACATATATTACAATTTAATTAAATAAATTTTTAGTTAAGATTTAAATATAATTCTCTTTTTATGACAAATCTTTTTATGACAAAAATTGCTTTAATTTTTTCGTAGACCTCAATATATTTTTGCCACATTACCTCAATTCCATAATTTTTACGTTAAGTAGGCATCTGAAAAAGAATTATGTTATGGATACAAAATCTATCTGCAATTGAAAAATGTGTAAAATAAAGTATTTAATTTTGTATTTAACCATTTAGAAGAAGCTATTGATTTGGATATTTTCTTCGGAAATATTAGCACTTAAAAAACTTTTTTTCAAATATTCTATTTGATTGCTGAAACTGAAAAGGTAGCAATTTTTGCGAAAAAATTAATACGCGTTAAATACCATACGCCAATATTCCTTCGGCCAAAATGTTAGTAATTAAAGCACAGACAATCGGTCGGATACCAAAATTGAAGTAGTTAACACAACATCAAAAAAACTGTCAATATATGTATTTCGGTGTTTTTGGAGCTAATAAATTTTTGAATTTTATCCAAATTATATAAAAAAGGAGACCGATATTAAGGTTTAAAATTTAAATTAAATGTCGTATATGTTCATATATATATAAATTCATATATAAATTGTTTATTCATATATAAATTATTTGTATATTTTTGAAAGCGATATGTATATTATTGGTTATCGAATATTATAACAATAAAGTTATGGTGTTTTTTTCTTTATAAAATTTATAGTTTGTTTCAATAATATCTCAAGTTATACATTTTTTCCAAAACGGAATTTTAAAATATATTATTAATATGTTGAATTATGTACTCAATCAATTTCCAAAATATTAAAAAAGTAAAATTTTTGTCTTAAAAAACTACATATTTCAAATAAGTATGTTGAATTTAATTAATATAGGAAATATAGAAAAAAAAGAATGTCTTAATATATAATTTTTTTACATTTCGAATAAAGGAAAATCAAACGAATTATGCTGTTATTCATATTACTAACTCCTAAAGTAATGGACAGAAATTGGCACAATATGTAATGAAATACAACAATTATAAAAATTAAAAAAAAAAAAAAAAAATAACGAAAAACGACATAACTCAAGTTATGTAGTTTTTTCTTTTGGCCACGGAACTTTTTTCAAACCTTGAAATAAACCATTTTTATCATATCCAACAACCGGACGTAAAGATGTTTTAAGAATTATAATGATTATTTCATAACGAGTAATTCTTGCGCATTTAATAGTAATCATCAATGTTACATTTTATTGATTTTCTTTGAACCACTATGTGCGGTTTGTGTCTTTGCTAGAAAAGGTGTGTTTGTTAAGCTTTCAAAGTTTTTTACAAATTTATTTCATCATATTCACCACACTAAGATATTATATCCAGTGTTACTAGCAGTGTTGCCAGTTTAGCCTTTTTAAGGCTAAATCTAACCTTTTTATTTTGCTTTTAGCCTCAAAATTTTCGTTTTAGCTTCTAGCCTTTTTTCTAGCTTTTTTTATTCTTAACATAGCTTTAAAAAGGCTAAAAATTTACTCATTTTATTTCTACAGAATCATCAATTTAAGCATTTTTGTGTATTAGTTCGCACAAAAAATCGAAATTATTTATATTTAACGAAAATTTTAGCCTGCGGCGCTTCATTCTACGAAAATATTATAAGTATTTTTTAACAAACTTTATTATCTATAAAAACTATTTATGTTATATCTACAAATTCACTAAAATATCTTTAAGAAATAACAAAATCTAATGAGAAAAAAATAAATAAATAAGACAATATATTATCTTTTTTTTGGCTTTATTTTTTGGGACATTTAGCCTTTTCTGACTTTTTTTAAAGTCTAATTTAGCTTCTTTTTTTCTCAAGTCCTGGCAACACTGGTTACTAGAAAACGTAAAAAATATGTTCAAAGAAAACGTGGTATATTGTTGACATCACACAGGGTAGACCTCCAAAGTTGTCACCTTCTCTTGACCATGACCAGAAGAACTTAAAATTAGAAATCGTTCCCCAGAGAGACTCCGATTTTGTTTTATGCACATTTGCGTTAAGATTTCTTTTGAAACCTTTACAAAAATTGTACAGTCCGGAACAAAAAAATATTTTAGAAGTGAAAGAATATTAACACCTTTTTCGAAAATAACCCCAAAAATGTAAATTTTTTAAAAGATTTCAACTTCTTATTGGATAGATATGTTGATATGATTTTTGCAGTAGTATCATTTAGAAAAAATCTAGAGATTATTTTCAAAAATTTTTAGGGTTCAAATTAAGGACTTCAAGTTTAAAAAGCTTAAAAAAACCAGGTCAAAAATGAGGGCAACATTTGCTTTGAACAAATATATCTTAAACTAAGAGAGATAACCTGCACATTTAAGCATTTTTTTTGTAGAGATTTACAAGGACTATTCACATACAATTATTTTCAATCAAGTCATAAATGAATTATTGGGGAATTTTAAAAAAAATTACATACCCGAGGTGACCAACATTGGGGTCTACCATCAACTCGGAAGCACCTTAGCTCTGTTTAGATATCTTCAACGGTTCACAAGTTACGGAATTATTTCCAAAAAATTCGATTTGGGACAACTGTGCATCACTAATGCGATTCAGTTACTTATTTTAACGATAATTGAATCGTTTAAAAAATTAAACAACAACTTCTATCCAAGGCGTATTTACAAGGTGAAGTTGTTAACCCAGCTGTTTTTTGTTTTGGTTTTTCAGAAGTCAATTTTTTTAAGTGTGTGTGTATGAAAATAAAAAAATTAAAAAATAAAATTTTGTAAAAAAAAAAAAAAAAATTATATTATTGTGTTCGTGAGATATAATTCTTTATTAAAACATAATTCGTGATTTTAAATCAAGTTCATGTTATGAATCATGGAGCAAAATGCAGAAAATTTGGTAAAACAATACAAACAAAAATATATATGCAAACACATACAATTAAAATTTTTCTTCATTTTCTTTTCTCTACAATATTTATTGTACGTATTGTTGTATTTGTTGCCCTAATGCCTTAACCTTGTATATGAGCCTTGCTTCTATCGTTAACATAGGGTCTACACGAGAGTATTTTATATCATAATATCAGGGACGGAAAATAACTATAATTTTTGAATTTTTAAACAAAAAATAGCAGTAGCAACCAAATGTCGGAAAACTTATTCAAATACATCATTGTGATCTGTATGGAGTCTACTTTCATAAAATGATATGCTTTTTATTTTTATTTTTTTGAGCAGAAATAAAAGTTATTTTTCGATTTTTATTTTTTGAGCAAAAATAACATTTATTTTTCGAGCAAAAACAACAGTTACTTTTTGATTTTTATTTTTTGAGCAGAAATAAAAGTCATTTTCTGAAACTTCAAATTTAATTTGTACTGTTCTAGTGTTTTTAATAAATAATTTTTATTTTAATTTTGGTTTTTTAATTCTTTTTTTTCGTTTATTTCATTTCGGAGTATATTTTTTTCGCTTTTCGTCTTTGTATTTTTCTTTTTGTCTTATTTTTATTTCTTATTTTGGTGTTTTTGTTTTGTGGTAAAAGTCAAGAAATAACTTTTATTTCTGCTCGAAAGAATAAAAATCAAAAAATACTTGTTATTATTTGATTTTTATGATAAAAGTCATAATGGTTACGCTCCCTGCATAATATGTAACAGAGAGTGTCAAATTCGCTCTCTGAAAGAATTATCTTACGTGTAGACTAAAATATTACTCTACGTCTCTACGCAGACATTTTTATTTCCTAACATAAGAAATAACGTCGGCAGAATAACGGGAACAAGCTTTTATTTCCAACTTTATGTTAAGGGGTGGAGAAAACGTACATTTTATTTTTTACGAATATTTTTTTTATAAACACAAAAGTAATAGTAACATATACAAAAAATTCATATTTTTAGTCAAAGGTTCGAAAGAATTAATTCTTTAATTCCCTTTTTAAAATTGAATTTAATCATATAGAATTATTAATTCTTTCAAATAAATTCATCATAATTAATTCCGTAGCTTAATTCCTAAAGCTTTTAATATTATGGAATTAATTCATTTATGAATTAATTCTTTGGGAATGCTCAATTCTTTTGATTTCATTCAATTTTGTTTAAATTCAAACTATTACAAATTGAATTAAACAATTTTTCAACCATTCAATTTGTACTAGATTGAATTAAAGTTTTATTGTTTAATTCTTTAGATTTTAAACAAATTCATATAATTGCAAAAATGATTTATAGTAAGCCATGTTTATGTACATACGTGTTTCGGGGCGTGTAACACATTTAGTATGAGATATCTATTATTTTTATTAGCTTTGTATTCAACGTGTCCTAATTTGCATCTGTTATATGCACTTAGGTTATTCTTTATCATGGGATTTATCCCTAGATCTTACAGAGAACGTATTACGAATATTATTTTTTTTAAAACTCTGAAGTGCAGCTTCTTTACAACGTTTATTTGGCTACAATCATCTTCTATTTTATGTGCAGGTTAGCTGGATAGTAAAATGTTGATTTTGTATTGATTTTAGCTAAATACCACTGATTTTTGACTCTTTTAATACTTATTTTCAAAATATATACAAAAATAGAATTAAAGAAAAATTATTTCATTAAATTTGTAGTAGAAGGGAATGAAAGAAAAAAATATATCATTCAATTGAATTAAATTTTATAGGGAATTAATTCTACATATTTTTCATTCAATTTGTAATAGAATGGAATTAAAGAAAAATTTAATCATTCAAATTGAATTTTCATTCTCTAAGGAATTAATTCTCTAGGGAATTAATTCAATACAAAGTTAAGCCTAGAGAATTAAGCCTAAGAATTAATTTCTGAGGAATGATTTTGAAGAATGCTAAATTAAATTTTTATAAGCTGAATTAAATTTATACGTGAATTAATTCTAAATAGAATTCATTCTTTCGAAGCTCTGTTTTTAGTTTATAATTTCATATTAATAGAATGTGATTGTTATTAGTTTAAAAAAAAAAATCGTATTTTTTCATTTTTTTTAAATTCATAGGGTAAGTGTCTTTCAAGATTTATATTTCCGAACGTGATCATGATATTTGGATAACGAGCAATTGCACCACTTTAGAAAAGAGTACTCTTTCAGATTTTGTTAGATTTTTGCAAAGAAATAAATGTTAACTTTTTTTCCAGTGTTCGGCATGTGATGATCCAATAGTTGGCATGAAATTTATTGACACATTTTGTATGTAAATGCCATAAACTATGCTCTGAAATATAACATAATTTTAAGAAGTAAACACATTTTGAACAAAATACTTGATAGATTTTATAGTTTATCTTTTTTTGGAAAAATGGTCCAACTGATACAATTTTACAATTCAGCGACCCGTAGTAAAATTTTACGTAGAAAAATTCTGTAGAACATTTTTATTTTATGAATCTTAAGTTTTAAATCACTTTTAACACATTTTTTACAAACATAATCGAAATGATTTATCAAAATGATAAATCATTACATAGTTCCGACGAAATATTTCTAATAATAGGGTCTAAATGTGTTTGCAAGAAAAATTTAGGTCCGAAGTACTAATTACATTATTATCTCTCAATTAACATGACATGCCGACTATATAAAATTATGATTTTTTTTTGTTTCTAAGGTCGGCAGCCATCAAATCACGTATTGGAATTTTTTATGCAAAATTTTACACATTTAACATAAGGTTTCAATTATTGTCTATCTTCTGAATAATGTTTTGTTAAAATACAACTTGGATTATTATAATTAATATCATCTTTGAAATTGGTCTTTCTTTAATTTTTTTTTCTAAAAACTGATATAAAAAATGTGTTGTTTAAGAACGGAGTAAAATGCAAAAAAAAAAACTGCTACTATTAGTATATTTTGAACAGTTGCACTAAGTTATAAATATATTTTCATGGAAAAATTTATCTTACATCAATAATTAATATTCACTATTGTTAATTATTTTGGTTTAAATTCAAAAATGCCGACTACTGGTATATGCCGACATTAGGTGCACTTACCCTATAAATTCTTTAAGAAAAAAATATGAAATTCATTATTATTAAAAATAATAACAAAGGTATACAAGTTTTTGGAGCTGAGCAGCTCAAAATGGTGAATTGGAATCTTCAATATTTTTTATTATTAGTTTTTTTTTTTTAATTAGTTTTCAACAAAAATAACACTGGTCGACAAAAAAAAAAATCCTCCACCAAAGACGAATAGTTAAACTTGATGCATTTTGATGTGCTAAACACGAATATGCTTTCAGTTTTTTTCCATCAAGTCTGGATTTTTTTATGGGCGCGTCTAATATCTCATAGTAAGGCATTACTCTAGTATATTTCCTCATAATTCCAGAATGGTGAGTATGATTGACATAAAGGCTCAACTACATAGAATACTTTCGCTTCAACTGCGACTGACAGCTACGCAACACATAAATGATATTAACCCAGTCGTTGCATTATTTTGTTATTAAAATTTTATATAATAAAATATAAAGATGTAAAAATTCTATTATGTTCTCAGTTGAAATAATGAATTGTAAATTAAAATTTCCGACTTAACGAAAAAATATTAAAATAAGAATAAAACAACAGACAAAATATATTTACGTACTTCGGCACTTCAAAGTTGAAAATTTTTCATCTTTGAAGTACTTCACGCAGAAGTTTGGCGTATTTAACTTAGCTGTCAGTCGCAGTTGAAGCGAAAGTATTCTATATAGTTGAGCCTTAAGTGATACACCAAAGGATGCGTACTAAAAATATCTTCAAATCACCCAAACTTAATTTTTTTATGTTATGTTATTTTGAAATAAGGAGTGCGTTCGAAAAAATCTTAACATATATAATATTCAATAACTTGGAAACGGTTGATCCTTAGGGTTTTCATTCTTCTTTTATTTAATTGATAATTTATTACAGATCACAGAAAAGTATAATTTTTATAGTTCTAACTAGTACTTATGAACTTGTGAACCATTTTTGGTAAACCTTCAGTGAGAGATTTGATAGTTCTTTCAGTCACTTTTTTGGAACAGTGTGCATATCTCTCCACTGGTCTAAGCTATGGACAACTTGGAAAATTGACCTCTCTTGATACAAAAACTATATTATTGTTTTGATACCACTCCAGAGCTTTCTTACCGTAGTGACATGATACCAAATCGGGCCAATAATGTGCTCTCTCACGAAGGGAAGAAGTCTTTTTTGCAAATATTCCTTGATGCATATTTTGGTATTTATAGATCCGAATGTATCAACTGACTTTCCTGTTTTGCCACAACTGCAAAAAGCTTATTATACCAGGAATTTTGTGAGAAATTATTTCTGCTTTTGGTTTTTAAACTTGTGTTTAACATTGCCTCGAGCATTAACAATAAAAAATTTTAACACAGAAGCTGCGAAAATTCTGCCAGCACAGTACGTTTTTTCGTCAATTATACAACTTGAGTATTTTTGTATGAAATTTGGTTTTAATTTCCATGTCCTATTCTTGGCTTCTAAATTTTTGGCAGCATTCCTGTTTGGAACTTTTTGGACTTTATATGTTATCAACTGTAACGAACGTTAAACTGTTACTCTATTTATCCAAAGAGGGTACTACCTATAACACCAGCCTTGCTCAACGGAAAATGGGGAGATTCGTTTCTTTATCTAAATAGAGTTTTAAACTTATGTAGTATTTTGAAAATTTATGAAAACGACTATTAAATATAAACTGAAAGATAGATACAAAAATAATAAAGGAAATGAAAACTAGGATGGAAATATTCATGTGAAAAGGTCTAAGATGTTGTTTACCTTTTCTGCACTTAACCCGCCCATGACCTATGTTATTCCTTAAAATTTCCTGAATAACCCACTACGACCGTATCTAACTGATTCAAATGTTTCGCGAAAAATAAAAAAAAAATTATTTAAATGTCCATATTACAAACAAAATGTAATTTATTGCAAAAAAAAAAAAAAAAAAAAAAAAAAAAAACTGTAACTGTTGTAATGAAACAAAAATATAAATTAACGAGCTATTAACCCGCTATTTCGTTATTTTTTATAAAAACCTACTATAAAATAAATTTAAATTAGGATTTTCGAAAAATAAAAAAGGCACGTTTGATAGGGTGCCAGTAAAGTACCAATTTTTAACATCATTAACATTCGAAAGTTAAAAAAACTACCAAAGTATTACTATTATTATGTTTTAGTATAGAGGAATGTGACTAATAGAGCTTGAGAATTCTCATTCATAAATAACAATACCTATTTAATATTACATTTCTATTATTAGAATAACGAAAAATAAATATTTTAGAATAACGAAAAAGTATTCTAGAATAAGGAAAAAGAACCACAGAATCACATTTAAGGAGTCTGATTCACTTAGGACCTTACATCTTTAATTTTATGTTTCTAGGATGTATATTACAGAACATTCAAAAAGTATTGTTAGAAGAACAAAAAAGTACAACAAAATCCCTTCTTATGAATACTCACTCACTTAGGGCCACATAACATTAACTTCATATTTCTAGGTTAAATATTATAGAAAATTCAAAAAGTACCATTAGAAGAACAAAAAAAGTACCACAAAATCCCCTATTGTGTATTCTCATTCATTAAGGGCCATATATCTTTGATTTCATGTTTCTAGGTTAAATATTATAGAAAATTCAAAAAGTACCATTAGAAGAACAAAAAAAGTACCACAAAATCCCCTATTGTGTATTCTCATTCATTTAGGACCATATATCTTTAATTTCATGTTTCTAGGTTAAATATTACAGGAAATTAAAAAAGTACCACAAAGTCTCCTCCTATGGATTCTCATTCACTTAGCACCACATGTCCTTAATTTCATGTTTCTAGGTTAAATATTACCGAAAATTAAAAAAGTACCATTGGAATAACAAAAAAGTACCACAAAGTCCCCTCTTATGGATTCTTATTCATTTAGGACCACATATCTATAATTTCATGTTTCTATGTTAAATATTATAGGAAATTAAAAAAGTACCATTAGAAAAATAGAAAAGTACCACAAAGTCTCCTCCTATGGATTCTCATTCACTTAGCACCACATGTCCTTAATTTCATGTTTCTAGGTTCATAATTATAGAAAATTCAAAAAGAACCATTAGAAAAACAAAAAAGTACCACAAAGTCCTCTCCTATGGATTCTCATTCACTTAGCACCACATGTCCTTAATTTAATGTTTCTAGGTTCATAATTATAGAAAATTCAAAAAGTACCATTAGAAAAACAAAAAAGTACCGCCCTCACTCACTTAGGGCCACATATCTTTAATTCCGTGTTCCTAGGTTCATAATTATAGAAAATTCAAAAAGTACCATTAGAAGAACAAAAAAGTACCACAAAAACCCCTCTTATGGATTCTTTCCCACATCGGATCGTGCATATTTAATTTCATGTTTCTAGGTTAAATATTACAGAAAATGCAAAAAGTACCATTAGAAGAAGAAAAAAGTACCACAAAGTTCATCCTCTTGAATTCTTACCCACAGGATGTTTCTATGTTTAATGTAATAGAAAATTCATTATTAAGTTTGAATAAAATGTAATTTCCCGCCTTTACCCCTTTTTTGGTACTTTTTTTTACCCATAGAATTATCAGAAATTACATTCCAATGAGTTTCTAAATTATAGTGAGATCCCATATTAAAATACGCATATGGTTATGTCAATAAATATAAAAAAAATGTTTTATGAAAAAAGTACCAAAATAAGTACGATTTTTACCCCTTAAACGTTCGAATTTCGAAAAAGTACCAAATCTATATTTCTCATTTTTTGATAAGTTATGAATACGACATAAATTTTATTTGTATGTTGATTGGTTTCAGATACATATGGTGACAAAAAAGTACCAAAATACAGTTTTTACCCGTTTTATCCCTAAAAGAGCCGATTTTGAAAAAAGTACCAGACACCTGTCCAATTATTTTTTAAATAAATAACGATCACTATTCAACTTTGTGTGTATCTTTATTAGTTTGGGAGTTATAGAGTTACCGATTTTACCCGTTTTTACCCTTTTTGACCCCCTAAACATTCGAATTTCCAAAAAATTATAGATCATAGTGGATCTATACAGAGGGAGACCTACCTACGTTCCAAATTTCGTCTCTCTAGCTTCAGCCGTTTGGGCTGTGGGATGATGAATCAGTCAGTCATTCAGTCAGTCAGTCAGTCACGTTACTCTTTTATATATATAGATTAACAAAATAAACAGTGAATATATTTTAATATATTCGCGAATTAATAAGAAAACTTAGAATTTTTGTTTCATTTAACGGTTTCTAATAATATTTGATAAACCTTTTAGCCCGAAATTACGACGGTATGTCTTTATTTAAAAAAAAAATGAATATAAATTTTGTTGGAAAAAATCTCTATTCCAATAATATGCGTAGTGGAAGTTTACGTGATACCCCAATGTAGCCAAAGAAATATTCGAGTTATTTATTAATTCAGTATTATAAATTCATTTATTAAACGTGTTAATTCACAGAGATATTTTAAAAGGAAGAAGGAAATAATTGTTATAAGTTCAACTGTTATAAACAATTCAGAGTTGTATGCATTTGGGTTGTAAAGTAAGGTTGCAATTTTTCTTACAAATTTTTTTTATAGTAAAAACTCAACACATTTTATTTCCCTCGATGACTACAGGCCTGAAGTTCAGAGGTTGGTTATGGTTTCGACGGATTTTATTTTATAAGTATCGTAACCCGCTTGACCACAAACTTCGATAAAGATATCGCCTTCGAATAATTCTTGAACATTTCTCTAACAAAACCTTCGAGAACGAGTATCGAAGGCGTTTCGAGAATGAACTCGTAGAGTTCACCTGTCGTTCAGTTTGTGGCAAATCGATCGATATCGATGGTTCGTTTGTGATATCTATATCGAATTTTAAGTGATATCGTTAGTGAAACGAGAAAATGTTCGTTGCCAATATCGAAAATTGTTCGATATCGACATTACTATCCCAGCAAAAAAAGAACTGAAATGGCCATGATTTTAACATTGTGTTGTCATTGGAAGGAAGTTAGTGGTGAAAAAGAGCTGCAGAAGTTCTTTTTTTAACCCATGGTTGTCATTGGTAGGATGTTATTCTTTTATACTTCTTTTTCATTCCTTTGGAAGTACTTCCCTTAAAACTATGTTTATACAATTTTTTAATAAAAATTCTCTTTTTGCCCTATTAAATAATAATAAAAATGTTTTAAAATTTATAAAATTTAAATTTTGTTAGAAATTATTACCATTTTTTTCCCGCTAAAAATTCATTTATTTTCATTTTTTTGGAAGTAATTATTAAGAACTTCCTAAAATGTTTAAAATATGCACTTTGTTCCACTTTTGAAGTTGTGAAAATGTTCTTTTTTTGGAAGAACTTCATCGTTTTTTGCTGGATATCGAACCGTTGGCAATAATTCTATTCTGTTTCATTCCCATTTCATTTCCCTTTTAAAATTAAAAGATGATTTAATTTTTAAAGCAGTTTTGTTTATTTTAAACTTAACACAATACACCAAATATTCGTAAAATAAAATAGACTTAAGTTAATTTTAAAGTTAATTAACAAATAACGTACAGATAAAGAAATAAAAAAAAGCGTGGTGATACTTGTATGTCTATGGTTCCAGAGAAAGTCTCAATAATATCAGTTTTTCTGTTGTCCGAATCCATATTTTTTTAGATCAAAGTTTACGAATTAATCTGCCAGAAAAAAAAGTATCATTTAGATAAATATTTTATGTTGCGAATGTTTTTTAGACATGTTGTAATGTTACTTACCATTTTTATAATTATTTTCCAAAAAAAGTTTTAAAAGTTAAACAACCGATCAATATGAACTATGACTGAAGAATGACACGCACAAACAAAATACGTTTTTTATGTAACAAAATATCGAGAAATTATCGAGTAAGTTGCGATGCTACGAACATTCACTTTTTATTTTATTTTCGACAATTTCTCGAATATATTTGTTTCGAAAATTGCTCGTTTTTGCGAACATTCACTAGTTTCTTGCCTCAGGTTAAGCGGGTATTTGTAAATTATGTGTTTGTAAGTGTGTGTATTTGTATATAAAAAATTAGATTTTACATTATTTTTTTTAATTGAGTTTGGTGACCAATAAAATATTAATATTTAGGTAAGTATAATAAACAAAAAGTTATTTAAATTATTAGGTTTAAGTTACGTTAAGTTAAGATATTTAAAAGGTAAGATATTTTAAATTAAGAAATGATAAGTTTACGTTGTGTTTAGGTTACATTATGTTTATGTATGGAAAAAGTTACGTTAGGTTTAGGTTTGGAAACTTTTACGTTATGTTTAAGATGAATTAAGTTATATTTTTGTTGTCAGATTATAAAACTTCTTTATGTTGCCAGGAAACTTGAGAATTCTAGATTTGTTTTTGAAAAAGCGTTTTGTATTCTGTATTTTATTGAAAGACTGGATTCTGTTGAAAAATTTCAAGAAAATTTCAGGGGATCTATTTTTATAAATGGTAAAAAAAAATCTTGTTTCAATATAAAATCGCCCTGAAAAGATCTGAAATGCAGTATCTTTTCTTTTCCAAATATTATTGAAATTCTGCATAGAATCTTATGTCTTGGCTCCCTAACAGAAAACACAAGATATATAACTATTTTGAAATCAACAAAATTATTATTAAAAACCATTTTTTTGAAATTTGCTATAATTATTGTCTCCAAATCTTTATATGTCCTCCAAATATTTAAGACTTTTTTTATAAATTATTAAGTTTTTAAACTATTTTAGATTTCCGTTTCCTTTCAACTTTCTGAGTTTGAAAATTTTCAATGAATGAATTTTCCTACAAAATTTTCTAAACTAAATTTCAATGCTAAGTATGAACGTAAAAAATATTTTTTTTTTTCATATAATTACAGAGAGACAAAATATTTTAGAAACATATCCTCACACAACTCAGCGTTAGCTTTAAATTTTCGCACCAAATAATCAAAGCACTGAGATAACTGGGCCGCTTTTCTACCAGATGTGTTTGGAGTTCCTTTCAATATGCTTTCAATTTTATGGCCTTCCCAATATCATGTATACCTTTTTTCTATCCGAACCAGGTTTCATATCAATGGTCAAATTTTCCTGATACTGTTTAATAACATTAGAAACAGTTTGAAGGCAGAAATTTAATTTTGTAGCCAATTATTTGTAGGACCTATTTAAATTTTTTTTTAATTTTTTTAATAATTTGTAGGACGTAAATCTTTTTCGTCACTCGTTTTGATGAAAATAACGACAAATCAACATGGTTGTTCTGAAAAATAATAACTGACGTATTTTTCCATGATAACTAGATCAAAAAAAATTTTAATATTAATTCCGAAAAAAGTTATGAGGCAAAACGTGTATTAAGATTTTTTCGATCGCACTCTTAAGTGTCCAAAAAAATCTTCTTCATGCTAAATTTTATATTTTTTTTTTTGTTACTAAAATTTTTTTTAATAAATGAAAACATCAAAAATGTTTCAGTTTATCATCTTTATTTTAAAGTTGGTAATACTGCGAATAAAATAAGGTATTTATGTATCTTCAATATTGATGCACCCATACCCACGTTATATACAATTAAGGGAAATACAGTGGTAGGCAAAAAAAAAAAAAATTTTATTTTTTCTTGAAACAAAAATAAGTGAACTAGGTGGATTTTGATGAGTTAAATAAGAATCTGTATTCACTTTTTTTTTATCATGTACTGGTTTTTTATGAGCATGACTAATATCATCACCTTATTTAGCGCTCACACTATAAAATTCGAGAATGTTTTGTCAAATTTAGACTATAACTCAAGAACCGTTTACACGATTTTGATAAATGATACACCAAAAGATGCATAAGACAATTTTCTTCAAGATATGTGAGCAATATTTTGTATTCGCTCAAGAATTTCAGAGTTATGGATCAAAATTTTCACCATTTAAAAAAATGTAATTTTTTCGCTACTAATTACCGAATAACTACGGAAATATTAACTGTACAAAAAATTATGTAAATTCAGCGCAAAGACAATTTAAGTCGCTATATATTGGTGTTTAATATATCATAATAGAACAAACCGTGCTGGAGTTATACAAGTATGACTGCCTAAAGGAGGGGTCATAGTAGTCATGCCCATAAATAAAAAAAATCAATACGTGATAGAAAAAAAGTGAAAGCTGATTCTTGTCTAGTCAATTTTATTCCACACATTTTGGTGTATTACTTATATAAATCGTACATACCGTTCTCGAGTTATAGTGAAATATAATCGAGTAATCGGCTTATTTAGGGCGCAATATTAGACATGCCCATAAAAAAAATCTCGACCTGATGGGAAAAAAACTGGAAGCATATTCGAGTTTAGCATGCGGAATTCCATCTAGTCCACATATTTCTTTATATTTTTTTTTTTGAAGGAGCACGAAAATATTTTTTTGTCGACCAGTGTAATTAATAGTATAAGTTGTAGAACTAATACAATTTTTCCTGGGAATTATCTTATATCACAATAATACCGAAATATAATAAAATACCTTAATTATTTAAATCTGAATGTTTAAAACATAGCTGTTCATTGTGAATATTTTCATCCATAATATTTATTAAAAATAAATTATTTTTATATTTTATTTATATTTTTAGAAATAAAATAGTTTCAAACATTTGTAATATGATTTTTAGTTACTGGAAATTTATTTGAATTAAAATTATTTAAATATTATTCCAGTCAGATAAGACAAAATTTCCACAAAAGTATTCGAATATGAATTTCTAAAATTTAAATCAAATTCCAAAGTCTTCAACTAATTTGAAAATATTTTTTATTTTTTTAGATGGAATACAATTGCCCCAGGAAAAATTGTATTAGTTCTACAACTAGTTCCAGAATACATGAAAATGAGCTGTACTTGTTCTACTTTGGCGTTACGACCAATGATTTTTGTTTGAAATTGTCACCTCCGGAACTAGTTATGTGGAAGTGCTAGCTAGCCAGTGCCTATTCTATGGAACGTTTCTAGAACTAGTTCTTTAATCAGTGATTTTTGTTCGAAGTTGTCACATTCGAATCAGAATCTGTTTTTTTATTTTATTTTTTCATTTACTAATTTTGTAAATACTCTTTTTTTAATTTTTGAAATTTTTTATACAAGTATTTTAAACAGTTCTAGGAAGTTATTCGAGAATCAGTAATTTGTTCTCAGAAGTGATGTAGAAGTCATACAGAATTAGTTCTTAAGTACTAGTTCTCTATAATATTCCTTAAAACGAATTTAGAATTTGAATAATGTTCTACTCCATTAGTGTCAGAATTGGTTGTGATAACACTAGTTCTGAGGATGTTATTAAAGAATCTGAAGTGGTTCTGATTACACCAGTTCTAGAACTTATGTTTTTAGAACATGTTCTAAAATTTTTCCTGGGGCTCTTTATTTTATTTTCTGTTTTAAAAATAAAAAACTTTTAATTTTTTTTTAATAGAAAATTTTTATTCAACATGAATTTGTTTGAATAGTTTTAAATTTGTTTGGAAAAAGAAAAATAATTAAAAATTTTTTTTTATACTTGAATATTTGAAAAATTTTATATTTTTTTTTATTCAAACCTTTTGAGGCTGAATATTTTTATTTTTTGGAGTTTTTGTTGAATAAAATTATCAAAACATTTATTTAAAATTTTTCTATTTGAATATATAGTTTTTAAATAAAAATCAGAAAAATTTTTTCAACTTTTTTTATTTAAATAAAATACATAAGAATATTATTCAAGGTTAGAATAATCAAATAAAAAACTTTTGATTAGCTTCTTTAAAAAACATATTTGTTTTACTTTTGATTAAATAAAATATTTTAATTTTTAATTTATTTAGTGTAAATATAAATCCTTAATGTTTTTATTTAAAAATTAATAGATTGATTAACAAATATTTTTAATTTAGAAATAAGAAATGGAAATGGAATAAAAAGTATTTTCATTTTTTATTTCATTCACAAGTCACAGCTATGGCTTAAAATTACAATATCCCAACAAACCAAGAAACGATACAGTATCATTTATGATATCATAATTTTAAAATTATATGATAAAATATCGAAATTATATTTTCCTTAGAAAAAAACTTCAAACATTTTCAGGAAAATTAAATTAAATTGAAAATTTTTGTATCAAAAAAATATTTTATGTTATGTTTTATATGCGAATTGAATTTTTACAGCTAAAATTTGTGTAATTGCAAAAAATTAACGCGTATAAGATGAAGAAACCAATATCAGCCCGGATTTAAAGGGGGACTTGTATTCGGATTGCAAAAGTTTCGTATTACATGCAAAATGATTTGGAGCTGTATGAACATTGGTTAATTATGGCTATTTTATTAATTTTTGAAAACATATTTATAATATTATATATTGATCCAATCTTAGCATATATTTGTGTATATATTTTGCAATATATTGCTAAACTATCGCGCTGCTTAAATTTAATGATATCATTACTAATATCGTTATTTTCAAAAATTATGATATCATTTTCGAGTGTACCTTTTAGAAAGCAACCTATATCATTTTAGAATTATAAATGATATCATTCTCGGGCTTCTATATCACTGAAATGATATCGTAATGATATCATTACGATATCATTTGGTTTGTTGGGATAATTCGATGTATTATTTAAAATAAAAATTTGTAGTATGTATTTCTCAAATATAAAACAATAAAATAACATTACAAATTATATTTTGTTATAAAACGAAAATATTTAAATAATACGAAAGAATCCACTACGAAAGATTTCGTGAATTTCATAAAATGTTAAATATTCTTACATTTTACGAATAAATCGGCTACGAAATATTTTTTTTGTAAAATGTGTCATAGACTTTTTTCGGTGTATGCACTATGATTATTTTTGATATCCAGTCTCAGTCTTATATTTTGTTAGCAACATAATACATGTATTTGTATTGGTGCCTCTATACACCTTAATATTCGGAGACATATTGACATCAGTAACACAGGTCAACAGCAAAAAAAAGCTTCCAGTAGTCCAAAAAAGGGCAAAATTTAAAATTCTATGGAGAGGTTTTTTTTAATTTTTTTTTTTTTTGAAAATTACAAAATTTTTTAGGCGTTTTTCCACATAATTAATGATAACTCAAAAAGTTTTAGTCCGATATTATTGAAATAAATTTAGAAAAATTTATATTTTCATAACCTTTAATCCTTTTATATATTGCGTTTCAATCGGCTTAGTACTTTCGGTGTTATAATAAAAAAATGAAACAAAAAATATATTTTTTACGTGAAAATAGCAAGTTTTTTTGTTTTAAAAAAAATCATTAAAAATCTAAAACGGCAAAAACTGTTCAGATTTATTGCTTTATCGCAAAGCCACATGTTATAGCAACAAAATGAGATAACGATGATAAAAATCGATTGATTCTTGTCGAATTTATTCACAATTAAGTGAATTTGCTCATTTTCACAAAATTTAAGTTTTTTGAAAAATTTCTCCACTTATGTTGTCATAACTCAAAAACAACTTGTCCGATTTTGCTAAACTAAATTTGCAAAGATTACAATATCTTTAAATGATGTATACAATTGTTTTTGATGCGATCAATAGTTTCAAAGTTATTAAAAAATTTGTTAGGCACAAAATATAAAGTTAGTAAAAGAAATTTAAAAAAACAAGCGATAATTATATTCGGCTTGGTCGAATATATATACCTACCATCAACTTTTTCAAATTTTACGTTATATACGAGATGGGCGGTAAGGTGGGTGACCACGCCCATTTTTTGTTTCCGAATTTATTGCGATAAAGCAATAAATCTGAACAGTTTTTTCCGTTTTCGATTTTTAATGATTTTTTTAAAACAAAAAAACTTGCTATTTTCACGTAAAAAATATATTTTTTGTTTCATTTTTTTTATTATAACTCCGAAACTACTGAGCCAATTGAAACGCAATATATAAATTTTTCTAAATTTATTTCAATAATATCGGACTAAAACTTTTTGAGTTATCATTAATTATGTGGAAAAACGCATAAAAAAATTTTTAATTTTATAAACAAATTTTTTTAAAAAAAACCTCTCCATAGAATTTTAAATTTTGCCCATTTTTGAACTGTATAGTGGTTTTTAATGCCTCCAAAATTTTTTTGATTTTGTTGCCTTGTGTAATTTGTATTATTAATATTAGATAATCGATTAGTAAAAACTATGAAGAGATTGAGTAGGACATTTATGTTCGTATTAAAGAAGAAATACAAAGCAATTATTGGCAGGAATTATAAATTGTTATAAAAATTTATAGAATTTATTATAATTCATCAGAATATTAAAGGTTACATAATACGGTTTTCATTATATCGATGAAATTAACTTTAAGGTATTAAGTCTATTTCGGGAGTTCTATGGCATTACTGAACTTAAAGTGATCATTTTTATAAACATTTTTTTATTTTGGTACAATTGAGGTAAGAAAAGTACAATTATAAGAGCTATTTAATACAATTTAAAGATCTCAATAGACCTCCCATTAATTCAATTTTAAGATAAATCAAAATAAAAAATAATATAATAATACAAATACAATAGGAATACTAATGTAATTACTGTCCCAATTACATCAACACAACATCATTTTGGATACAAGTTTATAATTCCAAAAATTCGGTAGATGAAAACTAGAGACTACAACAGGGGATTTCCCATCCCGGGATTCCCGGGATATTTGCAAATTTTTTTTGTTCCGCTTTTAAAATTCTCGGGAATTTCGTTCGGGAATTTTAAAATCACTTAAATGGAAGAAAACTGCATAAATTTTAACAAAAACTTATATATTTGAGTAATGTTTCAAAGAAGATTAAGCTTAAAATCCAGGTGGGAACTATATCTTAACCACAATGTCATAAAACAGCAAGTGAAAAAAACTATTTGAAAGAATCATGTAGACATCTTAAACATACATTATAAATTAGTCAGTAGCGGAATTTATTTCATACAAATTTGACAAAATATTAACCCATTTCTGACCACTACCCGATCCCGTTAAGATAAATTAATAAAATTTGGTGTGGGGTCTATTTTAGTTATTGTGATCACAAAATCGATGTGCCTAGCTATTTTGGTTTCCAAGATATCGGGTGTTGCGAAAACGCATCAATGGTCAATTAGGGGTATGTTGTTGCGCTCATATAAGAAGCAGACGTTTTAACAAATTGTATGGAAAAAATAGTTTTTTTTTTGACATTTAAATTTAGTTTTATGATAATTTTACAAATTTTATATTAAATATATCTAGTGTGAAGCTGAAAATTGAAGGTGGGCTATTTCAATTGAAATTTAACCCAATTAAATAATGATGTAAAATCGTTAAAATAATTTGACGGTGTAAGACCGAATAATTGCTTATAATGTAAAAAATATAATTATTCCTTCTGAAATATGTTACACGTTAAGACATTCGGAATATTAATGTACATTGCATTTGATTATCTGTTTGAGTATCATCTTGATTTGAATTTAAATATTGTGGTCAGAAACTCACTTGGTCCTTCATACAGGTGGACTCATCTGATGTCAAGTTTTTCTTTATATAATTCACCTTCGATATCGAACTGGCTCATGAACCATTTATTTTCATCTATTTATTATTTAACGAGGAATTGATAACATTATTCTATATAGCACCACGTTTTGCTTCATACATAATATCATAAATTCTGGTTAAGTACCAAATGTAGTGGCGTATAATCTGATGCATTCCAACTGCAGATTTGAAAATTTTAACATTATTCTGAAAAAGAAAAAATTTGTTTGCTTTCATTTATCGCTTGAGATGCTCTTTTGCTGCCACTTTAAATGTCACATTTCTATATTACTTAATTAATTTTAGCACTTTTTATTATTCGATATCCATTTAACTGAAACATTGAAATGAACTGGCGTTTGGATAAGATAGCACAGTCTTTTGTAGAAAAAATTCTCTCAAAAAATTATGACATTGTACCTACTCTCTTTAGTTATTCGAATATTTTAATATTTGGAGAAAATCAAAAATGTATAAATATAAAAATTGCAAATTTTATGACCTTGATGGAAATTTGTTGTCCTTTTTTAAGTCATTTGGAAAAATTTTGCAATAAAAAACATAATTTTATTGCTGCCATTCATTTGCTTTTGACATATTTCAGGCAACTTTCAGAATTCTGATGATTATATTCAATATGTCCTTATACCTTTAAAAATACACTCATATGCAGGTAGCGTCGATTCTATGCAAAATTTCTTTTCTAACATTTGTTCTCTATGATTGTAAAAAGAAGCACTTGTACTTTGCTACAGTAAAAAAAAAATTATATAGCACATGTAAATAATAAACAATATTTTTCTTAATTATTTTCTATTTATTTTGTGTAATCTTAACATGCTATATTACATTAAAAATTCCCATATTTTCAGTGCGCCATCTTGCGTGATGTAGCTAAATCACACTACCCCTAATTGACCATTGAAGAGTTTTCGCAACACCAATTTTTGGGAGTTTGGTGTTCCTATCTCAACACATTATTTGTTTGAAAATTTATATAAGATGTTTTTCATAATTTTTCGATTTATTTTTTAATTTTTAAAAAAGTTCCATTTTATAGACCTTTTTTTGAACTACTCTAGGGGGGGGGTAAAAATTCAACGAAATTAAAATTTTTTACTCAATTTATTTAGTTAACATTCCAAGCTAAATATACATGTATAAAATATTATCATTAGTCTTAAACTAAATCAGATACGGTATATGTAAATCTACTGATGCGAAAACACAACAATGGTTGGAAATGGGTTAAGAAATTTAAATAAAAGTATGTGGCGAGTCCCTCAAATCGTAGTTATTTATATTATTTTCCACTAAAAAAACCAAATGGTAATAAAATTTAATTTTATTTCGATGACCGTGTAGGAAATTTAAATTTGGTCTAGATATTAAATATGATGTCCGCTTTCAAAATTTTATGAAGGTACGTTATAATTTTCAATGCCTTTGATACAACGCTAATAGGGGCAAAGGCATACTAAAAGTGGCATTAAATAAAACACATAAGTGATTGGTATCGTTGAAAAAATAATTTTCTCTAAATTTTAAATATGTTTTAATAATATTACCCATCGTTTCTGATAGCCCTAAAATTATAGAATCTTACAAATAAAAGCTAGTTGTGCCAAATTTGAACTTAACATTAAAATTATTATGAGGTTTATGCACTTTAAGTAAATTTCGGGAGGTAATTTATATGGACACTGTGTCTTTGAAATTTGGTAGAGTAATTTATGGTAACCAAACATGTAGTATTGAAAAATGTCATCAAATCTGTCCCTAAATATATCCTATATAGTAATTTAACTTTTATTCCAGGTAAATCTTTGTATGGGAGCTATTTTAGTAATAATTTTTCTTGTGTTAGAAAACCATTCACACCAAATTTTATTCATTTATTTTCAAAATTGTGAGCTGCAGGTCTAAAAAATTCAATAACCCATCAAACATTCAAAATGATTTAAAATCTAAATTAGCAAAATGTTAAAATAGAATATACAAATCGAAACACTGATCTTTAAGGTGTATATAAATGCTATGGATAATACTAGATATTTATGTTGCTTTTTTGCTTTAAAAAATGTTGAAAAAATAATGTAATTATACTATTTTGATAAATTTTCAATTTGCATTTTATGTAACATTTTTTACACTTATTCTTAACAAAATTTGCCATAATAAGTAGTAAAAAAATCTTTATTTCTTTTATAATGTAAGATGATATTTTCTGACTCTAATGTGTATCATACGAAAATAAAAAAATTATTAATTTAAAAGTATTAAATTTTTCTTTCACTTTGGTCTTCAGTCACGACCACGCATTCGCGTTGACGGAAAATGTTGTGATCATACGTTGTGTAGAAAAATGTCCTCTTTAAAGTTATATAGAAATTTTATCATAAAACGTATTTTTTAATTTTGATTTATTGCCTAAGGTCTCCATATATGTAGCTGCTCTTATGTGCAACGCACTATATACTTTGTTTTTGGTGAAAACATAGAAATTAGTGTTTAAATAATTAAAATTTTAATATTAATCTTAATGTAAAACATGATGAAATTTCTTAATCTGTTATTGTTTTTACTGTATCTCTTTTAGTTAGATATATGGTTTTGAAATCGGATAAATTTAGCCAGACCGAAAAAATAAATTTTGTTAGAAAAATGTTTAGTATTTTAATAGGCATTATTTTGAAACGGTTATACACATTTAATGTTTTATTCTTTTATTTGAAATGTATGTTCAAGTCTAGTCTAGTGCAAATTTTATTTTCAATTTCTGATAATTTCAAAGTATTAATTATTTGTTTTCAAAAAACCTTTATTTTACCTTATTTTTTATCTTTACTTAGATATTGCTAAAACCAGCAAAAAATTCTACTTGCATGGGCTTATAGTGTAAGTTATCTTGATTTGTTTCATGTATACTTTAGCTGCAAGAAAGTACAAGAATGGATGTATGAATGCTTTTAATAAAAATCATGTTTGAACAAAATAAAAATTTTACTTTTTTATGAAAAAAAGGAATATCTTAACATACCATAGAAAAGTACAAAAAAATATTTATTTTTTATACCAAATGACCAATTAGACTGTGTGCTTAAATTGAGGCTAATGTGAATATTCTAACGAAAAACCTCATTTAGATATAATGATAGGGAGAAATTTCATTTAAATCAAATCTTTAACTTTATATTCAATAAAAGTTGAAAAATAGTATAAAGATCTTGCATTTACCAGAATATTTTTGCTAATAATGTTGGAGAAAATTTTGAAAATATTATGAAAATTTCTGAACGTATGTAAGACATAATAGTGGATTATATTTAGAACATTTTTACGTCATCTGATTACCATATTGTGTTTCAGACGTCCGTCTGAAGATTATATCTTTGACCTCTATACACGTTCGATTGGAATTGTCAGCATTGGTTGAAGTTTTACGTATACATGTTCAATACCCAGATCCATACATTTTAAAATTCAAAATACTTGAATGAATATACATATTACGCAATTTTTGTTGTAATTTTACAATGTAAAATATGGAAATATGTAATGATTATTGTATTGTCAGCGATAGCTAATTTTGTACAAAATAACATAAAAAGTCGTTGGCAAAAATATTACCCCTTTCAAAAGTTATTCATTTTTGATCACTCATAATCCTAAAAAAGTACATTGTGCAACATTGGATCACCCATTGAAGCTACAAACAATTTAATATCGTTTTAACTCACATTTGAATTACCCCGAAGGTTACTTTAAGTATTATTAAATTTAATTCATGATATGTTTAATTTTTGTCGCAAATACGACAATGATTTATGGTAAACATCTTTTAAATTATATGTCCATCCGTCTGACCGTCTGTTGAAAGCAGGATAGGGCTCGAACGGGACAACCTAGGGGGACGAAATTTGGCTCAAATATTTATATAAGGTTTGTTTGGTATTGAAAATGGGCAAAATCGGTTAATAAACAAAAAACACAGGGTGTCCGTTGTAGCTTCATTTCGTACTTTTCTGCTGATATCTCTTAAACAAAAGCATGGACGATAACGAAATTTCGTACGGATAGTTCGAGGGTCGATATAAACTTGAAAACAAAAAATGGGCGTGATCCGCCTACTTTACCGCCCACCTCTCATATAACGTAAAATTTGAAAAAGTTGATGGTGGGTATATAGATTCTGCCGATCCGAGTATAACATTTGCGCTTGTTTTCATTAAACAGTTTTAAATTGGAAATTAGTAAAAATATATTTTATTTTCAAATTTTGTTTTATTGGTTTTGAATTATTTCGAAACGAGCATGAAAACAAATACAATGTTATGTTCTAACAAGCTTAGTAAAATTAAAATTTTTATTTTTATTAATATATATGTATGTACTGTGAGCGTCAAAAAAAAAAGTAAACAGCTTATTCCCTTTTAAACGAAGCCTTGTGAAATGTAGATAAATAAAAAAAAAGTGATATGACAAAATTATTTGGTAATTTGCGAAAATAAATCGGAATAACGATATAATTGAATTTTTAAGAAAATATACCAATTTTTACGCGTCAAAAAAAAAAAAAAAAATTTACTGACCTTCTTTTATAAGAAGGTCAGTACCATTTTAAGAACACTACACAAAAAAGACTTCCATAGAATAACACCACGTAAGAACCCTACATATCGTAAGCCAGCCAAAAGTATAAAAATTAGTTTTAAACGTTCCAGGAAACCGTTTTACCAAAGAATATACAATATATGAATATTCTTTGGTTTTACTCAATGACGAAAGTAAATTTAAATATTTGGCGCTACAAAAAAACATGAAAAATATTGCAAAGATGGAATGAAGGCGTTAATGTCATATGTGTGGTTGAGATAGTTGAACATGATCGACACTCGGTAATGGTCTGAGTACATCTGGAAGCTTCAGGAATCAGTAATTTCATATTTATAGAATCGACAGTGAAATAGAAGATCATATAAATAGTTTTAAACATAATATGGATCCTAGTGTGCGAAAGATTAGCTTATTGCATAACTGCTTATTCCAAAATGACAAAGATCTCAAGCATTTTTCCAAAATTGTGAGGGAATGGTTGCTTTATCGTACTCCAAAACCTACTTGTAATGCTCTGAAATCTCTAGACTTTTATCCAATCGGGCATCTGTTGGAACATATTAGCAAAAAATTAGAAAAAGTACCATTATTTGCAATGATCATCTCTTGCTGGCATTACAGAAAGAGTAACCCAAAATATTACCGATTTTTTTCAAAAAACTTGTCGACTCGTTGGAAAATATACAAAGTATTAAATACTTTTTTTTTTTTTTTTTGCACTTAACTATAAAACTGTTTACTTTTTGACGAGTAAAAAAAGATATTTATTCAAAAAAGTGCATTATTTTTTAATGTGCTGCTGTTTTATAATTTTTTTTTTTTACTTTTTTTTACGCTCACAGTATGTTCATTAAAAATAAAGAATAAAATGAATCTCATGTCGAATTTTATTCAGATATCTTTAACAAATCACAATTTAGAGAATTATTTGTTGGACCACTACTGTGCCATGATCCTTTTAGTACCGGTTCACCCAATGTTCAGACTGCTGCTTGGTGTATGGGATTAATGTTTAATCTACCGTTACAAATCAAAATAGTCAATTAAGTATTGGTTAATTCTCTGTAAACCTGGTGGTACTCATTTTATGGACGAATTTTCAAATTCCATATGATTACGGGGTTATGTAATATTCTTATGGCATGAAATAGAAGATTCAATTCACTATATTTGAAAGGTAAATATGAATATAATATTGAATTAAAACTCAATGAAAATTCATTTATGATTGATGTTTCTTTTAGATTTCGTTTGGAGATTTTGATAATTCAATGAAGTAACTTAAGTGAAGCTGAATATGATATATATAGTGACTTTTCGTTTTTTTTTTGTATATAAATAATTATTAATTTTACATATGTATAACAGTATATTACTTTAAACAAATATTTTTTATAAATATTTCTATTAAATTAAAAATAAATTTTGTTTGATTTTCTGTTTTAAACCAAACAATATTTTAATAAAAAAAAGTTATTGAAATTTATTGAGAACTTTTTAATATTACATTTTATAAATAGTATATTTTAATAAAGAAAAAAAGGAGAACGGAAATTTTAAGAAGTATTTTATGCATAAGAGAAAATTTAAGAGAAGGTATTCCTTGGATATTCCAAATAGTTTTGCTAGATAGTAAAATCATCAGAAAAATATGAAAATCCCGTCACAAGTGAGGAAAATGATGAAGTAGCAAATATTATAAAATGTTCCGTGGAATTTTTAATGTATTGTGTTTATGTTATTAATAAATATAGTGACTTTTTGTTGTATATGTTATACACTGAACCAAAAATGAGCAGTAAATACGGTAAAATGGGGTGTAGAATTGAAGAAAAGTAGGTTAAATATCAACCAACAAAATCGTTATTCCATTCAACAGAATTTTTTGTTAATTTTTCGTAAGTTAGTTAAATCGACGAAAATTCGTCAATATGACTAATTCTAATTGTTAATTAAAAGGTAGTTAATTTGAAAAATTTTTGGTCAAATTGAAGAAAATGTTATTCAAATTAACTAAAAAATTTTGTTCATATTGAAGAATTTTTATTCAATTTAACTAAATTATTTTATTCAATTCTACTAAATTTTAGTTAAATTGTATAAAAAATTAACTAATTTTTTTCTTCAAATTGAAGATTGTTTATTTGTTTATTTGAATGTTTATTCAAATTGACAAAATTTTGTCAATTTCAAAGTACTGTGTAACCCCTGTAGGAAAATTTAATATAAATTAAAATCCTCAAAGAAAGTTTTAAATAAAGCTAATAAATTAGCTAATAATAAAATATTAATTAATTAAGAAATAATTATAAAAAAAAGAAGTCTTTTTAACATAATTAAATTTGTTTGTTCCCCAAGAGGTAATTAATAAAAATGTGATTATAATTCTTTCTAAATTATAATATAAGGTGTTTCCTTACCCTTAGGGAATTGTTGATGGCCAAAACCACACAATTATTGCCAAACCTTCTAGACGATAGATCTAGGAAAGAATATAAAAACACCTCTGAAGTAATTAAATTGTTTCTCACTACCAAGTCCAGGCATTACAAAAAAACACGTGGTCGATTCAATTAAGACCTATGGACCAAGACCACATGGTCTTACATAATCATCTCGTCTAATTTCTAATTAACGCTAAGTATTTTATTACACAAAATGTTCCTTAATTGAATTACAATACCATATAATTAAAACTATTAAATTTATCCTACAATTTACTTATAATTATGTTTTCTATTAAAAAAAGTTAAAAATTAATCTATTATGTAAACTACATATAAATATTCAACAAACTATACCTAATTATTCTAATATATTATAATATAAATATTCAACAAACTTAAACTAAATTGCCCTTAATTTAAAAGCTACTAAAAATTTCTAATTTTCAAACAAAAACTAAATCTAATTAGCTTTTTGTCCTATATTTTCATAAAATTCCTAGAATTATTTAAAAGATCTGAGTTCTAATAATTAAAATACGTAATATAAATATTTAATTATACTAAAATTGCCTACAAATTTGAATTAAAAAGAATGTTAAATAAATTTTAAATTAAAACAAATATCTTAAAATTGAAATCGCAATTAACTAATTATAATATGTAAAACTTGAAAATGATCTAAAAGAATATTACAACTATATTAAGAAATTTGACTTTATTTAACAGTCTTATTATACAAACGATAACTATACCATAATTTATTAAATTATAAAAACATATATTTTTTTTTCTATTTTGTATTTAAAAAGGCACCAACAACCGTTTTTTAAATTTAAAAACAACTTTTGTTACTTAAAATTGTTAACACTTAACAATTTTTTTTTTAAATGAATTTATAACATTAAATAAAAATATTGTTACCAAGCAACGAACTATATTTCAACAACTGCTTAGTCCTATTAAAAAATTATGTTGTAAATATTTACAAATTTTTTCAAAATTTTTTATTTTGCAAAAACCATAAAATTAAAATAAGGATTATACAATACAAAATATGTATATGCTACAAGATTAAAAATAAATTTCAGAGATGAGCTGTTTAGTTTTCCTTGTGACAAATGATGTATTTTTCACACGATGTTCCGGAATATTTACAATCAATCATTCCTAAATGCTACAAGTAATGTTTAACTAAACAGATTTTCTTATTGTTACCATTGTTAGAATCACCAAATCCCAAAGGTTCAACCAAATTGTACAAATTTGTTCTCGTTTCTGTTTATAGGTGTTCTGTTAAAAATGGAATAATAAATTGTACGTAAACATTTTGTAGTAACTTAGTATTTTAATACTTACGTTTCATGGAGATAGACTTATTTTTTTAGCTTTTAATAAACCACTGCTTCATCTGCTATAGCAAATTTATTCTCCTTCCAAATATACAACAATTTTAAAATAATATTGTAAAAATATTTTATAATTTTAATATTTTGTCACATATTTTTATTTTTTCAAAACGATATTTTAATTAAAGTTTTAACAACTTAAATAGTTGAGAATCAACTCGTAAATTTGTAAATATGACAACGTACAATCAAAGTAATAAATAATATTGTTAAAATTTTTGAATGGGAAGTAACCATACTTTTTAATTACTTCTTAACTTTTGATATTTTTTTCTGTGTATAAATGAATTACATCAATTGTAAAAAAAAAAAAAAATATTAAATATTTTTCAGTATAAACTTATAAAGCTTGCAAGAACTATATAAATGAATTAAATAGCTTTATTTTTCTATTTTAGATTAATTAAATTACTATGAATACTTTTCCCTATTAAAATAATTATTTACTAACTAATATAAATATATAAATACTTTATTTACTAACATTATTTTTTTGAGTGTTAACATATTATGAAACCTCTCTAAGTTTAGATATTCTACGCACAAAAATATCAAAAGATACAACCAACAACAACAACATCCCTGATGATTGCTGGGCCCATCATTTCATTCATGTGGATCTTGTTCTTCTCCAATTGTATGTAAGTCTCATTATGTTTAACACTCACTTTTTTATTTTTTATTTTATTTTTTTTTTTCATTATTTTACAATTTACTATTATTCTTGTTCTTATTATGATCATGAGTAAATCGTCGGTCCGTTTTCAAATAGTCCCTCTAGTAGAACATATATTATTTTTCATTCATTAGAAATTCTCACTCATAAATGATAACTTCCTTTTGTTATTATTTCTATACTCTTAAAAGTATTTATTATTTTATGTTTGGTTTGATTCTTGTATTTCTTTTTTGCATTAATAAATTTTGTAATATATTAAACTAAATAAAAATGCATTTGTAAAAAAATTATTAATATGGGAAGGATAGCCAATAAAAAAATGTGAAAGATGTAAGTAAGGAATCGTGTCATAATTAGGGACAGATAAATAAATAAATTAGGGTAAATAATCTGTCAGGAGTTGATGATCATTCATCATAGGTGGGAGTAATGATACCCTACGCGACCTAACACCATGTTGTCATATCAATTGTATACAAATTAAAAAAAATTGTTATTTACACAATCTAAAGTTTTTTTGTAGGCATGTAGATTGTGTTATATGTTTATGCGTTGTAAAATCACGGGTTAAGAACCAACCATACCAAATGTAGAGTTAGCTGGGAAATCTTTTCATGCCACATAATCAAAGTTTATTTTATACGGTTTTATTGATGAGTTTAAAAACTTATAATTTTTATTACTCTTAAATCTAGCCGGCGCATAACAACAAATAAGAAATTTTAAACATTTTATTAATTTATTTAATGTTATAAATAAGCATTTTAAAATATATAAAGAAAATTATTTAATTAAATTTAATATAAATTTACGTAGCAAAAGTTTTAAAGTAATTTTATGATAAAGGTTTGACCCTTTCAAAAATGTAAAAAAAATCAAATTTACTACCGTCTGAAACATAAAAATATATTTGAGAAATAAGAAATTCTGTTATTTTATAATTAATTTGTAATATATTACCTTCAGGTATTTGTTTCATATTTTGTTACAAATGTTTGTTTGCAAGATCCTTGTTATGATCGCTATATAAGATGATGTTTTATGAAAATTCTTTATAATTCAAATGGAAACAATACACATTTTAGTACAAGTGTTTAATCGAAATCGACCTGTGAAAATAAAAAAATTAACATTTATTAAAAATTTTATTTAACATAACAAACTATTTTTGTACCATTTATTAAGTACATTAGATGTGCACTCACTCAGTAATCAACAACCAGTGCACTGCATTCAATTTCAGTCCATACAGATTTATAACTTAATATTTTTAAAGTTTATTTCTGGATGATCTATAGCAACATATAAAAAAATGTAAAGAAAACGAAAATACCCAATAAACTATAGAACGATATGATAGCGGAAACGATATCATATTAGGTGCCGATTATAATATCATATTGTATTGTAGAAAACGATATTATTATGATATTGAGATTACGAAATATTTATTTCCAATAAAATAAAAAATTAAACATTTGGAAAAAACTTCAAATAAAAACGAGAGAAAATATAGTCGGTCAAGCCCGACTATATGATACCCTACACCATTACGATCCACATAATTTTGTTTTTACTTATATACAATTTACTTGTGCTAAATATTAACATAATACTAACATTTGTATGGGATTTATGCACGTTAGTGATTTTCGGGAGAGGAATTTATATGGGAGCTATGGTCAGTTATGAACCGATCTTCATGAAATTTGGCAGACGGATTTTTGTTGATATAAAATTTATTTGTACTAAATTTCATTAAAATATTCATATTTTTAAGGCATCTTTATGTGTTAAAACTCTATTCCGGGAGGACATTTGTATGGGGGCTAGGTGAAATAATAGGCCGATCATAACCAAATTCAATAGGTTCGTCCTCGTGTTGAAAAAAGCATATGTACCAAATTTCATCAAATTATCTTAAAAATTGCGACCTGTACTTTGCGCACAAGCTTTACATGAGTCTGAGTCTAACGGTATATTTTAAGGTGGGGGTCCGAAGATTTTTTCTCTGCGTTACAACTTCTGCACAAACACATAATACCCCAACCACCTTTGGTGGTGTAGGGTATAAAAATTTAAACGAGATTTGAATCTATTGACACAAAAACACGTGAACAAGCTTTATTGTTTGTCATTCAACTGATCTTCTTCACTATGCGTTTTCTGTATTGAAGAAATTACTACAGTTCTATACATGTTTCTTCAAATTGACTTTATTATTTAAATTAACGAAATTTATTCAATTCTACATGTCGTTGGTAAATTTGAAAATATTTAGTCAAATTGAAGAATATTATTCAATTTGACTAAAATAAAATAACTAATTTTAACAAAATTTCTTCAATTCTATAGTAAGTTTGAAGAAATTTCTTCAAGTTGAAGAATTTTATTCAAATTGACTAAAAAATATTAGTCAATTTTAAAATTTACGAAAAATATTAGTTAATTTAACAGATAATTTATTCAAATTAACTTCTTTTTGGGATGTTAAATTGAATAAAATTGTGTACTGTTTTTCTTACTGCCAATTGTTTAAAAGTTACTGCCAATTTAACTAAATTTTCGTCAATTTAACAGATTTTTCGTCAATTTTTTAACGAAATTTTATTCAAATCAACATATTTTATAAAAAAATATTTTTGACAAAAATTTTTTAGTAGATTTGAAGAAAATTTGTTGATTTGAAGAAAAATTCGATTGATTTGAAGAAAAAAATCTGTTAATTTAAATATTTTTTTTTCGTTAAAATTCTACGAAAAATTTTCGTCAATATTACCTACGAGATTTGGTTCAGTGTAATTATATAAATATTAACTGGATAAAAAAATTATGTAAATTCAGCTTAAAGACAATTTAGATCACTATCTACTGGAGTTTAATTTATCTTAATTGGACAAACAGTTCTCGAATTATGCAAGTGTGACTGCCTAAAGGCGGGTTCATAATATTCATGCCCATGAAAAAAATCAATACGTGATAGAAAGTAAAAGTAAAAGCTGATTCTTATTTAGCACATTAAATTACATATAATTCGCCTATTTTTTCATTTAAGACAAAAAAAAAAAAAAAAAAATCTTTTTGACGACTAAGCTATTTCCACTTAACTATAGGTATGCATGGGTATCTCTACTTAACTATGAATCCAATCAAGATTTGTGCATCAATTTCTACGATACGTGGCTTTGTTTACTCGTAGTTTTGCCGAGTAATCGGCTTATTTAGGGCGCAATGTTAGACACGCCCATAAAAAATCTCGACCTGATGGGAGAAAACTGAAAGCAGATTCGAGTTTAGCATGCGGAATTCCATCTAGTCCTCATATATATATATATATATATATATATATATATATATATATATATATATATATATATATATATATATATATATATATATATATATATATATATATATATATATATATATATATATATATATAAGTTTCAAAAAATTTTAGTTTCTACAAATGAAGTAATTTTAGATAACTTTTCTGGCAACACTGATGATAAAATGGAATCATAATATGAAAAGATTGGATAAAATATGTAAAAATTTACTAATAATATGATAGAATTATATAATAATGTGATAAGATGTAATAATACAATAAATTAAAATCATAATCTACGATAAATGTGATGTAGTAAGATGGTATAATAATATGAAAATCGTAACATAAAAAACGAACCATAAAATCGGATATAATATGGTAAATATAATATGTTGCTCTTAGATTATGATCACCGCAACTATATTTTTCTCCGCGTGTGGAATTCGTGATATCATAATTTTTATACCCCACACCACCATAGGTGGGGAGGGTATTATGCCTTTGTGCTGATGTTTGTAACACCCAAAAATATTGGTCTAAGACCCATCTTAATTTATAGCAATCGGCTTAGAATTATTTTCTGAGTCCATTTAACGATGTCCGTCCTGCCGTCTGTCCGTCCATGTAAACCTTGTAATCAAACTACAGGTCGCAATTTTGGACAAAAATTAATGAAATTTGGCGCGAAGCTTTCTTATAGTCCAGGGACGAAGCCTATTGAAATTGGTTATGATCGGTCCATTATTTCACCTAGCCCCCATACAAATGTCTTCCCAGAAAAGGGTTTAACGATCATAAATCGCTTAAATATAGCAATATTTTAATGAAATTTGGCACATATAAGTTTCATATAAGTCTAAATTAGCGTGCCGATTTTTAAAAAGATCGGTCCATAATCAACCATAGCTCCCATATAAACTCCTTTTCAGAAAATCACTTTAACGGGTATAAATCCCATTAAAATGTTAATATCATGTTAATGTTTGACAAAAATAAGTTTTATATAAGCATAAATGATAGTTCCAAATTTTACAAAGATTTACCATAGCTCTCATATAAGGCCCTCTTTCGGGAATTACCCAAAAGTGAATAAATTCGAATAAATGTTAGCATCGAGGTATTATTCTGTATTCGTATGTTTTATTTTACACTTAATATGAGTATCGGTCCACATTGGTTTAATAAAAGACCCCTACCCGAATTATAATGTACACAATGGTGTAGGGTATCATATGGTCTGGCTTGACCGACTATGTGTCTTTTTCTCTCGTTTGGTTAATGAGAATAATATTGTGTAAACTGTTGATTAAAAGTGAAATGTTTGAATTATTTTTTTAAATTCGAGCTAACAAAAACGAAAACATTATACTGAAATTCATTAAAGAATCATAAAAAATCATACCAATATAAAATTGTATGTACATACAATTAAAAAGTATTATTATTTTTTTTTTTTAATTTTACGTATAAAGAACAACGGCAATTCGTTTGAATGAAAATATATAAAAAAAGTAAATTGATTTGATTAAGGTTTTTTTCTTAAGATAAAAAAAAAGAATGTCATACTATGGGTTTTTTCATCTCTGCCCCTCTTTAAATCTACACCACTGAATGAAAAAGTGTCTGATAAAATCGCTCTAAAGTAATGTATACGAATGGCAAAAATAAAATAGAAGTGAGCAAAGCAAAAAACAAAATAATAATAATAATGCAAAAAGCTAGAAAATGAAGACGAAAGAAAAACATGACAAAAACATTTACATGTGTGTAGCAAAAATACTAGACATCAAAGCTTTTTCCACATGTTAAACTGACAGTAAAACAACTGTAAACGACGAACGCACTAATTACGAAAAAAAAAAAAAAAACACGAAGAGGAAAATTCAAAGAGTGGCCAAAATGAAAAACCAAACAAAGCAAGTAAATCCAAACAGAGCGGAAGGAAATTTTGTGTGTGAAAATTCACTATACAACAATATGTAGCAGCAACAACAAAAAATAAAATCAACACTGTGCGCACATGCTTATGAAGACTGGCAAACAGTACTCGCTCTATAGAGAGGAAAATCAGCAGCTAAACCAGCAAAAAAATAAAAACAACAATAACAAGCTATTTGACGAATGCAAAGTTTTTATTGGAAAATATTTTCACTTTTCAGTGGAGTAACGGCCACAGTTGAAAACGGACGTATCGATTCGAAACAAAAGTACGTGCGCGTTGAAAGCGCCCAAATAAAATTGTATTTTATTATTATTTTTTTTTGGCATTACCTTGAAACTGGGTGAAAATATATACTAAGTGGCAACTAAATTGAAAAAAAATTTTCACAATTCGAAAAAAATTTAAGTAAAAAGTGAAAAATTGTATTAAAAAATACAACAAATTTCAAAGAAAAAGTTTTAAAATAAAAATAATAATGAAAAATTTAAATAAATTATAAAAATTTAAATTATACTACACGAGTAAATGAAAAAATTAAAAGAATCTAGTGAAATTGATCTTAAAATTAACTTAAATTGATTCAATAAAAATCTTTACGATATAAAGAAAATCATTTGAAAGCAAAAAATTGCAATTTAAGGTGAATATCTAGTGATGAAACAAATAATTGTTTGTGTGAAAATAATGTAAAATAAAAAAAAAAAAAGAAATCATTAAAAATAAAATATTTCATAGAATTTTAATTCAAAACAAAGTTTAACATATTACATGCAGTGTTTTCTAAATCCATATTCTATAAATTGATTTTAGCAAATAAGAAAAAAAAAAAAAAAAAATACAACTGAAATTGTGAAAAATTTATACAAATTTTAACAATAGTCTGGTATATACATACACACACACATTTATTTAGTATTAAACACAATACCGTACAAATGTTTAAATTTCCTCTATGCTTTTAATTAAAATTGAAATTATTATTATTATTTTTTTTGTAGATATGTAAAAAATTCATTTTGTGTTTTCTTTAATAAATAAATGAAAATTCTACACTGTCTGAAAAATGTATAACAAATAGTAGTGTGGCAAAAGAAAGAAAGAAAGAAAATACTGAAAAATCAATCAATATTTAGGCTTGAGAAAATAATAAATATATTTTTTCATTTTCAAATACATACAAATGTACAAATGTACTAACTCGTATATTAAATTGTATAAACATTACAACAACTATAAAAACTACAATAAAAAAATAACAATTATTATAACAAATATTAAAAGAAATGTCAAAAAACAAAAATAAATACATAAAAAAACCCCAAAAAAAAAATCCACCCTCAATTTTGTTTGAATGTCCACAAAATGTTTATTTATTATTAGAGTACCAAAGTTGTATTCGGAGTACTAAAGTGTAATGTGAAGTTAGTACTAAGTACTAATTTTGGGTTAATGTTTTTTATCTATCAATCTATGTGTTATTATTTTTTTATTTTTTTATTTTTTTATTCAATTGTAAAAATATTGAATTTAGAATTAGTTTGCAATTTTTGAGGTACAAGGAACCCGTACAAATATAATGATTTGTTCGTATAATAACTTATTTAAGAACTTAGATGTGAAAATATCTGAACAATTTCTTGGACTTCGAGAATATTTTTAATACTCCGTCTTATAAAACTCATAGGTTTTAGTTTATCTCTTAGTGAATCTCTTTGAAATTCTGATTTTGTTAAAGTCTGTTATATTAAAATTTTAAATTTAAAATATATTTTTTTCTCTGTTTTTAATAACATATTTTATATTTTTTAGAATATGCTCAATATGAGTTTTCGGTAACCTTTTCTATTGGAATGGGTCCTGTTCTTTTTAAACTTTATTTTATTACCAAAAACATTTAAAATGAACAGTTCTGGATAGTTTAGAGAATTGGCCTCTTTTCGTACATATCAGCAAAGTATATAAGTAATACTTTTATTGCTGTAGTAATGGGAAAAGAGATAAAGACAAACAAATTAGAATTTCTTGAGTTTTCTAATGGTGTGAAGAAATCTTTTCCGAAGGCACACATTTGTGTAAATTTCTCTGTTGAAAGTGTCATTTGTTATGAAAAAAAATTGTCTCAGTAATTTTCATCCTCTTTTTTTTTAATTTCTCTGCTTAAAGATATAGATTGCTCTATAAAGAATTAGTTACATTTCATCCAAAAATCTAGTGATTTTCTCTTAAAATAAATTTTCAAATGTGCAAGAACATTTTCGTGTGCAGTGTTGCCAGGAGGTGAGAAAAAAAATAGGCTAAATTGAACTTTAAAAAAGGTCAGAAAAGGCTAAATGCTTTTTTTAGGTCGGCTACCAACAACATGTTCCAATGAAAAATTGCCCACAAAATTCCCATACAAATTTTAGTTATTTTTCATATGAAAATCGAAAATTTTTGTTAAATATAAATAATCTCGATTTTTGTGCAAATTAATGCACAAAAATGCTTAAATGGGTGATTCTGTAAAAATAAAATTAGTAAAAGCAAATAAGAAAGAATTTTTTTCTTTGTTGAAATACTGAAATTTTAGCCTTTTTAAAGCTATTTTAAAAAACAGAAAAAGCAAGAAAAAAAGCTAGAAGCTAAAACGAAAATTTTGAGGCTAAAAGCAAAATAAGGCTAGATTTAGCCTTAAAAAGGCCAAACTGGCAACACTGTTCGTGTGTTATCCTTTCTTTAGAATATATATATATATATATATATATATATATATATATATATATATATATATATATATATATATATATATATATATATATATATATATATATATATATATATATATATATATATATATATATATATATATATATATATATATATATATTATCAAAAATTTTTGATTTTAGCCCTTCAAAAAAATATAAATTTTTTTTTGATGTCACATTAAAATCCTTTTGTATACATATAAAGTGACTCGAATGCCTGTAGAATCAGTTCGCGTTAATCATTTCATATGAGGGTCGCGAAAGTTATGGCGGTTTAAAGTTGAACATATTTTACAAACTGGAAGTTTATGTACAATTCTGGTCAAAATTATACATAATATCAAAACCTACTGAGTTATTCAAAAAAAATTTTCTTTTCAATAAAAATCGGGAATTTTTTTTTAAAAATTTTGTGAAAAATTTGGATTGAATCTAAGTTATTTCTCCATATATTGATTGAAAATATATTTTGTTACAGTTTATTACATAGAAATGCTTTTTAATATTGTGATCCTTTTTTAACACAAGTAAATATTTTTTGGTCCATAAAATGTTTATCTTTCGAAATGTTTTGATGCGCCTCCGCATTTTTATTAAGCATAACAAACACCTACTAATTATGTCAAGTATAGTTAATTTCATGCTGTCCACACGATGTGCCTTAGCGAAATGTGTTTTGACAAAAGTGTCCCGTTTTCAATTATCAACGACATTTGACTTAAATTTATGATCCCAATCAATTATATTTATCGCCACTTATCTATATATCCAATATTTGTTTAAATTGCAATTTTCTATATATAAAAACAAAAAACAAAAAGTGTAATTTTTGCATAATTTTCAAAAAGTCCATAAAATTCTTGTATTATATTTATTTCTAATGCTCCTCTGATTTTGTTATATAAAATAACAAAAATCTAAGTTCACGCAGTAATCCATGCCATTGCATTTGAAACTGTGAATGTGCCTCACGAAAAACTGACTTTTTGAAAAATTTTCGCACTTGTTTTCCAAACTTTGAGACTATCTACTACGTTGACTGTTTCGGGCACATCAACATGATATAGCGCAAAATACGCACAATTACAACAAAAATCAATCCCTATCCCAAATTTTGTATTCGGTTGAGGGGCGCAAAGACCGAGCCCAAAAAACTGAAAAATTTAAAAAAAGTTGTGGAAAGTCTGCACAATAACAAAGATGGTGCAGAACTTATATACAAAGTCCGATTAATTTACTTATGATAAAATGAGATCAAAAAGTATAAACGCGCGAACAAAAATTTTAGAAGAATGGGAAAAACTTAAGTAGTTTTTATCAGTTTTTCTATATTCTTGAACTTTGAACAACAATCATGGTTATAAAAAGAAACCTATTGTGCTAAAATTTTGCACTGTATTAGTTTCAAGTCTTGTGTGTTCAGATCTGTAACCAATTTGTTTAAAATATCATTACCACAAAACTTATTAAGGATTTAAGTCAGTTTCAGCAGGTTAAACATTTTTGATAATGGCCCATATTGTATATATATTTTTTTTTTTTGTATTAAACTGATATTATAATCCTTATACTATACATAGTATCATCTTGTAATACCCGAAAGTAAAATAGGCTACTTTATTTTTCGATAGAAGTAAGGGGAATTATAGCCCAGAATGATTGCAAATAAGTTCCTAAGCTTTGGTGCAAATAACTTCATTATCAATGGAGTGGGTAAGTTTAGGCCCCATGTAAAGAAAATACTTATTATATCATTTAAATACTGTTACAGCAAAAGTTTTAAAATTTTACGGGAATATCTCTCATATCAACTACCAAACTCATAATGAAAATGAGACGGATAGGAACAGGGGAAATGGTGTCCCCCATACAACGAAAATATTAAATATCGTATATCTTAGGAATTACTAAAGCAAAAGTTTTAAAATTTTATAAGAATAACTTTCTCAAAAACTTCCATAAGTTAAGGTTGGATGAAACGCTCACGTTTCATGTCACTTTTTTAAATTCTCAAGCAGCTGTACCGATTTTTATGAAATTTGACACAAAGAAATAACCAGTGATAGTTATAGGCTGTGTTAAAGCTCGATTAGATATCACACTCATATTTTACGCCTACTTTAAAAAAATCACTTTTTCACATTATCACGAAATTTAACAAACAGTAGTGCTTGGACTGGATAATATTATAGGTTATGTTGGATCTTGATCGGATGTCACGCTCACTTCTTAAATCAAACGGTTGAACCTGTGTCTTTAAATTCAAATATGATATTTTATTTTCGATCAGAGTAGGGAGAGTGGTGCTTCCCATACAAAGAAAATATTTTTTATGGTATATCTTAAGAACTAATATAGTGAAAGTCCTCATTATATCGCATTGATATAACGGAAATATCACGGATATGTCCAGAGGGAGAGACATCCTCTATACAAAGAAAAATATACATTTTCTCATATATAAAGGAGCATTACAGTGAAAGCCTTAAAAAGTTTTTTATTAATTAATACAAAATTTCGAATAGGGCGAATAGGTCCAGGGGGATTAAATATTTGCTATCGCATAAAATGGGGTAGCGAAGCTTACCGGAAGAATCTAGTAAATTTATTAATAAAACATAAAACGACTACCAACAAAATTATCCAATGAAAATCGCCCATAAAATGGGTTTTATTTCATATGAAAAATTACCTAATTTTTTAAAGTGATTTTTCGTAATTTTTGAATTACACAGGGAAACACAGATTCTGCGGCACGGGGTTTCTCAGTCAATTCGGATACACGGTATTAATAAGTACTAAGCCTTTAATCCACTTTTTTGAATTGACTCTAGTTCTCTGCAAAATATATTGAAGCATATCTCAAAAACAACTTGTCTTATTTTGTTCAAAAGAATATCAAAAAATTCCAATTAAAATTATAGTCAAGTAGTTCTTACATTACTTTTTAATACAGTCAACAGTTATGGAGATACAATGAACAAATGCTTCTAGAAGTGCAATTTACATCAAATTTATTAAACAGTACTTTTACATCCCCAATAATTGGGGTATCTTTCATAAAGTACAAAAAAATCGTCCTTTCAAACTTTCATTTGTAAATGTGCTTTTTTGTGAGTTTGTGCTAAATATTAAACATGCTTCTCAACTCAGTACTCATTTGTACCCAAAACAATAACAACAATAAAAACAATAACAAAAACAAAAAAGAGTAAAACGAAGAACATTTTTGGTGGTGTACTATACTATACGACATTGATAAAGTGCGTTCGTAAATAAAAATATAGATAAAGTTTTTGTTTTCTTTTTCTACTCTTCATAAAATATGTGTTTATCCCCATTACAACCTAAAAGGGGGGGTAAAATTTTAGAGTACAACTACGAATACTTTATTGACACATTTAAGTTTACTACTTACTAATTGAGAAGGGGTGAAAGTGTATAAAATGGATTTTTATTTTTTATTTAAAAACATTACTATTAGATATCAGGATATCTGACATCTATCTTATTTTAACTTTTCTTTTGTAGTTACGTACTTCTATCTACATTATCTTATTACAGACATACTTAGGAAAGCATTAGAATATACATACAAACATACATACACAGAACATAATAACAAAACCAGAAGAATAAGTATTTTAGGAAACTTTTATATGCACCATTGTATTTTCCTATTGCTTGACAATTTCTTTTTTTAGTAAATTAGACACGCAGGATGACAAAAACTTGTATAATGTGGCCACTTATTGTTACAATGACAATAGATAAACAACAGCACCAACACCAACAAGAACAAAAAAACTCACTAAAAGCCCAACAAAGAACAAGCCACCCGCACAAAAAGTATGTATATACGAGTGTTTGTGCCTTGGTATGTGGGTTGTGTATATGTGGACTTATGTATGTACATTTATTATCTCTTTTATACATATACTTCCATACATATTAGTATGTATAGTCCCATGTGGGCCATATTCCTTAAAAAAAAGGCTCAACGATATAATGATGTTTTTTCTTTTTGTTGAGTATTTGAAAACAAAAAAAATTGTTGAAAAACTAACGAATACGTTTTATGCAATTTACTAAGTTTCATTAATATTAGTATGAGTATGTTTACGAGTACCTGTCCGTTTGTAATTTTTATCTAAAACAATTGTACTTTTATACAAAGTTTAACGTGTATGAGTATGAAGCGCTTCTTATTTCAAGGTGGCCAGTACAAAAGGTATAATTTAAAAGGATCTTGTATTACTATTTGTGGATTGAACATTATACAATTTGTATCTCCTTTATTCCCATAGGGTGATGTCTGTTTCGCAAAAAAATATTGATATAATAATCACTTTAATGTACCAATCGGACTAGAATCATTAGCTGAGCCGATTTAAAAATATCCTTTTGTCCATCCATGTAAACCATGTAATCAAATTGCAGGTCAAAATCAGAAGAGTTCCATTAAAAAAGTAACAAAAAAAAAAAAAACACAATAAAGGGTATTGCATAAATATCAAATACTTTATTAAAACAAAAAATTAGTTTCTCATTTTTCTTTTGAATTTGAAACTTGAAAAAAAAAACTTAAAAAAAAATCAAAGAATTTTTATAAGTTAAATTATATGCAAACATTTTTTTTCGTGCGCAGCCTTTATTTCTTAAATAAGTTTTCTGTCCGTTTTTTGTATTTTTTTTAAATATCTCTAAAGTAAACAATCGGTATCATTTGAGAGGCACATTTAACGACATAACAAGCATTTCGAATCTTTAAGAAAATAAGAGTATAACAATTTTTGAAGTTCCTGAGAGTGCTTTGTGGCCTACCTTCAAAACTTAAAACTGTCATTTTATTTAAACCCATTTAGTCGAATAGAAGTTACCAGCCAAAGAACAGAATTTTAGTTTTGGTTTCCGAATAAATGGAATAAAATTAACACTAAAACGAATTTACATAAATATATGTAGTAGGAAAACGATTTCCAGTAAAATTATTTTCGGATTTTTGAGAAAAAATTATAAATTTTCGTATGCAACCAGATTAAACGAAAATTTCTGTTATGACATTAATTGTACAACATTTTATGTGATAAAAATAAAAAAATAAAAAATTCCTTCGATCCAGTTTGCATTTTGAGAATTGGTGTCTTAAAATTAAGTAAACTTTCTAACTTTTATTGCATTGTAATGTGCCCTTCCTATTGTACATGCTTTATAGCAGCGCTAGGCGTTAATATTATTCAGAATACGAAAATGATCGGCTAATTACACGAACATGATACAAAGTTCATAACAAACAATGTCTGAGAAACAAGAATTTCATTCAGTCGCTTGTTAGCTTTCAACAACTTACTCGTAGGTACTGTTTTTCCAATAAATAATACACTTAGAAAATTTTACCATATATTTATGTCAAATATTACACAAACAAGCTTTAAATTTGTGTTTTGTCAATTCACAAATACATGTACGTATGATGTATGTTCTCCATTCACCTAGCGCTGCTTTATACAATCGAAGATAATTCGTAAATTAATTTACACAACATTTCTTGAGTTTTTATCATTCTGAGTTTACCACATTTTTCACTATTAACTTTTTTGTTTAAATTTTATTCCTCATTTTGATGTAAAACAATTATAACTGGTGTTCTATTGATTTTTAACTTTCAACTAAAAATTTCAACTTAGACTAATGTAAAGACTTTATATCTGCAAACATTCCTCCAAAGATACTATTTAATTCGATTTTATTGAATTTCTTAAAGACGTACACAAATGAAAGAATTCCATCTGAATCAATGCTCAGAAAAGTTACATGGGATCTTGAAAAAATAAAATTGTTAAAAAAAAAAATAAAATTATAGGAATAAGTATGTATGAAACCATAGATATTACTGACCGATATATTATAAATGAAATTGTTGGAGTTTTGGATCACAACGTTGGAAGAAGCAAACGAAAATTTTTTGACTAACCCTTCATCTTACAAACTGGTCTGGCCAGACCAATTCCAAATTTAAATTTCATATATGTAGTTTGACGATGTTATCCGCTCTTTTTATATTATATATTATTTTATTAAAACCTTTGAAACTGAGCTCTCATCAGTTTACACACATTATTTTATGATTTTCCACCTTTTCGATCATATGTTGTCTTATGAGAGTAATACTTATAAAACCTCAAATGTTTGAAAAGAAATATTGTATGCGGTTTAAGACTCAAAACAGGGGGAAGAAACTAAAGTGTATCGATAGGAAAAGGGTATATTTTGCAAAGTTATGCGGTAGTGATGCTAGAATATAGTTATACAAATGTAATAATATAAAAAAAATCACCAAAATTTCCGTTGAAATATATAGAATTACAAAGCTGGTCTGACCAGACCATATTTGTTACGAATGTGACAATTGAAACATCTGTATGACTCATCAGGCGCGGGGAAGGAAATTTCCTTTTCCAAAATGAAAACGTTTAATGAAAAATCTTCACTAAATCATACAATTTAAGGAAATAGTTAAGAAAATGATTCTATTTTCCTCCCCCAAAAGCTTGAGCTGGATCCGCGCCTGTGTATGACGAAGAGTAAATAGTGTACAACTTGAAAGTGTGAATCAAGAGACAATTGCCAATACGTTTAGTTGTTTGAGGAGGACCTTAATAAAATTCAAATTCTCTTATATTTAAGATTTTTATCAAAAAATGTTGCATATAATCTGCTTAACCCACGCGTTAAACCAAGATCACATTTATTCGTTGATTTCATATGGAAAACAGAAATACTTATTTAAAAATCTAAACATGAATTGCAAAAGTAAATGAAAATTATCCCAATTTTCCACTTTCTTCTCAACCAGTTATTACGAGATGGGCATCTTGGCTTGATGTTGAAAAATATTACGAACAATATTTTCAGTTATGGATGCATTGAATGATAATGACTCTATAGCTTAAAAAAGTTAAACATCAAGAAATATTAAAGCTTACATTTCGTTTGTTTTTTTTCAACTATATATTTCTTTCTGAAACTATTTCATTAAGTACTCAAATCAGTTTAGTGTATAGTGCTGTTGAGAAAATCGAAACTGCAGAAGAATCATTATTTTAACACGGTGATGTCATTAGAGGCAACTACTTACTCTATATTATTACAGGTAAGCATTTCAGAAAGTAATTACTTAAATGTCATTGCAAGAACTAATTACTTTGAATCTATTTAATAACTTATTAATTTCAAAGTATTACAGAAGTCATTATTAGCAAAATGAATAGTAACTAGTTACATTATCGGTTACAAATAAGTACTGAAATATGGAACAATAAAAAGCAGATATTTTTTTAAATTTATTTATTTAAAACATAAACAATTTAAAATATTCAAACAAACAATTCAAACAATTATAATTTTTCATGAGTGAATTAACATGTATGCATGGAGTACCCCAATGGATTTGTTGCCTGCGTTTCGTCGTGTGTTCGACTCCACCAGAGACTGGTGTTTATACGATTGATAAAAAGTAACAAAAAGTAACATTTCCAAAAATCGGATCTCAAGTAATTGATTATATATCAGGTTAAAATTAAGAAGTTACTAATCTACTTTCATGTAATGCAGATAGTATGTTGTAACCACATCCGTAACTACATGCCATTACCAAGTTTTTGCTGGGTATTATTAAAAAATAAAATAATTTCTTAAAGTTAAGAAAAAGAATATGAAACTTAATTATTCTACGTTCAGATCAGAGTATCAAAAAAAAAAAAAAAAATCTAATTTTAGATAAAACCGGTTGACCGGTTTTGGACTCATGAAAATTCCGGTTAACCAGTTTTCATTCATATACATTTTTTAATGTACTTATATATTCGAACTCAATCGTTCGATTTATTTCAACTATTTAAAGAGAATTTTGCAAGTTAAATACCTATTGGTTATTTTAATTGCATTTAGCAAGTAAGATTTAGCAATAATATAAAAGAGTAAAAATTTAAAAAAGTATAAAGAAATAAAATGTAATGCATTCCTTAGCGTATAATGGACTATTTTTTTTTTTTTTTTTTTTAATTATAGAAAAAATTTTTCTTTCTTTAATAAATATTAAAAAATAAATATATGTTTTTTTAATTTTTAGGGTATATTTTTAATTTTTAAGTGAATTTTTAGGCGCATATTTTCAAAAAAATAATTTATATAATCCGCCATCTAATCATAAGTAATCTGCTTGTTATACATATGCATAATTCGTTCTATTTCTGGTTCTTAAACCTTCGCCAAACACGTGGACCCATTATTGTAATACAATTAAGAGATAACCAATTGCCGTTATAATAAGAATTACACAAAACAAAAAATAAAACGCAAAATGTCAAAAATGTTTAAAATATGTAAGTATTTTATAACTATTAATTGAAAATATTGGTTGTTCTTTGAGCAAATTATTCTATTTGCTAATTGTTCTTTATAACCTAAGAACGTTATATGTACATATGTATGTGTATTTGTAAAAGCAAAACTACATATTTTGTATAATTTGACTACATATGTATTTAAACCTTAGGAAATAATTCAGTAACTAAAGAACCGTTAGATGTATCTCAATAAAATTTCGGAGCTGAGGTGTTTTCGAGTTGATTTGGAGGAGTACACACCCCTAGCGGGTCTGGGGGGTAAGTGGGTATCCATCCAAAGTTGCCCATTTCGGGTATGTAATTTTTTTAAAAAAGTCATTTATGATATGACAGAAAAGAAATTTTATATATAGATAGTTCGTGTAAATCTCTACAAAAAAAATCTTACATGTGTAGGTTATCTCTTTTAGTTTAAAAGATATTCGAAATAAATCGAAATAAAATTTTACCTCATTTTTAGCCTCGCCTTTTTTTAGTTTTTTAAACTTGGCGGTCTTAATTTTTCCCCTAGAATTTTTCTAAAATGTCTGCCATATTCCCTATAAAATTCTAAATAATATTACTGCAAGAATCATATAATTATATGAATCCGTTAAAAAGTTATATTAATCTAAATTTTGAACTTTAAAAAAATTATAAATTTTTTGTGTTTTTTTCCAAAAAGGTGGCAATATTTATTCATTGATAAAATTTGTTTTTTGTTTTGGGCTTTATCATTTTTTTAATGTTTTCAAAAGAAATCTTAATTTAAATGCGCGTAAAGTAAATCCGTTGGAGTTAGGGGCAAAGGTCTGCCCACGAGCCCTATCCAAATTTAGTAAATTTTGGTATTTAGCTTTTTCTTTTTTTGTTATGTTCTCAAATCGCAAAGCTGCGATCGACTTAAAATTATTTTAATTTTTTAGCTCTATATGTAAGGTCAACACTCAAAAAGTATTCTGACGGAAGCCCCATATAACGACAGGATGACCATTTCAATGAAAAAAGTCAAGTTTTGAAGGAAGCTTTCCCCGAACTGCAATTTTGGGTAGTTTGGAGTAAGAAAATGGAAATCTATTTATTTTTTTTCTTTTAAGGACAAATTTTTTTATAATATACTAAAATTTCATAATGATAGCTTAATTAATGTAGATTTTATTTAAGTTCAAATATTATTATTATTATTTTTTTTGAAAAATAACACTAAATACACAAATTTTTCGTTTTTTGATCATTTTAATGAAAAAATTAAGTTCGAATACTTTATTATTTATATATTATTATTTTTCAAGTAATATCCTTTCCAATGATACCAAATACTTGTATAAATCCTTTACACAATCGTTTAAATATTTACTGAAACTTGACCCCCCTTCAGCGAAATGTGCACATTTTCCTTAATTTCCATAGTAAATGTGTGCTGCAGCATTCTATATACATAAGTGTATAGCAGTTTCAGCGTGTTTTTTTAAATAATTTTGTGGAACTTTTGAACCGTTAAATATATTTCAATGAAATTTCACAAAGTTATTACTAAGGTAGTTTACAACTATTTTGGGGGAGCACAAGTTTATCGAACTCTAAAACACCTCAGCTCTGACCATGTGTTATTGAGATACCTCTAACGGTTCTTTAGTTACTGAATTATTTCCAAAAAAAAAAAAAAAAAAAAAAAGCGTTTTGGAACCACTGTGCGTAGTACCATTATGTAAATACATTTATACAAATAATTAAACTTGAAATGTTTAATATTTTTAAACATTTTTTTTAAATAAATCATTCAATTTTCAAAAGTATTATCACGATGATTGTTAATATTAATGAGGTTCTTTGTTTGGCTTTTGATCTAATCAGATTCATATTAGAGAATTATTTTGTGTTTGAATATTTAATCTTTTGGGGATTCCGTTGGATTAATTCAATTTTTAGTTAATATGGATATTAACAACTAGACTTCTAAATATAATAATCCAAGGGCAAGGCCTTGTTCGTAGTTCGAATGGAGTTTAGTTTCAGTTAAATATATTTGAAACATGTTAACATTCAAAAGATATAAAATTAAAAATATGTATAATTTAACTTTAAAATAAAACGTCTGGCCACCTTTAATGTTCATAGAAATTTATGAGTGTACGAGCACACACAGTAATTGTCATTCAACAAAAAGTGTGTCATAATTATTTACTGCAAAAGATGTAATGAAAAAGTTCTTTTTTTTTTTTAATTCAGTTTTCTTTGTGTATGTGCCATAATGGGTCTTCATTATTTATTTAAATTCACATTTGTATTTGTATATGTTTGAAAATGTTTATACTAGGATTGTCAATTATTCGAGTGTAATTTAGATCGAATAAATGTTTATGATTTGTTTATAAATTTTGGAATTCAAAGGAAAAAATTGTTAGAAATGAGAACAACTGAATTTGGTTTAAATATTGACCGTTTAAATATTGCCATTATCTCGGCATGAAAAACGATAAACAGATTTAATTGTCTAAGGAACAGGGGTATGAGTATAGAATTAAATTTTGCATGTTATTTCGATCCTTCAGTATATTAATTCCGTTTCTTTTTTGCCGTATACTTGGATCTAGTATGTGTAAACCCCAGGTACATTTGAATGTAAAGAGCTTCTATTACTACTTTTTATATCACATATATACATATATATGTACATGTCGTCAGTGCGCTGACCAAATTTTCCAAAAAAAATTGGACTCCGAAAGTCTTCCTGATGATAATGAAAATACTTCAAAGTTTTTGCAGGGTATTTATAAATTTCTTCTCCTGCTGAAACTTTTATACCGTATTTAATATAAGAACATTTTAAAAATGAAACAAGCAAATTAGGCAACAACCGCGTAATTAAATTTTAGGTTGTTTAAATTATAAAAATGTCAAAAAAACAATTATTGAAAAAATATTTCGCTGTTGTTTATACATTTTTAAATAAGTATGAATATTTTTGCTAAATATTCCTCTGTAGTATGTACTCGTACTTATGTATGTACCATTAGGGTGGTCCAAAAACATTGGGTATATAAAGTGTTTTATATAAAAATATCTAAACAGTATTTTCATAAAAGTATTTTTATTTTTTAACTTATGTTGTTTACGAAAAGTAAAGAGTTTTATGTAAACAAAAATCACGATGTCAAATGATCCAAAATTGATCATAGCTTCCTTACAGACCATCCCACAAAAAAATAATTTTTAGTCATATTCATACATAATGGCGTAGCGTATCGTATGATTGGATTTGACTGACTATAGCTTTGTTAATTGTTTATTTTTCAACTGCATTTAAATCAGGACTTTCTGGAGACAATATAGTCATTTGAAAATTTTGAATGGGAAACCATTTTTGAATAATTGTAACTCATAGAAAAACTCATGGGACCACCTGATCCGATTTTGGTAAAAACCTTAAAATGCATAAGAATGATATTATTTATTGCATAACTTAAGAACTATTTCCGTAAAAGTCCTACAAATTTTAGAAAATAATTTCCTTACCATACTTTATAGTTGAGATGAAAATGGAAAGAATAGGAACAGAAGGAATAGTATCCCTCATACAAATAAAATACTAATTATCGGACAACCTAAAAACTGAAAGCTTAAAAACAACAAAATCTTGAAACTTTCTCATTAACCTCGAAACTTAGAATAAAAACGGGACGAATAGGACTAGGTGAAATGTTACCCCCATACAAAGCAAATATTCATTATGGAATATCTAATAGTGTTTATAAACCGGTTAACCGAAAAACCGGTTTTTTCTTCAAATTTCGGTTATTTGCGAACCGGTTAATTTGAAATATTCAATTTCGGTTAACCGGTTTACTCGGTTTTTTTGTGTCGGTTAACCGGTTTCAAAATTTGCTTAAAATATCACTAAATTTCGTCTTTTTTTATTTTTTTCTGAATTTAAAATATAAGAAAATATTTTGAAACTCCTAAAAATCCTTGTTATTTGAGTTAACAAAAGTAGTCAGTTGATAGATATATTTCTGTGAAGTTAAATATATTTTAAAACTGTATGTATAATAAATCAGATAGACAATTAAGCATTCTATTTACAAAAACTTTAATTTCATGCGAATGAAATTTTCCAAAAGAAGAAAATAACTTTACACCTAATGTATAGCTTAAGAGAAAATAAGATTTTATATAGGATAATAGGAACTAATAAAGACTTCGAAAGTAGAATTAAATAAGTGCAGAAAATTTACTTTTAAATAATCTTCCAAAAATTAAAAACAAATCCGTTTTTAGCAGAAGAAATGTTAATTATTTTTCAATTTTATGCAGGTATTTTTATCACATTTTTATTATAAGAATTATATAAACTTTTCCTTGAGAGAAAAACTTTAAAAGAGGTGAATATAAATCATAATATAAAGTACATTATCCTAGGTCTACAGCTTCCCTTTTATAAAATTTCGATAATTTAATTTAATTTTTAAAGCTAGAAAAATAAAAAAAAAAAGAAATGAAAAAAATCTTTATAGAATCATTTTAGATCATTATAAAGCTTCAAAAGCTGTGCTATAAGATGCCAAAAAAATGTTTTTATAAATTATATTAAAACTAGTCTAAAGGCTGAAAAAAGTATTATAAATTTTCTATGTAAATCAATCGCAATTTATAAAGAACACTGCAGTGCACTGTTTATTATATGGTGCATGGTTAAACTAAAAAGTTGAAAAACACTTTTTTTTAACCAAAAATATTTTTATTAAGCTTCAAATTAGAGTTATTATTAAAATGTCGGTTAACCGGTTTAACCGGTTTTTAAGTAGACGGTTAACCGAAAAACCGGTTTTTTAATTTTAGCAAATTTTCTGTTAACCGTCAAACCGGTTTTTTGAAAAGTCGGTTTTTTATAAACACTAATATCTAAGAAACTATTACAGTGAGAGCCCTAATACTGTGTGGTTGCCACTAACTTATCATATTGCAATGATGAAATGAAAATGGGATGGATAGGTCCAGGTGGAGAGGTAGCTCCCATATAAACTAAATATTAGTTTTCTTATCAATAGGGTTAGTGATGCGCGTCGGGAAAAGCTAGTCTAATATAAATGTTAGTATTAACATACGTATTATGAATACGTGTGTTGTTTAGAAATATTAGGGACTTTCATACATTCAAATAAATACCTCGTAAAGCATATAAACTGTACAAGCTCGTAAAAAATTTGTCAAAGTTTGTTTGAAAAATTATTTACACAATTTAAAAATATTTAGGTTTAAATTTCAATCTGTAAATGAATTCGCAAACTTTTCTATTCGAAAAGACAAATTTGAAAAAAGAAAATTTTATTATTTTTTAATTTCTTACATTTATATAATAAATATCACTTTTATTTTTAGAGAAATATTGGCAATTTTTTTTTTTTTAACATCCATTGAAGTGGAGCCATCCTAATATAAGTACAAACATACAAACACATGTGCATATGTATGTATGTGCAAATATTCTTCTTGTTGTTTTTGTGTAAGGTCAGTCCGAAAATTGCTTGGATGAAGTACTTAAAATTTTTTCGATTTTATTTTTAGCATGAATATTTTTGCTTATGTTGATTTTGTTGTTGTTTGAACTTGGTGCGTTATTGATGTGTCGTGGTTTTAAATTTATACAAAAAATCTGTATCTTTTATTAAAATATCTGTATATATTTAAAAATATACAATGTATTTAATAATAATAAAACATGAATAGCAAATAGCTAAATAAAATCATACGATGAAAATAAATTGGCAGCAGGATGTTAAAAAACCGTAGTTAACAAATTTTCACTATTTAAATACACACACAAAGATACATATATAAAATAAATTTTGTAAAGCGGAAAAATTTTATTTAAATTTTCTTAATTTGTTTTTTTATTCTTTCTGCGAAATGGAAGAAAATATGTTTGGCTTATTTTATAAAAATTTATGCATTTTAATCCGTGCCTAAATATAATTTTATTTAATTGAATTATAGTATTAAACATTTTTTGCACAGTGGAGCAAAAAATTCGAATGCTTTATAAAATAATTTATTGACATATTAAAAAAAACTTAAAATTATCTTTTAAAATATATATTAACTCCAAATCACCTGGGAGGGTTATGTTCAACAAATATTTATTTCAGCTCTGCTATGTATTAATTGAATGAAGTTGCATGTAGATTTATAACAAATTTTTTCAAGTTTATTCAAGAGTGTTTATTTTTAGAATTAATTCAATTCCTTCATATCAATATGTCACGAAATGAGATTAAAATTTCAAAGCTTAAAAAAAATTTATAAAATAAAACGAAAAATATATAATTTTCTGAATTAATTTCTATTTTTTCTTTTTTTCAAAAATAATGTAGGTCAGTGTTAAAAGAAGAAGTTTAGAAAACGAACGCATGAAAAGAAAAATGGGTTCAGGAAAAACAAAATCATTAAAAAAACCAGAACTTTAGTAAATGAATTAAGTTTTGGCTTACAAACACACAAATACATACGCACACAACTCACGCTTATACACATACACACATATATACAAGCATTCTTTTACTGTTACGAGTTGGAAAGTTTATTAAAAAAAAAAAAAAAAAAATGAAAAAAGAAAAATAATAAAAAAAAGAAAAATAATAAACAGGAAAATGTGAACATGCGACATGCTGATAAAACAAAAGACATAGATTTCCATTTATTTGTGTAAGTGTAAGTGTAAGTGTGGTGTATGTTGTTTATTTGTTATAGTATTAGTGTTAGTTCTCGTACGACCTTCCTACTTCAGTTTTACAATTTTGTTAACACAACAACAATAACACCCAAGAAGAAAAACCCACAAAATTGCTCATAAAATTCAAGTATTCACAGGACATTTAAAATTGCTCCACTCTCTCAAAGTTCAAAAAGTGGAATAAAAAGAAAAATGCTAATAAAAAGAGAGAAAGAGAGAATGCACAAAACATAAAAGTGTAAATAAAAAACAAAATACCTAAAGAGACTTGAACGTTTTGTATACAGAGAGTATTAGAAAACAAGACTTTGGAAATATAGAATAAGAAAAAAACTCTCTTTTTGTAAAGAGTTTTCATGATAATAGAATTTTCCAAAATTAGCTTTCATGCTTTTGCGCTTTTATTTTTCTTTAACAGTCTTGAAATCAAGAATTTGAAATCATTGCAAATAGTTCCAACGAACACGTCAGATAGTGAAAAGCGTTATAGTGAACAAATTTTAATTAGTCAAAATGTTCATATTGTAAAAAAATATTAATTATATCTAAAAAAAAAAAAACTACAAAGAAAAAAATGAGGATAAGAAAAGGATTATTCAAGCAAATATAATAAATAAAAATTATTCAATAATTAAAGTGTCTTATAATATGTTAAAAGATAAAATTTATCATAGTATTTGTTAAAAATAATAAATTACACTATAAAAACAAATAAATTTGTTAAACAATTTAAGTGATTTTAGTTACATTTATTATAACAAATTGGGTAAAAAAATAGTTAATTTGTTTTACAACTTTCACTACAAATACTGGTTTTGTATTTGTCACATGTTACATGTGTACAAACAAATTAATAATTGACATGAAATGTGTATAAATAATTCAGAAGATTTTCATCAAAATTTATAAAAATAATACGAGAGAAAGAAAATAAGTATAAAACAAAGTGAGTTTCTCAATTTATGTCTGCTTTGTATTTACCATTTATATGTATGTATGTATATTTTATGTTTCATACAAAATGTGAGTTTTGTTGAAGCTTGTTTTTATACCCTGGAATATTGTTTAATATATTATAATTACATTTTATAATCCAATCAAATTTGAAAAGTTAACAGACACGATCCTGACAATTTTTTTTTTATTTAAAAGTCATAAGAACTAGAATTAATTTGGGAAAAATGTAAAATACTTTTTTTTTTCTCATTTTCGTTTCTTTAAATTTTATTTTATTTTATTATTTTTTTTTAACAGTATGTTTTATATACCCAACAAAAATAAAGTTATGATTTTAACACGGTGTTATTATTAAAAGGAAGTGACTTGTGTTGAAAATGAGCTGCAGAAATAATGACTTTAACTATTTAGAAGAATTGTTTTAAAAAAAAAAACTTATTCAAGTTTTCTTTTAAGAATAGAGTTTAAAAATGGATATTTATAAATTTTATTCTTAAAAGTTAATTAAGTTATTAAAAATACTTTAAAATCGTTGAAATTGTGATTTTGTTAAGAATAATATACTTCTTTTTTTTTGCAAAAAAAAAAAAATTATTATCACTTTTTTGAAGTAATTACTAATAATTTTAAAAAATTTCTTCATTTAAAGTGTTTATTTCTGTAGAAGAATTTTCTCTTATTTTTCTGGATATAAATAAAAATTATTCATCCGTTTTAAAAATAGACTAACAGACTTATTTTCTTAGCATATTGCTAGTACTTTGAATGAAAAAAAGCGATTAAAATCCATTGGCGTGAACCATTTCCGTAAGGGGCCCAAAAGTTTTCGTTTTTTTGGGGGGTATGAGGTATCCAAAAAAGTTTGTATTTTTTTTTAAATAAAATTATGTTTTTCCTAATAAGGCAAAACAGAAAGTATCAGCTGTGTCGAAATTTGTTATCCCATTTTTTATTATATTACAAAAAAAAAAAAACTTTATTATTAGTTCAGAAATGATCAAATGCTTCATAAAAAAATAAAAATATTGTTTTGTAAAACATTAACTGGCCAAACTTAAAGCTAATCGTCCTCTATACTCATTTCAAAAATTGCTTTAAGGAAGACCAATTAAAAGTGGCTTTAATAAGATCAATTTATCTGTTTCTAAATCTCAAATTTTATTGCTACATGTAAAGATCCTTAGCGAAGAAATTTTAAATATTTAAGTTAAATTTTAAATACATTTTAAAGGCTAACGGCCGTATGCAAAAAAACGTATTTCAGCTTTACAAAGTAATGTTAAGCTAAATTCCTTAAAACTGTATGCAAAAACGTTTATTAACTTAAATATAAAAACGTAGTCTAAATATATTAAAGTAGGTATGAACTTACATTAAACTTACTACAAGTAACATTATGATAAATTTCCTATTTCTCTTTGTTTTTTGCATAAAATTCTCTCTTGTTTCCCCCTATTCTAGTATTCTGTATATTTCTTCTTCTTAAGACCGATATATTATATCATTATAGGTTCGATTTGTCTATCCCAAACCATAGTTGCCAGATAAATTCGGTGAAAAATCGTCAAATTTGCAGCAAAAAATATCGTCAAATAAACTATTTGAAATCGTCAAAAGATCGTCAATATGAAAAACTACGTATTTTACAATTATGTTAGTGAACAGTTTTTATGCTTTTTCTAATGAAAAATTAAATTTTTAATTGAAAAGAAATTAATAAAAATTACATTAATTTTATATTGGTGGCATATTATGAAAATCAAATACACATTACCTATTAAGTCTGATTATATGTATACATACTTATGCATACTTATTTAAATATACATGTTTTTGGGATTGTTCTTATTGTACTTTTATTAAAGTTTTGTTACATATTTTGCCATTTCCCCTTTGTTAATCTTAAAAATATTTAAGCAATTATTCAACACTTCGCTTATAATTTACATTATTTTTATTTTGTAGCCATTATTTCATTAAATAATCTATTTTTTCAATAAATTTTTTCCAATACGCTACCGTAATTTGTGCAATTCAAAGTTTGTCACTATTGTTTATACGCGTTATACCAATTTCGCGTTAAATAAAAAATTTTATTTCAAAAAATGGTCACTAATAGAATCGCGTTATAAAAAAATTGCGTAAATGAAGTATCGCGTAAATCGAGGGTTACCTGTAAGTAATTTTGTATGAATTTCAAACCGAAATAAGTTATTTATCTTACCTTGTTATAAAAAAAAACACATAGGCGCTTTTGTGAACCTATCTACAATATATGCAAAATTTAGTTTTGAATAAATTCATCAAAAATGTCTTTGTATTCTTAGTTCGACTATTTAAGTATTTAGGCCATTTGTAAAGTTTATTCGCCATTTCGTAATAAAATAATATTATATTAGTTCCCATAAATCCTTCCTAATAAATGAACCATTTAAATTAGCAAATTTAAAAAGATTTTTATTTAAATTGTTAATATTTTTTTTACCAACTAATTTACTTCTAATGTATAATATATAAAAAATTGTAAAAATAGTTCTAAATTTTCTTTTAGAAAAAATCGTCAAATTAGGGGTAAAAATCGTCAAATCGTCAACAGGCCATTTTTAGACCCAAAAATCGTCAAAATAACGATAAATCGTCAAATCTGGCAACAGTGTCCCAGACAAATATTTAGAGAAAAAATCTAAAAAATTCACATAACCTCACATAAAAAATAATAAAAATGTAAAAAATATTTTAGTGATGTCAAAATAAATAAAATAAAATAAAATAAACAAAATAAATAAAATAAATTCGTTGTTCGAATACTTATTTTATCTGTTCCATAAAATTTTTCCTATTTTTGCTTTTTAACTTTTATTATTTCTTTTATTTTTTGTATTTCTACTAAGTTATAATAAAAATGGAAACAATAATATTTCAAAAATAATTAATTTAATATTTAAGCAATAAAAAGCTTTTTCAAAAATTTAAATAACCGAATGTATTAATATTCGGTAGTGTACAACTTTAACTATAAAGAGGGGAAATAATACAAGTGTTGCCGTTATCAATGCTAAAAAAAACTTTGTGTTTTTGCATACGTTTTTTAACAAAAGGCCATTTTTGCAAAAATATGCACTTACAAATCGATGCCGAAATGCTTTATTTGTTCTGAAACAGTTATTTTATAGATGGTTTATTCAACGTCCAGTAACAAATTTGCATTTGCACATTTGTGGTCTCCCTGTTTATTATTAGTTTTCATATTATTTTCTTAATTTGTTCCTGAATTATAAACAAAAGTGTTTTACTAAATAAAATATCGCCATAAAAATTTCTTATTTTTATTCAAATAAAATGAAATATTTAACTAAATGAAATGTCTAATTACCATTATGTGTGCATGAAAATTAAAATTAGCCGCAATTTTAACAACTGTCGAATTTTGACCGTAATTCCCCCTTGAATTGTTTTATGGGTTGGGAAAACATACTGTGTGAAATATAAGTGAAATCGGATATCGTTAACCCGTGCTGCATCGGACCTGAAGTTTGTAGGGTTCGTTTATATGGGAAGTTGGTCTTTTTGCAGTTTTTTGTTGCTATTAAACATTTAATTTTGCACCTAAATCTTAAGGTGCTGCGAACTTTGAACCCAAGAAATTTGTCCCCAAAACACTAAACGAAAAACTGTCCCAATTATGGTGTAATTTTTCATAATGAATCATTTCTCCAAAGTTTTTAGAAATATAAACCCAGAAAAAATACAATATTATTCCAAACTTGAAATGAAAAATTGGTCCAATTATTGGGACGCATTTTCATAACAAAAAGTTAACCCACACAAAAATTAAATATTACCCCTAAACTGAAACTAGTAATGACACAAATAATGGGATATTAATAATAATAATAAAATAAGAAAATTATTTTAAATTTGTTTAACAATATAAAATATATGTACCTACGTCAAATAGTAAAAGAACCATATTAACGTTTTACTGTCAAAAATATGATTCCCAAAAACTACGGGATTTTTTACTTGCGATAAAAATGATTTTGTCATTAAAGTATTCAATATATTTTCATAATTCATTTTTGTTTCCGCAGGATAATCCAAACAGCTTTCCGTGCTCGGTAAATGTAAACATTTTTTAAGATCGTTTCAAAATTCCATTTTCAAACTTTAAAAAAGTTTGTTAAACAAATTTAAAAAAAAAATTTGAAAAAAACTTTGCAGCCTTATATAAAATACTATAGAAAATAAAATTAAAGAAAAACTAGGTCAATAGCTTGTATGACTAAGCCTTACGTCCAATTTGAATTCTGCGGATTTGGACAAAATTATATTTTTTGCAGTTTCTTAGATATAAAGTCAACTTTTTTTCAAACTAAACAAAATGATTATGTAATAAGGTAAAACATTTGTCGGGAAATACATTCTGGTTTTTAAAACAATTCGACAAAGATAACTTTAAAAATACGGAGGCCAAAAGTCAAAATTAGAAAAAATTTTATTTCTAATGGAATGTAATTTTTTTTATGGAATTTTAAGAGAGTTTCTTTTTATTTTCCTTAAGAAAAGTTAAACTCTCATCTTATTTTATAAAATATAAAAATAATAAGATTTTTTTAATTAAAACCAATCCTATATCCAATCTTGCTCTTTCTTGCAGCTTAATTATATATAAAATAATACAAGATAATAAGAACTATAAGCCAGTGTAAGTATTATTTTTTTTTTTTGCTGGTTTTGGAAAAATAGTGAAAAAGTTTTTTTAAAAATCAAAAAATTTATATTTTGGAATATGTAAAAAGATTCACTATATACTATAAACATGTTTTTTCTTTAGAAATTAAAATGAAAAATATTTAGAACAGGTTCATTATTATAAAAGTATGCAAACTCTATTGTGGCACTATCCGTGATTCAACCAGAAACCTCATCTATCAATGTTCCAAGTTTTATGAAAATGGTTCAACGGTTTAAAAGATCTAGACTTTTTAACATTCATTTTACAAATGGCCCCACTGTGCAATGTTATAAGCCATTTTGCGAAAAACAACACCGTGTTCGAAATTTTTATAGCATTAACTCGGTTTCATAGATTTTAAAACTTTTTTCTGGCTATAGATTTTACTCTCAATATACTTGAACATGTTTATTAGCCCTAGTCTTAGTTGCATAGAAATTTTTACCCTCAATGTCTAAATTCATTGTCAGAGCATGATTTTTTCACATACATACATTGCATTTGTATACATGTAGTATATAGAGGGCATCCCCGGGGTGTTGGTATGGAGATCCATTGTGCGTATGTTTAATGCTCGATTTAACTTTGTGTAATAATTAAATATTTTATTTTCATTAATATAACTTTTTAAAACACTTGAAGATTTTTTTTTTTTTTTTGTAAATTAATTGTGGGTAAAATTAAAATGTTTATTAAACACATTTATTTGTGTTCGCTTTTTATACAAAATACAATAATGTCGTTTATGGAAATACAAAAGGTTGCTATAATAGTTTTTATTAGTGTACGCAAATTTATAAATTGACTCAAATTTATCTTAAAACAAAAACCTAATGTATCACTTAAAGTTTTTCCTACATTTGTTAAAATGTCAATAGAACGAAAACTCAAATTGTTAGTAGAAAGAAAAATAGTTAAAATTTATATCATCTTCTAGTAAAATTAAACCAAATAATGAACTAATTAAAAATATTCTTTCTTTTGCCATTTCAGTGGACGATATGTAAATTGTATATAAATGTGTTTGTATGACAATTTAATATTCATACATTATTTTGTTTTATTTATTTAGCTGCGAGTTTTATTTTATGAATATTTTCCATATTTTTAATATCGATGTTCAATCTTTATTCTCATTTAGTTTCATTGTCAAGTTTATTTAGCCCTTACTTTTAAATTTTATGGTTTTCTCTTTGTTTTTCTTTAATAAAAATTTTTGTTGTTTCATTTTATGATGATGGTGTAGAATTTTCATTTTTTTAATATTCATTCACCAGACGGAATAAATTTTGTTTATGGATACAAACCAAAAATAGAAAAAGCTAAAAAAATGAAGAGAACAAAAAGATAAAAAGTTCATTGTAATTCGAGTACAATTGTAAAGAATAAATTTGCATAAAATTATGGTATTTTTTTCGAATTGTTTGGCTGTAGTGTTAAGTGAAAAAAATATAAATAAATAAATAATAATCATTATATGATATTTGTGTTTCTTTTTTCAGCATCTTTTCATTGGGATATACTTTCTATTAAAAAAAAAGAGAAAAAAATAAAGAATAATCGCAAATAAATTCTTGTAAAAAATAAAGTAATTTAATATAAAAAATATTCTTATCGATAACGTTAAAAGTGATAAATTATTATTGTACGTTCTTAAGCTAAAAACTACTACTATTTACTTCACTCTGCTCCTTTAAACCGCTCGCTCGCTTAAATCAACATATTTAATTACAAAAATTAAAGCATCCTTGGAATATCAACTATAAATAATTATTCAAATTTAAAAAGCTAAAGAAAAATAAATAAAAAAAAATAAAAAATAAAGTATATTATAATTAAATAAATTTAATAATTAAAAACTAAAATTAAATATAACTAGCAAAAATAAAAAAAAAAATAATAAATAAATTCTAGTAATACATTTGGCTGCTCAAGTTAAATTTTTATGATATAAACTCTGCATATTTGAGGTAAGTTTTATGTATTGAAATAGTTATATCTACTATTAGGTTTAATTACATATCGTTGACTTAAGTAAAAAAATCACCTTTTACATAAATTAGCTGAAAATAAATCCAGAGCAGTTTTTTTAAAATTTAATTTTGCTAAAATACTAATTTAATTATTGTTATTAAAAGTATCTTATCGGTGATAATCCCAAAATTAAAGTGTACATTTATTTATTAATCCTATGTTTAGGATTATAAAACATATAGGTTAAATTTAATGTTTTGATATTAAATTGGTCGAATTCAGAAGGGTTTAAAGCTTTACAATTTACGCCTAATTACACTTGTTTTATTCATTAAGATCATCTTCATGTATCAAGAAATTATAAACACTTTTTGTATCCTGAAAGAATTTTTTTACGAATAAGATTAAAAAAAAAAAAAGAAAAAGAGAAAATTTAATTTGATTAAAATTTGTCAATCCAATGAAATTTACTCTTTTTCTTGTTCAAGCTAGGAAAGTAATTTATAGGAATTCGGATAAAAATGTGTTCAATACTTTTAAAAAAGACGAATTATGTTAACTGATAGAAATAATAAGCAATTTAAAATGTTTCCTTATGCTAGGAGATTAAAGTTACTCTCATGAGGTGCAGTATGTGATAAAAAAAATAATTGGAATGATTGAAATATTGAAAAATTTTTACATAAGAGTATATTTTTTTATAAAAAATTATATATTTTGATTCCTCATTTCATTTTCAACAGAAATCGCTTTTATCTATCTATCTTCCTATATCATTCCAACCGAAACACAGAGTCGCATTTGGCAATTTTAGAACGACAACAATCCAGTTTTAGATATAAAGGACTGAAATCTTCTGTTAATAGATAAGACCGTACCCATAAAAATGGGATAAAAATGGGCAGGTTAAACACTGTCAATTCCATATTAAAAAACGAATACCCTACACCATTGCGTATGAGCATAAAAATTCGGGAGGGGAAATCATATTAGACCTGTGGCAAATTGTATACCAACGCTTTTACTAAATCTAAAATAAAATATACAAGTACAGAATAATGCGTTAATAATTATCTAGATGATTTTATGCACTATAGGGCGATTCCCAGAAGTTGATTTCTATTGGAGCTATGGTAAATTATGGACCGATTTTCTTAAAAAAGATTGATATTTGTACAAAACTTCTTTGCACCGAATTTCATTAAAATATTGTTATTTTTAAGGCATTTTTCAGTGTTAAAACTCTATTCTGGGGAGACATTTGTATGGGGGGTAGGTAAAATAATGGATCGATCACAACCAATTTCAATAGGCTTCGTCCTTGTATAATAAAAGTCCTACCTGTCAAATTTCATTGAACTATCTTTAAAATTGTGCACAAAGTTTACATGGACATCGTTAGATCTAGTTAAAAAGTGATTCTGAGTCGATTGGTATATTTAAAGGTGGGTGTTATATAACTTTTTTAATGCGTTAAAAACATCAGCACTAACACATAATACCCCAACCACATATAGTGGTGTAGGGTATAAATATGTATTTTAGATATGAATTTCGGACATAATATATACCTTTTTGTAGATCTCGACTATATATGTATTTGAGTTTAAATTCAATTTATTTTTTGGTTTTAAACTCAAATACATCTCTGCTGTACTGGTGTGCACTTTCTTCCGTCGACTGGAAGCCAAAGTATTTTTGCATGTATATTGTTGTTTTAAATTTATTTTGTTATAGTTGTGATATGTCTGAAATATGTATCTCTTTTAATTGATCTTATTTCGACAAAGAAAATTGAACCTTTTCGAAGTGATTAGTTTTCGAATTAAAATTCAAAAAGATTATTACTAGAATTGCCACTGTTTTTCTTGCACATTGTTTTTAATTGTTCAACAAAAAATTTAATATACTTCATTTAAAAATGTGTTTTTTAAAAAACGCTAAAAATATATCGTTTTATTTGTAACGTATCCACTTTTATCTCGTTTTCAGTTTTATACGATTATTTTAATAATATGTATTATAAAAATATACTTTTTTTATTTGTTGATAGAATTTTTTGAAGTATCTAAAAAAACCATCCCTGGGATATATGCGAAAACATATTTCTAATTTTTATTTTAGAATATATGATCTATAGTTTGAGTACCAGCATCGTATTAAATAATATACAAAATTTTAAATAAAAGTGGCAGAACTCCTAGAGTTTGGAATATGCAAATACGTATAGTAAATTTTATTTACTTTTAAATCGCTCTCTTACAAAAATATTCTACAAAGTTTTATTCCATTTAAAAATTATGAGAAACTAAATTTTGCTTCAATTTCATGACATTAAATTTTACAACTTGTCGTAGTATGTAAAGAGTTCTATATTAATCCACAATTTTCTACTACATGTGTAATAAATATTCTTATCTATGTGTTTGTATGTTTGTTTTTATTGTTACGATACTTTTGCAGCCACTTAAATAAACTTGAATAAATGATTTATGTTTATGGAGAGAGTTTAATGTCAAAACCTTTTTGGTGTAGCTATTTTTATAAAAATAGTTTGCTATTTTTAAAATTGCGGGTTTTTGCACTCGACAATATTATAGAGGATAAAATGTTTTTACTTTTTAACATAAAACTAGGATAAGAAACAGTCACAGACACATTCTCTATGACTCGTAAATACAAATTCATATGTAAGTGTATGTAACGAAAATTAAATATAATTATACTTATGTATTTTTATAAGTATGTATCTGTGTATGTAGATATAATACACATTTACATATACCCACATTAAGCTAAGCATTGAGTCATGATAACAACTCATAAAATTATTTGTTGTTTTTGTTGCTGCTTTTTGTGCCTTTTTTATGATAGAATGAGAAAGAAAAAATAAAATAACAAACATTATTTTAGAAAATAAAATAAAAACAAGCAAACAACAGAAAAAAGTATAAGAACAATTTATTTATTTTTTTGTTTATGTGTGTATTTTGCACGGATGTCTGAACATCCGAAAAGAAAAATTACACAAATACAGAGACACTAAACCACTTACATACACACATAAATATGTTCGTAGATATTTTTTTTTTTTAATGGAGCCTATAATTCATCATTGTGTTACAAATACTGAGACAATTTGGTCGCTCAACCGAACACATAAAAAAATAAAAATAAAATAAAACAAAAAACAAGGAGACGAACGAAAAAATTGGATAAAATGGAAGACAATCATTCGCTTCATTCAACGTAACAAACGACTACGCCTTAGTGGTGTAATGTATAAATATGTTTCTATAATTTTTTTTAGAACTTGTTACGGGTATTCGATTCAGCATTTAATTCTATTTAAAATATTAATGAAATAAAAGAAAATTTTAAATGAGAATTGGTACAATAAATCTGTATTACAAACGTATGATTAATATTCATTACTTATACACATGTAGATATATAACAAATAACACTTGTACGCACCAGCCAAATTAATTTTTGATGTTGCTAAATCGTTAATAGAGATATTTTTTGGTATTGACAAATCTCGAAATACAGAATTTTCTAAATCCAATCCCGGCATTTTTACCTAATATTCATATTTGTTTGAATTTCCGGAGTAAAAGACAAATTTTATTCCTGAAAATAAAGTTATAAGTTTTTATTTTATTTCCAAAGTCTTATGACGACTAGTGAAACCAATAAATTGGCTAGCTATTGTATCGTTCTTACATAAAATTTAATTTTCCAATAAGAATATGTTAACCAAATATATATATAGAACTTACCATATGCAAACTTAACATTGGGGTAGACTTTTACAGATATTGTAATAAAAAAGTAGAAGTAGGAAATATTTACTTGTAAAATTTTAATGTTTCATTTTTTCACTAACATCATACACATATAAAAATACATGCTTGCTTACTAATACTAATGTATCTGCACATCTCTAAAAGTCGATTTAACAAGAAGCAATAACAAAACAGAGACGTTAAAACAAAATACTGGACAAATATTACTTTAGGGAATATTTTGTTGAAAAAAATAATGTTTCGTAAGCATAAACATTATTTTGTTGTGTTTTTGTATTTCTTTTCTTTTTATTCTACACAAATAGACACACCACATATTTAAGATACACATACATACATAAATACAAAATGAAATAATACAAAAAAATTAACAGCAACAACAATAGTATCTATAGAAAAATAAAAGCATAACAAAAACAAAAAAAAAAAAAAAAAAAAAAAAAAATTAAAATAAAACTTCGAACAAAAACAAATGAAATGAACCCTAAATGCGGGTTGTGGTCATATTATTGTTGTTGTAGTATCTATTAGTTTTAATAGTTTTTGTTGTAATTGTAATATGTACTTTTTAGTTGTATACTTCAAATAGTTCTACAATTTGTTTTTGCTTAGTTCACATTTGCCATAAACACCTAAACATATACATATGTATATAACTACACTCTAATGGATATAAATCCATATATGTATGTATATGTGTACATTTGCAATAACAAATAATGGCAGGAATATATAACAACTTTTCAAAAACAGTAAATAATAGATAATCAAACCGATAGATATGGTTAATCATACAAAACCCCAATAACCAAGAACATCACCATTGTAATGTGGTATAATTTGTTGCTTTTTTTTGCAGTTAATAAAGTTGTTGTATAAATACTGCTTTCTATATTTGTACAATTTGCATAACAATATTCATTTAAATTAATTTTTTTTTCTTAAATATTTAATTTAATATATCGTCCATTCCATGAAAGAACGCCCAAAAATATACCAAGTGTCTTTCGATTTTTATAAAATTTTACACGTATAAGGTCTATAGGTTTCTATATAGATTTCCGTTTTCAGATTCGCTAAATTCAGAAAATTCGTGATTTTATTTCGCTTTTTCACTTTCGAAAAAACCTAAAAAATCTTGAAAGTATACAACTTTAAGTACAAATATTTCTGGGAACGTTTTGAGGAAATTCATGATTTAAACGGCGTTTGAATTGTAATTATATCAGCTTAAACATGAATATTTTACAAATAAAAAATATTTTTTAAAAATGCAGTTTAATGCAATTTCATTTTTTAAATGCATTTTTCTTTAAATATGCTATTCAAATTTTTTAAATTTTTAACATATTTGGAAAGCATGGAATCTTTACATTAAAATAAAAATCTCAAATTTTTGGGACGCACACATATAATGTGCACTACTTCGCCTTTTCTTCAACTAATTTAAATTTTTTCATATAAAAATTATATTTTTCTGATATTATGAGTAGCTTTACGTATTTTGTTAAAAAAAATGTATTGTGTTATATTTTAAAAATTCGTTAAAAATAGTAAACCTTTATGTACCAGACTAATTATTGTTTCAAGTTAAAATAAAAAAAGCATTTTTAAATACACTTTTAAAAAATTAAAGTTTAATAATTTTGCAACTAACAAAAATGCATCTAAGAACTGCATTTATATTTTTGAAATATTATGGAACGAAAAGAAGATTTTGGAAATGCTGACTGAATTACACAAAATAAATATAATGGCCTTTTGAATACGTTTTAAATTACAGAAATCCATCAATAACTTTAAAAGATATGAATATTTAAAATTGCATACATTTTATATTTTGTAAACTTTTAAACAAATTTTAAAGAAAATTCCAAAAACAAGAAAAAATTTTATTTTTATATGAAAAATTTCGAACATGTTTTTATAAAAATTGGATTACATATATAAGATTTTCGCGTCCCAAAAATTTCACACTTTTGTTTTAATGTAAAGATTCCAAACTTTTCATTTATGATAAAAAATTAACAAATTTTAATAGCATATTTAAAGAAAAATGCATTTGAAAAATGCAATTGCATTGAAATGCATTTTTTAAAAATCTTTCTTATTTTTAAAATGTTCGTCGTAAAGCCGCCATACGCGAAATTTTAAGGACTTTGTAAATTTTAAAACATTAAATTTTACAAAATTTTCCCAGAGATACTGCTATTCAAAGTTACATACTTTTGAAATTTTTTTGGTTTTTGAGAAAATTAAAAAGGGAAATAAAATCGCGAGTTATGTAAGTAAATTTAACAGAAAAATCAGTAAAAATAATTATAAACTCATTTAAAAAACGGATTGGTTACATTTCATTTGAATTAAATGAAAATTTCATTTATTTTTGAATGTTAATTTTTTTACCTACAAAATCATTAAAAATTACTGATTTTTATGTTATTTTAACTAGCATTATTTAACTTACTAAAACAGTAATAGCTACTGTTTTTTTCATTTATTTTTAACTGTAAAAAATTACCTACCAAAAAAGTCAAATCTACTATTTTAATATTAGTTAAAATGAAAACAAACTGTTTATATTTATTGTGCATTTATATTTTATAAATATAGAAATTATTTTAAATGACATCGCGAAATATATTAAGTACAATATACATATTAATAATGTTAACAATTGATTATACTATTTATTACTATTATATACTTATTACTATAAATAAGGATCTTAGAGTAAAAAATGTTGTTCCTTTTAGGAAGCAGCGTTGGTTTTCCTTGTAATATAGACGTTTAATTTCGCTCTATTCAGCGTACTTTCTTATTAGTTTTATTATCTATAGAAATCAGAAAAGTAAAAAGTTAGCAAATATTTAGAATTAGTTTTTTAAACTTGGGTCTTACCAAATCATAAAAAACGTTGTTCTGCCATTCTGTCCACTTCCTTGAAACAATGTTGATCACGAAACACCACAGTGCACCACTTATCTGAAAAGCAAACTTTTTTATTACACTTGTTAAATAAATTTGCAACAATTACTTACCATTAAATATTTTATATAAATATTGTGTTCCATTTTCTATTATTTATTATTAATTTTTTTTTTTTTTTGATAATGAAAGCATAGTTTTTATAAAATTTTTTAATTTTAAAAACAAATTGTACAATTACTGAAAATATTAACTGTAACTAAAATCGTTTTTTTTATGATAGTTAATTTTTGAACAACATGTTAACAAAATTACAAAAATAATTTCTTTGATAAATAAGTGAATATTCATTATTTCTTAACTTAAAGGAAAACTTTTTATAAAAACTACAATCAGTAAATGTAAAAATGTTTTGAGTGTACCAATCGACTCAGAATCACTTTTTAAATCGATCTAACGATGTCTGCCCGTCCGTTCATCCGGCTGGCTGGACGGGTAGTTGTCCATGTAAACCTTGTGCACAAAGTAAAGTGTGCACAATTTTGAAGATAATTGAATGAAATTTAGCAGGTGGGACTTTTATGACACAAGGACGAAGCCTATTAAAATTGGTTATGATTGGTCCATTATTTCACCTACCCTCCATACAAATGTCCCCCCGGAATTAAGTTTCAACACTAAAAAATGCCTTAGAAATAAGATAATTTTAATAAAATTCGGTACAAAGAAGTTTTGTATAAGTATCAACCTTTGTACCTTTGAAGATCGGTTCACGATTAGCCATAGCTCCTATACAAACCCCTGTTCAGAAAATCACTTTAACGTGCATAAATCCAATACTAATGTTAGTATAAGGTTAATGTTCGACACAAATAAGTTTTATATAAGTAGAAAAAACATTGCCAAAATTTATTAGAATCGGTCCATTATTTACCATAGCTCCCATATAAAACCACTTCCGAGAATTGTCCTAAAGAGCATAAAATCAAGTAGGTGTTAGTATCTATGCATTATTATGTATTTGTATATTTTATTTTACATTTAGTAAAAGTGTTGATCTAATATAGGTCTCCTTCCCAAATTTTTATGGTCATACATAATGGTGTAGGGTATTATATAGTCGGACTTGACCGACTATATATTTTTTTCTCGTCTTTATTTTATAATTGTCCGTTAATGTCGATGGCGGCACCCCGAATCGAACCCACGTTCGCGCGAGCTGTTAATTGCGCACTTAGTGGATATTAACTTAGTGTGGCTGTGTTAACTGGTTCTCAACTGGAACTTTGGTGATGAGTTAGGTGTCAATTGGTACACAACCGGTACTGAGGGACCGGTCCACAGTGCTTCCCATATAACGGTGGGACAAGAATAGAAGGAGTTATCTTAGCTAATTGAAACTTGGTACGCATATTACTTTAGGCTTAGAATGAATAAATACGAAATTTTGAAAAAATTGGCGCAAGGACAAGCTTACTTCCCATATATCCTAAAGTTAAAAAAATAATTTTTTCTAGAATACTGGTCTGAAAATTTGAGCCAGCCATTAAAAGTATATTGCTTATAAGTCTTTTAATTTATTTTTTAATGTTCTACAACGCCCACCTCCCATACATATATCCTGAAATTAAAAAACGGATTTACTGCGTGAATACTGGTCAGAATTCCACCAAAATTTGTGATTGCAGTTAAATATAGATTATTTATGAGTCTGCCAATTTTTATTTAAATCGGAACAGAAACACCCCTACCTCCCCTATAACCTGAAATAAGAAAATGCATTTTTGGCTAACATACCGTTTTTAGTTTTATAAAAATAGAAGGAGGTGTCGCAGAAAATTTAAACTTGGCACTTATATTATGGGTCAGACAATATTATATTTAATATAAGCAAGGGCATACCTAACTCCCCCAAACCCTATAATTTTTAAATATTATTTAAATTTCTGCACCCAGATTTATTAGTTTTGGCAAAAAATAAGAAATAATTCTTCTTTTATATATTTGAAAAAAACAATACTAAATTTCAGAATCAAGCAAAAAAAAAATTGTATAATTGTTTATTATTTTTTTTAATATACCATCGAACTCATGTAATTTTTGTATTAAAATTTAAAAATGCTCCATAATTAGCGCCATCTGGAGGATTTTTAACGTAATATATTGGATTCAAAAAATATATTTTTCTATTCTTTAGTTGTTTTTTAAATCTGACTCTTCTTCAATTTAACTTTTTTTAAAGTTGTAGCAAAAAAATAGGCTCTAACTATTTTTTTAATGTATTAAATAACTGTAAAAACTTACATAAACTGTAAAAAAAAAAATGCATAATTTTTTATAATTTTTTTTCCTTCATTAAATTTAATGAATTTTTAGGTTTTAAGTAAAAAATATGTGTAAATTTGAGTAACAATATATATTTATTCTAGACGCTATATTTTAAAAATAATAATAGTTTTAATTTATAAATATTCTGAGGTATTGAGAAAACAAAACTTCGACACTTTTAATCAAAAAATTTATTTTTGACAATTTTTTTCCTAAAACAATTTAAAACCAGGTTTTTGGTTCGTTAATATTTGCTTTAAATTCTCTGACTTTAGCGCCTTCTAGTAGCCATAAAAATAACTTTTTCCAAAAAAAGGCTTTTTACATTATATGATCTATATTGTTACCTTTCTAAAAACGTATATTTCAATACAATTTGAAAAATGTTTTTATTTTGATTTTTGTCTATGGAACAATGCACTGTGCGGTTCATTCACGATTTTCATGAAATTTTCACAGTATCATCAGAATTTAAATAGGCTATTTCTTTTTTCGATAGGAGCGGGGAAAGAAAATAATAATTATTTTATAACTTCAAAACTATTTTCGCAAGTCTTCAAATTTTTAGGAAATAAATTCATTATTATAGCAAGATTTATTTTCAGTGGAGTGACAAAAGCATTTTTTTCACTCTCATAAGGAGAGGTCGTCTTAATGCACATACTATATGTATAAATCTTTAAATTCATGTATATACATATGTGCAACCTGTTTACTGAATAAAAACTTAAATATACCGCAGACAAGTCGTAGACATATGTATTTATTCTCATTCAATTCTACGGGACAATTGAAGATGTGATAAACATTTTATATGTCAATCCAAATACATAAAGATTACAAAACAGCAAAAGAAACGTTTTGTGTATTTGTTACTTCATAACTTTTTGCCATTTTTTTATGCCTAAAATTATGACCCAAAAAATGTTTCTACCATCTTTGGCTCCAATAAACTGACAATAAGTCACCAAATGGAAAATAAAGCAAAAAACATAAAAAAGAAATAAGGATTTAATATTAGATTTTCTAAAAGAATAAAAAAAGGAAAAATTAAACAAGAAGAAAAAAAGAAAACCTTCTTATGTGACGTAATGGCCCAAAGTTTATTCTCTTTTGGGAGAAAACACAAAAATAAACACTTTAAAATGGAATTTTCTACAAATTTGTTTTTGTCATCGTGTAACTAAGTAGTAGGTATTTATTTGCAAAGAAATAGGGAGGTAGTAGGAGAACTCTAAAGTTGCAATTTCAAGAAAACCTTAAAAAAATAAAAACGTCATTCAATACCAAATTGATAGTGAAACAAAACAAAAATTTTAACAAAAAACTTTATTCTTATTTCCTTTGAACGCCTACAATTTTGTTAAAAAAAATTATTAGTTTTTTTTTCTTTGTTCAATTTTTATTTTTCTTAGTTCGATTTAGTTCGTTTTATAACTTATTTTACTTAAAGACAGTTAGTATTTGAAAGTTACAATTGCAATTCATGTCAAAAGTTTATAGTTTTCCTTTACATTTTATACTCATACACTAACAAAAAGAAAGCAGTACATTTGTAATTATATGTATCTAAGTAAAGGAAAGAAATCGTCATGAGCAAGAGTAAATAAATTGTTTAAAACTTTTGTTTACGTGCCAAATACAGGCTAAAGAAATATTTTCAATTCAAATTTTTTTTTTTATTTTCTTTGAATAGATATTTTTAACGAATCGGTCGTCAATCGAACTATTTTTTATTTATAAGTAAAAAAGAAACGAAAATAGAAATACTTACCTTCTACACGTGTATAAATAGATACTATATCTTGAAGAAATTTTAACAAAGGATAAATAAGTGTGGCAATAAATTGTTTATTTTGAAATCTAAATTTTATTTTAGTTCTTTTTTTGTTGACTACTGTTTAGTATGTATGTAATTTTAATGATTTATTTTATCTTAGTGCCACGTAAAAAATACTAAATTTATTTATTTGAGTTCAATGACACCACATTTTGCATGTTCTATTATTTTTCATTCAATTTAGTTTTTTATAGAACGACATATTTAAATACTTAAATGTATATGGGAAATTCTTCAAACTCTTTTGCTTTTGGGTTTCAAACAAATTTCGAATATTTTTTAATGGCTCATCAACGCTATTTAGTATCAATATTCCTTGGTTTTAGTGGAACACATATCTGTTCGCGTGAATGACTTACTGAACGGCGTCAATGTTATGCAGGTTTAAGTAAAAAATGTATAAAAAAATTGCCAAAATTCTATTCATAATCCTAAATCAAAAATTATTGCATTTGTGTACTCTACAATTAGGACTTCCAGATTCGATTTGTGATCTATATAAATCGTGCATACCGTTTTCGAGTTATAGCGAAATATACTGGAGTAATGGGCTTATTTAGGGCACAATATTAAACATCAGGTTAAAATCTTGACCTGATGAAAAAAAACCTATTTTTGTTCTAAAATTTTGCATGAAAAAATTTTCGGACACTTATTTCAAAATAACTGCGAAACTATTAAGTGCATACAAAAATGAAGTTTGGGTGACTTGAAGACATTTTTAGTCTGCACTTTTTTTGTAATACTTATGTCAATCGTACACATTGTTTTTGAGTTATGAGGAAATATACTAGAGTAATGGCTTGCTATGAGCGAAATATTAGACACGCCCATAAAAAAATTCAGACCTGATGGAAAAATCTGATAGCAGATTCATGTTTAGCTCATCAAAATGCATCAGGTCCAACTATTCGGATTTTTTTTGTCGACCAGTGTTATTAAACCATCTTATAAAATTTGCAAAGTTGATTTTTTAGTAATGTAATCTTGTTAATATTAATCAATTTAGTGCAAAATTCATATTTTTTTAAATAAGTAAAAGGACAATTTTATTTATATAAATTTTTTATTTGCACTTAATTAAATCTCTAAAGTTGCGTTAAATGAAAAATTGTACTTTTTTTTCGAACGACATATTGATTTTGATATAGGGAATTAAAGCAGCTGTAGATCGACATATGTATATCATAGACGATTAATGTTAAATTAAAAACGTCGCGTTCTTAGCTCATGAGAGCCGTGGTTGAATATTTACAGTGAATTCGTATTTTTTACATAAGTAAAACTTATTGCAAGAACTTTTTTCAGATTTAAATATAACTAAATATTCAAAATATCAGATTTTTTTAAATAACTATACACTTTTAGCAAATTAATATTTTAAAATACCATAGTGATTTTAAAATGTAATTTGGAAACCTTCTTCACTCTAGCTTCACTGAAATAACGTTGCGAGTGAGTTCCTCTTACAGCATTTCTGTTGAGGGCACATTGAAAAAAATCTAGTAAAAAAACTGACAAATTTTAAAAATTTGGTTTCACGACTCTTGTACAACACAATTTGACACTGGTTAATGGCACGCTAATTAAATCCATGCTGGTCTTTTCTACAAGTTTTTACAGCCTACATTAGAAGAATAAAAAATTTCTGAAATGCAATTGGAAATTTCTTAATTACGTTAAGAATTTTCTAAACTTCTGAACTACAAATAGATATTTTTGAAATATAATTGGAAACGTCTGAAATATAATTAGAAATTTCCAAAATATAATTAAAAACTTCTGAAATACAACTGGCAATGGTGTAGTAATTTCTAAAAATTTTCAAAGTAACAAACTCAGTAATATTATTGATAATGCTATATTAGGAAATAAAACCCATTCGATGAAGGCTAGTTAATATATTTGTTTTAAATAATCTTTCTTTGCAACTTTGCTACATCATAATGATGAGTATGACGATGTTTTTCGTTTTCTAAAGAAAGAAGAACACGAATAAAAATTTTATCTATTGACATTAATCACTTATATGTTCAATGTATATGTATATTATCTATGCAACTACATTTCATATTAATATAAAATATATATGTATATACATAAGTCTGTATAAATGACAATGTTTATTTGTATGTTTTTCTTAAAAATACTTAAAAGTAAATGTATTAGTAAGTATGTATGCAAGTAGTTAGTAAATATTTAGACTTCTACATATGAATATAACAAATTTATACAAATTTATAATTGTGTTATATGTATATGTATGTACATTGTACATGTGTATATTTTGTTGTTCATTATAAACAAATGACATACTATAAACAAATAAAAAAAAAAATAAAATAACACAAGCAGAGTTTGTTTGGATCAATATTTGGCAAAGATCCGAATAGTTTTTTTCTCGATTTATTTTTATTTTTATAATTTTTGTGAATCTACTTAAAATCAACCAAAATACTTGTAAATGGGATTTTAGTAGAGGAAAATAAGGAAACAAAAATCATATTTAATACTTAAATAGTTACTATCTAAATATGAATTTTGTTTCTTGATTTTATTCGGTGTGCTATCACGTGATGGCAAATGTTTTTTATAATATAGTAGTTGTTTACTAGAAAAATAGAAAACTATAACACTTTATGATAAGTAAATACACTCAGCCCACAGTAATTCGTTTCTTGGGCATTTCTTCCTTATGGTAGTAACGTTTATGTGTACATTTTCCAAAAAAGACAAATTTTAAAGTAAAAAAGAGAAAAGCATGAATCACTAATGTGGCCCAACATTGCACTATGGTTTCAATGACCACTTTTCTTGGCCAAAATTACCAAAATGGAAAAAAACAGGTTGTCTTGTTTGAAATATGATTTGGGTGAAAATCAAAGCAATTTAATGTATTTATTTTGTATTTAAAAAATTTAATTAATTTTTATACTTTTTATGTGTCAGAAGTAAAGTCATTACAAAGGAAATTTTAGCATATTTCACTTATAACTCAACCCAAAGGCGTGCATTTTCTTTAGCGGCATTTATTATGATACATAACTATATTTTAGTAATATTTGCTATTTTATTTTTTAAATTTGGCATTTTTATTCATTGGTTAGACCTTGAAAATGATAAGAATTTCCAATGCTAACTTATACGGAAAAGATGGATTTTCTCGAAAATCGCAAAACGAGACAATATGGAAAATATAGCCCAGATATATGTTTCTTTATTTCCGTTGAGTTTTTCTTTACCAATTTTCACCAAAAACTTGCAGGTCTAATGAAATGTATAATTTCTTAAGAATTCAATTTCATTTTGGGTTTTATAAAACAAACTATATTTTTCAAAGATGACAAGAAGTTTTAACTGATTTCATATTCAATTATGAAAGTACTTATCCTAAGATCTATTTACCATAATAAACTTATTTAAAAAATTGTTGTACTCAATAATTATAAAATATTGAAAACCGTTGAAAAAAGGCACCTCTTTTATACATATTTTAAATTTGCTTAAGAAACTGAACTTTGACCTGTTGTATTATAAAGACAAAATAGTAAAAGTAGGAAAAGACTTCATTTTTTGGCATTTTGAAGTGTTTGCCACAAAACTAAGATAATTAAAACACAGATAGAAAATGTTACCAAAATTAGTTTTGGCCAAGAAAAGTGGTCGGCGAAACCATAGTGCATTCGGTACCATGAAATAACTACCAAAAATTTGTCCCAACAAAAATGAAGAAATTTCCAAATCAAAAAAAAAAAAAAAAAAAAAAAAAATTAAATAACTTCCAAAGAGATAAATGAAATAATTCCCAACAATTGAGATTTTTATCACAATAAAGAAAATAAGAGCCACATTTAGTGAAATAACTCCCAATGAAATAAATCCCAATTTAAAATTGTTAATAAAAAAAAGTTTTTTCGTCCTATGCAGAATAATTTTAATTTCAAGCAAAATGAAATAACTCCCAATAAAAATGGAATAAGTCCCAATGATATTCATTTACTTATGTGAATGAAAAAAAGTGCCAAAAAAATTAAATAAAGCCCAACTGCAGAAATTAATGAAATAACTTCCGGTGATATAAAATGAAATAAGTTCCAGCACACTGGGTGTTATTTCATAATGCAATAAAACCCAATTTGTATGGAAAAAATATTGTGAATTATTTAATTTTTTTGCTGGTAGTTAAAAGAAAACCAACGTGTATCGCACATTTAATGTGCCTAAAATTATGAAAGGGAACATCATTTAAAACATATGTATATGCCTAACTTTAACTTCCTACAGTGATTGGAACAAGAAGTTACGCTCCCATTTAGGTTGATAATTTCAGAACAAATCTCAAAAATTTATTCTTACCAAAATTAATAATGTATACATTAGGGTGGGTCAATTTGTTCGGGTGAGAAAAAACGTGACAGGCGTATTGCAAAATCGAAGTCTACACAAAATTCTAAGAAAATTACCCAAAGAAAGTATTTGTCTAAAATATTCAGCAGAGAGACATGAAGACTTAAGTTTAAGGTATTTTAAAAAAACTGCATAGATTTAATGGAAAACAACATGTTATCACTAAATCCAAACATAATATATTATTAATTTGGGCTTATTTTAAAGCAAATTTTATGAGCTTTAAGAATCAGCTTTCATTTTGTTAAAATTTTAATTACTTTCCCGTGTTTTATCAAAGGTGTGATTATGAAAAATAAACACTTGTTTTGATTGATTTATGTACTTTTAAAAAAAGCTTTTCACATTTAATTATGGAATGATCAGCGATTTCAATTTACTCTTCCGGGTCAAGTTTTGTGACTAATTAGAAGGCTAGTATCATTGGCATGCCAAGTGAATTTATACAAAATTTGGGATAGGGATTGGTCCATTTTATGGACCAAAAAATATTTACTTGTGTTAAAAATGGATCTCAATATTAGGAAGCATTTCTATGTAATAAACTCTAACAAAATATATTTTCAATCAATATATGGAGAAATAACTTAGATTCGATCCAAATTTTTCACACAATTTTTTAAAATCGTGATTTTTATTGAAAAGAAAATTTTTAAAATTTTACTAGGAAACCCTAAAATATGCTGCACTAATACCATCGAAAATTTAAAATATCATAAATTTTATTTGAATAACTCAGTACGTTTTGATATTATGTGTAATTTTGACCAGAATTGTACATAAACTGCTAGTTTGTTAAAATTTTTATATGTTCAACTTTAAGCCGTCATAACATTCGCGCCCCTCACATGAAATGACGCGAACGCGAACTGATTCTACATGCATTCGAGTCACTTTATATGTATACAAAAGTATTTTAATGTGCCACAAAAAAAAAAAAAATATATATATTTTTTTGAAGGGCTAAAATCAAAAATTTTGGATAATTGCTTATATATATATTATTATTATTTTTTTTTTTTATAAAATAAAAAGAAAATAATTTACTGCCTGTTTCTCTAAATGCGAACGAAATTTTCGTTCGAGTAAATGTATTGAAAGCAGCAAAACAATTTTAAAATTTATTTGTTGTTTTCAATACATTTAGTCGAACGAAACTTTCGTTCGCATTTAGAGAAACAGGCAGTTAAACAAATTTTTGTACATATTTTAAACTTTTACATACAAATAATAGCTTTTTACCATATTTTGCTTCATGACTCCTAAACCAAAAGAAACTCCAACTTGAATTTTGGATCGATTATAAAATGGAGTTAAATTATCAATATAATATTAGAATAACGAAAAATAAATATAAGAATAACGAAAAAGTATTTTAGAATAAGGAATTAAGAACCACATAATCACTTTAAGGATTTCCATTCACTTAGGACCTTACATCTTCAATTTTATGTTTCTAGGATGTATATTACAGAACATTCAAAAAGTATTGTTAGAAGATCGAAAAAGTACCACAAAATCCTAATTATAGAAAATTCAAAAAGTACCATTAGAAGAACAAAAAAAGTACTACAAATCAAACATGGTGGATCCTCATTCATTTAGGACCACATATCTTTAATTTCATGTTTCTAGGTTCATAATTATAGAAAATTCAAAAAGTACCATTAGAAGAACAAAAAAGTACCACAAAATTCTTTCTTATAGATTCTCATTCATTTAGGACCACATATCCTTAATTTCATGTTTCTACGTTAAATATTATATAAAATTCAAAAAGTACTATCAGAAGAACAAAAAAAGTACCACAAAATCCCCTCTTATGGATGCACATTCACTTAGGACCACATCCTTAATTTCATGTTTCTAGGTTCATAATTATAGAAAATTCAAAATGTACCATTAGAAGAACGAAAAATGACCACAAATTCCCCTCTTGTGAATTCTTTCCAACATCGGACCATGCGTATTTATTTTCATGTTTCTAGGTTAAATATTACAGAAAATGCAAAAAAGTACCAATAGAAGTAGAAAAAGGTACCACAAAGCCCATCCTCTTGAATTCTTACCCACTGGACAATGTATCTTTAAATACCACAAATTCCACTCTTGTGAATTCTTATCTACATTATCTTAATTTCATGTTTCTATGTTTAATGTAATTGAAAATTTATTATTAAGTTTGAATAAAATGTAATTTCCCGCCTTTACCCCTTTTTTTGGTACTTTTTTCACCCATCGAAGTATTAAAAATTGTATTCCAATAAATTTCTAAATTGTAGTGGTATCCCGTTTTTTATTTCAATTAAAATATCATATTATGATTTTAATAGCATTAAAAAAATCTCTTTATATTAGTTGGAAAAATTGTTTTTTATAAACACAAATAGATTTCAATTAAAAAATTGCTTTCTTCAATTAAATTCTTAATCGATTTTGCTTCTATCCTTTAAATGACAATACGTATTAATTAAATGAGATTTTAATATAATTTCAAACAGAATTTTAACTATAATAATAATTTTTATGAAGTTATCTAAATTTTGGGTGTGAATCGGAAAACCCCATCATCTGATAGAGGCACATATTTTGGAGAACCAGTTTAGTAAAAGGTTGATCTTGACTGATATACGATAGATTATTTGGAAAATCAAAATATGTATTAATAATACTTACTTAACTGGAGGATTTTTCAAAAAAGCAGCCTAAGTAGATATCATATTTGTACGAATGTCGATATTCCAGATTCTTAACCATGAAATCATTGATATATTACATCATTATGAAGTAATTTAGAAGATTTTTTTTTTTTTCAATATTTGTCCGAATCATACCTTAACAATATTTTATTTAATTATGTAAATAAAAATAAGTATTTAATTACTTATTTACCAACAAATATTAAATTAAATCTTTTAGAGAACATTAACATTGTTGTTACCATGTTCGGCCAGCGGTTTGAAAATGGTCACAACAAATGTTGCTAAAATTAAACTTTTCTTTTCGTCATTTAGCCAAATTTAGATGCGTGTGGCTAAAAATACTTTTTTTTATTTCCTTATAAAGGATGAGGTAACATTTTTATTTGCAAGAAATTTTCAACATTTTATTAACATTTCTTTCCCTCTTTCTCGTAAGAAAAGTTACTTTCAGGTTTCATGTTATTTTATAATTAATGTAATTATGGTGAATATTTCTTATCTTTTTAACTTATTTTTTTGGTTTTTAAGTAAAAAAATACTTGTGGTCGTTATGATCTTATACTTATATTTAAACAAATAAAAAAAGAACACTTGCAAATTAGACTTTAACTAGTTCTTGTTAAAAGTAGAAGTGTAATAATGAATGTGGTTAATGTGTACGAGTTGCCAAGAATATTATTTTTCTTGCACAGTATGGAAGAACATGGTGTTTTTTTTTTTAATATTATTTGGTTTTTAACGGTTTTAATAATTTTCAGAAAACGTTTGATTCTTAATTTCAAAAATGATTTCTTCTTAATTTTCATTTAATTTCCGTTTAAGTTATATTTAAATTTTTAAAACTATGATTAATGTACTTTCGTTACACTGTGTCAGAATAAGTGACTGTTTTTACGAAAAGGTACAGAGAAAACTAGAAAAAATTAAACTTGACAGATATAAGGACTTGGCACATTTGCATAAATGTACAAACGCAACGCAAGAATAAACATTATTTATTTTAATGTACGTATATACATATTTACTACTAAATACATTCTACTACAATACACTGATAACACGTTTGACTTGCTTTTATTATAAAAAGTGTTTTATTTTTTGTTTTTTCACATATTGCATATTTTAGACCCTCATAAAGTCGAAATTTTTTCGTTGGATTTAAAAGTTAGTTAGGATTATTAAATACATATATTTATATATATATATATAATATACAGTATAAACTCGATAATCCGAATGTCTATAATCCAGATTATTCGGTAATACGGACGCCATTTCCCAACTTATTACATACTCTATAATCCGGATTGATTGTGTATTTTAATCTGGGTATAGTAGGAAAATAGTAATTTTTATTTAAAAAATAATGTGAAATGCAATTTATAATAAAAATTATACATACTGAGCTTTTTGTTGTTCAATATCTACGTCTTTAGTTTAATTTTTTTCGAATATATTTTTCAGTACATACAAGCTTATTTGTATAAAGCGAAGTTAAAATTGTTGAAAATTTTTAAATATAAATTGTTTTGGGGTGAAAAATATTACTTAATTTTACTGTTACAAATATTAAGTAACCAACATACATATGTATCTATACAATTTTTAACAAAAAATATCAGTATAAAGAATCGATAATCCGGACAATTCGATAATTCGGTTTGGGGTCTGCAATCAATTATCCGGGTTATCGAGTTTATACTGTATTTCATTTTGTCTAAGCATTTTTTACCTTAGAGTTACGTAAAGAACATTTAAATTAATTTTAAAAATATATTCAATGTTTATTATATAATATGCTGGTAAAAGCAATCAGAAGTGTAAAGAATTTTTCTCATTTGAAAACATGTTCTGATGTCTGTATTTCTTGTGACATTATGACATCTTTAACCACATCTTTAACATTAATTTTTATCGTTGTTAGGTATGTGTTATGTACGCCACACGAACACTCTTAAATGTCATTGCCGTACAAGGAAATAGTTCTGCATATACCATCATTACCAACCCAGACTCAGCACTTTTAAGTATTTTCAAACATTGTCCTGATTGCACTCTAATAAATAATTCTATCTATAATCGCTATTTATTGGGCGTTAAGAGTTTTTTTAAATTATTTTATTACATATACAAAAAAAAAAAGACACCATTACCAAACAAATTCATTCAATTAAAAATTTGTTAAATTTGCTGTGACTATATCAATTACTAATATATTACTCTTCCTTTAAATGAGCCCTAGAGTAAAGAGAACCGGTTCAAAACTTGTCACGTGACAGGTTTGCAGGGCTAGTTACCGGTCTCAGTTCTGGAACTTTATATGAGAGGAACCTGTCACTTTAACATGGGGTTGTTATTGGAGGTGGCTAATTATCCCCTTGGGACAGGTAACAAAATAAGTCACAGGACTGGTCCAATAGGACAGGTTTAGTGTCGATTAATATATACAAATTTTTAAACATTTTTTTATACCTACCATCAAAAAGATGGGGGTATATTGACTTTGTCATTCAAAGGAATCATTTAAGACCCCACACGGTATATGTTTTCTGGGTCCTAGTTAGATTCTGAGTCGATCTATCTATGTCCGTCTGTCTGTCTGTTGAAAGCAGGATAGGGCTTGAACGGGACAACGTAGGGGGACGAAATTTGGCACATATATTTGTCTTATATAAGGTTTGCTTGGGATTGAAAATGGGCAAAATCGGTTAATAAACAAAAAGTTTGGGCTAAAAACTAGAAACACAGGGTGTCCGTTTCATACTTTTCTGCTGACATTTCTTCAACAAAAGCATGTACGACAACGAAATTTTGTATGTATAGTTCGGGGATCAATATAAACTTAGAAACCAAACATGGGCGTGGTCCGCCCACTTTACCGCCCACCTCCTATAAAACGTAAAATTAGAAAAAGTTGATGGTGGGTATATAGATTCGGCCGAGCCGAATATAACATTCGCGCTTGTTATTAAATTTTGTTTATTTTTATTTTATAATTTTTCGTTAATGTCGATGGCGGCACCCCGGATCGAACCCATGTTCATCTCACGTATGTTATGTTTTATAGATTTCAACGCTAATCACCCAGCCATTGATTGTTATTGCGTTCGAGTTACTAATTGCACACTTAACAAACATGTTACGATATAAACTGACTCTCAACTTTTAAATAGTGAGTGTGTATGTGTCAACTGGTTCTCAATTGGAACTTTGGTGACGAGTTAGGTGTCAATTGGTACTCAACTGGTACTGAGGGACCTGTCCATTACTGCAATTGCCACACATTTTCCGCAGGGAGGAGACAAGGGAGACAATGAGGGCTTTATATTACATATTTACTAAAAATAGTTTTAGAAACATTTAGGAATATATATAACTTGGCCAACTAACTACTTAGTAGCCACTAGCTAATCACTGCTTTTTAGACAGCAATGGTTTTTCAAATTTATATTCAGACTAAAGCTACGGTCACATTAGGGAAACATTTGACTGAAACTCACAAATATTTCTTTGCCGTAATGTGACCATAAAATATTTTTGTGTGGTAAACAAAAAATCAGCTGATTTTGTGCAAACAATATTATTTAATAACAAACAAAAATTTTCGTAATGTGAACACAGTGTAACCACTTAATGGAAAATATTTTCCCATTTTATTTGATCTCAAAAAAATTTTGTAAGAGAAAACACTATCAAATAATAGTTGTATCGAGCCATATTGTTTAGTATTGAATCTAAATCATTAAAATTTTAAATACTTATATAAATCAGAAGTTTTCAACAATAAATTCCGCAAATATGGAACAATATTGCTGATCATTTTAATAATTTCATTAAGCATGCAAAAAATAAAAAAAAGAAAAAAAAAACAGGATATGTAATTATATATATACCCTAGGCAAATTAGATGAACAAATTACTTAACTTCAGAATTTTTGCATATAGGTGCTAAAAATGAATTTACGTATAATATATATACACTAAGGGAAAAAATTCGATTCAAAATCAACAACGGTTGTGGTCACATTGGTAATTTACGGTAACAGATTTTTAATACCTTTCGTTAACAAATTTAATACAAAACATATGTAAATTAAAAATTTGATACCGAAATGGTTTCAACTTGGTGACAATTAGGTATCGATTTTCAGTAAGAATTGAACACGCAGTGTTTAATTTAAACACATACGGTGTACTATTGACACAGAATGGTATCGTTTTCAACACGTATGTGATTGATATTTCTCTGGGTGTAAAGGATTTTTGGCACATTTAACCGCGAATAACTTGTTTTGCAAAAACGTAAATATAGAGAACTTTTAGCAGTATGACTACGTTATGTTGTCAGTTATTGTTATGTAGCGTAAATATGAGCTGGATTCGTCCAGTTCGGAGGTGTATGACATCGACTTGAGCAAGTGGTTCAAGCGGGATCGCCTAAGTTGATGATGAGTGGTGGTGAGTTCGCTGCTAGTGATGCAGGTGGGATTCTGGCAAAGCCGCCAAGGAGAGACTCCCTAGAAGAAGGATGGGTTGGTCAGGTGATGCCATCACGGAGGATATTATAGAGGCTGTGTTTGGGAAGTAAGTTGTTGACCTTCCACAGAAGGTGATTGATTATGACGAAAAATAGGTGGCCGTCTCGATGAGCTTCATTGCTGAAAATGAGCAGCAGTAGGAGGACCTTAATGTTGTTGGTGCTGGTGTTATTGAGGGCGTTATGGGTTTTGCTCGTGAACAGCATATGGCATTGTCTTTTTTTCTTATTTTTTATATTCTTCTTCTTCTAAAAAAGTAATTGAAGCTGCTCCACATCATAAAATCAAAAAATGTTCATGTTTTTTGTTTAATATATTTTTATTAAAATAAATTTATTGCTTTGGACAGTTTGATGAAATAATTTTTGAAGACAAAAAATTTTTCAAATGTGACCGATGAGAAAACATGTTTTCCTATTTGCCTATTGGATTATCTTTAATGTCTGTTTGAACAAACAAAAATGGGAAAATAAATGTGAGTAATGTGACCATAAAATAAATTTCATAATGCTTTGGAAAAATTTAGTTTACGTTCGGGAAAACTAATTTGAAACAAACATTTCCCTAATCTGACCGTACCTTAATTTTTCTTTAATCAGTTTTTATATTATTTTTGTATTTTAAAACAAACGATGTAACTAATACAAAGTCTACAGTTGCCACTTAAAAAACTATAGGGTATAAACAAAAGTATCAGGTAATGTAACATTTCTTATGATGGGTACTTATTTGCACTTACGAGTAAATAAGTAAGAACATTTAACGATTTATCTTATTTCCATTATTACTTGAATAGTTCCAGTATTCAACTTACAAGTACTAGTAAGATAGTTGTACAATACCAATACAAGTTCAAATGAAAAAAATATTTACTGCTTGCAGAGTAATACTTACATAGTAAATATTTTCTTAGATCATCATTAATTTTCATCAATCTGTTGATGTAATTTTCATTAGTTAGTTCATTCACTTTATAATAATGAAAGTATGTTTTTTTTTTCTCTTTAAGAGTTTCTTAGTTTGAATCTATTAGAAACCAATAATTATAATAATGGTTGGGGTGGCTGGGTGTCAGACTGGTCAGATGAGACGAGAGTCCTTATAAATGTAATTTGTGTAAAGGAAATTTTCTTCAAATCTTCATTAATAAAATGGTCTGTACTAATAAAATATTCTGAGATGATTTGTTAGGATTTTTTATTTTTTATATTCGGACACAAACATCCTTCATGATAGAAAGCAGGGCTGTCAGATGTGGCGATTTTTCGCCAAACGTGGCGATTTTTAATTGCTCTTGGCGATTTTTTGGCGATTTATTTGGTTAATTTTTAAAACTTTATTAAATAGGTATTCGCATATTAAAACTATTACGTTTTCTTACTAGCTAACGTCTATTTTTAGTATTTTTTATCCAAAACGGCGGTTCTCAAATGGAGGTCCGCGGTTCTCAACAAAGTATATTGAATTATTCAAATTTTCTTCACTTCAAATCTATTACAAATTAGCTTTAGAAAATATTTTTTAATTCATTTTGTAAAAGAATAAAACACAAAATATTACAAATTGAATGAAAGAAAAATATTTTCATTCAATTTGGAAATGATTTGAATTAACAAAAATTGAATGAATTCTTTATGAATTAATTCAATAAAGAAATAAATCTATTCAAACAAAAACCTTTGAATTAAGCTATTGAATTATTATTTTGGGAATGGTATTATTGAATGAAAAACTATTATTTCTTAATTCAGAATTAAGATTTAAGGGAATTAAGCTAGGATTTAATTAATTTATTCGAAGCTCTGCAAAGTTGCAAAAAATATAGAGTAAAAATTTGTTTGTGTTTGTGCATGATTATTATTATCATTCTGGTAATTGTAAAAAACCATTAATGATATTTTGTCCTTGGCATAAGACGTTTATTAGCAATTTTAAAATCCATTTTTAAATACAAACGTTTTATCTTAAATTTATAATTAATTGAAGTCAAATGTTTGCTATTTTCTTAAATGTAGCCTGATTTAACAAAAGCATTTGGTATCAAATTAAAAATATGCCATTAATTTTTATCTTTAGGTATTAAATTATTTTTGGATTAGGAATTATTTAGGAATAACATTTGATATGAAATTGACAAAGTATCACTTTTTTTTCAAATGAATATTAATTTTTATTCAAACTTGAAATTCAGAAATACCTTTAAATTATTTAAACTAAAGTTAAAGGCACGAAGCAAGAGTTTGTAAAAACCCCTGATCTAAGTCGGGGATCACACACAGCAATTTTTCCTGCTGCAATTCTGAGTTCGTAGGAGAGAAAAAAGAAGGGAATACTAAACATTTACATTCACTTCACCTCTCTCGTCTACGAACTCAAAATTGCAGAAAGAAAAATTGCTGTTAATGAACCCCGACTAACAAAATCAAGATCCTTAATTTATAAATATCTTCAATAAATGTTTTATAATTTGTTTTCCATCATCTTTCAAATATGAATATTAATATTTTATGGGGCAAAATGAAAAGAAAACGTTAATGAATGAATTAATTCTTCGAAACAATTTATAAGTTTAATAGGACAAATATTCATTATATAATTTTAGAATTATTCTGTTAAAAAATATAATAAATTTAAATAAATTTTTAAAATTGTTGACCTAAAATTGAGTTATGTATGTCAGATAAGTTTATTGAAATTAATATTTTTGTTATTTAATTATTATCAGCTACTGAAATTATCATTGACTTTGTTGAAGCTGAATTTACATTTTAAAATTATATAAAATTTGAAGCACTAAATATTTTAAATGTTTTGAGTTTTTCATAGAAAAAATATATAAAATTTAATTTTGGTGATTTTTGGCGATTTTTGGCGATTTCTGATTAACAATTTGGCGACAGAGGCTCAAAAAAATCTGACAACCCTGATAGAAAGATAAAAGAAAAAAAGAAGAGTTAAAAATATTTTTGCTGAAAAGATTTTATGTAAAATTTTCTACCGAGAAAAATATTTTTAATAATCTCTAGATAAACATGTGTTATTAGACTGTATTTTAACATTATATATATACATTTATAATTGTTGCTTCATAGGTAGTGATTTTGAAACTTGTATGCCGAACCAGTGATTCATATAATAAGTATGTGATTTAAAGCATGTAAACGAATATTTATTTTTTTTTTTACACAGAAAAAAGATTGGTTAGAAAACGTTTAGAGTTATTAAATTTTAATAGAAAAATTTAATATTTCATTACAAATACTAAAATCTTATTATCACAACCAGTTTTCTGTTTTTATAGCAGCTAAAATATTATTATAATCGTTTTGGAATTCGTTTAATTGCTAAATTAGTTAATGTAACCAATAAGTATCAATATAAAACAATTTTAACTAATTCGGCAAAGACTACCAATATATATTAACATCTAAATATTGATAGTTGCAATGGAAAATAGTTTAGTGTAAATATTGTTCTATTCATAAATATTTTTTCAGTAAATGTATCCAATAATACCGTTAGTACATATATAAAATTCGATTGTAATTATCAATAAATATATTCGATATTCCCAACCGAAAATATCAGTTCCTTTTCTAATAAAATAATAGTAATTTTTTGACAATTCTAATAAAATTAAATAAGTAAAAGAAAAAAAGTGTACAAATTTATGTTAAAATGCATACAAAAATAAATGTATATTAAAATAAATTTACATAAACAAAACACACATAAAGCGGTTAGTTCTTAGTATATAAAAAGGTAAGTATAGCGTATATAAATACAGTTAACTTTTAATCTAATAGATACTTTTTATAGATTATCCGATGTTGCAAGTCATATTTTTTGTGAAATTCTATTCAATTACATTAAAATGTACGTTAATTACGGATCCCTCATTGGTATAAATTTTTAGTATAGTCCGCTGAAATGAATTAGTTTACAGAAGCAGTTTTTATATTATAGATTCATTGTGCAAAATTACCAAATGGAGTTATTGTGTGACAATTTCAAGTCTGGTCATGTAAGTTTTAATACGTGACCTTATCAATGTTTAAAGGAATTTTTCAAATATGGTATTATAATGGAATATTTTTAAGAAATGAACCAGGATATTAAATAAGATAAGTATAAACAATTATATTACAATAGCTCATTACCAATTGCTTATATTCCAGAAAATTGTGTCACCCAGAATGCCGTTTGATAGCAGAATACCTTGAATTTATATGCCGATGCAATATCATTTTGGTGGTGGTCGGGGCACAGATGCACAGTACGGGAATCCAATATAAAACATATTGCTAATACCAACGGAAAATATAAGATATAAATTTATACACATTTTAATTTTATAATAATATGCAATTTTTATTGATTTATTTCTTTTTAAATAAACTGTCATAAATTTAAATTGAAAACTTATTTATGTCTAATTCACAATAGTAAATTATATTTTCAATTCTTTTCACCCAATAGTATTTTTCAGTCAATAGTACTATAGAAATTCGTTAATCGCAATTGAATTATAAGATGGTACTCCGAAATGACAAAATTCGATTGGCAAAAAATTCGGTTGTGACAACATATCTGTTTTCTCTGTGTACATTTTCAATTGAAAATATTTAAGCCACAGCATATAGTATTGGAAAAAGCTAAAAGGTTTCTAATTCTGTAAAGTCATGAGAATATATATACATTTACATTTTGAGTTTTGAGATATCAGTGAAGAAAATATTTTAAAAACTGCAAAACATCAGAAAAAAATTTTGAACAAATTTCTTAAAAAAATTTGTAAACGAAAAAATGCTTACATTTTAAAATGTAAATATTTCCGCCGCTGTAAGCTATATGATATAAATCGGACACTTTTCTGAAGGTTGACGTAGTGTACAAGAAACGTGTAAACCGTAAGAAAATTGTAAACATTTATTATATCATTTAAGGAATTTACAAAAGTGTGAAAAAAGTGTCCAAAAAATGTTTTCTGATTTTTTTACAAATTTTATTTGTTTATTCTTTGGAATCTCTAGTTTTATAAAAGTGCAAAATTTTTGAGATATCCCATATAGATACTTAAATATTTATATTTGAAAAATTACAATTTTTTTCGTATACATGCTTTAATTTAAGTTCCGTTTAAACTCTTCTTTTTTCGTTGGTAACATTTTATAAAGATATTTATTATATACTAGGGATGCCAAACGGGATTTGGGAATTTGCAAATCCCGGGATTTGAGATTTTATAATTTCAAATCCCGGGATGCCGGTATTTTTCGGGATTCGGGATTGATATTTCAAATGAACACATTTTAAATATAAGCAAAAAATAAATTTTTTCATCATATTTCAATTAAAGAAATTCATTCTTTTCTCTTATCTAATGATATGTATGATTTTAAGCCTTGTTGTATATCATCAATAGTTAATGCTCATGTAAACTACAGATTGATTTGGAAGCTGTCTTTCCAGAATAGAGTTTGTCTCTATGTGGTAGAATTCATCACAAATAAAATCATTTGTAACCTTAAACTACCAAATCAAATTTTTTAGCATTGGACTATAATTAACCATAAGCCTCATATAAGGACCTCTCCTTATTTACTTAAACGTGCATTAATGAGGCAAAAATATTAATTCGGGATTTTGTAATCCCGAAAAATCACGGGATTTTCGAGATTGGCATCCCTATTATCTACAAGTTCTTTGACAGTTGCATCAAAAATTTAATAAGATAATTCTGTAACCGTAGAACTGCTAAATGTATTTATATTCCAATAGATTTGGGTATGAAAATTAAAAAAAAAAAATCGCCAAAATTTCAGTTATGATTTGATTGAAAAAAATTTGCACGTAGATAGTCCTTATAATTCTCTACAAAAAATACGCTTACAATTGTGGAATATCTTTTTTTACTTTAAGAGATATTTGGACCGAAATAAAATTTTGACCCATTTTTGGACATTTTTTTTTTTTAGTTTTCTTCTTTAACTTGGCAGGCTCAATTTGAATCCTAAAATTATTCTCTGGATGCTGTACAAAATTCTAAATAATTTTCCTGTGTGGTTTAGATAAAAAGTTATATTATTTTGAAATAGAAAATTTGAAAAAAAAAAAAAAAAAGTGTGATTTTTTTCAAAAAGATGGTAAAATTTTTTCTCTTTAAAATCCATTAAGGGGTGCTATCGAAAAAATCTTAACACACGTTTTGCCACATAACTTTTTTCGGAAGCAATACTTAACATTTTTTGGATCTACAGTTAAGGAAAAAACTCTACATACACCCTCTGATTTTGTCGTTTTAAGGACTTTTCAAAAAGAAAAATAAAATAAAATTGCTTCATTATGTAAGGAATTAATAAATAAGTTTATTTATAAAACAAAGTGCTCATTCATAAGCATAACAATAACAAAAATAACAAAAACATAAAAAATTAATAAGAAAAAAGTCAACATACAACCAGAAAATATAAATATTAATTAAAAATTTTGTACATAAACAAATTAAAAATAAAAAAATTAGTATTTAGTGAGACCACCTTGGGCATCAATTATTACTTGAAATAGGTGGGGCAAGGACATAACCTAATTCTCGGTGATATCGGGTGTTATTTCGGTCCAGGCATGATTAAGAGCGGTTTTGAGAGTTTTGCGACTTCTGATGTCATATTTTCGCACCAATTTTTCCAAAATATCCAAAATGGGGTTAAGATCTAGTGACTGTCTTGGCGCATGATATAGAAGCCAGTCTCGAACAACATGCGCAGTATGCTTGTGATCGTTGTCTTGCTGGATAATCCATTGATTTCCCAGGCCCAGGCTTTCAACAGACGCCTTTAGATTTTGTTCCAATATGTTCTTATATTGATACCGGTACATTCTACCTTCGACAAAAACCAAACGACCCTCCCCCGATCACACCATAGCTCCCCAAACCATAATATTTCCTCCACCATGTTTCACTATTGGTATAATATTTTTTGGATCGAGGGCAGTGTTTGGTTTTCTCCATATCTTTGATCGGTCATCATTTTCAAAAATGTACTTACATTCGTCGGTGAATATAACAGATTTCCAAAAACTCATATCCTTATTTAAATGAGCTTTAGCAAATTCAAGGCGAAGTTGACGATTTTTTGCTGAAATAAATGGCTTCTTGCGTGCCGTTCTGCTTCTAAAACCGTTGTCATGTAATACATTTATTATTGTTTTGGGTGCGACAGTAACACTAGAATGTCTTTCAAGGTATTCCGCCAATTTAGGAGCACTAATTTTTGGTTCTTGGTTGACTTCTTTAATAATACTGCTTACATCGCGCCTTGAAAGCTTCCTAGGTCTCCCCGATCGTTGCTTATTTTCGGTACTATTTGTGCCTTCATAGTTCCTAATAATGTTTGGAACAGTCGACCGACTTGGTTTTAATATTTTTCCAATTTCACCATATGATTTATTTTCACTACGCATTTTTACCTCTAAATTTCTAACTGAAAGCTGTATTTCTTTTCTATTTTCCATTTTCAAAGAACAAAATTCAAAGAAAGCTTGCTTTAATAATTACTTTCTGCACTTGAATGATAGTAAGGTTTGCAAAATGAAGCAATTTAGAAAAACTAACGTATTTTTTCCTTTCTTTGTTACAATTTTTCTGTTTCATTTTAGGAGCTACCACACTGTATGTAGACTTTTTTCGCGTTAATTATTATGTTTAATGCTAGTAACTTCTATGCTATTCATATTTTTTAGGTTTTTTTTTTCTTCAGATAGTCTTAAATATTATTTAAACTATAATTTATATATACATTTTTACTATTTTCATCAACAATGCATTTAAATTTCAAAATCATAGGGTGTATGTAGAGTTTTTTCCTTAATTGTAGGTATAATTGAAAAATATGTCAGTTATTATTTTTGATGACAACCATGTTGATTTGTTGTGAGTTTGACCAAAATGAATTACGAGAAAGATGTACGTGCTTCAAATTAATAAAAAATTAAAAAAAAAAATCCAAATTGGTCCTTCAAATAATTGTCCAAAGAATTAAATGTCTGCCGTCAAACTGTTCCCAATGTTATTAAACAGTATCAGGAGAATTTGACCCTTGATAGGGAACCTGGTTCGGGAAGAAGAAAAAGGTCCACATGATATTGGGAAGGCCTGAAAATTGAAAGCATGTTGAAAAGAACTCCAAACATATCTGGTAGAAAAGCAAGCCGGTTAGCTTTATGCTCAGACTATTTGGTGCGAAAAGTTAAAGCTAATGTGGAGTTGAAAACATATAAAGTCCCAAAAGTTCCAGAAAAAAATGCTGAAAAGAAATTTAGAATCCAAGAATAGGGAACGGAAATTAAAATCAAATTCCATACTCATGTTGTATAATGGACAACGAAAGGTATTTGCTGGCAGAATTTTCACAGCTTCTTTGACAAAATTTTTATATTGCCAATGCTCGAGGAAATATTGAAGATAAGTTTAGGACCCAAAAGCAAACAAAATTTGCTAAAAATTTCAGTATGACAAGCTTTATGCAGTTGCGGCAAAACTGGTGACGAAATATGCAAAAAGTGTCACAAAATAACGAAGATTTTAAAAGAAGTTGTGCAAACTGTTCCAAAAAAAGTGACTGAAACAATTCTCAAATTTTCAATGAAAGGTATAACAAAAAAGTTTCACGAGTTTATAAGTAGTGGTTAGAACTATAACAGTTATATTTTTCTGTGATATATATACGATCAACCGTTTCCAAATTATTGAATTTATATGTATTAAGATATTTTCGAACGCTCTCCTTATTATTTTTTGGACCATACATTTTTTTTCATGTTCCTAAAAGAATGCTTAACATAAATGCATGTAAAACAAATCCGAGGACAGTTTGGGTAACAGTCTTTCCGCTAGCCCTATCAGAATTTCGTTAGTTTTAATTTTTTTATTTTTTTTGTGGAGCTCAAAAATATCATAGCTGAAATTAAAAAAAATATATCTTGATTACATACCTACGTATGTTCGCTAAACACACAAAAAATATTTAATAAGCCATATAACGTCAGAATCTTCTCCTGCCCACAAACCAGCTAGAAACTTGTGCTCCTCCAAAACATTTGCAATGTACCTCAGTATTGTTCTAAAGTTACAGAATTATTTCCTAAAATACTCGTTTTGGGACCACTGTGTTATGGCAAAAACTACCATTGTTGCCAGATGAGAGGATTTGTTTCCAAAACGGTAATTCCGAACTTCATTTGGCGATAGATTTGCGAGGGGATGAATTTTGGGGTTTTTTTACATGTGAATTTTGCGGATTTTTGTCAAATGTTTTATATTTATCAAATTATACAAAATTCTCCTTTCATAGCAAATTTTGGTTATTTAATTTTTATATAGGACATTTTTATTTTTATAGCAAGTTTTTAAAGTTTTTTTTATATTTTTATCCCAATATTTGAAATTTTCTATAAAATATTTTGAGGTCAAAAGTTCCGATTTGTGTTTTAAAATGTGGAATTTTGGGAAACATTTTGAAAACACTGAATGCTACTTATGTTGCGAATTGTAAGTATAAGTAGCAATTTTGTTGGATGTCTACATAACCATACGAATGTACAATATATTGTAATACAAACATACATATAAGGCTTTGTATAATATTATACAAATCATAAATATGAGATTATTATTTTTTTTTTATCCCTTTACATGTAAAATCAAATATTAGGTTTAAAAATTTTATAAGATTCTTTTGCATTTGCCAATAAAGAGAATTCGTGCTTCAAGAATGAACGAATATTCATGCAAGTAAAAAAGCCATATTGAAAAAAATAAAAATACCAATATGTCTTAAAAAAGACACGGTTTTTCCAGTTTCTGAAAATATTACAAAAAAATCCTAATAGAAGTTTGTGTTGATTTTAACGCAAATGGAAGAATATCAAATCGACAAGAAAAGCAGGATAAATATGCCAAATAAAAGACAACGAAAAATGCAAAGTTTTTTAAAAAAACATGTCTACAATATATATTTTTTTCTCTTCTCATATTTAAGAAATCAATAATGTCACATATTTTAGATTGGCTAGTTACATATGAGATATTTACTCAGATACATTCATACAAATACCCATTTGTATATAAAATCTTCAATATGTATTTTTGTTGTTGTTATGTATGTTTGTAGGTAATACGATTATTATTAGTAGTATTTGCTTTTATTATTGTTATTGTTGGTACTTTTTCTAGTGGCATTTAAGATTTTTAATGTTGATAATGTTGAAGGTGGTGTCATACAAATATATAACGTAGACTTACAAAATATAAAATGTAATGGGAAAAATGAAAAGAAAAAGTAAACCAGAGCAAATATCATTTGGCATTAGCAAGAATCTTTACTTAAATAAATATTTTAGATTCTGTTTTTGAAGAAAAATATAAAAAAAAAATAAAATAATAATAGAAGAAGAAAACGACAACGATGACAATTACAACGAAAACAAGCACTTAAATACAATAATAAACTATATCTAGACGACAAATAGATAAAAGATTATTGATTTATGTAAATATTATTATTTTACGTTGTAAAATTCTCAAGAAGAAAAAAATATAAAAAATTAAAATAAAAAAACTAAGGTAAAAAGGATTACAAAGGAAATGAAAAATGGCAGTATTAAACACAATTTCATTTAATGTTAAGTATGTATTTTTATATTGTATGAGTTTAGGAGGTATATAAAAAAATGAAAATAAACCAACCAACCCCTTTTTTATATTTATATTCTAATTATAATAATGGAAACTGAATAGAAATGGAATGCGTTTCTATGTAATTACATGCCATTTGAATTCTTTCATACACACACACACACACTATAAACTCTACTCTCACCGGCAATATATGTATCTATGTTTGAGGTGTGTATGTATGTATGTATAGTTATGTATATAATTCTTTTTATATAAATTTCACATTTTCATACTAGAGTTACTTTCATATTTACATAATGTGTGAGTGCGTGTGTGTGTGTTAGCATACGAAAGTAAAAAATATTTTTCCATTGTAGAACACACCCACAAATTCAATAGAATAAAAGATGTGTACATATTTTAAATGGTGCAGATAACACATACATACACACAAATGTTAAAAAAAAAGTAAAGCAACAATTAGGTGCAAAATTGTAGGTGAATTAATAGATAAATGATGTTACCTCAAGGATATAACAATTAAGAGTTAAACTCTTAATTGTTATATCCTTGGGGTATTGGCATTACTACATCCATGCAATAATCTCGAAGCGGGTATGAAATTTTTAATAATCATCCGTGGATTATACTGAATTCTATGTATTTTATGGATGATCAAAATATTGGGAAATTGGAAGTTTTGGATATTCTAAGTCTTGCAATACATTATAAATTTTGGAATTATTAGTAAAATAAAAAAGGCAATTTTTCTACATCGCACATAAGGGCAACTATATGAAAACCTTTGGCAATGAATCAAAAATCAGAAATGTGTTTTATGATAAAACTTTTATGTAACTTTAAAGAGGACACTATTGTACACAATGTTTGTTCATACCAATCACTTATATTAAAATAGCGTGGTTTATTTAATGCCACGTTTGGTATACCTTTGCCCCTACGTGCATCACCCTGTGGGAAATACTAGAATACGAGCAGATAATTTTGAAAATGTTAAAAATGTTTTATATTTTTTTTTATTTACTGCAAAGCTTACAAATATGAATTCGAAAAAGCTAAAAGAATTCTGGTTTTGTAAAATCCTGAAAATACATTTACATTTTTAGTTTGAAGGAATCAGCCAACGAAATAATTTAGAAATCGTAACAAAAGGAAGGAATTTTTTTTTTACAATTTAAAAGTATCCACTATTTCCGCGATTTTAAAATCCATATTTTCATTCCTTAATAAGCTAATATAATGTACTTGTTGGTTGTAGCAGCTTTTAGCCTTATTGCTATGGAGTTTATTGAGTTATTTCCAATTTCCATATGTTCTATTACTTTTACTAAGTCGTTATACTATTGATCAGTTTTATAAAATTTTGTTATATATATTCAAATCATTGGATGAAAAACAATGACAAATACTGTTGTTTACTATATTTCCAGCATACTTGCAAAAAATGAGTGGAAAATTTGTAAAATTGTACATTCCACTTTACCCCAATATATTTCTAAGACATTTTTCCAATTCTATAATTTTTATGTTAATCAGAAATCAGAAATCTGAAAACGAGTTATGTTTTCGGGAAAATTGAAATATATGTAAAATAAAGTATTTAATTTTGTATTTACCGATTGCTCTTGATTTGGATATCCTCCTCAGAAACATCTGCACTTAAATTAAACTTTTTTAATATATTTCATATGCTTGCTCTCGAAGAACAATTATATCATATATTTCATAGATGAAATATAATTTAGAAATTTAGTGCAATAATGACAAACATATACCAGTAGTATTTTTTGCAAAAAAGTTAAAAATATGCAAAAAAAAAAAAAACTGCAATGAAAATGGGAATATTTTAAATATGTTCTTAGAAATTTAGAAACGGTTTTAAAAAATGGCTTTAAAAAACTGTCCAACATTTTTTCTGAATTTTTACAATTTGTATATTATTTTCGATAACTGATAACTTTAGACAATCATATTTGTGTTTTATAGAGTCTCTAGCTTTACAAAGGAACACAGAGAATAGAGTTTAGTTGTGAAAACCGAATTTTTCGCCAATCGAATTTTTTCGGTGTGTACTATCGTCTAAATTCGCAACTACAAACACAACTCAAATGAAATTGAAAAAAGATTCGGCTGTGCCGAATCTTTGATACCCTTCACCATATTACCATCTTACCATCTTATCGACATCATATTACCATATTACCGACAATTAATAAAATTTTCGCCTTAACGTATGCTTGCATATTTTCTAAATCTAAATTTTTTTCAAACTACGAAAATTTTAATATGAAAAAAAAAAACAATCATAACAGGCTTTGCTTTTAAAAAAGAAACAACAACAATTCCATTTATATTTATTTTTGTATGTACAAACTGACTGAATACACAAAGAACAACAACAACACTGTTATTCATTATATTACAGCTGTTGCTAACTAAACTACTTGTCTATACAAGAAACAAAAAACGTCACTAATAGTCATTACAATGCTGAATATACATGTTTGTGTATGTATTTATGTATATTCTTAACAGATATGTTTTAGTTTTTAAAAATAAACAACTACAATTCCATATCTATTTATTTTTGTACAGACTGCATATACAAAGAACAACAACAACAACACTGTTATTCATCATATTACTGCTGTTGATAACTAAACTACTTGTCTATACAAAAAACAAAAAACGTCACTAATAGTCATTACAATGCTTAATATACATGTTTGTTGGTGTATTTATATTCTTAACAGATTTGTTTTTGGGCCATAACTCTGTTGGTTATGAACGAATTTGGTTTATTAAAAAAACCGAAATTTTATAAAAATATTTATGACTGATCTATATAAAAATAAAAATCTATAGCTTGAACAAGGGCTTCAAAAATAAAAAATTCGTTTTCCCCGATATCTCAGTTATTACTGAACCGATTTATTTAATTTTTTCAGAACAAAAATTCAGAAAATAATTTTCGAGCCCCCTTTAAAATTCGAAGTCCCTGGTATATGCAGAGGCTTCAGAAACTAAAAAACCGGTTCTAAAAACCGGTTTTTAAAGCATATCTCCACCATTTATAAACCGATCTTCCTGATTCAAAAAACTGAAATTTTATAAAAATATTTGTGACCGATCTGTATAAAAATAAAAATCTATAGCTTAAACCAAGGCTTCAAAAAAATAAAAAATGCGTTTTGTCCGATATCTCAGTTATTACTGAACCGATTTATTTCATTTTTTCAAAACAAAAATTCAGAAAAAAATGTCCGAGAATTCTTTGTAAAAACGAAGTCCGTAGTGTATACACAGGCTTCAGAAAGTTGAAAACCGGTTCAAAAAACCGGTTTTTTGAACATATCTCCGCATTGTATGAACCTATCTTGCTGAATTCCAATAGCAAAATTCTCGAAAGCATTTCCGATCGGTTACAAATATTTTTATAAAATTTCGGTTTTTTGAATCAGCAGGATCGGTTTATAAATGGCGGAGATATGCTTTAAAAACCGGTTTTTGGAACCGGTTTTTCAGTTTCTGAAGCCTCTACATATACCAGGTACTTCGAATTTTTAAAGGGGGCTCGGAAATTATTTTCTGAATTTTTGTTCTGAAAAAATTAAATAAATCGGTTCAGTAGTAACTGAGATATCGGGGAAAACGATTTTTTTATTTTTGAAGCCCTTGTTCAAGCTACAGATTTTTATTTTTATATATATCAGTCATAAATGTTTTTATAAAATTTCGTTTTTTTTAATAAACCAAATTCGTTTATGGTCCAAAAGTTATGGTCCAAAAACAAATCTGTTAAGAATATAAATACACACACAAACATGTATATTAAGCATTGTAATGACTATTAGTGACGTTTTTTGTTTTTTGTATAGACAAGTATTTTAGTTAGAAACAGCAGTAATATAATGAATAACAGTGTTGTTGTTGTTCTTTGAATATGCAGTCTGTACAAAAATAAATAGATATGGAATTGTTGTTGTTTATTTTTAAAAACTAAAACATATCTGTTAAGAATATACATAAATACATACACAAACTTGTATATTAAGCATTGTAATGACTATTAGTGACGTTTTTGCTTGTAAGACAAGTAGTTTAGTTAGCAACAGAAGTAATATAATGAACAACAGTGTTGCTGTTGTTCTTTGTATATGCAGCCAGTTTGTATATACATACATAAAAAAATAAATAAATATGGAATTCTTGTTGTTGTTTATTTTTTAAAAGCAAAGCCTGTTATGATTGTTTTTTTTTTTTATATATTCAAATTTTCGTAGTTTGAAAAAAATTTAGATTTATATATGTGAAAATATGAAAGCATACGTTAAGGCGAAATTTTTATTATTTGTCGGTAATATGGTAATATGATGTCGAAAAGATACTAAGATGGTAATATGGTAATATGGTGAAGGGTATCAAAGAAAGAATCTTTTTTCAATTTCATTTTTTTTAATCTAGGAACACTATTATAAAAAGTTGTGATTTGGCCATTTATCATTTGGAACAAGTTTGGGCAACTTTTTTAAAAACTAACATTCTATTAAATATAAAAAGGGGGAAACAAATAGCTTTTATCGGATTGAAGATTTCTTTGGAAGAAGGTTAATATTAAAAAAATTTTAACTTATTTAATTAAAATTAAAAAAAAAAAATAAAATATGCGAATATTTAATATGTGAATAATTTAAATGCGTTTTTTTTTTTTATATAATAGCCGATTTCAGATTTTGTCATAAAAAAATGGCCCTTCAATAAAATTAATTTCTAACAGCTTTTTCAACTTTGGTTCGATACAGAAGGAAATGGTGTAGATGGATAAGAAAAAAAAAATTTTTTTGAGAATCATGGGTTTAAATGTTCCTAATAGTTTGCCATATTCGTTATTTTCAAATTCTTAAAAATGAGTTATGGTCAAAAAAATGGTCAAAAAAAATATTAACAAATTTTCGTTTATATTCTTTAATTTATATCATTTAAGGTAGAGTAGTTTTCATTATATAATTACCAAAATAAGTTACACTGGACCAAAATAACAAAATTAATATCAAATTACAGTGGGATAAGTGGCTCAAAAATATAAATGAATTTAAATACAATAAAAAAAGCAAAATTAAAAAGAAATTAATATACCATAAAATTATGATTTCAAAAGCCGTAATAAGAAAATGTTAGACGGTGAACTAACATATATAATGAAAACATGTTAAAATGTTTATCAGATTAGTTTTATAGATTTCATTTATTTATTTTGTTATTATTATTATTTTTCATGAAATATTCTTTGCTACTTACTAATTTACCTATAGTTTTTTTCACAACTGCATTCAAAGCCTACGTAAGCCTAGACGTAAAGTGATAAAAACAACACTACGCAATTAACAAACCATTTTATTTTCATGACATACTACAACTTAACACTCATGGCAATTAGTGGAAGGACGAAAGAAATGAACAGAACCCATCATTATATACCACTCTGCCGCCTTATTCTTCCGTCACCACCATTTACATAAAAAAAACGCAACTGATGATCACTGTCGGTTGTCAGCGCTTGACAACATGACAAAAAGTTCTTCATCTTTATCTGTCTATGTTCGTTTAATGTTCGTTTAGTTACCATCGCATGGAAAAAGTTTGTGGTGTTTTTGTTGTTGTTGTCTTTATTAAGAAAAATAAAATGAACATTTTCACAGTTTTTAATCGATATTAGTTCGAACCAACAACAATGCCATAATCATAAAGAAAAACTTTAAGCCACTTGATATTAACCCACATGTTTACAATACGATATGCATATCATACATAAGAGTAGATATACATACATATAGATGATACCTTACCTTCTCCTTCCAATAGTCTTTAATCTATAACCAGCTATTGTCATCACCACATCACCATCATCATCATTACGAAGACTTGGCAAAACAAAAACACACACTGTTTCCTGACTACAGTGAAATTGTTTAAGTGTGACACAGCAAGAAGTCTTAATGCATTAGTGATGGGATCTAAAAGTTATAAAAATATTTTAGTTAGTCGTTGAAAAGTATTATTATTTACAATTTTGTAAAAATAAATCTTGAAATAAAGTTATTATGCTGAATATTTTCATAAATATCAAAATCGGAGAAACAAAAAAACAAAAAAAAAAAAAAAAAATAAAAAATCAAATATCCTGTGCAGTTATAAATTTCCTTGTGGTGGAGATAATATTAGTTGTAGTTTAGATCCATAAGTTAAATTATTTTAAATTTAAATATAAATAACTATGATGTTTAGTTCAGAACACAAATTGAACTTTAATTTCACTTTATATTTAACATGAATGAATTGTTAATTTAAAAATATTCTGTATCTTCCAAAGGTTAATTATTAAAACTATTTGCAATATTTAACCGGAAACAGTGTTCATTACTGACAACTGAAACTGTAGGTATAGAACCAAATGATAGAAAAAATAAACTGTTCACAAATGCCACAATTGGCAATCACAGTTAGTAAATAATGATACACTAACACTGACAAGCAACCGGCATGCTTCAACATTTCCTGCTAAGTATAAAGCATAGGATGACATTACGATGGAAACATTCTGTAGCAAGAACGAGTGCTAGAGTATTTATATCTATTTTCTATTTAAATGTTGTTACAGCCCAATAAGTGCCTTAAATGCTTAAAAAAAGGAAACGGAGGCAAAACAATTAGTACTTTATAGTATACGATTATTATGATGGTTTAAGATTGTAAAAACAAACAAATACATATCGTCCATTCCATGAAAGAACGCCGGAAAAAGGGTGCTTTTTACATGATGGCTTTCAATTTGGATAAAAACTTGTATACATAAACTTCATTAAGCCTGTTATCAATATCAGTTTTCAGTTTCGCGAAATTGCAAAAACTCGCGATTTTATTTTGCTTTTTTACTTTCTCAAAATTTCAAATATGGCGGCTTTATGGCGAATATTTTAAAAATAAGAAAGATTTTTTAAAAATACATTTTAAGCAATTGCATTTTTTTAATACATTTTTCTTTAAATATGCTATTCAAATTTTTTAATTTTTTAACATAATTAAAAAGTTTGGAATCTTTACATCAAAATAAAAGTGTAAAATTTTTGGGACGCAAAAATCTTATATGCATAATCCAATTTTTATAAAAACATGTTCTCAATTTTTCATATAAAAATAAATTTTTTTCTTGTTTTTGGAATTTTCTTTAAAATTTGTATAAAAGTTAACAAAATATAAAAAGTATGAAATTTTAAATATTCATATCTTTTGAAGTTATTGATGGATTTCTGTAATTTAAAAAGTATTTAAAAGGCCATTATATATTTTTTATGTAATTTAGTCAGCATTTCGAAAATCACCTCTTCGGTCCATAATATTTTAAAAATATAAATGCAGTTTTTAGATGCATTTTTGTTAGTTAGTAATTTATTAAATTTTAATTTTTCAAAAGTGTATTTAAAAATGCTTTGTTTATTATAACTTAAAACAATAATTAGTCTGGTACATAAAGGTTTACTATTTTTAACGAATTTTAAAAAAGTAACACAATAAATTTTTTAACGAAATATGTAAAGTTACTCATAAAACCAGAAAAATAAAATTTTTATATGAAAAAATTTAAATTAGTTGAAGAAAATGCGAAATTGTGCATAGCATTTGTGTTCGTCCCAAAAATTTAAGATTTTTATTCTAATGTAAAGATTCCACGCTTTCCAAATACGTAAAAAATTAAAAAATATTAATAGCATATTTAAAGAAAAATGCATTTAAAAAATGCAATTGCATTAAAATGCATTTAAAAAAAAAATTTTTTTATTTATAAAATATTCATGTTTAAGCTGACATAATTACTATTCAAACGCCTTTTAAATCATAAATTTCTGAAAAGCCTTCCCAGAAATATTTGTATTTAAAGTTGTATACTTTCAAGATTTTTTAGGTTTTTTCGAAAGTGAAAAAGCGAAATAAAATCACGAATTTTCTGAATTTAGCGAATCTGAAAACGGAAATCTATATAGAAACCTATGGACCTTATACGTGTAAAATTTTATAAAAATCGGTGGACGATATATGTACTTGAGTACATTTGCAAAAGTAGTTCGAAATTATTCTTATATCTGTTAAAGTATTTAGTAACGTAAGTGCAGCAGTGAATTTTTTATAAAAAAATAATGCAATCTTGTTAATGTCAAATTTGACTTTAGTCAGAACAATCAACAATCCGATTAATGTTGGAAAAATCGAAAAAGCAACAATAGTTTCTTTTTTTTTTTTTCAAATATAATTTTAAACTTTCTAGAAAATAATGGTTGTGACAAGTTTTTAAAAGATTTTGATAATAAAAACTCAGTAAAAATACAATTTAAGAAATAATTGTTATTCCACAGTCAATCTTCAATCTTCAATAAAACCACTTTTGGATTAAATCTTTTCTCAAGCACCCTTTATTAGAGAAATATGATCATCCGTTTGCGTTTCTATTATATCTGTAGGAAACAAACTTCTTGTACACTCATTCGCCATTTTGATCCCACGAATTCAGTTACCTGGACTAGGCTGAGTTAAGTAGACATTACGACTTTACTACGTACGAATTTCTCGCTTTGCTAGCGGCATAATCTTTAAAATACTAATTTATAGTCTATATCTTCCGGAACAAATGCTCCGTCTAACAGAGAATATTCCGTACTCGGTTTAAGTGTCAGTTTTATATGTAATATTTTAAATCTATCACTTCATATTTGGTGAAATTATTAATTAACTTCCTAAGTTTTTACGAAATACATTTAGCGAAGTTATTATTAAACGTTTAATGGTCCTCTTAAATAAAATCCAATATAGTTTTATTTAATTTTCTTTCTACTAATAATAATCATTCAAAAAGTAATAGGATTCGATTAATCGAAAATAAAATTTGAAATTAAAATGGTTGATCGGAAAATCAATTATTAACTTTTCATACCACGTAGGGTAGACGCGGGAGCATTCGCCAATATTTTGTTTTAAATGCTGTATTTTAAAAAAGTTTCACGATATCAATAAACTTACTTTAGTAATATGTTGATTAGAGTGCCTTGAGTTGTATGGGGACAAAAAAAGTTGCAAATGTACCCCTCTAAATTTAAAGATTGATATATTTTAAACTAATGCCCAAAATATTTCGGTTCAATTGTTTAATATACGTGAGCTGGACCATTTTTAAAAATACCTCCAAAAATATGGTTTTCGATCGACAGCATACATAATTTTTAACTTAAAAAAAGTTACAACATATTATAGAAAAGCGACGTCTAATACATACTGAGTAAAAAATATTTTAATAATTGTTTTCATTCTCGCGAAATTAAAATTTTAGTAAAATTTTCAATGATTTTATTTTAAATAGTATTTTATTAAAGTTTGAATATTTTGGAAATTTTTCTTCGTAAATTATATTTTATGGCATCGTTGGAAAGGTCTCATTCAGTACTATTGATGTAATGTTGATGTATATTTTTTTAACCCTTTAGTTGCACAAATAATATTTTAGGATATCCGGCCTATAATTGGTTAAGTTAATTTTTACGGCAAATAAATGGTTAGTTAAGGATATAAATGTCCCCGAAAGCATAAATTGATCAAAAAATATCCTTTTTATTTGATTATTATCGCAGTTTGAAATGAACTTATTATCTTTTTCACAAATTTATGATATTTAAGTGTAGTGAGTACATTCATGCGATTTATGTCAAAAAATGTTGGTAAAATCTTAATATTCCGCTACTAAAAAGAGATATAATAATTACTTGAATAAATATTAAATGTCGTAGTATGCCACTATTATAATTTGAAATTAATTTCCTTGTAACTAAAATTTTGATAATGATATTGAAAGAAATACGTAATTTCAGAGCTGTTTTGAAAATGGTCCAGCTCACGTAAATTTTAACATTGAGATGTAATATTTTGGGAATCATATAAGAACATACTAATCTTCATTTCTAGAGGGGTACATTTGTAGTTTTTCTTTCGTGAGGCATTCTAATGTTGTTATTACTAAAGTATATATATAAAAAAAGGAAGAAACTACCTCATTCCATGGGTTATATTCGCCAAGTGATGGGGGCAGAATCGTTTTCCTATATATGATGTTTTTTTTTATATTTATTTTAATATAGCTTTTGAAAAAAAAATGAATATGTTTAATTGAATTTTATGTAAAATAAATAAATTTCAATTAACAATGGCGACCCAAAATGTACGCATGGGAAAATCACTAAATGATTTTTCTTTGAATTCAGTTATCACTAGAAAGTCTACATGTACAGTGAAAAATCTGCATATATTAAGCGCTTCGTATCTGATTACGACATTCCTGAAGAATATTTTAAATAGACCTACCAGCAGTTTGGCGAATGTACCCCATTGTGCACAAGTGATAATTTTTTCACACTTTAAAGGAATTTATTAAAACATATTTTGCCAATTCTTGTTCATCATGTTGATAACATAGAAAAATATCTTTGATCAATTTTAAAAAATAAGAAAATTATCACAGAAAATACCCACAGTGAAATATTTAGAAGAGTATTGAAAAACTGATAATTACATGTACCTCCGAATAAATTGGTGTTGAAAATATCAAAACTTGATAGAGGAAAAAGAAATAAATTATTAGCACAAAAACGAGTGTGCCCCTATGGCGAATGCTCCCCCTTCTCATTACTATTTCATTTCAATATTGGGCTGGGATCACAAAATGAATTTCACACCATAAAAATAAGCGTAACTTATCAGGGTTAATCAAATACACATTGATCACAAAATAAGTGCTGCTAAATTTGCTGATCTTACCGCTCTATATTAACAGCGGATACTTACATGATAAATTTCATAATAAGTAACAAAACGCTATACTGAGGAGTGAAAAATGTGGATTGAACAATTATCGAATTAATAAATGCAGATATCGTAGCGCATGATTGATATTTATGGCGTATAACTAACATGACCAGAAGGTTTTTGTCAAAAAGATGGAAGATCAATTAAAATCTATATCAGCTATTCTCGCAAGTTCTTGGTTCAAGAACCACTTGAGACGTTACAAATTAAGAATGTCCCAACAAAATTTTGGAAAACAAATTAAGTAAACTGAAACTTTAAAAATTACAATTTAAACGTGTTACTCAAAATTTTTTCAAAATTATTCATAGTTAAATTTCAAGTTTGAACTCAAATTCGAAATGATAAAAAACGTGGTACATTTTCAATTTGCTAGCACGATTTTTTTCTAAATAATTATTAGGCCCGTTAACAATAAAACTATAACTACAAGTTAAAAACTATTTAATATTCAGTTAAAATAAAATCATACAAGGTTTTCGTTAGCACTAATTTTAAGTAAATTTAATCGAAAAAATTGTTTTAGTTATTTTTTAAACCTTCAGTTTATACAAAAATAAAATAAAAAGTCTATCCAATCCGAAACAAAGGCACATAGTTTATATGGTTCCTGATAATTATTAAAGTTACAACATCTTTTTGAAATGGCAAATTTTGGTAAATAAAACTGGTAAAAATTATTTAAACAGCTCCCATAGAAATGTTCTTCCAAAATGAGTTTCTAAATCTAAAAATTACTTTGAAATCCAAAAAATTATATATTTTATTCTAACATTCTAAAAAAAATCCCTGGTAGAGAAGTCATTAAAAGATACAAACAAAGTAAATTTAAGATAATTCAGTAGAGAAGATGATCATCGTAACGGAAAACAAATATTTTTAGTTACACATAAATATTGGTAAGAATGTTATGGAAAACATAAATATGGAAATCGAATAAGTAATTGTTGAAGTTATAAAAGCGAGAAAAAAATCCATTCATTTAATATTGATGGCAGCAATACAGCAAGAACAACATTTAAAGCAAATCTTGAATTTTTTATTCTGTTCAATTTTTTTAAGATAATGTTAATAATCGACAATGTTGCCATTATATATATTTTTTAAATGTTTAATATTATATATTGATTGATTGAGTTCAATTAACAAACTATCGTCATACATTTCAAAAACTTCAGCTAAAAATAAATGAAAAAATCTCAAAAATAAACCATTTGCATATACTTTTCTTCACTTTTTGTTTAATATTAAAAAAAAAAAAAAAATAATAATATGCGCTGGAAAATTTCTAGAATTTAAGTACAACTTATACGACTCTCGTTTATTAAGACGTTTGATTAAATCTAGTAAAAGCTACTCTAATTTTTCCAAATAATCCTGAGACTTCAGTTAACAAATTTTAGAGATATTGATGTTTAAACATACTTTTTCGATTTTTATGACATTTCGAAAATCGTAATCGTGAATAAATTTGCGAATTTTTAAAAATTAAAAAAAAAAATATATATATAAAAAGGAGATCTAAACGACTCAATAAAGTATGTTTATGCCAAATTTTAGCAAAAACGGAAGACATTAAAAATATTTTTGGGCGTTCACTCGTGGAATGGACGATATATATTTTTTTTTTAATAAATCCAGACAAGTAATTTTCGAGATATATATGGTGCAACCTCCTTAATTTTTGAAATCCCGATTTATCGCCAGAACTAGAGTCAATTAAAAAATTGGATTAGAGTCTTAGTACTTATTATTACCATGTATCCTTATTACCGTGTAGCCAAATTGATTGAAAATCCCCGTGCCACAGAAATGTTTGTTGATTTTATAAACTTGTGTAATATTTAAGAAATTTCTATCTTCTTGATTTGAAATATTTTTACCACATAATCAGCATTTAATCTGGGAATTTTTGTTTGAATGGCAATCCTAGTACATATCCAGCAAAAAAAAAAAAAAGTGCTTCCATAAAATAATATTTTCATCTTTTAAAAAAAAAAAAAAAAGTAGAGCTTATAGCATATTTTGTACTTTTTTTGAAGTTATTCATAATTAGGGTAGAAGGGGGAGCATTCGACATCGGGATACATTCGTTTTTGCCAATTATCTCGCAATCGAAGTAAAATTGTTTGTGTTAATAATTTATTTTCTTTTTATATATGAAAGATCTTTCATCTGTCAAATTTTAAAATTTTCGACGGATGTTTGTTCGAAGGTAGACGTGATTAACTGTTTTTTCAATACTCTTCTAAATATTTCACTGTGGGTACTTTATGTGATAACTCTCATATTTTTTGGAATTGATGAAAGAGTTTTTCAATGTTATAAACATGATAGTAATGATTCCTTCAAAGGGTAAAAAAAAAAATTATCACTTTTGCGCAATACTCCTCCTGAGGTACATTCGCCAATCTGCTGGTAGGCCTATTTAGCTTATCCTACAGTAACGTCGTAATCAGATATGAAGATCTTAATATCTTTAGATCTTTCACTACTTTAGTGTTAATTGAATTCAAACAAAAATCATTAAGTGATTTTCTTATGTATAGATTTTGTGTCTCCATTGTTAATTGAGTTTTTATTTATTTTATACTAGCTAATACCCGGTGTGCTTCGCCACCCCCCGAAATGAAATACATAGTAATTAAAGGATTAAAAAAATATATTTATTTAGTAATTAAAATAAAACATTTTTCTTAAAAATTAGATAGATAGATAGATAGATGTTACCCGTGCAAAATTTGAAAATGCAAGCTCTAATAGTTTCCCAGATATACCAATTTTTGTATTTAATTTTTATGGGACTGACCATACCCCCATAATCCGCTAATTTATTAGACAAATGTTTTCATGGATGTCAAAATTCTTTGTGCAAAATTTGAGCATTCCAACTCCAATAGTTTCCCAGATATACGAATTTTTGCATTTAATTCATATGCCATGCCCCCTACTTCTAGTCCGCCCATATTTTTCTTAAATATTAATATTGAGTTCTAAAATCCGACAAAATTTTAGAACTCTAACTGTTATATTTTCTCAGATATGATAATTTAATATTTTCTTTATATGGGAGGTGCCACGCCCACTATTGCTAGTGTACCAATTTTTGTCCAAAATATTCATATTGAAGCTAATGATAGTCGTACAAAATTTAAGCTCTCTAACTTTTATAATTTCCCAGATATAAAAATTTTGGTATTAGCTTTATATGAGAGATAACACGCCCACTATTTCTTTTCCGCCCACTTTTGCACAAAATGTTCACATTGAGACTTAAGTTTATTGTACAAAATTTGGGAAATGTAACTGTTATAGTTTCCTAAATTTACTTCATTTGGTATTGGCAAGCAATATTAGGCGTGGGATGTGCCACACCCCCTATTGCTAGTTCGCCTATTTTTTTCCAGAATGTTCATATAGGTGTCAAAGTTGTTCGTGCAAAATTTGAGGACTCTAGTATTACCAATTTCCGAGATATACTACTTTTAATAGTTATTTAGTACGTGGACGTGGCACCTCGCCCACATGGAATTTCAAAAAAAAAAGTAGCCTATTTTTCCTTCCAGGCATATAGGAACACACTGTGAAAAATTCAAGAAAATCGGTTTAGCCGTTTAGGCGGCTATAGACTTCAAACAAACATACATACAAACAAACACACATTAATTTATATATATATATATATATATATATATATATATATATATATATATATATATATATATATATATATATATATATATATATATATATATATATATATATATATATATATATATATATATATATATATATATATAGATAAAATTCAATTAAACATAATAATTTTTGTTTGTTTTTTTCAAATGCTGTATTAAAATAAAGTAAAAAACCACCATATATAGGAAAACGAACCTGCCCCCATCACTTGGCGAATCTACCCCATGAGATGGGGTTTTTTCCACTTTTTTGGAAACTTCACAAATTTTTAATAAAAATTTACTTAACATGAAGATGGCCAGGATCAAAAGGGTTTAAATATATCATAACAAGCTTTTTATTACTAAAGAAAGTTTATTGATATCGTGAAAAATACAAATTATGGTGGGTCTTAGACCAATATTTTTTGGTGTTACAAACAAACCAAAAAATATTGGTAGTGTAGGGTATAAAAGTATTTGACTTTTAGTACAACAATAGCTAAAAATTAATTAAAACATCTTATAATCGTAGACTAATTAAAACATATTTAAAATATTGTCTTATGTTACCGATACTTATGTAACATACTCACTGACACATGCAGTCATATTGTGTTGCACTTATACAGACTTGATTCTTTGTACATACTTTCATATAAACTAAATAAGTTAAAATGATGCTTGTCTTAAGCTTTTAAGTAGACTTGAAAATGTCACAAGTGTTATAATGATGCTTTTTCTACTCGAAGTCGGTTTTTCTTTGTAAGACAACCAAATAAAAAAGGAATAAAAACAACAAACGAAAAATTAATAGTTTTAACTTAAATACACACATACGAACATTTATATTTAACAACTTTACTCATACATAAATAAATGATGATATTATGTGTGTTTTCTTATGTATGTATGGCAATGTTACAGTTTTTGTTTGTCAATGTCATTGAATTATGTTTGTATGTGATTGAATTAAAAACGCATTTAATTTTTTGGGATTTTATACCCTACACACAATTATTTGTTTTTTTATCTTTTACACTGGTTACATATAAATCTTTTAATGTGAAGTACATATATCCTTGAAATTGTTTACAATCTGTACATTAATTGAACCAAAAAAGCAAATTTTATAAAAATTATTAGTATATGTTGTCCTAAGTGTATGAGATCTTTACACATTTTTATTTTCTACTTTATATCTATATATTCTTAGTGTAGGATTATATACCATCGCATTTGTCTGCTTATATTTTTCTTATTTAATAGTGTAGGCGTTTTTCTCTCACTGTATTTTTTTGTTCATTGAATAAAGGGTTTTTGTTTTTGTGTGAAATTAAAAAAAAAATATGATTTTTATTGGTGAGTACTTGTTTTTTCTTTATAAAATTATGTTTGTCTTACATTTGAACTTGTGATGATAATAATTCATTTAAAATCTAATGCGCAAATTATTATTATAATTTTTTTTCTTCTTAAAAATAGCATTTGAAAAATTGTTATTTTTTATCTCACGATTTCTTGATAATTTATAGCATCTTTAACTCATTTTCTTTAATATAAAAATATATATTTTTTTATTTTCTTAAGAATTACTTATTATTTCTTTCTTCAATAACATGATTTCCTGTTATGTTTTTAAAAAATGATAGAGATTAATAAATTTCATTTATTTTTTGGAAATATAATAATAAATTTTAAACTTTAATATTGTAATTAAAGGCAACATAAATTAACAATTCATGAAATATTTGATATATGAGTGTAGTTACATATTACGTATTTATCCAGCAAAAACTTGGTAGTTACGGATGTAGTCACTTTTCAATGACAACCACATACCGTCTACATTACATAGAAGTAGTTTTGTGACTACTTATTTATAACCCAGTGTGTATTTACTTATTTATTTCCAGTTTTTTTGAAAAACTACTTTTTATTGATTTTTTATACAATTTAGCAATAAACATATTTAAAAAGGGAATACATTAGATTGATCGATTATTCGACTTTTTTGAGAAACCGGTTTTCGAATAGTTCGAATAGTTGGTATTTTAAAAAAACCGGTTGCACTTTTTGAAATTCAGAAAAAACCGGTTAACCGGTTTTTTGCAGAAGTTAATATTTATATCAAAAAACTACATTTCTTTAAAAAAATCAATAATTCGTATAATATTCAAGTTAAAATTTATTAAATACAAGCGTATAAGCCTGACAATGCCAGGAAAAAATTATATTATATGCACAAATAAATCTGAAAATTAAAAGAGAAAAATTATGAACAACATATGGACACCTTCCTCTCACTAATCGAAGTCAATTATTTGAAGCCGTTAGAATTTATTGAGGTAATATTGATTAAAGTTTTAAAGTCGTAAACCTTTCAAAATAAAAAAATCAGTTTTTGAAAGTATTTGGAGAGCAAATAATAAGTATAGCAACTAAAAAATTCTTAATACCAAAAACAGACTTTTCGGTCCCTGATAGAAACATCTGGCTCCGTTAGAATTTGTAGAATGAATAGTTTTATAATTAAGCCGATTTTTAGTTTCTTATATCGTCTGGGAGCTTCAGAAAGCTCTGGATAGAAAACAACGCTTAGTAATGATATATATAAATCCATATATATAGATCCACGTGTTTTCGCTCCCTGATAGAGATTTCAAAATCTGGCTCCGTTAGGATTTGTAGGACGAATAATTAATTTAATTTTAATTAATTTTCTACGTCTTTTGGGAGCTTTAGAAAGCTCTAGAAAGAGAAAACATTTTTAGAAAAAGACACATAAATCCTCTTATATCCGCTTCCTGATAAAAATTTCAAAATATGGCTCCGTTAGGATTTGTTGGACGAAAAGTTTTATAATTAAGCCAACATTTAATTTTCTACGTCGTTTGGGAGCTTTAGAAAGCTTTGGAAAGAGAAAAAATTCTAAGCAAATTATATATCTAGATAACTAGAAGATAATTATGTTTCAAAATTGTAGAAAAAAATCATAAAAAATTAGACTAAATTTTAGTTAGCATAAACAGAAACCATGGCTTAATATGGAAGCCTGTCTCAACTGAAATTATTCTGCAGGTGAAACTTTTTTAACACAACACCTTTAAAAAATAAAGGAAATATTGGATCATAAAATATTAAATTGGGTGTAAAAATATTACAGATATTACAATAGATTAAAAAATTCATGCAAGATAATTGTTACTTATTTATTTGTTTAATATTACAGAATAAATTCCAATTTAGACATAAACTATATTTTTAAAAAATAAGAAATCAGTCCTTATGAATATTTAAAAAATTATTCCTAAATTTCGATTCAAATATCACTATTTAGTACATGTTTTCTGAAATAAAATGATATTTTTAATGCTATTTTTTTAAACACAAACGACATTCGAAAAATTAACATTTTGAAAAAACCGACAGCATATGGACAGAAAAAGCCGGTTTTAAAACCGCGTCGATCACCCTAGAATACATACATGTGAAAATACAAAATTTGCGTATGAATTAAAATAGTAAATATTTCCTTGTTGTTAAGTTTTTGAAATTAAAATTTATAAAATCTTTTTGCATTTAAAATTAAAGAAAACACAGGTTTTTATATCCTAAAATATTTTGTTCCTCTCGTTTTAACTTCAGTAATAGTTTCAAATCAATTAGTTATTGAATAACTTAAAAGTAATAAGTTCTTGTAATGACATGAAGTAAGTAGTTGCCTCTAATCACCGTGTTAACAAATGGGTTATTCAGCTAATCTGTAAATAGTGCAAAGCCTTTATATTAGCTTCTTAACACATTACCTGGCAACCAAAGGTTTTGATGGATATTTTAGGGCAAAACTGTGAGCAATAAACTAGGGAAAATTTAATAAAAAATATTTATAAATTGAAAATTATAATTATACATAGACAATGTTTCCAAAAAATTTTCATAAATTGAAAATATGTGTATTGAAAATTAACTGTAAATAAAAGCAGCCTAATCACGAAGCAAATTTAAAAATTATATTCTATTTCTAATCAAGCGGAGTAACGAAAAATATAGCTCACTATCAACTAGGCCACCGGAGAACTGTAAGGCCTGGTATTTAAAAAAAATTTTGCTTTGATATAAAAATCATTTTAAACATGATATAACGAAAAAAAGGTAGTTTCATTCTGTTTGTATTAATATCACTTTCTGACATGCTTAAGGATTTAGACATTTAATTAAATTAAAGCTACGTTATTAATATAAAATATGAGTTTTTCATAAATAAATTTAAAAATTATTTAGAATTGTAAAGAATTAGAAATTGATAAATCGTTTTCTAAATATTAAATGAATTGCAGTCAAAGAGTAACCAGCAAAATATAAGCACCATTAAGTATAGCAATGTGTGAATATAATTCCCTAAATGTTAATAAGCTGTTTGTAATTTGGCCCATTGGCATAAGTGTCCTAGGATTTGCATATACTTTGATTTTAATGGGTTACCACAATGAGAGTGAACATGTCTTTTTCGAAACCATTTAAAGAGTGCGATCGAAAAAATCTTAACATATATAAAGTTCAATAATTTAGAAACGGTTGATCTTAGAGTTTTGATTCTTTTATTATTAGATCACAGAAAAATATAAATTGTATACTTCTGTCTACTACTTAGGACCTCGTAGACATTTTTGGGTTACACTTCCATTAGTGATTTGATAGTTGTTTCAGTCACTTTTTTGGAACAGTCTGCCAATCTGCTTTTAAAATCTTTGATGTTTTAGGACAACTTTTTTGTCCTCTTCGATTATCTTTTCACAAAAGTCCAATATCTCTTCACTGGTCTTAGCTCCGGACAATTTAGAGGATTGACCTCTCTTGGTACAAAGACTATGTTATTGCTTTGGTACCACTCCAGAGCTTTCTTACGTACTGACATGATGACAAATATATGTGGACACATTGTGTTCTCTTATGAAATGAAAACGATTTTTTGCAATTATTCTTTGATGTATTTTTCGGTATTTATAGAGCCCACTGTAACAAATGACTTGCTTCTTTTGCCACAACTGCATAAATCTTGCAACACCACGAATTCTATAGGCAATTTCGTAGACTTTTTGGTCCTAAACTTATCTTTAGCATTTCCTCAAGCATTAGCAACATAAAAATTTTGACCCCGAAGCTGCGAAAAATCAGCCAGTACATACGTTTCATCTTACTTTATACAACATGAGTATTTTTTTATGAAATTCGGTTTTAATTTCCGTGCCCTATTCTTGGCTTCTAAATTTTTTGCAGCATACCAGTTTGGAACTTTTTGGACTTTATATGTTCTTATCTCCGCAATAACATTAACTTTTTGTACCAAGTAGTCAGAGCACTGAGCTAACCGTGCTGCTTTTCTACCAGATGTGTTTAGAGTTCTTTTCAATATGCTTTCACTTTTCTTGGCCTCCCCAATATCATGTGGACCTTTTTTCTTCCTGAATCAAGTTTCCTATCAATAGTCGAATTCTCCTAATACTGTTAAATAACATTGGAAACAGTATGACAGAGGATATTTAATTCTTTGACCAATTATTTTTAGGACCAATTTAAATTTTTTAGAAATGTCTTAATACTTTATAGCACGTACATCATTTTCGCCACTCATTTTGATCAAAATCGCAACAAATCAACATGGTTGTCATTAAAAATCATAACTGACATATTTTTTCAAAGACAACTAGATAAAAAAAAAAAAAAAAATAATTTAAATATTGCTTCGGAGAAAAGGTATGTGGCAAAACGTGTGTTAAGTTTTTTTCTATTGTACTCCTTATTATGTTGCCTTAAAGAACAGTTATTAATTGGCAAAAAAAAAAGGTGGTTCCCCTTAATTGAAAAACAAATAAAATAGTGCCCATAAGTCTTTGTTATAAACTCCCATGCCCACTGCCACTACCGCACAAATTTTGACCTGACACATTCAATAAATATGTCTACCGCTGTCAATTATTATTTGCTAAAAGATTTAGCTTAACTGAACTTGTGAGGCAGTGAAATGAAAACTTAAATTATTTCCAATCCTGACTTATAGTACAATCCGTAGAAGAAATCCTTGAAAATGTACGCAAGACTATGCAGTTTTGAAATTGATTTTAATTTTTTTTTCGCATTAGATGGATTGAAATCTTACAGAAAGACTTTGTTTGGATGTTTATTTGTACTGATTTCTTTTTTTTTTTTCTAGAACATACATTTTCAGATTATCCTAAAAAACATTTTTGTTAGAATGAAATTTTAATATACAAACATGCAACATTTTCAAAATAGATTTAATTGTCATATAATATCATTACAATTTTATAACAAAAATACATTGAAATTAGAAACTCATTTCAAAAATCTGTCAATGCTAGTTAAAAATTTTTACAAAAATAAAGCTTCAAAGATCCTTATTTTTGTAAGCAAAATATTGATTGGAACTACCTTCTTTTGTTTATATCATGATTTTAAAGCTCTTTGAATAAAAATAATAAAAAACGTATAAAAACAAAATATTTTTAAATTTTTAAAACAATAACAAACAATTCTTTTTTTTTTAGTTTAAACGAAGTTTTATCATTTTGTTTAAAAAATATTTTGTGGTAAGAAATTTAAAATAATAGTCAAATAATAAGCCTTATTAGTAAAGAAATATTAGACATGCCCATACAAAATTTAAGACCTGATTGAAAAAAACTAAAATTAGAATACTGTTCATCACGTCAAATTCCATCTGGTAAAATTCTTTTTTGGTGAACCAGTGTAATTAATAGTAGAAGCTGATACACAATGTTATAGGAATGTATATACTTAACAACTCTTCATTATATACTCATTTAGTAAACAAATTTTTGTTAACTATATACTATTTACTATTTTTTTTTTTTTTTTTTTTGTGGTCAATATCTTTTTGTATTAAATATACATCGAGTTGTCGTCTGCAGTCCACATATAAATATTGTATATACAGCGAAAAACGCCATCGTAGTAATACGCCCATATCGGAGTGGAAATCGTTAAATAAATATTTATTCAAGCACAAATATAATACATGTTCAAATAATAAAGCATGCAACTATCCAACCAAATGAAACTCAAATACTCATTTATTAATTTACTAAGGAAGGACTGGGATACATTCATATAACAACAGAAGAAAATATTTTCACTTAAATTTTTTTTTTTTTTTTTGTTTATTTAACTCAACCATTAATAGATTAATGCTCTTGGAAACAAAAGACAAGTTACAAGTAATGTTAAAAGGGAATGTTCAACTTACAAATAATTTCAATTAAATAATCCCCCACATGATTATTTTAATACTGTATAGTTAATCAGTTTGTAAAATAATACAAAGAATTTACACTAATACACATGCAAACTAGCTTAGAATGAGGATTACGAAAAGATGAAGGAAACAGAAGGAAAAACAAATATTTAAGCGGGATTATATGTGTCTTAATCAGTGTTGCCAGATGAGGGGATTTGTTCCCAAATTAGGGATTTAAACTTTCATTTGTGGACAGATTTCCGTGGGGAGGGATTTTCGTAAAATATGGGGATTTTTTATTTATTTTTTTTATATGCATTTATAAAATTTTTAGGAAATTTTTGATCCATTTTTGTTTTTAATGAACAATTTCGATTTCATTTTTGTAGATATTCCAATGGATTTTATATGAATAAAATTTTCGTTAACCATTCTGTTTATAAAAATTTGTTGCTAATTTTATTTTAAATTTTTTTTATAGAAAATGTCGAATTTTTTATTCACTGAAAATTTGCATTGATTTATCTTTATAGAAAATATTAAATTGTTATTTGTTGTTTACAGAGTATTTCGGTAAACTTTCAATTTATAAAAAATCTATAGATTTTCTTTTAATAAAAGCTTTTCGGTATATATTCCTTTTATAAGAAAATTTTTTATAAATAAATTTTCTTTAGGAATCCTTTTATAATTAAATTCTCATTGAGCTTTTTTATGAATTTTTAAACATAGTTTTTTTAGTAAATTTTTTTATAAATTTTCTTTTTATAGGCAATATTACTTAAATTTTCGTTTTGTAGGAAATTTTCGATATATTTTCTATTTGATTTAAATTTATTTCAAAAATAATTTTCTTTAAATTTCTCTTTATAAAACATTTTTAGTGATTAGTGTTGAATTACAGAAAATTTTTAATATTCAAAAACTAAAAAAAAAAAGAAATAATAATTTATTAAAATCGGAAATTGTGCACTTAATTTTATATGAAAAATATTTGAAGAAAAATTGGGGACTTACATTTTAACCATACGGTACATACCCGGGTACCATTTTTAACTTTAAAGTGCTCGCATTTCTTTATTAATAAAGATATAGCCACGAAACTTCAGATCGCCGTGATTAAGGTGTTTATACATCATAAAAACTGAAAAACCTAAATTTTGTTAACTTGGGCTATATGTAAAATGGCTTTGAAGTTGATACCTACGGGAGTCAATACCCGTGGTACCCGGGTACCCCCATATAATTTCTGTATTTTGCACTACAATAATATTTTTTTTTACTATTTATTATTGAATATCTTATTTTTATTGTCCTTTGATTCATATAAATTTAAAATTTTACTAATTTTTTGTTTAAACTAGGGAATAAGCATGTCCACGACAGTCAAAATTACCAAATTATAAGTAGTAACTCCATTAGGATTTGAAGGAGAACTAGTTTCAGAAATAAGCTATTTAGGAGATTCAGAAAAAGAAATAAAGGATAATATGTGACAAGTTAAAATATTGTCGAACTATCGCTGTTTTGAGCTTTCTATATTGTAGCTCCAAACATGATAAGACGCTATAACAACACTGACAACATTCCTTAGTGTTGTAAAAAAGGTTTTTCTTAGACGTGACCTATTTTTGGTCAGAATATTTTATAGATCCTATGCTTAATTATGGATGAAGTCAGTGTTAATATTCTTTAAGGCTGTAAGAACGTTATATTCTTTCTTGACCGCTTTATATGGAACGTGTGTTTTATTTTAGTTCAAGCCATGTTGTAAAGTTTAAACTTTAATTTATACTTTTTACAATCTTTTGTCTAAAAAAAACGTGAAGTTTACCAATACTAATTTATGCACTTTACGATGATTTTCGGAAATGGGCCACATATGTGAGCTCTAGATTTTTGAGGTGCGAACCTGATAAAAAATGTTATAGATTAGTTTTTACGTTAATAAAAATTATTTTATAAAATTAAGTAGGGTTTCTAACGTCCATAAAACTATGTACTAAACTACATATATGTACTAAGTTATGCAATATTAAACAAATTTATTGACGTAAAAACCCCATTCTAGGAGAAAAATTTAATGGGGACTTGGTTGTAATAGGTAACCATTAAAGAATAATTTTAACAAAGCATGTGTCTGTATCATATAAAGCCAAAATCCATACAATTATTTCAAACACTGCAATTTGTAGCTTCATGAAAAGTTTATTATGGACTGCAAGACAGACGGACGGACATCGCTCAAATACTCAAACATATCTTTCTACACGTTTTTATCGATTTTCTTTAAGATCTGGGGCCAATTAAATGGCTGTAATAAATAATTTGTGTAAAATTACATATTTTTTGAATAAAATCAACGAAAATATCCGGGTACCACAGATATTGGCTAACGTTAATTTTTTTTGGGTATGTACCGTAGGGTAAAAATGGGAATTTTTGAAGACATTGAGCTTCGAGTTTGGGAACATGATGTACACTTTTTCTGGCAACACTGCTTGTAATTGTAATGAAAACAAATAATAGAAAAATAAATAATGTGTAAAATTAAATCTGTAAATCTTAGCACACTAGTTAAGAAATTTTAATTAAAATAAATTAAATTTTCTAACAAACATACAAACAAGAAGAAAACTAAAAAGCTAACATTTTTATCTTAGCAAATTTTCTAATTAATATATATGGGAAATTCTTCAAACTCGTTTACTTTTGATGTTCAAAAAAATGTCGAAAATATTTAAATGGCACATCAACGATATTTAGTACCAATATTCCTTGGCTCTAGTGGAACACAGATCTGTTCACGTGAATGACTTTTACCGAACGGCATCAATGTTATGGCGGTTTAAGATAAAAATTTATAAAAAAATTGCCAAAATTCTATTATTCTATATACTCTACAATGCTGTATCTAAAATACAAAATAAAAATATCGCGATAAGTTAAGTATGCGTGGATATATTAGTGATTTAATAATTATTAAACCTTCTTATAAAATTTGCAAAATTCAGTTTTTAGTGATGTAGTTTTGTTCATATTCATCCGTTTATTTCAAAATTCATATAAATATATATTTTTTTTAAAAAAGTCATAAGACAATGTCATTTATATACATTTTTTAATTGCACTTGCATGAAAAATCGTTCTTTTTTCGAACGCCATATTAATTTTGATATATGGTATTAAAGCAGCTACAGATTGACATATATCATCGCCGATTTTGATTAGCGCCTTGGGTGTGCCTCTACGATTAATGTTAAACTAAAAACATCGCATTCTTAGCCCATCAAAAGTGAAATTTTACTTTCTGCGTAAGTAAAACTTTACACAGGAACTTATTTCAGTTTAAAATTGATTTATAACGCCAACATTCGCTATAACAAAATATGCAAAATTGCGGAATTCTATAAATAGCTATACACGCTTAGCAAATTAATATTTTAAAACGCCACAATGATTTTTAAATGTCATTTGGAAACCTTCTTTGATAACGCTATACTCTAGCTTCACTGAAATAACGTTGCGAGTGTGCCTCGCGAAAAAGGAGCCATTCACGTTTTTTGTCTCCAAGTTTGGGTACCTCCTACAGCATTTCTGTTGAGGGCACATTAACGAGATATATGTCAAATGATGCATAATTTCAAGAGCTATTAGGTTCTGTTTTGAATTTTGAAAACGGCGTAAAATCCCCAGTGAAAAAACTGCAAAATTTTACAATTTTTTAAAATTTGGTTCCACGACTTTTGCACAACACAATTTGACCTTTTCTACAAGTGTTTATAGTCTATATTGGAAGAATTGGACATTTATGCTAAAATCCGCGACTACAGCAACAAAAATAAATAAAAAAAAACTTGTTAGTTTCAAACACTTTTTTTTAAATTTTTGACTCTGATTGCTTTCCAGCACCACATGGAATCGTTTCAGGTCTTGAATTTTTTTTTTTTTTTTTTTTTTGTGTTACACAATTAAGTGTTGTTAACATAATTGCATTAAAAGTTGTTTAAAAAAGTCAGAATTTAAAAAAATATTTGTGTTTGAAGGTCGGTTTCATAAAGACAAACGTAAAAAGAGAATTGCCCATATATTTATTTAATTACTTTATACTAAAAATTCAATTCAGAAATTTATATTGTAGAAACAATTAATTTGCAGTAAGATCAATATACATTTTGGTACATCAAAATATGCGGAATGAAATTGGATTTAAGTTGTTCTAATACCAAATATTTATCCGCCCAATAGTTTCGGAGTTATTTCGAAAAAAGAGTCCAAAAATTGAAAAAAAAAAAAAAAAAAAACATTACTTAAATTTCTTTTGAAAAGTTAAAATATAAAAATGTTTCAGTTTATGATCTTTATCTCAAAGCTGGTAAGACTATGATTAAAATAAGGCATATATCTTCAAAATTGATGCATAAATCTTGACTTCATTCACAGTTGAGTGAAAATACCCATGTACAACTACAATTAAGTGGAGATTTGGAAGATGTGGAAGATTTGTGCATCAATTTTAATGGCACATGCCTTGATTTATTCGCAGCATTACCAGCTTTAAGATAAAGATGATAAATTTAATGTTTTCATTTATCAAAAGAAATTCTAGTAAAAAATAAATCTTATATTTTGCATGAAAAAAAATTATTTTCGGATACTAATTTCGAAATAACTCCGAAACTATTGAGCACATAAGGCTTGAAGAGATATTTAGTCCGCATCTTTTTGTGTAGCACATAGGTCAATCATGCACACCGTTCTTGAATTATGGTGAAATATACTACAGTAATGGCCCTAATATGGTCGAAGTATGGACGTGTATAGTCCATAAAAAATGCAGACCTGATGGAAAAAAAACTGAAAACAGATTTGGGTTTAGCACAGCAAAATGCATCAAGTCCAACTTTTTGCCTTTGGGGGAGGATTTTTTTTTATCGACCAGTGTTATGACAATGACGGCTTTTTATATAATTGATTTCAAAATAAGTAACGCTTTAAAAACTTTACTTTAAATTAAAACATATTGACTTTTAAATCATTTCAACATACAAGCAACCATATTCAAAAAAGGGAATGACTAACAGGACTAAATTTAAATTTCTTTAGTAGTTGGCGCGGCGGTGACACAGCAACTTTTAATCCTGTGTATGTGCCTGCTGACATTAAAGACGCAATTCAACAAATGTCACATAAACTACAACAAGAACAATATCAAAAACATAAAGAGAGAAAAAAAAAACTGCCAACACACTTAATAACACGTCCGTATTACACACACACACACACACATACTTGTATATAAATACTACAAACTGTATCTTTTTGTTTAGAGTATTGTTCAGGTTAAAAGAGGACCCTAGAGAAATTTACATGAACATGGAATAAATAAAGGTTTTATTGACACATTTTGCTGAACACACTGTCATTGCAACACATATACACTCTTGTGTATAGTAAGAATAATGTACTAAAACTATATACTCTTAAATATATATGTATATATACATTTGTATATATATATACTGCCACTACTATTGTTTTCTAACGTTTAATTATATTTAAGCAATTTATTTGTTGTAGAAATTAATACGATGATGTTTAAAAAAAAATTGTTCAATAATTATAGCAAATTTATGAATGTTTCCTTATTGAACAAATGCAAAATTTAATTGGATATAAATTTAGAAAAGGTCAACTCATTTGTTAGTAATTTATTTGATGCAAATATATGTAACTATATGTAAATGTACTTGTGGTGCGGTCTAATTAACTTATTATATTATATATATATATATATATATATATATATATATATATATATATATATATATATATATATATATATATATATATATATATAAAAACTAAAACAAAATAGTTTGATTGTATAGCAATAATAATTCATATATTTAGGTATATTTATTAATATTTAGTATTTAGCTTTAATTACAATTATAATAGCTAAATGCATAATTGTTAACACGTGTTGTATTTTTGATAATCACTAGAACAAACAATAATATTGAACATAATTACAATTACTAAGGGACTAAAACTTTATAAATTTTTATTTCAACATAAGTAGTATTTGATATTTATTTAGAGCAGTAGGTGAGCTTTATTTTTAAAATAGGTTGACTATTTAATATTGTTATATTATGCCATTTTTGACACCAATTGTTACGTTTTCGCCTTTCAAAAACGTTGGTTTATTTCCTTCAAATAAACCCGGGGCAACAATAACACAAGTCAATACAATGCACAGTGGGGCAGAATCGAAATTTTTTGGAAATAAATCTGTAACTTCTAATCATCTATTTACATAAAATATAGAGTGCATAATTTTTGGTATGGAAGGAGCGCTGCTATTAGGGCTCAAAATAGGTTACCTCTGTCATAGAACATTTTTAATTTTTCTCTCGGTAAAACCTATGAAGAGCATTCTTATATGCGTAATTTGTCTTCTATAGTTTTCAAGTCATTTGCATTTGAAATTTCAATTTTGACAAATCTTGATTCAGTTTTTTGCAATATATAGCCCGACAAAAGAATATATCTACAGCTAAAGAATATATATATCTACCGAACAGAAAAAACCTCAAGTCGATATCTTTTCTCTTTTTTCTCTAAATGTTCACCCAGAGAAATATCAATCACATACGTGTTGAAAACGATACCATTCTGTGTCAATAGTGAATCTACACCGTATGTGTTTGAATTAAACACTGCGTGTTCAATTCTTATTGAAAATCGATACCTAATTGGTACCAAGTTGAAACCATTTCGGTATCAAATTGTTAAATTTCATATGTTTTCTATTAAATTTGTTAACGAAAGGTATAAAAAAGCTGTTACCGTAAATTACCAATGTGACCACAACCGTTGTTGATTTTGAATCGAATTTTTTCCCTTAGTGTTAATGTTAATATTTATTGTGCTTTTTTTAACAATAAAAGTTAATAATTTTAACAAAAAGAAAAAAAGATTTCTTAAGACTATAATGTATTATCTTAAAGTACAGTAAATATTTACTGCACCATGCTTCTTCAATATATTATTTGTACTAAGATTAAAACAAATGTTTTTACATACAATAATAATTTTACCCTTTTCTGAAAGGCATCTTTACAGAAATGGTTTTAGAGCAAAAAAGCCCAAACGACCAACAAGACTATGTACAGACCATCCCGAATTTGACCTGTTTTAAATCAAAATTTTGACATCAGCCTATACGTTCTAAAATTCCAAAGGCTAGATTTACAAACCGAATGCAGTTCCAAAATTTCTAATATGTTTCAAAGAGTTTGCCAATGGATTTTTTTTTACAGAATTCAATTTTTCTTCAATTTACCATTTCAAATGATAAAGTCAACAATCGCTGAAAATTTCGTCAAGATATTTTAAAAAACTAAGACTTTTTTTTAAAAATCAAATATTTATGGTTTCTCTGAAGACCAATTTTCTACAAAAGTTATCTTTTAATTCCAAATGTCATGGAAACACATTATGGACAAACTTAATTCTGTCGCTAATACATAAAAAAATTAACAAAAAGCTTTCCTTATAATTACAGTGAGCAGAACTTTCTTAGATAATCAAAATAAATCACAAATAAGAGAATTAAAAAAAAAACAAGCGCGAATGTTATATTCGGCTCGGCCGAATCTGTATACCCACCATAAACTTTTTCAAATTTTACGTTATATGGGAGGTGGGCGGTAAAGTGGGCGAACCACTCCCATTTTTGGTTTCCAAGTTTATATCGACCCCCGAACTATCCATACTAAATCTAGTTGTCGTACATGCTTTTGCTTAAGAGATATCAGCAGAAAAGTATGAAACGAAAATGTATTTCTGTATTTCTAGTTTTTAACCCTTAACACTATTGACCGATTTTGCCCATTTTTAATACCAAACAATCCTTATATAAGAATAATATTTATTTGACTGTTTATCATTGATGAAACAGCTATCAAATACCGTAAAATACTGGAAGAGGAAAAATATTTTATGCCTATTCTGATTAGATGCAATTTATTTTATTAAGCACACAACTACCATGAATTTATTTGACGTCATTTATTAAATGAATTTATAACAAAATCCCATTTCTTTTTTGCTTTTATGGATTTATAAAAATTTTCATTTAAATTTTGAAACATGGGGATGCAAAGTTCATTTTTGTAGCCTTATTAACCCTACGATACGGGTACAATTAACTTTTTTTGTACTATTTCTTATTGAAAATCTTATTTTTATTGTCCCTTGGTTCATATAAAGTTAAAATTTTATTAATTTTTTGCTTAAACTACGGAAAAAGCATGACAATGACAGTCAAAATTATGAAATTTTAAGTAATGATTCCATTAGGATTTGAAGGAGAACTGGTTTCAAAAATAAGCTTTTTTTTAAATTTCTGGGTTATTTAAGAACTTCAGTAAAAGAAATAAAGATTAATATGTTACAAGTATGTATGTATGTACAATAACAATAACTGCTGTTGCTAACTAAACAACTTGCCCATACAAAAAAACAACAACAATAACAACAACAATGCTTAATATCAGATTTCATTTGGGGGTAGTGCACTAAATTTGCAGTTTCCACTAACACTTACTGATAGTGCAAAATTTTTAACTACAATCTTTATTTTTTAGTGGTGAGTTGAAAAATATCAGCCTCACTCAGCATAGTGGTAGTGAAAAAATATTTTTTTCCACTAAAATTAATTAGTGGTAGTTAAAATTTTTTCAGCTCAAGCCTAGTGCAACATTTTTTTTCTTCACTAAATACTTTAGTGCAATATTTTAATATTTTTTGTGTACATTTAGGAGACACATCTAATTTTTTTTTTTTTTTTAACGACTGAAGTAAATTATTTTTAATTTTTATTGTTATTTTAATAAAGAAAATTATGCATAACATTATTTTTCATTTGTTTCAGTTTTTTTTTTCTTTTTTGTAAAGATAACATTAGAATATCAACGCCTTATAGCAGAACAATTCATTTAATTCTTTTTATATATATTGGATCCTGTTTTATTACTTTTAAAGCAGAAGAAAAACAGCAAATACGATTTTTTTGTGTATCTTCGCTTTTTTACCGATATCTCAGTTATTTATCAACCGATTTTGCTCATTTTTATTAGCGATTTTCTAAGGAATATTTCTAACAGTTTGATATATAAAACATATATATCCTATATCTAGGGCTTTCTAAAAACTGATTTCAACAGACAGACAGACATCTTTATATCGACTCCCTATCAATAAGGATCCAGAATATATATACTTTTTGGGGTCTTAGATGAATATTGTAGAAATTACAAACGGAATGACAAATTTATATATACCCTTTACATCTGTGGTGAAGGGTATAAAAATCGATTTATCGCTCTTTTGAGCGCAATAATAGCGCACATTTTAGCCGTTTTTACATCCTTCACCGCATTGACTTTGATTTTTATAAATTCCTTTAATTTTTCCATTATCATATAGTAATGTTCACCACTTCTACTACAAAATATTATGAAGTGCTCAAGATATTAAAATGATTTCTACTTTCGAGCTAAGAAACGTAAAATTTCCATATTGTAGCTTCAAATTTGATAGAATGCTATGACAACATTCCTTAGTGTTGTAAAAGAAAGTTATTCTCAGACGTGACCTATTTTTGGTGAGAATATTATATAGATCCTGTGCTTATTTGTGGACTTTCTTTAGGACTGTAAGAACGCTGTAGTCTGTCTTGACCGATTTTCTCAGAGAGTTTATATGGAACGTGTGTTTTTTTTTTAGATCAAGTCTTGTTGTAAAGTTTAAAATTACAATTTATACTTTTTACAATCTTTTGTATAAAAAAAAACGTGATGTTTACCAATTCTAATTTATGCACTTTATGATGATTTTCGGAAATGGGCCATATATGTGAGCAATGGATTTTTGATAATAGGTAACCATTATAAATTAATTATAACAGGGCTGGTATCTGTATCATATAAAGCCAAAATGCATACAATTATTTCAAAAACTGTGATTTGTAGCTTCATTTAAAGTATAATATGACTTGCCAGACAGACGGACGGTCATCGCTTAAATACTCAAACATATTTTTCTAAATGTATTTATAGATTTGCTTTGAGATCTGTGACGAGCTAAATGGCTGCAATAAATAATTTGTATAAAATTATATATCTTTATACCCTACACCACCAAAGGTGGTTGTAGCGTCTGGCTGGCTGGCTGTCCATGTAAAGCTTGTGAGCAAAGTACAGGTCGCAATTTTGAAGATAATTTGATGAAATTTGGTACATATGTTTTTTCAACACAAGGACGAAGCCTATTGAATTTGGTTATGATCGGCACATTATTTTATTTCACCTAGCCCCCATATAAATGTCCTCCCGGAATAGAGTTTTAACACTTATAGATGGCTTAAAAATAGGAATGTTTTAATGAAATTTAGTACAAATAAGTTTTATATCAGCAGAAATCTGTCTGCCAAATTTCATGAAGATCGGTCCATAACTGACCATAGCTCCCATATAAAGTCCTCTCCCGAAAATCACTAACATTCATAAATCCCATACAAATGTTAGTATTATGTTAATATTTAACACAAGTAAGTTGTATACATATACGTAATTATGTGGATCGAAATGGTGTAGGGTATCATATAGTCGGGCTTGACCGACTATATCTTCTTCTCTCGTTTTGAATAAAATTAACGAAAATTACACTATGGTAAACGGGTACCACGGGTATTCATCAACGTTAATTTCTTTGGGTATGTGCCGTAGAGTTAATATAAAGTGAAAATTCTGTTCATTTAAGACCAATATTTTAAAAATGACAATAAACTAAAATATTTGGCAAAATTCATAAAGCATATTAATGAAAATTAATATAAAAATGTATTTTATAAGTAATTTATGCTTATACAACATAACAACCCTGTTTTCCCTTCACGTCATTTACAAAACAACTTTGTGTTCACAAAACACAAATACTATTATGGATTAAATAAAAAATATTATTATAGTGAAAGTTTTATTTTAACAACTGTATTTTAATAGATAAAATATAAATTGTTTTTTTTTTTTTTTCGATTTAAAGTTTATCTACATGAAAACAAAAACTTTCAACTCCAGTAGTCTGCTGAATCAGCTGTTTTTTACCCCTGTTTCATCTTACATTTTTTTTTTTTTGTAAAATTAAACAAAAATTCGCCTAAAATAGTGCAAATATTTCACATATTATGTTCACACTTGTCAAATATTTGAATCAAAGCTAATATTTCTATTTGTTTGGTTCGTAAAAATATTTACATACTGGAAACCAAGAATACGTTACAAATTAGAAACTTATAAAACGAGTTTTCGTAACAATTTTTTTTTTGTCCAAAATTATTTTGAACTCAAATATCCACAATCCATACAATAAAAAAAAAAAAAAAAAACAAATTATGTTTTTCTAATTTTCTATTCTTGGTCACATGACCTTAAAAGGATATTTTAATTAGAAATAAATTGTTGAAATTATTATTTCCATTATGACATTTTTTCTTCAAAACTTTCTCTACCTTCTTTTAAAATTTTAATTGAAAAATCAACACAATCTTGAGCATAAATAGCGATTTCCTTTGAGTATATTTTGACGTTATTTCATAGAATAAAAATGAAAAAATACACTTTTCTTTATATGTATGTTTGTATTTCTCCAGAGTTTTATTCATAAAATATAAAAGTTTTACATTTGACAAAAGAGAATAATTCACAAAGTTTTTTTTTTTTTTTTTTCAAAATTATTTGTATACTTAAGACTTTGAATAAATTTGTCCTTTAGTAAATACAACTTTATTGAACTAAACTTTGTTTTTCTTCGTTATGGGACAACATTTGGTAAATTATCAATTTTATTTGTGAAGGTCCTTAAACAAACTAAATAATTGTTTAAGAAAAAAAAGATAGAGCGAATAAAATTCTGAGGTAATAATGACTGAGTGTGTGTACTTTAGTTTGGGAATAAATCAATTTTATCTGCATCTGTAGTGGAATATTAAACTCTGCAACATGTTAAACAAGTCGTTGTTTTGTTTAGATTATATTCAAATATTCAAATGCACACACATCATATACAAAGAATGCGGCAAGTCTTTTACAGGCAAAGTCTTGGACTTCTTTAAATATGCAAATACTTGTTTGTTTGATGAAATTTTTACTAAAATTAATATAAATTGTGAGTAAAATCTGATATTACTAAATAAAAGTTTAAGAAGATTTACTTACCTTTTAAAAAGTTTCCTTGTTTCCAAATTATTAACAATATGTAATTATAAGGAACATTTTTCTTTTTATGTTTATTATTGCTGCCAAACTGTATCAAAGTTAAATTGTTACTGAAAACATGATTCTACCTGCTTCTTTATTGTGTTCTTTTCTTTTCATAAAAAAAACTGACAATCTTCCCAACACACGTCAAGAAGATTATTGCGCAATAGTAATGTATTTTGTTTTTGTTAAATTCGAATTATCAACTTATTATCTTCCAGAAGTGACTTCAAAGTATACTTTTGAAAGATCAAAGGACGATTGTAATGTATTTTGTTTTTGTGAATTTCGTACACACTTCTGACAATCATCTGGAAGTCACTAAGAAGTGACGTCTGCACGAGTAATGCGCAATAGCAATGTATTTTGTTATTGTAAATTTCGAACAATCTTCCAATTATCATACAGAAGTCACTAAGAAGTGACGTCTGGAAGATTGACAACAAATTTATCTACCATATATTTAAAGGGTATTGTGTATGTGTACAATATTTATGCAACTGTATGAGTTAATTTTTTTTTTTTTCAAATGCATACAAATTCTATGTGTTTTTGTTCTATCAGGTGGTTCATGTTCTTAAAATAAATTTAGATTCATATGTAGATTGGTGTTCTATTAATGTTTATTTTTTTAGATGTAAATTTCTTTTTATCATTTTTATTCCTCTAACTCTGCGAATAAATACATTTGTTAACGGATTAACTAATAAACATTTTATGGATTGAGAACAGCAAAACAATTTTATAGAGTTTTTACTCAGATCAGAATTTGAAAACAATTAATCTTTAAATAAATGAAGTATGAACGCGTATAAGGCCTTATAAACCCATTTTTTTCAAAGTTCATTTTTGCATAACATTGCTTTTTATTTATTATCTATTTTTACAAAAATAATTTTAAAAATCCATCAGTTTCACCGGAAATATAACTTTAAAGACTTTTATTTTGGATTTGAAGGTGTTTTTTAATAAATGGAGTACAACTCAATATTAGAATGACACCTAGACTTTAAAATATGAAGAAGGCATTACAAATTCATGTTATATTTTCTCATGTTGCAAAGAAATTATATTATTTTTAATAGTTTTAATGCATGAAACTATGTAAGAACAAGTAATAGGGCATATATTCAATATAATAAGATGATAATTTGATGTTATTTTGTTAATAATTTCAGTTTCAGGGAAATCAATTAAGCAACATCAAATCCGATCATTTGATATCATACACCATTGATATTTACAATTTTCGGAGAGGGTCTTTATGGTCAATTGTGGACCGGTTAGTTTAAGATTTGATAGTATAATTTGTATCTCTATAAAACATTTAAGCAATATTATCGTGATATTACCATTTAAATGGCATTTATAATGCTCTTGATTTCCGAAAGTTGGTTTTATATGGGAGCTATGGTCAATTATGCATGGACTCTGATACCCATATAAAATTTATTTCCGTAAAATATTATTTTTATGCTAGTATGGGCTTCAATTTTCGTGAAATTTGACACACTGATTTATGCTTATATGTATATATAGACTTGGTCCGAATTTTAATGAAATAGTGATTAATATAAAGCATTTAAAAACATTCATTACTAGTATTGCACATTAGGGCAGAATTGATTTTTTGGAAATAAATCTCTAACTTCTTATAGTCTGCTTGGATTTACATTAAATTTCATATAGGCGTAGCAGAGAAGGGTCAATTTCAAGTTTGGATGAGAGCCACACATACCATTCAGGAGCGTATCTACGCTAGACGTTATTTTTCTTTAGCTGTCGTTTAATGCACAAAGTTCATAATTTGAGGTACGTTTAAAGGTGTGATACACTTTAACTTTCTTCACACAATATTGGATCACCCTAGCATGTATGGGTAATTCTCATTTTAGGTTTACCTTTATGAAACCGGCCTTAAACCTCAAATATTTGTTTAACTTCTGATCTTTTTAAATAAATTTTGATGCAATTATATTAACAACACTTAATGATGTAACAGAACAAAAATTCAAGATCTTGAAAGGTTCCATGTGGTGCCGGCGAGCACTCAAAGTCAAAAAATCTAAAAAAAGTGTTTGAAACTTTTTTCTTTCTTTTGATTGCTGCAATCGCTGATTTTTAGCATAAGTGTTTAATTCTTCTAATGTAGGCTATAAAGACTTGCAGAAAAAGACCAGAATGGATTTAATTAGTATGCCATTAACCAGTGTCAAATTGTGTTGAAGTTTTTCCACTAGGGATTTTACGCCGTTTCGGGAATTACAAAATTCAAAATGGAGTCTAATAGCTCTTGAAATTATGCATCATTTGACATATTTCTTGTTAATGTGCACTCAACAGAAATGCTGTAGAAGCTACAAAAACATGGAGAGAAAAAATGTGAATGACTCCAAGAGGTGCCTTTTTCGCGAGGCACACTCCCAACGTTACTTCTGTGAAGCTACAGTATTGCGTTATCAAAGAAGGTTTTCAAATTACATTTTAATATCATTGTGGCATTTTAAAATACTAACTTGCGAAAAGTGTATAATTATTAAAAAAAAAAAATCAGATATTTTGCATATTTTGTTATAGCGGATTTTGGCGTTATAAGTCAATTTTAATCTGAAATAAGTTCTTGTGATAAGTTTTACTTACGCAAATATGATTTCTCTGAAAATATTCAACAAAGGGGTTTTATGGGCTAAGAACGTGATGTTTTTAATTTAATATTAATCGTTGAGGCACACTTAAGGCGCTAATTAAAATTGGCGATGATATATGTCAATCTGTAGCTGCTTTAATACCCTATAACAAAATCAATATAGCGTTCGAAAAAAAGTACGATTTTGCACTAAATGCAACTTTAGAAATTTAATTAAGTGAAAATAAAAAATGCAAATAAATGAAATTGTATTATGACTTATTAAAAAAAAGATGAATTTTCAATAAATCGATGAATATGAACAAGACTATATCACTAAAAACTGAACTCTGCAAATTTTATAAGAAGGTTTAATAATTATTAAATCGCTAATATATTCACACACACTTAACATATCACTATATTTTTAATTTGTATTTAAAATACACCATTGTAGAGTACATAAATGCAATAAGTTTTTATTTATGACTATAAATAGAATTTTGGAAATGTTTTTATAAATTTTTATCTTAAGCCTCCATAACATTGACGCCATTCGGTGAAAGTCATTCACGCGAACAGATCTGTGTTCCACTAGAGCCAAGGAATATTGGTACTAAATGTCGTTGATGTGTTCAACAAATTTTCGAAATTTTTTTGAACACCAAAAGTAAACAAGTTTGAAGAATTTCCCATATACGTTTTCGGCAAAAAAAAAAGAATACAAAACGTGCAAATTTGTTATAAATTACATCCCTTTTCATTATTTTAGGTACGCTTAAATATAGCTCGCAAAAAGAGATTTTGGAGCATCCTAATCTGCATTTTTTTCTCTAAAATAACATTATATTTAATTTTATATTTTTCTGAAAGTAATAATTTCAAAATTATCAACAAACCCTAGCACCCAACAGGACTATGTACTGACCCTGAGAAATTTATGCTATTTTAAATTAAAAAAAAAAATAAAACTCTAATGTGTTGCAAACAGTTTGCATATGGCTTCTTCCAAACCTGCAATAAATGTGGACTTTATGGACAGAGTTCAAAAATTGTAATTTTTAAGATTTTAGTCGGTATTTTTGCGAATTGTATGATTCTTTTTACAAAAATTTTAAATTTTTTACATTTTTCTATTTAAAATAATAAATTTAATAATCGCTGAAAATTTCGTTAAGATATCTTAACAAAACAAGATTTTATTAGAGATCAAATATTTATAGTTTACCCAAAAACCAATTTTTGTGGAAAATTTACTTTATTTACAAAAATTAGAAAACTATGGACTTATTTTCTAATAAACTTGTCTGTCTAGCTGATATAATTTTTAATTATATTCAAAAAGAATGGACTCAATATCTTATATATAACCATAAAGACCCACTGGAGAATTACATAACATAAACATTCCTCGGAGAAGCATATTTTCTTTGGTCGTCAATGGGTTAAAAGTGTGACGTGAAGGAGAAAACCCGAAATGTTTCTGTTAAATGGAATGACTATACCTACAACATCTGCCATATATTTTTCAGGATACTTTTTCAGCGTATGGTATTCTACTATGAAAATACACAATTTCTCTTCTGAGGATACGCTTTGAAAACCTAAACTCAAGTACTAAATCCCACCATCCGAGTAGAAATTAATTTATTTTTAAAATATTTTGATTCTATCCCACTGTGAGATAACAGGTTTAAAATTAATAATAAACTTTAATATTTGAATCCTAATCAATTTTTTTCTTTTCAAAGACTTGCGATTTTGGTAACGAAATACTTTGGTTGCCAAAAAACCTCCTATATTATAAGCAAAAGATATGCTAAAATAAGGTTTTAAACTTCATGAGGAGAAAAATGCTAAATCATAAATACACCTTTAATTACATTTTCTATTTACAATTTTCGAGATTTTATTTTAGGATATTACAACACAGAATGGAAAATATCTTAATTTATATTAAATTGATTAAAGGAAAAATAGGAAAACCTCTATGTGATAAAATATAATGGTTTTACATGTTCTATATTGAATTGAACTTGAAAACTTTGAATACAAATAATAAATATTTAGCTGAATCCATAATTCAGTTATGTCTCACATTAAGAAGTGACGAAATTACTTAATGGAAAGAAATTATATTATTTAAGTGGCTGTTGTGCAAGATTTTTTTTTTTTTTAATTGAACGCATCACTAGTTTTAAAATAAACTTTTAGTCATTTCATTTTAAATATAGTTCAACATACATACATTTTATAACAGAAATTATTTTAAAAATATTTTTAATTTATTTTTTTTTCTCTTTCATTTCTTTACAGAATCTATCCATCAGTTTGTTGTGCGTGAAATCAACCAAAATTTTGATTGTGGTAAGAATAAAAACTAAAAATCAAACAAATATATAAGAGAGTTACGTCATTAATTTATATTAAGACTACAAGACACTGAAAACACACTTGTTTTCTAACAACAAAACACACAAATGTTTTTTTTTTTTTTTTTTTTTTTTTCATCTCTCTATGACTTGTTGAATAAACAGTTGTATAAAAATTAAAAATTAATAAGTAAAAATATTAAATATTTAGATACTTATTTATGTACTAGAAATTATTTTAACCATGGTGATGGCAAAATTGCAAATGAAAAAACAATGACGTTATAGATTTATTTAGGCTCAATGATTTATTAATAATGCAAGTGTGACTGTAATCATCAACACATTTAAATGAAAACACATTGGCAATAGGGTATTCGATAACCGATTAAAAAATTGTGCGTGTATATGTTAAGTCCTATAACTTTGCTTGTGGTCATAATATTTAATATTCGAATTTTTAAGAAATTCAAATAAATTGTTTTTAAAAACAATTGAGCCTTAAAACCACATTGTTGAATTAATGATTTATAAGATATTTAATATAAAAAAAAATCTAAGTAATTACTTTAAATTATTCGGATAGCGATTTTTTTTATTTACATAGAAAACGATGTAATATTTTTTTTATTTCACCACATATTAATATATCTTAACATATAAATATACATATATATATACAAATGTACATGTGTGCACGTTCAACTGCAAAAGAAGAAGGTCATTGTATTTTAGTATTTTTATGAAACATTTATTTTTGGTTTTGCAACAAAACAAATCAACGCAATGTAAATGCAACACAATTCACTGTATGCATCATCACCATAATCAACATAAACATCAGAAATGTATTTATGGGGTGGGTGGTGGTGGATATTTGCTTGGCTGAATTTGTAGATATTTTTATTTTTTTCTTAAATATTGTTTATTTTTAAATGCATTAACAATAATCTTTATTTTTTTATTTTGAACCAGTTCCGGATTCAATGTACGGAACGAATAAAATAAAATATTTATTTAAATCAATTCCATCATAAAAATATTTATATACACGACGCACTTACTCATTTTTGTTCTTTTTACCACTACACTTAAAGAAATGTTTTATTGTTATTTATTAAATTTGTCAAATGGTGCAAAAAATATAACATTTTTGTATTAAAGTGGGCGTTGTGATTGTTGTGCATTTTTTTGTATTAAAATTTATTTTGTTTATTTCTAGAGTTTGTTTTTATTCTAATAATAAATTTTAAAATTATAACATTTGGGATTCTTTTATTAATAAATCTCAAGTTTGAACAGATGCTAAAATAATTTGTTTTTTGAAAATGTTGTTATATGCATAGTTTTTCTTTTTATTTGACTACTAAGCATTTTTAAAAATAAAGTAGAATGTAGTAGGTGTTATATAAGGAATTTCCAAAAATTTCGAAACTGATTGAAACTTTAAATGTCTTGTATTTTCAAAGCTTGTTTTAAAAGTATGAAACGTGTTGATGGATTTAAGTAGGTCTTACAAAATAGAAAATTTTAAGTTGTGACACTGAACTAAAGGTATTTCAATATAATAAATATAAAAAATCTGAGTTTAAACTTTCGAGGATTTTTTGTTTAATTTTAGTTTTGCCCTGACAATTACATCCTTTAGATTTAAACAATTAACCAGTCGAGAGACAACACTTAGAAAATTTATATGGTCTATGACAAGTAACCGGTTAAATTTCTGGTGAAAAATTATGGGGCGATAGACAATGAAACCAAAAATGTAAATTGTAAATGTAAAATTCAGGTGGCATCAAAATATTTTAAGGACTTATAATATTATATATTCTTAACCTCAAAAATCATCCCCACATATTTCGCATTATAGTTAAAATTTTGAAAAAATAAAATCTATTTTCGTTTTTTCTCTTTCTAGAGCTTTCTGAAGCTCCCAAACAACGTAGAAAATTAAAATTTTACTTACTTATAAAACTATTCAGCTTACAAATCCTAACGGACCCAGATTTTGAAATTTATGGATTTATGTGTCTTTTTCTAAGCAGTTTTTCTCTTTCCAGAGCTTTCTGAAGCTGCCAGACGTTGTACAAAATTGAAAATCGCCTTACTTATAAATTTGTTCATCCTACAAATCCTAACGGAGTCAGATTTTTCTATCAGGGAGCGGAGATACGCGATTTTATTTTATGTTCTTTTAATGGTCTGTTTTGGTTTTAAGAAATTTTAATTTGCTATACTCATATCGAAAACTGATTAACATTTCGGTCAAGGAGGGCTTATTTTAGTTTTAAATATTTTAATAATTTTATACTTTAATCACTATTATTCCATCAGCTTCAAATCTTTAACTTCGATTAGGGAAAGGAAAAGCGTCATAATGTTGTTCATATATTTTATTATAATATTATATTTTCTGGCATTAGCAGGTTTATACAACATCCGTAGAAACCATTATGACACATTATTATTCCTCATCGTGAGGGATGGGGGAGGGCTAATAACTGATTTTGTGGCTAGTACTAGTAGACTTGAACCTTTTTTATTCAGTTTGTCTGGTTTTTTATTTCCTAAGATATTTTATAGGCCGACATCTACAAAACTTTAACATTATGCTGTTTCCGAAATTATAAAAGTTCTTTGTTACAGTTGATGACTAATAGCAGAATCATATGTCCTACATTCAAAGTAATTTGTCCTTTTCTCTGTGATAATCATAATTTCGATGTTTTTTTCATGTAAAGTCAACGTTTTATAACAAATGGAGCATTTGAATATAATTACTTAAAATTTCCAAGGCAGTATCAGGAATTTAGCCCGATGTTATTTAGCTATTTATTGGACTAAAAAAGTAAAAAATACAGTGAACCACAGTGGGTATAACTATCACTCCTATCTCCATATTAAAAACATAGGGTGCAACATTTTAAAATTTAACTTTTTCACAAGTTCTTACATAATTTTGCTATTATAAATGATTCTTTGCACACGCAAAGAAAAAATATGGTTCCAGTGAACATAAACTAAGAGCAACATACTATGATTGTAATACAATAAGTATATTTGTACATAATCATTACTATGATTCCAATTTATAATTTATTAGTAAGGTTCATAACCTTATTAATAACTTTTAGTAAGTTTTATAACCTTTTCTTAAGTATTGCTTTCAATTTCATCACGTTTTTTTCATTTAATAATCCCATGTTATCATATATATAAACTAATTTCATCATATAAATAATTCGATTTTATCATATATATAAAATAATTTCATCATATATATAATTCCATTTTATCATATATATGAACTAATTTCATCATATATATGATCCCATGTTTTCATATTTGTATTCATTTGTACCACGATATGTGGTACATTCATCATACTGAATAAAAACAAACCTTGTTAATTTATATTTGTTCATATATAAACTAAATGAGAATTAATATACTAACAAACTACTGGACTGATACACAAAAATGTGTATTTAAAAGGCATTAAAAGTTAATGGCTTAATGGTTGTAGAATTAACCAAATTTGTAAAATGGACTAAATGGTTGTAGAATTAACTAAATGGTTGTATAATTGACCAAATGATTGGATTTATTCATAAATATGATTTCATATAAACATATTTAAATTCATATTATAATTCAGTGAACCATATTAAAATTTTGATTGTGGGTAATCATTAAATGATTAAACAGAATCATAAACGTTGCTATCATGAACGCAGTATATTTAAATCAATGAAAAACGGCTGTATAATCATTGAATAGTTTTAGTGATCATGCTGTGACCATTTTATTTTCTCTGCGTGTATTTAATGAAAGTAGCGATCTTCACATAATTATCTATCAACAAATATGCAAAATATTAGATTATTTTGTTACTAAAATTTCTTTTAATAAATGAAAACATCAACAATCTTTCAGTTTATAATGTGAATAAAATAAGGCATGTATCTTTAAAATTGATGCATAAATCTTGATTTTGTTCACAGTTAAGTAAAAATACCCATGTTGCATACAATTGTGTAGAAATACCGCACAGTGGGGTCAAACGCAAATTTTTTAGTAATAAATTTGTATCTCCTAAACTACTGGTTGGATTAAATTTAAATGTTTGGAAGAGTTGCAGAGAAGGACCTAAGCTTTCCCAAAAATCATCTTGCAGTCACCCTGTGATAACACAAAAAAATCTACAGGGTGTCAAAATGGACTACCTCGAGTATGTAAAAGTTTAAAAAAATCGTAACATACAAATGAAGTCCGATTTTAAAGATTTTTATATTTCTGTAAAGTGTTTGACCCCACTGTGCAGTGGTGGAAAAAATTTTGACGAGTTAAACAAGAATCTGCATTCTCTTTTTTTCTATCACGCACTGATTTTTTTTACGGGCATGACTAATATCATCGCCTTATTCAGCGCACAGTGTCACATTTATCCAAATTAGAACGACAAAAATACGAAAATAAAAGCTATTACTTTTTATTTTTCTCGTATTTATTAGTAAACATATCATATATTATGGAAAAAACACTTAAAGTATTTGTAAGTGTCTATAGTGCGAAAGTTGAAATTTTTAAAAATATTTTATTTTCCTTAAAGCTTTTGTAAAGAAGTATGTTAAATTTAACTTCATATATCTCAGTAAATACTGCAGATATTGATATGTTTTTTTTTTTGGTGTATAGTGATAAATGTATCCAAATTATTCTGTTATAATTTGATAGATTAAAAAATAAATTCTGAAAATATTGTTTTTTATTTAAAGAAATCATAATATTAAAAAATATATTTTTTGGGAAATTCTATTTTTAATGGACTGGAACAAAAAAGTTCCAACTAGTTCCAATTTAAAAATATGATTGCTATATAAAATAATATCTATAAAATTATATCTGAGAATTTTGGCTGCGACTTTTTGCGATCTTTTAAAATATTAGAAATAAATATGAGGTACCTCATTTTAGCAATTTTTTAAGAATTATTTAAACATCTTATGATAATGGCTGAAAATTTGTTATGCGAGTGTTACACCATGATTGATGAGATTAGATCTTGCCACGCCTACTTTAAAAAAAATATTCCATATTATAATAAAATTTACAAAAATATGCAGGAAATTTATACAAATAAATTAATTTTTTCAGTATGGGAGTGGCAGTGATTCTACCCCATTTTAGTGGGAATGCTTACAGCCTTATCTACTAACAGAATATACAATTTCAGACCAATATCGCCAAAATTGAATATTTGTCGTTCTAAAACTGCCAAATGTGACACTGTACAGCGGTCATACTATAAAATTCGAGAATGGTTTGTCAAATTTATGCTATAACTCAAGAACCTTTTACACGATTTTGGTAAATGATACACAAAAAGATGCATACGAAAATTGTTTTCAAGGTGTGTCAACAATATATTTTATTCGCTCAAGAATTTCTGTTATGTATCAAAGTTTTCACGATATTTCAAAAATTTTTTTTTTAATTTTTTTTTTTGCTACTATAAAATACGGAAATATTAACTGAACAAAAAATTATGTAAATTCAGCTTAAAGACAATTTAAGTCGCTATGTATTGGAGTTTAATTTACAAGTGTGACTGCCTGAAGGCGGGTTCATAGTAGTTATAGTAGTCATAGTAATAAAATCGATTCATGATAGAAAAACATAAAATAAAAGCTTAAATAAATTTGGCACGTTAAATTTCATCTAACCCACCTATTTTTTTATTTTTATTTAAGATGAAAAAAAAAAAAACATTTTTTTTTTGCCCACTAGCGTACCTCCACTTAACTGTAGGTATGCATGGGTATCCTAACTTAACTGTGAATGCAATCATGATTTGTGGATCAATTTTTATAATATGTGGCTTTATTTACTCACAGTTTTACCAGCTTTGAGATAAAGATGATAAACTGAAACATTTTTAACGTTTTCACTTAAAAAAAAGTTTTAGTAAATTTTAGCATGCGGAATTCGATCTAGTATTTTTTTTGAAAGAGCACGAAACAAATTTGTTTGTCGACCAGTGTAATTAATAATCGCTGTTCTTAGTTATTGATGTTTAAATTCGAAATTGCCGACCACTGATACATGCCGAACTATAAGTATTTTAAATTCTCCCATTTGTACAAAAAATACTTCTTTTTTATTAAAGATTAACTTCTTTTCTGTTGAAATATTTTTAACCTGGATCCATTTGTTAAGAAAATGGTGTAAAAACATAGAAAATATTGTTTTGATTTGCGTCGTTTCTGTTTGCGTTGCAATTCTCCGGTTCCCATTAATGACGCAGACCGGGACCTTATTCTATACGAAAGTTTGTATGTTTGTGTGTTGTAACTACTTACTTAAAAAAAAGTCTTTTGAAAATTGTTTTCTCTTGTGATGGTTTTGTATTAAAAAAAAAAATATTTTACGAATTTCTTAAATAAAAAGCACACGTTTAATCGGTGACTGAATAAAAATAATGATATCTTATACGATTTATTATAACACTTGTTCTTCTTATTTAACAATTAACATAAAAGACATAAACATAATGAAAAATCACTTATATCGTAATTTTTTCACAAATTATAACAGCGTTAATTTCAGTTGTAAACACTAAGTTACCATGATACCAATATCTATTAACAACACATTACTATTTAGTAAATGCCACAAAAACCCAAAGTCTGACCAGTGTGCAATATGTTTCGTACCTTTATCATAAATATATATGTAGTTTAAATCAAATTGCCTGCACTATTTATGTATGATAAGCTCTCCGTCACACTGTAAACATAAATATTTTCCTTCATGCTTCTAACTGAAGCATGTGGGTCGAATACCAATATAATCAATTAAAAAGTGTCCACAAGAACGCAACCTCCACCTTGAAGTCAATATGATACGATTAGTTTATATTTAATGTGTTTATATTATGTACTTCATGAATGGACGTGTGTGTATATCTCGTCTAAATAAATATAAACAATATCGTACTCTTGAACTACTTTGAATTTACTTTAGATGATGTTAAATATAAACAAAACTGAAAATAAAAAAAGAAAAACAAAAGCGGCTACAAACATCTACAACATAATGACTAAAATAACAAAAGTGCATTTAGATGCCAAATTAATGAGTGATATATTGAAGGGTGCCATTGATGTTTTCTGAACAGATAAAAAAAACTAAATATATAAACTAAATATAAAAAACAAAAAAAAAAAAATAATAAAATGCACAAAGTTCAGAAAAAAAAAAAAAAAAACATGTAGACAGGGGTTGGCCACTTTTCAGTGTATCAGTGTGGTCTCTTCTGTCAAATTCTTTAAAAAGTTAATCACCATTAACACCTTAAATATACATACATACATGGTGTAAAATTCTAAATAATTTTTTTAGTAGTATATATACTTGGTGTTATATTATTAATATTTTATTTGTTAGTGTTTTATTTATTGTGAAATACAATAAAATTAATTATGAAGAAAACAATTATTGACCTTGAATTTTATTCATGGTATTGTTTTCATTTCCAAACACACTACAAATTCGCATGTTTTTTTTTAAGTGTATTCATTCATACAAATGAGTACACGAACACGTTTATTGTTTTAAATAATAATAATATTAAAGTGTTGAAATAAAAAAAATATTTTCCAAAGATTTGATACTCATGTTGTTGATAGAACTTTTCACTTTTATGAGTTGTTGATTTTGAATTTTAATTGGAAAATTTTATTAAAAGTTAATAAACTATTTTAAATAAATATTTAGCACCTACCGATTGCTGATTGGTTTGTGCTAATTTATAAAATGAAATATTTGTATATTTAATTTAAATTTAAAAAATAAATTTTACATTTTTAATCAAACAAACAATTATGATATTTATTTATTTATTTTGTAAGAATAATATGCGATAATAATTTGATTAGGTTACAATGAACTTTTAAATAAATTTTGGTGCTAAATTATGAGGTCATTTTTTATTCGAATATAAGTTTTGAATATGGCCTTCATAGATTTTTGCTAAATTTTCATTATTTGTGAATTCTCAAACTATTTTTAAAGAATTTTTTTTTTTTTTTTTTTGAAATATTATACTTAGTTGTGTATCATACGTGCTTAAAAATTATTGAACAAAATATAGAGAAATAAATTTCTTATATATTAATTTACTTTCACTGATGTCATTAATTTCAATAATGTTTTTCGTATCAGATTTAATTAATCTATTTATTTAGTTTAAGCATTTTTTTGGTGCGTAGTATAATGATTATAGTCTTTAATCTATCAATCCTTTAAAAATTCTGAAATTTCAGAGATATGGCGAATAAAGTTTAAATAACGTATTTTTTTTATAATAAACCAATTAATAAGGTTTTATGGCCCAAATACAATAACAAAAATTAAATAAAAGTAAAATTTTTATTTTAAACATAATTATTTTGTACGAGCTGAATGCATGTTATCTAAAAGGTTAATAAAAAAGATTTAGAAAACGTTAAAATCAGCCCAGTTATTTACAAATATCATTGCTTTCCGTAACGGTTATTCTATTAAAACTTCCAGTTTTATAAAAAAATGAATGTTTGAAGTGCAAAAACTTGTAGTAATGTCCACCACTTCTATTCCAAAATATCATGCAAGTGCTCAAGATATTGAAATTGTTTCCTATATTCGTGCTAAGGAACGTAAACTTTCCATATTGTAGTTCCAAACTTAATAGGACGCTATGACAACACTGACAACATTCCTTAGTGTTGTAAAAAAAGTTATTCTCGGGCGTGACCTATTTTCGGTGAGAATATTATATGGATTCTTAATTGTGGATGAATTCAGTGCTAACATTCTTTAGGACTGTAAGAACGTTTTAGTCTGTCTTGACCGATTTTTCAGAGAGTTTATATGGAACGTGTGTTTTATTTTAGATCAAGTCCTCTTGTACAGTTTAAAATTTCAGTTTATACTTTTTAGAAACTTTTGTTTACAAAAAACGTAATGGTTTTCAATACTAATTTATGCACTTTATGATGATTCTCGGAAATGGGCCATATATGGGTGCTATGGATTTTTGATAAAAAAAATGTTATAGATTAGTTTTTACGTTTATAAAAACGTCCATAAAACTTTTATATGCACAGAAAAAATTATTACCGTTTTTTTTACAATTAACTCAGTTGTTTAACTTTGCATCAAAATTTAATAAATATGTTCAAGAAAAAATAAGATAAAAAATAAATTTTGGTATGATTTTTTTTCCTATACACATTTTTAATTCATTCAATCATCTACTTGATTCTTTTAATTATTTTATTAATTGGGAATTTTTTTCTGTTTTGTATTTTGAATAGTTTTTAGTAATTGATATAATCATTTTGGTGAGAGGTGCAAATTTAAACAAGTTTATAATTGAATGAATTATTTTCATATATATTTGTTAATTGGTGACTTTTTTCTGTGTGTACTAAATTATGCAATACTAAGAAAATTTTTTGGCGTCAAAACCCTATTCTAGAAGAAAAATTGTATGAGGACTTGGTTATAATAGGTAATCATTACATATAAAGCCAAAATTAATACAATTATTTCAAAAACAGCGATTTCATTAAAAATTTAATATGGACTGCCAGACAGATGGACAGACATCGCTAAAATACTCAAACATGTTTTTCTAAATATATTTACCAATTTAATTTAAGATCTGTGACCAGTTAATTGGTCGTAATAAACAATTTGTATAAGATTATATATTTCTTGAATAAAATCAACGAAAATTACACCCAGGTACCACGGGTATTGACTAACGTTAATTTTTTGGGTATGTATATACCCAAAAAATACCAATTCTTGAATTGGTATTGTATAGGAGACATGGTCAATTAAAAAATTTAATAGCATAGAAAATAATCGTGCAAAATTTATTCCTATACTTACATTTTTATGGTAGTAATAGATGTTTCTATTTCTTGGGAGGGCGCCTCATATGAAAAATATGCATCCAACTTCTTGGAATTTTAATGTACGAGTAATGTCGTAAGAAAACATTATTTTTCCGATTTTCATATAAATATTCGCGTATTTAAGATATTTATGATCACTAAAGCGATTTTATGGGAAACATTAGTATGGGGCAAGGTAAAATAATAGACCGATTTGAACCATTTTCTACAAGCTTGGTCCTTACGTCTAAAAACGACTATGTCAATTATTATTAAATAATGTTTAAAATTATATTATATATAACAAAAGAAAAATTTACATTAACACTGACAGGACATTTATAAAATTATATAAAATTTGAACTGTTGAAGATAAAAAGACAAAATGATAAAGAAAACATATTGCGATGTGTTTGAAATTATGATAATCTTAGAAATATAGTACTTGAAGGACAATATGAAGTCCTGGTAAGTAAGAAATTTTGCTGGAAATAATAGATCTCATTCTATAATTTGATAACCATATCAACACTATTGAAGAAGTGGCAGATTATAAAATAATTTATAAACAAATAGTTATTTTTGAAACTTCATAGTCCTCTTAAAAAGATTTTCGAACACGAAATGAAAAACTAAGTACACAGTCCTATCATAAAATGTCTGTGGTTTCATATGTACACATCTGCTCAAAATAATAGATACACCTTGTAGGATGATATTAAAGTGCCGATAACTATGAAAAATTTTTCAGAATTACTTACATTATTTTTCTTTTAGTAAACAATCTGATCTGGTAATGCCAATTCAATGAAAAATATGGAAAATATATGCATTCAAATTGATTACGTATAAGTTTTCGATTTGAATACCAAAAATTGCTGCTCATAATAATAGATACAGCTAATTAATTTGTATTTTTTTTTCGTACTAAATCGAGTTCTTTTCTTCTTTTTTGATTGTTTTTATGTAATAGGATAAGAGTAGTTGCATTTAGGTTGAAAATGTTATAAAGAAATAGTATTCTGACACAGAAGTCGTTGCTTGAAATGGCAAATAGAAGGTTAGGAAGATATCTACATTTTGTGCAAAATGCCTTATATAAAAAACAAACAAAAGAAACTCGTATAGTACCTCATAAAACAACCCCAGAAACGGAAAGGAGGATTATTTTATTGCCATAAAAGGACCCCCTTCATTTCTTTGAAGGCTATTTCCGCTACAATTTTTAATGAATTAGGTCCGCGAGTAGTTTGACTTCGTCTTGTGCAACAAAAATTTCCGGAAAAAATTGTCAGAAAAGTTCCATCAATGGGTCAACAAAATTTGAAGATATACTGTTAAAACTTCTTACAATAGATTACTTAAGTCCGAATGTAAACGCGGAAAAAATGGAGATACATAATATTTTCTGGCGAAATTAAAACTAGTTTGTTTGAAAACAACTTCCGAAGAAGTGTCAGCCGCCCTGTGGGGAAAAAGTTCCATATTAAATTCATGCTTTTTTACGGTGTAACAAAAATACAGCTCTGCATAATAAATATAAAACATCTTCCTTCATTTTTTGGTTTTTGGCCATTACGTACAAGAATTTTGTTGATCAACTTATTTTTGGGTAATAAATAATAAACAACAAGTGGTTATATTTTTTACACTCATTGAGAACAAATGTAAGAAAAAGAATTTCCAAATTATCGACGCTACCTGAATATGAAGTGTATTTTGTGAAGGATGCTGTTATATTGAATATGATCACAAAAATTCAAGGAGTTACCTGAAAAATTTTGAAAACTGATGAATGAAACCAATAAAATTATGTAATTTGTTGCTAAATTTTTTCAATTGTCTTAAAAAAGGGATAATAAATTTTCTTCAAAAGTCATAAAATTTGCTAAAGAAAAACATAATATTTACAATTTTTATGACTACGCACTAATATTTTTTATTTAAAGTATTAAAAAATGTTAAAAACCAATGTGAATAGGTAAAATTTCATAATTTTCGAAATAGCCTTTTTCTATAAAAGGCCATGCTCTCTACTCAAAGTAATAGTTCATTTGGTTAGGCAGTCTGTACGAAGGACCAAAACGCTTTCCTGACCACCGTGTTGAAATCATAATCGAGAAGATGAGCAAACAGACAATTAAATGTAATGTACATTACATTCCAAATGCTTTAATATGTAACATATTTTATTTAATACGAGCTGTAAACCCGCTACTTCGTCAGCGGAAATTTTTTATAAAAACTATACTATATAATAAATTTAAATTAAGATTCTTAACTCCCTTGGGAACATTTTTAATAATAGTGTTATGTCATCCATAAATAACAATATCTCTTTAATTTAAGTTTTATAATCTTAGAATAATGAAAAATAAATATCAGAATTACGAAAAAGTATATTAGAATAAAGAAAAAGGACCACAAAATCCATTTAAAGGTTTCTGATTCACTTAGGACCTTACATTTTCAATTTTATGTTTCTAAGGATGAAAATTGCAGAACATTCAAGAAGTACTATTAGAAGAACGAAAAAAGATACCACAAAGTCCCTTCTTATGGATTCTCATTCATTTAGGACCACATATCTTTAATTTCATGTTTCTAGATTCAGAATTATAGAAAATTCAAAAAGTACCATTAGAAGAACAAAAAAGTACCACAAAGTCCCCTCTAATGAATTCTCATTCATTTAGGACCACATATCCTTAATTTCATGTTTCTAAGTTCATAATTATAGAAGATTCAAAAAGTACCATTAGAAGAACAAAAAGGTACCACAAAAACCTCTCTTATGGATTCTTATTCATTTAACACCACATATCTTTAATTTCATGTTTCTGGGTTAAATATTATAGAAAATTCGAAAAGTACCATTAGAAGAACAAAAAAGTACCACAAAGTCCCTTCTTATGGATTTCCATTCATTTAGGACCACATATCCTCATTTCATGTTTCTAGGTTAAATATTACCGAAAATTAAAAAAGTACCATTGGAAGAACAAAAAAGTACTACAAAGACCCCTCTTGTGAATTCTTTCTCACATAGGACCATGCATATTTAACTTCATGTTTCTGGGTTAAATATTATAGAAAATTCAAAAAGTGCCATTAGAAGAACAAAAAAGGACCACAAAGTCCCCTCTAATGAATTCTCATTCATTTAGGACCAAATATCTTTAATTTTATGTTTCTGTGTTAAATATTATAAAAAATTCAAAAAGTACCATTAGAAGAACGAAAAAGTGCCACAAAGTTCTCTCTTATTGATTCTCATTCACTTAGCACTCCATGTCCTTAATTTCATATTTCTAGGTTAAATATAATAGAAAATTCAAAAAGTACCATTAAAATAGCAAAAAAGTAACACAACGTCTCCTCTTATGGATTCTCATTAACTAAGGACCACATATTCTTAATTTCATGTTTCTAGGTTCATAATTATAGAAAATTCAAAAAGTACCATTGGAAAAACGAAAAAGTACCACAAAGTCGCCCCTTGTGAATTCTTTACAACATCGGACCATGCGTATTTATTTTCATGTTTCTGGGTTAAATATTACAGAAAATTACAGAAAAAAGTACCAATAGAAGAAGAAAAAAGTACCACAAAGTCCATCCTCTTGAATTTTTACCCATAGGACCACGTATCTTTAAGTACCACAAATTCCACTCTTGTGAATTCCTATCTACATTTTCTTAATTTCATGTTTCTATGTTTAATGTAATTGAAAATTCATTATTAAGTTTGAATAAAATGTAATTTTCCGCCTTTACCCCTTTTTTGGTACTTTTTTTGACCCATCGAAGTATCAAAAATTGTATTCCAATAAATTTCTAAATTGTAGTGGTATCCCATATTAAAATACTCATATGAATATTTCAATAAATATAAAAATATGTTTTATGAAAAAAGTACCAAAAATAGGTACGATTTTTACACCTTAAACGTTTGAATTTCTGAAAAGTACCAAATTTGTGTTTCTCATTTTTTGATAAGTTATGAATACGATATAAATTTTATCTGTATGTTGATTGGCTTCAAAGATACATATGGTGCCAAAAAAGTACAAAAATACAGTTTTTACCCGTTTTCTCCCTAAAACGGCCGATTTTTAAAAAAGTACCAGACACCTGTCCAATTATTTTTTAAATGAGTAACGATAACTATTCAACTTTTTTTGTATCTTTATTAGTTTAGGAGATATAAAGTTACCGATTACCCGTTTTTACCATTTTTTACCTCCTAAACATTCGAATTTCCAAAAATCCAGTCTTAGTGGATCTATATGGGGGGAGACCTACCTACGTTCCAAATTTCGTCTCTCTAGCTTCAGCCGTTTGGGCTGTGGGATGATGAATCAGTCAGTCAGTCAGTCACGTTACTCTTTTATATATATAGTAGGGTGATCGATTATTCGACTTTTTTGTGAAACCGGTTTTCGAATAGTTCGAATAGTTAGTATTTTAAAAAAACTGGTTGCACTTTTTGAAATTCAGAAAAAACCCGGTTAACCGGTTTTTTGCAGAAGTTAATATTTATATCAAGAGACTACATTTCTTTAAAAAAAAATCAATAATTCTTTTAATCAAGTTAAAATTTATTAAATACAAGCGTAAAAGCCTGGCAATGTCAGGAAAAATAATATAATAATGTAATGTATAAGAAAAAATTCTTAGAAAAAGACACATAAATCCACTTATATCTGCTCCCTGATAAAAAAGTTAGACTTAAACTATATTTTTAAAACATAAGAAATCAGTCTTTATGAATATTTAAAAAATTATTCCTAAATTTCGACTCAAATATCATTATTTAGTACATGTTTTCTGAAATAAAAAGCTATTTTTAAAACCGGTTTTTTGTGTTTAAAAAACCGGTCTATTCGACATTCGAAAAATGAACATTTTGAAAAAACCGACAGCACATTGACTGAAAAAACCGGTTTTAAAACCGGTTGGAAAACCGCGTCGATCACCCTAATATATAGATATAATCTATTTTATAGATTATATGAATTTATTTAGTCTTACATCGTAAGCTATTTAACGTTTTTACGTCATTACTTAATTGCCTTAAATTCCAATTGAAATTGTCCACCTTCAATTATTTTTGTTCACACTTAGCATATTTAACATACAATTTGTAAAATAATCACAAAATTAAATTTAAATGACAAATAAAACTAATTTTTCCATACAATTTGTTTAAACGTCTACTTCGTATATGAGCAAAACAACATACCCCTAATTGACCATTGATGCGTTTTCGCAACACCCGATATCTCGGAAACTAAAAAAGCTAGGATCACAAATCTTTCGATTTTATGATCACAATCACTGAAATAGATCATTAATTTATCTTAACGGGATCGGGTAGTGGTAAGAAATGGGTTAAGTGAAAAATAAAAAAATAAAAAATTGTCTGAAAACGTGTGTCATTAAAAAATTGTATATCATGTTGCTTAATTTTACCGTTTCACAAAAAAATGAATAGCACCCGACTTTTTTGAACAATATTTAAAACAATAAAGATTTTGTTTTACAAATATAACGTTCGCAGTGTTATAGTTACCGCAATGGTAAAGATATTGAAAATAAAAAAAAAAAAATTATAAATTCTTGGCTTTCCATTGATATATGTATATTTGTCAAAAATATATTAAGGTAAAAGTGAAAATAATTTTTAATCTGAAAGAGTTATTTAAAAAGCTTTTGATCTCAAAGGATTTTACATATATATTAAATTTAATAAATGGGGTGTTAGAAAACAAGTATACAGGCCTTACAGATTGAAATCTTTATTTATTACAAACCTTTATGGTAGGAAGGATATAAAAACGTTTAAAAAACAAACAATTAATAGTTTTGGTAATATGATAAGAAATAATTAAATTATTAAATACTTTGTGCATGTATAATTAAAAACTAAATTGTTTTACAAAACCCTACTTGCATGTAATTTTGTATTCCTTAAATATACATATATTTTTTTTTTTTTTTAAAACGCACATACTAACATATGCCTGTCCATATACATATATGAAAGTATTTTGTTACTAAAATGACTAAATGGATGATTAAACATGAATTGGGGCGTGTTTATTGTTTGTGTTTAGTTCATACTCTTGGCTCTTGTTGTTTTTATTTATTTTTCAGCAAATCGAAACTGGTCTATAAAATAAAAGTTTTTTCCCTTTCATCTTGTTTTCTTTGCCATTAAATTTTTATTCTTTTTCAAATAAATTTTAAAGTGTATTGTGGGAGTTTTTTTTCTCACAAAAGAAACAAAATGAAATAACAACTAAAATGGTTTTAGTACATGTTTTTTTTTTTTTTAACTTACAAATAGTTTAATGAACATATGTAAAAATTTATCTATGATTTTTATAGTTGTATTGATTTTTACAGCGCATTTATTGTTAGTTAAGATGAATTTTTATGATTATCTCATTAAGATTTTGCGTTTATTTTTTACTTTTTCTTTAATTTGGTATTTTAACGGTTGCCGTGTAATTACATGTCGTTAATTTGATGACGAAAACAAAGAAGACTTTGTTTTGGTTTTGTAATGTTGCCAAAAATATTTAAGTACAATTAAGAAAATATAAAAACAAAACTTTGCAATAACAATTTGTAAATAATTAAGTAATTAAAAGTAATGTAAAATTATTAGTTGTTTTACTTTTATATATAATTATACTTCATATTCATAATTATTTTTATTATACTTTTGCTATTAATAATACTGGCCAACAAAAAAAGTTTGGATGATTTAAAGATATTTTTAGTACGCATCTTTTGGTGTATCACTTATGTCAATCGTACACACCGTTCTTGAGTTATGAGGAAATATACTAAAGTAATAGCCTTACAATGGGCGAAATATTAGACACGCCCTTAAAAAAAAATCCAGACCTGATGGAAAAAAACTGAAAGCAGATTCGTATTTAGCACATCAAAATACATCAAGTACAACTATTTGTCTATGGGGAAGGATTTTTTTGTCGACCAGTGTAATACATTGTGCGTGATCATATACGTATGAGTAATATTTAATTATAATGTTGAAATTTAATATTATTCATACGCTGGGTTAGTTTTTTTTTTTTTTTTTTTTTTTTGTAATTTAATAAAAAAATAATATAACGATAAATACAATGAAAGAAAAATAGTTATACAATTCTTTAGAATTCAGTTTTCTAAAATGACTAGTAGTGCATTTAAAATTTATACAGTTCATGGTTTTTGATTGTAGATGAGATCTAATAATACAAATTGAGTTCAAAATATCGTGGCTTAACTTATTTCTTTTCTTTGATCGAACGTCTGACATTTTTGAAAAAATTCGTTCGGCATCTGCATTTTTTTTTTTACCAATCTTTCAAAATTTGGAAATACTAAATTATCATTAAAAGTCGGGAATTTGCATATATTGGCTCAAAATTCTTCCATACCAAGTTTAGATAATCGCTGTTTTTCATGATCAAAGAAATTATATTCCATAGTAAACCATTTTTCCATTAGAGAGTTAATATCAATATGAAATTTAAAACATTTTTGTTAGTATATCCTATAGCTGCTTCAATTTCAATTTCAGTTCAATTTCTTCAAAATTGGTATTACTTTTTAATGAAAGCCATTTCTTTGTTTCTATTATATAAAATTGTAGACAATCAGATTTAATCTGGTCTTTTGCAATACATCTTACATTGCAATCGAATTTGAACTGAGATTTCCTTATAAAGTTTTTGCCGAATTTAAAAAATATTTTAATGACTTACAATGGAGAATTTGAACTAATACTTTTTTAGATTGGAAGAGGGCATTTAAAGAGTTGAAGTAGTTCAATTCGTATTTTAAAAATAGCAAATAAGCCTTGTTATAATCGTTGGATAACTCATTTAATATCCAATCAGCCGATTTTAATTTGTCTTGATTTGTTGCATATTTGAAATACTCTATTAAAACATTACAATTTTCTAATATCCTTTCCATGCAGTTTTGGTGGGATATCCATCTAGTGGGCGATGTTATTAATATCTTCTTTTCTCTACAATCAGAAACTCTTGGAATTCTTGTAACCAGGGTTTTCAGGTTTCCAAATTGTTAATCAGAAATCGCCAAAATTAAATTTTATATATCGATCATTCCAGGAAAGAACGCCCGAAAAAGTATATTTTTTACTTGATGGCTTTCAATTTCGATAAAAATTTGTATACATAAACTCTATTAAGCCTTTTATCAATTTCAGTTTTCAGTTTTGTGAAGTTTGCAAAAACTCGCGATTTAATTTCGCTTTTTAATTTTCTCAAAAACCAAAAAAAAATAAAAAAAAAATTCAAAAGTATGTAACTTTGAATAGCAATATCTCTGGGAAGACTTTGTGAATTGTAATGATTTAAACGGCATTAAAATTTCGCATATGGCGGCTTTACGACGAACATTTTAAAAATAAGAAAGATTTTTTTTAAATGCATTTTAATGCAATTGCATTTTTCAATTGCATTTTTCTTTAAATATGCTATTCAAATTTTTTAATTTTTTAACATAAATGAAAAGTTTGGAATCTTTACATTAAGATAAAAGTGTCAAATTTTTGGGACATGTTTAAAATTTTTCATATAAAAATAATTTTTTTTTTTTTTTGAATTTTCTTTAAAATTTGTATAAAAGTTAACAAAATATAAAAAGTCTGCAATTTTAAATATTCATATCTCTTGATGGATTTCTGTAATTTAAAAAGTATTGTATATTTTTTGTGTAATTTAGTCAGCATTTCGAAAATCACCTCTTCGATCCATAATATTTTAAAAATATAAATGCAGTTTTTAGATGCATTTTTGTTAGTTGCGAATTTATTAAATTTTTATTTTTCAAAAGTGTATTTAAAAATACTTTGTTAATTATAACTTAAAACAATAAATAGTCTGATACATAAAGTTTTACTATTTTTAAGGATTTTTCAAAAAATAACACAATCAATTTTTTTTTAAGAAAATAATACCAGAAAAATGTAATTTTTATATCAACTAACTAGTTGAAGAAAAGGGGAAATTATGCACAGTACATGTGTGCGTCCCAAAAATTTGAGATTTTTATTTTAATGTAAAGATTCCATGCTTTCCAAATACGAAAAAAATTTAATAGCATATTTAAAGAAAAATTCATTTAAAAAATGCAATTGCATTAAAATGCACTTTTAAAAAGTATTTTTTATTTGTAAGATACTCATGTTTAAGCTGATATAATTACAATTCAAAAGCCGTTTAAATAATAAATTTCCGTAAAGCGTTTCCAGAATTATTTGTATTTAAAGTTGTACACTTTGGAGATTTTTTAGATTTTTTTGAAAGTGAAAAAGCCAAATAAAATCGCGAATTTTCTGAATTTAGTGAATATGAAAACGGAAATATTTATAGACACCCATAAACCTAATACGTATAAAATTTTATAAAAATCGGAGGACACTTGGTATATTTTTGGGCGTTCTTTCATGGAATGGACGATATATTTTCTTTTCAGGAAAAGAATTTTTGTGCTTGGTGATATGATATAGATGATTCTGAATAATATATTTTCATCAAAAAAAACGAATTTCGAAAAAGTTGTCGTTTATACATTTTGAATGTTAGGGCTCGATATGTTCAAGTGTTATTTGTACTGTTACTACTATTTTTTAATAAAAAGTACAAAATTCTATTGATCTTTAAATAAAACTTAAATTGTTTATTGTTCTTTTTTTTCTACGAATCTTTTGTGCAACATTTTTAGCAGCATATTTGTTGTTTTAACTCTCATACGAATTGAAGTCTTACAAACTGCTAAAAATAATAATTTCAATTTTTGAATTTAGTAAAATCGAATAATTGAACACATATGTGCATAAAATGAAATGAAATCATACTATAAATCATAAAAACAAAAATAACAATATCAATATTTACCCAACAGCAATAACAATGCCAATATACATATGTATGTATATCATATATGATATCACTCAAAATGATTGATATTCGACAGAATTTTTTATAGCCGAATGTTTATTGTTTTTATTGAAGTATAAAAAATTAACAAGTAACAAATTTAATTGCAAATATAAATGGGAAAACAAAGAGCACGAAAATAAAAAAAAAAATCCATATCGAAAGTGCTACACATAACCAGTTAGTAAACAATGATTGAATAATGGTTGAATTAAATTTTTTTAATGTGTTTTATCATAAAACACATTAGCAGCAAATTTAATGTTAATAATACATTTATTTAGTAGAAACGATGCTTAGTTTAATCGACTCAGAAAGTTATTTTCAGTCGAACAACATAGGTACTTAAAAGTGGGTGTTTGATAGTTTTTTCTGAGCTTTTTACATACATCAGCACAAACGCATACTTAATACCCCAATCACCTATGGTGGTGTAGGGTATAATAATATTTCTAAAATATATGTAGGCTGAAATAAGGACTACGCACGAAAAAAATCGTGTACAATTTAAGACATATAAATAATGTAACTATATGCTAAATTTTGTTGCAATAGCATAAATAATCGATAAAAAAGTTTATTTATAGTCTGAAGAATAGCAAAAAAAATAAAGAAAATTTTAGAAAAAATCTATAAAAGTACGTTATATCGATCTTTATATTACATTCTGGTCATGAATTCCATATTACAGATGTTATATCAGATAAAACCCACATAAAAAGTCTAAACTAGTTTTTGGCGATTTTTTAAAAAATCACATACCCGAGATGACAAACTTTGAAGGTCCACTTTCTACCTTTCTGACTCACTGAGAATCTGTGCTCCTTCAAATCAAATCGGAAACACTTCAACTTCAGTAATGTCGAATTTTATTCTTTATTAGATCAAACGTTACAGAACTATTTCCAAAAAAATGGATTTTGGAACCACTGTTTGGCACCAAAACAGATTAAATTTTACAATATTAAACTTTTTCTATTCCTTGTATATGTCAAACTTTGTGTGGATTTTTTAATTTATACACATAGCCAGTGTTACCGTTTGGTGACTTTAGTCGCCAATTACCCCTTTTCAACCATCTGGCTACTTTTTTGGCCCCTTTTTTAAATAGCGACTAACTGGCGACTTTTTAAGGCTGCGTGCTGAATGACAAGCAACTATGTTGTTTAAAATATATAGACCCATTATAATATTAATTTCAATAAATAAATTAATCGTTTTGAGATTGTTTCACAGTATAGTGATATCAAAAACTGCGTAGTATTTATAAATGAACTCAAACTGTTAGTAACTAAAAATAATAATAAAGTATATAGTATCATCATATGCAGAATCTTTTTAGACTTGAAAAAAAAAAAAAAAAAAAATCACAGGAATCCCCCGGGCGAACGTATTTTTTTAGTAAATTATAAATAATAAAAAATTGTTTGTCTAACATACTTAATTCAATACTTGTGGATCCATGTGTTCCGTCCTAAATTTGTCCGACGAGGATTTGATAGACTGGAGAACGAGCAAAGAACTCGTACAAATGTACAAAAGTTTAGTTAATAAAAAGAAATTATATGTTAACTATTTTTGTGAATAATTCTTCATTTTTGCAATAATAAAAATTGCTGTAAAATAATTATAAATTATTTTGCTATTAATTAAACTAAATTTTGTAGATTTTCTTAAAATACAAAATTAACAAATTTAAAGAGTTTTTTAGGTTTTAAAACAGTTGGCCCCTTTTTTTCAAAAAATCCCCTTTTGTGGCGACTTTTTATTTTGAAATCACCTCTTTTGGATACTTTTTAAAAATTCTCAACGGTAACGTTGCACATAACGGAAAAGTGCCCCAAAATATCTAAAGTTTAAGAGTCCATAAAATATTTATTCAAACTAACCTTGCAAAACGCTTTAGAGGTTTTATTAAGCTGATAAACATTTATTTCGCTCTAGAATCTTTGAGGCAATATTTTATGACAAAAAAAAAAAAAAAATGGTGCTGCTTTGTAGCAAAGTAGACAAATTCATTAAACTGTTCAGAACTCTGTCTATTATAATAAAGTAATAAAATAATCAAAGAATACATAAAGCTGACTAAAAGCCGTAATAGAGTTTAAAAAGAAATGGAAGCAATATAACAAAAAAGTAACCAAAAACACAGTAAAGACGTTATGGAGGATATTCCAGAAAATATTAGGTAAATATTTTTTTGAACGCACAGAAAAAAATAATACATACAGTAGTCATAGTCATATATTTTGAAATTTTTTGAAAATTTGGAAAAGAAGTCAAATATTTTTGTTGTTATAAAATATTTTGAAAAAGTTCTTTTGTTGTTGTAAAGCCTGAAATGTGTAGAGTAGATTGTGCTAATTTCTGAAAAAGTCGCGGTATTTATTTCTGATATTGAAAGAAAAATGTATACGCATTTTTTAATTCAAAAGTATTTACACACATTTTTTATATTTCATAATTATTTACACAGCTTTAAAAAAGTCAATTATTTACGCTTAACTTTGCTAAAGATAATCCCAAATCTTGTATATAAGATAGTGTAAAATAGTTTGATACAATCTCAACTTTAATAAGTTAAAAAAATCTAAAAATAGTGGCAAAAATGATGAAAATAAAGAGCCAAAATGACATTTAAATGAAGGTTTAGAATTGTACATCGTCATTATAGTTTGGAAAAAGAAATGGGAATTATTAAAGGATGGTTTAGTCCTTTGTCAAAATATATAATTGCATAAAAATAAAAACAATTTAAAGGGAATTTAGGAAAAATATGTTCAACAAATTTAACATCACTTAGAAAATGTTCAACAATTTCTGCAATCGTTGGTATGTTTGGCAAGAAAGTATGATTTCTATAAAGGTTATGATGTTCGCATCACAGATGTTCGCACAGAAACTAAAATCAATGAAACTAAATTTTTATATTTATGTACAAACTTTTTTCTGTGCGAATAAAAATTACTTTTTCTTTTTTATTTAAGACTTGGGTGTAAAAAAAATCAAAATTTCAAACACATTTGCATAAGCTAAATTGTTCGCACTAAGTTTTTCATGCGCAGTCCTTATATGTATATTAGACTTAAAGTGTCATTGAATTAATAAATTAGCCATATTAGAGTACAAAAATCTAATTAGAAAAATTTTTTGAAATATAACAATTCTTAGGATTTTTTTTTTTATAAAACGTACCACAGTGGATCCAAAACGCTTTTTTTTTTTTTTTTTGGAAACAATTCAGTAACTATTGAACTGTTAGAAATATCTCAATAAAATTTCACATGGTCAGAGCTGAGGCGCTTTCGAGTTGATTTGGAGGAGTACAGATTCATTTATGATATGACAAAAAAGAAATTTTATATATAGATAGTACTTGTAAATCTAAACAAAAACATACGTTTAAAAGGTATTCGGGTCGAAATAAATTTTGAACTCATTATTATGCCTCTAGAATTTGTCTAAAATATTCGCCAGAATCCTTACAAAATTCTAAATAACATTGCTGCAAAAATCATATAAATATATGAATGCGTTAAAAAGTTATATTGATCTGAACTTAGAACTTTAAAAAAATTTTACATTTTTTGAGTTTTTTTCCAAAAAGGTGGCAATATTTATTCAGTGATAAAATTAGTTTTTTGTTCTGGGCAATTTTTTTATGTTTTTAAAAGAAATATTAATGTAAATGCGTGTAAAGTAAATCCGGAGGAGTTTGGGGCAAAGGTCTGCCCACAAACCCTTTCCAAATTTTGTCAATTTTGATATTTTGTATTTTTTTTTTTTTTTTTTTGTTATGTTCTCAAATCGCAAAGTTGGGATCGACTTAAAATTATTTTAATTTTATAGTCCTATATGTAGGATATACACCCAAAAAGTATTTTCTGACGAAGGCCCCTTATAACGGCAGGCTGACCATTTCAATGAAAAAAAGTCAAATTTTTAACACGTTTTATACGGATTGGGATTTTAGGTATTTTCGTGTAAAAAAGTAGAAATTTTTTTTATTATACTGAAATTTCAATAGAGTATTATATTCGTTTAAATTTTAATTTTATGTTTTGAAAAAACTCCAAAAATGCAAAATTTTTAGTCCTTCAAGAAATTCTGCGATCAAATTACATTACACTTTTATAAATTATCAATCTCCATATTCTAACCTTTTCTTAGGTACCAAATACTTGTATAAAAAGTTTATATTTTTGCACAAATGTATGAAAAATCAAAATTTCAAACACATTGGCATAAGCTAAATTGTTCGCATTAAGTTCTTCATGCGCAGTCCTTATATGTATATTAAACTTAACGTGACATCGAATTAATAAAACGGCCATATTAGAGTACAAAAATCGAATTAGAAAAAATTGTTTAAAATACAACAATTCTTAGGATTTAAGCCCGCCAAGTTAAAAAAAAAAACTAAAAAAAGACGAGGCTAAAAATTAGGTAAAAATTTATTTCGACCCGAATATCTCTTAAACTAAAAAAGACCTACACATATATATAAAATTTCTTTTCTGTCATATCATAAATGAGTTTTTGGCAATTTTTTCAAAAAATTACATACCCGAGATGGCCAACTTTGGAATACGAAAGCACCTCAGCTCTGACCATGTGAAATTTTATTGAGATATCTCTAACGGTTCAATAGTTACTGAATTATTTCCAAAAAAAAAGCGTTTTGAAACCACTGTGCATACTGAGAGGAAATGTCTTTTGTAAGCTTAATATACCAACAACTATTGTGAAGTATTTAGAACAACCAAAACATTTGTTATGCCACTTATTTATATGTATCTCTTCATTTCAAAGTGATTGATATTGTTTATTTATTTAACAACTTTTGCAATTTAGTTGAAAATTTAATTTTCAATATCTATTTTAGCAAATTTAAAGAATAAGAAGAAAAAAATAATAATAAAAAAAAAAACAACATAAAGAACGGAAACAACTAATACTTATACATACATATGTAGTGTATGTATGTGTGTACAAACAAATCTCATTTGTGTGCAAAGTGTTTGTTTAAAACTTTTAAGAAAAATAAACAACTCATAACGAAGATTGAAATCTACTAAAATGTTTTAAAACATTTCCAAGTAAAGACATAAATACATAATGCATATAATAACTAAATTTATATATGATATACATATAATATTCTTATACACTTAAATACATATCTACATATGTATGTATATATGTTATGAAAGAAAATGAATACTTATTCATGATATACATATACATACATACATACTTACTTATGTATGTAATTCATAATGTAGTTCCAGTGTTTTAATATTTATATAATTTTGGCAATTTTAAAATTATTTTTTTCATTTTCCTCCATGGAATAATTAGTTGATTATGAAACGCCATTCGAAAAGGGTTTCTAAATTTTTTAAATTGTCCAAAAGACAACAACTACTTACGGTCATAAATAAGAAATGAGTAGCAAACAATTTTCACTTTATTTGTTAAATATTTAATGCTGGCAGAGAGTTGCAAAATAATTAGATAATTACTTGAACTATATTTTATTGTTTGTTTTATTTTCTTGTGATTTTCAGTATTGTGTGTAGCAAACATTAGATTTGAAGTAAGTTATTTACAATATGTTTGTGTAGGTAAAAGTTTTTAATTACAACTTGCAGATAACAAATTTTACTTACCATTTGGCTACTTGTGTCTACTATAATCTATTTTTGTAACTTTAGTTATAAGTAAATAACAACTTATTACTGTTGTTGTCTGAAAAGTTTTGTAATTGCGACAATCAGTTTGTTTTCTTGGCATAATTTTTAAAGTCTTATTTATTTTTAGTTATAAAGTTTTTTTTTTTAATAATATTTATTGCTAAAATATTTTTGCACTGAAAATAACAAAAGCGAATATTAAACATATGCATGTTCAAAGATTCTTAAAAAAATTCGATTGAATCTACATATTTCAGTTGTGATTCCAATCACTCTAGGCTTATTAGACTAAAATATCTTTACGAAATAAATTACTATTTACATTCATACATATGTAAGTATATAAGAGATGCATTCATTGGTTATGATTATGACAGGGATATCTTGGCTTTAATAGTATTCCTTTTGTGTCATTTAGTTATGTTTGTTGTAGTTTCTTTTTACATTTTATTCTGATTAAGGTAATTGTTGTTTGTTTATGTTAATGACATAAAATGTGGTTACACATATACACACCCCCATGTGTTTTGTATTACATGAATTCCAACATTCTTAGCGGGAAAAAGAAATCCTAGCGCCCTTCTGTAGTAGCTGAAGAGCCCATTCTTGCATTGCAAATTTGTTCCCATTTTAGACAGTATGTCATTGGAGGCAAAGAAGCTAGCAGACAAGGACTTGTTCATAAACAAATCGGCTCTTTTATGAGAAGCGCTATTTAATATGAGTCTTGAATTAAATTTTATTTAAAACAATATGCCGACTACCTCGTCTAATGATACTTAAAATAAGACTAAATGATTTCAAGTCTTTAAGTTTCAGATTTAAATAAATATATATTTCTGTATATTTCGTATGAACTTTTTCCAATGAAAGTGAAATAATAATTAGAAATAGACCTTTTAGGAAAGGCTTTTCTAATTAATTTACACAGAAGGCAAAATGGAAATGTTTTCAGTTTTTTGGTAAGGAGGCTGAAGATATTTACAAAGGCCTGAACAGTGAAACACTATCATATTTTCCTGATGAGTTGTATTTAGAAATGTGTATATAATTTTGTATATGTGTAAATGCATGAGTATTATAAATATATTTGTTTTTATTTTTGCTCTCATTTATTAATGTGTTTTAATGTAATTATGAGTTCCAAAGATAAAAAGCAGAAAAATATGTAAAGAGATAAACAAAAATATAAATTCAACAAAAGAAAATATTAATGTTTATATATTACTGGCTTATACCGGTGCGCTTCGTTACTCCTTTTGATGCCATAACTAATATTTATTTTATATGAGGTCTCTCTAATCCTCCTCGACTTTTTTCTACAACTGTTTTTAAATCTTTCATTAAAATACTTCTTTAGATATGCGAAAATTAATATATATTTTGTATAGGGGCTACCCCTCATGAATAAAATATGATAAGAAAGTAGTTCCCTAAAATTTTAGGGCTATCACCATAATTGGTTTTTTGATTTGCAGTTAAGAATATTTGCTTTGTATGAGGAGTATCATTCCATCTGGTCCTTCCCGTCCCATTTTTTCTTAAATATTGATGTTGATAAGAGAGTTATTCCTAAAAAAATATCTAGACTTTTGCTGTAATAAGTTGTTCTTAATATATTTATACGGTATTTAATATTTTCGTTATGTGGGGTGTACCATTTCCTCTAGTCCTTTCTGTTCCATTTTCATTTTGATTTCGGAGGTTATTGAGAAAGGTATTCCTGCAAAATTTTAAGACTTTTTCTGCAACAGTATTTAACTAATCCGTCAATATTTTCTTTCTATTTTCTCTGTTTCAATCGAAAAGTAAAGAAGCCTTTTTTACTTTCGGGGCCTTCAGAATGATGCTGTAAAATTTTCCGGAAAAGCGGTCCAGCAGTTTTGCTGTATATAAGATACAAAACAACAAATACAGATTCATTTTTAAATACAAATATATAGAAAGTCAAATGAAACTATTCTATAACGTCACAATTTTAACCCATTAAAGACCAAAGATAATATGATTCTCTGAGGAGTTATATAAAACTTATTTGTGTCTAATATTAATTTGATACTAACAGTTGAATATCATTTATGCAACTTAAAGTGATTTTAGCAAGAGGGTCTTTATGGGAGCTATGGTCAATTATGGACCGATCTTCATGCAATTTGGTACATGGATTTATAATAATGGAAATGTTTAATTTAATTTTCTACAATAAAAATAATTAAGGGAGTAAGAATTAAGAGAAATTACTTATTGTAATTTTTGTTGACTTTATTATTAAAATATAAATTTTCAAACTTTTGGGTCTTTGTGAACAAAAATCCAAAATATTTACAAAATCATCCAAATAGCTAAGTGATCAATCCAGTGACAGTTTGGGTTATTTTGCACAATGTCAAATAGTCCATAACTGTTATGGATATTTACCAAAAACTAATTATCTATTGTAAAAACTTTACTTAACCTAACCTATCAAAAACATATGTATTTCTCTATAAACTCTTATTATTATTATTATTTTTTTTTTTTCTCTAAAAATAATTGTGTAAAAAAAAATTAACGAAACCGATTTCAGATATACCACAGAGTTAAAAACCAAGGTACGGAATAATTCGGATTTCGAATTTAATTTTAAGTTTTTAATCGCTTTTTTAAATATTATTCGTAAATTAAAAAATAAAATTCACTTTTTGGATTAAATTTGTATTCTTTACTTTTTATACCCTGGCTGGCTGGCTGGCTGGCTGGCTGTCCATGTAAAGCTTGTGCGCAAGGTTGCAATTTTGAAGATAATTTGATGAAATTTGGTACATATGCTTTCTTCAACACAAGGACGAAGCCTATTGAATTTGGTTATGATCGGACCATTATTTCATTATATTACAAATGCCTTAAAAATTTGAATATTTAATGAAATTTAGTACATATAAGTTTTATATCAGCAAAAATCTGTTTGCCGAATTTCATGAAGATCGGTCCTAACTGACTATAGCTCCCATATAAACTCCTCTCCCGAAAATCACTTTAACGTGCATAAACCCATACAAATGTTAGTATTATGTTAATATTTAACACAAGTAAGTTGTATATAAGTGAAAACAAAATTGAAATGGTGTAGGGTATCATATAGTCGGGCTTGACCGACTATAACTTCTTCTCTCGTTTTAATTTGAGTTACGAAAATAATCTAAAAAACTTTTTTTTAAATTTGTATTTATGTGGAAGATCGTTATTTTACGATTACAAACGGTTCGGTCGCCACACACAACCCAGCAGTTTTTTCGGTGTCAATTCACCCGCTTTAGTACAGTAAAGTCCATTTGTGACTACCCACTTAACTCATTCAAATGTGTACGTTTTTTATACACCCTAACTTCGCATAATTTGTGAGCGATAGTTAAGCTATCGTACCTTTTATTGACTCTTTTAAAAGCGTTGAGGTGGCGATAGCACCATTTATTGACTCTTTGGTGAGCGTGGAGGTGGCGATTGGTTTTTTATAAGTCACAAAAACGTCAAAAAAGTGAATAGTTCATCCATTGGCAGTACAGGTTGGGTTACTTGACTAACGGCAATAAATACATGGTAGGACATTTGGCTCTGATGCATCTTGTTTAGACGTGTGTAGTGTCAAATATCAATTTATTGACTCCTTGGTGCTTAACAGAGTCTTTAGTATTTTACTTTGTAAGATAAAAGTTAATGTTTTTTTTTATATTTTTATGTTATGCGTACTACATTAATTAAATGTGTTTTTAATTTAAACATGTGGTATACATCCAATAGAAATGGATTACCTCTCAATTATTTTATATAATAAGAAACCTATACCGAAATTCCGTAACTTTTTAACGACAAAAATTTGTCGTTAAGTATCGAAAATTCGTTAATTAGCAAATTTTGTCGTTAAGTGTTATTCTGTAGTAAAATTTTATCGATTTTTGTCGTTAAACACATTGGTAGTTAACGAAAAGTTTCGGTAAGCTAACTACAAAAAAAAAAAATAGCTGTCGTAAAACCATATAGATAAAGAAGCTGATTTTGGCTATTAAATACATTTTTTTTAATTTTGATAACATTGTTTTATAAATAATGTAATTAGAAAAAATATAATGAATAATAAGTGCGTTCGTTTACGTAAAAGCAGGGACCGTAAATAACGATTATTACAAATTTTAAAAAAAAATGATCCAAAAATTTTAAAAATATGTTGTAGAACACTTTTATACTTTTTTTTTTTTTTTGACGCGCTTTTGAATTATGTAACAAACTTTTATTTTTTGATTTTTATAAAAAAATCAATGAATAACAATTATTTAAGATTTTTATTTTTCGCTCAAAAAATAACTTTTATTTTTATTTTTTTGCTCAAAAATTTTGATAATTTTTTCTTAAATGTTATGATTATTTTAGTTATTTTATTTTTATGACGTATTGGGAGAGCAACAAATATGCCTATCCTATTTATATAAGATTGCAGAAGTGTTACATATTGTACACGCTATTCATGTAAGCATAAATCGAGCTTTTAAAATTCATTTTGAGTGACTTCAGATATACTATGTTTTCTGATACTTTGTTAAAAGATATATACATTTATTAAATGTAAATTTGATATTTTTTGTTAATATATACACGTAAAAATTTTTAATTATTTAATTTTTTTTAAATAAAAATGACTCATTATATTTTGAGCAGAAAATAAAAATCAAAAATAAAAGTTATTTTTTGAGGAAAAATAAAAGTAAAAAAAATAACAATTAAATCATGATTTTTATTATAAAACTCGTAATCGTTACGGTCTCTGCGTAAAAGTTTTCGTTTATTAAATGTTTCTACTGAATTTTAGCAAAAATGTAGAGATTAAAATGAGAGTTTATAATTGAATTTTTAGAATTTTGAAACTGATTTGTTATTATTAAGTTTTAATTACATTCTGTTCTTAGTGAGTTTTTTTTTTTTTTTTTTTAGTGAAAAAAAATTATTTTACTGAAAATACAGAATTTTGGTAAAAATTTTAATTTTTAATAAAAAATTACATTTTAAGTAAAAGAATTTTTTAAAAATTCTTATTAAAAATTTCTTTTTTTTAGAAAATTTGAATTTATTTGCAAAAAAAAAAAAAAAAAAAAATTAATTTTTCAAAAATCAGAATTTTTGTGAGAATTGGTATTTTTATAGGAAATAAAATATTTGAGTAATTTGTTTAAGCGAAAAATATTAAAGAGTTTTTAAACATATGTTTCCATAGTTATGTTATTTTAAAATTTAATGCAAATTTTTAATGAACGGGCGTAATATAAGAAACATTTAACATTAAATTAATTTTACAAATATTTCCAACAACATACCATACATATACTCATATTGGTAATTGTTGGAAGACAATCTGCACACATTTATATAATATTTACACTTTTTTCACATTTTTTTCAAGACAATTGTTTTGTTTTTAAATAAAAATCCAATTAAAATTAAAATTTATTTTTTTTTTTTTTTTTTCAAATAATGACGTTCCATCATTTCTATCGATATTTGTCGTTAAAATATACTTACGAAAAAAATCGTTAACTTATAGTAGAGAATAGCAAAATCAAAAACAACCGACAATTTTCGTTAATTAACGATATCGGTGGTAAATGAAAATGTTACGGAATTGCGGTACTAGTCTTGCTAATTAGGATTTTAAAATTATTAAAGAAATCAATTATTCTGCATTTGTGTTTATTTTTTTTAAATTTACTTTTTCGTACTAGTCACAATATCGCCACTTTTTGGTCCTTTGGTGCCAATACACTTCTTCCTAGGACATCCCCATGTTAAAGTGACTAGTCAGGTGATTAGTAAAGTGACCATTTAAAATATTGTCAGGTATCTGACTCAATTTTCACCAGTAAAAGGATTCCTATGAATTGACTTTTTCGTACTAGTCACTATATCGCCAACTTTTGGTCCTTTGGTGGCAATACACCTCTTCCTCGGACATCCCCATGATAAAGTGACTAGTCAGGTGATTGGTAAAGTGACTAGTGGTGGCCTATTGTCGTCAGTCAAGTAACCGGTTTCGGACAGTCACCTTGGACTGCAGGGAAAGTACAATGATATGCGCAAAAAAGTGGTTGAAAAAAAGCAAAAAAAAAAAACGAGAGAAGAAGATATAGTCGGTCAAGACCGACTATATGATACCCTACACCATTGCGTATGAGCACACAAATTCCGGAAGTGGATTTATATTAGAGCTGTAGACCAACACTTTTATTAAATCTAAAATAAAGTATACAAGTACAGAATAATGGGTTAATAATAATATATTAATGATTTTATGCATTATAGGGCGTTGGTTGGTTCTACTTACATAAAACTTATTTGAGTCGAATATTAACTTGATACTAACTTTCGTATGTGATTTATGCATGTTAAAGTGATTTTCGGAAGGGGGGTTTATATGAGAGCTATGGTCAATCGTGGACCGATTTTCATAAAATTTGGTACAAAGATTGGTACTTATACAAAACTTCTTTGGACCGAATTTCATTAAAATATTCCTAATATTAAGGCATTTTTAAGTGTGAAAACTCTATTCCGTGGGGACATTTGTATGGGGGGTAGGTGAAATAATGGACCGATCATAACCAATTTCAATAGGCTTCGTCCTTGTATCATAAAAGTACCACCTGCCAAATTTCATTTAATTATCTTCAAAATTGCGACTTGTACTTTGTGCACAAAGTTTACATGGACAGCCAGCCGTCCAGCCAGCCGTCCAGCCAGACGGACGGACATCGTTAGATCGATTTAAAATGTGATTCTGAGTCGATTGGTATACTTTAAGGTGGGTGTTGGATAACTCATTCTATGCGTTACAAACATCAGCACAAACACATAATACCCCAACCACCTATGGTGGTGTAGGGTATAAAGATTCGTTGTGTGCGTGTACATTTATACATACATGTACATATTTATGTATAAAAAAATAATTTTTAGCGATATGAACTGTTGAAAAAAAAATGACTATAAAAACTCCAACGATATTTTAATTTTTAATTTGTAAGTTGTCATGCAAATAATTATTTAAAAAGTAGCGATCGTAAAAAAATAATGGTATTGTTTTAACAAATACATACATACATGCCTACATACACGTTTACTTGTATGTAAAAAGTGAGATCGAAAAATTCTTAACATACATAATATTCAATAACTTGGAAACAGTTGATCTTAGAGTTTTCATTATTTTTTTAATCATTTGATAATTTAGCACAGATCACAGAAATATATAATATTAATGGTTCTAACCACTAATTATAAAATTGTGGACCATTTTTGAAAACCCTTTCTTTGGAGATTTGATAGTTGCTTCAGTCACTTTTTTGGAACAGTGTGCACAAATGGGTCCAAAAATATGTGGACACGTTGTGCTTTCTTAAGAAAAGAAGAAGTCTTTTTTGCAAATATTCCTTTATGCATATTTTGGTATTTATAGATCCGAATGTATCAAATGAATTTCCTGTTTTGCCGCAATTGCAAAAAGCTTGTCATACCATGAATTTTATAAGAAACTTTTACTGCTTTTGGGTCTTAAACTTATCTTCAACATTGCTTCGAGCATTAGCAATAAAAATTTTTGAGACACAAGCTGCGAAGATTCTGCCAGCACCTACGTTTCTTCGTCAATTATACAGCTTGAGTATTTTTGTATGAAATTTGGTTGTAAATTCCGAGTTCTATTTTTGGCTTGTAATTTTTTTTTTGCTGAATTCCAGTTTGGAATTTTTTGAATTTTATATGTTATCAACTTTCCCATTAGCTTTAAATGTTCGCACCAAATAGTCAAAGCACTGAGAAAACTGAGCTGATTTTCTACCAGATGTGTTTGGAGTTCCTTTCAATATGCCTTCAATTTTCTGGCATTCCCAATATCATGTGGTCTTTTTTTCTTACCGAACTAGGTTTCACATCAATAGTCAAATTCTCCTGATACTGTTTAATAACATTAGAAACGGTTTTAAGGACGACATTTAAGTCTGTGGCCAATTATGAAGACCTATTTGGAATTTTTGAAATTTTTTAATAACTTGTAGGACGTAAATCTTTTTCGTCACTTATTTTGATGAAAATAAGGACAAATTAACATGGTTGTTATTAAAAATAATAACTGAAGTATTTTTCCATAATAACTAGATCAAAAAATTTTGAATATTGATTCCGAAAAAAGATATGAGGCAAAATGTGTGTTAAGATTTTTTCGATCTCACTCCTTACATACATACGTAAATGTTTAATAAGTTCTAATTTTCCCATATCTCTAATTGAAAACATGTATTTACATACATATTTATATGGATACATATACATAAATATGCAATTAGAAAACACACACACTTAATTAGCTACTGCCATAAACAGTGTGTTGTTGTTTTATTTTAAACAATTCAGCAGTAACAAAATAAAAAAATAAAAAAAATTCAACTCTTAAACACACAAGCACATGTACAAATGTTTTAAACATCCACCACACATCTTTCATTCAACACAAATCAACACATTTCTATACCGTTACACGACTTCAATTCGATTGATTCGTTTCGGGTTAATTCCTGAATAATATTTTTATTTTCGAAAATAAATTTTTTATCTTCGAACAAATTTAAAAATTAAATTTGCAAACAAAAAAATAAAATTCGTTCTAAAAATTAGGATTAAATTCGCTGATAAATATTATGTTCCGAATGAATCAAAAAATAAGCGTTCTACTTTGTTAAAAATCCTTTCAGCCAGTCCAGAGACCGGCTATTAAGAAAAATGATTTTGCTTCATGCTAAAATAAATGAATAAAACACATTTTTGGGTAATTCTTCATTTTTAAAATTTAGGTGATTATTCACAATGTACAAACATCAAAAAAATTAAACATGTCAAAAAGCCAAATGCAGTGAACAATCACCCATTTTGTATTTGTCTTTTTTCTTCTTCGGCGTTTGTTCATTTATGGGGTTTTGGCGATTTTCTCTTGGGCGATTATTCGTACAGCCCTTCTAAAATCTATATAAAAAAATAGTTTTCCCGGCGAGATTCGCTACTCTATTTGATGCGATAACTAATATTTAATTTATATGGGAGCTTAAACTCCACCCAGATTTACTCGTCCTATTTGAAATTTCATGTGAAAATTACTTCCTTAAATTTTTAAGATTATAGATCTGTATAATTAATATTTTCTTTGTATTTGAGCTGGCTATCTTTCGCCCTGAACCTGTTCTATTTTCATTTCATCAATGCAATATGATAAGAAAGTAGTTCCCACAAAATTTTAGCACTTTCAGATCCTTATATATGAGAGTGGCACAGATCCCCTCAACTCAAATCGAAGCTAAGAGAATGCCAAAAGCGCCTTAATAAGCTATTAGAGTATCAAAAAACTGAATCACTGAATCAATATTTTGAAAACTTAGATGCTACCCCGTATTCGAATTACTCACTATGGCTTGCTACGAAGAAGTTAAAAAGACCAACTACAAGTAGGCCCCCTCTACGAAATACAAATGGAGGCTGGGCAAGAAATGATACCGAAAAGGGGAATCTATTTGTTAGTCATCTAAAGAACATGTTTTCGCCAAATTTATCAGATGACATAATGGAGTTGCCACTTGTTGTACCCCGTTTTAGAGCAGTTGAACCCCTTTGTTTTGAGATTCGAGAGATCGACCAAAAAAAGCACCTGGTATTGACAAGATCAGTAACAAAATGCTTTTGGAGCTACCCCAGGTAGCAATTAGAATAATACTTTTTATTTTTAATGCTATATTACGCCTTGAATATTATCCACCAGAATGGAAGGTCTCATTGGTTACAATGATACCTAAGCCCGGAAAAGATCACACTAAAGTAGAATCGTATATGCCTATTAGCCTGTTGTCGAATATATCAAAGCTATTTGAGAAGCTATTAATGAAAAAATTGAAACCGATAGTGAATCGTTTTGATTGTATTCCAACACATCAATTTGGTTTTAGAGAAAAACATAGCTCCATAGAACAAACTCACAGGCTTATAAATGTTATATCTAAGACATTTGTAAAGTAGGTCTAGAATGTTGGCGTGACATACGATCAAGATGCAACATAGCCTATTAAATTCTCCAGTGCAAGCAATAACTAATATTTACTTTATATGAGAGCAGATAGGGCGATCTATCTACCTATTCAAAATTTGATGTGAAGATTATTTATAAAATGTTTAAGACTTTCAGTAAATCACTCTATTTTTTTTCTTTATATGGAGCTACCCCTCCATTTGGCCCTATCTGTTCAATTTTCATTTTATCGGTGCAATGTGATAAGAAAATAGTTCCCACAAAATTTGAGAGATAAAACTATTATAGTTCTTTAGTATTTTATTTGTATGGGGCTATCCCTCCCCTTGTTACACAAGGTTCAAAGATCGGTATAAAATGGATTAAGCAATTATAGGACTATGGTGTCCTATAATCGTCGGTATAATTTTTAGAAAAACTACTAATCAAACAGTTGAATAAGGAAATGCTATATAAAATACATTATTTTATAACAATTAAATTCATTAAATTACAATTGACTTTAATATAAAAAAATTATGAAGTTCTAAAGGAGTATTAATTTCAATAATTTCAAAGACAGTAAAAGTGGACTTTTCTATAGCAAATCTATACAGTTTTTATTAATAAATACCATTCCATTACAGCGAATAGTAGAAAAAAAACTATTATTGCAATTATCTGACAGGTAAAGAAGTAAGCCCTTGGTTAACAATGAATTTGACAGTACATGTGATGTTAAATATAATGCTGTTGTTTAAGTAATCAGCAACACTTTTTATGGTTGTCTATCTCTAACATACACACATTTTTATCTATGTTTGTATGTTGATGTATAAATATAGATAGTCATTCGGTTTTTTTTTCCTTTTTTATATTTTGTTTTTGCTGTTTAATATTCTTAACTTGACTCCCATTAATTCCAGTTCTTTGGTTACTTTGTAGAATAAAGAGGGAAATGTAATATTTAAAAAAATAATAGTACCTTTTCTTCCTCTATAAATTTATTATACGAAATACAAAAATAATCGCGTACAAATTTTCTTAAATACATTTATATGGGTTCTTAAATCTAGGTCGGCCTTGTCGTTGTAATAGTATGTGTACGAAGTTAGGTAGGTAAGTATGTATGTATTGCTTTCATTGGGTTAAGGAAACAGAATCAGTGACGTCATTGGTTGGTCATTACGTTTTACACGGCTGTACTTAACATTTTATTTATTTGATTTTTTGCAAATAAATACATATATACATGTTTGATACCAATGAAGTGGTAAAAATGTTTAAATCCATCTTATTTACTATTAGCATTAACAGAAACATTTTATATTTTATTTTTAAATATTTAAGTTAATATTTTAAAACATTTCACTATTTTGCTTTCACATTTTAATTTGCAATTTTTGTATTTGTTTTACCTTGTGGAAATTTTTGTTACTTCCAGTGAAATGAGAGTTGTTTCCGAAACATCCGTTTTTTGCGTCTGCGTTACCATGAATTTGAATTAAAAGAACGAAAAAAAAGAGAAAAATAAGTTTAACTTGGAGTAAAAACGTAGTGAAGCCATGTGCAAATACATATGTGTTCCCAATTCTATATGTATTTTGAACATATGCATATATTGTATGTACACATACTACATATCTGTGTACTTATATAAATGTATGTGTATTTGAAGGATTAATTTCTGGGAAATTTATACTATTTCAAGTATTTCCTTTTTGTCTGCTTACAGTTTTGGCATTTTGTTTTTATTTTGATTTTGTTTGCCTTTTTTTGTTCTCTTCTCTTTCATTATGTTTTGGCCAAATGTTGACTTTTTGTGTTCCCTTTGTTGCTCCTGTTAGTCTGTGACTGTGTGAGTATACGTACATATAAGAGTGTACTATGGTACTATTTGTTTTAGGCTTTCAAACGTAATTGTTATTTATGTATTTTTTCTTTTATTTTGTTTCCTTTCTATTCATTTTATCTTAAAAAAAATACGTCTTTCCTAGAGAAGAGAATATGTATGTTACTTTTATTATTTGGTCTCCACCGCGCCCTATAATGTTTCTTTTTATTTTTTGTTTTTTATTTGAGATTTGTTTATACGTTGTGTATAACCAATACAAAAACATTTTTTTTGAATCAGTAAATTTGTATGAGTGTGTTAGTGAATGTTTTTGTATGGTTACAAATAAAAATGCGTAGCATATTCTTAGGCTTCTCCAAAGTCTGTAATGTTATAAAGTTATTTATATCATTTGTTATAGTTATGTATTAAAAAAACTTTTTTTGCGAAATGTATATTTTTGTTTGTGTTCTTTTTCCTTTATTTTCCCAAAGATAAATTGAGATTTGTTATGCTTATCCATTTTCGATGACCTGCTTAAGAATTAAGTTAAAATATTTCCTTTTTCTAACATTTCGTTTTATTTATTTGCTAATATACATACACAAACGTACATATGTACACAATAAACCATTATTTACGCTCCATTTTCGAAAGATATCCCTTTTTTACGGTTTGCTAAATACAATATTCAAGTCTAATACATATAACTACAATGACTACATGTCTGATTAATTTTAAATTGATAACAAGAAAACATTCTTTTTTTGCAGATATTTATAAAAGGTGCATAAATTGAAATAATAAATAGTTCTTCCCACTTTTTCTCGAAAATTATTAGTATTTGATTGCACCTTACGCACAGTGGGGCAAGCGCAAATTTTTTGGTAATAAATCTGTATCTCCTAAACTACTTCTCGGATTAAATTGAAATGTATGGAGGAATTGTGGAGGAGGACCTAAGCTTTCAGAAAAATCATTATCACAGTCACACTGTGATAATGTTAGATAAGCTACAGGGTGTAGATTTTCGAAAATTTTACCTCGAATATGTAAAAGTTTAAAAAATCGTAACTACTACAAATGAAGTCCGATTTTAAAGATTTTTATATTTTTGTAAAGTGCTTGGCTTACTCGTCTAAGATATCTCCCACAGTTTAAAAGATATTTACGCTCGAATTTTGAATTTTTTGACTCGACTTTCTGTCCATTTTCTGGAATAAGTCCTGAGATATAAGATTTAAACATTTTTTAAAAATATTCTGTAATTTTTTATATATTCCAAAATAATATGCTGCAAGAATTTTTGGATTATATCAATTCGTCTAGACGTGAAAAATATTCAAATTCAGCACTCTGAAATTAGTATGAAAAATTGCAATTTTTTACAAAAATATAGTTCAATTCTTTAACTTTTCTCAAAGTTCCGTTAATAAATAAATTCTTCTTTATATATTTCAAAAGATATGACTTCATAAATGGTTAATATAGAAATTTTGAACTGATTTAGGCTTGCACCCTACATTCAGCGTTGGTCGAAAATGGTGAATTTTGGAAAAAAGTTTAATTTTTATCGATTAATAAAAAAAATGTCACGCAAGTTTTTTTTTTTAATTTATATATAAAAATAAATATAAAAAATATAAATAAATAAATAAAAAGATATAAAAATATTTCAAATCAGACTTCATATGTAGTAGTTACGATTTTTTGAAACTTTTGCATACTCGAGGTAGTCAACTTTGACACCCTGTAGCTTATCACAGGGTGACTACAAGATGATTTTTCTGAAAGCTTAGGTCCTCCTCAACAACTCTTCCATACATTTCAATTTAATCCGAGTAGTAGTTTAGGAGATACAGATTTATTACCAACAAATTTGCATTTGACCCCACTGTGTAACGTCCGATATAAATATTTGACTGATGCACAGTGTTCCCATTTAAATAATTATTTTAATTGCGAACTGTCAACAAAAAAAATATACTAGCCATATACCCCAACATGTTGCTTAAACACTAAAAAAATATTATCTGATCTGATTTGAAACAAGTTTACCCAGACTGGAATTTTGGGTATTTTTTATTTTTTTTTTTAATAAGTGTGAATTTTTTTATTCCCTAACTTTAAAACGAGTTTATCTAAATTGGGTCAAAGTTTTATTGGAATACCTCTACATATTTAAATTTAGTATAGGTCTAAATATCTGTGGTTTTCATGAATAACAGCTAGGGTTTGGTGTCCGGGATTTCCCGGAAATTTTTCATCGGGAATTCCCGGGAATTTTTTTAAATTTTCGCGGGAAAACGTTTTATTTTGTTAATTCACAATATTTCGATTACACCAGTTTTTAACTACAAATTTCTATACACTTTTACAAATTTTAATGATGATGTACCATTTTAAATTTTAATTTAAATCTCATCTTGGCTCTAAAAGTCTTTTTTTATATTTTTTTTTTTTTTTTTTTGGTATATTTTTAGATTTTTTTCATTATATTAAAGTTGAATTTGTATCAGAAGCATGATCTTAGACTATCTTTGGCAATATTAAACGCAAATAATTAATTTTTGTAGCTGTGTAAATAATTTGAAACATAAAAAATAAACATGTAATACTACTTGTTCCAAAATTATCTACTCTACACATTTCAGGCATGGCAGCAGCACAACAAATATTTCAAAATATTTTATAACATCATCAATATTTTCTTTTTCAAATTTACAAAAATGGTAAATATATTTGACTACGAATGTATTTTATTTTTAAAATTATAGCTAATGTCTTTCAAATGTCTTGCCAATGTCTTCAAATTAATTTTTTATCAGATTTCGGAACACTATAACACTGAACCACAAAATATTGTAGAGAACCAATTTTAAAATTTTTCCACATTTGTGTTTTAGAGCGAATTAACACGATTAGAAAAATTATTTATAATGAAATTTATACCTTAGATTTTTATTTTATTTATTTTATTTTTTATTTTTAGCATGAAAAACTATTTAACCTAAAAATCTGAGGTATACAGTTTTTAAAATAACTTAAATCTTAATTCTTCCTAACACCATTACCAAAAACATAATTCTGTAGCTTTGTTTGAATGGAACTAATTCATTACTGAATTAATTTATGAAGAAGCCGTTAAATTTTTGTTAATTCAAATCTTCTGCAAATTTAACGAAAATATTTACTATATTTTTTAAATACATATTTTATATATACATTAGAGTGCACAGTGGGGCAGAATAGAAATTTTTTGGAAATAATTCTGTAACTTCTGATCGGCTGGATGCATTTGCATAAAGTTTGGTATAGGCATAGCAGAGGAGTGTACAATGTTAAGTTTGGAAGGGGGACCGATCAGACTCCTCAGGAGCGGAGCTAAAGAGGCTCAAAGTTGGGTACCTCTGACATGCAAATTTTTTAATCGCTTGCCAAATTTTGTTTCTCGTCCAAGTTATTTGCATTTGAATTTTTAAGTACCTCAATCTTGCAAGTTCTTGGTCCAGCTTTTTTTCATATATATCCTAGTATTTCCGACCGATTAAATTTGTTTGTTTTAGCTAATTAAAGAACAAAATTATCTATTAAATAAAAAAAATTGAAGTCGATATCTTTACCGAGTCCAAAAATAAACGATTTAGAATTTGAAAATTGCAAAAATTACGACTTTTTTTTTTTTTTTTTTTTTGGCCGAAAAAGTATCTACACTCTTTTTTCTCTAAAATAAAAAAATGGACCAAAATTACGACAAAAAGTTGTAATTTTGGTCCGTAAGCCATGATTTTAGTACATCATGCTAAAAAAAGTTAAATATTTTTTACTGCAAAATGTGTAAAAATTGTATAATTTTGTTCCTTTTATGGATAAAATATTGAAAAGTTGCATTGTCATTAGCATGGTCCATTATAAATTATTAAAAAAGATTAAAAAAATACTCTGAAAAGTCCTCTGGCGGAACAAAAAAACAAAATGACGAAAAATTCAAAAATAATTTTTCGATAACAAACTAAAAATTAAGAATTTTTTGATAAACCTTTTTTGGCCTAAATGTACCAGGCTTGAAATTTTAAATCGCTGGTAGAGATGAATTTTAAAAATTTTTTATATATTATTTCCGTATTCAGCTCGTAAATAAGCACCGTTTGGGGGTCCTACATCGAAATCTCAAAAAACCGTTTCCTCGGGACACTCTAATATACATTTTTTTTAATTCAATTCTTTATTATACCCTACACTACCATAGGTGGTTGAGTTATTATGCGTTTGTGCTGATGTTTGTAACGCACAAAAAAAGTCTTCGAACCCCCACCTTAAAATATACCAATCTACTCAGAATCACTTTCTGAATTGATGTCCGTCCGTCTGGTTGGCTGGCTGGCCGACTGTCTTTCTGTCTGTCCATGTAAACCTTGCGAAAAAGTACAGGTCGCAATTTTAAAGTTATCTTGATGAAATTTGGCACGAAGCCTATTGAAATTGGTTATGATCGGTCCATTGTTTCATCTAGCCCCCATACAAATGTCCTACCGGAATAGAGGTTTAACGGTCATAAATGCTTTAAATATTACAAAGAAGCTTTGTATAAATGTCAATCTTTGTGCTAAATTTCATCAGGATCGGTCCATAATTAATCGTAGCTCCCATACAAATCCCACTTCCGAAAATCGCTTTAACGTGCATAAATCCCATACAAATATAAGTATCAAGTTAGTATTCTGCACAAGTTTTGTTTAAGTAGAAATCTTAGTGCCAAATGTTATTAGATTCGGTCCATAATTTATAATAGCTCCCATATAAACCCACTTTCGGGAATCACCGTAAAGCGCATAAGTTCATATAAATGTTAGTTTTAACGTAACATTCTGTATTTGTATTATTTGTATGACCTCTCCCCGATTTTTGATGCACATAAATGATGATGTAGGGTATCATATGGTCGGGATTGACCTACTATATATTTATATGTCTTTTTTTTAATATTTTACAAAGTGAATTAAAAAATATTTTATAAGGATAATTCGCAATAGATTTGAATGATTCAATATATTTTTTTAAGCTTGAATTGTATAATTGGTAGTGAAGTCTTTAAGGAATTAATTCTTTATTTAATTAAAATAAAATTTTTATGAATGATTTAAAGGGACAACTTGGCAAATAAATTTAATTTCGGTTTGAAAAATGCATTAAAAAATTAAACATTTCGAACCTTTGCTTATAATACAGGTATGTGATGAATTTCGAACGATTTCAAAAATCGTTTTTCAACAATGATCTAGTTTTTATTAAGAATATAACAATTAATTTTAGAGAAATATAAAAAATTATGTAACAAAATCTAATAGAAAGTGATTTAAATATAATTGTTATCAATAACAAAAACGAAAATATAAGTACATCACACATTTTTTCGTTTTAAAATCGATTAATTTTCGAAATCGTTTTCCATCACATACCTGATAAAAACTTATTTTATGTGCATGAAATATTTGAAGTTGTTAAATTTTAAATTGGGAGTCATACTTTAATATTATGTATTTTATTTTCTGTTAATTAATTATAATTATGTTATAGTATTGAATAGAAAAAGTAATATTCTTTGTAAAGAAATGATTGCTTTCCGCTTATAATTTAATTTTGAAAATTTTATTCCTGTTTCCCGGGAAACAAAATATCACGGGAAACCCCAAATCATTTTTTCTGTAGAGCTTAAAACGGGTTATTTGTTATTATAATTTTAGTAAATACTTGTGTGAAAATTAATCATAAACCTTAATTCAAACAAAAATCTCATAATAATGGTTGCTGACAATTCGTCTGCTAAAAAATGTTTCTCTATGTATTTTCTTATAGCTGAAAAAATTGGGAATTTAGTTATATTGTTTAATTATATTGTTTTGAAACAAAATATCTTTTCATTAATTATGAATAGAAAAGTGTATACACTTTTCAATAAGGGTAATTTCTTCTCCTTCTAATGCCGCTTAAAAAAACATAAATTGGTTAACGGGATAAAAAAAATTAAAGTGTTTTTGGGGGTATACCGAAAATTCTAAAAATGCTATAATAATCTACTCCCCCATAACTACTAACTACAACCAGGGTTGTCAGATTTTTTCGAGCCTCTGTCGCCAAATTGTTAATCAGAAATCGCCAAAAATCGCCAAAATTAAATTTTATATATATATTTTTAAGAAAAACTAAAAACAAAATATTTAGTTCTTCAAATTTTATAATGTAAATTCAGCATCAACAAAGTCAATAATAATTTCAGTAGCTAATAATTATTGAATAAAAAAATATTAATTTCAATACACTTTTCTGACATACATAGCTCAATTTTAGGTCAACAATTTTAGAAATTTATTAAAATTGATTATATTTTTTTAACAGAATAATTCTAAATTTATATAATTGTCCTATTAAACTTATAAATTGTTTCGAAGAATTAATTTATTCATGAACGTTTTCTTTTCATTATGGCCCATAAAATCTTAATATTCATATTTAAAAGATGATGGAAAACAAATTGTCAAATATTTATTGAAGATATTTATAAATTAAGGATATTTAATTTGTTAGTCGGGTTTCATAACCACCAATTTTTCTTGTTGCAATTCGTAGTCGAGAGAGGTAAAGTGAATGTAAATGTTAGTATTCCCTTCTCTTCTCTCTCTTACGAACTCAAAATTGCAGTATGGAAAATTGCTGTGTGTGATCCCCAACTTAGATCAGGGGTTTTTACAAACTATTGCTTCGTGCCTTTAAATTTGATAATTTAAAGGTATTTCTGAAAATACGTATGTTGAATTTCAAGTTTGAATACAAATGAATATTCATTCTAAAAATAATATTCTAAAAATTCTTAAGCAAAAAATAAATTAATAAAGATAAAAATGAATGGCATATTCTCAATTTGATACCAAATGCTTTTGTTAAATCAGACTATATGCAAGAAAATAGTAAAAACATTTGATTTCAATTAATTATAAATTTAACCTTTGTAACCTTTAACCTTTGTATTTAAAAATGGATTTTAAAATAGCTAATAGTTTTATAATTTTTACTCTATATTTTTTGTAACTTTATTTTATAAGTATGGAGAAATTAATAAACATATGTGTGTTATCTGTTTAAAGAAATACTTTTAATATTATGTTCAAGAAAACGGTCTTAGCGACCACCTAAAAATCTTTATACGGACCTCTTGTTGAGAACCGCGGACCTCCATTTAAGAACCGCCGTTTTGGATAGAAAAATACTAAAAATAGACGTTGGCTAGTAAGAAAACGTAATAGTTTTACTATGCGAATACCTATTTAATAAAATTTTAAAAATTAGCCAAATAAATCGCCACCTTGTTTAAAGTCGCCAAAAAATTCGCCATGTCGCAAAACGGAAAATTCAGTCCCCAAGAGCAATTAAAAATCGCCACATCTGACAGCCCTGATTACAACATGAAGTGAGAGTGAACAAAATGCAGTCAAAGAAAAGCTGGGTTTATTAAATGAAATACTTCAGTTAAACATGGTGCTTTATTATTATATAAAAATCAATTTTTATGCACTTTCACTTTCCTTACATTTAAGTTTATTAATATTGCCATACAAAATCTAATTACTTTAACTTAAAACATTAATATTAAAGAAATTGATTACCAAACAATTCATTTCTATAATTTTTACTAGTGCATTTTGTACTCTTTGCGCTCTCAGCATCGATTAAACGAAAGAGCCTAAGAATACGTGTGAACTCAGCCAGCACAACTGTGCTATGAAATTGACATCCCTACAATATGTTACATTCCAAGTTTTTTTTACTGTAGTACCGTGTAATTATTGTTTATTATCTAATCTGTTGAACTTCAAACGATATTTGCTATCTCAGCTAAAGTATAGTAATTCATTACAATTTTGCTTATAACCAATCATTTTATTATTATTTTTTATTTTTTTGTCGATTTTTATAATTTATTAAAAAACTGTCCGAAAAACCACACCCAGTTAAATCATCTTATTTGTAAATGTCATTTAGCCTTTATAAATTATTTTTGAATTCATTGAAGGACTTACAATCTTTTAAAATTTTTTGGAATACAATTTATAAATTAATTTGGGTATGTTTAAAATGCAAATATTTAAACTAGTTTGACATTTTCCGGATCAACAAGGTGTGCGTAAAATTTTAAGGTCACTTACTTGCTGCTCTCTTTATGGAAAATTACAAAAGTTTTTGCATGATAACGCTGTCTAAAATACTTGCTACACAAATTCTAGTCATACATAAAACATTTAAACGCATTTTTTTTATCACTTGTTCAAAATATAAAACATTAAACATTTCATTTCATTTATTTTTTTATAACTAAATAAAGTAGGAAACCAAATCTTGTAAATTGTCATGAAACTACTTCCTAAATGATAAGCACCAGTCCAACTCTAGTACTTATGTAAAATTCATAAAAATATGTATTTTTATGTTTTCATGTCAGGTATATTATGAATATTATTTAAAGCTTAAATTTAAAAACATACTTAAAATGTGCGTAAAATATTCGCAATTTACCTACTGAGACACAATTTTTACTTACAAAAATACCTACATATTATGCGTTTTAAACAAATCTACGGAAGTTTTTGAATTATTTTGTTGAAACAAATGATTTAATTTTTTAGCATGTTAGATTTTCGTCAAGATTACAAGTCATTTGCTTGTTTGGAAGACGACTTTAACATGAAGCATTTCCTATTCTAAATTATAAAACCATCTAGATAATACGCCATAAAATTGAAAAAAAGTAAAAGAAAAAAAAAAAAAAACAACATGACCACATTTAAATAGACAGGATATTAACAAAACCAACAGGCAACGCCATTATGCCATCATCATCATTTTGAAAAACACTCACTTACACTCGCACTCATACTGTTAATACTAATACTAAGAAATATTGTATATTCACTTTATGCCATGTATTTAAATGAATGTTTTAATTGGATTTCGTCCAATTAGAATTTTTTTTTATTTTTGAAAATGAATTTAAAGTATAATTTTATAAAACGAAGGAAAAACATAACATAACATTTTGTCAAATTTGGCCTATTTTAGACACGATATTATGGATTCGGTACTTATTACCGATATTAATCACGTTACTATGTACAGGTGTGTGCAATATGTAAAATTTTTACATTCAATAAAATTAAGAAAATGGTTGTTTTTGGAATTTGTTATATTTTTCCCAAGTTTTATAAAAAATAAGTAGATTTTAAAATTGAAAATCTTAATTCAAATAAAATTCTTAAAATACTTGAATAAACTAGAAATTTGCTATTCAAAATACCCGTTCAAATGAAACTACCTGATTAAGTTTTTTTTTTTACACACATTAATATTTTGTGGAACAGCCTTTATTGGCTTTGACATCCGCGACGGCGGTCATCGAGTCCGCTAATGATCTGGACCTCTCGATAGGAATATTATTCCAAGCTGACTGCACTGGCGTCCACAATTCCAGCACATTTTCCGGTTTCTTTTCAAATACTGCCTCTTTGACATCTCCCCAAAGATTTTCAATGGGAATCAGATATGGTGACTAGGCCGGTCACTTTAGAACATCGCTTTTATTTTCGGAAACCCATTTTTTTTGTCAATCTGCTCGTGTGCTTAGGAACATATTCCTGCCATTTTAGCGGCATATTCTCGTCTGAATAATAAAACAAATTTGTTCTTAATATTTCCACATTCATTGTGGCGTCCACGTTACGTTTTTTCCAAAATATGGACCCTGAATAGCATCTCCAAACGTTGATTTTTCCAACACCGTGCTTGACGGACTTCAGAACAAATTTTGGGTCATATTATTTACTTTATTTATTATGTGAATTTTCTTTTCGACATCTTTCTTACAGATTTTGTTTTTAGAGATATCACTTGGAAGATGTTTTTACTAATAAGTTCGTGTTTCTTGGTTTGAATTATATATATTTTTTTAATGTGCAGTAACTGTTAGAGGACATTCCACAACATTTTTGCATAAATCGGTATATTTTACCTTCTGAAAGTATTACGGGTAATAAGAATATAGTGTTTGCTTTTTTAAAAGAAAATTTTACTGTAAAATATATAATTTACTTAAAAACCAAATAGAACTAAAATAATAGGAAAAATAATACTATTTTCCAATTTTTAACATTTTGCTACTATTAATATACAAAATAAAAATAATTTTTTTATTTTTTTTTTTATAATTATTTTTCATATTTAGGACTTTTATCTAAACAAATTGTTTTTAAATTCCTTGTCTTGGAATTATGCAGCAACAAAAAATCCAAAGTATGAGGTGTTGCTACTGTTATTCAATTGCAGTTGACATCAAATCGTCCCTATGTTTTCAAACGCTAAAAGTCTTTTCTCCATATTCATATATTAAAACAAAATTTTCATATTAATTTTTTTCTCCAAAATGTACCTACTAGGGTGATCGACGCGGTTTTCCAACCGGTTTTAAAACCGGTTTTTTCAGTCAATGTGCTGTCGGTTTTTTCAAAATGTTCATTTTTCGAATGTCGAATAGACCGGTTTTTTTAAACACAAAAAACCGGTTTTAAAAATAGCATTTTATTTCAGAAAACATGTACTAAATAGTGATAGTGATATTTGAAAATTTAGGAATAATTTTTTAAATATTCATAAAGACTGATTTCTTATGTTTTTAAAATATAGTTTAAGTCTAAATTGGAATTTATTCTGTAATATTAAACAAATAAATAATTAATAATTATCCTGTATGACCCAATTTAATTTTTTTTGATCCAATATTCCTTTATTTTTTAAAGGTGTTGTGTTAAAAAAGTTTCACCTGCAGAATCGTTTCAATTGACACAGGCTTCCATATTAAGCCAAGGTTTCTGTTTATGCTAACTAAAATTTAAATGATTTTTTCTACAATTTTGAAACTTAATTATCTTCTAGTCATCTAGATATATAATTTGCTTAGCATTTTTTCTCTCTTCAGAGCTTTCTGAAGCTACCAAACGACGTAGAAAATTATAATTTAGCTTAATTATAAAACTTTTTGTCCAACAAATCCTAATGGAGCCATATTCTGAAATTTTTATCAGGGAGCGATATATCCAGAGCTTTCTAAAGCTGCCAGAAGATATAGAAAATTAAAATTCAGCTTAATTATAACCCTATTCGTCCTACAAATCCTAACGGAGCCAGATTTTGAAATCTCTATCAGGGAGCGAAAATACGTGGATCTATATATATGGATTTAAATATATCTTTCCTAAGCAATGTTTCCTTTCCAGAGCTTTCTGAAGCTCCCAGACGACGTAAAAAACTAAAAATCGGCATACTTATAAAACTATTCGTTCAACAAATTCTAACAGTGCCAGATGCTTCTATCAGGGACCAAAAAGTCTGTTTTGGTATTAAGAACTTTTGAGTTGCTATACTTATTGTTTGCTCTCCAAATCCTATAAAAAACTGATTCTGTATTTCGTCCAGGGAGCGCATTTACGACGATTTTTTTATTTTGAAAGGTTTACGAATTTAAAACTTTAATCAATATAATTCCAATAAATTTGAACGGCTTCAAATAATTGACTTCGATTAGGGAGAGGAAGGTGTCTAAATGTTGTTCATATTTTTTTTTTTAATTTTCGGATTTGTTTGTGCATATTTTCATTATTATATTATTTTTCCAGACATTGTTAGGCTTTTACGCTTGTATTTAATAAATTTTAACTTAATTATAAGAATTAAATTTTTTAAAGAAATGTAGTTTTTTGATATAAATATTAACTTCTGCGAAAAACCGGTTAACCGGTTTTTTCTGAATTTCAAAAAGTGCAACCGGTTTTTTTAAAATACCAACTATTCGAACTATTCAAAAACCGGTTTCTCAAAAAAGTCGAATAATCGATCACCCTAGTACCTACCCAGGAAAAATTGTATTTATTAGCCTGTACTTGTTTTACTATGGCTTTACGACCAATGATTTTTGATTGTCACCTCCAGAACTAGTGCTGTGGAAGTGTTAGCTAGCTAGTACCCATTCTATGGAAAGGTTGTAGAACTAGTTCTTTAATCAGTGATTTTTGTTCGAAATTGTCACATTCAGAATTAGTTCCATAGAAACGTTAGGGAACGGTTTCAGAACCTATTTTTTTATTTTTTATTCTAATGGGCTATTTCCTAAAGGCCACTTTTGAAATCAATTTAATTTTTGAAATCTTTTATACAATTATTTTAAACAGTTCTAAGAAGTCATTTGATAACCAGTAATTTGTTCTCAGAAGTGATGTAGAAGTCATACAGAATTAGTTCTTAAGTACTAGTTCTCTAAAACATTCCTTAAAACGAATTTAGAATCATAATAAGGTTCTACTCCATTAGTGTCAGAATTGGTTGTGAAAGCACTAGTTCTGAGGATGTTATTAAAGAATCTGAAGTGGTTCTGATTACACCAGTTCTAGAACTAATGATTTTAGAATATGTTCTAAAATTTTTCCTGGGTATTTTAAATTTTAATTTCGTTTTTGAATAATTTATTTTTATTATTTTTTTAAGTGAAAATAAATAATTAATACCAAGCCAAAAGATGATGTTTATAAATTATGTTTAAAGTAATTAATAATTTAATGTAAACTAGGCTTAAGATTTTCATAATTTTGTCTTTTAAGCTAAAAGTGCTATTTTTAAATTTTTTAATCAAGTTTATTATGCAAACAATTAATATTTACTTAACATACTTATATTCAACATTTTTCAATAACATAAATACGATTAGTTTGTATACTCACCATCAAAAAGATGGGGGGTATATTGATTTTGTCATTTCGTGTGTAACATGTCGAAGGAATCATTTCAGACGCCACAAAGTATATATTTTCTGGGTCCTGGTTAGATTCTAAGTCGATTTAGCTATGTCTGTCCGTCTGTTGAAAGCAGGAACGGGACAACGTAGGGTGACAAAATTTTGCACAAATATTAAGCTTATATAGGGTTTGTTTGGTATTGAAAATGGATAAAATCGGTTAATAAACATACTTTTCTGCTGATATCCCTTCAACAAAAGCATGTACGACAACGAAATTTTTTAGAAAAAGTTTGATGGTCGATATAAACCTAAAAAAAGGCGTGGTCCGCCCACTTTACCGCCCTCCTCTTATATAAGGTGAAACTTCAACGAAATTGCAATTTTGAACAAAAATTAATGAAATTTGGCGCACGGGTTTCTTACAGTCCAGGGACGAAATTGGTTATGATCAGTTCATTATTTCACCTAGCCCCCATACAAATGTCCTCATGAAAAAGGGTTTAACGATCATAAATCCCTTAAATATAAAATGTTAGTATCGAGTTAATATTCGACACAATTAAGTTTTATGTTAACATAAAGTGCCAAATTTTACAAAGATCGGTCCATAATTTACCATAGCTTACATATAAGGCCCTCTTTCGGGAATCACACAAAAGTTTAAAAATTCATATAAGTGTTAGTATCGACGTAATAATCTGTATTCGTATGTTTTATTTTACACATAATATGAGTATCGGTCCACATTTGTCTCCAAGTCTATTAAAAGACCCCTCCCCGAATTATAATGGACACAATGGTGTAAGGTATCATATGACCGGGCTTGACCGACTATATCTTTTTCTCTCTTTTTTTTACGCCCTGCTGTTAGTATTTCTACTTAAAGATATCTTTACGATATTAAATATTTGACAAACATTTAGCTTCCAATGTTAGTTCTACCCGATATTCAGCGAATATTTAATTTTTAAAACCATTTTCGGATTAATCTCATTGAAAAAAGTAAAAATTTATTTTAGTTATCAAAATTATTTAACCTATTAATTAAAAAAACAAACAACGCACTTAATTGAAGAATTAGGCAATTAATTTTTCTGTGTATAGAAAAATTACCAGAAATAAATATTTATTTTTAGTGATCTAAAAATTTTATTTGAATGACGATTTTAGAACGTTATAACTTTTCTGATCACGAAAATGCATTATTGTCCATAAATTCTACAAAATTTATAATTTTTTAAGGAACAATTGATTTTAGGATAAATTTTGACAAAATCTTACTATTGAATTTCATTTTGATCTTTTTTACTACAAGGACTTTTATGTACCCAAGCAAAATGCGTTCAGATAAAAGTATCACGTTTTCCGCAAAAGCTGATTTATTTCGACAGAAAAAAAAAAAAAAAAATCATTAAAATAAAGAGCAGCAAGTCTTCCAATGTGCTTTACTAAATTATAAAAAATCTTTTAACAATCAAAAATGCTGAAGTGAAATTTGATAATTTTGTTAAATTTTCAAGTCATCTTTTAAATGATTTTTATCACGCAAGAAACTGGTTTTCTGGAAGTAATCCTGAGGGTGATCCTGGCAAAAACTGCTCTTTTATCAAAACTCACGGTTATTTTTCAAAATTTCGAGACATCAAACTCTATTATTCATGAGTGCACTTTAACGTGATACATCAAAACAAAGCAAAATACATCGTTTATATGCATGTACATTAGAGTGTCCCGTAGAAAAAAATTTTGTAGGAACACCCCTCAAACGATGCGTAAAAATTAGCTGAATATGGGAAAGATATTAAAAAAATTTTTAAAATTGATCTTCAGTTCCCTACCAACGATTGAATGTCACGGATCTAGAACATTTCGTCCAAAAAATAGTATTGAGTTTACACAGAAAAAAGTAAAAATGGACTTCAATTACGAAATTTGTAATATTAATTAATTTTTTATTGATTTTGCTCCAATCATCAAAATTATAATATTAATAACTAGAATAATTGATATTATTACTACTTCTTTTCCTTAAATAGATGCAATGAACTAAAAATTTTGGAAAATTTACTTAAATTTATTTTATTTTTGTACTTTTATAGACAAATATTAAATTATTCTTTATATTTCATTAACAGCTGTCAAATTATTAAAAAACAAAACTGTAAACCAATTAGAAAATTAATTATATTAATAAATCATATAATTAAATTCCAAAATACTGTTTATTAATAATTTTATTAAAAAATTATTTGAAATATTTTTTTCTGTGTAGTCTTGAAATGGATACCAAAACACTCGTAATTTTAAGCCAATTATAGAAAAAAATATTTAAAAAAAATTTCCGAAAAAATTTTGGTCCATAAACCGTCATTTTAGTACATCATGCAAAAAAATTTTCGATATTTTTCTTAAAAAAACAGATAAGAATTCTATAATTTTGTTCCTTTTAAGGCTAAAATTTTAAAAAATTGCATTGTAGTAAGATTTTTTAAAAAAATTGTTCATCAAAATACCATAAAAAGTCTTCTAGCGAACGAAAATCCCATTGGAAAAATTTTTAAAATATTTTTTCCGTAACCAGTATAAAATTGCGAATTTTTTGATACCCATTTCGATTAAAAAATCGAAACTTTTTGTACCAAAATGTATGGGATCCATGTTTTTAAAATCGCTGGTAGGGAAATGAAGACCAATTTTAAAAATTTTTTAAATATTTTTCCCATATTCAGCTAATTTTTACGCATCGTTTGAGGGCTGTTCCTACATCGAAGTCTCGAAAAACGCTATTCTCGGGACACTCTAATGTACATATATGGGAAATTCTTCAAAATGTCGAAAATTTTTAAATGGCACATCAACGATATTTAGTACCAATATTCCTTAGCTTTAGTGGAACACAGATCGCGTGAATGACTTTTACCAAACGGCATCAATTTTATGGCGGTTTAAGATAAAAATTTGTAAAAAAATTTCCAAAATTTTATTTATAGTCCTAAATCAAAAATGATTGAATTTATGTATTCTACAATGTTGTATCTAAAATACAAATTAAAAATATCGCGATAAGTTAAGTATGCGTGAATATATTAGCGATTTAATAATTATTAAACCTTCTTATAAAATTTGCAAAATTCAGTTTTTAGTGATGTAGTTTTGTTCATATTCATCCATTTATTTCAAAATTCATAATTTTTTTTAAATAAGTCATAAGACAATGTCATTTATATAAATTTTTTAATTGCTCTTACTCGAATCTCTAAAGTTGCATTAAATGCAAAATCGTACTTTTTTTCGAACGCCATATTGATTTTGATATATGGTATTAAAGCAGCTAAAGACTGATATATATCATCGCCAATTTTGATTAGAGCCTTGGGTGTGCCTCGACGATTAATGTTAAACTAAAAACATCGCGTTCTTAGCTCATGAAAACCGTTGATGAATATTTTAAGTGAAATTATATTTTCTGCGTAAGTAAAACTTTACACAAGAACTTATTTCAGTTTAAAATTGATTTATAACACCAACATCCGCTATAACAAAATATGCAAAATTGCTGAATTCTTTAAAATATCTATACACGTTCAGCAGATTGATATTTTTGAATGATTTTTGAATGTCATTTGGAAACCTTCTTTGATAACGCTATACTCTAGCTTCACTGAAATAACGTTGCGAGTGTGCCTCGCGAAAATGGCACCTCTTGGAACCGTTAACGTTTTTTGTCTCCAAGTTTGGGTACCTCCTACAGCATTTGTATTGAAGGCACATTAACGAGATATATGTCAAATGATGCATAATTTCAAGAGCTATTAGGCTCTGTTTTGAATTTTATCCGAAACGGTGTAAAAGCCCCAGTGAAAAAACTGCGAAATTTTAAAATTTTTTAAAATTTGGTTTCACGACTTTTGTACAAGACAATTTGACATTGGTTAATTGCACGCTAATTAAATCCATTCTGGTCCTTTTCTACAAGTGTTTATAGTCTACATTGGAAGAATTGGACATTTATGCTAAAATTTGCGACTACACCAAGAAAAATAAATAGAAAAACTTGTTAGTTTCAAACACTTTTTTTTTAAATTTTTGACTCTGATTGCTTTCCGGTACCACATGGAACCGTTTCAGGTCTTGAATTTTTTTTTTTTTTGTGTTACACAATTAAGTGTTGTTAACATAATTGCATTAAAAGTTATTTAAAAAAGTCAGAATTTAAAAAAATATTTAAGGTTGAAGGTCGGTTTCATAAAGACAAACGTAAAAAGAGGGCAATTCTCTTTTTATAACCAGTCGAGCTAAAGAGAATATCTAAAATGCTTTATGCTTTATTTTATTTTGGATAAATAAGGTATGCCACTTGCATTCCAACATTATTTCTTTTTTAAACGGCTTGTAATTTGAGACAAGGACTTCCCTTCACCCTTCCAAAAAGAAGCGAGAAAGCAAGGATAAATAAAATAGGCTCTATTATGTGTAATACTATTACAAACACAGAAAAACATATTTAAAATAATTTTTTAATAAAATTATTAATTAACTTTATATTGGAATTTAATTATATGATTTATTAATATAATTAATTTTCTAATTGGTTTTCAGTTTTGTTTTTTAACAAATTGACAGCTGTTATTAAAATATAAAGAAAAATTAAATATTTGTCTATAAAGGTACAGAAATAAAATAAATTTAAGTAAATTTTCAAAAATTTTCAGTTCATTGCATCTATTTAAGGAAAAGAAGTAATAATAATATCAATTATTCTAGTTATTAATATTATCATTTTGATGATTGGAGCAAAATCAATTAAAAATTAATTAATATTACAAATTTCGTAATTGAAGTATATTTTTACTTTTTTCTGTGAACGAGTCTGAAATAGAATTTTTAAAAAATGACATGTGGACTTTGAACTAATTTAAGGAGAGTTGGTGAGGTGTGGAGACATTCACAAAAGCCTTCAGGGAGGAAGCACTAACATATATTCCTGCTGGGTATGTATGTATATGGCATCAAATTTAGGAAGAAGCGCACGTACAGTGACCAAAAAGTAGGCAAATATAAAAATTGCTAAAATTTCGGTTTCAAAGTTTACCGTAGTATAACATCGTATTGTTGTTTTCTTAAAAATAATTGCATAACCAAAATTGCAAAATAAGCATTTTATTTTTTTTTTCGGATTAGTTTAAAATTCTGCTCCTTTTGAAGATACATTTATCTTCTTCGTTATCTTTTGCTCCTTTGTAATTCATGTAATAATATTAAATATAAGCATTTGACAAAAAAATAAAAAAAAAATAATAATAATAAAAGATAATAATAAATAAATTCTTTAAATACTCTGATCTAGTATCAACAATGCATTGAAAATTAAGAGTGAAACATAAAAACAGTGTTTTGGAGCGGCTCAATACATTTTATACAAATACAGTGTTAGGATATATGTATGTATGTATGTACGTGCGTATGCAAATGTATTCATATGTGAAAGTATATAAATGTAAATATTTCTATGAATACTATCTAACGAGAATATTTTTCAATTTCCTTTTAAATTAACGTTCACAATGAATTCAAGGTAATTGAGAAGGTGGAATTGTAGTAACAAATATGTAGATATAAGTACAAAAACATTGTTGATTCATCCATCAAATACATCTATACATTTGTACTTATGTACTTATACTTTCATTATACAATGCATAAATACACATATATATGTATATGTGTCATGATGAGCAACAATTTTTATAAAATGTATATAATATTCTAGACTAAATTTAATTTTATAGTTTAAAAACACATTCGTCTGCGATAGAAAAGCTACATGTTAAATAGTGTAAATGTAATTTTATTCTTTTCGTCTTTTTTTTTTTTTTTTGTTTTATATTAATTAAAAAGTTTTTTAATTAAACAACAAGTTTAAACTATTTTGTTTCCTTGTTGTTGATTTTTTTTTTTTTTTTTTTTGTTTGTTTATCTTGGGTTTGTGTAACTTAGTAAGTTAATTTAATGTATTTATTATGATCATGATGATATTTCTTTAGCTTCTCTTTAGACGGCAAACAACATCAAAAATTTTCCTGAAAGGATAATTGAAATGACATTTTTTAAAATACTACTTAAAACAATAAAAGAAAAAGTGTATGTTAGTAGAAGTACAAAAAATAAAGACATACAAAATACTTATTTAATAGCTTTTACTTGCAAACAACTTGTAGTTTTGTGGTTTTTTAGTAAGTTTTAGTTACATGATAAAATAATACATACTGTTAAACTAATAAACGAAAACAGCAAAAAAAAGCTTAAAGAAAGTAAAATAACAATTTGGCAGCTAAAACTTTGTTATGGTCCAATGATATTATATCAGGATAAGAAAAAATTAAACTACACAACAATGATAAACTAAAACCAAAAAAAAATAATAATAAAAAATAAAAAGTCAACGGAAATAAGGAAAAAAAAAAAAAAAAACAACCATTTGTGTCGACAATGAAATTATTACATCAGTTTCTTTACACAATAAAGACACACATATGTATGTTGTCTGTATTATATTGATAATGTTGGTTAAAAATTTAGCACAAATATTATAAAAATTTTGGTAACAAATATGAGATAATTTAATTAATTACACATTGACAAAAAAGTAAACTTTTTATTTTTACTCGAAAAACGATCTAGTATGTATTATAGATTTTCTTGAAGACATCACATAAAAATTTGTAGAATTTGGCAAAAATAATTTACCCAGCAAAAACTTGGTAATGACAACAACATACTGTCCGCATTACATAGAAGTTGTTTAGTAACTAGTTATTTATAACTCGAATGTATGATCAGATTTTTGAAAATATTAATTTTTATTAATGCAGTTACCAATTCATATATTTGAAGAAGGGATACATTAATGAAAGGCAAAATTTGCGTATGATTTGTAATCTAAAATAGTTTATTTTCATTACATTTATTTTAATTAAATTTTTTGATGTTTTTTAGCTTTTTAAATTAAAATTTAAAAAATCTTTTTACAACAACAAAAAAATATTTTATATCCTGACATTTCATTACTTATTTATAACCTAAAATGTAACTAGTTCCTATTGTTATTTCTAATCATGAATTCAGTAATGCTTTAAAATTAATGCGCTGTTTAACAACTTGGAAGTAATTAGTTATTGTAATGACATCTAAGTACCGTATTAAAATAATGAGTTATTCAGCTAATGTGTAAGTAATAGAGAGCCATTATATTAGCTTCTTAACTCATTACATGACAAAAAAAGTTTTTGCTGGGTATGAATTAATCATAAGAGCAATTCCATTTTAAATTTAAAAAATTTTGAATCTTGATTACCGATTCATACTCATGCAAAATTATTATTATTATTTTTTTTTTTTTTTTGTTTTTTGTATTTGTATTTATTTATTGAATCTTCTTAAATTAGAACTAACAATAAGTATTCAAATCTTAAAATCTAAAAAATTAAAATTTATCTCGTCCAACCAGTGTCAGGCGATAACATCTTTTCTCGTGCATTTCATATACGGAGCAGATCTGACGTATTTCTTCTTTTTATATTAATTTTTAAAACTAATAAATTTTATTAATTTTTATTTTGAAAACTGTGGCAACTCTATAGCTTTAAGGGTGATGAACAGATTTTTTTTACATGGCTATGTAATATAAATTTTTAATTGAAGAATTACAGAATTTGTCGTATTAATATAATGTCTAGTCGATAATTTTGGAACACCGCACAGTGCTTTATTCCGACATAATGACGATACAGAAATAGAAGTAGTTGTCGTAGAAAATTGGAACTTAAACTACTAGTCAGAACCTTTTCAAAATTTGTGATCGCATTTAAGTATATATCCTAAAAATAAAAAACGGAATTACTTATAAAATACTGGTCAGAATGTTAACAAAAATTGTGATTGTAGTTTAATATAGATTATTTATATTTTCAACATTTTCCCCTCCGAAATATTTAAAAAATTTTTACAGATCAAAAAAATAAAAAAAGAATATTATTCGAATTTAAAAAGATCTATATTTAGCGCCATCTAATGGATTTCGAGGGTACTATATTGAGTCCAAAAGTTATATTTTTTCCTTTCTAAGTTGTAAAAGTTTTATGTTTGATGAAATTATAAAATATGTTAATATTTTATTAAATTATGTCTAAAAAATAAAATAATATCATAATATCTTTTCGGGATCAAAAATGTGCTATATGTACGTCTTATATCACTAATTAACGATATACTATATTAAAACTTTAATAAGTTTATCAATATGAATAATAATCACATAAAATCTACAAATTTGTTAGATGCACGCAGAGAAAAAACATGGTTACAGCATGATCACCACAACTATTCAATGATTATATAGCCGTTTTTCATTGATTTAAATATACTGTGTTCATGATAGCAACGTTTATGATTCTGTTTAATCATTTAATGATTACCCACAATCAAAATTTTAATATGGTTCACTGAATTATAATATGTATTTAAATATGTTTATATGAAATCATATATATGAATAAATCCAATCATTTAGTCAATTCCACAACAATTTAGTTAATTACATAACCATTCATTTCATTTTACAAATTTGGTTAATTCTACAACCATTAAGCCATTAAATTTTAATGCCTTTTGAATACACATTTTTGTGTATCAGTACAGTAGTTATAATTCTCATTTAGTTTATATATGAACAAATATAAATTGACAAGTTTTGTTTTTATTCAGTATGATGAATGTACCACATATCGTGGTACAAATGAATATAAATATGAAAATATGGGATCATATATATGATAACATGGGATTATATATATGATAAAATGGGATTATATATATAATAAAATGGAATTATATTTATGATGAAATTAGTTCATATATATGATAGAATGGAATAATATATATGATAAAATGGAATTATATATATGATGAAATTATTTTATATATATGGTAACATGGAATTATTAAATGATAAAAACATGATGAAATTGAAAGCAATATTTAAGAAAAGGTTATAAAACTTACTAAAAGTTATTAATAAGGTTATGAACCTTACTAATAAATTATAAATTGGAATCATAATAATGATTACGTACAAATATACTTATTGTAACCTGGAATCATATATTACAATCATAGTATGTTGCTCTTAGTTTATGGTCACAGGAATCATATTTTTTCTTTGCGTGTGGGTAAAAAAAATTGTTGTAACTTCTGAACGCATTTTGAAATTTTTACATTACAACGACAGAGCTACTGTAAATATTGTCTATGAAAATAATGCAAACTAAAACACCATTTTCAAGATATCTAATTATTAAGGATATTTTTTTCATTTTACAGCTTCTTGCTCCAGTAAGATGTGTATTTTTTTTTTTTTTTTTTTTGAAATTTGTGATAAAGTTCAAGTTCTTTACTGATACAAAAATTGTTTAAATCTGACAATGCTTATAAAAATGAATCAAGCATAAATTTTGCTCATTTTTACAAAAAAGCTTGAGGTATAAAATTTTAGAAGTTCATATATTATAAAACATTAGCTATATGACAAGTAGATTATATATGCTGAATTTCATTAAAATCGGAGATGGTAAAAATCCGAGCTGGGTCCAAAATTGTTAAAATATTATATTACAGAAAATATTGTGACTGAAAAATGGTCATAACACACAAATTATAATAATTCAAAATTAAAACCTTGTATGTATACAGTCATAAGAGTTGTAGCTACCATAAGACCTTTTAATTGAAAATAAAAACTAATGAATGTATACAAAAATTTTGTTATGGAAAAATAATGCATGCATACGAACCATTGAGGTTCAATGAACGATATATCATATATTCATACATACACATCTGCTCAAAATAATAGATACATCTATTGAGATGATATTAAAGTGACGATAACTTTGGAAAATTCTTCAGAAATACTTCGAGTTTTTTTCTTTTAGTAAACAATTTATTTTTACATAATAGAATAAGAAAAGTTGCATTTAGGTTGAAAATATTATAATGAAATAGTATTCTGACACAGAAAATGGGAGGAAACAATCAGTGCACCAAATAGGAGAGAAAAATGGTTAAAAACAATAGGTTCCGCTATAATTTTTTATGAAGTTTAAAACAGTTTGGCTTCGTCTTTTCAAAATCAAATTTCCGGAAAAAATTGCCAGAAAAGTTCCATCAATGCGTATACAAAATTTTAAAACTTGTAAAACTTCTTAAAATACATTTATTTTAGTCCGAATGTACACTCGGAAAAAAATGGAAAGACATAATATTTTATGGCGAAATGAAAACTAATTTGTTTGGATATAACTTCCGAAGAAGTATCCGCCACCCTGTAGGGAAAAAATTCCACGTTAAATTCAAAAATAATACTTTTTCAGAGTGAGGTGAAAATAGTATAAAGGTTTGGGAATGTTTTTAATTAAATTCAAATGTTCCTATTTATCATACCGATGCATATGTGTACTGGGATATATTGGGATATTACACAAAACGAAAAAATTTCAGCTGAAATAGCCTTCAGAGAATTGAAAGGGGTCCCTTTTGATTATAAGATAATCCTTCTATCCGATTTTAGGGTTATTTTATGAGGTCTATTAAAAGTTTCCATCATTTGTTTGTTGTGTAAAGCATTTTGTAGAAAACGTAGATATTTTCCTAAACTCCTACTTGCAATTTCAAGTGACGGCTTTCCATTTTTCTCTTGGTTTGCAGCTGTCCCTATTCTATTATGTAAAAAAATTAAAAAAGTACAATAGAACTCGACATAATATAAAAAAATTAGAAATAAATTAACTGTATCTATTATTATTATGAGCAACAACACAACGAAAACGTATGTGTAAATTAATTTTTATGCACATACTTGCCATATTTTTCATTAAAGTATTATTACCAGATCAAATTGTTTACTAAAAGGAAAAAACTCGAAGTATTTCTGAAGAATTTTCTAAAGTTATCGTCACTTTAATATCATCTATTTTCCAAATTATCCGTTCTTATTTGAAAATTTTAAATTTTTTTTAAAAAATTTTTATTTTCAATTGACAAGAAAAATCTAAATTTTGTGACTATTTTAATAAAAATTGTAGTTATGGCCGCGTCACAAGAAGAATCATATCCTTTCTTAACCTTAATAAAATTGTGACTTTGACATGCCAATTCATAGCATGTTAGTTTGAAAATATACTGAAGTAATAAAAAAACGAGAAAAAAAGGATATAGTCTGTCAAGCTCGACCATATGATACCATACACCATTGTTTACATCAAAATTCGGGGAGGGATTTTTAATTAGACTTGTGGACCGATACTTATATTAAGTATAAAATAAAACATACGAATGCAGAATATGACTTCTATACTTACATTTATATGAATTTATTCACTTTTGGGTGATTCATGAAAGAGGGCCATATATGGAAGCTATGGTAAATTATGGACCGCTCTTCGTAAAATTTGGCACATCATTTATATTTATATGAAACTTATTTGTGTCGAATATTAATTTGATAATAACATTTTGCTGAAAAGGGGTTAAAGGAGCTATGATCAATTATGAACCGATTTTTCGGAAAATCGGCTCACAGATATAGACTTATATGAAACGTATATGTGCCAAATTTTGCTATATTTAATGGATTTAGGATCGTTAAACCCTTTTCCGGGAGAACATTTTTATGGGGGCTAGTTGAAATAATAGACAAATCATAACAAGTTTCAATAGGGTTCGTCTTTGGCCTAATAGAAGATTGTGTGGTGAATTTCATTGACTTATCTTTAAAATTGCAACCAGTAGTTTGATTACAAGGTTTACATGGACGGTCAGACGGACGGACGGACTTAAATCGACTCAGGAAGTGATTCTGAGTCGAATGGTATACTTTAAGGTGGTGGTCTAATGGTTTTTTCTATGCGTTACAAACATCATCACAAACGTATAATATCCCAACCACTTATGGTGGTGTAGGGTATAAAAATAATTTTTAAAATTTTTTCCTGAACAAGTTTAACACCATTTGTTTTATTCATTAATGTGTGCTTTAAATTCTTTGACTTAAAAAAAGTATTTTTAAATTATATGGGTTATGCCGTTACCTTTCTAATAATCTGTATTTCAACACAATTTGGAAAATACTTTTATTTTGCCTAATTTTTCTTCCATAGAAACGGTGCCATCCCAAAGGTTTATAAATCAAAATTTGTGATATTTGTGATTTAGACTTAGGCCCGTTATTATATCGGCTTTTGTTTTGATATTGCCGTATTATCAAAATTATAAAATTTACCTTAAAACCAAGTTGTAATAACCAAAAGTAGATAAAGCTCACTTTATCGTTCACTTTAGTTTATCTTACCTTTAACTATCTGATACCTTATAGGTAGGTTATAATAACGGCCCTTATAGTCATAAACATAGATTAACATAGATATGAAGCTCCGTTGTCAAAAACCTAAGAAGATATATGACCTCAAATTCAATTATAAAATTTCGTTAAGAATTATTTGACGAATTTTAGTTTCAAACCATAACTGCTTGAAGTTATGACTTTTTTAACAAGATGAATCTATTAAATTAATATTTCACATTGACTAACATTATATTTCTTTTTATTTACAGGTACGTAAAATAAGTGACTATACTGCAATATTATTAAGTAAGTAAAATAAATATATAAACCGATCTTTAAAATATCAGAGTTGTTTAGTTCTTGTTACATTATGCTTTTAGATATGAGTTTTTAATTAAATGAACAGGATTTTCAAAAATTAAGTTTTGTTCCTCTTATTCTAGAAAACTTTTTTTTTGCAAAATCGTTACAAAATCATCTAATCAATTTCTTAATAACGCCAAAAAGATAAACTGTTTCGGTTGCATAAAATGCAACTTAAATCTAATTTTTTCTGCGAGAAATTGTGCTTTTCTTTCGAATTGTCCTTTAAAATATAAATACATATAACCATTTATATTTATTTATACATACATATGACATTTTTTAAATGCTTACTTTAGCTTGTCTTGTCTGAAAATCTTTTTTTAATATTTCAGCACAAGCTTAAACAACAATGTCCTTGTGTGTTATGATGACAAAAAAAAAAAAATATATATATTATTAAAATACCAAAAATAAGAATAAAACGACTTACACTTATATCCCTTTATTTCGTCTCAGCATGTATTCCATTATGATGTTTTTTTTTGCGTAAAAACAATTTCATTTCCAACATCTTACAAAAAGGCAAGTCAAACTAAGAAATGCTGAAAAAATATAAGAAAAACCTCCCAAAAATGAAGACATGTGGTGCACAAGAAGAATAAAATTAAATTTGCCACAAACCACGCACAAAAAATGTATTTTTACACTTCAGTAACTTTCAAATTTATATTATTATTATATTTAAAAGGGGACTTTTTGTTCGTTTTTTTCCCAATTTTTTCAAGATCTTTCCAAAAATATTTCAAAACTATTAAATTTTGATTTTATTTTTCTTTTGCAAAAGGAGGGTTAGGGGAATATAATCGCACTGTCATATAAATATTCAAGCGCAAATACTTAAATATTTTTAAATTTATTATATTACTAAACAATTTACGATTTCCCGCAAATATAAAAACGAATTGTTGAAATTTCCATAAAATATTATAATTTATACTTTATACCTATTTTATCATTAGTTAGTATTATTAATGCGTTTATTTGTTTTGTTACTTTAAATTGTTCGTATCTTGTTAAACAAAAGTGAAAAAAATATGTTAAAATCAAAACAAAATATAAATTTTACACAGAGTCTCAATAGGAAATTATGCCGGTATTTTTGTTAAATATTTTTATTTATATTATTTATGTTTTGTTGTGAATTGTAGTACAGACGGACTTTTATAATGTATTTGTATTTGTACATAAAAAATTGATTATCAGATGTTTGAAAAGAAAAAAAAAAACGATTATAAATATACAAAAGTTTTACCATCATTTTCATTTCCATACTGTATCCATCCCATTCTGTTGTTGTTATTTTTATTTTCTTTTTTTTAGCTTTTTACTGTTTCGTTTTGTTTGGCCAAAATCTCTTAAATAATTTCTGGACTTTTGCCAAAAACATTATTTCTCACATATAAACTGCACAACCAAGTTGGAAAAAACGTTGAAAATATTGTAAAAACAAGAAAAAAAGTATATTTTCAATAATAAATAGAAAAGTTTGTTTTTGCATTTAATGACGTCATTACTAAGACATCAGAATTTTGAATTGAATAGAAGATATTCTGTTCTAGTGACTTCCTTTTTTCACACAAGTTAAATGTAAACAACAACAACAGCCGAAAATAAATAACAACAAGACAAAAACAAAAAAAGTATAATATATAAAAATTAAACGATTCTATTTAGGAAAATACTAAAGATTATTAGCACATTATTTTGTATAATATTTTTGAAAAGTGGTAATTTATATCTCACCATCGTACACCCTACATTTGCTTTATTTCCTAACAAAGGTAAAAGATAATCAAAGTAATCGTAAGCTCTATAGTGTTTATACACTCCCCGAAATATTTATAAGACCAAAATAGTTTTTTATATTTCTATGGAACTACAAGTGCAATCCCAGAAATATTTGGTACACATATGAAGACAAGTAAGGCAGTTTTTTGATATGTAAAAACAGTTGGTTCCGTTACTCCAGTGCAAGAATAACGGGACTTTTACTTGAGCTTCGAACGAAATAATTATAAGACCAAATATGATGAAGTATTTTAAATATTTAAAAAAATGGAATATGTTTTCAAAATTTTTAAATTTTTTATTCGTATTATTAATAAAGGTTTTACAGAGTTAGATCAGAGATAATTTTTGGTACAGTGGGACAAATATATTTTTGCGATATAATCAATAAATTGTAAAAAATAGTAATTTTTTTTTTATATATTAAAAAAGATTATCGGGAAAGTGCTATTAAGTGCTGTTCTTGTAATTTTGGGCTATATTTGTATCATAATATGTAAAATGAATGTATTTTTATAAGTAAAAAATCTATTTATAGCCTTAAGTTTTTGAGATATAGAATGTCTTGTTCAGAATAATTCAGAAAATATTTATCATGTCTTAATAAAAATTGGCCAGAATGTCAGTTGTAAGCTAATTTATAATAATTTCTAACTATACCAAAGTTATTTAGTAAATATATCTTGTAAAAATTTTAATGTTTGTATCAGAAATTGCGTAAATATTAATAATCAAGAGTATTCATTGGAATATAATTGAGATAAAAGTCAATTAAATTAAATTAATTTTACATATTTTGATCTCAGTCTAGTCCAAAATTACAAAAGCAATAATAAACACCATTTCTTCTCCAGATTTTTTTTTTATATAAACAAAAATATAATTTAATTGAGCCTTTAGGCTCATTTTTTGCTTTTTATTGATTATATCATAAAAATATATTGTCCCACAGTACCGAAAATTAACTCTGATCTAACTCTGTACAGCATTTATTAATAATACGAAAAAACAATTTAAAAATTTTGAAAGTATATTCCATTTTTTTAAATATTTAAAATACTTCGTCATATTTGGACTTATAATTATTTCGTCCGAAGCTCAAGTAAAAGTCCCGTTATTCTTGCACAAGAGTAACGGAACCAGCTTTTTTTTACATATAACAAAACTGCCTTACTTGTCTTCATATGTGTGCCAAATATTTCAGGGATTGCACTTGTAGTTCCATAGAAATATAAAAAACTATTTTGGTCTTATAAATATTTCGGGGAGTGTATGTGCTATTAACCGTAATTACTACAATAATCGCATCTAAACATTTAAATATCACAATTTCACAAAACTTTAAAGTGTTGAATACAATTTTCATCCAAATTTCTCCAAAATTTGTTTTTTAATTATCATTTAAATTTCATTAAAATGTAGTTATATTGAAATGATTTATTATCGTTAAGCCCTATTCCAATAAGAAATTTGTATTGGGGCTAAGTGGATCGATCATTGGACCAAAAAATACATGTGTACCAAATTTCATTAAATTATTTTCAAAATTTTGACCTGTAGTTTGATTACAAGGTGGATGAGTAGACAGACGGAGAGATGAACCGACATCGTTAATTCGGCTCAGAAAATGATTCTAAACCGATTGGTATAAATTAGCCTAAGCTGCTAGTGTTTTTTTCATTTATTTATAATTTTAATAATAGTTAAATATAATAAAATAAAAATAAAATAAATAAATAAAATGGGTTTTAGACCAATACTTTTGGGTGTTACATCAGCACAAAAGCATAATACCCTCCCAATATGTAGTGGTGTAGGGTATATAAATAATTTTGACTTATATCCTTGTTAACACTGGATCATCTTAGTTCATATTTCAACTTAAAAACGCATACAAAAATGTCTGAATCTTCTATAACAGAAAGAAGTCTCTAGCTTACATAAATTGAAGTTGTTTTATACTTGAATTAAACAAAAAACACCTAAACACGTAACTAAAATTTTTCCATACACAACTGCCTTCCTAAAACAATTGCTAAGAAGACAGTTGTGTCAAAAAATACAGTTTCTTGTGTCATGATATTATACAAAGAAGTCATGGTCACTGAATTGAAACCTGGTAGTGGAAGAAAAATAATATCTTTAGGCTGTAGAACTCAGACAAAATAGAAAGTATTTTAAGAGAAAATCTCCTCATCTCACAAAGAAAATTGTCACAAAAAGTTAATTGCTTTGAATCTTTATCAAACAATTTGAAAGAAAATGGGGCCTGAAGACGTATAAATATTCAAAAATATACAAATACAAAAAGGCTGACTTTTTCCAACTTCCTGGCCAGGAATTCTAAACAGCGGATGCTAGAGGGAATATGGCAGATAAATATCGTGTATCAAAGAAATCAAAATTCTCAAGAAAGTTTTTGATTTGGGAAGCCATATGCATATGCGGGAAAGAAGCACTTCATTCATACAAAATGGTTACATTAGCACAGAAATATACGTGAATGAGTGCATTTGGAAAATACTTCTCCCTTTCCCAAGAAAATACATTGTATCCGTTTTTTTCTGGTCTGTTCTCGATTCTTCTCATTACAGCAACAAAACAATGATGTAGTATTAAAGAAATTGTTAGTGTTAATACCGAAAGAGGCTAATCCATAAAATTGTCCGGAACTCCGTGCAATTGAAAGATTTTGGGCTGCAGCAATAAGTAATTTAAACGACATGAAAAGCTCAGTATAAAATGATACGGAGTTTAAAATAAGTGGACTTATTCGAGCAAAAAAGTGACCGAAACACAAGAAAACCTTTAATTTGAAGAATTTTGGAAAAGGTCACATATTTACTTAAAAAAAAAAAACAGGAAATAGTTTATTCTTTTATGTTTAGAAATTGAACATAATAGTCATTAATAAAAATTTAATTTTAAAAACATTCGCCCATTGGTTTAATTTATATAAACATATTTATATGCACGGATTTCTTCGTGCGCAGTCCTTTTATTCGGACAAGCTCGACTATATGATACCTACACCCTTGTGAATGTGTATATAGCTCCTGTGTCCAACATTTCTATAAAACATACTTTTGCATTATATTATGTTGACATTCTCGGATGTGGACCTTATATGGAATCTATGGTCAATTATGGGCCGATCTTAATAATATGTGGCTCTGTGGTTTATACTTCTCAAATATTAGCATCATACTAACATTAGAATGAGATTCGTCCACATTGAAATGATATTTCCTAGAGGCATTTATATGGGAGCTATGGTCAGTTATAGACCGATTTGTACGAAATTTGTCGCAAAGGTTTTAAATTAAATTTTAGGGATAATTAGTCGAGGTGGTGTAGTAGCCGCCATGTAAAGTAAATATTAGTTAAGACATGTACCTTATAGACAAGAAAACAGCTGAACTGACCTTTTTTAAAGTTTTTACAGAATAATACCGAAAGTAAAATAGTCTACTTTATTTTTCGATAGGAGCAGGATATCTCCATATAAACAAAATAATAATTATCGCATATCTAAAGAACCAAAATAACAAATATTTTAAAATATTTTTTTTATGGTAGCTCCCATAAAAAGAAAATACTTATGAACGGATTAATTTAATACTGTTACCTCAAAAGTCTTAAAATTTTATTGGAATACATTTTTCAAAAACTTCTGCACTCAGAACCAAAATGGTACGGTATGATCAGGGGAAATAGTACCCCTAATAGAACGAAAATATTAAATACCATATATCTGAAGAACTATTGCATCAAAAGTCTAAATATTGTGTAGGAATAACTTTCTCATCAACTTCCATATCTATCAAGAAAATGGGATGGATGGAAAAAGGGGGTATTGCATCCCTCATAAAGGCAATTATTCTTAATGACATATCTAAATAATTATTATGGCGAGGGCGCTCAAATTTTATGGAACTACATTCTTATCAAATTACATTGATATAAAAAAAACAGGACGTACAGGGCTAGGGGAAGTGTAGCCCCTATACAAAACAAATATTAATTTTTTATATCTAAAGTAGTAATTGATAGAGTCAAAAAGGGTAGCACAGCAGATTTGGTTAAGGTAGTATTATGACACAATTTTAAAATGTTATTTTAATAACATTTGCTTTTATACGAGTACCTCTCATACCTTGCTTTAATTATGATTTTTGTTTACTTTTTTGATAAAAATTCTATAAGATGTGAGGACTTTTATTTTTACAGATCTATGGCAAGACCTTGAGAAAATTTTTAAGAAAATCAGCATGAATAAAATATATCCAAAACCATATACAGGGAAAACCATAGCTTTCAATATTCATTATTTAATTACAATAATTTATATTTAAATCATATGTACATACATAATACAAACAAATTAATAATGCTTTTTATTTGCAAAAATAAAAAACATATAATAATAAATTATTAACTGTTTAATATCATATTTTTTATGAGTTCAAAGAATTTTTAAACAAACTCGTAAACAAGCAAATATGTATTAATAAAGGAATTTGTTAAATATATTAAAAAATAAATATTAAAATAAATGCTAGCATTTTCTTTACCTTTTAAAAAATATTAAATATAAAAGAAAAATTCTTTAAAACAAAAACAAATTAGCAACAATTACATTACAATTTGTTATTTGTTTATCTATTTAAATTCTAAAATATTTTAAGCGCTTCTATGGCAAATAAGTCAATAACTTTTTTGTTGTGTGTTTAATGCCGAAAAAAATAAAATTCCATTAATCTTAAGTACTCGCACTCGTAGAATTTCAAACAAAACTTTTTAACGTCTTCATCAATTGAAATGTCGGCCGAAAATCTAACAGCCAAAAACAAAACAAATAATATTTAGACAATATTTATACATACATACATACATACATACATACATACATACATACATACATACATACATACATACATACATACATACATACATACATACATACATACATACATACATACATACATACATACATACATACATACATACATACATACATACATACATACATACATACATACATACATACATACATACATACATACATACATACATACATACATACATACATACATACATACATACATACATACATACATGTATTCAAATGTAACCAAATATTTTAGTTAGTTTCTTTGCTTGCAAAGTATTACTAAAACTATTAAGATATTTATCTGCCAAAAAGAAACCGAAAAGAAAAATATGGGACACTTTGGCACGTGTTAGCTGCTGTAAAACAACGAGTGTCAAGTCTCCCTTCCAAAAAAAAATAAATAACATACATTGTTATACATATGTTTGCATTAAGTCTACATTGTTAGAAACATATTAATTGAGCCATAATCATACACAAACATTCAACCACAGAATATAAAGTTGGCAACAGTAAGAGATACAATAATTTGTTAACTTTCCGTTTCAAGTTTTCTCTGGCGTTTGTACATATGAATGTATAAGCACAAACTGCTAAAAAAAAAAATTGTATTATGTTTGCTAGTTGTACATGTACATTTAAATTAGAAACATGTTTATCGGTCTAATATGAATATGATTGATATACATTTTTTGAAACAACATGAATTTTTTGTGCTAAACACTTGAGTTTAAATGTTTAACAAGTGTTTTAATAACATTCAATATGAGAGTATATTGTTTATGCTAAAGTCACAAAATTATCCATATCAAAAAAATATTAAAAAAAATGTTAAGAAATCTATATTTCCTGAACTGGAAATTAAATAAAGATTTATGAGAAAGTTGTAGAGGAAAATTTAAACTTTCAGTAAAGGTCACCCTGTAAATAAGTATATTTTTATATCATGTTTATATTATTAAGACACTTAAAAAATAAAAGTTTTTCATACAAAGTTGATAAATTTTAGTATTTATAACTTTCAAGAAAAATAGGTTGAAATTTGAAAATGTATAAAAAATGACTCATTAAAAACATTAGCATATCTAATAATATGCTAATACACTATATCAAAAATAAAATACACAATACTAGACATTCCGCTTTTGGCGGGATTATCCCGCTTTTCAAACTTCGATCCTAAAACATTTTTCCCGCTTTTTATTAAGAAATCCCGCTTTTCTAACTCTAACAACTACTTATTCGATTTCCTTATTTAAATTTTTTATAACATTCTTATCCATATTTAAGTTTAATTAAAAATAATTTTTTCCACTGGAGAGTTGATAATTTTTTACAAATCGTTTTTGATAATTAAAAGTTTCAAATATTTTATTACGCTGATCATCTTCTCTACTGTTGGAAGACATCCCAAAAGATACGCATTATTAAGCTTGAATGAAAAATCTCAAGTCAGAGATATTTTTACCAAAAATGTTTAGAATTTTTTTTTTTCCACAAATAGGTTTAAAACTTTAATTATTTTAAGAATGTTAGAATAAAAAATAAATCGTCCATTCCATGAAAGAACGCCCGAAAAAGGGTTTTTTACTTAATAGCTTTCAATTCCGATAATAATTTGTATACACAAACTCCATTAAGTCTTTTATCAATATCAGTTTTCAGTTTTGTGAAATTGCAAAAAATCACAATCTCTGGGCTTTGTGAATTTTAATGATTTAAACTGCCTTTGATTTTCACATATGGCAGCTTTACGACGAACGTTTTAAAAATAAGAAAGATTTTTTAAAAATGCATTTTAATGCAATTGGATGTTTCAAATGCATTTCTCTTTAAATATGCTATTAAAAATTTTTAATTTTTTAACATAGTTGAAAAGTTTGAAATCTTTACATTAAAAAAAAGTGTTAAATTTTAGGGAAGCGAAAATCTTATATGCATAATCCAATTTTTATAAAAACATGTAAAATTTTATAAAAATCGAAAGACACTTGGTAAATTTTTGGTCGTTCTTTCATGGAATGGACGAAATACATTTTTGGAGGAAGAAATTTTGTTCTTTCAGAGAGATCTTAGATTTTATAAAATCATTTCGTGAGAACATTTGTGTGAGGGCTATTTAAATAAATGTTTTATCCAATTTTATTTACCAAAATGTCAAATTTCAAAAAATTGTTTTGACATGAAGTTTGATCTCAAGGTTAACCTGCATATTTTCATATTGTAGCTTTAATAACTATCTGAAACCATATAAACGTGCCTTTGTTTCGCGTTGGATACTCTTTTTATTTTTGTATAAACTGTTTATCGGATTATTTTGATAACGGTTTTTTAAAATGTATAGTTATTTCGGTAACTATATTTTAGGGGTAACGGTAATAAAGTTGAATGGTTTTTTATTTTTTTTGCGGTAACGGCAGCCAACTTTAGTTCATTTGTTAAGGGTCTAAGATTTATTTAAGAAAATCTATTGCTATCAAATTCAAAAAGTACCAAGTTTTTTTTATCAATCTGTAATCAAATATAATCTTGAAATTAACCTAGGAATATTTTGAAAACATTAAAAAGGCAGGTCTAAATTATAACTTTTAATGTTTCAGTTTGTAGGGATATATTTACTTATTTCGATGTTCCAACATTTTTATGAGTAGTTCTCAATTTGTAACGTCTCAATTGGGTCGTAAACAAGGTGCTTGCGAGAGAACAGCTGATCTAGATTTTTAATTGAGATAAAATAAAATCCCTCTTTTTTTTTACAAAACTTTTCAAAATCCCGCTTTCTCCATACAATTTTGTTCAGGATCCCGCTTTTTAGTCCTTCGGGTCCCGCTTTTTGACAAAAACCCTCTGGTCACGTTATATATGTATCTCTTCCGTACTTAAAAATATAATTCGGAAATTTTTAACATTTTCAGCTGCAGTCACAAAATGTGTTAAATTATTGATTGAAAAGCCTAACACAAATAAAGCTCACTTAACACCAAAATGTTTAATAACTTCTCTTTCTATTCTTAGCCCAACAAATTTACATTTTTATTTCCGTTTATGATTTTTTTTTTCTTATATCCACAAGACTTAATAGACTTCGAATATAAAAAGTTTAATTGAGTTACCATAACTCACATTAATTTTGTTCTTTAAAAGTTCAGTGACTTTTTGATTTGTGTGTCTTTTAAAGCAAAATATATATCACTTTTATCTACAAACAACCAACTATAAACTTATTTTGTTTTAAATCAAATCCTTAAATATAAATATTTATAGTTAATGAGTTTATTTTCATGTGTATATTGTTGTGTGTGTGTTTCATTTTTAATATTATTATTTTTATATTTAGTTTTAATTTCAGTTTTACACAGTCAGGACACGATTTGTAAAGTTTTATCGCGTGCAAAATAAATAGAAAATTAAGTTAATTTTACTTTTTAAATCAACATGTCCAATTAACATTCTTCATACAAATGAACGTGCAAATGATTTTGTCATTATATTAATTTTTCTGTAGTTCTTTTTATTCATTTTATAAATAAAATATATGATGTCGTGTCAATGATGGTGTTAGACCTCTTTTGTAAAGCTGTTGCTTTGCTAATTGTAAACGACCTCGACAATAATTAAACAATTTTCTTTTTTTTTTTTTTACAGGTAGTATGAGGAAAATGTATCAGTGTATTTCGTTAACTATTATAATATAATGACACTTTTATATTTACTTAAAAAATGCCCAAATTTAAGTTCAAAATTCTCTTAAAATCGGAAAATATCCGCTTGAAACAAAAAAAAAAAAAAAAAAAAAAAAGAAAAATATGCTCTTTAAATTTTATTTTATTGGCTATTGCTAATATATATTTACATTCTTAAAAATATGTGAAAATATTTTTTTAAGTCCTTTTAAATTTTTCTTTTTTTTTATGAAGGTAGTCTTAGATAAATTGAAAATAATAATTTGCAACATTCTTTGTCTCCATAAAAATCAATGCACTTTCATATTTCTGTTATTTTATTTGACCACTTTTCTGTGACCAGTTTAGTTTTAAAAGGAAAAAGTTAGGGGCGTAAATTTCTGAAAGTGACTTTCTTAAGTTTTACAAGAATGTAGTATCTGATAAAGATCGGTACTTCAGTATTATCAAACAAATTAGTTCTAGTGCTTTTCTTTGTATGGTATATTAGAGATTTATAAACCAAAAACATACTCGTATTTTGTAGCATATTTTATTTGTTTTAAAAACACTTATACATGTATGTATTGTTTAGTAACAATAATAAAAATTTTTATTTATCTTCTGGCTAAATGTATAAAAGAAACTTTTTTTCAAACAATTTGTTAACAATGTGTTCTTCACAAAAGGATGTATGCAATTGTTCTTTGTACTAAAGTATAGAAAAATGTTTTATTATTCTAGCTGCAAAAAATAAAAACAATTCATGACGATAAATTTGTTCATATTAAATCTTGTACGCACAACATCCCCCCCCCCCTTTCACTACATAATAACATAGAAAGTTACATACATACACACTTATGTATGTACGTATGTATATAAATATGTATGTGAATCAATTCAATTGATGTATTGATAAGAAATACAAAATGCCAAGTATTTCCTTTCTATTAATCAAAGGTGTCAAAACTTTCAACACTTGGATCTCAAAAATTTTACACATACATACACACATAAATCGAATTAATTCTTATTAATATTTAACAAAATGTTACGGTCGAATAGTTTGCACCAAAAAAAGTTCAATTAAAACTATTTTCTTTAAACCTTTTCAGTGTTGCGTAACTGGATACCTTTTGTAAACAAATTTCAATTATTCGCAATTGTTTAACCAATTTTGCAACCATGTGTAAACATAATTCATTACTTAGTTTTTTTCCTTCGAATATTATATTATTACTAACATTTTGAAAATATTTATATTTTAGTTATTTATAAATTAAATTTTATTTAATTTTGTATATATACTTAACTTATAAATACATTTGTTTATAAGTATGTACATTAGAGTGCTCCAAGCTTGTATGAAGGAAAAAAAATTATCCTATAGGCCGTTAAAAAAATTAGGTCAATACCTCTTATATTTTGCCTGTACCTGCATTTTGAATTCAGCGGATTTCGAGAAAAACTCATTTTTATGTAATATTTTGGCAAATCAGCCATTTTATTACATTGTTGTGTATTTTAAATGGAACTTTTTTAAAATTTTGTAATCTACATAATTCTAAATATAAATCAAGAGTTTCATACAATTTGGACGACATTAACCCATAAACTTTAAAGGTCGAAGGTCAAATTTTGTAATATATGCAATTTTTGATGGAAACTAGTCGAAATTTTATCTATTTTTCGGTAGATTATCATAAAACTTAAGAAATTTATTTATTAACAACCGATATTTACAATGATAGTGCAAAATATGAAATTAACCCTTAAACGGCCTTGGGGTCAAAATGACCCCGATGTTTTTATGCAAATTTTGGCAAATCAGCCATTTTATTACATTGTTGTGTATTTTAAATAGAACTTTTTTAAAATTTTATAATCCACATAATTCTAAATGTAAATCGAGAGTTTCATACAATTTGGACGACATTAACTCATAAACTTTAAAGGTCAAGTTTTGTAATATTTGCAATTTTTGATGGAAACTAGTCGAAATTTTATTTATTTTATGTACGAATAAAATATTTATGCAAATGTATATATTAGAGTATTATATTAGAGTATTTTACTCGACCTTTTCATTGTTCAAATAATCAAATAACTCGAAAATGCAGTTTTTAAATTACTCGAATAATCGAGTAAATTTTTTAAGTTACTCGAGTTATTCGATTAATTTATACCTTAAAATTTTACTCGATTTTTCAATGCTTATCAAAAAAGAATACAAAAATATAGCTTTAAATATGAAATAGTCTTTCCAAAATAATATATAATTAAAATTTTCGTAAATATTTATGAATATTTCTGTTTTTTGCTTTGATAATGTCGTTGTTTCTCTATATTTAATATATTCATTGACAGTTAAATAAATAGGTCTAACAAATTTGGTCTATCTATTTGAATCAAATTTTATATTAAGGGTAGTCCGAAGTGCGATTTTGTCTCATTTCCTCACTTTTTTAATTTGGACACATACTAACCTATGTACAACAGAGGTTATATTCAAAATGTTTGTACAATATTTTTAAGTATCGGAGATCTACTAAGCCCAGATTTATTTTTAGAATGTTTTCTAATTCATCGTTCATTTCTTATTATTTTTGTTATAATATAGTAAAACCGACTCAATATAATATTTTACATAAATATTATATGGATTTTTGTCCGTTAGGCTGTGAAAGAATTGTGAAAATATATTTATTAGTTTCTGAGTTATTGCATTTTGAAAATGACAAAAAACACTTTGGACTATCCTTTTTTTAGATAAAGTAGTTCAGCGATTCTTAACATAAAGAACAAGTTTACATGCTAAACTTTTTTAAGTCCAAATTCCTTCTATATAACAAATTTTATTCAAACCATTACTATCATATCCTCTACACCAGACTGAGCATTTATTGGTATATAAACTATGTACTTTCATTCGTAGAACCAATTATATGTTTTCCAAATCTAGTTTAAAATCCTTCAATTTATTTCTTATTATTTATTATATTTATATTAAAATTATTTGAATTCTACTTTATAAATTTTTAAAGTGACGTTTATATTTTTATTAATTTTTGTAATTAAAAAAAGACCTTTAACTATGTATTGTAATTTAAGCATATATTCGGTTCTTTTTACTAAAAACATTTTTTTAATAAAATTTGTGGTACAACTTTTAGATTCGAAACATTCTATACAAATTTTGAAACATTGCTTTTAAGCTAAATTTTTTATAAAACTAAAATTAAAACATCCTAAAAACTAGTTAAGAAAGTATATATTTAAAATATTTTTTACTCGAATTATTCGATTAATCGGCATAATTTGCTCGAATAAATTGTTACTTGAAATTCTTGATTTTAATTTAATCGAACAGTTGTTTGATTTTAATTTGTCGATTAATCGAACAAACAATATTCGAGTGAATACCCTAGTATATATATTTAAGCCTAGGGTTTCATAATATTATGTTTGTATTTTAATGAATGTCAACCTTTTGAATATCATGTTCATAAAGGAATAAAAATAAAAAAAAAAACACCTAAGCACTTAAGTTGATGATCAAACCATACACTCACACTTCTACTTATAGAAATGTGGTAAATATGGCCAAATTAGATACTTAAGCTTTCGTAATTTTTAGGCCTTGTAAAATAAAAACCCGGTAAGTTTACAAAAATACTTGGCTATACATATATTTTTGTTTTATTGTGTCTAAGTATGTATGTTGGTTTCAAGTAGTTTTTTAAGAAGTAGTTGCTTGGTATACAAGACAGTTTTTGGTTATGCGTCAAAGAATAATTAGTAGATACAAAGAAAGTATGAAAGTAAAAGTTTCTAACGCCACAACAATGTAGTATTATACAATTTGGTCAAATAAGAAAAACCTCCCGCTTACATAAATCTAATTCTTTCATATACTTATTACAACAAAAATATGGTTTTTATTTGCATACTTATTATTTTAATTTGCTGATTTGACCTGGTGCACTAGAGAGAAAAAGACCTTGTTACTTGATAGTTTTACATTTAAAGGGGGAGTATTAGAAGGTGTGCACATGCATAAAGTAAGAACATTAGGGCTATAACTTGTTCACATTTTTTGCAATTATCAAAATGGCCCTAGCATAGTCGAATAGCCCATCGAAAATTATTTTAAAAAAATGGTATTACTTTTTCGCGGTTGTCAAAAAAGTTCACCCACAAAACGCGGTTAAGTTTGGAAATCAATAATCACAATGTAACAGCAAAGCAACATAAGCATACAACGTGGTATTAAAGTAGTACAGAAAATGTTTCCATTATGCAAAACAATGTCCACGTTAGATTTAAAGTTTATGTCTTTTAATAATTAAAAACAACATTTCTCACTTTACTATTTTACTTTATCAATAAAATATTTAAATTTTTTATTTAAAATGTATGTACTTGTTTTTGAGAAGACATTAAAAAATCGTTTTTGTGGGTGACGTTTTTAATCCAAAATTACCAGAAAAAATTGTTATCGTAAATAACGCAACATTCGCCATTGCGTGGTGCTAAGTCCAAAATTTGGTTATATCCCTAATGAACATACAGTTATGTATGTAATTATACATATATACAGGGAAAGAGGAAAATTTGCTTTAGAATGATAATTTTTTTTTTTTTTTTTTTTAATTTTAGATTTTTCATGCTGATTGATAAGGTAGTTAAATACATTGTAAAATGATTTAGGATGTTGTTTTTGTTGATAATATCCAGTTATTGAAAAACAATTGAGTTTTCGCAAAAAAATTAGTATGTATTAGTAAAATTGGGAGAGCTTGAGAATGTGTGCATCACACCGACATTGCAGTATGAAAAATCAAATTCGTTTTGATTTTAAAGTGAACTCATACTGTAGACATTTGTGTCGAAAACCTTTATATATTTTTGTCAATTATAAAATTTTATATTCTATTTTTCAATTTAAAAGAAAAAACAATAAATATTATAAAAATATTCTGTGTGGAAAAATCATCAAGCACACACGTATACGAAGGTTCATCAACAGTATCTCTCTGCAGTAGGTGTCTATGGGCGCCTTTAAGTATTCTTTCTAAATATTTTTCTTAGTAAGATCCAGTATATTTAAAATGAACGAAGTTCTGGAGAGTTTAGAGGATTGGCTCCTTTGGTATATAGCGACTCCATTTGCTTGTTACCACTGAGTTTCTTTTGGGTTGTCGATCAATCGAACAAATATTATTCGAGTAAATAAACTAATCGATATGAAATTTATGCACGTACAATTTTCCAAAGAAGAACCTTATATGGAAAATAATTTAGGTACCCAAAATTCTCAAAATTAGGTATCTTAATTTTCCCTTAAATATAAACTTTAAAAAACTATTTCAGAAAAATATTTCTGTGGTAATTTCAACTAAATTTATTTGAGTACTCCCTGAAAAGGAATCTATGTGTTAAATTTCATTAATATGTCTTAAGAATTTTGAACTGTAGTTTGATAAGAATGCTTATATTAATAACGATAAGATGAATGGACACCGTACCCCACACCACCATAGGTGGTTGGGGTATTATGCGTTTGTGCTGATGTTTGTAGCGCACAGAAAAAATCATCTGACCCCCACCTCAAAGTATACCGTTCGACTAAGAATCACTTTCTGAGTTGATTTAACGATGTCTGTCCGTCCGTCCAGCTGGCTGGCTGTCTGTCCATGTAAACTTTGTGAACAAAATACAGGTTGCAATTTTGAAGATATCTTAATGAAATTTGGCATGAATAGTTATTTTGATACAAGGACGAAGCATATTAAAATTGGTTAAGATCGGTCCATTATTTCACCTAGCCCCCATACAAATGTCGCCTGGAATTGAGTTTCAACACTAAAAAACGCCTTAAAATTAGAATATTTTAATGAATTTCGGTGCTAAGAAGTTTTGTATATGTATCAATCTTTGTACCAAATTTTATGAAGATCGGTCCACGACTAACTATAGCTCCCATATAAGCCCTTGTTCTGAAAAACACTTTAACGTGCATAAATCCCATACTAATGCTAGTACTTTATTAGAATCGGTCCATAATTTACCACATCTCCCATATAAACCCACTTTATGCCCTAAAGGGAATAAAACCATATAGATGTTAATATCAACGCATTATTCTGTATTTGTATACTTTATTTTACATTTAGTAAAAGTGTTGCTCTACAATTGGCCAAAGGTCTAATAAAATTCTTCTTCCCTGATTTTTATGCTCATACACAATGGTGTAGGGTATCACCAAAATAATCAGATTTTCAACATTTATTTGAATGATTTGTCTGTATTGATCTATAAAATTTTCTACCAGTTCGCGTAAAATTGTTAGTAACACGACATTCGATATGCTCTTATTGGAACCAGATTACGAATTTTCTGCATTAAATTCGTAATATAAATATACAATATAATACAATTTTTCCTGGAGTAAATTCCTATGATTAATTTATTAGAAATTTACATTTGGAGTTGTTCCATCAATATCTGCTGATTTTGTTTTCTAATCCAGTTTTTAACCACATTTGCAGTATGAATAGGTGCATTATCATGTTGAGATGTCCATGATATAGAGCTAAAAATATTGGAAAAATGGGGAAATGCTTTTTCTAGAACAGTAATATACGAATTCGCGTTAATTTTTGAAGTAAAATATTGCAAATCGCTTGTTCCATAGTAGGAAACTGAACCCCAAACCATCACACCTCCAGCACAGCTATGATGACGCTCCAAATAAATTTCTTCTTAATGCCCTTCATTTAGAGTAAACAAAGAATTCGCAAATCGTGGAAATAATAACTGTAGCCACCTGGTCCTTCTAAATTGATTTTTTTTCATCGAAAAAATGCCGTATTCTGATGAGCTAAAAAAAATCATAATTTTTTTAAGAAATTTAAAGTACCTTTAATAAATTTATAAAAGCAATATTTAAAAAGTCTTTGTTTATTCTAAATGAAGGACATTAATGTTAACATCAAACTGAAACTGTAAAAACTTTAAATACTATTATGAATTTTGAGAGAGAAACCGGAAAATCTGAATAACATTTATGTCATATTCAGATGAGGGACAGTATATAATTCATATATAATTTCACGAAATCATATATATATATATATATATATATATATATATATATATATATATATATATATATATATATATATATGATTTCGTGAAACTAAATATTTGCCGTTGTAAACTAAATATTGTAAGAAATAAAACAATTCTTAGTTTTACCCTAATTTTGTTGCTCTTTTTCTGCACAGTGCTGTATCTAAATTCGTTATATGCATATTTATTTTTGTACAAAATTGGTTTTTGAAATGTTTCAGCTTATCAAAGTTTTAATTTTTTTTAGATAAATCTTCAATTTGTTCTAAACTACCATTTATTAGGTTATTTTCTTTTTAAGATTGCCTTCGTATATATATAAATAATTTTGTTTTGTTACCGACCTTTAACAGCGATAGCAACCACTTAATTTCAACACCTACTCAAGCACAATACTAAAACCACCACTACCACCCCCTAACGTCAAATATGCCACGTACCATCGATGGTGAAGTGCAAATTTCAAACACTCTTGCACCGTATTTTTGGTAAAATTATGAATGTATGTTTTTGTGTAGATGTGGTGGTGTGAAATCAAGTCAAAAACGTATTTATTCTTTTGGTGAAAATTGGAAAATTATTGTAGTTTTGCATGCAAACTTTGGCTATTGTCCTTGGTCAGGATTTCTTTTTTGGCCTTTGAAAGGCTCTTAAAATAGTTTATTTCTTTTCCGTTATAGTTTTTACTTTTTTAACTTCAGCTATATTTTATTACAAAAAGAATCAAAGTTTGCGCTCGTGTTTATGAGCTTGATATAAAATAAATTCATATCCTGCTTTAAATAGTATTAAAAGATTATATAATTGTACATGAGAAAATAATTTTATTAGTGTAATTTCGATTTCATTGACCAATTTTACTATAGCCACTTATATGAGGCGTTTCAAAGGCATTTTGTAATAAAATTTGCCAAAACCTTCAATTTGACAACACGTGGGTTACTTACTAAATGTTGCCATATTACTTTTTAAATTCGAAGATCATGACTAATAATATTAACTATTTAAAATTTAATTTCATTTATTTTTTAGAAAAAAAATAACAACATAAAAAGAAAGCCAATAAACAAAAAATAAGTTCTGTGAACGTGGTTTTGTTAATGGAATGGATTTTTTGGTTTTGAATTGTCAATAACTTGCATGTAATGTGTAATTAAATTTAATAGAAAACCTCATAGTATTATCCGCTAAACAATATGAATATTAATTTTAGAATATAATTATTTGCCATAATTAATGATGGTTTAAATCTTTTAAAATATAACAAATCAATTAAAAGTAAAAATATAATTTAGTATTTACTTAGTCATGGAAAAATCATGCAAGGACAAGGGTAGCACAAAGTAGCTACACGTCGACAAAAAAGAAAAAATGGTAGGAATTTTACAGCATAACTGCCGGAATTGAACTCAATCATTTTGGAATTTGGAATACGAGTATATAAAGAAAATGTAGTCATAACGGGAAATTCAGTTCAATAAAATTTGGAGAAGCTTTTAGTCGATATTAATGAGGAATTGGCTATAACTAATGACCTCATTTTACTAAAATTATATTATAATACGCATAGAAGACTTTAAATAATTATAGCTAGAAATTTTCATAATTAATATTGAAATAGCTTTACCAAAATCCATAACAACGAAAACTTTTTAAACTCATGTACACTCTCATTGATTAATAACTTTTAAACGATCTTAGAAAAGACTGAATTTGAGCTTTCAAAGCTTTTAAATTTCAATAAATTTAAATGGAATATTTAAAGTCACAACAGCTTTTTAAAACTATCGTCTATTCTTAATTGATTTGCAGACAAAGTTTTGAAAAATGTAATAACGTTAATATCTTTTAACCGATTTTTTTTATTGAATTATGGAAGTATTAACTTTCCCCTGTGCTTTTCTCTATCCCTTCTAATGTGTTAATTAATATTTACTTTATATTATATTTGATACTTGATATTCTGTATTATTTCGTTAAATATCTTCAAATTATTACATTATGGGGGCTACCTCTCCCCTTGATTTGTCAATCTTATTTTCATGTCCATAATGTATATTTGCTTTGTATGGGGTAACAGCTGCCCTTTCCCCAATCGAAATATATATTACTATATTTGAATTAAGGTCACACAGGATGATACTGTTTTTAGATCTGAGGCAAATTGGTTTAGACATTAGAGAGTTTTTAAAAAGTGGAAGTAAGATATGGGCATGGCATCCGATCAATATTCAACATAACCTATAACCCGGCATTGCTACTAAGGAGTGCGATCGAAAAAAATCTTAACATATATAAAATTAAATAATTTGGGAACGGTTGATCTAAGAGTTTTCATTGTTTTTAAATTAATTGATATTATAATACAGATCACAGCAAAAATATAACTTTTATACTTGTGTTCACTACTTATGAACTCGTAAACCTTTTTTCATTAGAGAGTTGATAATTGTTTCAATCACTTTTTGGAAGAGTCTACCTATCTCCTTTTAAAATCTTTGATATTTTAAGACACCTGGTTTCTACTTTTCGATTCTCTTTTTGCAAAAGTCCAATATCTCTTCACTGGTCTTAGCTCCGGACAATTTAGAGGATTAACCTCTCCTGGTACAAAAATTATGTTATGCTTTGGTACCACTCTTGAGCTTTCTTACCATAGCGACATGATGCCAAATCGGACTAAAAATATGTGGACACATTGTTCTCTCTTATAAAAGGAAAAAGATTTTTTTGCAATTATTCTTTGATGTATTTTTCGGTATTTATAGAGCTCAATATAACAAATGACTTGTTTCTTTTGCCGCAACTGCATAAATCTTGTCACACCACGCATTCTTTAGGATATTTCGTCAGCTTTTCGGTCCTAAACTTACTTTCAACATTTCCTCGATCAGCAACATAAAAATTTTTACCCGGAAGCTGACAAATGTGCATCTAATTTTTTATAATATATATGAAGAATTTAAAAAAATTTTGAAAATTTTTTATAAAAATATTTTCAAAATTTTGTTTCCTCTGACACTATTGATAATTTGTGGTTTTATTAATGACTATTTATGCATACAAAATCTGTTTGCGTTAATCATTTTTATCAATGCGCTCAAAAGTTGAGGATGTTTGAATTGGAAACTTTTTAAAAAAATTTTAAAAATAGAACTTTGGTTTTATAAAAACCAAAACAACGCGATTTTATAAAACTTCTAAGGTTCTATCAGCACATGTCAGAATTATTACATAATCTTCAATATTTATCAAGCACTGTATTTATTTATTATTAGTATATATTATTTTTATTTTTTGTAACATTTCGTAAATAGCAAAAATACAAAATTTCGAAAAATTAAGAGTATTAAAAGATATATATTGGAATCATTTGCTGAAAAATTTAAGTGAATATCGGTTCCAGTTTGGAAAATATAGTCGTTTAAACTTTACTACTCATGATGATTCCTAACAAATAGCGCGATTATAATTTTAAAGTGAATTTTAACAAAATTTTGAAATTTGGTGAAAATTTTCGAAGTTGCATAAAATTTTTGCATTTCAAAGCTTTTAACGCCATTTTGACTGGGACGTGTTATTTATTAATAAATCCGGTTTATGCGATATTTTGAACAATTTCTATAAAAGAAGGATTTGTTAGTAGCAAAAAATATACTTTTACAAATATTTACGCCAATTTTATGAAAGTATCCATATCTGGTTTTCTAACATGAACGAGATATATATTAAACTGTAGGTTATCACTTCGCCTTTAAAATTCAGCCCTCTAAATTTAAATTCACTGAATGGCGTAAGTTTTCTATTAAAAAATGCTAGATTTCAAAAATCTTTAACTTTTGATTTTTTTTTTTATTGCCGCATAATTTTTCAACGGATAAACCGGATACTTATACAGCAAATGAATTCCCTAAGTCTTGTTTTTCGACTGGTTAATGGTTTATATTAAAAATATGTAAATTGCTAGTGCAAAGCTAAAATGAATAGAAAAATACTCGAAAGTTTCAACTCAGTTTTTATACCCTACACCAAGGGTTCCCACCTCTTCAAGCTTCACGGACCCTTTTTGGACATTTTTGTTTCTTCACGGACCCCTTGATTTTTAGTATAGTAGAAATGGAAAATATAACTTTTTGTTTACTTTACCAAAATTACAAAAAACAAACTTTCATCTATTTTTCTATCTTTTTAACATTAAAAGAAATTTTTGACACGACACATCTTACTTAATTTTCCAAATCCAAACGTGATCTAAATTTGGATTTTATGAAGTGCAGGGCTGAAAAATTAGTTTCGAGTGGTAATGTAGATATAAATTGTAGTAAAAGTTTCAACACTTCATTATCAACCAACGTGTAAACTTTGTAATAATTTAAATAAAAATATTCAATCAACATAGATTCAAAGCAAGCTTTTCTATAGCTTTTTCTTGAAAATTATTGGGTGAGTCATCAACAGCAATGTTGAGTAGATTACAAAGTAAACTGGCTTGGAATTTTAGTTTAAAGCTTAAAAATATTTAAAATATCCTGTTATTTTTTCCTATAGCGAATTAATACAAAAAATTTTGGATTTTTGCAGGGGTACAAAGACTTTTGCCGTGCATAATTATACAATTACCACAAAAATTTTAACTATGTAACTTTTTGTTTATTTTTTTGAACTTTAGGAGCAAATATATGAAACAAAAGTAAATTTCATAATTTGGTTAAAAAAAAAACATATATTTACATAAAATGCATGTTTTTGTAGCATTTAAAAATAATTTTATGTTATTATCTATCCGATTCAGACATTTTACTAAAAAATGGTATCGATTTGCATATTTTGTTGAAAATGCATGTTTTTATTGCATATTTTTAATTTTTTTTTTTTCTGTTACAATCTTATTTTTATATTTCTCATTTTGAGGTAAAATGCAAGCACCCGAAAACTTTTTATTTTTATTTTTCAATCAATATAAATATCTTTACTGTTCAAAAAATAATTTTTCATTTGTTGAGAAAAATTGTGAGGGGTTTTTGTTTTTTAATATAAATATTCATCATGATGAAAATAATAAATATCTTTAAAATTAAATATCAGTATGGAAAAAATTTCAAATGCTTTATTCATACTTTTGTTTTGTTTCAAAAATATTTTTTTATTCAATGAAATTGTTCTTGTTTAAAATTTTTTTATCCGATGAAAAAAGTTGAAAATAATTTTATATTTTTGTAATAAATATCACATATCTTTTGTGATATATATTTTTATATTTTTCGATCATGAAAAAAATTCAACTATTGATGAAAATAAAAAAATATGATGGATTTATTTTTTTTTATTTTTGAACATTAAGGATTGTTTTTCGATTGAAAAAAAAAAAAAATAATAATAATAATAATAATAATAATAATAATAATAATAATAATAATAATAATAATAATAATAAATAAAAAGATTGTTTTTTTAGTATTAAAATCCGGTCTCTGGTAAAATGTGCATAACAGGTATTATAGCGATTTTATTCTCAAAGAAGTTATTAACACAGAGGTTAGAAAAAACAATTGCCCGTACGTTTCATGGGTCAGTTAAATTGTTGGGAGATGATTTTAATAAAAATCAAATTCTTTTATTTTTATCGGACGCGGCTCCATATATGGTAAAATCCGCAAAAGCTATTAAGATTTTTTATTCAAAAATTTTTGCATTTACCCTGCTTAGCCCACTCATTACACCGAGTGGCGGAGGAGTTGCGCAATAATTTTGATCACATTGATTTGCTGATTTCTTATTGAAAACAGATATATTAAAAAGCTCCTACGCGCGTTGCAAAATTAAATGAAAATTATCCCAATTTGTCACTTCCGCCTCAACCAGTTATTACGCGATGGGCATCTTGGCTTGATGCTGTAAAATACTACGAACAATATATTGATGATTACAAAAATGCTGTGGATGAGTTGAATGATAAAGACTCTAAAGCTATACAAAAAATTAAACGAGTGCTAACATCAAGCAATATTAAAAATAAACTCTCATTTGTTTCTTCCAACTATGGATTTCTTTCTGAAACTATTACTAAATTAGAGGGTTTCGATTCATTAAGATCTCAGATCAGTTTAATTGATAGTGCTATTGCAAAAATCGAAGCTGTAGAAGGCGCCGTTGCTGAAAAATATAAAATTAAAGTTGCAAGCTGTTATTAGAAAAAGAAAGGATTTGAGAAAATGAAAAAAAAAAAAAAAAAAATAAGAATCAATTACTTTACGTTCATATGATGATTCGTATTTAGAAGAATACTCTTCTTCTGAACTACAATTATTCAAATATGCTCCTATCACTTCTGTTAGAATTTTCTATGTAAAAAATCATTTACATTTGAAAACTTAGTAACAAATATATTTGTGTATATTAGGGTGGCCTTCTTTTTAAATTTTCAGTCTCACCCCCTAGAAATGTTCGAATACCCCAAATACCATAAAATACAAAGTTTTAAGTTGATTCGATCAAGTTTAGAGGTGGCATAAAGAGAAAATTTTAGTTCTTTTATTCTGATCAGCCATAAATAACTGATTAGAACATAAATTCTCCTCGTTTTCATCTTTTTGAATTTCTAAGTTTATTACCTTTCTAAAATGACCAAAATTAAAAAAAATTTACAACTAATAAAAAGTTGTTAAAATCAATTTACGTAAGACGCGTAATTTTCGAAAAAAATACACCCCAGTAAAATAAGATTTCATCCAAAACTTTAGAGAGGGATCGAAACTCGGCATATGGTTTTGTCTTGGTATCTTATACATCATGTCAAAATTTTTCGGTAACCACTTGTGATCTGCGTAAAATATTCACGATCAAAATTCACAAAAATATCTTATTATGCATATAACTCACCTACGTATTTTTCACTATTACAACAATTTTAGATAATAAAATTATTTACAGTGTATATAAAACGTCAAGAGGCAACTATATGTTTCCAAGTTTCGTTTCTCTCCATCAAATCGTCACCGAAAATGCAAAACAACGTAACATAACTTTTCACAACTTTACAGGAGGCACAAAAAACTTTCTAAAATCTAAACAAATTGTCCTACAAACAAGATTTTTGGGTTATTACATCCTTAAATATTGTCCAATATATTAATGATGAATAATTTAATTTTTATTAAATAATTTTTAAGTTATGTGGTTTACGTTTTTCAAGATTTCAGTTTTATGAAGCCAAAAAAACGTAACATCAACAAAAATTTTAGAAAAATTATAACTAAAATGATTTTTGATAACTTTTACTAAAAAATTTTAATAGCTACAGTAGTTTCCGCTTAATTGTCCCCCGCTTTATTGATTTGCCCGCTTATTTGATCAAGAAAAAACGCTAACATTAAATTCCATACAATATATTCAATAAACTTTTCGTTTAATTGAGTTCGTTTATTTGCGTTACCCTCTTAATTGACTTATGTATTAAGAATTTTATTAAGAATTTAACAATACAAAAAAATCCGCATAATTATCAAACAAAAAAGTCGATTGCAAAACAGAAAAGTTGACTTTTCTCTGCAATATCAATATCTTAAAAAGTATGTGGCAACTCTTTTAAACATATGTATTTATTTATTTTCTGCAGTACAAGAATTAATGAAAAAAAAATCAAATCTAAAAGTGATCAGAAATCTAGTGTTAAAAAAAATGAGTACAGCAAGAAAACACACAAGTTTAAACATAAAACAAAAATTAAATGTAATTTCTGACTATAAAAAATATGACAGAGAAGAACTTTGTACAAAATATAAGTGCTCCAGGGCCACAATAAATAGAATTTTAAAAAATAAAACTTCACTAATAGAAAAATCAAAGACTGTCAACGGGTCCACCAAAAGAGATCGAAGTGGAGCATGTGCAAAAGTAGAAAAGGCCCTTTTATTGTGGTTCAATCAAATACGAGAATCGGGTGCTGTGATTTCACGCAATATGTTATTAGAAAAGTCAAAACAATTTGCTGTTGAGATGAATGAAGACTTTAATCCCACACCTGGTTGGCTTCACAGATGGCAAAAAAGAGTAGGCATAACTCTAAAAAAAATTCATGGTGAAGGTGCGTCTGTCGACAATGATGCTGCAAATGCTTTTTGTGAATCTGTTTTGCCAGACTTAATTTCCAAATATCAGCCATCAGAAATATTCAACGCTGATGAAAGCGGAATTTTTTATAAAGCTTTACCAAAATCAACATCGACAAAAAAAGTGATCAAAAACGAGGATTTAAAAATTCTAAAGAACGACTGACATTGCTTTTTATTTGTAATGCAACCGGTGACTACAAAAAAGCAATTGTCATTGGAAAGTCAAAAAATCCGAGATGCTTTAGAAACAAATCATTACCTCTGAAATATTATTCTCAAAACAAAGCTTGGATGACGCAAATTTTATGGCAAGAGATTTTGTATTCGCTTGATGATGAAATGGGGAAACAAGGACGTAAAATAATATTATTTGTAGACAATGCAGCTTGTCATAAGACATCAGCAGTGTTCCAAAATATTAATCTACAGTTTTTACCAGCAAACACAACATCAATAATATAACCGCTAGATCAGGGTATTATTCACTGTTTTAAGTGTTATTACAGACAAAATTTGCTACGTAAACAAATTTCTGCACTTACTGATCAAGAAATAATTAATGAAATTTGTCAAGAATTAACATCAGACAATTCTTCTGATGAAGAAAATGAAGATGTTGTTAACAATCCTCCTTCAAGTAAAGAAGTTCTGAGTTCTATTAATATCCTTCGGGATTTTTTTCTGCCAAAGAATCTTTATTCACAAGAACTGGATAATATGGAAAACTATATAATCGAAAACTGTTACAAACAACAAATTCAAACCTTATTGACTGATTTTTTTTTAAATATAAATATTAATTAATATGTACTTATGTACTTTTTTCAGTACAGCTTTACCCCTATATTCATAAACAACATTTTATTTTATAAGAGGTTTATAAAACAAAATTTCCATACTAAATTTGATTTATAAACCGTTTATAAAATAAAAATTTGCTTATGAATAAGGCCTTTAAAGTATCATTTACGGTATCAACTTTTAAATTGTTCATTCCTTATACATATATGTAGATCTCATTTTTATGTGAAGTTAATTTAATTTTTTCCTTTTACCTTTTATTTACTTTTTGTTATTGTTTATTTTAAGAAGTTATTGTTATTAATATTGTTTCTAATAAATGAATTAAAGCAATAAAATTGGGGCAATGTAAAATAATGAATTTTATTTGTATATTAATATATGAACGTTTAATTGATTCATTGGAGCAATTAAACGGGTGTCTTTTAATTGAGTTGCTGAATCAATTAACAGAATATCGGGTAAATGATTTTTCGGATAATTGCAGCAAAAACTGAAACATTTTTGAAAATCAATTAAGCGAAAACTACTGTATTATATTTTTAATAATTTGCAATCTAAATTCGTAAAAAAAATATAAAAAAAAATTTTTTTTGTTATGTTTTGTTATGTTTTGTGATGTTAGGTTATTTTGACTTAAAAAAATCATTGTTTTCTTTAATATAATCTTAATTTTTTGAACTACAAGTCTGAAAATTTAAAATTTTATTTTTCGGGGTCTATTTGCCCAAAACTTACGTATTTTTTGGTAATTTTATTTTAATAACTATTATGTTGTTAGTTATCCAATCTTCTTTATTTTAAGAATTTCAGAAAGCTCATAATGTGCGGAATTTAACAACATATAAACCCAACTTCGCATATCTTAGTTTTTCGACTATCCGAACATTTTCATGGGGTGAGAATCAAAATCTGGACACTTTTTGTAATGAGGGCCACCCCAGTGTATATAAATTAAAACCTATCTAACTAAGGTTGTATTAAACTCAATGTCACTAATATAAGTTTAAAAAAATGTGATCTGAAGGAATAAAAATTTAAAAAAGCACAAATAATTAGTATTAATCTTTTAAAACATAGCTTTTACTTTTAAAAATACAAAATGCATTGCATTTCTTAGCTTAAGATAGACTGATTTTTGTTTTTTCTTATAGAATAACTTATCTTTTTATTTTTATTTAATAAATATTAAAAAAAAGTGCATATTTTTTTAGGGTATATTTTGAATTTTTAAGTGTATTTTATAGGCGCATATTTTCCAAAAATAAATGCATAAAAATCCGCCCACTAGTAATGAGTTAAGGGTACATAGACTTATGCTGCACATTGTATTTACTTCTCTTCCTCAAAATGAAATGTTAAATGAAAAAAGTCACCTTCTGCCTATAATTCGTATAATATCTTCAATATATGTACCTTCGAAGTCCAACGGACATCGGTATGAAGAAGTAATTTCTTATGTTCTGCATTTAAGTCAACATATAAGGCTTTAGGAATTACATTTCTTAAGACATTACTTCTTATAAAATTGAGTACGTCTATAGTAGATTGAAGATTACTTTTAAATATATCAAATAAGGTTTTCGCAGCAAGTACTTGTTGGTGGATAATTTAATTGCGAAATATTTATATCATGTATAATATTTCTAACCACATTTTCGCGGACACTCTGGAATGTTGCTATGCGTTTGTGCTAATGTTTGTAACACCCAAAAATATTGGTATACAACCCAATTTAATTTATACCAATATGCTTAGAATAACTTTGTGAGTCGATTTAACTATGTCCGTCCGTCTGTCCGTCCATATTTACCTTGCAATAAAAATATAGGTCGCAAATTTGAACATGAATTAATGAAATTTGGTATTTTTTCTAATAGTCCAAGGACGAAGCCTGTTAAAATTGGATATGATTGGTTTACTATTTCACCTAGCCTCTATATAATTGTCTTCCCGGAAAATGGGTTTAACGATAATAAATTCATTAAATATAGCAATATTTTAATGAAATTTAGCACATATAAGTTTCATGTAAGTCGAAATCTGTGTGCCGAATTTCATGAATTAATAATTGACCATAGCTGCCTTATGAACTCCTCTTCAGAAAATCACTTAAACGGGCATAAATCCCATTAAAATGTTAGTATCAAGTAAATATTTATATGAATAAATTCATCTAAATGTTAGTATCGACGTAATATTATGTACTCCTATTTATTATTTTACATTTAATTCAAGTATAGGTCCACATTTGGCCACAGGCCTTTAAAAAATAAGACCCCTCCCCGAATTTTGATGCACACAATGGTGTAGGGTATCATATGGTCGGTCTTTACCGACTAAATTTCTTTCTCGTTTTACATTTTTTAGTTTTAAATGCCTGTATTTCCGTGAGATTTTATGCAAATAATTTAAAATTTCTTAATTAAAGATTTCTTAGTTATTTTATAAGATCTACAAAAAGCCATCAACACTTTTTTTAATTTTAAAACAAATTTTGGCAATACAAGACTCTTAAAGTAGGTTTCAAACAATTTCGAATTTCTTTGAAATTTCTCATATACAGAATAAAATTAACTAAATAAATTAAAAGTAAATATTGCATAACAAATGCTAGAACTAACCTCAAAAGATTTTTTCTTTCAAATATTTCAATATTGTTTCTGTACTTTTCCAAATTGGTATTTAGTATCCTCAAAAGGACCTATGCTCACATTAAATACATAACTTTGTAAGACAGTGTTATTAATCTAATCTGATGTGGTTATGGCACGACTCCACTAACACTATTAATTTTAAATAAGTGAATGAACTTTAATGGGTCCTTGCTGCATTATAAATTGATAGTAAATTTTGTTTTCGATTGTAACAATTAGAACTACATCAAAATTTTCTTTTAAAAACGACAATTTAATTTTTTTTTGTATACATTTTAATAAACACGCTTATTAAATTTTATAATAAATAAAAAAAAAATAAAGAAACAAAAAAACTTTACCTAGACTGTCCTTGAAACTTGTTGCATTGCATGAGTATTTGGGTTTACTTGATGTTAAACTAGATAATTTAGTTGAGTATGTAGTAAAGTTAAAATTAATTTAATGTGTAACTATGAGTATTAACACTTAGGGGAATTTCAGTGCAACCGTTTGGGGGTTTTCAGAATTAATGACCATCGTAGATAAATTTCAATGTCTGTTGAAAACTGGGGCAACAAATTAAAAACAAAAACTTAACTAAAGTAACAAATATTTATGTGTTCATAAGTATATTTATATATATGTATATATGTATGTTAAAACAATTGTACACATCTACTAATATAAATATTTTGCAGGTATTTTTTCTGTAAGCTTATCTTTTAAATGTGTTTTTAGAATTGTTGTGTTTTTTTTTATTTCGTAAAAGCCAAACAAATTCCAACTAAAATTTCAGACAATAATTAGCTGAGTGGCATTGTAACGTTTATTATTTCTTTTTATTGTTGCTAATCTTTTTTGTTTTTCCTTTATAAATTTTATTGGTAATATTTCCGTTTTATAAGTGGAACAAAACAATTTGCTTTATTTATTATCTTGTCTATTTGAAAACCACAAATATTTTGCAAACTTAGAAGGTTATTACGGACATATCCTAACAAATTTGAAGACAAAATACTAGCAATTATGCACATGTATGTGTATGTAGATACATGTGAAAAGTATAATATATAGTTAATTTTGTTCTTTAACCAACTGGGAACAAATATTATAAAATCAGATACAAATATTTTGATATATATTAAAAAGGCTTGTCAAAGATTTTGCAAGATTGAGATAGTTGATATTTTAAAGGTCTTATCGAGACCATTAAGAATCGGATAAGAAACAAACAAGCGCGAATGTTATATTCGGCTCGGCCGAAACTATATACCCACCATAAAATTTATAAAATTTTATGTTAAGTAAGAGGTAGGCGGAAAAGTGGGCGGACCACGCCCAAGATTTGTTTTCGAGTATACGTTGGTCCTTAAACTATTCGTACAAAATTTCGTTTACGTTTCACCTTATATAGGAGGTGGGCAGTAAAGTAGGCGGAACACGCCCATTTTTAGTTTCCAAGTTTATATCGACTCCCGAATTATCTATACAAAATTTCGTTACATGCTTTTGTTTAAGAGATATCAGTAGAAATGAAGCTACAACGGACACCCTATGTTTCTAGTATTTTGCCCATAACTTGTTTGTTTATTAACCGATTGTGCTCATTTTCAATACCAAACAAACCTTATATAAGATAAATATTTGTGCCAAATTTCCCTAGGTTGTCCCGTTCGAGCCCTATCCTGCTTTCAACAGACAGACGGACAGACGGACGGACATAGCTAGATCGACTCAGAATCTAACGAAGACCCAGAAAATATATTTTATGGGTCATGGTCTTAAATGATTCCTTCGACATGTTACACACGGAATGACAAAATCAATATACCCCCATCTTTTTGATGGTGGGTATAAAATTTGTCAGAGGTACCCTATTTTGAAAACCAATAGCTTCGCCCTTGAAAGATATGTAAGTCGCCCCTTCTATTTTATGTAAATCCAACAAGCCAATTTGAAGTTAAAGATATATATATATATATATATATATATATATATATATATATATATATATATATATATATATATATATATATATATATATGCACTGATAAAATAGTTGTCCAGTTCACGAAAGAAACTCTTCGGGACAACTATTTTGTCAGTGCATATCTTTTTATTTTATTTTTAAGAAAAATATCAACACCACAATAAAACGAAGATTTTAAAGTCATCACATTCAATTTAATTTTGTTTTATGTAAATCGTTATTTTATTCTAATTTTTCAACTTGGCCTTCATCTACTTATATTCATTTCATTAGAAATTGGTTACAAGTTCAACATTTGGTTAGTAAATTTAAACAATTTTTATGACCGCTATTAAGACTCTATAACCATTAATGTTGCATACACATTGCAGTTAAAATAATTAAATTTAAATTTAAATGTAATTTTTTCAAGTAGTTAAGAAAATGTCATGTTATTAGTATTCGACATTTTAAAAATGTAATACGTTATATTGTTACTACGTACTTGTGGAAAGTTAGAAAAACTTATGGTAAAAAAAATTATATAAAATAATAAACTATTAGAATTGCATACGATGACCTACGTGTACACTTACAGTCATTTAGTACACTCATAGTAAATTAATGTAAAAATTTAAGTTTTAATAATATCGTATAAAACATGTCGGATTTAATAAAAATATATTTAAGTTTATTTTCTTTTTTCTGCTAATCTATATATAAAATTCTGATGAAGGGTTTTGAAATACATACTTGTGAATTTTTTAAGTGTATTAAAACTGCATAGTATGTGTACATATAAAACGCAAGTGCATATGTACGTCATAGCCCTTTTGTAAAAATTCACTAAACAAATATATATAAAAAGGGTATGTACTTGTATCTGACCTTTATATGTTCAACAATTTAAAAACAATAAATCTTAAAGAACAAAAAAAAAGTACTTTATAAATTCGTATGTAGAACAGAAGAAGTCTTTGATATGAGTAGCAAGAACTTTGAAACTTTAGATCATATGAAATAAATATGAAGTGTTTCTATGCCCCTTTTTATAATCCAAATATTATGGCACAAAATTTTGCTAACACCCACACCTATTTTAAACGAATCACAATTTTAAAGTTTATTTAATGAAATTTTGTACGTGCCAAGTATAAATTGACAGATTTTCATTATTTCAACAAGACCTTATACATACATCACTTATCCCTGAAAAGCGTTCATAAACGACTTAGATATATTTAAATTGTTAAAAAATTTGATGTAAGCATATGATTGACCATTGATTCATAACTAACGTGACTAGAGGGTTTTAGTTAAAAAGCGGGATCCGAACGACTAAAAAGCGGGATTCAAAATAACATTTCATGGAAAAAGCGGGACTTTGAAAAGCTTTGTACAAAAAGAGGAATTTTTTTTTTATATCTTAGTTCTAAATCTAAATCAGCTATTCTCACAAGCTCTTGGTTTACAACTGACTTATCTTACAAGTTGAAAACCACTTATCGAAATTTTTGAAAAACGAATTAAGTAAATATGTCCTACATTAAAACTATAAAATTCTCGAAATACTTTCTAAACAAAATTTTCAACTTGATATCAAAAGTTTTTCTTAAATAATTCTTAGTCCTAAAAATAAATTAATACTCGAAATAAGTTTTTTCTAAATTTTACATCAAATGCTATTTAAAAATCTAGTTAAATATATAGTGAAGACATTTAATTTCAAATAATTATACATACGATATACGTAAGTAATAAAAAAAAAATGTGTGTTAACATTCTGTGGTTAGTGGTGAATTTTTGTTTTACTGAGAAAATATATTTAACGAAATAGAAAGATATAGTCGGTCAAACCCTACCATATGATACTCTACACCATCATGTATGTTAACCAAAATTCGGGGAGGGGTCATATATTAGACCTGTGGCCAATTGTGGATCGATACTTTTTTTTAAGTGTAAAATAAAACATGTTTACAAATACAGAGAGTTTATATGCAGCTATTATATATTATGGACCGAACTTCACAAAATTTAGCACTGTGATTTCTACTTAAACAAAACTTATTTGTGTTATTAACTTGATACTGACATTTTTATGGGATTTATGCACATTAAAGTGATTTTCAGAAGAGGGGTTTATATGGTCAATTATAGACCGATCTTGATGAAATTGGGAACAAGTGTAGACGCTTATATAAGACTTCTTTGCACCAAATTTTATTAAAATATTGATATACTTAAGGCATTTCTGATCGCTAAGTCTCTATTCCGGGAGGACATTTGTATGGGGGCTAGGTGAAATAATGAACCGATCACAACCAATTTCAATAGACTTTGTCCTTGTACCAAAATAATTATTTCTGCCAAATTTCATCAAGATATCTTTAAAATTGCGACCTCTACTTTGTTCACAAGGTTTACATGGAGAGCCAGCCAGCCAACTAGACGGACGGACGGACGGACATTGTTAAATCGAATCGAGAAAGTGATTCTGAGTCAATCGGTATACTTTAAGGTGGGAGTCCGAAAATTTATTCTGTGCGTTACAAACATCAGCACAAACTCACCTATGGCGGTATAGGGTATAAAAATGTTAAAACTCATTACCAACTCTCTACGAAGCATTTGAAAAAATATATGTAAATAAATTTCTTTTTGCAAAAATATGAAAAAAATATTCTCTGAAGAAACAAAATTTCTTCCACTAATTTTTTTTTTTTTTTATATTTTATTCTATCATTCTAAAAATAACGAATTTATGGAAAAAGATTCGAAACTTTTTGAGCCAAAATATAGTAGACTTGAGATTTTTTAATCACTGCACTATGGTTTCGCCGACCACTTTTCTTGGCCAAAACTAATTTTGGTAACATTTTCTATTTGTGATTTAATTATCGTAGTTTTGTAGTAAACACTTCAAAACGCCAAAAAATGAAGTCCTTTCCTACTGTTTTGTCTTCATAATACAACAGGTCAAAGTTCAGTTTTTTAAGCATATTTAAAATATGTATAAAAGATGTACCTTTTTTCAACAGTTTTCAATACTTTATAATTATTGAGTACAAACATTTTTTAAATAAGTTTATTGTGGAAAATAGATCTTAGGATAAGTTCTTTTATAATTGAATATGAAATCAGTAAAAACTCTTTGTTATCTTAGAAAAATATAGCTTGTTTTACAAAGCCTAATTTTACGTTTCATTAAACCTGCAAGTTTTTGGTTAAAATTGGTAAAGAAAAACTCAATGAAAATAAATAAACATATATCTGGGCCATATATTCTATATTGTCTCGTTTTGCGATTTTTTGCGATTTTCGAGAAATCCATCTTTTCCGCATAAGTTAGCATTGGAAATTCTTATCATTTACAAGGTTTAACCAACGAATAAAAAAGCCAAGATTAAAAAATAAAATAGCAGATATTACTAAAAAACATAATTGTGTATCAAAACTAATGCTGCTAAAGAAAATGTACCCCTTTGGGTTGAATTATAAGTGAAATATGCTAAAATTTCCTCTGTAATGACTTTACTTCTGACACGTAAAAAATGTAAAAATTAATTAATTTTCTTAAATACAAAATAAATACATTAAATTGCTTTGATTTTCACCAAAATCATATTTCAAACAAGTCAACATGTTTTTCTCCAATTTGGTAATTTTGGCCAAAAAAAAAAAGTGGTCATTGAAACCATAGTGCACTGGTAGGAAACTGAAGATATGTTGAAAATTTTTTCTAATCTTTCGTCTCTATTCAGCTTATCCATCGTTGAAATTTTTTGGAAATAAATTTGTAACTTCCGATCGGCTAGTTGGATTTGCATAGTAAAGGTGTAGCAGAGGAGTGTATGATGCTAAGCTTGGAAGGGGGACTGAACAGACCCCTCTGGGGTGGTGCTAAAGGGTTCAGATTTTTTTCATATATCAAGTATTTCCTATCGATTTTATATGTATTTTCTTTAGCTAATTAAAGAATAAAATTATCTGTTGAATAAAGAAAATTTGAAGTCGATATTTTTACCGAGTCCAAAAACAAACGGTTTTGAATTTGAAAATTGCAAAAATTATAATTTTTTTTTTTACCGAAAAAGTGTACACTCTTTTCCTCTAAATTAAAATTTAATAATTTTAGGTATCTTCACAGAAATAGAACCGAAACTACGCCACTTTAAAGTTTAATATGTCACGGGAAATTCCAAAAACATTGTACTATTGTGGATATGAAAAAGCTATAATAAAACAAATAATTTGTTCACGTAGCCAATGTTCGAATTTGTGTTTGTGCTTAAATAAGGAAAAAATTTAATTTTCCGTGACTTATTAAATTTAAAGTGGCGCAGTTTCGGTTCTATAAAAGATATTAATATCAATCTTTTTCTGTGTGATGAAGATTATGTTAGAATTATTTAGATGAAAGAAATCAAGTTTATACTTTTTCAGATTATTGCAATTAAAGTAAAATTTTTGTAAAAAAAAAATCGAGAAACTATAAATGTTTTATCTGTAATAAAATCCTCTACTATGCCTATACTAAATTTCACGAAAATCCAACCAGCTGATTAAAAGTGACAGATTTATTTCCAATAATTTTCTATTCTGTCCCACTGTGCAATGTATTATGTACATTTTCAATTTTAGCAGCAAAAAGTCAAATTTCTAACTTTCGCTTTTTGAAAGAAAGAAATCACGATTCAACTTCTAACACTTCGATGACATAAATGTCAAAAATTTATGGGAACAGCTATAAATGTTTATATTTTTTTAAATGAAGTTTTCAAAACGGTTGAGTTTAGCTATAACTAAAATTTTACCAAAATGGATTGCAATATTGGAGGTGTGTACTTAAAAAGATGATGAAAATATTTTGCTAAATGTTTGTATTATGTGTCAAATTTCGTTTTTATATTAGTTCATGTTTTCTGTGAAGTTGCGAAAAAGTTTTTTGTCTTCCGTGGTATAGAACTTACGTTGTGTGCATTTGTGTAAGGAATGATATATACATATGTAGTTATTTGTGGGAAACTCAGGCTTCATGTCGTACTGATACTTTTTGCAGCCACTTGCTGCGAAGCAAACAATTTTCTTTTTTCTAGAAACATTGAAGTTTAAAGTTGTCGAAATTTGCTTTGTCCGTGTAAACTTTGTGATCAAAGTACAGGTCTTAATTTTGAAGATATCTTGATGAAATTTGGCACAAATAGTTATTTTGATAATGGACAAAGCCTGTTAAAAACAAATAATTTAATGAGTTTTCATAAAGATCAGTTTATAATTGGCTATACCTCCTATATAAGCCCCTCTTCCGGAAATCACTTTAACGTGCATAAATCCCTCAAATGTTAGTATCAAGTTAATATTCGACACATATAAGTTTTATGTAAGTATAATTTTATGAGAATTGGTCCATAATTGACCATAGCTCCCATATACGTCCACTTCCTGGAATCACCCTAAGTGCATAATCATACAGATTAGTGAATGGTACAAAAAGTTAATAATTGATTTTCGATTTTTCGATCAACCATTTCAATTTCGACTTTTTAGTCGATTAATCGAACCACATAATCGATTTTTTAATCGATTATTTTTAAATTTAGTAAAAAATTAATACAATAATCGTATGACTAGTCGAAGATTATCAAAAGGTATTAAAGAAAATTGATAAATTTATTATTATCCTACTACCTCAGATCTTCTCAAATAGGACATCACAATGGGCCTAATGGCCTCCGAGTGCACTCGCTATGTCGGGCGACCCTTATAACCTAACCTAACCTACTACCTCAGATTACTCACATAACGTCATTAAATGTCTTAAATTTAGCAGCATGGTGTTTGAAGTAAATTAAACATCGAATATGATATATATAACACAGAGATTAGAACCGAGTCCGAAATATTTTCGGCTAGAAGGGGCATTTGTTTTTGAAGAGTTATACTATAGATTTTTGTTTGAACCGTCGGGTGCGGCAATCGTACTTAGTGAAGTCGTAATATTTTCTCAACTCTAATCAATCTCTATCTATACTTTTAAGCCTAGTCTGAATAACAGGTGTTCGTGGGATCGAAATGATGAATGAGTGCGCAAGGAATTTTTCGCCTACAGATATAACAGAAACACAGACAGATGATCAAGTTTCTCTGGTCGAACTGTCAAACAAGGTCTTGAGAAATGGATTACTGCAGAAGTTGTCTCACTGAGGATTAGTAAGATTCTTTATGTAACTGTCCAGCACTATGGGAACGCATGCTCAACTATATTGGCGACCGTTCTCTCCCTTTATGTCTTGAAGTGCATTTTCAATCAAAATCGTATTTTTTTTTATCAAAATCGTTTAAAACTTATGCCAACAATTTTTTTAGAAAGTTTAAAATTTTCCTTTTAAATTACAAAAAAAAAAAAAAAATACTTTATTGTGCAGTATTGAATTTTCGATAAATCGAAGCCTAAAAGTCGATTTCAGTATAGAGTTGGCTAGTACGAATCGATAAAAAATAATCGTTTTTTAAAAACAAGAATCGATTTTCGACCATAATCGAAATCGATTCACCAGTCAATAATACAGATGAATTTGTATATTATATTTTGCACTTGTAAAAGCATTGGTCCAAAATTGACCACAGGTCTAATATAAGTCTCCTTCCCCAAGTTTTGTGATGCTAGCTCATTTGGAATAATTTTTGCCGCAATTTCGGCTTTTGGTCACATAGTGCAATGGTAGGTTATCAAATGTTCGGGCTTTGACGTCCACAATTCTTTTGTTATTTTTTCATTAATATTAAATAAATAAAAAACCATTTTCAGATTTATATTTTATAGAAAAGTGCACTTTCACTTGAACACTTTTTAGACGGTTTATTATTATTATTTGCAGCTGCACTTCAATCACTGAACACACATACATACATACATACTTATTGAAAGAAGGACAATGAATGAATTATAAACATTTAGCAAAAATACTTATATGTAAAAATAAGTGTACATATATTAATATATACATACTATATATGTATGTACAATAGTACTTATACCCAATAAACATACATACATACATCCATATTAAATTTTTTCTTTTAACAATATACGGATGGTACTTGTGGTTTGTTGCCCACGTTGTAAGTGGGTACTTACACGAGATCCTCTTTGCACATTTTGTTTTGTTTCCAGTGGCACGTATAATTTTTGTTTGCATTGTTGTTTCTTTTTCTATGCTGCACATATTTTTTATTTGATAATGTCACTGCATAAGTTGGTATATTCTTTCGATGTTATTAATGTACATACATTCGTACACCATCTTTAACACTTTCACAACCACCAGTATTGTTACTAGTATGGTTTCTAGCTGTAATTTCACTTTGTTCAGTAGAGCATTATTGGAGCATGAACATAACTACATATACATACATAAGTATTTGCGTGTGTCTTTTTGCGCAAATTGTATTCTATTTACTAGTATTGTCGGTGCAACACAAGGCCACTTTGATTTGTTATTTATAAAAAATTGTGTTACTCTTTATCAAATTATATATTTTAACACCTTTCGTGATTCAAGTCTGTAAAATAAAGTTTGTTTTCATTCGCCCCATTATGTGGCGATAAAATTCTAAGTAATATTTTAATTTTGTTAGATATTGATAACTTTTATATTAATAACCGCTATTGTTCGAATTTCGAAATAAATCGTAGCTCGAAAAATTTTAAGTCAGTCTTACATTTTCTTATCGATTCTTTAGAATGATGAAGTTTTATTTGCTGCATACTTTTTGGCGCAAAAATGTGTAATGTAAACAAAGTTTTTGTAAGTCATTCTAGATAAAATCAAATAAGTTGTTTAGTATATGTTTAATTCTTGAAAGTCAAATCTTTTTATGTTACAACAAAAACTTATTGCATCGTTGTATAAGATTTTTTTTAATATAATAAATGTGGTGCCGCAGAACAAAACGTACTTTTTTCATTATTTGAATTTATGGGAAATTGAGAATTAACTTGTTCGTGCCCTTACAAAGCAGTTTGAATCTGGAAATGGTTAAAATAGTTCTCCTATCTATAAAATACATCGAACGACATCAATTCAACACAACAAATCTTAAGCATGTGTGAGATCAAAGGAATTTTAAATGTAAAAAAGTACGTTTTGTTAAAAACATTTTTGGAAAAGTTTATAATATATAAAAATATTCGAATTATTCGTTATTCGAAAAGGAGAATTTTTAAATTCTTCGAACAATTATTTGTAAACATTATTCGAATTATTCGAACGAACATTATTCGTATGGATACTCTAGCACTTATGTGTATAGAAATCTGCAGCACACATTTACTATAGAAATTATGGAAAATGTGCACATTTCGCTCAAGGGTGGTCAAGTTTCAGTTAGTTTTTAAACGATTGTGTAAAGTATTACGCAAGTATTTAGTATCAATAGAAAGGATATTACTTCAAATATAACAATATATAAGTAATAAAGTATTCGAACAAATTTTTTTCATTAAACTGATCAAAAAACGAAAAATGTTTGTATTTAGTGTTATTTAAAAAAAAAAAATAATAATAATAATATTTGAAGATAAATAAAATCTACATTAATTAAGCTATCAATGTTGAAATTTTAGTATAATATAAACAAATTTTTTCTTAAAAGAAAAGAATAAATAGATTCCCATTTTCTTACTCCGAAATATCCAAAATTACAGTTCGGGGAAAGCTTGCTTCAAAAATTTACTTTTTTCAGTAAAATGGTCACCCTGTCGTTATAAGAGGCGTGGCTTATTAAATATTTTTTATGTGTTTAGCAAATATATGTAGGTATTTTTTTTAATTTCAGTTTTGACATTTTTGAGCTCCACAAAAAAGTTAAAAAATTAAAATTAACGAAATTCTGACAGGGCTAGCTGGGAGACTGTTACCCCAACTGCCTTCGGATTCTCCTTACATGCATTTATGTTAAGCGTTCTTTTAGAAATATAAAAAAATGTATAGTCCGGAGTAAAATAATGGATTTTAAAGTGAAATAATGTTACCACTTTTTTAAAAAAAATCACAAAAAATCACAATTTTTTTCAAAATTTCTAATTCAAAATAATATAACTTTTTATCTAAACCACATAGGTATATGATCCTTACACGAAGATCATTTAGAATTTTGTACAGAATCCAGAGAATATTGTAAGCGTATTTTTTGTAGAGATTTATAAGGACTATCAATGTGCAAAATTTTCAAACAAATTATAAATGAAATTTGCCTATTTTTTAAAAAATTGTTATACCTGAGGTGACCAACTTTGGAGATCCACCATCCATAAAAATTTATAAAAATATGTAATTATTTCTCATATTTGGAATAACTGAATTCATAGGTGTATCTAGAGTGTATTTTTACAATATCCACTATTTTCAAGATTTTTATATTCATATTAGTTCTAGAAATTTTCAGTGTTACCGTTGTGGAGTTTATTGAGCTATATTCAATTGTCCAATATTCTATTGCCTTTACTAATGCATCACTTTCTTTGATCTGATTTATTATTGGTGATTATAGCAATTATTTACTATATTATCTGCAAAATTGCAAAAAAATGTTAGTAGAACATTTTTGAATTAAGCACCGCACTTTACCCCAATCTATTTATTTTTTTTTTTTATTTATTTTTTTTTTCACAATACCCCAATTTCATAATTTTAAAGTCAAGTAGAGATCTGAAAAACCATTATGTTTATGGGACACAACTTTATATTCGCTGATTTAAAAACGATTTGGATTTGGATATTTTAATCCTTTTCAGAATATTTTATTTTCTTTCGCTTGAAAATCAATAAAAGAAGAGATGTCTTCGATGAAATATAATTTAGAAATATGGCGCAATAATGACAAACACTTACCAGTAACCTTTTTTGCAAAATAGTGAAAAATGTGCGAAAAAAGCTAAATTTTTTTAATTACCTCATAAGCAATAATACCCTACTTTCCCCTACATATACGAAAAAGTCTTTCAGTATTTGATTAATACTATATAACTTGTGACCACATATCATTTTGTATATCTTATATTGTTCAGCTACTGCATAAATTTTATAATTATATTAAGGAGGACATTTCAGACAGTGTGTTCCTGGTTTATATCCTAAATATTTCTTTCATGTGTTTAAACATTTCTCCCCTTCGTATTCGTATGTAAATTTCATAAATTAAAATATTAAGAGGAAATTATAATTTAATCAACACCTTGTCTAGAACATGCATGTTGCATCTACCACCTATATGCACGCAGACATTCCATAATTATAAAGCATTTGTATAATGACTGAACAATTAGTTGAATGTCCTTAACCCACTTTGCACAAAAAAAAAAAAAAAAAATAAAAAAATAAAAAAAAAAATAAAATGTTCGTGTAAAGATACATTTAAGGTGAGAAATATCTATGTTAAAGTTTATATAAGTGAATTTGTAAAAGTTTTAAACATTTGTTATAAGCAAATTGTGTAACGGTTTTATGTCACAGTTAATAATCTTGACCTTTTCTGACATTGAAAAGGACTAAAAACAAATATAAGTAAAGCCGATCAGATTGTATCAGAAAGATGGATTTGTATTTTGATGGAGTTTCATTTATAGAATATAGTTTTTTAAAAGTTATGAAATAAAAAATATTGGATTATAATCCATAAAAAATATTTTTTTTGATAAAAATATATACAAAAAATATAAATAAGCGAGAAAGAAACTATAGTCGGTCAATACCGACCATATGATACCCTACACCATTGTGTATTAGCATGAAAATTCGGGAAGAGGACTTATATTAGACCTGTGGACAATTGTAGACCAACACTATTACTAAATGTAAAATAAAATATGCAAATACAGAAAAATGCGTTGATACTAACATCTATATGATTTTATGCCCTTTAGGGCGATTCCCGAAAGTGTGCTTATATGGGAGCTACGGTAAATTATGAACCGATTTTCATAAAATTTCAATGGGCTTCGTCCTTGTGTCAAAATAACTGTTCGAGCCAAATTTCATTTTATACCATAGGTAAGGTATAAAAACCTTACAGTTTACCAACACTATGCAACAAATTTGGGTCATCAAATATTGCCTCAACAACTCCAACAAGAAATAAAATAATATCAGAATAATAAAATTTCTGAATGTTTTTGTAAAGTTAGTTCGAATTTCAATTAGGGTATTTTGATGCATTTTCTTTGTTATGTGACAAAATAAGAAACAAATTTAAATCAGTAAATTCCAATTATCAATGATCTCCGCTCAGATCTAGTGTTCCTATTGTCGTGGAAGTATCATTATAACCTACACCACCATAGGTGGGGAGGGTATTATGCGTTTGTGCTGATGTTTGTAACACCCAAAAATATTGGTCTAAGACCCACCTTAATTTATACCAATCGGCTTAGAATCACTTTCTGAGTCGATTTAACGATGTCCGTCCGTCCGTCTGTCCGTCTAACCGTCTGTCCGTCCATGTAAACCTTGTAATCAAACTAGAGGTCGCAATTTTGAACCAAAATTAATGAAAATTAGTACAAGGGTTTCTTATAGCCCAGAGACGAAGCCTATTGAAATTGGTTATGATCGGTCCATTATTTCACCTAGCCCCCATACAAATGTCCTCCCGGAAAAGGGTTTAACGATCATAAATCCCATAAATATAGCAATATTTTAATGAAATTTGGTGCATATAAGTTTCACATAAGTCTTAATAAGTGTGCCGATTTTTAAAAAGATCGGTCCATAATTTACCATAGCTCCCATATAAAGCCCTCTTTTGGGAATCACCCAAAATTTAATAAATTCATATAAATGTCAGCGTCAACGTTATATTCTGAATTCGTATGTTTTATTTTACACTTATGAGTATCGGTCCACATTTGACTCCAAGTCTAATAAAAGATCCCTCCCCGAATTATAATGTACACAATGGTGTAGGGTATCATATGGTCGGGCTTGACCGACTATATCTTTTTCTCTCATTTTCAATATATAAAAATGTTTTCACTAAAATAGACATTCTTTAACGTTCATAAAAAAAAGTTTGCTTATAAAAACAAAAATCTATCTAACTGAGGCTGTATTGAACCCAATGTCATGAATATAAATTCCAAAAATTTTATCTGAATTTAAGAAAGTACCAATCGTTATCATTGATCTTTTAAAGCATAGTTCTAAGTTTTTAAAATATAAAATGTGATGCAATACTCAGCTAACTATGTGGAACAGATATTTTGAATTTTTAGGCGCATATTTTAAAAAAGTAATTACATTTACCCTAGTAATTACATACCGTGATATAAATTTAGTAGTTATTAGACTACTTCTATGTAACGCAGATAGTATGTTATGTATATCGTGCAGTATTGGTTGTATATCGTTCATCCTCTGAAAGAAAATATAGGATATACTATATAAAAGTTCTACAACTAATTTGTCGATGATACTAAAACAATTAACAAAAAATTTTACATACTTTAGCAATAATGCTATGAAAGTAAAAGTAAATAACCATTTACTAATTCTCCAGTAATCTAAACGCAATTTGATAAAATCGAAAAAAAATATTAACAAATTATTAAGTACACAAAGATATCTATTTTAATTTATTTAGCTAAAGAATTTATTTAATGCAGTAATCCCCATAAAGTTTATTTTTATCTACGAGTATAAAAAGATAATATGTATAAATTTTTTTATCAATTTGTTTATTGATTTACGGTTAATGATTAGGAAATAAAACTAATGCAATACACATAAGTATTAGCTGAATGTTATTTACCTTTCATCAGATTGAAATCTGTATATATACAGCGAGACCTCGACTAATCGTAATGGTCGGAACCGGAAGCATTCTGGATAATCAATTTTCCCGGTTAATTGAGTAAACATTTTTGGTAGTATTTTTTAACATTTTTTATTTATATAATTTAATTATTCAAGGATTTAATATAAAGGTTTAAATAATATAAGGAAAAAAATAATAATTTTGGAAAAAAAAGGATTTCATTTTACGTAGTTTCTTTAAAAAAAATCATGTAATGTTGTTTGTTTCTTCTTTTTCAAATCGATATTTTCGTTAACTAGCTTTTCATATTCAAACGAGGAAATTCCCCTTTTTCGTTTTGTTCACATTGTGTTTACTTGTTCATAAGCAATCGAAAAAAAATTATGCTTAGAATCCCCGATAATAGAATTAATCACGGTTAATCGATTAAAAAAAAACAAAAAAAACTCAAGTGGGTGAAAAAAAAAAAACAATTACAAATATTCTTTCCCGGATAATCGACGGTTAATCGAATCACGTATAATCGAGGCCCCACTGTATTTATTTTGAAGAAACTTATATACAAAAAAAAAAAAAAAAAGGAAAAATTCACATAATTTTATCATTTACTAAAATATTCGGTTGGAAATGGAGTTTAAAACCTTTTTTTTTAGCTATTTTATTTATTTCCTTACTTAGAATCACAACAAAAAAGTTTCTTGTGACACTATACATAATTAAGTCGAAAAACAATTATATTTTTATTTTAGATTGTGATTAAAAATCGTTTGTAATAATGTTGAAAAGAATTTTCTTTTTTATTGGAAGTTGCATACGGAAACACAACTTAATTAATATATATAACAAATACAAATAATATTCAAAAACAGATATATAAAATTCAACAACGGTTATCAAATGGTATTTGCTAGTATATAATATTACATACATTTTATTAATCACTATATGCAATAAATAATGAAACAGAAATATAGATAATATTTATAATGATAAAAAATAGTAACATTATTTTTCTTTTTTACTATTTTTCTTATTTTCAGACCAATTTCATCAATTCCATACAGAGGATAAATATTTCAAATAATTACAACATCTGGCTGCCACAAATAAATAATAATTAATTACACCTTCTTTCATAATTAAATGTATATATTTGCATAAGTAGCTAAAGTATTTTGCAATAAATTAATTTAATTCTAAATACATTTAAACATCTAGAGTAGAAAAAAATATATTTTGTTGCTGCTCTCAAAATAACTTAATAAAGAAAAAATCTGTGATTTAAAATAAAAAGACAGTAAAAAACAAAAAAAAAAAAAAAAACAACAATTTTTCAAAACAACTCTCCGGATATCGAAAGAAATTCTAATTTTGCAGTTTTTTTTATGAATTAATGATTGGTGTAAACAAAGAAAAGGAACAATAGATGAAATGTAGCGGTAAGTTATTTTTTATTTTTAATAATTTGAAATGCTATTAATTTGTATTTAAATCATATTTACCAAGTATGAAGTAATATTTATTAAGCATATGGATCTACATTTTTATACCTCTCTAATTCAGTCTTTCTTGCTATAATTGTAGCTAGTTAAATAGTTTTACAACTACCCCTGCTCCTAGAGTCGTATCTTGATATAAAATATGTTCATTTGAAAGATATTCATTTCATTAGATCTCTAGCAAAAAAAGTTATTTCTAAGGTTATTTAAAGTGCTAAATTTGAATTTACACTCCTTTTATTTAAATTGGTTCTAGTATTCGAGACATTAAAAAATAATACATTTTAGCTATATTCGAGAATTAAAAGAAAGTTCATTTAAAAAAAGTTTGAGAGTTTGAAAGATATTCGAGCTTTTTAGTATATTAAAATTTTATTTACATTTTCAAAATTTTTATATGAAACGGAAATTTATTTACTTTAAAAAATAACGCAACAATAAGTCATCTTATGAAAACTTCTGATAAAATATTCATTTTTGGAAAACATTAATTTAATTTTGTTGTAAGACTTTTGTTGAAAGATCTTCTTAGATGTTTTATGAAAAATATAAATTGTTTTCAAGCACTGAGTTGACAACGCTGTTTAGCCAGCATAGAAAAAAATCATCGAACCCCCATGTTAAAATTCAACCGTTGGACTCAAAATCACTTCTTGAGTCGATTTAACGATGTCCGCCCGTCTGGCGGGCTGTCTGTCCATGTAAACCTTGTGAACAAAGTAGAGGTTGCAATTTTGAAGATATCTTAATGAAATTTACCTTAAAATAAATTAGTTATTTTGGTATAGGGAAGAAACCTATCGAAAATAGTTATGATCGGTATATAATTTCATCTAGCTCCATTACAAATGCACTTACGGAATTGGGCTTAACGCTCATAAATTCCTTTAAAATATCAAATAATTTAATGTCACAGAGAATTGTAGATCCATTAACCGAATTTCATAAAAATCGGTTCATTATTGACCATAGCTTCCATATTAACCCCTCTTCCGAAAATCACTTTAATAATTAAAGTTAATATTCGACGCAAATAAGCATATTTAACTACAAATAACATCCATTAATTAGCATAGCTGTCATATAAACCCACTTCCGGGAATCGCCCTAAAGTGCATGAAATCATATTAATATCAACGCATTATTCTGTATTTCTATATTTTACACTTAGCAAAAGTATCAGTTCACAATTGACCACAGGTCTAATATAAGTCACATTCCCGAATTTTTATGCTCATACACAATGTAGTAGGATATCACATGGTCAGGCTAGACCGACTATATCTTTATTCAGGCGCGGATCCAGCTCAAGCTTTTGGGGGAGGAAAATAGAATGATTTTCTTAACTATTTCCTGAAATTGTATGATTTAATACAGATTTTTAATTAAACGTTTTCATTTTGGGGAGGGAAATTTCATCATTTCCCTCCCCGTGGATCCGCGCCTGTCTTTATTACATGTTTGATTACTGAGTTTGATGAAAAAGCGGCATGCATAATTTAAAGAACTGTATTTAGATAAAAAAAAAAAAACAAAAAACTAATTCTGACATTTCATATACAATAACTGTACAACGACGCTTCAATGTGAGATATTTTTTAGACGTTAAAAAACTCAGAAGGGGAGATAATAAAAATTATTATCTCTGAAACGCCATAGCATTTTTATTTATAAGGCTCTTTATTTACGTACATTATATACATTAATTAAAGCATCCTTTAACAAGGAATACAAACTTTTGAAAATTTAAAAAATGAGTACTGAGTTCTTTAAAACTTTCAGTGTCTAGAAATTTTTTCAAAATTCGAAATATTTTTCCCAAACATAAAGAAAAAGTAAAAGAAAAAGAAGCTTTTTTTAATCTGTTCCAATTTTTATGATAATTTGATGAAGTTTGGTGCATATGAATTTTTGACACAAGGACGAAGCCACAATAGTTACGATTGTTCTATTATTTCACCTACATATATTAGCTGTGTTTTGTTGCTAACATTGAATGCTAACGTTGATAGTTAGCAAAAAATCGTTATCCATCCGACTTGGTATAACTTAAAATCCAAACAAGATTTCCACAACGAAATTTAAGAAATTTTCTTTATAAAACTAATTATTTAAACTTCTATTATTTCCTTTCAATTTTATTTTTATATTTTTTTCATTTATTGACATTCAAATATTCATAATTGTTTTTCTGTTTATAAATTGGTAGCACTTTTATCGACGTTAAAGTTAACGTGTAGAATTTTACGTTTAAGTTAGGAGTTAACGTAACTTATATAAATATAAAATTTGTATGAAATTACCTATGAACGTTAGCAACAAAACACAGCTTATTTTTTACTTGCTTTAAATTAAATTATTTCATTTGCAATTGATAGAATTTAATGAGTGTTATGAACGTCCAATGAATTTCTCGCTGGTAAGCGAAATTTTTGTTTTATGACCTAGAAAACTTCTGTAGAACATTTTACCCACATTTCAATCAACTTATATGTCATTTCTGAGAAACGGACTTGAAATAACACCTTTTAGGGTTAGATAAATAATTTGAAAGTTCTAATGAAATATTGGCTGTTAAATGCTTTAAATATTTATTATATATATTATTTTTCGATTTATATGAGATAACTTTGGTGCAAAAAAAAAAAAAAAGACATAAAATAAAAGATTTGCCTATCAGCGAAAAATCCTTAATTCTTCCGAATTTACAACTAAAATATTTTTCACAAAATTTATATAATTTTAGAACCTTTCTAAATTGCAGTTTTTTTTTGGAATTTGTAAACGCTTTCTCATTTTACTTATATTTATACCCTACACCACCATAGGTGATTGGGGTATAATTCGTTTATGCTGATATTTGTAACGCACAGAAAAAATTATCGGAGCACCACCTTCGACTCAGAATCACTTTCTGAGTCGATTTAGCGATGTCCGTCTGGTCCGCTGGCTGGCTGTCTGTCCATGTAAACCTTGTGAATAAAGTACAGGTCGCGATTTTAAAGATATCTTGATGAAATTTGACACGAATAATTTTTTTGACACAAGGACGAAGTCTGTTGAAATTGGTTATGATCGGTCCATTATTTCACTTGCCCCCATACAAATGCCCTTCCGGAATAGGTGTTAAGTGGCCATAAATGCCTTAAATATAGCAAATTTTAATGAAACTAGGTACAGAGGATTGCCAAATTTTATCAAGATTGGTTCATAATTGACCATAGCTCCCATATAAATCCCCTCTTCTGAAAATCACTTTAACGTGTATAAATCCAATACGAATGATAGTATCAAGTTAATATTCGACACAAATAAGTTTTATATTAGTAGAAACAACATCGCCAAAATTTATGAGAATCGGTCCATAATTTACCATAGCTCCCATATAAACCCACTTCCGGGAATCGTCCTAAAGGGCATAAAATCATATAGATGTTAGTATCAATGCATTGTTCTGTATTTGTATAATTTATTTTTTAAAAGTGTTGGGCTACAATTGGCTACATGTCTAATTTTTAGCTCATACATAATGGTGTAGGATCATATGGTCGGTCTTGACCGACTATAGTTTCTCTCTCGTTTTTATATATTTACGAATATTTGAAGTTGAAAATTCCATTATTACATTTTATTTATGGACTTATGTATCAGGCAAAAATAAGTTAAGTTAAAATAAAATAAAAATTATAATAATACAATGGAAGTAATTTGCTTATTTGTTTTATTTTATTTTACCCAGCGGTTCTATGGTCGGCGAACGTGATAGAGACCGTGAAACGGTACGCTGGGAAAAGGGTGCATCAACACCACCGACCCAATACAATAATGGAGTATTACAAATGGTGGGACAATTGCATGGTGGACAGGCTACAAGCCAACAACAGCAGCATCAACAAACAATACAACGTGATTCACAACAACAACTTCAGCAACAGCAACAACCGCCACAACAATTCATACAAAAACAAAAGCAACTACAGCAGCAGCAACAGGAATTTAACTATCAACAGCAGCAGCAACAACAAACCAACAACTGGATCGATAACGAAACTCTTGGACGCAACAGTGCAACATCAACTACAACAACGGCCAACATCGGAGACGGCTGTGATAATCAACCCTACTACGACACCAGCGGTAATGTCGATTGGGGCCGGGCGATGGGAACCGGTGGAACTGGTGCATACATTGGCGGCGATGGATCTATCCCAACAGCTGGCAGTATTGCTTATAACGCTAGTCAAAGTTCTACAGCCACGCGAGGTACCGGCATCAATACCAGCGCCGGTACTGTTGGCAACATGGATTATATTGATGGTAGCAGCATTGCTGGCGCATCCGCAACAACTACGCACACTGCTGGCGGTATGGCGGGCAGCAGTACGGCGAGCGCTGTCGGCTGGTCGAATGATGTCACACTGGTTAGCGTACCCGGCAGCACGGCCATTACGACTACCACTTCTGGTTCGGGTACTGGCAAAGAAGTTCGTTACGCTCCATTCCCCATCACCTCACCCACACATTCGAATCCCACAACTTCCCAATTGCATCAGGGTGCCATCAATGCTGGCGCTCTACAACGGACACATTCCAGATCAATGTCCTCCATCCCGCCGCCAGAACCTTTTATGATAGCACAGTCGAAGCAAATGAACAGTCGTGTATCTATCAATGTGGGCGGTGTCAAACACGAGGTCCTTTGGCGCACTCTAGAACGTCTGCCTCACACACGTCTAGGACGCCTTCATGAATGTACAACCCATGAGGCCATCATAGAGTTGTGCGATGATTATTCGCTGGTCGACAACGAGTACTTTTTCGATCGCCATCCCAAAAGTTTTAGTTCCATTTTAAATTTCTATCGTACGGGTAAATTACACATTGTCGATGAGATGTGTGTGCTGGCCTTCAGCGATGATCTCGAATATTGGGGAGTCGACGAGCTCTATCTAGAGTCCTGCTGTCAACACAAGTACCATCAACGCAAAGAAAACGTACACGAGGAAATGCGCAAAGAAGCCGAATCTCTAAGACAAAGAGACGAAGAAGAATTTGGTGAAGGTAAATGTGCCGAATATCAAAAATACTTGTGGGAATTACTAGAAAAACCGAATACAAGTTTTGCAGCCAGGGTAAGTTCGATTGATTTACAATTTTATCAAAAGATATTTTGAAAAATTGATAACTGAATATTATTAATTATCAATAAATCTCAAGTATTCATTTTTTAATATTTCAACTATTTTAAATTATTATTTATTATTTTCTTTAAACTATTTTCATTTGTATTTTTATTTTAAGTTTTATATATTTTTTTTTTAATTTTAAACATATTCACAATTTTAGAAAAATAATTTTTACACTATTTACAAAAATTAATAATTTATATTTGAAAAAGAGTTGTCTGATATACATATATTTCTGAAATCTCTCCGAAGTTTTCAGCAGTAATTATTCAATATAAAAACAATTTGACTAGATTTACTTAGTCAATAGATTGTTTAGTGTAACAATCAAACATAGTCTTTTTTATCTAAACAATCGTAATAATTTTTAAAATTACTTTTTTTTTTTAAAAAGCACTTAACTTAAACTTGTATCAGCTCACTGGCATAGTGTAAAAATTACATTTTAATAAACTTAAAAAACAAAAAATAAAAAATACAATCAAACTCTCATTTGGTTTTTCTTATGAAAAACGCTGTAAAAACTGCCTTACTTCACCACTACCACTAAAATAGTAAAATAAAAAAAAAATAATAATAATAATAATTTAGGTTTCTTTTAATTTAATCTAAATACATATTTAATCATTTCTATTAATTGTTATTAATTTTATTATTGAGTTAAATAATATTGTTATTATGCTTTGTTGTTTGTTGTGCGAAAAAGTTAACAAAATAATTTAAACTAATTCAACTTTTCATCATATGTTCTATTGTATACAAAAATTTCTAAAAAACAAAATATATTCATGTTCTTTAAAGAAAATCGCTATCACAGCTTACAAAAATTCTTCAACAATTATGCTGTCATATGCTGCTGTAAATAGCAATGAAGTTTAAAAGTTAAAAAAAATAATATTTATATATTTTAAAGTCGTTGTTTTTTATTTTATTTACTTTATAAATTTTTCATTTACTTTAAATATACAAAATATTGTTTTTTTTTTTACATTATCCAAAGGCTACTCAATTTTTAAAAAAGGATAAGAATAGTTAAGTTGATAAACTTGAATGAATTTGAAATATTTGGAGATGATAACTATTAGTTTCCTATATGTACTGTACTGTTGGACTTTTAAAATTCGATACTTACAAGAAATTATCTTCAAAGGTATTGCGGTAAAATATTAGGCTTTAAGATCGGGATTTGATGGAGGGACTTTGGCATATAGCTTCTTCTTGAGTTTTATTGATATGATATAAGTATATAGTAACCGATAACATTAGGCAACAGTATTTTGGGGGCGGAATCATTCAATCTGCAGTTGTGAAAAATTGATAATTCTCTCATTTAAGAACACACGAGTCGAATGAATTTTTTAACTTTTGGAGACATGAGAGAGAAATGGAAAGAAAGTTCTAATGAAATATTTACATTTAAATGCTCCAACTATTTATGTAAAAATAATTGAGCTTCAAACTATATTTATATAATTTTATTCGATTTATCTGAGACTACTTTGGTGCAAAAATGGAAAAGTTTTTAAACGTCATAAAACAGAAATTTTGCCTACCAGAGAAAAATCCTTTGGAGGGTTTATTACACTTATCAAAAGCTATCAACTTCAAATGGAATGATTCCGCCCCCACGTGATCATCATCAATTTGTCGCATAGTGTAATATGCGAGATAATTCTTAGTTAAGTTACAAAATATTTTTTTGCATACATCTCGCACTAAATAGTTCTTTGGGAGACCAAAGTCCCATGATTAAAAATTTTAAAACATTTTTTAAATTTAAAAGGGAAAATAATTTTAAGTATTTTTCCCGCATTTTGCTCATCAATGCGCACTCCAGTTTTTTAAAATACCTCAAGCTGCAATCTTTTTGTCTGTTGGCAGCAGTTTTTTTTAGACCCCTAGATTCTAAGCGTAACTTTCTTAGAATATTTCATAGATTTTATACGCCGTTTTATTTTTTTCTAAACAGAATAATTGGACCCACCCTAATATACATAAATATTATACCAAGTGAATGGTATAACACTTTCACAATGTCGTCCGTAAATGTGACAGGAATTAAAAATGTTGGCATTTAATCCCGTTCAAAGTTTTCACTTTAAATACGATCAAATGCAGGACATAAACATAAATAGTGTTCCAATTTCATGTCCACTTCTTCAACGTTATATCAATATGGGCCAGGTATGATTTTAGCTTATAGAACCATCTGTATATAATGGGTTCCCTCATTGTTCTGTATATTACTTCCTTCATCCCATTCATCTCTTTGTAGGATTATAGTAATACAGTTTGTATTCATATATTTTACTGAGATTTTGTTACATACCTCCATGATGGTATTTCCCGTTGGTAGGATATGTTTTGTAGACTCGTCATTCAATCATCTACAAGCCATTTACCGATTGCCATTAACAATAAAGGCAACCTTATATTTAACCTGTTCCTCGACATGTAGAATTGAAAGTTATTTTCAATAATTTCCGAGATTCGGTTCCTTTTTCTTCACAAATGCCAATACAGAACTGGCTCTCAACTTTCTGATAAGGTTTTATATTTACTTTCTTCTCCAAGGACGTCCACCATACTAGGGAGGCATATATAAGAATTAGTCGTAGTACGCTTGTGTGTATCCAGTGTATATATACTATGGTCTTACGACCTATTTCACTCCTATTTGTCTTGTGTAAATGGAGTATATTCTGTGAACTTTATCTATTCTTCTCTTAAGTGGTCTTTCCAGGTGAGTATTATTCCCAGTTATTTGACACTTCTTGTTATTTGTATCGTTTTATTCTAAGTTGAATCGGTATTTTTCTTTTTCTGATATTATCATTAAATCTAACTTAAAATGCATTATAACTCTAGAGTTGGATTCATTCAATTTTATTTTTGTTTTTTAACAGAAATTAATCAGATGCAATAAAAAATAAAACAAATGAGCGTAAAAGTAGCTAATTTTGAATAATGCAACGATATCACCTTATTAAATGCACCAACTCTATTTAAAATAAGAAGTTTCTACCTCACAGTTTGAACATAAAAACTCCATGTATAATTTTTTTTAAATATCTCTTCAAATTATATTCTAAGTTGAGTGAATATTCCAATTGAAATATGTAGTACGGTCAGGAACTATAAAATATAATTGTGACTATAATTGTATTAGATGTCAACACGAAGTCAAAATTTGCTTTTAACCATCTTTTTCCGAGGTTTAGTTACTTTTTCATCTATATTTTCAGGGTAATAATGTGTTATCGAATTATAAACCTCAACAAGTTTTCCAAACACAGATCGCATTTTGCTTTTGTAACTTTTAAGTTCGAATTTTTTGATTCTCTTCTCCTCCACGACAACCTGTCGACACATTTTTGCACACACATCACCTCCACGACTACAAAGTGGCACTTTTGTGCATACACATTAAATTTGTTTTTTTTTTTTTTTTGGTTTTCTTCCCGCCTACAGTATTGTGTCAGTAAAGTGACGATTGCCATTATGCTCATTGGTGACATATGGGAATACGACAGGTGGCTTTACACTAGTGAGCCTTACGACTAACTGAGGTTGATAAAAAATAAAATACTGGGATATTAAACTACCGCAACGAGTTAAACGAAATTTGCTAAATACATTAAAGAGCCTCACGAAAAACAGTTGCAAATGTACCCCTCTAGAAATAAAGATTAGTATGTTCTTATATGATTCCCAAAAGTTACATCTCAATGTTAAAATTTACGTGAGCTGGACCATTTTCAAAACACCTCTAAAATTACGTATTTCCTTCAATGTCATTATAAAAAATTTAGTTATATGAAAATTAACTTCAAATTATAATAGAGGCATACTACGACCTTTAATATTCATTTAAATAATTATTATGTCTCTTTTCAGTTGCGGAATATTAAGATTTTACTAATATTTTTTATCATATTTTCATTGTTCAAACATGTAATTTTATATATTTCGGACATTTTTCAAAATAAAGTAGGTTTTAATGTACCATAGGAATGGTCTACCCTGCTACTATTGAAGATAATACGTAATTAACCCTAAATATAATTTATGTTTGAAAATGTCCAAAATATTCAAACTTTAATAAGACTATTTAAAATAAAATTATTGAAAATTTTACCAAAATTTTAATTTCGCGAGAATGAAAACAAATTTTAAAATATTTTTTGATCAATATATATTAGAAGTCGTTTTTCTATCACATGTTGTAATTTGTTTGACAATTATTTAAAAACTGTGTACACTGTTGATCGAAAACAATATTTTTGGAGGTATTTTAAAAATGGTCCAGCTCACGTAAATGAAATAATTGAACCGAAATATTTTGGGAATTAGTTTAAAACATATCAATCTTTAATTTTGGGAGGGTACATTTGCAACATTTTTGTTCCCATACAAATCAAGGCACTTTAATAAACATACTTAGTTAAATACGATGTACATCATTTCCTGAAGGTAATTTTTCCTTCATATAATGATACGATTGTTAAACAATATGTCATAGTAATCGAAAAAGAGACGTGGAAACACTTAAAAATATAAATTATAACTTAGAGTTTTTTTTCTGCATCATGAGTTTTCTGAAGTTTATGTGTATTATACTCTAGTAACGAAAAAACACTTTTGGGGTTTTATTTATCTGATTGCGTTCTTTCATTTTGCATTGGAACTATTGATGCAATATTTGATGACCAAAAATTTGTCGTACAGTGCCATTAAAAACAATTGAACCATTTAATTAAGTATTGCAATGGTATGTTGATAACGATTTATGTTATTGCGTGTTTATATTTCACTAATTGTTATATTTTGTATCCGAAAGTTTACAAATTTCTTGACGATAAAAAGCTTACGTTTTATTATATTAAAAACATTGCTTTTAAACATTCACATTTCGACCAACGTAACAAATTCGTACAAATGAATCATATAAACTGAAATAAGAAAAATTAACATTTTTTTCAATAGATCCAATGTTGGCAAAACTTTTCGCGATCTGTAAACGGATCTAAATCTGTAAAATTTGTATAAATCTGTAAAATAAATAGATATCTTAATAATTTTACACATTACATAAGTATAATTGAAGTAATTTCTTGTAATCTTTCATTGAACATTGAGTAGTTTTTGGAATAAAAATCTGAAACAAAACAATATTTTGTTTCATATATTCGTAATTTTATATCGAGACGAGTGTGTTTCTAAATAATTGTGTGCATCATACGAGTATAACCGTTCAATGTTTCATGTTGTAATGGTTTATGAATATTTTTCATTTTTCTATAATTATTTCTTTTAATAACTTTATTTTTTTTTATTTTAAGAAACTATATATCTAATTAAATAATATAAATAATTTATTATTTTTTATGTTGTAAAATTTTTAATTTCAAATTTCCGTACTAATAAACAACAAGGGCAATCTAAATTCTTGCTACTTAAAATGTAGATTTTAATAAATTATTAATCGTTTACAATTGACAATTGATGCCAATTGTATAAAAATTAATTAAAATGAATTAGAACACGAGAACTCTATTATGATTTAATTGAAAAACAATGAGAAAAATTTATAAAATATTGGAAGACCTCGATATGAATGAATTTCTATTAACTTAAATAATGAAAATGGTTAAATAAGAAATAAAATTCTCTAAAAATGTGTGAGAGTAGCAGCAAACGGCAGTAGGGGCAAATAAAATATTTGCGCGTTTAGTTTTCATTAAAATTTCACATTTCTTTTGTTATTTTAATTTATATATATATTTTCTTTTTATTTTCACTTTTTATTATTTATGAGTTCTTACTACCAGCATTTTGTTTCGTTTATTATTTCTAATGTTTTTCTTTTTTTTAATTTAAAATTCAATCATAATAATGATGATGCAAATATATAAAAATGCATAAAATAAACAATATTACTTTTTTAGACTAAGTATTTTGTTAAAAATTTGATAAATATTTGCTAAATAACTAATCATTTACTTTCTTTTAATATTAATCAATTGAACAATTTTTAATGCAAAATATTAACTTTTTTCCAAGAACAATTAACAAAAGTAAAAACGCTAAAGCAAAAAAAAAAAAAACCGTAAAATCACCGCACACAGTATAAACGTTTTTTAACAAAAACAAAACGTTCTTTAAATGAACGCAATAACGTTGCAAAACTCTATTGTTTGTTAACCAATCAGAGTTTTAAATATAAAAAAATATATTTCCAACATCAAGCAACAATGTTTGGGAATGGGCAATAAGCGATATGACCAGGCGGCAGGTGTGCTGTAGAAATCCTCGAAATTATTGATGATAGAAAGATCTCTGGGGAGAAGTGGCCAAATTCGTGTTGTAATACATTTCCATAAAAAAATATATATTTTTTTTATTTTTAACCCTCTTGCGCATAACAACTTTAGCAATTTAGCAAATAGTCAAGCATTTATGAAAAATCGAGTTCTTAACCACAATTCACCGCCTAACTCAGCTTATTCTGTTACGCAGTTTTGTATATAAAATGCTTATTTTTTTTTACGGAAACAACCAGCCATTTGCTGGAGACCCATAACTAGATTTTACTGCCCTTTAAATAACATAATTAAAGTTTTAATAAATGCCTTTAGGTGCGCTTTTTACTAAGTAATCATGTTAATAATATGTTAGTGACCCAAAATGGAAATAATTACAACATATTTGGGGACATCTCCCACAATTTTTCATTTTTTGTTCTTATGTTCAATGTATTTATTATTTTGTAAATTTTTTATTTCATTTTTATTATTTTTAATACTTTTCATTGATAGAATTCATTGAAAATATTAAAGAGATAAAAAACAAACGAATTTCTTTTTGAAAGATAAATCATATTGCTAATTAGAAATATAGTAGTTTGTTTTATTTGATAGTCTAAATAAAAAGATACTAAAATTTTATTTTTATAGCATACTTTAAGGCAGAAAATAAATAAATAAATAAATAAATAAATAAATAGTGTCATGAAATTTTATTATAACTTGTTTTTTAACAGCTAAATAGTTTTCAGTATTAATTTAACATTATAAGAAAATACAAGTCCAACATACACCTTAATAAAATTTAGTTAATACAGATCTAATTGCTCTAAATAAAACTAATCGAATTCTTAGATTATATGTAGATATAGAGATATATTTATTTACTACAATACAATTACAAATTAGAAAGACCATATGTATAAATCAGAATCTTTGGAATCGAACCCACAACCCACAGACTGTCAGAATAGTTTTCTACCAACTATTTTGTGCCTTAGGGCACCCGTATAGAGAATGTTTAAATTAACTTAATATATTCCGTAGCTATATATTTATTATAAAAACTTGTAATTAATTCTTTAAGTGCTTGACCGAATTCAGACTTTTTTATTTAATAAAAAGTGGAGTTTTTTACAAGTAACTTTTTACATTTTGTAAATAAGAAATTATATTCTGTAAGGGAATTATGTTTAAGTTAAAATTTAATTTACTAAAATGCTTTAGTGCCATTTTTAAAATCAGTTATACATTTTTTAAGTCAAAATGTAGTTTTTTCATTACTTTGATGTACAAATTTATTTTAGCAATATGATTTATTTAACAAGTTGTATTTTTATAAATGGGTAAAAGAAAATATTTTAATTTTTTTATATTTTCGTTAAATTTTTTTTTAATTTAATTTTAAGTTCATTAACCCTTGACCCATTATTTTGATTTATTAGAAAAAGTGAAAAATTTTCGGAGTTCTTTGCCAGTTGTACCTTTTATGCAAATGTTTAAGTTTTTAAATTACTACTATTGTTTTTTTAATTTCTTTAAGAAAATTTTTTGTTTTATTTCAAAATTAACAAAAAAAAAGAAAGAAGAAGAAAATATAAAACAAATACCAAAAGATTGAGAGTAAAAGAAAAACTAAACAAAAAATTCCTTATTTAATAATTTTTCTTTTTGTACAATTTTAAGTTTCTAATACACCGCCTAAACACATCCTTTTTGAGAATAAGATAAATATGAGAACCATTTAACAATAACAAAAAAATATAATTATTTAAAACTTAAAAAAAAAATACATTATAAGTTTATTTTTTTCTCTTTGCGTTTGGCCGTATATTTTCTTTTCGTTTCGTCGTTTACGTTCGAAAATATAAATTTTGTTCAAAATACTTACTATATATTAATAAAAATATAAAATATCTATATAACTTATTAAAAAAAAAAAAAAAAAAAAAAAACTCCTACAAAAGACCACCATAAAATATCAAAAAATATATATATATTTTAAATATATTTATACTCAATAATCTACAACAAAAAACATGTCTTTCTTTCGTTTCTTTTCCTAAAAAAAAAAAAAAAAAATAATAATAATAATTCTATACAATTCGTTACTTTTATAATTTCATTAGTACGTTTCAAAAACAAAAAATAATAACAAAATCGAAAACTATATCATCTTAATTACAATCAAATACAATTTCATTATTTTTGTTTCTTTTTTTATTTTAATTTTATTTGAAATTATTTTATTGAATTTTATACATCTGTATCGCCATTCACACTATAGAAATACCTTTAGCTAGTGTCATGTAAAACTGATTCTGTAATGTGCATAAAATAATACAACTGTTACTACTAATACTAATACTACTATTTACAATTAGTACTATTATTACAATACTATTACTACTACTAAATGTCTTTCTACTGATGTATATAAATGTCTCTTAAATGTCTTTTGTTTAAGATTATTTTTGGTTTTCATATTACGATTTTTAAGTTTTTATCATTGTTACAAAACAGAAAAAGATATATCAAATATATAATGAATATAAAAAAGCGAAAATAAAAAATCAAACAATAATAATTTCCCACCAAATTATAAAAAATAAAAACCAAAAGAAAACATATTAAAAAAAAAAATAAAATAAAAATTAATAAATTAATTGGCCAAAATACGTCAGTAAAATTTATTCAAACTTAAAGTTTGCTGGTAGTATGTAAAAAAAAAAATAATCGTTGTAGAAAATAATGCTTCAAAATTGAAACTAAAATTCTATTCGGTTTGTCTCGAATTTTGTTTGTTTTTTGTAAGGTCGAAAAAAGTATGTGAACCCATAAAAATACATAATATTCCAATTTCAATTTCAATTAAAATTCCAATTCAAATTCGTTAAATCCAGTACTAATTTATTTATTTTCATTTGTTTTTCATTTTAGTTTTCTTTCCTTTCGTAGATCTGTATTTAAGGAGTGCCCTTGTCAAATAAATAAAACTATACGTTTCTAATTCGAATTCTTTATGTTTTCTAATAATTTCCACTTACTTAATTATACTATTTCATTTATTAATTTTTTGTCTAAAACCCTTTATCATCTTTTTTTCTTAACTTCAATCTGTCTAACTCTACTTTAAATATAAAAACCATTTCTTTTTAATTTTATCCGTTTTGAATGTTTTTTATTTATCTTTTCATATTAACTCATAACATTAACCTAAAAATATTTATGTGTGTACAGTGAGAGAAATTTGTTAAAATATTAAGGTTTATTAATTTTAGTTCATTTGAAGTGAATGAAACCAGCAAAAACTAGAGGATCATATTTTTAGACAATTTAACATTTTCACTAACATAATCACATTTTGCCCTTGAAATTTATTAATAATTAATTTTGAAACGTGATAATAAATGTTAATTGTTCCCAGCAAAAAACGATGAAGTTCTTCAAAAAAGAGAACATTTTCACAACTTCAAAAGTGGAACAAAGTGCATATCTTAAACTTACTTCCAAAAAAGTGAAAATAAATGGATTTTTAGCGGGAAAAAATGGTAATAACTTCTAACAAAATTCAAATTTTAATACATTTTTATTATTATTTAATATGACAAAAACAGAATTTTTATTAAAAAATTTTATAAACATAGTTTTAAGAGAAGTGCTTCAAAAGCAGTGAACAGGAAGTATAAAAGAATAGCATCTTACCAATGCCAACCATGGGTTAAGAAAAGAATTTCTGCAGCTCTTTTTCACCACTAAGTACTTCCTTCCAATGACAGCACAATGTTAAATTCATGACCTTTTCAGTTCTTTTTTTTTTGTTGGGTTTCTAAGAAAAACACAATTTCAAGAATTTAAAAGTATTTCTATTATCTCTTAATAAAGTTAAAACAATATTTTTATTATAAATATTATATAAGTAAAGAAGTACTTCCAGGTATAACAAAACAAAAGTGCACAGGTATAACAAAAAAGTTAACTTTATTTTAATTAATACCATGAGTTAAAACAATTACTAATACATTTCTTTGCAATATCTATTACTTTCTAATGACAGTACTGTGTTATAACCATTTATGTTACGTTTTAAAAAGTGGCAAATGTAACGGTCCATTTTTAAAAATTTACACGTTTTCGATGAAGTCAACTTGTTTTCTTTTACATTGGTGAACAATTTTTCAAAAGTAATTCTATTTTAAGTTTCTTTCTAGAGAAAGTTGAAAAAAATAGTTTTCGGGCGAGTCAAAAATAATTAAATAAGCTACTTTTGGCTTAATTTCTTTAATTTTTTGTTAAAAGTAAGTGGAGTTTACGGTTGCAAAATTAATTTAGCACAACAGCGATAGTTATTTGTTACATTATGAGAGAAATAAAAAATCACTTTTTTCGATAAAATTAGAAAATTTGATAAAATCAGAAAATTTTAATTTAACCATAATTTCGATCTAAAGGATGGCAAATAGCGCACAATTAACTATAGGAGAACTAAGAACAATCATCATATAGAACAAAAAAGATGAAACATATAGAAATATATCAAAAATCTTTAATAAAACCGCCACTTTATTTTCAAGGTGGTTAAATGCTTCAAACACAATAAATGCGTTGACCGCAAATTACTCTCGTAAACGCCTAAGAATCACTACAAAAAGAATAGATAACGATTTAGCTTCAAAATCCTATGCTTTCTGCTCCAAAATTCTTATCAAAACTTATTCCGGAAGTCCGAAAACTATGGTCTGAATTTACAACTCACAAAAAAATATATGAAAACGAAAAACATGGTCTAGCTGTACGGAAAATTGTATACATAAGTATAATAAATCTCCAAAAATTGCTCACGTTCTATGCAAATTATGCCTTAAAATATGAAAATTTTAGAAAACAAAGTCTCTGAGCTGAATAATCTATGATTCGCATGAAATACAATAAAGGCTAGATGTACATTAAGCCCAAAAATATTGAAATTTTAACATTTAAGTGTAGAAAACCAATACTCAACTCCGTCGGAAGGGGATTAGTGGTTTTGAAATGCATTTATATTTATAAAATAGAAACAACAGTGGTAGACAAACGAAAAATAAATTCCCAGATTTACCTTAATCTGCTCAAAGGTGTAATAGTTCCAAAAAGTTATTGTTTAATTTTTGTGGATTTTATCATACAGTAGGAAAATGTACCTATAAATTGGGGTAAATTTGTTTCAAAATATACAGCTCATGAAATTAATAACATTTCAGAGTGACCTCCTCAAAGTGCAGAGTGACCTCCTCAAAGTGCAGAGTGACCTCCTCAAAGTGCAGAGTGACCTCCTCAAAGTGCAAATGTATCACCAATAGAAATTGCATAAAATTTAATAAACAAGTAGAGTCCCCATAATTTGATCAAACTGATGGGCTTAATAGTTTCTAAGACCCTTAGATTTTCTCCAGAGATATGCTGAATATATGTAGTCACTATGCCAAAACGTTTTGCACTCATGTATCAAAATAAAGGCGGCTATTAGAAACCATGTTTATTTATTTATGGAACATTGATTTTTTTGACTTCTTTAAAACGAATCATATTCACTAAGTGGTAATGTATTGAGTTGAATCTTTTACTGTTTATTTTACAAACAAGCTTTTTATAGCGGATATTTCAGCTTGGAGAACACTAAATATGTCCGATAGTTTGAAAGAGACCTTATCACCAAAGTAGAAAACACCTACCCATCCTTTTCAAGCCATCGCGATAAAAACCCTCAGCACCCCTTTCAATAAATAAGTTTCAAAGATTGAAGTACTACCGTCGTGTGTAATAATAGATAATTGAGCATAGAAAAATAGTTAGGGAACACTGTATTCAATATAATCCATGAATGCTACCCGTAGAGTAACCACAAATACGAGCATGTCCGTAATTCAGCCTATTCCATGAAAATCCTGCATTTAGCCTAATTTTTGAGTTAAAAACAACCTGATTAAACATCAAGTCAACCGGTAACCAATGTAGTAATATAAAAAGAGCCTTGGTCGCTGTTGTATGAAACCATTATGAGAATGGCCATAGACTCGAGGATTTTCTCAAAAACTTTACAATGAATATCTTTGTCCATCATTTCCACCGAATTATGGCACCATAAAACCAATGCCTCGAAGAAATATTTCATATCACCCTGGCCTATACCACAAATAGTTCTTATGGTCTTTTTGCAGATGTAAACGGACGTAATGGCCTTATTCGCCCTCAACTGGATATTTAGTTCACATGCAGCGTTTATTTATATTTATTTATTTTCAGTCTATGGAAATACAATCCTTACAGACTATTACAATATAAGCATTAAGACAAAATAATTATAAGTTTAAATAAACAGTAAAGATAGCTTAATTATTCAGATAATAAGTTATATCTTTATTTATAACAATTAAACTTTTATTAAAGTCGATAATGTGATATAATTGATTAAATTCCACACAAATACGGCGAAGTGGATCAGAATTTTCGTAATTTGAGCGGAAGTATTTAACGATTAGGAATTGATAGTAACGCGAGATGCGATGAGGAATATTTACATTAATTTTTCCTAGGAGAAATTCAGAATGTAAGTTGCCGTTTATAAGATTAAGAAATGTTACGTTCAACATTTTTCTACGACTGTGAAGCGTTGGTAGCTTAATAAGAGCCAGACGACTCTTATAAGATGGTAAATTAAGGTTAGGGTCCCATCCAAAACCGCGTAGACAAAATAATAAAAATTGTTTTTGAACCGATTCGATTTTATCAGAGTGGATATTATAGAAAGGATCCCATATAATAGAACCATATTCAAGAATAGGACTAACCAAAGAAGTGTATAGTTGTTTAGTTGTATAAGGATCAGAAAACTCCTTTGCCCAGCGCTTGATAAACCCCAGCATACCAGTTGCTTTATTAACAGTTCTGGATATATGATCGCGAAAATCTAATCTTCTGTCCAATAGCACACCAAGATCGTTAAATGTTTGAACCAATTCTAATCTCTTATCATTAATCGTATAACTGCCATTCATTACAAACAACCTAGAAAATACCATATATTGACACTTCTTGACATTTAGGTCCATTAAATTCGTCGAACACCATCTTGTAAAGCTACCTGTTTCCGTTGAGAATTTTTAAAAAGCGTCCAAAAAAGGGGATTTCAAAATAAAAATTCGCCAAAAAAGGGCCCAACTGCTTTTTAACCTAAAATAAATCATTAAAATTTGTTTATTTGATAACAACAAAAACAAAAAATTTTATATTTTAAGAAAAACTACTAAATCCAATTCTGTTACTAAAAAAATAATTTATTTATAATTATTTTACAACAGTTTTTATTGTTGCAAGAATAAAGCTTTATTCACAAAAATAGTTGACATACAATCCTCCTTTTATTAATCACACTTCTCTACATTTGTACGAGGTCTTCACTCGTATTCCAGTCTTTCAAATCCCCGTCTAACCAATTTAGAACTGAATGTATGGATCCACAAGTATTGTATTATGTCTGTTGAACAAACTATTTTTTATTTATGATTATTTATTAAAAAAATCTCCTGAGGGATTGCTTCGAGGAATGTAAAAATATAAATTAGGATATCGTATCTGTTTTTTACTTTCTCAATCCAGTCAAAAAAGATTCGGTATATGATGATTTTAATTACTAACAGTTTCAATTCATTTATAAATACTCCGCGGCTTTTTATATCACTATACTGTGAAACAATCTGAAAATAATTAATTTATTTGTTTAAATTAATATAAAATGGATCGATATATTTCAAACAACTTAATTTCACGTCATTTAGCACATAGTCTCAAAAAGTCACCATTTAGTCGCCATTTAAAAAAGGTGCCAAAAAAATGGACAGGTGGTTGAAAAAGGGGCAATTGGCGACTAAAGTCGCCAAACGGTAACACTGTTCACATGACAGCGTACTATAGAAAATAATTAATTTAACTTCGGAGAATAAAATCGGTTTAGCTGAGTTTACTTAAAGCTCAAATGCAGTGTTGCCAGTTTAGCATTTTTATTTTGCTTTTAGCCTCAAATTTTTCGTAATATCAAAAATTAATGAGAAAAATACAACAGTTTTTTATATAAACAAGTAAAAGCATTATATTTGGCTGTGTCGAATGTTATATACCCTTCACCATCGTTGAGATGGAATTAGATTTGGTTTTATCTATATATATAAAAGAGTAATGATTTATTGATTGACTGACTGATTTCTAGCCCAAACGGTTAAGGCTAGAAAGATGAAATATGGACTCTGGATTGGTCTCCTACCGAATAGATCCACTAAGATTTTTGGAAATTCGAATGTTTAGGGGGTAAAAAAGCGTAGAAATGGGTAAAATCGGTAACCTCATATCTCCTAAACTAATAGAGATTCAATAAATAATAAATTAAGTAGTTTGAATGTTTAATAATAATTCTAAGACAATATTTAATTAAAAAATGTGTATCGTGAAAATTTATGAACCGATTTGATTGATTTAAAAAACCGAAATTCGAAAAAAATATTTATGATCGATCTGTGCAAAAACGGTAAATACTGGACCGACTTAGTTCACTTTTTCAACATAAAAATTAAAAAGAAAGTTCCAAATTTTCAGTGAAAGAACGAAGCCTCTAGCTTGTATAGTTCCTTCAAATAGTTAAAAAAAAAAAACGATACTATATGCCATAGTTCATTGTTGTTGTTGTTTTTCAGCACCCATGAAAACAACAACTATAAGGGAAACGCGCATTAAATAAATAAAATAAGATTTGCCAATAACTCGGTTGATTATTAACCGAAATTCAAGAAAAATATTTGTGACCGATCTATATAAAAATTAAGTCCGTAACTAATGTAAGATTGAAAATCGGTAAAAAAATATATTTTGGCCAATATCTCGATTAATAATGGACCCATTGAGTTCATTTCTTCTGCACTAAAATTCAGAAAAAAAATTCTGATCTTTTGTCGTAAATAGGGGATTCAGAAAATCGAAAACCGGTTTTTAGAAACCGTTTTTTTTTAAATATCTCGGCCATTTTTGAACCGAAAATTTTCGAAAGAATTTCCGATCGTTTCATAAACGCCATTTTAACCGACGGACATCGTCCTTCGTCTTATAACAATCAAGAAAATGTAAAAATTTTTTCTCTCCGACTAAAATTGTGGAAATTACAAACGGAATAACAAACTTATATATACCCTTTACACCTGTGGTGAAGAGTATAAAAACATTATTATTATTTTTTTTTTTTTTTGCCTTTTTGACTTTTTTTAAAGACTAATTTAGCTTCTTGTTTTCTCACCTTCTGGCAACACTGCTCATATGTGACACTCCTCACTAAGAATCTTTAGAGCGGATTGCAGATAATGAGCGATACATTAATAGAGGAATCTCATGAAATCCTCAAGATGCCTTATTATGCGTATTGATATACTAAAGTAGATGGTTATAGTTAAATAACCAAACATCCTTGTTCCACATGAGATAAACTGAATTGTTCTCCGTCATTTCAGAGTGATTAATTTTCATAAAGTTTGTCTTTTTTCGATTCGGAAATTATTCAATAACAAATTTCTATTACTGTACATCTAAAATCTAAAATCTTTAATTTAAAACTTGTTTCTATTTCCATATACTTATGTGCCACAGAACACATACACAAACATGATCACAAGCACAAAAAGAAACTGGTACACATAAAAACACACACAAACACTCACATATATATGTATGTATGGATGTACACGTACCACAAATACGTATGTATGTTTATTAAAAAAAATCACCACAACAAATTGTTTTGAATGTCGTTTATTTAATTAATTTATTTATTTTGATTTATTTTTTTTTCTTTTTGTAAATTTATTTTTGTATTTGTTTGATGTGTTTATGTGTATGATGAGTAAATGGTAATTAGTAGAATAATTTGCACGTTAAATATGAAAAATAAATATATTACACTTTTAAATCCTTGCAACAATATCAACAATACAATATTCAATGGATGTAGTATGTGTAGAAAAAAAGTATTTATTCATGTAATGTGTATGTATGTATTTTAATAAGCATGTGACATGTTGGCATGCCATTACCATCTTCCTATCAATCACTCTCTTTCTCTCTTTTCTCTATGTGACACTATTTACTTGTGTGTTTATGATTTTTTAATGACCAATTATGATTTTTTGTTATAAAATTGTTTAATTTTAATTATTAAATTAAGTTTATGTAATTTAAAATATTGTAAGTTTATTTAGTTTGATTAAGCACTTTATTACTTTATTACTTTAGTTATTGAGTATATAAATTACTTATAAAATCAATATTTAAATTAAAATGAACTTTAGTATTGAATTTCTAAGTTTAAACGAAATCTTGAAATGTTTATTTTACAAAATTTTGAATTTTAGAGCTTTAAAGCTTCTTGAATTATTTTAATAGTTACAGCACTATAGGTTTGTCATTTTTATTTTTAAATTAAATTTTAGTTTTATATTTATTTCAAATAATTTTTTATACATATTTTTTAAGTTTTATTTCTGAAAAAAGCCTTTAGAAAACAAAAAGTAAAATAAACAATCTTAAACTCACATTTTTAATAATAAACTATAACCAATGATATCAATCTTAAGTTTCTTTATTAATTCCTTCAACATTTCCAAATAATTAATAATTAAAGAAAAATCAATATAATATTTATATGTCAGCATGTTTAATCCTACTAATACTACAACAACGTAAATATTGTATGCAAATTCCGTACATTCCCTTCAAAAATGATTACCAAAATTTTTTATTAAATTAAATCAACAAATTTTCTTTTAAACCATTCAAAATTATTTAAAATCATTTAACAATTTATATACTTACTTTAAAACCTATAAAATCAACAAACAATTAACTTAACAATTAAATTAAAAAAAAAAAAAAAAGAAAAAAATCATTAAAATTTAAATTAACAATGTAACAAATAAATTTTATTTTATACCCTGAAATAAACTGCGTGGTTACGTACAGTGGTCTCCATGGTAGATGCGGACACAAATATGAAAAATATGATAAATAACAAAAAATCAAGATTTCGAGATTTCTTTGTTTTAGGGATGTCCCTTTTTTCTTTTGTTGGAAAAAAAACCCCACTTTTCATAATTCATATTTACTTATCTTATGGAAATGTAAGGAATATTAAATCATTTTAAAATTTAAAGAAATTTTTTTACGATCATTTCTCACGAAGTATTTTTTTTAATTAAGTATTGTAATAAAATTAAAATTCATTTACTCTCGATTCGATTACATACAATATGAATTTATATATAAATATTTCTAAATGTGTTCTTTTATTCAACTGTAATTAAATAGTTAGAAAGAAAGTCAATAATGTTTTGTTAACTTCTCTTCTCGTTTATCGTATTAATATTTTTAATTTAATATTATTTATTTTGTTTCTAGAGCAATAATTTATTTATGAAAATTTTTTTAAAATTGCATCATTTAGGTTGTGAGTTTTGAGCTTATTTCTTTAAATACTCTCATTAAAATTTCAAGATATATAACACTGTGATGTAATTAATAATTGCACAGTGGCTCATTTTGAAATTTTTTTCGTTGCGAAAGCTATAAATTTTGAAAAAAGGCAGTTATTTTTAAAATGTTAAATGCATTTTGAAAAAAAATACTTTAGGATTTACAATGAGTTCTCATGACTGGTTCTAGGATCCACAGGGGTTTCTAAACTTTTATGTAAAAATCAAGTATATATTTTTGTGTAAATTTTATATACAGTAAAAGCTCCCTTAACGGACAGCTCCCATAGCCGGACAGCTCTTGCAAGGCGGACACTCTATTGGGTGGACGCGGGCACCTGTTTTTAAAGAAAACATCTCTCGTAGCCTGACAAAAATCATAAACGGTAAAAGAATTGTACCAAATATTGTATAATGAGATGCTTCTTATTTTAATTTTTGTCCGTGTTTGCATTTGATTAAAAATAGTTCATACTAGAAAAGAGAAAATGAAAACTTGATCCCTAGAAACCTGTCTCAGTTATCTATATCCTGAAGACAGTCTCGATGATCGTAGAACAAAATGACGACAGATTCATACAAATCTTCACCACTTTTTTGAACAAAGGGCATATAAATTCTGCACAACAAGCAGAGCGACATTGTCGTCAGTCATATAGAAAAATGTAATTGGGTTCTGCTTAAGATCGAGTCCACCTAACCAAGATAATTTTCCCATGTTAATCCTGTCGTTTTTAAATGGAGTAACATGCCAACATATGTAGATGGCTTTGTTGTCAAACTTGTCCTCAACATGCTTTTTATTTTTAAAATTTCTTGGAAAAGTCATTAGTAAAAGTGCTGTTGAAAAAGTCTGACGCTTTGCCAGTTAATTTTAAAATGAATAAATTTTAAAATTAATTTTAGGAAAATGGAATGAAAAAGGAATGAAGAAAACTGGTGCCATAAATTCCATTAAATAAATTTCATATAACCATAATTTATAATTTATTTATTAAGCTAAAAAAATTTTAGTTCTTTTGCTTTAAAATTGAGCCATGAAGTGACATTTTTTTTTTTTTTATAAAACACCTTTCAAATAATTTTTTTTTCTTAAATGGAACAAAGTTTACGACTGTTTCGTTTATGAAGTTAATGTTAAGATCTTTTGTCAATATTGATGTAATTTTTGAAGATATCAACATGAAATTTTTTGCATAAATGTAGTTCGGGTCAGTACATTATTATCCAGTAAGTAAAACCAACATTTGATTTTTCAGTGGTTACGGAATTTTGCATTTTAGTTGACGATATATATGTATAAATAAGAATATGTATATCTATAAGTTCATTCATAACAATCAATCTAGAATGTGGAAATAAAAATATATAGTACTGAAGTACCCCTTGTAAAAAAAATATTATGTATCATATCCCATAGACGGACATCTCCCGATAATGGACAAATGGGAGCTTCCACTGTAGTTTTTTTTTTTTTTTTTTTGCATGAGCAGTCTGTCTCATGTCAAATAAAGAAGAAAACTTTTCTTTATTTTAAAGATATCTTTATAAAATTTGGCTCGAATAATTGTTTTGACATAAGTATGAATGTATGACCACAGTTGTTTATAGTTCCAATATAAGGTCCACTTCCGAAAATCACTTTAATGGACACAAATTTCTCATAAATTTTTATGCGTTATTTCAACACATCAAAAAGGTCGAAATAAATGATTTTTTATGCGGAGAAGTACAGAAGTACTTCAGAAACAATGAAAAAGAAGTACATAAAAAGAACATTCTAAAGATGACAACCATAGGTTAAAAAAATAACTCTGCCGCTTTTTTTTCACCACTGTGTACTTCATTCCAATTACAGAATGTTAAATTCATAAATTTTTCATTTCCTTTTTTGTTGGGAATGAATAGTTTCTATGTAAAATCAATCGATTTTAAAGGTGTTAAGAAACAAACTTATAAACCTGTTGAAATTTTGTTACTGATAATATTGAATTTTGTGGCAAAAATCTAAATCACTCATAGTATTAGGGCTCATTTAAAATCTTAAAGACTTGTCTTTCAAATAATTTTAAAATTCCTTCATATGCTTAATGACTTTATATATACAGTGAGACCTCGATTATCCGTAATGGTCGGGACTGGACGCATTCTGGATAATCAATTTTCCCGGTTAATTGAGTAAAAATTTTGAGTAGTATTTTTAAAACAATTTTTATTCAGGGATTTAATATAAATGTTTGAATAATAGAAGGTAAAAATAATAATTTTGGAAGAAAAACAGTGAACAATACATAAGGGTTTCATTTTACGTAGTTTCTTAAAAAAAACATATAATGTTGTTTGTTTCTTTTTCTTCAAATTCATATTTTCGTTAACTAGCTTTTCATGAATGCAGTAAACTTTTATTTTACCTTGCTCTGACTCATCTTATTCAAACGATGGAATTCCCCTTTTTTGTTTTATTCACATTGTGTTTGATTGTTCAAAAGCAATCGAAAAAAATTATGCTTAGAATCCCGGATAATAGAAATAACCACGGTTAATCGATGCAAAACAATTAAATGGATGAAAAAAAAAAGAAAACAATTACCAATTTTCTTTCGCGGATAATCGACGTTGCCGGTTAATCGAATCACGGATAATCGAGGCCCTACTGTATTTTCAGTTTTATTTCGATTGTCACGCAAATAGCATTTCCCGTAACAAACAATAAATAATTTGGTTCTCTTCCATTAAGTTTGGAAAACTCAACTAAATATAGTGTTTTTTAAAATGTACAAATTAAAAGACCAAATAAATATTTTTCTATAATATTTTATTTAAAACGAACATAACTTTTAAACGATAACAAAGAAAAATATAATATATATTGATTAAATCATATTTATACAATTCTTGTCGAATTTGTAAATTAACAAAAATGTAACCTTTGAGCAGCTGTAACGACAACAATATTTAAACGATTAAATCTTTATAGCAAGTCAAAAACAATAATCCTCTTAAAAATTAAAAAAAAAGAAAAAAAAAAAAAAAAAAAAAGACATAATATGTAATTTTTTCAACAAAATTATATTATTTTTTTTTTTTTTTAAGTAACATAATTGTTTACTGAAGAGATGATATAACTAGATTTCTTGAATGCTATACGGAATAACATTACGCTTATAAAAAGTGAAATTGTTTAAAAAATTGAACCTTACTATTTGAAAGCTTAGATAATAATGAGTGAATTTATTAATCTGTAAGAGCGTGTGAAAAAAATTTAAGAATGCAAATGCGCCTTCATATATCAAGCGATGGAGTAACATTTTTCATAGTTGCATAAGTATACGCCACCTAAGCATTCTCTAACAATAACAGTGATAATTCACGACCTTTTTTTGATGATGATGTATTTGATTGAAAATATATAACAATTATTGCTCTATGAACTTTTATTATTTCTTTATGTATATAATTTTTGTAACCTTCACTTTCCCTAGTTACGTAGAAGTAAAATATAATATTTCTTTATTTATTTTTTACACTTATAATTTCAATTTATTTGTTTGTTTAAGATTAAAAAAAAAAAAAATAATAATAACACAATTTAAATTGAAAGAGTTATGTCAATGTTGTTTAATTGATTTTGTTAAATGAGCTGTTTGTTAAATTTTAAATTATATTACATAATAAATAATATAACATCATGTCTATCTAGAACCTACCTACCTATCTATATATTATATTTAACTAACTATCTACATATATATTATTATATATTTCTATTTATCTATCTATCTACATGTGTTTTAGTTTTTAACCATCGAATGTGGCTTTAAATTCTTTTATGTTTAATTAGATTTTTTGTTTTTCTTTTTAACGAAAAATAATTCCCACCACCTGAAAGACATTTTAGAATCTTTTTAGTTTAAAAGTTTGAAATATTTTTTTCCAATCTCCTCCTGTGTAAATCTTTATGTTTTTGTTCGGAAAAAAACCTTTTTTTAGTTTTACTTTGTTTGTTTTGAGTAAAAGTATTTCTTTCTTTCTACTTAAAAACAATAAAAAACTAAAACAATATAACCACAACAGAACATTAGTATCACCAAAACCCTAAACACTTTTTTCCAATTAAGCAAAACATTATTGTTTTTTTCTAAAATCGAAAAAAATTAATCAAATAATTTAAAAAAAAAGAAAATTCAAAATTATAAAAACATTAAAGATAATAAAAGAAAATCAATGCAAATCATTTTAAAAAATATCATAAAATAAATCGACTGCAGACCCGGATTGTAGATGCTCGTTGTAGTTTTCCACTTTATTTTAAAAAACAAAATCAACAAAAAATTTTATATTTTTTTTAACAAAAATTCTTTATAACATAACTTTTGAATACAATTAAAAAATATATTATAAATTAAAAACAAAAAAAAAGAAATAAAAATAATAATTGTTTCGAATGGTTTAAAATATAAAAAAAATATAAAAATTTTTGTTGAAAAGTAGAATTATGTAAATCATCCTTAGTCCTTGAATTTTAATGTAGATAAAGATCCCACTCTACTAGTTCTTCCTCCTCCCCCTACTTTTTCTTCTTCTCTTGATCTAATAATACTTCAACTTTTTTTTTATAATTTCGGCTGTTTATTGAGAAATACTTAAACAAAAAATTTAATACAAAATAATATTTTAACTCTTAAAAGAAATCATTTTATTTATTTATTTTCATTAAATGTAGAACTTGTACCGACATAAGAGGAATCAGTTGTATTACAAAACAAATAAATCCCCTTCTAATTTTTCTACCAAATTTTAGTTTCCGTTTGTAATTTTTTTTTGTTCTTTGCTTTTGTGTTTTTTTTTTTTCTCTTATTTGTGTCCACAATTATTGAGTTATTAAAATGTTACAAAATTGTATTTATTGTTTAAAGTTGTGAAATATTATTTTTTTCTTTATTTTTATTTTCATTTTGTAATTCTATTTCTATTGTCTCTTTGAATTTTCTATCAATTTTAACAAAGTTGTGTTTTGTCTTTAAGAATTTATATACCATTGTTTATTCACTTACTATTTATTTCTATAATGGACATTTTATTTATTTAAATATATTTATTATTTAAGTTTTATTATAATTTAAGTAAGTTTATTTTATATTTATTGTGTATTTGTTATGTTTACTATTGTTACCAACCAAATACTGAAAAAAAAAAAAAAAAAAAAAAAAAAAAAAAACTTAAAAAAAAACACTAGTGCCTTTTAACAAGTTTGAATATGACCAAACAACAAAAGCCATACACACTCTTTCCACCATCTTATACCACTTTAGTCTTCACTAAATGAAAAATTTTACTTGAAAAACCTTATACTTAAGTATGTGAAATTTACACACACATACACACCATATCTATAGAATCTTTGTTTTCTTTAAAAAATTTTTATTTCTATAAATTTACTTCATGAAATACTCTAAAGAAATTGAAATACTTACTACATACATACTTCTTTTTAATAATTATATTTTTCTAAACAAAATTTCATGAGAAATTTTATATGAGAAAATATTATTTATACAATTAAATTTTGTTATCATTGATGCTTTAAAATTTGTTTTCAAATTACAACAATCTGCAGTCTTCACTATTAGAATCCTAACATTAACAAATTATATCAAACTCGTTTTGTTTAGTCAACGGAAAATTTTAATATTCTTGTCGTGATAGGGAATTATAAATTTATTAAACTTTGTTTTATTTTTTATTTGTATTTATTTATTGTATATTCTTAAAAATAGAACTAACAATAAGTATTCAAATCTTAAATCTAAAATTATAATTGATCTGGTCCAACCAGTGTCAGACAATAAACATCTTTTCTCGTTGACCTCATATACGGATCAGGGTGGTAATTCTCGCACTCGTGATCGAAATAAATTTCGAATCGAAAATAATTTGGTTACTACTTATTTTTCTAATGATGTTACTCGATAGCAAACGATTCAAGATTTTTCTTCAGTGTTGTGAAAAACTTAAATAAATTTGTTTTACAACACTTAATAAATATAAGAAAATGTTTTTACAAAGTAAACAAAGAAAAAATCTAAATTAAAAATTAAATAAAAGTTAAAATTTCCCAATTTTCTCTTTTATTGTTCATTTTCCGATTTAAACGTGAAATAGAACCGAAAGTCATTTAGAAAAAATACAAGAATTCTTAAATAAGAGCGTTTTTTACATTTTTATATTAGCTTGCGTCACATCTCGGAGGGAATCATCAGTTTGGTGGCAAGATGTTCATAAAGTTGGTTAGAGTTTTATTTCCTTTGGAAACTATTCGGCGATAAGCCCTCGACCAAATCTGTATGCTTTAACATTAATGTTCCTCAGAATCATATTTTTTATATATTTCTTGTTAAATAAATAAATAAATAAATAATAAAAAAATCGAAAAAAATTAATCAAATAATTTAAAAAAAAAAAAGAAAATTCAAAATCATAAAAACATTAAAGATAATAAAAGAAAATCAATGCAAATCATTTTAAAAAATATCATAAAATAAATCGACTGCAGACCCGGATTGTAGATGCTCGTTGTAGTCTACAAATAAATAAATAAATAAATAAATAAATAAATAAATAAATAAATAAATAAATAAATAAATAAATAAATAAATAAATAAATAAATAAATAAATAAATAAATAAATAAATAAATAAATAAATAAATAAATAAATAAATAAATAAATAAATAAATAAATAAATAAATAAATAAATAAATAAATAAATAAATAAATAAATAAATAAATAAATAAATAAATAAATAAATAAATAAATAAATAAATAAATAAATAAATAAATAAATAAATAAATAAATAAATAAATAAATAAATAAATAAATAAATAAATAAATAAATAAATAAATAAATAAATAAATAAATAAATAAATAAATAAATAAATAAATAAATAAATAAATAAATAAATAAATAAATAAATAAATAAATAAATAAATAAATAAATAAATAAATAAATAAATAAATAAATAAATAAATAAATAAATAAATAAATAAATAAATAAATAAATAAATAAATAAATAAATAAATAAATAAATAAATAAATAAATAAATAAATAAATAAATAAATAAATAAATAAATAAATAAATAAATAAATAAATAAATAAATAAATAAATAAATAAATAAATAAATAAATAAATAAATAAATAAATAAATAAATAAATAAATAAATAAATAAATAAATAAATAAATAAATAAATAAATAAATAAATAAATAAATAAATAAATAAATAAATAAATAAATAAATAAATAAATAAATAAATAAATAAATAAATAAATAAATAAATAAATAAATAAATAAATAAATAAATAAATAAATAAATAAATAAATAAATAAATAAATAAATAAATAAATAAATAAATAAATAAATAAATAAATAAATAAATAAATAAATAAATAAATAAATAAATAAATAAATAAATAAATAAATAAATAAATAAATAAATAAATAAATAAATAAATAAATAAATAAATAAATAAATAAATAAATAAATAAATAAATAAATAAATAAATAAATAAATAAATAAATAAATAAATAAATAAATAAATAAATAAATAAATAAATAAATAAATAAATAAATAAATAAATAAAAAAATAAGTAAATAAATAAATAAATAAAAAATTAAATAAATAAATAAATAAATAAATAAGTAAATACTAAGAAACTGTTTTCTCTTTAATGTATATTCCGGTCGTATAATTTCAACTTATATTTTCTTATTTATAAACATTTTTGCAAAGAAAAAAGGTGATTCGAATGCTTCTTTGCTTACGAGTAAAAACTTGCAAGGTTGCGTTCGGATGATTGCTCGTTATCGAATGCCATCATTAGAAATTTCGAAACGTCTTATTCGATATCGAATAAGAGAATCTCTAAAGTCCAAAAATTCGAACATTCGTATAAGAATTCGTTCGCATACGAATGCGAGAATTACCCCACTGGTCTGACGTATTTCTTCTTAAACAAATTAGTAATAAATCAGTAATAAATCTTTTCCAACGTAATTTTGTTTAAATATAAAAATTTTTTGCGCATTTTTGTGAAAAAATTTTTTTAACTGTTATTGTGGGTCATACTATACTAAGATGATGGTTTATGAACTAAAATGTTTGCGAAAAAAATTCCTGAATTTTTTCATAATTGACTCAAAATTACGAGTTTTTTGATACCCATTTCGAGACAAAACTTTTTTTGGACGAAATATTCTAGACCAGTGATTTCTAATCAGTAGTAGAGAATATTTTTCCATATTAAGAAAATTAATACGATCGTTTAAGGTTTCTTCCTATAAAGTTTTTATCTTTTTATATTTTGTTCACATTTTTTTAATGAAAAAAAAAAAAAAAAAAAACAATGAAAAGAAGCTAAATGTACAAAATTGACACATATCTTCATTGTGTCCAAAAAGAAACGATTTAAAATTTGTAAATTTGCAAAAATTAACAAACAGACAGACGTACGGACGGACATCAGAATTTAAAAAAGAGAAAATCTTAAAATTTCAAAAATGGATTTTTTACTTATTGATTAATATAAAGAAATGTTGATATTAGAATATCAATGCCACTTTTCCCTGAATTAAGCGCCATTAAGGCTATACAAAATCAAAAACTTCATGAAGACAGTGCAAAAATATTGTTTAAAACTTTGTGCGCAAACTTATGCGTTTTTTAATAATACCTAGGGCAAGTTTTACAAATTTGTTTGCTTCTAAATTAAAAATATTAATATATATAATGACTACAAAAAACACTATTTTTAATAATTCTCAGTAGTTTGATTTACTTCGTACATAATTACAAAGAAAAAGTGTATATGTATGTGACAAATGTGACTTTCAAAATATACGTAAATATTTTTTAATATATTTTTATTCTTTTTCGAAAGTTCGCAAACTATTATAATTTTAAAATCAGAAAAATTCTTATTTGTGCATATTCATATTTTTCATGCTACTAGAATATTAACTAACCCACCATAGGTGATATGAGTATTATGCGTTTATTATTTGTAATGCACAGAAAAACTCTTTGAACTTGAAACATATAGTTCGAATGAGAAACACTCCTTGGACTGTTTTAACTGTCCCTCCGTCTGGCTGGCTGGCTGTACGTTCATGTAAACCTTGTTAACAAAGTATTGGCCACAGTTTTGAAGAATTCTTGATGAAATTTGGTTCGAAATATTATTTTGGTTTAATATTTAAATAAAATTCTGTACTAATAATCCCAACTGGACACAAGGTCCATATATTACCCTATCCGACAACTTCGAAAATCAGTTTTGCGCAATGAAGAAAGCTTCACGCTCTTAAAACTTTCCCATGACCGAGGTAGTCAAATTTTACATGATCCAGATAATCCTCTATTAAAACAGGGTGGCTACAAGGTCATATTTATAAAAGCTTAGGTCCCCCTCAACAACTTTCCTATACATTTCAATTCCATCCGGCCAATACTTTAGGAGAAACATATTTATAATCGATTTTTAAAATTAAATAAATTCATGAAAATTTCGTATATAAATCCTTTATACTCACACATAAATATAAACAAAGGTTTCATTTTCTAACAATAGTACAACATATAGTCTGGAAAAAAATGGTCCCTTGTTTTGAGTTAAAGCCGCATGGGGAATCTCTGAATTTAAAGCATCGATTTATTACTTAAAAAAAAAAAAAAAACAACTAAAAAAAGAAGAAGAATAATTTCTCATGAAATAATTTGTTTTATATCTGTTTTTTTATATATTTTTTAAGTTCTTTATTTAGTTCAACAATGAATATTATATATCACTTCTATACATCAAATCACTTCTATACATAAATCGACAGAAAAAGTACATGCTAGAAATAGGAAATCAAATATATTTCTAATCAACTGTATCCATAAGGACTTTTCTTACTTATTTATTTTTTTGATTTTTTTTTTAATTCGAATCTCTAAATCTTTAAAAAGTGATGATGCCCTCCCTAAACCTTTAGAAAAAAAATTAAACTAAAAATACCCCCAACCAAATCCACTTTTGTTTAATCCCCAAAATGAAGTTTATTAATTAGAATCTGTTAAAAGGTAAAATGCAAATGTGATGCAACAAAGTAACCAACAACAATCTTCAGCGCCAAATAATAATTAATATATTATTCTCTTGTCCCCTGATACTCCCGATAAAGTTTCAATATAAAAGAGAGAAAAATAAAAAATGAAGAAGAAAATCAAAATACAAATTTTAGAGGGGAAAAAGTGTGTGTGTGTGTGTGCGCGTAGATGAGTTGCCTTATTGCTAAAGAAAAAACAAAGTAGTTATAGATTATTTTACATAGATTTAATTATGATTTATCTGTATTTAGGTATTTGTTTCATAAATACATAAAAAAAATAACGCACTTTTCTTCTCAGATACTTTAATATTGAGGACTGAAAAAAAAGAACTAAAAGAATTAACCAAAAATATGAAATTAAAAATAAGAATTTTTGATAAAAAGTTTCAAAACTTAACTATGTCTCTATATCTTTCTCTATTTTCAATCTCTCTCTCTCCCTTTGTCTCAATCAATACCGCTCGTACATTGTATGTGTGTTAATGTAACGATATGTGTGTGTGCAGGTTATCGCTGTGATATCCATACTATTTATAGTCCTGTCTACCATAGCCCTGACGTTGAACACCCTACCACAGTTACAACATTATGACGTTGATACGGGTACACCAACTGATAATCCACAATTGGCTATGGTTGAGGCCGTTTGTATATCGTGGTTTACGCTAGAATATATACTTAGGTTTAGTGCGTCGCCAGACAAGTGGAAGTTTTTTAAAGGCGGCTTGAATATAATCGATCTATTGGCAATACTCCCCTATTTTGTTTCCTTGTTTTTATTGGAGACAAATAAGAATGCTACGGACCAGTTCCAGGATGTGCGCCGGGTGGTGCAAGTTTTTCGCATCATGCGCATCCTGCGAATCCTTAAGCTGGCCCGTCACTCAACGGGCCTGCAGTCGTTAGGCTTTACCCTACGCAATTCATATAAGGAACTCGGTCTACTAATGCTGTTCCTGGCTATGGGCGTTCTCATATTTTCTTCGCTGGCATATTTTGCCGAAAAGGATGAAAAGGATACAAAATTCGTTTCAATACCGGAAACATTTTGGTGGGCGGGTATTACAATGACAACTGTTGGCTACGGGGACATCTATCCCACTACTGCACTGGGAAAGGTTATTGGTACTGTGTGTTGCATATGCGGTGTTCTGGTAATCGCTTTGCCTATTCCCATCATAGTTAACAATTTCGCTGAATTTTATAAGAATCAGATGAGACGCGAGAAGGCGCTCAAACGCCGTGAGGCGCTCGATCGTGCCAAACGTGAGGGTAGCATTGTTTCTTTCCATCATATCAATCTAAAAGATGCCTTTGCCAAATCCATGGACCTCATCGATGTCATTGTTGATACAGGTAAGTCTTTAAATATTTATTATACTCCTTATTACTTTTTACAAAATATATTATTAGATTTAATAAATAAATATTAAGAAAAAATACACATTGCATTTTTGAAACTCTAAAACTCATATTTAAATAAAAAAAAAAAACAAAAAAATGTATATTTTTTCTTGATAACGAAACTTATTACTAACAAATATTTGAATTGATTTCAAATTAATTCAAATAAATATATAACTAAACTATTATTTAATCGTACCATACAAATATCACATTAATCGTATAAATACTTATTTACTACTACTACTACTACTATATATAATTAATTCAACTAATATTTATATGTATATAATTTTTTATTTTTAATACTTTATTTCTGTACTTAACGCTTTAAGTTTTGCCCTTCATTTTGTTCAACTTATTTCTACTTCTACCACAAAACTAAAAAAACAATTTGTGCTTATTTTTCATATAAAAAATCCAATTGGTCTTAGATTATTACCTATGAATATTAATTAATTAATTAGTTTTCTTCCTTTTTTCCTTTTATTTCTTTGGCGAAAAGTGGCATGACTTTTCTATTAAGTTTTTGCCGTGTTTATGACACAATTAACGCTTTTACTCACGTTACGTTGATCATGGTAGAAAGAGTATTTAAAGCCTAATTTGCTTCTTCATACTTTTCTGTAAAATAATTTTGTCATTTCTATTTTCTAAATAATTTTTCTACTTTTTTCAATTCATTCTTTTGCATTTAATTTTGTATAAGAATCAGTTAATGATAGAAATTCCCATTGTTTTTTTTTTTTTTAATATATTTTTTCTTTTTTAATTTTATTAATATTAAGATTAATTCGAGCTGTATATATGTAGATAATAGATTTAAAACTGTGAGTAAATATTAATATTGTAATAAAAATAATAATTAAGCATCTAATTTGAGAGAAGATGATTTAAGATCGAAACAATTGGTTTAGAAAAGGAACCATTTAATAAATAAGAAAGTAATACTAAAAGCTGTAAAATTGGTTAAATATATTTTATTTTAAAATATGTATAAGAAAAATTCAAATTTTTTATAAATCAAGGAATTACAAATCCTCAAGTTTTCTAATTAAAGTACATAAAGAATTCTCTTAGTTTTAGATACAATTTAAAAACATATTATATAAATGGAAGTGAAGACGTAATAACTTTAAAAAGGAAATTTTTCTTAAAGTCCCTTTTGAGTGACTTACACCATATTCGAGTTTAAATGTTTTTTTGCTGAACAGCAAAATAATATAAACAGTCATTGTATCGTTTAGTTTTTATCACAATTTAATGACAACACTGGTCGATAAAAAAATCCTCCCCCAAAGACGAACAGTTGGACTTGATGAATTTTAATGCGCTAAACACAAATCAGCTTTCAGTTTTTTCCCATCAGGTATGTATTTTTTTTTTTATGGCCATGTCCATATTTCCTCCATAGCAAGGCCATTACTCTAGTATATTTCCTCATAACTCAAGAACGGTATGTACGACTGACATAAGTGATACACAAAAAGGTGCGGACTAGAAATATCGTCGAGTAACTTTATTTTTTGATGTGCTCAATAATTTCGGAGTTATTTTGAAATAAGTGTCCGAAAAAAAATTGTTCATGCTAAATTTTAGATTTTTTTGTTACTAAATTTCAAATTTTATTCACAGTACTGATTTTTTATGGGCATAACTAATATCATCACCTTACTCAGCGGTCACACTATAAAACTCGATAATGGTTTGTCCAATTTAGACTATAACTCAATAACCATTTACATGATTTTGATGAATGATACACCAAAAGATGCATATGTCTTCAATGTATATCAAAAATAATTTTTATTCGCTCAAGAATTTCAGAGTTATTAATAAAACTTTAATGATTTTGCAAACAAAAAAATTTTATTTTTTCGCTGCTTATTACCAAATAACTACGGAAATATTAACTAGGTAAAAAATTATGTAAATTAAACACAAAGATAATTTGAATCGCTATCTATTGGAGTTTTATTTATCTTAATTAGCCGAACCGTTCTGGACTTATAAAAGTGTGACTGCTTAAAGGCGGGGTCATAGTAGTCATGCCCATAAAAAAATCAATACTGGATAGAAAAAAATTGAAAGCTGATTCTTATTTAGCACGTTAAATTGCGTCTAATCCACCTATTTTTTTATTTTTTATTTAAGACGTAAAATTTTTTATTTTTTTTTTTTTGCCACTAGTGTATCTCTACTTAACTGTAAGTATGCATGGGTATTTTATTTGAAATCAAGAATTGTGCATCAATTTTAATGATACGTGGCATTATTTACTTGCAGCTCTACCAACTTTGAGATAAATATTTTTGATGTTTTTTTTGGACACGTATTTCGAAATATCTCCTAAACTATTGAGCGGATAGAAATTTGATATTTGAATTTTATTCCGCATATTTAGGTGTATCATTTATATAAATCGTGTATACCGTTCTCGAGTTATAGTGAAATATACTCGAGTAATCGGCTTATTTAGGGCGCAATAAAAAAAATCTCGACCTGATGGGAAAAAACTGAAAGCAGATTCGAGTTTAGCATGCGGAATTTCATCTAGTCCAAATTTTTTTTTTTTTTGCTTTTTGAAGGTGTACGAAATTTTTTTTCGACCGGTGTAATTTGAACAGCGCGAAATTTGTTACAATTAGTACAATAGTATCGGTCCCTTAGTACCAGTTGAGTGCCAAAATACACCAAATACTCACCATTTAAAATAACATATCTCAATGTTTACATTTACGAGAGCTGGACCATTTTCAAAACACCTCTGAAATTACGTATTTCTTTCAATATCATTATCAAAATTTTAGTTATAAAGAAATTAACTTTAAATTATAATAGTGGTATACTACGACCTTTAATATACATTTAATTAATTATTATGTCTATTTTCAGTCGCGGAATATTGTTTATTTACTTGGTTGTATCTACGTTTAAACAATTCAGTGGTATTTTTTATATTTTTACGAAAAAAAGTTACTCTGAAAGAAAAATAAAACAAAAAGACGTAACTCCATGCGAACGAAAGCGTAAGAAATACAGAAACCCAAATTGATTCGAATTCGATTTTCGATTTTCGTTCGACATAGAGAAACAGGCTATAAGATTTTACTAAAATTTTTTACCACATTTTCATTGTTCACCCTTCACCACAGGTGTGAAGGGTATATATAAGTTTGTCATTCCGTTTGTAATTTCCACAATTTTCGTCGGAGAACAAAAAAGTTTATATTTTCGGGATTTAGAACCGATTTTTCATTTGCATTATGAAAATGCATTCATAATGCAAATGAAATTTTAGGATGCATTTTTGAAAAATTTCTACCCTTTCAATTTAAATTTTTTTTTTTTAATATGTTAAAAAGCAATATCTTTACTATAAAATGCAAAGATAACTGTTCTGGGACAATAAAATCTACTATTTTTAATTTTTTTTTATTTTTTTTTTTTCAAATTTCATCAATATTTTCATACAAAAATTTAAATTTTTCCAAAAACTTTGATTTTTAACTTTTTTTTTGATTATACTCTTTTAGTAATGTGTAGCTTTAAATGTTTATAACTCCTTAAGTATACGTCGGATTTTTATTGATTTAAAAACTAGTATAATGTTTATTACGATAAATATTGTAAATTATATTGTACACTAAGGGAAAAAAATCAATTCAAAATCGACAACGGTTGTGGTCACATTGTTAATACCGAAATAGTTTCAACTTGGTGTCAATTAGGTATCGATGTTTAATTTAAACACATACGGTGTAGATTCACTATTGACACAGAATGGTATCGTTTTCAACACATATATGATTGATATTTCTCTGGGTGTATGAATCAAAAATATTTTTCTTGCTAATGATGCACTCACGAAAAGAATGCAATTTCCGGATGCATTTTTAAGAAATTTCTACCCTTTTGATTTCGAATATTTTTGCTTAATATTGAAGACAAATATATTTATTATATAAAACATTAGCACTTAATCTGGGACAAATAGGTTTTCTACCACAAATAACAAATTATTAAAGATTATGATTAAAATTAATTATAAAATAAGCTCACAAAAATTCAAAAATACAAAAATTTAAAAAAAAAGTAATTTTTTGTATGAAAAAATTTGAAGAAATATTTAAAAAAAAATTTTCAAAATAGTGAACCATTTTGTCCCAGAACAATTTATATTGCAATTTTTAGCAAACATAATAATGTTTTTTATATCAGAAGAAGAAAAAAAATAAATTAAAGGGTAGAAATTTTTCAAAAATGAATACTAAAATTGCATTTGCATTATGAATGCATTTTTAAATGATAACATTATGTTTAAATTACTAAATTTATTGTGGACACATTCTTCTTAAATATGCAATTCAAATCATTAAAATCCGTTAACAACTTTTAGAGATATTGGTGTTTAAAATTAGACATATTTGCGATTTTTTTGACTTTTCGAAAAATCGCGAACTTTTCAAATTTAAAAAAAAAAAAATAAATAAATAAAAATAAAAATGGAGATATTTAAATGGCTCCATAAGGTATACGTATGCCAAATATTATTAAAATCGGAATGACATAAAAAATATTCTTGGGCGTTCTTTCATGGAATGGACGATATATGTTTTTTTAATAAAGAGATAATCGCATATTTTGTTGCAAAATTGGTTTTAAATTATTCGTCTTTAAATATGACGTTAAAATAATGTTTTGATTTTAAAATTTGTTTAAATAAATTTTTCTTATATCTTTTAAATTTAACAAAAGCTGACAAAATTATGACCAGTATGACCATTTTATTTTAAAGTGATTATTACAGAAATAATTAAAAACTATTTGGTACTGATCTGAATATTTATAAAAGTAATAATTTAACCAAAAAATTTGTATTACTAGTTCTAAAATCATTAGTTGTAGATGTTTTGTATTTAGAACCGACCATAAAATATAAATAGAATATGTAAGCAAGTTTTTCCTAGGTCATATTGAGAGATTTAAGAGGATGTAAAAATACATGAAATAGTATAAGAAACAAAAATTTTAAAAGCGAGGTACCCTATTATGAGCCTCTATATGTCCGCTCCTGAGGAGTCTGTGGGCCCTCTTGCAAACAAATTGTGCTTTCCTCTGCTTCGTCTATGTACAACTTTATGTAAAACCAATCAGCCGATTAGAATCTACAAATTTATTTCCAAACATTTTCAATTCTACCCCACTGTGCATTGTATAAAAATATAAATATTTAAATATAATTTCACAGAGTTTCAAAATGAAGAAAATTTTCTGCTTCAACGGGGTTTCTAAGTTAATTTGTATATTAATAAGAACTAAACCTCTAATATACATTTTTTGAATTGACCCTAGTTATCGCTATAAATCATGATTTGTAATATAAAGGAAGTTGCACCATATATTGAAGCATATTTCGAAGACAAGTTATCTGCTTTTGTTAAAAAATATAACAAAATTTTAATTAAAATTCTTCAAGTCTTACATTACTTTTTAATGCCGTGTCCATAATAATTTTCTGGAAAAAATAAAACCAAAAATCATAAAAATTCGAAAGTATTAAAAATGCAAATCTTTATTGTTTAATCATAAAGACAGATTTGTTTCAAGTACAATTTTTATGTTTATATAGTGCAACCTGCATAATTTTACCAGTCGCAATTTATCGCGAGAACAAGAGTCAATTCAAAAAAAAAGTTGATTAGAGGCTTAGTACTTATTAATACCATGTATCCGAATTGAATGAGAAACTCCGTACCGCAGAATCAATGTTTCCCTGTGTTATTCTTCGAAAAATTATAAATATTTTAATAACACAAAAATTTTTGAAAATTAATTTTTTGTTATATTTATATTATATTTTATTAAAAACTTGATTTCACCAAAAAGTTCAGCATTACACGTCACTTCTTAAGGCTAAATAAATCTTCACAATAGTCTATTGGTATTTTAAAAATGTGTACTAGATTGTCCCGTGATTACGCTTTTTTGTGATTTTGAAATAGGAAGACTCCTCAAACGATGCATATTAATAAGATGAACACGGAAAAAATATAATTTTTTTTTTTTTTTGGAATTCATCTTCAGTTCCCTACCAGTTATTGAAAGTCTCAAGTCTGCTACAGTTTGGCAAAAAAAAAAAAAAAAAAAAATCCGAGCTTGTTATGCAATAAATATTTTTAAATTTTTCCCCAAGGAATTTTGTTCCGCTAGAGGACATTTTATTGAATTTTGGTGAAAAACATTATTTTTGAAAATAATGTATTATAAACTATATTTACTATAATGCGACTCTTTAATATTTTACCCATAAAAGGAACAAATTCAAGATATTTTTGTCCATTTTGCAATAAAAAATATTGAACTTTTTTTCGCATGATGTACTCTAAGATGGCGGTTTTATGCACCAAAATTTTTGCAATCTTTTTTTTTTGAATTTTTTCTTTAATGGCTTTTAACTACGAATTTTTGATATTAATTTTGGACAAAATGTTCTATAGTCGTGACTTTCAAGAGCAAGTAGGGTACTGAAGATCAACAATGTGTACAATGTACATTAGGGATATAACATTTTTATTTTTTTGCAAATATCAAAATGGCCCTAGCATAGTCGAATAGGCCATTGAAAATTATTTTAAAAAATGGTATTACTTTTTCGCGGTTGTGAAAAAAATTCACCCTTAAAACGCGATATAAGTTTAATAACACAATAATCCCAATGTAACAGCGAAGCAACATATGCGCAGAACGTGGCCTGGAAATAAATTTAAAGCTATTTACCTATAGAATACACACATAGCATACATGCACTTTTTCGGAAGACAGATTTAAAAATATCGCCGAAAGGACCATTGATGCGTTTTCGCAACACTAACGTTTTAGGTGTCTTTAACACTTAATTTTGGACAGTCTGTTTATAAAAAAAATTCGATTTTTTTTTCTCTTATCTTTAAACAATATATTAATCTAATAATAACTGTAAACAAATTAGCATTAACTGCATAGTTAGGCAATGTTAAAGTTACTAATGCGAAAACGAAACAGCGGTCGGAAATGGGTTAAGTAGAACAGAACATTTGTCCGTTATGCGAAACAACGCGTTAAATTTAAAATTTAAATTGTACAAGCGAGAATTGTGAGGGGAGATTTTAAAAAATCGTTTTTGTGGGTGAGGTTTTTATTCCAAACTGACCCGAAAACAACGTTTTCGTAAATAACACAACATTCGCCATCGCGTGGTGCTAGGGCCAAAATTTGGTTATAACACATATGTACATATATTTCCTTTATCTATTTGAATTATTTTGAAAACCCATAGACTTTTGTCAAAGATTTAATAACAATAAAAAATTTAATTAAACTGTAATACGAAACTGAATAAACTATAACTAAAATTTTAGATTTTATACAGAATTGTTACAGAATTTATCATAAGATCATTTTTCCGATTTTTAATATCAAAGTCTTTAAAAATCGGGAATTTAATTTATAGTTAGGGAGTTACAGTGTGTATTACAATTTTATATATAAGTTTCTGAAGAGACCATATATATGAGAATTAATATTAAAATAAAATAATATATATTTCTTACTCAATTTATACTTTAAGTAATAAAAATATTAAATTATTAATCGAATTAGATGCTTAATTAAACCACAATATATATATTAGGGTGGCCCTTTAACAAAACTGTTAAAGTTTCCATCTTACATAAAAGAAAACTTTACTTCTAAGATACTATTTCTTTAATTATTTTTGTCTGATCCAAAAAAGAACATGAAATTTCGATATTATATGAAATGTATTTAAATGACACTTTCAATTATAAATTTTTGTTCCACATGATAAAAAGATTTCATATTGTTTTATTGAATTAAATGAGAAAAAGAAAATAATAAAAAAAAAATATATTGAAAAACGTCCTTTTTATCCTTTGCTCCAGATTACGTTAAGGTAACGCTAAGACGAAATTTCTCAGAAACGGTATCTTAGAATGAAATTAATCTTGTATTTTATCTGGTAACAATGAGACTTACTTTTTTCTCCATACAAACAGGGCCACCTTAATATACATATATTCGTAATATTTAAGTATGCAATATTTCTATTCGCCCTTTAGTTTTAGCCAACTAAATAGTTATTTATGTAAATAAGCAAAAAGGCAATAAATAAGAACAAGACATATATAAGTAGATACTTTATTTAATTGCCACCAAGTAATTCGTTCATTTACATGGTATTAAATACATTAATTTAATCCGACTTAAGAATAAAATAAGCCTTTAAATTTAAAAAAAGGGGAAAAAATTATCTTTTCTTTTACAAATCACCATTCGCAAATTGTACGTATTTTAGCGTGAAAAAGCGTACTATTTTTATACACACAATTTAATTCAAACGTTTTATTTATTTTCATTCGCCTATAAGTGTGGTTATATACCATTCGTATTGTATTTAAAACTAAAAATAAAAAAAGAAGCGTTATTTATAAATAAAAAAATAGTTAAGTAGATAAATGAAAATAGCATTATTTAAACTATTGTTGAACTGATTACATGCATTTAGTGTTTTTTATTTTGTATTTATTCTTTTTAAAGATCTTTTTTTTTTTTACTGAAAACACCCTCACTCGTCAACTTAATCTACTCTTACTAAGTATTAGATACTATTTGCTTTATTTTTAAGTTTAGCCAATATTTAAAGGAAAATATTTTAAAATAAATTAATGAATACAGTATTTGTAGCAATAAATAAAATGTAAAAATTGCAAACGATTTAAGCAGACAAACAGACAATTTGCTTACACCCAGCTAAATAAAAGCTAAGTTAAAACAATTAAATAGAGTTGATTATATAGTACCTACTTACTTAAATAAGTCATGCAAATTAAAATCAAACAAATTTTGTGTCTGTGTCTCTCTTTCCCTTTTTCTATCTCTTTCTTTCGTGTGTTTTCTTTTAGGAAACAAACAAACAAATGTCGTTCATCCAAAATGTAAGAACAGACAATCGGCGTCAAATATAGGAAAACAACCTCTAAGTAAAATTTTGTCAGGTGAATACAAATAAATTTAATTCAAACAACAAAAACAACAACAACAGCAATTTGCTACGTTTAAATTCAAATGATTTATAATACACTTTACATCAACTATTTATTTAGTTTTGAAAAATCACCATCTCAAATCATGTCAAATAAACTTACAAAATAATAAGAAAATTGTAGCATCACTACACTCAATTTCTATCATACACTTAAAGAAAATATTACATCACCACTAACAAAACACAAACACATACAAACACAATTAAAAACGCTGCATTACACGCAAAAATATTTTTTTTTCTTATTCCGAATATTAAAATAAACTTCTGTACATAATGCTCATTGTTAAGTTCGCTTTTCAGAACTTTTTATTCTTGTAGATTAACTTCTTGGGTACAAGAAGCTAATGCAAAAAAAATGTAATTTTACACAACAGCTGCTTAATTTTATAATTGTGTAAATATATAGTCAAAACTTAAAATGATAAAATAGAAATATTAAGTTGAAGGAGTAATACAAAAATTATTTTTAAAATGTTATTTAGAATGATTAGAATTATCTTGCAACTATCATTTTCATGCAGGAAACTAAAGACCATATATAGGAAAAATACTTATAAAGTATTTCCCTATCACGTCAAATTTTCTCTCAAGTGGACTTCAAAACTTCGAAGAAAAAATATTATCAAATATTTACGATGATTATATCATCCAAAATTAATCCAAATTTAAATTTTTCTCAGATAAATGCTAATAAAAATGAAAAAAAAAATGGTCAATAAATAGCCGAACTACCAAGCAGAACGAAGTCTTTTACAGAACGATGTCTTTCACAGAAAATTCTGTTTTTTTTTTTTCTTTAAATTTTGTTTGTGCTAAAGAAATGAACTCAATCGGTCCATTAGTATCCGAGATATGGGCCAAAACGCATTTGTATAACTTTGGAAGCTCCTATATAAGCTACGGACTGAGTTTTTATATAGAACGGTCACAAAGGATTTTCTCTACCTTCAGATTTTTAAATCAATCAATTGGATTATAAATTTTAAAATTTTTTATTATTGTTATCTTCATTTGGTACTGTTGTTACTTCCTTAACTTTAAAATATATTAATTCTTCATATAACATCTTAAAAGGGTGAAGGGTATATAATTTTATCATCCATTACACGACAGATTTAAATATTTGATAATTTTTCTTTCTTCAATTTCTGAAAACTCGCGAATTTATTCACAATTTAAATTTGTATTAAAACTAAGAAAAACTAAAAAGTATGTCAATTTAAATTTTCTTCCTTTAACGAATTTTAATAACTCAATTCTCTAATGATAGCCAACTGAGGCCTCTTTAAAGACAGTAAAGAAATGGTAAATATATAATATAAAAAATGTACCCTTAATCGGCTTAAAATTATCTTCTGCGTCGATTTAACGATGTCCCTCTGACCGTAAACCTTGTAATTAAAGTACAAATCGCAAATTTTGAAAATAATTTAGTGGCAAACATGTCTTTTATGATCCAATGAAGAACCCTAATGAAATTGGTTATGACTGGTTCTTTATTTTACCAAGCCCCCATACAAAAATCACCCCTAAAAAGGGTTTATCGTAAATGCTTTAAATAAGCAGTATTTAATTGAAATTTGGCACATATAAGTTTTATAATAGTTTACCTGAGTAGCATATTTCATAAAGATTGCACCATATAAAAACCCTCTTTGGAAGATCATTTTAACGTGCATAAATGACATACAAATGTTAGTATCAAGTTAACATTTTACACAAAAAGGTTTAACAAAAATAAAATCACAGTTCCAAATAAGACCTATAATAAGACCTATCCCCTCATTTGAATGTACTTACAGTGTTGTGTAGGGTATAATATAGTCCGGCTTAAACGACGATATTTTTCTCAATTGTTAATATTTTTTTAGAAAAATTACCAAAAGTTTTTTCATACAAAATTAAATTTTCTTCATAATAAAATAATAATAATAATAATATTTTTTTATTTAATTGGTTTTTCTTATTCAGAAATAAGTAACCTCAAATAATCGTAGTCACAACATTTGAGAGGAAATTAGACGTTATGGAGAAAAACAAAAAAACGGTTGAAAATGGCTAAATCCGCAGATACCAGGAAATTAACTTAAAAAATAAAAAAATTAATACACAAGATACCAACCATTTCTTTTAAAAAATACTTTTCACTAAAAAATATTTCAGTATTTTAACCACGCACATTGGGGTAAAAGTGGTCCAAAAGGCGATATCAAAAATATAATGTTTATGCTTTGTTTTTATATTGATCGGATGTCTAATATTTCGCGCATAGTAAGGCCATTACTAGTATATTTCCTCATAACTCAAGAACGGTGTGTACGGTTGACATGATTGATACAACAAAAGATGCGTACTAAATATATCCTCAAATCACCCTAACTTGTGTGATCAATAGTTTCGAAGTTATTTTGAAATAAGTGTCAAAAAAAAAAATATATATATATATATTTTTCATGGAAAATTTTAGATTATTTTGTTACTAAATTTTCTTTTCATAAATGAAAACATTAAAAATGTTACAGTTTATCACCTTTGTTTTAAATCTGGTAATGCTGTGAATAAAATAAGGTATGTATGTATCTTCAAAATTGATACACAAATCTTGATTTTATTCACAGCTAAGTAGAAATATCCATGTATACATACAATTGAGTAAAAATACAGTGGTGGGCAAACAATTTTTTTTTTTTTTCATTTTTTTTTCTTGAAACAAAAATAGGTGAACTATTTTTGTTTCAAGAACAAGAAAATGTATTCACTTTTTTTTTCTATCACGTACTGATTATTTTTATGGTCATGACTAATATCATTACCTTATTCGGTGGTCACACTATAAAACTCGAGAATGGTTTGTACAGTTTGGACTATAACTCAAGAACCATTTACACAATTTTGATAAATGATACGCCAAAAAATGCGTACAAAAATCGCCTGCAAGGTACGTCAAAAATATTTTTGATTCGCTTAAGAGTTTCAGAGTTATGGATCACAATGTTTACCATTTTTCAAAAAAAAAAAAAAATATGTAAATTCAGCTTAAAGACAATTTAGATCACTATATACTGGAGTTTAATTTATCTTAATAGGACAAACCGTTTTCGAGTTATACAAGTGTGACTGCCTAAAGGCGAGGTCATAGTATTCGTGCCCATAAAAAAAATCAATACGTGATAGGAAAAAAGTAAAAGCTGAATCTTATTTAGCACATTAAATTCCATCTAATCCACCGATCTTTTTTATTTAAGGCGAAAACAATTTTTTTTTTTGCTAACTAGAGTATTTCCACTTAACTGTAGGTATGCATAGGTATCCTAACTTAACTGTAAATGCAATCAAGGTTTGTGCATAAATTTTTATGATACATGGCTTTATTTACTAGTAGTTTTGCCAGCTTTGCGATAAAGATGTTAAACTGAAACATTTTTGTTGCTTTCACTTTTAAAACGAAGTTTTAGTAAAAAAAAAAAGAAATCTTGAATTTACCATAAAAAAAATTTTCTCCTAAACTATTGAGTGGATAAAAATTTGTTAGTAAAACGACTTAAAGCCAATTTTATTCCACACATGCTGGTGTATTATTTATATTAATCGTGCATACCGTTCTTGAGTTATAGTGAAATATACTCGAGTAATCGGCTTATTTAAGACGCAATATTAGACACGCCCATAAAAGGAAATCTCGACCTGATGGGAAAAAACTGAATTCCAGCGGAATTCCATCTAATCCACATATTTTTTTTTTTTTTTTTGGAGGAAGCACGAACAAAATTTGTTTTGTCTACCAGTGTTATTTGCCACTTTTGACACATTTTACCCTAACGTGCTACGTTTCTATTTAAGACTAAAAATAAAATCTACCAGAAGTTCTCTATCTAAAATGATATAAATTATATTCCACAAAGTTTAAGATGAAAAAATAATAATCAATAAAATCTGCTAGCATTTTGTTCAAAAATGTTTTATTTATTTCAAATATAATAAATTTGGCGAATGTTTTAGGACAGTGATATTGTTGGAATTTTGCAATATTTTCCTACAATATTTCTTGATATTTTAGCTTTACAATAAATTAAAAATTCTAATTTCAAATTTTTGAATTTCCCACAGTGAGCTAAAGCAGGAGATTTTAGAAAAAATTTTATTTCGACGTCTATCTTTAAGTTGTAGCGTGGTTTACTTCCTATGATTCAGGAAGCACTTCATGCGTTTAGCACGACCATATCTTTCAATATTTCATCTTAAAACTGCTTCGGTTTGCCAGATTATAACTTTCCGCAGCGGGTTACTTCAAAAAATAATAATGAAGTAAAACTTCAAAACTCTTAACATCCAAAGCTTTAAAAACTGTGTTGGTAACGTTTCAACAGAATAATACTTACCAATAAAGAAAACCATTTACATATGTTAAAATTTGCCGATTAAAAATATAACTTTTACCGCAATCTAATATAAAATGTTGCGAAATAAGGCCTACACCCAATAAAATGCATTAGTTTTATGAAAGGTCAAAAGTCAATATCTAGCATATAAATAATAAATATGTGAGATGTAACTCTGAAATATTCTATGAAAATATACGAGTTATAAACTATTATTAATTATGCTCCCACAGTGAGGCCAACTGATTTTCAAAATTTAACACTTTAATAAAAATGTTTCAAAATTTTAATATATCTTAAATAATTAGGAGAAGTTTGAATAAATTTTCCATTATAATGCAGAAATTATTTAAGTATTTAAATAATTATTTTTTTATTTATACTAAATTTTATTCATCATTGTTTCTATTGTATTATTAAAAAAAAAACGTTTAAGACTTTTGGCGTGTAAACAAATTTATGTAAAAACTAAATTGAACAAAAAACTTAAATTAGTTCGTTGTAATTATTAAACTAAATTGTTAAAAAAATATCTATTTTTTACAGGATTTTTTTTTTAGATATACTTTATTATAAATATTTTTTGTAGAAAAGAAGTATTTTACACTTTTCAAGTGCTGATTATGAAATTATGTATGTAGAACATTAACTGAAACAAAAATTTAATTGAATTGAAAACAAAGTGCAAATATGTTTTCAATTATATATAAAATAGTGTGCATGATTTCCTTTTTTGAATTTAATTAAAATAACTTAGTTAATTCCTAATTGGAGTTGAAAATAGAATTTTGCTCGAAGTAAAAAACAAATCACTAGAGCAACAATATTACGCACGGTTTCTCATTAGCATATATTTTAAATTTAATTTTTAAGGAAAACTTAAAATAACTTTAATCTGTTTTACAATTGATTAATAGCCGTGTAAAAACTGCTTAATGTGATTTGTTTTTATTTTTCTTTTAGTAAATATAATTTATTTTGTTAAATAGATTAGGTTTCTTAAGTTTTATTTTATAATTTAATATTTTTTTTTTTTTATTATACATAAATGCAGAGCTTTTTAGCATAATTTTGTTTTGAAATGTTAAAAGTTTATTATATATTTTTTGTATATTTTAGAATTTTATTGTTACTGATAATTTATGATTCCAATGATTAGCAAATGTAATTTATTTTGCTCTTTATAATATTATAATCGAAAAAAGTCAAATGTTTATAAAATTAAATAAATATAAATAAAAACTATAATAAGTTTTACAATATGTAAAATTATATTTCTTTTCTTATCTCTTTCCCTTCCGCAAAAAAAAATATCTGTACTCTGTGCAAATAATCACCACCATGACACAAATTATTAATAAAAAAAATCACAAAACTATCACAATGAAAAATACAAAAAAAAAAAAAAAAACACTTGACAAATATCACACTAAATTGCCACCAAAAACCAAAAAACATTATCATCACCACTTCTTCAACTTAAACAATTGCTACTCAAATACAATCACAAAAACAAACACAATGAATCTTAACTGAAAATTGTTCAAAAACAATAATTGGAATATTGAAAATAATATATAAAAAAAAAAAAAAACAATAAAAAATAACTAAATAAATCAACAAAATTCCATAATCATGCCAATCATCTTTAATATGTGTCATTATGATTTACTTTGTATTGTTGTTGCTAAATGTGGATGGTGGAAATGTAGGCGAAAAGAATACATTGATAGAACCGCCACCGATACCATCATTTGGTACACCACGGAGAAGAGCATTATCAGCCCGTATACAAGAATTAAATCGTAGTCTTCTAGAGGAGCGAGATTCTCAAAATCGAAACAGTTACAGTGATGCCGACGACAGTGGATAGAGAATTAATTAATTTTATTTTAATTTTATTTCTTAGATATAGTTTTAAGTTTTTAGAACATAGAAAAAGATCTTATTGATTACAATTAGTTTTAATAGATCACATATTGACACACATACAGTTAAAAAACAACATACACAATACATAAATAATAACGTACACAAACATATACTCACTGATTTTTTTCACATAGAGTTTGATATTGTGTCAAATATTTGTTTGGATCGAATTTTTTTTTTCGTTAAAACATATGCCATTAATTATATTTTTAGTTTTCTTTTTTTTTTTTAAATCCTAGGCATTACTTGAAACTCTGTTTTTAAATTAATGGTTCTACTCAATGGCTAGCATTTTTTTAACTCATATCCTAATAGTTGTATAAAATATATTTGAAGATATAGTTTTAAAGTGAATTAATAGAATTCAACTTTTTTCAAAAATTAATAAATAACAAATTTATTTAAAAATATTATATTTAAATATGTTAGTTAGAAAACCATATTTCATGAGCAAGTGTTAGTGAAAGTAGAATATATTGCGTTACTATATACCCAGAGAAATATCGACCACATCCGTGTTCAAAATGATAACATTTAGTATCAATAATATATCAACTTTGTATGTGATCAAATTGTACACTGCATAGTCCAATCAACAACGAAGAGTAGATGTCGCGTTGGATAAACGATAAATTACAGAAATATCGATTGTTTTATGTACATTTTAAACTATTTATGCTGAACGCTTATTTCGAAGTCAATTTAAGAGATATTTAGTAAAGCTAACCTAACTTATATCTTAAAGTAAAAATAAGATTTCCTTACAAGATTTAAAATTAAATGAAAAAAAAACAAAATTATTTTAAATAGAAATTATTTGAAATGAAATCCTTTGCCTTAAATTATTTATAACAGATAAACTCAATACTTTGAACATATTGAATTCATTTCTTAAAAAAAAAATACAATTTCATACTGAATTTAAAAAAAAATAAAACTAAATAAATAAATAAATTTATTTCAATTTGCTACAAATTAGCTTTGGAACATTTATTTCAAATTTAAAACAGGAAAAACTGTAAACCTAAACTAATTTCTTTGTTTGGAATTTAAATGTTCTCCTTAAGCAAAAATTTGAAAAATATTTTAGAAGTTAAAATCACTTTTCTAATACTAAATAACAATTTTAGCAAATTAGAAAAAAATTATTTATATAATGCAGCAAGTATATTATATTTGTAGTAATCAAATATACGTTTCCGTAAACAAATTATTTTTGTAGCAAACATAAAATATGTTTGTCATAACTGCCTGGAAGAGAATAATATTTGTGATCATGTCAAAAGTATTTTATGTTTATTACAAAAATAATAGGGTTACTTAAACGTATATATAATTACCGCAACCATGTTTTTTTAATTATATAAATTATTCATGTGGTCAAAAAAAGTTAAAATTAACATGTTTGCTGTAACAATGCTTAACTATATTTTTTCTTTGTGTGTACTTATTAACACACAAACTAATCATAACTTTAATATATATATATACATAGTTACACATATTGGCATATTTAATGAAAATTGAAGATCCAAATTGAATAAATGATTCAATATGAAACTTATTGTTTATATTTTCTAAAATTTTATTTATTGTCAGACATCTTGATCACCAACGGAATAAACTATCAGTTATATAAAATAGAGAATATATTTAAAGACAAGTTAACAAATATCACATATAATGATGATGATCCTTATAAGTAATAAAAAAAAAAAACACAAAGAAAAAATTGTTAATTACAATGTGTATGTATGTAGTTTAGTTATAAATAGTCAAATGAAATTTTAAAACAAAAGTTAAATTGTGATTCCTGTAAAATCTATGTTTAAGTGAAAAAGAAAAAACAATATTTGTAGAAACTTTAAAAAATTAAAACAAAACAAATGCATTAGCAAAAAAGTAATATTAATTAAAAAGCAAACATTAAAAATATTTAAATTGCTATTGAGCTTATGAAATTTGTTATTTAAAAATGCTACTTCATTTAAAAAATACAATTATATATAATTATCTTAATTTATATTTATTTGTTTATTAAGTTTTATTATTGTTTCTTTTATTTCGAATTAATTATTGTTTGCATTTTAAATACTTCAATTTTATTAAAATTCTAAAATCAGCTTTGCAAAAGTACATCATAATTGAAATATAAAATCAGCACTTGAAAATTATTCAACTAATTATAGTATTATCATAAATTCCGGAAATTAAGAACTATTAAAAAAGAAACAAATATTTTTCTATTATATAATTATTTAGTGTGAATCAGTTCAAAAATTCTGCTAGTATCAAGGGATGTTAATTCAGAAAATATTCAAATTTGTACAGACATACATATTTATTTCAGCACAAATCAGTTTCATAATTATTTTGTAAGTTTTGAACAAAATCATTTCAGGCAGCTCCTAAATGAGCACAAATTTTCTGCTTTTTTTATACTTATAAGCAAGTAATTATCATGATCATAAAATGAACACTGCATATTGGTTAATAACAAAGAAAATTGTTTTATTCATGGTTCAATTTGTTATAAAGGGAACAAAATATTATTGTTAGTTAAAAAATATAATAAATATTTTATATGTTAAAGTATAACATAGGGATAACTTTTATTTTTAATTTCGCAATTATTAAGCTTTATTCGCTTAATAAGGATTAGAAATGCCTGTGCTGTGTTCAAACCGGCTCAATATCGAATTATCCCAGCAAAAATAAATGAAAGTCATTTTGGATGAAGTACTTTTTCATTACTTTCAAAGTATCAAATAGTGTATGTTTTCTTTTTCTTTAAAAGTTATTTAAACAGCATTCGCAGATGTTAATAAAAAGCGATTCAAGTGAAGTTTACTGTGACAAAACATTGATGAACGGTTTGTGTTATCGTAAATATTTTCCTTGTTGACCATAAAAAAATTATGTATATTTTCAATAAAAATTACTTTGTTTCTATTCGATGGAAATAACTCCATAGAAGCAATTTAAATTACATCCCTTGCACTTATTTAAAACAACATCATAAAAATAAATTTTTCATGACATAAATTTTGAAGTTTCCAATAGAGTATGTATTTATTTATGAAAACGTTTGCAACGTGACTTTATGTATATTAAATTGAATTAAAAACTGTACAATAACTTTTTTCACTTCTTACAAATATCAAAATTTACATGGCATAATGTTAAGAAATGTAAAATAAAATTTTCGCGATCGTTAAAAAAAAAAAAAAAAAAAACTTGTTGACGTTTTCGAATTAGGAATCTTTGCAATCTTAAAGAATTGGAGTACTTTGTACAATAAATATGTTGTTTAGTGCAGAAAATTTATATCTTCTTCAACACAAATAGGTTTTTCTTACAAAAAGATACCTTAACGTATAATTTTGTTTTTTTTTTTTTCAAATTTAAAAAAATATTTTTATTTTAATGAAATTAAATTTCTTAAATCGTAAACTTCTACATTTTGAGGATAAGTATTTTTACTTAATTATTGTAGATTTCAAATGCAAATTTGAATCATTTTATTATAACTCAAACACAGCATAATATATGATAAATCTGATTGGATCTTTTACATTTCGAGTTCATACTAACCAACAAAATTAAAAATATATGTATGAAATACGACAGAAAAAGTTAGTAAAAATGACAATTTTTACGCAAAATTAAAGTTAATACAAATATTTAATTTTTTTATTTTTAAAAATTAAAAACTTTCGAACAAATAGTGTTCGGGGAGGACCACCTAGGACAAAATTTGTGACAAATATTTGTCTTGTATAAGCTTTGTTTGGTATTGAAAATATGCAAAATCGGTTCATAAACAAACAAGTTGTGGGACAATTACTAACTCCATAATTCCAGTTCAAACTTTTCCGCCGATATCTCTTAAACAAAAACATGTGCGACAACTAAAATTGATACATGTAGTTCCAGGATCGATGTAAACTCAGAAACCAAAAATCCACAGAAAACCTTATACAAACTTCATATTTTAGTAATGTACTTTTTGTTATTTATTGCCTAGTATTCGTTTAACTTTCAAAATTTAATGTCAGTTTTCCATATCATTTTTTCCCTATAGGTCTTCAGATTTGAGGACATATATGTAGGTCATTAGATTTGATTCATATTTGGCAGTTACATTATTCGTTTATACAAAAAAAAATATATTTTTATATGAGTTCGCCGTAGATAGTTTGGAAATTTGAGATTTTGGATTAATGTATAATGTAAATATACATTAATGCGATTCACTGAAGAATGTGTTCCTGTTAACTTTTTTACTGTTATAACAACTAATATCTTAAAGAAAGTAAAAAATGTATATTTTAATTTTGCTTAAAAATAAGCAATATTTCCTAAAACCCTTGAAGGATAAGATTAGGGTTTTTATCCCGAGAATTCCCTGGACGAAATTCCCAGAAATTTTAGAAACTTTTCACTTTCCAATTCCCGGGATTCCCGACAAAAAATCCCTGTAATTGGGAAGTGAAATTAAAAGCTACTAAAAAATGTGTATTTATTATAATTAAGCAAATATAATATTGTCGGTCAGTCAGTTCAATGTATATAAATATTATTGGGGGATTCACAAGGTGTGCTATCATGTCGTATTGTCATATGTTCTAAAATAATTCAATGTATAAAAAATATTGTTATTGCTTTTCCTTTGTAAAATTTTATGACATTATGACAATACGACGTGATAGCACACTTTGTGAATCCCCCATATAACACTTATTGAAAAATCCGAATTTGTTTGATAGCAAAGAATTCCTTATCTTAGAAAACTTCGCCAATGCTATAGTATAGTCAGAAATCGATTGTCTGATAATGCAGTTAATACATTAGTTGTTTTAAATAGTCATTTCATAGTTCTATACATAATTTTGTTAATTTTCAAAAATTTATATGAAAAAATTAAGGGAAATTTGAAGTGAGGCATTTAATTAAAAAGAGTAACTAAAGAAATGCTCCACATAAAATTTGAGTTATCAACTCTATAAAAAAACACACAAACCAAAAATCAAGAGATAAATTACACAAATCAACATACATATGTATGTTTCGCGTATAATTTTACGAAAGGACAGAAAATAATTATTATTCCTAAAATTTTTATAAAAAAAAAAAAATAATAATACAAGGAACGATCGGATAAAACATCGTTAAATACAGAAATGTAATCCTCAGAACAGGTTCTATCGAATTCCGAATGATTTTTATTATCAAATAATAATGATTATTTTTATACCCACCATCAAAAAGATGTGGGGTATATTGATTTTGTCATTCCGTGTGTAACATGTCAAAGGAATCATCTAAGACCCCACACTGGGTTCTGGTTAGATTCTGAGTCGATCTAGCTATGTCCGTCCGTCTGTCTGTCTGTTGAAAGCAGGATAGAGCTACGTAGGGAGTCGAAATTTGGCACAAATATTTAACTTATATAAGGCTTCTTTGGTGTTGAAAATGGGCAAAATTGGTTAATAAACAAAAAAGTTATAGGCTAAAAACTAGAAACACTGGGTGTCCTTTAAATACTTTTCTGCTGATATTTATTTAATAAAAGCACGTACGACAGCGAAATCTTGTACGTATAGTTCGGGGGTCGTTATAAACTCGGAAACTAAAACTGGGCGTGGTCCGACCACTTTACCGCCCACCTCCCATATAAGGTGAACGTCAACCAAATTGTGGTCAAATAGTTCAAGGACCAATGTAAAGTCGGAAACAAAAAATGGGCGTGGTCCGCCCACTTTACCGCCCCCTTCCATATAACGTAAAATTTGAAAAAGTTGATGATGGGTATATAGATTCGGCCGGGCCGAATACATTCGCGCTTGTTTATTTTTAATTTTTTGCTCAACTAATAATGAAAAATAAAACTCAAAAATCATCATTATTTGATGAGTTTATAATTGATAATTATAGTGTAAACAAAAGTTTAGAGAAAAGTACAATTTTCTCTCAATCCAAATCAATATTCTTCTACACAAACAAATCCTATACAACAAAAAATAATGTACACAAAAAAGTGGTCTTCAAACATATATTTTTAATTGAGACATAGATTCATATATTTGCGTGCAATCTATATGAAAAATTTAGGTTTTTATGTTTAGTTTTGATATTTTTTTAACAATATTGTATTTTTCCGAAATACCCCGGAATTCCCGGGAATGGCTAAAATAAAATCCCGATTCCCGGGAGTTGAAAAAATTCGGGAAATTAAAAACCCTAGATAAGATATTTTGTGGAATATAAACATATTACCATAAAGTACACAATTTTTTCCTTTTATATGAAGTGATCTAGCCCAAGTCTTTTCGGACCTATGTGGAATGTATTCACATAGGTCCAAATAGACAGTTTTTTGAACAAAACTTAACTCGCGCAAGAAAATTTTTTTATTGCAGCGTAATAGAAACACTTCAATTAAGCAAAAATTTCATTTTGTTTTTTGAAAAAATAATTTCGCTTTAGCCAGCGATGAAGCAAACACTAACAAATTTTGTTGCTAAATAAAAATATAAAGTGAACATGTGAACTTTTTTAAATAGTTGTTTTTGTAATAAAATTTTTTTTATGAAAATCGAAGATGATGGTGCGTGTTCCATTTATGAAAAGCAAAATAGAGGAAAATCCATACTGGGTGAAAATATATTATGTTTTTATTATATTTTGAGAATTACATTTCTTAAAGTTCTATACAAACTTTATTGGAAAATTTAAATAAAATGTCCATATTATCCCAGCTGGAAACAATAAACCGAAATAAGAATTATTTATTAGACGTTTGATTCATCAATAATATTTTGTCAAAACTTGCCCATTCGAATAAAATTTGTTTCTATAGGCATTTTTTGTTTAAAAAATTATGTATTTTTTAAAAGTTTGCTCCAAAATGGAAATTTTAATTTTAAACGAATTCGGTAAACAAAGTGATATTAGTTATTAAATTAATTTAAATTAAAAAAAATACTGGTCTTCATGTTAATATTTTGGTCACAAAAGGGTTAAGAAGTTGATAAAAATACAATTTTCAATGCGAAAAATATATGTATATAGTTTTGATCTAAAAAAAAGTGGTCATTCTGACCTATGTGCAATCTTTCAATCAAACAATTTTATTTTGAGAAGGAAAATTTTGCAGTTTTCTCCCCGAGAATTTGGACTTGTATATATTTAATGTTACTAATACTCCTTCTAACTACTTTTTCATAGGAATTTATTTCGTAGACCTTATTTTCAATATTATTTATCGTATTTGATAAAGATTTTGCAAAATACGTGAATTAACAGTATTTAGCAAATATCTAAGTTTAGTTTTAATCTTAACGAAACATAAAAATACGGGTTTAACTTTACTCTAAATTACATTGCAAAAATGACTTCTAAAGTATTTTTAGTAAAATGTTCGGAAAAACTAATTGAATTACTTTCAAATAAATGTCAGTAGTTTACACGTAGTAAGTAGTCTAATATATTATCTTGACTACTTAGTAAGTAGTCAATAAAAGCCAATAAAACATTTCAAATATTTATTCCAAGTGCTGCAGTTGTTTCCAAAAAAAATTCCCGAAAATGTTACTGCCATTAAAATACAATAACAAAATTTTAGTTTATTAGAAATACTACAACAAAAATACGACTCCCTTGTTGTTTAAACCTAAAATTTTTACGGAAAACATGTATGTACTTTTGCAAACATGTTCGACATAATTTCGATTTTTTCCTTACTGAAGATATTTGTAATTTTCGTTTACAATCATTTTATCCGTCCATTTGAAAATTTTTTATTTTTTAGTTAAAAACAACCAAAAATTAAGAAAAATTCTAAATTATATTTGAATACTTACAATCTCAATGCATTATTATATTTATTATTACTCTTAAAGATGTTTAGGTAAAATAATTTAAAAATCTAAAAAGGCCTTATTGTGTGTTAAACAATCCGCTTTATATGTATGTTAGTTTATATAGTATTTATATTTATTATTAATAAAATTACTATTTATTATAATTATGAATATGTATGTACATATATATATATATATATATTTACTAAGTATAATGAAAACAAAACAACAATATATTATGTATAGGATATGTATGTATATTAGCATAATTTAAAAGTAATTAAGTATAAATTTCGGAAAAAAAAGACAAATAAAAAAAAATTATGAGCTTTTTTGATAATGATTTTTTAATGAGTCCACAAACAAAATTAAGTTTATACTATGAAAAAAAAAAAAAAAGAAAACGAAAAAACTTATAAAAATATATATACAACAAATCAGCCAAATTTTAAATTTAAGAAAAATATTATAATTTTACTTATATGCACAATTAATTAGAAGCTTAATTAGTTTATCTTAAGTTTACACCATTTCAAATTTTGAAAATTAAATAACGATTATATACATACATCATGAATAAGTAAATTCCCAGAAATTTTGAAATGGTGTTTAAAACGATTGTTCACTTTACACTTTCCAAATTACAAACATGTATATTTTCAATATTTTTTTTTTTTTTTTTTGTAACTATTATAGCCTAATTGCAAATAATTTGTACGGTGTTGTCACTCCCTTTTACATTCATAGAATTTTCTATAGCCATAGTTTTATTTTTCCCATCTGAAACAACAAAAAAAAATTAAATAAACTTTTACTCTGATAAGTGCAAAATATTATTATATGGGGTTGTTGTTCTGTTTTCTGAAATCAAAGCAAGGGTCTAGCAAAGTTACAATTTCTGAGGTGAATACCTTTATTGATTTTCAAATAACTTTTTAGGCAATAATAGTGCTTATTAACGTTATGTATGTAGGATATTTCAGGTTTTTATTAAACTCGCTTCCGGAAACTTTATAAAATAGTGCTTATATTTTCTAAAATGTCCTTTATACTAATTTCTAATTTAGTTTGAAGAAGCAATACACTATAGACCAATCTAATACATAAATTGTATCTCTTAAATTGTGAGTTCTTAAAGTAGGTCAGCCCCGACATACGAATTTAAAATATAAAGATTTTATACATTTTTTTAATAGAAACTATATTAAAGAAGACAACAATAGAACATCAAAACTATATGTATAATAGTCCAAATATATAAATAATATAGCTAAGTCTACACTTTTTCGACTGGTATGATATTCTTAGAAACAAAATTAAGCCATTTTAAAGATTGATATATTAGCAATAAAGTAATAAACTTATAGATTGTCAAGCCGGACCAAATGATACTCTACACCAGAGATTTTCGGATAGAGTATTATATGAGACCTGTGGTAAATTGTGAACTCATTCGAATACAATTATGATTTCTTTATATATGTATTACGGAATCCAATTATTCTGGTTTTCAGATTATTCGGTTTATTCGACAAATAATTATTCGAGGTTAAAAGCTGATCGGTTAATAACCGATTATTGGTAAATTATTCGATTAACCGAATAATCTTTGTTATACATATAAAACATATAAACTACACTAATTATAGCATTTAATCTATTCAAATAGTTACTTAGAAATTTGATATAGATCAAATTCTTTCATATTTTATCATATTTGATAAACTTACTAATTCCACTTTATTTAACGAAATTTTCATGTAAGTAAGAATGTTTTTTTGTTAAAAGTGTCAAATTAATATTGATATTTTTTGCGTATATTTTGGAATCGGAAATTAATTTTTTTCTGACTTCAAAATTGCAATAAACATCAAAATTTGTTTAAGGGTGCAAGAAAATTAGTTTTAAATTTTATTAAACCAACACATTTAAAAAAAAAAATATCATAAAATAAAAAATTATACGAGTAATTTACTCCAAAAAAACTACAATTCGAATAACCGGTTATTCGACACAAATTATTCGGTTTATTCGTTATTCGAAAATAGACAGTTTTAAATTATTCGGACAGTTAATCGACCAAAATTAACCGGATAACCGAATGACGGTTATTCGATTGGATACCCTAATATGTATGTATATTAGTGTTAGTTTCGAAAAGAAAAATTTCTTTTTATATTTGGATATCATACCTTTTTAGTATTTTTTTAGGTTTTTGCAGCAGTAAAAATAATGGCGTATTTTGCTTTTTTTAAATTCAACTCATTCCCCTGCATATCTGCGTCTAAAAACTCACATTTTGAGCGCCATTTTGCGCAGAGACAATTCCAATTGATTTATAAAAAAATTTCTTTTATACATCAATTCTACATAAAATTTTAGTAAGAATGAGCACTATTCAATCCGGTTAAAATGCTTCGTGTTCCAATTATGGTGTCCGAAAAATTTAAAATATATATTTTTTAAATATATTTTTTTTATAAACACAGTGAAAATATAATATTTGCTTTAAAAAATGGCGCAAAAATAATTAATCTACGACTTTTCGCTTTAGAGTTATAAGACTAAGAAATTTTCAAATAATAACTATAAAATATAATTATCTTAAAAAATAGTTGTTATTACAAAATTTTAAAACATGCGCATTATAATTTACAGTAGCCTTTGCATTTTATTGTTATAATAATAAAATTTTTTTTATTATTATATGAAAATTTTAATGCCTTTTAACTTTAAAGCGAAAAGTTGTAAAGTAAATATTTTTGCGTTATATTTCTAAGCAAATAGTATATTTTCATAGTATTTGTAAAAAAAAAAATATATTTTTAAAACTTTTTTAAAAAAAAGTCAATTTTTCGGACACCCTAATTGGAACACGATGCATTTTAATCGGGTTGAATAGTGCTCAATCTTACTAAAATTTTATGTAGAATTGAAGTATAAAATCACATAACTTAAAAACTATTTCCGCAAAAGCCTTACAATTCCTTATCATTCCTTTTAATTGAGATGAATATAATATGGATAGGACCAAGAGGAATAGTATCCCCCATACAAAAAAAAGCACACTAATTATACACAGATAAAATTAAATTTCGTATTCAATAAATAAATTCTTAAACTTAATAATATTTTTAAATAAAAACGGACCTATCACATAATTTGTAAATTCTAACAATCAAATTCGTAAATATTTTATTGAAAGAAAAGGCCTTTTTTTTCTTTATTAAAATAGAATACTATTTATAAAACACAGTATTTGAATATTCTCCCAAATTTTAATAATTATTTTAATGGAAACAATAAGAAAATTATTTGGTTTTGAAACAATATTTTTTATTGAATCAGTAAAAATTATTTATAAAAAATTTGATGAAATAAAATTGTTTTTTTTTTTTTTTTTATATTTAAGAATAGTTTTTAATATGACATTTATTACATTAAGCGTATAATAACTGTTCTGAGATAGTACTTTAATAAAGAATTTATGAAATTTAAAAATTTAAGCAGATATGGATCATTTGCTTCACCTGCACTATATTTCCGTAAACTCTATAGAATCTACATTTATAGTCGACAATACATACATATTGCTTCCCTTCCAATATACTTCTCAAATTTGGGAATTTTATGTCTTTTACATCTCTTTTTGGCTTGGCTAAGTGAGAATAAAGATTAAATGAATAAATTCCGAACATTTAGTGCCCTACACCACTGTGCAATGGTCTTTAAAAGAATACTTTTTATCGGAAATTGTAGTATGGAGACTAGAATTAAACTATGATAATGTTGGATATGTTATATTCTTCATTTATCCTTCGTCTAAGGAGTAAAAATACTTCCTATTCCAAATTGTATGAAAATTATATTTATTTTACTAGAAAAAAATATGGACAATAGCCCGTCGGACGTACTTTATTACATCAAGTCGGAAAAGCACAAACGCAAAATATTCTTCCTTCTATGGTGGTGTAAGGCATTACAAGTGGAATAAATTAATTTTACTTACCCATGGAAGACTTGAATAAGATGTAGATTCTTATCGGTTTGTCCATTTAAATTATAAAATTTATACAATTTTTATTTTATTTTTATTAAGATTATTATAAAAACAGTTTTTACAAAACTGTTTTTGTAATTTAACCAGAATTTCAAATTATTAATATTCTATAAAACAATATAATAAACTCAAATAATTAGTTTTATTAATTTCAAATTTAAAACCAATTAATGATTTATTAAAAAAATTTTTTGTTATAATTTTTTCTGTGTAGAATAATTTAAATATTGTTTTAACAAAAGTATTTAAGTTTTACTGGAATACCTCCAAACAATGAAAATGAGACGGATCAGGTGAAATGGTACCCCCATACAAACGATAATATTAAAAGCCGCATATCCTAAAAACTATTACAGCAAAATTCTTAACATTTTGTAGGAATAACTTTCAACCACCATAATAAGATAAAAATTGGACGGGTATGATCAGGGGGGATGGGAATCCCCATAAAAGAACTAATATTTTAAATGGTATATCTGAAGAACGTTATAGTAAGAGCCCTAAAATTTTAAGGGAACTTATCGTACTCTATTAACGAAATGAAAATAGGCTAGAGCAAGAGTTAGGGGTATATCCCACTCAAGACAGATATTAATTTTTGCATATCTAAAGGAGTAATTTAGTGAAAGTCTTAAAAGTTGTAGAAATTATTTGTATATAAAATATTTGTTAGGACGAATAAGTCAAGCGGGAGTAATAACCTCCATATAAAGTAAATATTAGTTATCGCATTAAAAGGATTTGTGATACGCACCGAAATAAACTATTAATTATATAAAGCTAAATATTATCTTTATACTGACACTTATTAAGGACTTTAAGTTAATTTTTTAAAGTGGTCACTATGTTAGAGCCTTATATTATAGTTATGGTCACTTATGGGACGATCTTCATTAGCTTTACTGATTTATGTTATATATTTTATTAAAATAATAATATACCTATTTAGACGTTTATGAGCATTGAAAACATATTCCGAAAGAACTTTTGTATAGGTCCAAGGTGAAATAATAGACTGATAAAAAATAGCAGCGCATAAGCATAAAAAGAAACCTGAAAAAGTAAGCAAGTTATAGTCGATCAAGCCGGACCAAATGATGCACTACAACTTTTTAATTTTTAATAAGAAATGAGCAATTATAAGCACCAATAATCTTAAGAATATTTTCGATAATATTAGTTAATATGAACTAAATCCATTCGCCATCCCTTTTTCCCCGTTCTTTTAGCCAACAATTTTATATTTCTTTCTAGTTGCATAAAATGAATTTTAGTATTTGATTTTTTCCGAAAGATAATATAATAAAAATATTCCAATAGAAAAAACAATTTAACTTTTGATTCAGTTTTTTGATTCACTGTTTACGATTTTAGAAAATAAGGCATAAAGTAGAAATTAATATAAAAAATAGTAGACCTATTTTTTTATGCCTTATTTTCTTAAATCGTAAATAGAGAATCAAAAAATTTAAATATTTTTTGTACACTGCCGCTCACTTGAATACGACACATACAAAAATTGGATAATAACTAAAGCTATTTTTTTTAAATTTAAATTAAACTTTATTTACACGATATGTTACTCGTATAATTCATAATAATTCAGGAAAACATGTTTAAAACCAAAAAAATTAAAATAATGACTAAAAGTGTTGGCTCATCACATTACGACATACAGCTTTAAATTCAATAAAAGCTTTAATTTTCGAACTTTTTCAATAAAAACTTTAAAAATTTTTGTTTCTTGTAATGTGTACTTTTAGTAATGTGTACTTCCTCCTTTATTAAAGATAAACTCAAAAGTGAGATTTGGAATTGAGTCATAAAGGCTTTTTATGTAATCCAAAGAAATCGTACTCCACGCTTTGTTAATGGCTTCAATTAGGTCGGATTTTGTTTCATACTGTTTCCCAGATTCATACACTTTACGAGCTAACCATCCCATACATTTTCCATTATATTTAAATCCGGGGAGTATGGCGGCCAATCAAGTAATGTCACATTTTGTTTTCTAATCCAGTTTTTAACCACATTTGCAGTATGAGTAGGTGCATTATCATGTTGATATGCCCATAATATAGAGCTAAAAATATTGGGAAAATGGAAAAATGTTTTTCTCAGAACAGTAATATACGAATTCGCGTTCATTTTTGAGGTAAAATATTGTAAATTGCTTGTTCAATAGTAGGAAAAAAAGTCGGCTAAAAAGTAGTATTTTTTCTTTTCGAGAGGGGTTAGGGGGTGGCTTCTTTTTAATTTTTAATCGTTTAAGATTAGTAGCTTTCTGTATTACACGCTTTACTGTTGCTGAGCTTGCTTTAACGCCAGTTTTTTCTTTGATTTTAGCAGAAGAGTCTATCTGCAGCTGATAGAACAGTATAGTTACCTCCTTTCATATTTTTTCCATAACTGGATGGATTACAAAGATAATTACTGACTACACAACGAGTTCAACCAATTTTATTTGCTATTTGACTAATATTTAGTCTACATTCCTTATAGGCTTTGATTTTGCGAATTTCCTCGTTCGACAACGCCCTTTTTTCTTCCCATTTTGTAAAAATTCAAAACAAACTAGTTTAATTTTTATTAAAATCAATAAAAATATACTTTTCAGATGTTACTTTGTTACAAAATAAAACAGATAGAAAAATGTCGTATTCTGATGAGCAAAAAAAAATCATTATTTTTTTAAAAAGTTAAAATTAAATTTAATAAATTTATAAAAGCAATCTTTAAAAATGCTTTGTTTAATCTAAATGAAGGACATAAATGTTAACATCATGAAATGAAACTGTTTAAAACTTTAAATACTCTTATGAATTGAGAGAGGGAAACCGGAAGATCTGAATAACATTTATGTCTTATTCAGATGAGCGGAATAGAAATAGGAAAAGGCGGTGGCATATTTTGATAGTACAAGAATTACAATAGACTTTTGACTATATTATACCTTTAAGTGTAAAGTGAATAATTAAGCGTTTTTATTAATTTGCTATTTTCATATAGTTTATTAAATGCAAAATGTGATAGTTTAATTTTTAATTTGGTATCAAATGATAAAAGCAAAATATAATTGTCGTTCCTAAATTCATTGGATATAAAATTAATAGCAAATGCATTTAAGAAAATAAAACAACATGAAACCAAAAACAAAAATGCCTTATTTAGATTAATTATATAAATGTTATAGTTATCATTATATTAAATTTATTATTGTTAATGTTGTTTTTAAATATTATTTATTTCACATAAATGACAAATTATTTTAAAATGTCAGTTTAAAAACAAACAGTAGCAAATTACAAAATAATTTGTTTTAATTTTTTTTAACAATTAGTATTTTAATTATTGATAACCACATAGAAGGTTTTTTTTTATTAAAAATTTGCAAAATTTATTTAATTTTACAAAAAGAAATATTGATTTAGGCTAAAATAAAATGCAACAAAGTTGTTACAACCTTTAATGATCCATACACACACTAAAACCAAACAAAAAACCAATAATTAAATTGTTTAATAAACAAACAAACAAACAAAAAAAACACACAAAACAAATCTTGTTATTATTAGTTAGTTAGTACAAATAATTATAAATTTATATACAACAAGTAAATAAACTAAATAAATAAATTTCAAAAAGAAGACAAAGAAACAAATATTTAGTATAAATTAAAACATCTGCATACACATATACACATACATAACCCAGCAAAAAATATTTATAGGCAATTGAAATCATTTTATTTTACCTAATTGATTTCTTTATAATTTTTCGCATATTAAGCAGTCTAAAAAAAACAAAACACTCTTTAAAAATCCGCTTTCTATAAGGAAAAATATATACATAAATGGATTAAACAAACAAATAATAATTTATAAAATTCCTGTTTTTCAGTAGTTAAATTTAGCATGAAGAGATATTGAAAACATTAAAGTATTTTGCAAATGCTTTCAATATTAACAATATGCTTTCAATATTAACAATTTTTGCTGGGTATATCTAAATGCGAATGTATGCGTACATTCATTTGCATTTATCAATGTGTGTGTTTTGTTCAATTTAGGATAATTATCACTTTTAATCTAGATTCATGCTTTGTATGTATTGTATGAATATGAAAAATCCCAAACATTAATCTTTATCTGTAATATGAATGAATCTGTACAATAATTCGAACTACAACTACAACAACATCAATAAAATATAAAGTATGAATAAAAAACTGAAAATATAGTTAAAGATTATTAAAAACCAACAAATAAAATCGACTTCATTTATTTATATTTTTTCTATTAGTTAATCTTTTTCAGGACTATTTAGGACCATTTGTTATTTTCTTTATTTGCTGTTTCGTTTGTTTCTTATTTTTTTTTAGTTTCAGAATTTCTATCATAAAACTGATTTTTTTTTTTTTTTATCGTGGAGACGATAATTAAATAGGTATTGATTTCTTAAAATTGTCTTGAAGTGAATGAAGCATACAATTACTATAGGTAGTATATAGTTACTTATTGATATGAATACACTAAATAATTAAACATACATACTTACTCATGGACAGTAGAATGCCCTGATAAAATGATTTATTATGATTTCGCTGTAGTTATAACAATCAAAACTTTATGATGAGCTAAATACAGGACAAATATTTAACAACTTTTTTCAACATATGTAGTTCAAAATATGAAAATTCTTAAAAAAAAAAAATAAAAATAAATAAATATATTAAGAAAACATATTGGGCTTCATGTACACAGAAAACATATTTTCGAAAAAAATTAATTAAATAAATACTTAAAATGATTTCAGATATTTTTCAATTAAAATTTTGCATTGAAAAATCTAAAATCCAATTTCAATCTGGAATTATTCAATTATTTATTAATTGAAATTATCACTCATTTTTATTTATGTTTGTTAACTTATTAATTAATACAATAAAAAATGTAGTTGAAAGCCGTAAAAATCTTTTATTCTTAATAAATATTATAAAATTTGAATTATATAAAATTTGTCGGATGATTTTTGGAAGGAATTGGCGATTTTTCTATTTTATTACAAACAAAACAACTCAAATTGAGGTAAAAGTTTCGTATTTATTATGACATTTGTTGTAATAACTTCCAAAATATGGCGAGTCCCAGAATGCCACTTTCCACAATTATAGAAAACATTTTCATCATTAACATATATTTTTTTAAATTTTTAAAAAGACCACTTTTCGAGATATTTACCCGCGAACGAAAAATCGCGAGATATGGACCATTTTGATGCTAAGAAAAAAAGTCATGTTATACATCATATTAAAGGTAATTTTAATACCTTTAATATGAGATCTCAATAAACCTTATATAATAAATACTTCGAAAGATATTTGTAATTTTGTGTATGCAACTTTGTACATATTTTGAGCTATTTTGCACTTTCAAACCGCGATATCTCGCTCACTTGATGAAATTATCTGAAATTTTGAATTAGTCTTAATTTTGACAAGAATAATAATTGTACCAAATATTATCAAATTCGAAAGAGGTGAGAAAATCAGCTGGTGGGTTTTAAATGGAATGACTCTAAAATAAATAAATAAATTTTATACCAAAAAAAAAAATATATATATATATTTTTCGAATTTTTTTATCATAAAGATAAATGTGTTTGAAATAAAACAAGACATATTTCATTTAAATCAATGCATAAATATTGATTTTTCTTCATAAATTAATGAGGCTACTCATTTGAAAATTACATAGAAATATTAAAAAAAATTATTTTGTAAATTTTTTAATATTTAGTTGAATAATCCCACCAAAAAACGACCAAGAACATCCAAAAAAGAATATTTTCACCACTTCTAAAGTGGAACAAAGTGCATATTTTGAACTTGTTTGGAAGTTCTTAATAATTAAGGACTGCGCACGAAAAATTCCGTGCATGTGATGTGGTGAAAATTAAATAATTCTGTTAACTGGTTTACAGTTGTCGGTATGCTCACTAGCTATGTGTTAAGTTTCATGGTAATAGCAAAACTAGTTTTCCTTAAAATGGAAATTGAACAAAAAACACCAAAACATATAATAGAAATTATTCATGAAATCTTACATCGGTCATTTAAAACAATTGCTAGGAAGGCAGTTATGTCAAAAAATACAGTTTCTTGGGTCATAATATTATACAAAGAAGTCATGGTCACTGAATGGAAATCAGGTAGTGGAAGAAAAATAGTATCTTCAGGCTGTAGGACTCAGACAAAATAGAAATTATTTTCAGAGAAATTAACCTCATCTCTGGAACAAAAGTGCCACAAAAAGTTTATTGCTTTGAATTTTTATTAGAAAAGTTGAAAGGAAATGTAGCCTGAAGACTTATAAAGTACAAAAAAATCCTAATAGAAATTCAAAACAAGACTTTGGAGGTAAAAAATAACGTGAAAGTTCTTCAGACGAATTTTTCCATAATTATGATAATAGACGATGAAACGTTCGTACAGTCTAACTTTTTCAACTTCCTGGACAGGAATTCTATGTTGCAGATGCTAGAGGGAATACGACAGAAAAATATCGCGTATCAAAGAAATCAAAATTTCCAAGAAAGTTTTCGTTTTTGGAAGCCATATGCATATGCGGAAAAAAGCACTTTATTCATAAAAAATGGTTCCACTAACACAGAAGTATACGTGAATGAGTGACTTTGGAAAAGATTTCTCCCTTTCCTAAGAAAATACAGTGTATCTACTTTTTTTCTGGTCGCTTCTTCTCATTACAGCAACGAAACAATGGTGTGATAATAAAGAAATTGTTAGTGTTTGTACCGAAAGATGCTAATCCATCAAATTGTCCGGAACTCCGAACAATTGAAAGATATTGGGCTCTAGTAAAAAATAATTTAAAGAACATTAAAAGCTTAGCTTAAGATGAAGCGGAGTTTAAAAATAAGTGGACTTATTCGAGCAAAAAAGTGGCCGAAACACAATAAAACCTTTAATTGAAAGAATTTTGAAAACTACCAGATATTTTATTAAAAACCAACAGAAAATAATTTATTTATTAATTTATGTTTACAATTTGAACATAACAGCCATTAATAAAAATATAATTTAAGAAAAAATTCGCCTATTGGTTTAGTTTCTATAAGCAAATTTGCATGCACGGATTTTTTCGTGCGCAGTCCTTACTTCCAAAAAAGTGAAAATAAATGAATTTATTATTGTCTTTCAAAAAAGCTAAAGCAGAATTTTTGTTAAAAAATTTTATAAACGTAGTTTTATGGGAAGTACTTCAAAAGAAATGAACAGGAAGTATAAAAGAAGAACAGCTTGCCAATGACAACCATGGGTTAAAAAAAGATGATGTGTAGCTCTTTTTCACCACTAAACACTTATTTCCAATGACAACGCAATGTTAAATTCATGACTTTTTCAGCTCTTTGTTAGTTTTTTTTTTTTTTTTTTTGCTGGGATATCAGACAAGTCGTTTTCGAGATATGTTTCAATATATTGTGCAACGTTCTTAATTTTACAAATCGCAATTTATTGCGAGAACTAGAGTAAATTCAAAAAATGGATTACATGACAAGTACTTATTAATACCGTGTATCCGACTTTCTTCTTTTTTTTTTTTCATTTTGTAAACCTGTGTAATTAATACAATTAAAAATGTATTTGAACTAGTTTTTATAACAGATAATTTCTTTCTTTTTTTATGTATAAAAAGTTTAAAAAAATTAAAGTGATTTTTTTTAATAGCTGGGAGAAAAAACCAAATATTTTGAAAAAAAAAACATTTTAACCTCATTTGTCCGATTTTGATAAAATTTTGTGTACACACTCAAGTCAAAATTTAAATTCGTTGTTTAGTTATGATTACGTTTCAAAATTCACGTTTTTCAAAAATACAAGAAATTTAAATCCTTATATCTTCGGACTTATTTGTTCAATTCAAACAAACTTTTGCTCAAACTTATACATAATAAATGTAGTTTGTTATTATTTTTTAAAAACATTTAATATCCAAATTTAAAACAATTAGTAAACATTTTTTTAAATTTTAATTATTCAGGAACCAAAAAGCGATCAAGTCCAAAAGAAAAAGTGGCAGTTGTGAGTTTTAAATACTTTTTATTCTGTTGATATATAAACTATACAAATTAATAGATTTGATGAAAATACATGCTTTAGATAAAACAGATCGTATCTTTTAATAAAGTTTAAAAATCATAGAATCATTTTGTTGACAATTTCGAAAATATGTTTAATGTATATAAACATAAATATTTATGTATGTTTAATTATCTTAATACATCTAAAGATATACATATATTTTGAGTTCAAAGAACACATATGTATGCATATTAAAATCACATAAACTATTAAATAAATTATATAAAATATGAAATTTTAAGCATGCACTCTATAAACTTATATTACTTTCTACCATAAATACGTAACATTATTCTACGTATTGTATTCGTCTAAATTAAAAATAAAAAAAATCATGGCTTTGTTTTTGACTACTAATTCTCTTGTTTATTGTCTATTAGTTAGTTAATTAATTTATTTATCAATTGTATACTGTACTTGTATTATGTGTGTACGTGTATGTGTGTGTACTTCAATAACAATTATTTTTACTTCTAATAACTATAATTCTTCTTAAACCTTCTTAATATATACTTTTAAATATTAGTTATATAATTATCCTCCCATTTTATAAACTATATTATATTATATTGTTATTTTAAAAACCAATAGTTTTTCTTCAAAAATTCATGTAAAAGTTGTTAAGAGACTGCGGCTGCAATTCTTATTTATTCCTTTTTTTATTAAACAAATATATTCAAATTTTTCTGATATATTTATGTGAATTTTTTTTAATAAATTCTAATTTATTTCATATGCCTTAATATAAAATATTTAAAAATTTACCATACAGAGTGTAATATTAAAAAAGCTAACTAATTTTTTGTTGTTGATAATTTTCAAATCTCAATTTGAGTGAGTTTAAGAAAAAAAAAAAAAAAAAAAGTTAAAATGAACAACCACCAATAGAATACTACAGCCAACAATAGACACGAACCAATATAATTACATTCAATATGTAAAAATAATTTGAAATTATTTTACAAATATTATTTTGTCATCTTAAAAATACAAACATATTTCAATCATATGTTTCATCTTAAATTCATAATACACCAACAATTAATTGGTTTTTGAAACTACATTTTACACACTCTATCAACTTCATACATTATAGACAAGTACATATAATTATTTTATTTATTTCTTATCAAAGCCGCTAAATATTTAGATGTGATTAATTAGTAAACTAGTAATTAGACGAAAGACAAGTTTTTGAATTTTTCTAAATCCCATTCTTTCCCATTTTTTTTAATAACTATATACGTGTTTAGTAGGTAATACAAATTAAATATAAATAGATGTAAACAATTCACAAAAAATATACATAGTTTGAACTTTTACTACAAAAATATTTACAAATTACCAAAGGGTATCTTATAACAATAACTCCACATGGTTGTTCCAAGAAACTGATACTGATATAGGAAAATCACTCAAGCGAATCTGAAAACTGAGAAAATATAAATAAACTGCATTATTTTCCGTTATGTTTTCCTTAAACATTTTATTTTTTTCTAATTTTGACCTCAATATTTCAGAATGTATTTACTTTATTACATAATAATTTTGTTTAGTTTGAAAATCAGTTCAAAAAAAGTTGAATTTATATCTAAATGCCTTTTGCCGATATCCGCAGGATTCAAATCAGTAATGACTTAATTATTTCTTAATTGTATTTTTTTAGTGTTGTCTATAAACCTGCATAGTTTTATTTTAACTTTTTTTCAAATTTGTTTAATAAACATTTTTAAAGTTTGAAAATGGGTTTCAAGACTCCAATCTTAAAAAAAATAAAAATTTTTTAATCGAGCATGGAAAGGTGTTTGGATTATGCTGCGGAAACAAAAATATATTTTTAAGTAATTATTGTACAAATTGAATTGAATTTGTTTAAGTAGAAAAAAGTTTTTTTTTGTCGAATATTGAAACTATTAACGGGAATAATAATAAAAAAATTCAGTTTCACAAAAGTTTTTATTGCATTAGTGATAGGATTGACTTTAAAATATTTTAAAGAGCAAATTAACAATAGTACCATGAAATCTAGCTTAATGATGAGGTAATAGGCCTTTCTCGAAACATTTTAAACTAATTCTAAACATTTTATAAATGTCCCGAAATTTTGAATTATGCTGGAATCTTGCAAACAATGAGTTGCCTCAAAATATCTCTACAACATATGATAATCTGCTTAATAATTTTATTTTAATAACCAAAAAAACTGCAATACCTCGTTTCTAAGTATATTTAGTTTTGAGAAGCTTTAACATCATAAAGTGTGAAACAAAAAACTCCACGGTTTCTTGATTTGTGAATAGAAAGTGCTTCTGTATTTTAATGTAAGAAAATTCAAAACTAATTAAAATTTCTTTCTTAAACAGAACATTGTTTATAGCAACATTATACAATTTTATTTAAAAAGTAAATCTATATTAAAAGATTCTCCGGATTCAGGGATGCAAAAGCGGTAATATTAATCATTTCAATATTTTCTCTTCTAGCTAATTTTAAATACGGGATATATCTCACCAACTCCCATCAACAGTTTTATTCATAATGTATTGAAATTAAATAAAAATATAGATAGCATTTAACCCGATCTTGCAGTACTTCTACATAGACCAGATAAAAACTTGGTACCCTTTTTATTTAGAAAAAACAAAATGATATACCAAAATTAAGAAACTCGTAAAATTCAACTATGATTCCTATTACCCGTGGTAATATTGGTGTTCTGTCAGCATTCAGAACAATTAACTTTAAAATATCTTAGTTACCAGTTTCTTACATTTTTATTGTTAGAAGTTTCAAAAACTATCAAATTATTTATATTATTATATTTTAGTAGAGGGCTTGAGGATTCTAAACACAGAACGATATATTTTTAATTCCACGCTTAAAAGTTAATTATTATTACATAATATTCAAATAGTAATATAATAACGAAAAGTAGCACAAAGTACCCTATTATGGATTCTCTTCCACTAAGGCCCATATATCTTTAATTCCATGTTCCCAGGTTCAATATTTTATAGAATTTAAAAAGCATTATTAGAAGAATGCAAAAGTACCACAAATCCTCTTTTCTGGACTCTTGTTCACTTAGGACCATATATTTTTAATTTCATATTTGAAGGTTCAATATTATAGAAAATTCAAAAAGGACCATTGGAAGAACGAAAAGATACCACAAACTTCCCCTCTTGAATTCTTACCCACATAGGACCATATGTCTTTAATTTCATGTTTCTAAGTTCAATATTATATAAAATTCAAGAAGTACCATCAGAGAATGAAAAAGTACTACAAAGTCCCCTTTTATGGATTCTCATTCAATTAGGATCATATAAATCTAATTTCATGTTTCAAATTTAAAAAGTACCATTAGAAGATCAAAAAAGTACTGCAAGTTTAACTCTTGTGAATTATCACTCACTTAGGACTACATGTACTTAAGTTTAATATAAAAAAATACATTATTTAATATGAATTAAATTAAATTCAAAATTTTATCCCCTTTTTGGTACTTTTTGTTCCCCCTGAATGAAACAAAGATTGTATTTCAATTAATTTCTAAATTGTACTGGGATCTAATGTTAAAATATTCATATGTATGTGTCAGTAAAAAGAAAAAAATATTTTCTGAAAAAGGTACCAAAATCAGGTACGAATTTTACCCCTTAAACATTCGAATTTCCAAAAAGTACCACACTTGTATTCGCCAATTTTCGATAAGTTACTAATTTGATACATATCTTATTTATATACTTACTGGGTTCCAAAACAGTACCAAATTAAAGTTTTTACCCATTTTATTCCTAAAAGAGCCGAAAGTACCAGACATATATTTTTATTTTATTTTTTAAACGAAACCCGATTTTCATTAAATTTTTTTGTATCTCTATTAGTTTAGGGAATATAAGATTTTACCCGTTGTTACCCTTTTTACCCCCTAAACATTCGAATTTTCAAAAATCCCGCTTTTAGGAGACCAATCTACAGTCCATATTTCATCATTCTAGCTTTAACCGTTTGGGCTGTGTGATGATGAATCACCAAGTAAGTCAGTCAGTCAATCACTCAGACGTTACTCTTTTATATATATCAAGCCTTAATTGTCTTCTTGACCCGAATGTATTTAAATTTTATTAAACTAAATCTGACAAAATTTGTCCATTCTATGTAAATGTTTATCTCGTAATTTATAGACTTGTAATTATATATTGATTGCGAAATCATGTACCGAAGAAAAAAATATTTTATAGACCTGTGTAATTCTTGTTTAAAGTATAGCACAATGCGTATAAATTTTATTATTTGTGCCTAAGTTATATATTGAATGAAATTTACCAACCTTAAATTCTCTTAGAAAGAAAAAAGTTATACACTTATGCAAAAGCAAAATGAAATGACGAAAATCGAATCTTCATTTGCTACGCACTTACACTATTTTCTTAATAATTAGTTGCAGGCAGAGATTGCAACCGGTCATTTCCTGTCTTGGAATTCCCGGGAAATTTGCAATTTTTCTTGTAGCGCTTTCCTGGGAATTTTTTCCGGGATTCCCAGAATTTTAAAGTCACTTAAATTGAAGAAAACTTCATGAATTTTAACATAAACTTATATTTATTGGAGTAATTTTTTAAATAAGATTAAGTTAAAAATCCAGGTGAAAACTATATATTAACCACAATATCATTAATAAGGTTTTGTATAGAATTCATTAGATGATTCATATGGAATGACTTTATACACAGAAAAAAATATTACCATATATTTTCAATTAACACAGTTGTTTAATTTTGCACCAAAATTTAATAAATATATCCAAATACAAATAAAATTTCAGTAATATTTTATCTTTCATTTTAATTTTTAATTCATTTAATCATTCACTTATTTGATTTAATTAATTTTTTAATTGAAAATTTTTTTCTGTTTTTTATTTTTTACAGTTTTTAGAAATTGATATAATCATTTTGGTGAGAGGTGCAAATTTAAAAAAGCTGTTAATTGAATGAATTATTTACTAACACATTTGGTGATTGATTTGATTTTAATAAAATGTCAGTACTAAAACCCAGCAAGTGAAAAAGTATAACTGTTTGAAATAATCATACAGACATATTAAAGATAAATTATAATTAAGTCAGTACACAGAAAAAAGCAAAAAAATAAATTCAATCATCAAATATGTTAGTAAATAATTAATTTAATTAACTGCTTTTTTAAATTTTCACCTCTCACCAAAATGATTATATCAATTACTAAAAACTGTAAAAAATGAAAAACAGAAAAAAAATTCCAATTAAATCAATTAAGTGTATGATTGAATGAATTAACCCTAGGATAACTGGTGACGTTATGTGCACTAAGTTATCCTCTTGGTCTGGTCAGACCACATAACGGTTATAGGTAAAATGTTGGCCCTAGGAGCTAATTATAGTAACACTTTTGTTTTGATTTTGTGGATAGTAGTTAATATAAGTTATATATGTTAATATAAAATGGAAATGATTCGCTAAACTTATAATAACAACTATTGCGATGAAAACAAAAATATATAAAAAAGTTCATAAATTTGCAATTTTTTAAATAAAACGCAATTTTAGGTTTATTTACAATTGATAAGCATATGAAGTGGATAAATATTACTTTTTTTTATTAAAAATAACGTTTGGAATTGTCATATCGGAAAAAATGGTAATATAGTGAAGACTTCTTATTGACATTTTCGCCTTATAAATATCGTGATTATATAATATTTGATCGACTAAACCTATTCCATTGGTTGTTTATTATTCATGGTACCTATTGCAATTTATTTTCTGAACAATAATATTAAGCACTTCTAGAGAAAATATTTTTTTAAAAATGTTCATAGTACTCGTTGGAAATTTTTGGGTTGGTAATTTTTCATTATAGTATTTTGAGAGTTTTAATTGGTTCCAAGTAAGTTCATTTGTATATCAGATTTACTTTGTTGCAGAATGTCCAGTATTTTCCGAAAATAATGTTTCATCACCCTCATCGTCAATGTATGTAAATGACAGTTGTTCATTATATCGATTTCAATGAAAAGACATCAGTCCTTATACATCCTTTTACTTTTTAGTGGCTACAAGGCTTTAAAATTTGAAAGGACTATTTTTAGCATTTAATAACATACACTCCCACATATTTTTGCAACACGATGGCATTTTTTGATCTAATTGCCAATTTTTCTGTAACTCAATTTTCGTTCCCGATTGAAAATCATTTACTCATAAATTTAGGTAAATTCTATTTTATTTAGACAGCTTACACTTTCAACTACATACAATGATTGTTTTTGCAATGATTGTATATAGATGAATAAAAAGCAACATGTTTATGGATAGAAAACACACTGTGGTCAATCCAGACCAAGAGGTCAAACTTAGCGTACTTTCTTATTAAACCTCCAATCGACTCAAAATTGATTTCATTCGATTTAGTAGATATCAGTTATAGATATCATGTTCAACTTTTCTTGATTTTTTTCTTAAAATAAAAGATATTGAACTCCAAATTCAAATTTGGTCTGACAAGACCAAGATAGTAATACTAGGGTTAAAAATTTAAATGAGAAATTAAATCTTACTTAAATTTGATTTGTATTTTGGTTTTATTTGAATATATTTATTAAATTTTGATGCAAAATTAAACATCTGTGTTAATTGAAAAATATATGGTAATAATTTTTTCTGTGTAGTATAATCAACATGCGGAAATTATCTCATAAAAAAAAAAGTATGTAGTGAGTTCCTCAAATCTTGGTTATTACTTTTAGAATTATTACATTTAATTTCTGATATGTTTATTTTTTGTCGCAAACATGACATTGTTTTTATGGTACATATCTTTTAAATATGATTAAAAATACTGATTAATATTGTGTTGATATACACAAAGCTCTTTCATGACAGCATTAACTCGAGTTAATTAATCAGTAGATTAAGCAATGAATCAAATTTCTTTTTCTCTGTACATTTACAATTAATTTTTAAATCTGCTAATGCAAAAATGCATATCCTTTTGGATCTAAGTTGTTCAGCTAATGAGAGTAAATGAAAAAGTTCGGGAAATTGCGATCCCTAGTTGCAGGATAAAAATATAAACACAAAATAAATTAATCTTTAATGTAAAAGGAGTATTTTGGTGAAATTAAAATACGTATATAAATTATATTTTGATTTTCCATCTAAACACTCTTATTCCATTTTTTCCATTAAAATATCTTCGATACGTTTACATGTATGTATGTTTAGTTTACTTTTACAAATTGAATTTGTAAAAGTAAACTAAAAAAAATCAAAGAATCAGCGCGTTTTTCACATACAGCTACTTAAACTTCCAGAGAAGAAATATTCTGTATATAGGGACTCTAATCGAAATCATAACGACTCAACACGAAATTTTAAAATTTCAATCAGCAGCGCTAAGCGAAACGACAGTTTAGATAAAATTTTTCAGACAGAATGAAAAAATTTATAACTTATTAAATTTTATAGATAAAAGTCAAAAAAATTTTGAAATTTTTAATCGATTTTAACAAAAGATTTCACATTTTATTATTTTATCCCACTTACGGGGTTAAATCACTTTCGGGTAAAAAAGTCACTTTTGGAAATACAGTAATAATTTTCTTAATTTTTCTAAATTTTTTTTTAAGTTTACAATGAGTGATATATTTATTTTTACATTATAGAATATTTAGTAAAAGTTCAAACTATTAAAGGAATTAGAAATACTTACTTATATACATACATATATAAGTCTAAAATATTGATGTGAATTTTAATTAATGTGATTTATTATATTTATTTGATATAACCGTTTTTAATCTTAATTCGTGTACTTAATATACACCTTCACTAACATAGTTGTGTTTTTTTTTTTATACTTATAATAATCGTATTCGTATTTTTGTAAATGTATTCTAATCGTTTATTACAAATTAGACGTTCATATAACGTACTAAATTTGTAATTTAATCCTAACCATATTTACCCACTATTTACCACTACTACTGCTAATATTACTACTAAATACTACTACTACTACTGTTACTACTAAATATTAATAATACTCATACGTACATTACATTAATTGTTGTAAGTTTGTTGTGTACTACGTGTGTAAAAATACTCAAACTCTGTGTAAAATTAAACAAATGGAATTCAAACAAAATTTCCCTTTTCTTTTTTTTTCCAACCATCTACAACATTATAACGTTTTCTTGAATTGATCCTGGCCATCATCAAATGAATTCCAAACTGTCAATTAATCTATCAATCAAACAAACGATAATGTATTAAACTACCAACAAACGAACAAACAATCTGAAATAAAAATAAAATTTGAAAAATGGCTTAAATATGTGACCAAATTTAATTGAAACTCTAATACGAAATGTACAAACTATCTAAAACCAACAACTACAACTACAACAACAAATGCAAATGAAAATATTTCTTTTGGCAAATTTTTCTCTTTCCTTCCATAAAAATAAAATCAAATTCTCAATTACAAATGTATGCAAATTAAAAAAAAAAAATAATAATAATAACAAAAAAATTAATTAAATTGCTAAAAATTACAAAACATTGACTACTAAACAATTCATAATTATGGCTCATAAAATGCGGCTTAATTGATGAATGTACAATGAATGATTAAATGAATGTATGAATGGTATGATTATGAAATTAATCATCAACGCCTTAAATTAAAATAAACTAATAACATATAAAATGGAAACAAAAAACCTAACACAATTAAAACAACAAAACCAATGTGCATGATTTTCACTAAACAAATGCATTAAAAATTCATTAAATTCACAACCTGTTACAACATTAACATGAATGTCATTTCTAACAAACATCCTTTCATTGAAATCACGTATAAAACAAAAAAAAACAAATTAAACAAATTAATTGAACACATACCATCATAAACATCCTGTAACATATCCCCACATATACATGTACTCATACATACACAAACATGTTAACTCTATGACACTAACTAATACATTAGAAAAGCGCGAAAGTCGCAATAGATCCATAAACAATTGGCAACGTTTAACAAAAGCCCTACGACGATCGTTACCCACAGGGCACAATCTCTCACAGACGGATGGGAATAGTACGGAAGGCGATTCGACTAGTGGACGAAATCCGGCTACAACAGGAATTGGTTGCTATAAAAACTATGATCATGTCTCCAACTTAAGAAACTCTAATGTTCCACATGTAAGTATGCATTAAATCAATGATATTTTTTTCCATCTCGTTCTTTCTTTTTCTATATTTATTTCTTTTATTGTGTGTTTTTAAATCTCTCTTGTTTGATTTTATGTTGTACTAACCAAAACTTTTTACTAATGATCATATTTCTATAAATTTAGGTTGCATTATTAACAACAACACAAAAAAATAATAAAAATATACTAATTATTTACATATGTACATAAATGTTGCACGTTCCTCTTTATATATGCAGAGGGAACAAGAGTTTATGTCCTTTTAAATTCTATAACTAATAGATAATATTTTTGTTTTTACGTTATTACGATTAGCATCGTTCATCATCAGTACCTGATCATAATGATGCAGTCCCACCATACTCTTTTGAAAATCCCAATGCTCGTCAAACCTCTATGATGGCCATGGAAAGTTATAAACGCGAACAACAAGCGTTGCAGCATCAGCAAAAATTGTTGCAAACAGCATCACCAGCATCAACATTGCCATCAAATGCAGTCACTACAAATACACCTAGTGCTACGGCCTTAATACCGTCTACACAACAAACATCTGGAACAGATGATGCGGCCGCCAATACCTCACAAGCTGGTGATGAAAATGGTCAAGCATCTATTATACCCGTCCAAATGATGATTAAACCAGGGGTAAGTTTCAATACTTAAGATAAAATCTAGATAAACTATTATCTTCCTAAAAAAAGAAGTTCTTATGTTGATCATATATTTTCACATTAAATTAAAAAAAATAATAATAATAAGTTGTCACAGTAAAAAAAATTAAAAAAGATAAAATCAAAACTCACATCAGAATTCATTCCTTTTTTTCTCTATCTGTTTATCTTTAAATTTTATATAATTTGTTTTCAAATATTTGTTAGTTGTAGTAAATAAATACAAAAAAAAAAAAAAAAAAAAAAACATAAATAAACCAAAGAATAGAATTAACAATTTATCATAATTTGTTGCCATTTAATTTGAGAAACGATCAGGTAATTCATTGATCATTTGTCGCTTATTTTGGCATACAAATTTTAAATTGTTAAAAGTTAAAATTGTGCATAAATCGATAAATTGGATAGATTAATGTCGCTCATGTAAGAATGTAATAACTCAAAAAGAGTTTGTTTTGCAGAGATCGCGTTCAAATTTTTTCCAATGCCATTAACCTTAATAGAAGAATTAACGTCAAATTATATTCTCAAACAGTAACTATAATAGATATATAGACTAGAGTGGGTCGGTCTCCATACATAACTTTTTTTTCGACCCTCCTCAATGTACACCATATTTTTACGGAAGATAAAGCGATATGTATGATTTAAAATTTATAGTACTATATCACCGGGATGACCCGATTGTACATATGTAGGAAAATTAAACCGTTTAATAGATAGGTCAAATTATTATTAGTTAAAAATTTTCACCAAAAATGTACAAATTTTAACATTTTTATATACACAGTAAAAAGTAAAAATGGACTTCAATTACGGAATTGCTTATATTAATTAATTTCAATTGATTTTGCTCCAATCATCAAAATGATAATATTAATAAGTATAATAATTGATTTTATTATTACTTCTTTTTCTTAAATATAAAATAATGAGCTGAAAATTTTTGGAAATTGACTAAAATTTATGTTATTCCTATATTTTTAAAGACAACTTTTTAATTTTTCTTTATATATTATAAAGAGCTGTAAATTTGTTAAAAAAAAAAAAAATGTAAACCAATTAGAAATTAATCATATTAATAAATAATATAATTAAATTCCAATATAAAGTTATTCGACAATTTTATTAAAAAATAATTTGAAATATTTTTTTCTGTGTAGGTTCCTACTATAGAAATATTTGATGAAAAAAGCTTAAGATTATACAATACAAGCACTCAAGAATGTTATATTAGGCTTGGCGGAATCTATATACTCACCATAAACTTTTCGAAATTTTACGTTATATGGGAGACTGGCAGTAAAGTGGGCGGACCATTTTTGTTTTCCAAGTTTATATCGACCCTTAAACTATCTGTACAAAATATCGTTATAGTACATGCTTTTGTTTAAGAGATATCAGCAAAAGAGTATGAAATGAAGCTACAACGGACACCCTGTGTTTCTAGTGTTTAGCCCATAACTATTTTGTTTATGAACCGATTTTGCCCATTTTTAATACCAAACAAACCTTGTATAAGGTAAATATTTGGGCTAAACTTCGTCACCCTAGGTTGTCCCGTTCGAGCCCTATCTTGCTTTCAACAGACAAATAGACGGACGGACATAGCTAGATCGACTCAGAATCTAACCAGAACCCAAAACATATATACTTTATGGGGTCTTAAATGATTTTTTCGTTATGTTACATACGGAATGACAATATTAATATATCTTTATGATGGTGGGTATGAAAATTATGGTAATTCGCGTCTAAATATTATGTCAGTTCTGATTATATAAAATATATCATATCGAGAGCCTAAATTCTAAACACTATATCTCATATTGTAGAGCTGAGGAGTTTTCGAGTTAAAATATTTTAGTTTAAAAAATCTAATTTAAGATGAAGCGAAAAAAATAAAATGCATGACCCCATACTTCAATAGATCCTTAATTGTTAACTTAATTTCCCTAACCCCTTTTTTAGCCATTCAAATTAAAATATCTTGAAAATGATCGCTAACTTTTAAAAATGGTTAACACAGTGTAATCATTAAAATAGATTTTTTTTTTTTAAATAAAAATGGTTATGGATTATATATTATATTTAACATTTATATCCGATCATCTCTTGCATCTGATTTTTTTGTTTAAAATTTGAAGAATAATGATTATTTTCTGTCCTTGTTCAAAATTGTGCGCAAATAATTTCCTTATCAAGATTCATAGCTGAAATGAAAATATGGCGGGCAGTTCTAGGACATATGTATGTTAGCCCCAGTGTTGCCAGTTCCGTCGCCTATAAAATGGCTAGATTAGACAAATAAAATAGCTAGAAATGGCTAACTCTTGAAAATAATTATTTAAATAGTCATATATATTATTTTACTTTTTAAATTTAAGAAATCGTATTTATACAGCGTTTATCAATATAAACATATAATTATGCGTAAAGAAATTAGAAAAAATGTGTACATGTCTATAAAAATGGTATATCAACCCAGGTTCTCTATTCGGTTTTAACATTCATACTAGGTGGTTTATAATTATGACATTTACTTTGATTTTTTGCCGGTACACAGTGGGATCGAACGCAAATTTTTTGGTAATAAATCTGTATCTCCTAAACTACTGGTTGGATTAAATTGAAATGTATGGAAAAGTTGCAGAGGAGGACTTATATTTTTATATTCTTGTAATATTTTATTAGTTTTTGGAAAATAGGCGGAGTTTTGCTTTACAAAACATTATTTTTTTTTTTTGGGGTTTATATCTTTTTTATATTTTTAGTTTTAAAAAATTGCAAAAATTTATTTGTAAAGTTTTTTTAATGATTTTTGCAGGAGAGAAAGATCGATATGTGTTTTATATACCACATGAGAAATAATTGCGAAAATAATATGCTAATATGCTTTTTTATGCAGTTAAAAAAAAGTCGTTAAAAAAAATTTACTTTTTCATGAAATCTGCTCTACTGTATTCGTTTTTGGCCGGCGGGAAGCAGTTTTGTGTCAAATTATTCTAAATCTGTTTTGATGAAATATCGTCAATAAACTTAAAAATTTTTTTATTAATCGGTAAGAATTTAACTTTTTCCAAAATTCACCATTTTCGACCAATGCCTGATGTAGGGTGCAAGCCTAAATCAGTTCAAAATTTCTACATTAGCCATTTATGAAGTCTTGTCTTTTGAAATATATAAAGACACATTTTTTTCTTAAACGGAACTTTGAGAAAAAAGTGAAAGAAATGTACTATATTTTTGTAAAAAATAGCCATTTTTCATACCAATTTCAGAGTGCTGAATTTGAATATTTTTCACGTCTAGATGCATTGAGATAATCAAAAATTCTTTTAGCATGTTATTTTGCAATATATAGCAAATTAAAAGATATTTTTAAAAAATTTTTACCTCATATACCTCAGGACTTATTCCCGAAAAACTAAAGAAAGTCGAGGCAAAAAATCAAAAATTCAAATGAAAATATCTTTTTAACTGTAAGAGATAACTTGGGTGAGTAAGCTTATTTTTTCTTTACCTTGCCAAGCACTTTACAGAAATATAAAAGTCTTTAAAGTCGAACTTCATTTGTATGTTACCATTTTTTTAAACTTTTACATACTCGAGGTAGTCAATTTTGACACCCTGTAGATTTTCTTGTGTTATCACAGGGTGACTGCAAGATAATTTTTCTCAAAGCTTAGGTCCTCCTCTGCAACTCTTCCATACAATTCAATTTAATCCAACCAGTAGTTTAGGAGATACAGATTTATTACCAAAAAATTTGCGTTCGACCCCACTGTGCGGTATTGTGAATGATTTAATTTAAAAAAAACACACCGTTTATAATTAGCGTCTGATTCAGCACAATAATGAAATTGTTTGAAAGTAAAATTTATATTGAAATTACTCTTTTTTTTATATATTTCCATATTTTCAAACTTGGAACAAACCACAAAATTTAAAATTTCTTTTGAAATTTATTAAAAACAAGAAAATATATTTAACGAGAGAAAAAGATATAGTCGGTCAAGCCCGACCATATGATACCCTACACCATTGTGTACATTATAATTCGGGGAGGGGTCTTGACTTGGAGTCAGATGTGGATCGATACTCATAAGTGTAAAATAAAACATACGAATACAGAATATTACGTTGATGCTGACATTTATATGAATTTATTCACTTTTGGGTGATTCCCGAAAGAGGGCCTTATATGGGAGCTATGGTAAATTATGGACCGATCTTTGTAAAATTTGGCACTATCATTTATGTTCATATAAAACTTATTTGTGTCGAATATTAACTTCATACTAACATTTTAATGGGATTTATGCCCGTTAAAGTGATTTTCTGAAAAGGGGTTTATATGGGAGCTATGGTTAATTATGGACCGATCTTTTTAAAAATCGGCACACTTATTTAGACTTATATAAAACTTATATGTTCCAAATTGCATTAAAATATTGCTATATTTAAGGGATTTATGATCGTTAAACCCTTTTCCGGGAGGACATTTGTATGGGGGCTAGGTGAAATAATGGACCGTTCATAACCAATATCAATAGGCTTCGTCTCTGGACTAAAAGAAACCTGTGTACCAAATTTCATTAATTTTGGTTCAAAATTGCGACCTGTAGTTTGATTACAAGGTTTACATGGACGGACAGACGGTCAGACGGACGGACGGACGGACATCGTTAAATCGACTCAGAAAATGATTCTAAGCCGATTGGTATAAATTAAGGTGGGTCTTAGACCAATATTTTTGGGTGTTATAAACATCAGCACAAACGCATAATACCCTCCCCACCTATGGTGGTGTAGGGTATAAAAATATAAAACAAAAACTGGCTAAAGTAAAAACGAAATGGCTAAATCTTCCGGCTAGATGGAAAAAAATCGCTAGATTCCCCGTTTAGTGCTCCAAATATTTCTACGAAAATAATTGAGCTACGAACCATATTTATATTGTTTCTTTCGACTTATCTGAGACTACTTTGATGTAAAATAATAAACGTTTAGATGGTCATAAAAGTCAAATTTTGTATACCAGCGAAAAATCCATTTGATGGTTTATTATGCTCATCAATTGCTCTCAATTGCAGATGGAATGATTCCGTCCCCACGAGATGATTCGCTTTTTGTCACATAGCGTTATTCAACTGATTTTAATTTGTTGGCCAGATTCATATTCAACAAAAATTGTCAAAAATGGTATAAGTGTGTCATGTTAATATTATCAAAAAATAAAATAATTACTCAGAGAGACAGACGGTTTTGCAATTAAAAATATTTATTGTATAATAAAGTGTCCCGAGAATAGCGTTTTTCGAGATTTCGATGTAGGATGTAGGAACATCCCTCAAACAATGCGTAAAAATTAGCTGAATATGGGAAAAATATTAAAAAAATTTAAAATTGGCCTTCAGTTGCCAACCATCGACAAAATAGTATTGAGTTTAGTCTTGGAAAAACTTGGAATTCTCATTTGAAATTTATATCATAGATGAAGGTTACTACAGGGAATACAATGCAATCCGACTCACTCTGAAACTTATTCGTACCAACTTTTACTAAAATAGTGACATAAAAAAGCATGTTAAAACCAATTTCAATAGACTTTGTCACACAATGCACGGTGGTAAATTTCGACCAAAAATGCCAGAAGAGAATATCTGATTTTTAATAAAATTCTGATGGCATTATTCAGATAATATGATATACGACTTTTTTGCTCCTTGGTCATCTAATTTGGAAGTAATAATGTCGCAAACTGGTCTATTTTTCACTAATCATTATTTAAAACATAAAAATACTGTTTAAATTCTTATATACGAAGTATGCTATGCATTTCTGCATTAAAAACTTTATGTTTTAAAAATTTTGCAATATTATTTGAGAATACTGGTTTATTGTCTATACTCTGGTCTAAAATACTGGTCATAAAATTAATTTTTTGGCTTCATTTATGGGCTCTAGAAAAGTTAAATACTTTTATCATCACAAAAATTTGAAACCTAAATTTTAATGGAGCAGAAATTTTTTTCAATAGATTTCAAAGGTTAAGTCTAAACAGGATAGTATACTCCTTTGTGTCATGAGTTACTATCCATAAAATTTGTCTTCCCTTTCTTCCACAACATTTTTACTTAAAATGAGAAATTTTTAAATATAAAGTTCAGTATATATAAAAAATTAATTATGTACCTATCTAAAATTAATAATGATATTTTTAGTACATGATCGGCTAAAAAATATATTTTAAATATTTTACTATATAGAACATTAATTTAGGAGTGGATTCTTGAAAGGTCTTGAATTTAAAGCAACTTTTAATATAAAAATCATAAAATAAAGTTTCAGTACCTGTAATTAATCTTTTCTCAAATGTTGGTCGTCCTTACTTAAGTAGTTAGGACAACTCATCTATTTCGCATAATTTTTGAAATAGAATTATATAATTTATTTAATAATCTTAAAAACGGTTAAAACCTTTTTGTATGTGGCTTGTCTAATAATAGTGCGGAATAAATAATTATACAGGGATAAATAATCAGTGCAAAACTGTCAATTTAACACGAAATTTAAAGGGTTTATTTTGAAAAATTTATTAAATACTATTACATTTTCAAAATTTCTCAAATATATGTAAGAAAAATCGCTTATCACCGTGCAATAGGGCCAAACGCAAAATTTTTGGTAATAAATCTGTTATTACGTTTATACGCACCATTTACTCGCAATTAAAAATATTGCGATATGAAAATTTAGCTGTATAAACAGTGAATTAGTACTATATTTGTAAGTTAGTAACTCACGAAAAATAATCGTGATTAGTGAAGCTAATTTTCGATTAGAATTTTCGATGATAATAGTTTCATTTTTCCCATCTGGCACGACAAATAAGGAAATATATTTATTTGTGCAATTTGCATATAAACAGTGAATTATTTATTTGCAAATTATTTCTATTTGCAATAATCGCGCTTATAAACGTAATATGTATCTCATAAACTAATACTTCCATGAATTAAAATGTATGAATGAGTTAAAGAGGAGGACTTAATCTTTCAGAAAATATAAGGACTGCGCACGAAAAAATCCGTGCATGCTCTTGGGCTTATAATTTTTGATGTGGTGAAAAAAAAAAATAGTTCTGTTAACTGGTTTATATTTGTCAAAACTAGTTTTTCTTAAAATGGAAATTGAACAAAAATCACCTAAACACATAATTCAAATTTTTCACGAAATCTTACATGGGTCATATAAAACAATTTCTTTGAATCTTTATCAGAAAACTTGAAAGGAAATCTAGTCTGACGTCGTACAAATTACAAAAAAATCCTGGTAGAAACGCAAGCAAGAATTTGGAGGTAAAAAAATAACGTGAAAGTACTTCAGACGATTTTTTCATAATTATGATTAGTGTATAATAGACGATGAAACGTTCGTACAGTCTAACTTTCTTCAACTTCCTGGCCAGGAATTCTATGTTGCGGATGATAGAGGGAATATGGCAGAAAAATATCGTGTACCAAATATATCAAAGAAACATTTCATTCATAAAAAAGGTTCCATTAACACAGAAATATACGTGAATGAGTACCTTTGGAAAAGACTTCTCCCTTTCTTAAGAAAATTCAGTGTATTGGCTTTTTTCTGGCCTGTTCTCGCTTCTTCTCATTACAGCAAAAAATAATAGAGTGGTAAAAAATAAATTGTTAGTATTTGTACCGAAAGAGCTAATCCATTGAATCGTCCGGAACTCCGTGCTATTGAAAGAAATTGAGCTCTAGTAAAAAATAATTTAAAGGACATTAAAAGCTCAGCATAAAATGAAACGGAGTTTAAAAATAAGTGGCCGAAACACAATAAAACCTTTGATTGAAAGAATTCTGGAAAAGATCAGATATTTCCTTAAAAAACAACAGGAAATAAATTATTATTTTATGTTTAGAACTTGAACATAACAGTCATTAATAAAAATATAATTTAAAAAAAAGCAGATTTGTATGCACGGATTTTTTCGTCCGCCGTCCTTATCTCATACTCACTTAGTGATAAGCTACAGGGTGTCAACGTTGACTACTTCAAGTATGTCAAATTTCAAAATATCGTAACTTCTACAAATCAGGTCCGTTTTCAAGGATTAAGCGCTTGGCAAGATAAAACAAAAAATATATCTTGAATGTTTAATTTTTTTTGTCACGACTTCATTTCGTTTTTGGGCATTAGTTCTGGGGTATATAAAGTAAACATTTTTTCTTAAATATTCTATAAGTTCTAATATATTTCAAAATAATTCGCTGCAAAAATTGCTGGATTATCTCAATTAGTCTAGACTTAACAAATGTTCAAAGTCAGCACTCTGAAGTTAATAAGTACAACAAGGATTACTATCTTGTTCTGGCCAGACCAAATTTGACTTTGGAGATCAATATCTTTTATATTAAGTAAAAAATCAAAAAAAAGATGGATATGACAATCGAATGAAATCAATTTTAAGTCGATTGGAGTACGATAACTTTGGGTTTAAGAGAAAGTACGCCAAGTTGACTTCTTGGTCTGGATAGACCACAATGTTTTTTCTCTTCGTAAACGTGTTTCTTTTTATTCGTCTATGTACAATCATTCTAAAAACTATCATGATATATTGTTGAAAATATAAGATGTCTGAATAAAACAGGATTTACCCAAATTTATGAGTAATTGATCTTCAATCAGGAATGAAAATTAAATTACAGAAAAATTTGCAATTAGTTCAAAAAATGACAGCGCGTTGCAAAAATATGTGAGCGTGGACGTTATTAAATACTATAAAATAGTCTTTTCAGATTTTAACGCCTTACAGCGTTACAGGAAGAGGATGAATAGGGAATGGCATCTTACTTTGAAATCGAGGTAATGAACAACTGTCCTTTCCATACAGTGATGAGAAAACAGTAGACATTCTGCAATAAAGTTAATCTAAAATCCAAATGTACTTACTAGGAACCACTTAAAACTCTCATAATACTATAATGAAAAATTAGCAACTCGACAATTTCCACTGAGTACTAAGTATGAATATTTTAATCGAATGCTTTTCTCCAGAAGTGCTTAATATTATTGTTCAAGATATTAAAAATAAATTTCAATGGGTACATTGAATAATAAACAACCAATGGAATAGGTTTAGGCGATCAATGATTATATTATCACAATATGTCAATAAGATGATTCACTACATTGCTATTTTTTCCGATATGACAATTGAACACCCTATGCATCAATAATGTAGAAAATTAGCTATCGTAAACGATCTTTGGGTAATTCTGATTAAAAACGTGAAGTCACCATATATCCCTGTCGTAAATTTGTACATGAATAAACAGCTCTATTCTTATCTTGTACGTACATGTGTCATATTATACATTCCCCCAGAATTAGCTAAATATGAAACAAAAATACTATAGAAAGACAAATTATCTCCTCATACGACGAAATTATCAAAATTATATGCAATTTAATAACGAAAATTAATCAAAAAATAATTTTTAGATATAAAAATGTGACATTACTATCAACGTAAGACATTGTAAATAAGTAAATTCATATGTTTGCTATGACTGCCAAGCAGATTATATTAGATAAGCATTATTTTTAATAAAAATAACAATATTTATTCACTTTCTATGGATAATATTTATAAATAAACCTAAAATTTCATTTTATTTAAAAAAGTGTAAATTTATGAACTTTTTCATATATTTTTGTTTTCATCGCAATAGTTGTTATTATAAGTCTAGCGAAACATTTCCACTTTATATTAACATACATCAAGACAAAAGTTCTACTATAAATTGTTCCTAGGCCCAACATTTTACCTAAAACCTTTCTGTGGTCTGGCCGGAACAAGAGGATAACTTAGTGCACATAACGTTACCAGTCATCCTAGGGTTAAAGTTTTTCTAATAAAAAATTTTTTCTTTACATACATATATCAAAAGACAAGGCTTTATAAATAGTTAATAAAGAAATCTTAAACTGATTTTGGTTTGCACCCTACATGCAGCATTGTTCGAAAATGCTGAATTTTAGAAAATTTTAATTGTTTTTGATTAATAAAAAAGAAAGACACGCGAGTTTTTTTTTTTTTTTTAATTAATTAACAACATTTAGTCAAGAAATAGATTTAGATCGATTTGACACCAAACGAATGCAGTAGTGCATAATTCATGAAAAATATAAATTTGTTTAAATACTTTTCTTAAATTATTTCTTATGTATAATAGTAAGTGCAGAGTCCATAGCACTATGTAACCGAGTACTTTCGGCATTGGGTGTGAATAAAAATCAAAAAATCATTTAGTTTTGTTCTAGCTTTCAACATATGAAGTGTTTAAGAAAAAATTATTATGTTTTTGTATGGTTGATATAACAAACACATTTACAACAAAGAACGTAAACAAATCATATACACTAACACATTAAAATATATACGTCCTCTCATTGTGCCTATCGCTGCTCTGGGAACTTGAGATATATATGCTATTCAGTGAAATATCATTTAAACCGATAGTCAATATTTTATTTTAATTTATAAAACTAAAAGTCGATTTATGCACAGTTAGAACACAACTTTAACAAATACAATAACAAACAAATAATTAAACATTATACATATACACATACAAAAACAAAAACACATTCAAACAACAGTATAATTTTAGATGTTATTTAAATAAGAAAAACAAATTTTAAATTGAATCGATATCTGTTTATGTTGTTTATTTCACTTTTAAATTCTACACATATTTCTTGTTGTAATTGATTTAAATGTTTTTGTTAAAAAGACTTAAAGAAAAAACCTTAAAAAATTTCTTTAAAAATATTCGTTGGTATATGTTTTTAATTTTAATTTTGTTTTTTAAATACTTTAAATCATTTATTGTATTAATAAATCTATTAGTAAATATGTTTGGTTTGGTATGATTTTATTTAGTTCGTTTCGGTTCGTTTTGGTTTGGTTTGATTAAGTTTATTTTCCCTTTGGTTTTGTTTTCCTTTCTTTCATTTTCTATACTCTATCTCTCTTTTTTTCTCTCATGTAGGATACAACTTTTATGTTTTAATCCTTATATCCTTATAGTTTAAAACTTGTCTATCAATAACCTTTATAAATTTTATAAAATAAATTAAGAAATTGTTGTAAATTTAAACACAAAACCTTTCAAATTATAGATTTTACGGGGACGGAGTAAGGAGGTATAACAAATACCTTAAGATTGTTTTTATTCTTTTTATTTTTCTTTTCTTTTATCCTTTGAATTAATACAATTTATTGTACTTTCCTTTATACTCGATTTTATTTTCTGTTTTATTTACTTCTTTATTATTTCTTCCTTTAAACTGTCTTGTTGATAAATAATTACTAGAGGCTGTTATTAAAAATAAAAGCTAAAAGGAAAGAGTTTTATTTGATTTGAAACCAGAACAAAAATACATTTTTCTATTGGCACCGGTTATGCTCCACTAAACAAAAAAAAAATTGAACATTTTTTAAATGAGTTTGACCATTTTATAGTTCTTTTTTGAATGATTACTTTTTCTTTATTTTACAACAAATACAAAAAATATTTAATGCTTTTTATAAAATTACAGAATACAATTAATAAAATTTATGTTTTTGGATACATTTCATAATCCATGAGACATATTTTGAAATAAAAGTGTACATTTTTTAGTATATGACAATAGATATTCTTCATCATTACTATAATAAATATGTATAATAATATAATAAATATGTATAATTAAAATATTCAAATAAACTTTTCAAAATAAAAGTTATAAAAAACATTTGGTCATAAAATATATGATTGCAATATAATTTACCAAGTCCATGTTTAATTATTTTTTTTTAATAATAAAGTTGTTGGTAATCTGTTGCCTTCAGGTGTTGAAGCCTATTATGATTCTGCTGATTCTTTACGGCTTGAGTATTGATCGGTATAACTGTTGGCACTGGTGTAGGTTTTTCAGCTTCTTTCAGTGGTTGTTTAAGTTTCTCCAAAAGGTCTGTTAAATCAACTGTTATTTTGGGTTGTGTGATGCCTTCAGCCGCTTGTAAGCCAACCATTTGTGATGATAAAGCATCAACATCTTGTCGTGCTGCAAAAAGTAATTGGTCATGAGCTGCAAGTTGCAACTGAGCGGTTTGTGCACGAATAGCAGCAGATGCGACTTCTTGCTGAGAGTTTTGCAAAGCAGCTGTTATTGTTCGAACATGATTGGCAGCTTCTTCAAGAGTCTGTTGTGCCGAATTGGCAATAGCTTGTGCTTTTTTAATTTCAGCAGCTTCTAGTTGTACACGTGCTTGTGCAACATACAAAAGCTGTACTAAATTTTTTAATTCTCTAGCTTTTTCATTTTGATCATCATTATGATTGTTACTTTGGGGTTTGTTAATGGCAGAAGCTGGTGGGTATTGTTGTTGTTGTTGTTCTATTCCTGTTGAGGTATCTTGAACTTTAGATGGTAATGGATTTAAAGGTTCTATTGTAACTATAATATGAAATAATTAGGAAACAAATAATTTTTTAATACTCATTGCATACCACATTCTGTTGTTGGAAGTTGTTGTGTTAATTCAGGAAGCGACATAATGTCTGAACGAGTTAATCCATTTAGAATTAATTTATTTGGCTTTTGTCCGGAATTTAAGCTGACACCATCCTCAATCTCAGGTCCGAAATCAAAATAATCATCATAATTTTGAAATTCACTTTCCAACGTATTTGCCATATGAAATATTATTGATATAAAAACTTAAAGCAAACGAAAATTTTAAAATTAAGATTAAATATTGCAAAACGTATATCTTACCAATCCACAAAACTTTCATTTAAAAAGGCATGGAATATTTACTTTTTATGATAACAGTTCTTCTTAATATGCATACAAATCAATCTTTTTATAAATATTTTTATTATTTTTTTATAACAGAAAGCTATTTTCAAATTGACAAGAATAAAAACACATAAAAAAAAATATTTTGTAAAAATCGTTTGATTTGCAATCGATTCAAAATGGTTATCGAATATTTCATTTACAATCTGACAAAAATAACTCAATGCTACAAAATATGTTGAATACCCAAATAAGCATAACTTAGTTCTAGGTATGGTTGAGTAATAGAATGTCTCGAGTGTCTTTACCTAAGTGCTACTGTTTTAATTGCGATGGTGTTCCGAAATATGTAACAAAATTTTGCTCCAATTTCCTCCTTTTTAAATTGATCAATTGTCAACGTATTTCTTGCAAAAAATGTTTGATGTTTGGTTGCTTGCATAAAATTACAAAAAAATTTGTTTATTTCTAGAAATTTAAGTACAAGTTCGATGTTGATATCGAATCAATAAAATTATTTTCAAATAAAATAATTAATAAAACTCAAAATTGCAATCAGCGAGAAGAATAAAACCTCCATTTTTACATACAGAAATTCATTGTTAAAATTAAATCCTCCCCTTCACTTTTTGACCGTCAGTCTGTTGAAGGCTGGGGATGAAAATTTACTAAAATATTTATATTATATAAGATTTGTATGTGAGGTGGCCGGTAAAGTGGGCGGATCATGCGCATTTTGAGTTTCTGAGTTTATATTGATCCTAGAGCTAAACAAATTTCGTTGGCGTACATGTTTTTGCTTAAGAGATATCAGCATAAAAAACTTTAAGATTGTTGTAAAAAGAATCCCAAAATTCATAAATTCCATATTTTCCTGATGTCCCAGAAATTACGATTCTAGACTTTTAAGAACACATAAATGTGTTACATTTTCTAAATTAACTAACACAGTTATGGGTATCTTTTCTCCGTTCAAAATCAAAAAAAGGAGGATTTTTATTATTCGAATTAACAACGTAAAGTTCAGGAACACTAACAACACTAAATCTACAATGCGTCTCCTTGCTTTGACAGAAGCTTGTTCTCTGTCAAAGTGTCACTATTTCCCTAAGTATAAGTATAAGTTAAATATTTAGTAAAATATTCTTCCGTCACATTTCAGTTGCAGATTTTTTTTATTTTTTTTCATTTCGATTGAAGATACCAGTTCTATTCTAATTTAAAATCGATTTATAATTTTTTATTTGCAATAAGCACGTCTTTTTTACTACATAACTCGTCCAAATAAAAACACTTGAACAAAACATATAAGAGAATGTAGTATTTTTAAAATGCACGCTTTTATGATTTCTCTACATAATCACCTCAACATGCACATACATAAAATATTTACACATACATACTATGAACATTATAAATACATAATGTGTAAACATACATACTTATGTATATGACAAAAATATTTTTTTATTATTTAAAATTACATACTATTATAAATACTACATTCATACATACCAACACATATAAATATATTTTATTAACATATTTTAATCGGTGTCTATGTGAATGTATCTTTTAATCTACATAAATAACTATCTATATACGATGTATATTTTATCTTTATTTTATTTACTTTATCTGTATATGTACATATATATCTATTTATATATCTTTCTATTTTCTATTACATTTCTATGTATGTTTATTGTGTATGTTACAATTATGTCTGTAATTTCTTCTTAATTTAATGCATTTTAAAGTTTTTTACTACTTTATTCTTATTATAAACTATTTTGATTTTTTTGTAAATTATTTTGATTTAAAAAAATACATGAAAAAAAAATGACATAAAAACACATTTTGTAGGAAGTGGCAGAGTTGCGTCGCCAGGTGGCGCTTGAAAATTTGCAAAATCAACGCATGGATAATTTTGATCAAGATGTACCTGTGGAATTTGAATGCTGTTTTTGCACATCAAAGGTATATAAAATCATATTAAAATCAATAAACAAAAATACTTACATATAATCAATACACAATACAACAGTTTTGAGCATAAAGATAGCAGATGAGCAAAGAAGATGCTAAATATTTACATTATAATTAGGTTTAATTATCTCATAAAAAGTGTTTAATTTTTTTTAGCTCGTTAGCATTTTTTGTAAAGAACATTTTCATAGATTTTTTATTTTTTTTTAAATGTGTCAAAGAAAAAAATGTCGAAAAATATTGCTAATACAATCTAAAAATTTTGATTTATGTACAAAAAACAGTTGAAGCTTATTCCTTTTCTATGTTATAATTTTTTTTTTATATATTTTTAAACTATTTGTTTAACTATTCAAACGTATAAATTTAATTATGTCTTAGTCAAATAATAAAGCAAAATTTAAGACATTTAAAAAACATAAATTTTTCCACAATTTTTCGAATTTAACGACAATTTTTTATAACTTTGTGTATATATGCATACTCAAAGATGCAATACTTTTTAAAGACCTTTTTACTGTTAATACAACTAGATTTATGTGATTAATAACTGAAAATTTTATTCGTTTTTATCCCAAATAGCTTACCTACATAAACTTTCCATACATTTTTCAGAAACTATGTATGCTTCATAAAATGAAAAAACTAGAAAAATTTCTTAAAATATGCATATACATTTGTTTTTTTTTTTTTAACTAGAAAATATTTAATAACAATTCTTTTAACAATTCTTTTCCAAACAAAATAGCTTTAAAACTATACTATTTTATTATGTATATTGACTAAAAATTAAGAGAGCTACAAGATTTTTAGTGGAAAAACTAACCAAACATTTTTTTTCGTAATTTTGGCGGTGTTTCGATACTTTTGAAAATTGTTATTTGATATCCTCAAAAAGATTTAAGTCCTTATTTAAGCCTTTTCGCATATCGTAACTTTAACATCGCCTAATTAACTAATTATGCAGTTAATGCTAATTCTTTACAGTTATTATTAGATTAATATGTTATCTTAAAGATAAGAGAAAAAACTCGAATTTTTTTTATAAATAGACTATTCCAAATTAGGCGTTAAAGTCACACGGGTCGCCTAAAACGTTAGTGTTGGTCATTTCGGCGATATTTTTAAATCTGCTTTCCGAAAAAGTGTTAGAGCTAAAAAGTTTGAGCTAAAAAATTTTCAAAATGTTTCGTAAAGTTATCTCAACGGAATCGGCTAGTGGTCTGAAATGGGTTAAATGTGTTTACTTCAAATATTATATAAATCAAACTGCTGAAAACTAGATCACTACTAGAAAGATCACTACTAGAAATTTAAAATTGTTTTCGTTTCGAGAACTTTTCACAAGTTACAGAACACGTGTTCTGATTTTTGATGTTGATATTTAATATATTTATTATTTATAAGAGACATACAATAATTTAGGAAGTAGTCCTAGAAGATTTTTCTGCTATCTTCATGACTCAACATAATTACAAACTTACATACATACATATTTAAATATTGTTCACTTTGTTAAAATTGCAACAAATATTTTTTTTAAAGGAAATTACATTTTTTGATTTATTGCTTTAAATATTGAAATTTGCTTAACTTTTTTAAATAATATATGTACACTGTCGGACAAAATAAAGTGCGGTTTTTTACTCTTGCTATTTAGTTCATAATTGTTGTCTTTTAGGTTCATAATTGACTACTTTTTTAGTGTCCACGTATTTGTCATGTTATATTCTTTAAATTAATATTAGGGTATCCAATCGATTAACCGTCATTCGGTTATCCGGTTAATTTTTGTCGATTAACTGTCCGAATAATTTAAAACTGTCCATTTTCGAATAACGAATAAACCTAATAATTTGTGTCGAATAACCGGTTAACCGAAATGTAGTTTTCTCGAGTTATAAATTAGAAAATTTTTTATTTTTATGATAAATTTATGTATACTACATCTTTTTAAGAGGTCTATTGCATTCCAGTAAAAATAAATAAACATAATTTTTAGTGGGGTAATTTTTCTTCTGCTTTAGAAGTAATAAAACAGTATTCAATATATATAGAAAGATTTAAACGAATTGTTCTGCTATAAGACTTTGATATTCGGATGTTATTTCTCCAAAAAAGAAAATAACTGAAATAAATGACAAAACAATATTTGCAAAACAATGTAACAAAACAATGTTATGCAATTTTCTTTATTAAAATAATAATAAAAATTAAAACTAATTTCCTGGAGTCGATAAAAAAATTTGGTTGTTCATTGCAATTTTGCACAAAATCGTGAATATGGCATGACATAACACAGGTATCAAAAAATTCATTGAAAATTTTACGAATTTTTACTATTTCTGGATCACAAATTCAGTATCATACTGACTTCTTTGGATGCTTTGTTTTTGGGATAGAATGTTTTATAAAAAGCGTCAAGAAATAATATAAATAATTAAACTTTACTCAAAGTAATGTTCTTAAGTAAATTCAAAGTTTTACAAGTCATAATACTTTTAATTATCATCTCCTAAATGCACCCAAAAAATATTAATGTAGACTCGATTAACAAAATATCATTCTTACACGGAAAATATACTTACATGAAAAATATATTAAATAAAGCGGAATAAGTAGAATATTTTATAGTATTAGCTAAAAAATGAAAATTTGTCATACAAAAAAGGGGAAAATAATTACGAAATGATCACCTTTTAAAACAATTTGATCTTATATCATGTTTCTAAGTAACTATTTAAATAGATTAAAAGCTATAATTTGTGTAATTTATTTGTTTTACATGTATAACAAAGGTTATTCGGTTAATCGAATAATTTGTCAATAATCGGCTATTAACCGATCAACTTTTAACCTCGAATAATTATTTGTCGAATAAACCGATTAATGTAAACACCTGAATAATTGGATACCCTAATTAATATACAAAAGAAGTTTATGAAATATGTGTATTTCTAGTTTGGGACAAAATTGTTGTGTTGGTCATGCATTTTGTGCAACAAAATAAAGTGACACTTAATTTCTTTAATTTGGCTTAAAATTTTTGAATTTTTTGATACAAGACAGAAGGCGTATGCTTAAGAAGTGCTAAATTTTAATATTATATTAATTAAATTATATTAAAATCATTATTATGTTTAGAAAATAAGGATGAATACGGCCATATTATCGGAAAGTCTTCGACCACAATCCAGAAAAATTTCTTGAGCCCAGATAAGGAAAATAAGGTAAAATTGGTCCATTTGGCTTTAAAGTGCAACATTTCGGAATCTGAGGCTAAAAGGTTCACTTTGTTATGCAAAATAACGATTCAAAACGAAATTTAGAAGAAATTGAGAGGGCAGAAACCCTAAGACAACAATTGATATCGTAACGATATCAATATTCTCGCCAAAAGAGAATGAGTTTTACCATCTAAAGTTGTAAAGAAAGAAGTAATTATAACTATATTAGCTTTTACTGCCATGAAAAAGCTTAAATATATGAGTTTTAGAAGTACCTATTCTATGTAAGTTACATCTTTGTTGTGCTAATATAATAAAGCGACCCGTAATAGAAAAATAATCGTTAAAGTCCCAGAACCATTCTAAAATACAGTTATTTGGACAAATAAACAAAAATCTTATTAAAACTTAAAAAAAAAAACTGTGACAATTTTGAAAACTGTCATGCACGCAGAGAAAAAACATTTCTCAATATGGTTGGCCCAACAATATTATTTTCATTGAAGAGAAAATTTTCCATCGCAAACATTCTTATTGTTTAATATATTTTTTATTTAAAAACAATTTTGTTGTAGCAATTATACATTTGTTCTCAACTCACAATTATAACCACATTATTGTTGTTAAAATTTCATGTGTGAACAAAATATTTTCAATACCTGAATATATTATTTTGTTTGTAATTTTGAATTGACAACAACATGTTTGTTTTGTATTGGCAACAATATACATTATTAGTACTTGGCGATAAGTATACTTGTTGATTTTTATTCAGTTTAGTTTGCTTCTTGCATTGAGCTAGTTGTCTGTCGGCAAGTTAAAAATGTATAAGAAAATATGCCGAATGTATATTTAAAAAAGTGAATTATTGAAAATTAATTATTTTAATTAATATTAAACTAAAAATATGTATATGTTTCATATTGTGAAAATATTGTAAATGGATAATATACAAAAAAAAACTACATACTTGGTTATCTTCGGAGTGCTAAAAAAATGTGTCAGCTTGTACGTGTATTCAAGAAATTTCTCAGGTTTCATTATTCACAGGTGATAAATTTATTTTCTTATACTAAAGTGATTTATTTTACATAACTAAATTATAATTAATATTAATAAAAACTTCCATACGATAAATGAATTTGCTTTTATTTATTTTTAGGCATAATTAATTGTTTTTCGACGCTAAGTACCGTTATTGTGATTCAACTATATTATTGCTGTGTGCATGAATCAAGTATATATACAATTAAAATATTGTTGTAGATCAACAATACTTTTATTGTGATTTAAACATTTTATTGTTGTATACATGAATCAAGTACATATAAAACAAAAATATTGTTGTAGATCAGCAATATTTTTATTGTGATTTAACCATATTATTGCTGTATACATGAATCAAGTATATATATAACAAAAATATAGTTGTAGATCAACAATATTTTTATTGTGATTTAACCATATTATTGTTATATACATGAATCAAGTACATATACAACAAAAAAATGGTTGCGGATCAACAATATTCTTATTATAATTCAACCATATTATGGTGCTACATCTAACCATAATATAATTCACCATATTTTTACTTTGAGTGTGGAAAAGTCTGAAATTTGAAATTTTTGTAATAGGAGATCGTATAAAAAATGTTTTCTTAATAATGGTACATATGAAACCAATTTGTTTGAACCTTGTCTGGACAGTTAGGTTAGTAATAATTAAAATTACTTCCTCCTTTATTTCTCCGCTTAGAAAAATGAGATTCTTTTTGCCGAGAATTGCGATATAGCTACGATTTTACTTCGCAGTATTAGGGTTTCTGGCCCCTCAATTTCTTCTAATTTTCATTCTAAATTGTAATTTTTTATAATGGAATGGTTCTTTTGGCCTCAGATTCTAAAAAGCTGCTCTTTAAATACTATTACATTAATCTTACTTAATTTTCTCTATCTGGAATCAAGAAATTTTATTGGATTGTGGTCGAAGACTTTCCGATAATATGGCCGGATCTATCCTTATTTTACAAATGTAATAATAATTTAAATAGAATATTAAAATTTAGCACTTTTTAAGCATATGCCTTCTATTTTGTATCAAAATAAAAAAAAAATCGAAAATTTTAAGCCAAATTTAAGAAATTAGGTAAAGTGTCACTTTATTTTGTCGCACTAAATCCATGACCAACCATGTTTATTAAGTTAAATCAAGGACCCAAAATAATTATTATCATAATTTTCGAAATCGAAAAAATTGGCACTTTTTAAGAGTTATTACAAAAAATTGAGTTTTAATAGTTATTGAATAATATATAAATATAAGTTACTCATAACTATTATTTTTTAACTAATATTTTAAAAATTAATTAAAATAATTATTGATGAACAAATAAAATATAAATTTTAAATAATTATTATTCTTCGTTATATATTTAATAACAATTATAATAATAATTTTTTATAATAATTAATTGCGAATGTCATTGAAATTTCATCATCTCAAGCCTCACATGATATTAGAAATCTAATTGAATATACGTATATTGTTTTTACCAAATTTCAAAGAAAAATACCCAAATAAAATATTCATGAATTTAAAAATTATACATAATTTTAACTATTATGGATTATATTTTTCAATAACTATTAAAAAATGATTTTTAAATAAAAAATTAAAAAATAACTATTATAAATAATATATATTATTTTTCTCAATCATAATTATTATTATTTCGATAAGAATATATAAATTGAAAGAAAATAATTATCAATAAGAAAAAAAAATAAAAATTGCATATAATAGTTACAATTTAAGAAATTCGACATAAAAATTGTAATAATTAAGACCTTGAGTTAAAAAATATAAAATGATGAATACGTGAACACCAAAAATGTAGACTATACCGAACCTAGATGAAATAAATAGCAAGAGTAAAAATCCGCACTTTATTTTGTCCGACAGTGTATGTACATTAGACCACCAATGATATGTATGGGATTTCCAATTTTGTTTTCTCCAACAGCAGATTCTAGTAGATGGGGCTTAAAAAAATAATATATGTGGAAAAATTGGGTCGATCGGCCCTAAACCGGCCACTCAACTTTGACCTTTATTCTCAAAAAGGTTTTAAAATTAACTTATATCTTTATTGCGCTATAACTCTTTAATTTAACATTTTGCGATAAAATATTATATAAACTTTTTTATTGCTGAAAATTTTTACATATAACTTATAAGTCAAAGTTGACTGGCCGGTTTACGACCGATCGACGTAGTTTTTGCATACATATTATTTTTTAGCTCCATCTATTACAAACTGTCGGTGGAGCAAGCAAGATCAAAAATTTTAGGAAATTACTCAAACCCAAAACAAATGAATTCCATGCTTTAGATTCGACTTCAGTCATTGATTTCACAAAACTCGGATCTATCACAAATTGCCTACTTAATTTGTGGCCCATTAAAAATAGCAATATATATAATCGCCTCTTTTGTCAAAAGCCTTCACAAACTGTTTCATTATGCAGAGTTTAATATGAAGTGGTGAATATGATGCAGGGTACTTCACGTGATTTTAATTGAGCAAAATATAAGTTAGGATATGACCACTTTCTTCAATTTCCAGGGTTAACTCCGTTTATTTTCACAATACAGAAGTAGTAGTCGTTATGATGGTTTCCGTGTATTCCCCAAATTAAGGGCGTTATTAAGATTATTAGGTAGTTATAACTCAAAAACAAAAGTTTTTAAGTAAATACGGTTGCCGTATTTAAAAAATACGCGTCAATTTGACACAGAAACAAAAAAGTCACAAGAAATACTTTTTTTGTTTTGTCGACCAGTGTTCTTTTGGAATAAAAAAAAAAAAATGTTTTTTTTGGCCAGTGTGTATACAGCACCATATTTAGTTCGTACAACGGCAACATGTATTAGATTATCCAATTCATGATATACGACTTATATGAGCCCAATACGCCATTCACTTGGGGGTAGTATCTCGTCTTTTATTATCACGAAATCTGCAAAAAAAAAATAATTCTTTCTTTGGATAATGCCATTTATAGCGCTTAAAATTTCTCTAAAAATCCTCCTCTTGTAAGTAAGGACTGCGCACGAAAAAATCCGTGCATGCTCTTGGGCTTATAAATCTTGATGTGGTGAAAAATTAATAATTCTGTTAACTGGTTTGTATTTACCATTATGCTCACTTGCCATGTGCTATGTTTCATGGTAATAGCAAAATTGTTTTTTCTTAAAATTAAAGTTTAACAAAAATAATAATAATTCAAATTTTTCATGAAATCTTGCATTAGTCATATAAAATAATTGCAAGGAAGGCTGTTGTGCCTCAAAATACAGTTTATTGGGTCATAATATTATACAAAGAATGGTAACCTGATAATGGAAGACAAATAGTATCTTCAGGCTGTAGGACTCAGGCAATATAGGAAGGATTTTGAGAGAAAATCACCTCATCTCTGGAAGAAAAGTTTCACAAAAAATGAATTGCTTCGAATCTTTGTCAGAAAATTGTAAAGGAAGTCTAACCTGAAGACTTATAAAGTAAGAAAAAAATCCTAATAGAAACGCAAGCAAGAATTTGGAGGTAAAAAATAACATAAAAGTACTTCGGACGAATTTTTTCAGAAATTTTATTTCTGTATACTAGGCGACAAAGCTTTCGTACAGGGTGACTTTTTTCAACTTCCTAGCCAGGAATTCTATGTCGCAGATGCTAGAGGGATTATGGCAGAAAAATTTCGTGTACGATATCAAAGAAATCAAAATTGCCAAGAATTTTTTTGATTTGGGAAGTCATATGCATACACAGGAATAAAGCACTTCATTCTTAAAAAATGGTTCGATTAACTCTGAAATATACGTGAATGAGTGCCATTGGAAAAGACTTCTCCCTTTCCTAATAAAATTCAGTTTATCCCCTGCTTTCTAGCCTGTTTCCGCTTCTTCTCATTTCAACAACAAAACAATGGAATTGTTATAAATAAATTGTAAGAATTTGTACCGAAAAAGGCTAATCCATCAAATTGTCCAAAACACCGTGCAATTGGATATTGGACTCTAGTAAAAAATAATTTAAAGAATATTAAAAGCTCAGCATAAATGAAACGGAGTTTAAAAATAAGTGGACCTATTTGAGCAGAGAAGTGACCGAAACACAATAAAACCTTTAATTAGAATAATTCCGAAAAATATCAGATATTACCTTAAAAATCAAAAGGAACTAATTTATTTTTTATGTTTAGAACTTGAACATAACAGTCATTAACAAAAATATCACTTTAAATAAATTCGCCCACTGGTTCAGTTTCTATAAGCAGATTTGCATGCACGGATTTTTTCGTGCGCAGTCCTTAGTGTCCCTTCCATTTTTTGTACGACCTGTTGCTAAAGTCTTTAATTTTTAATTTTTCCCATCGGTTCAATTATCAGCAAACATTTAGGCACACCCAGGTGTTAACACATTCAACTTCTCAGGGTCTTTAATCATAATCATATTTTCTAACTAAAAGTATAGAAATGCTCCAAAGTTATATTTCTGAGGCCTTGATAGATATGTTCTTTGACGTTTCCTTAAGAAAGTAAGTTACATTGCTAGTACTAAGTTTTAAGTCCGATAAATGTATTATACCACATGGAGAGCTCGATGATACCTTGAGAATCTATTACTTATATCAAATTCATTACCAATTTCCTCCTTTGTACGTGTGATCTGGTATTCTAATGGTGGAAAATAATTGGTAATTAATGAATTATTGAATGAATTGTTAATTTGCTGTAATGTTCGTAAAATAATTGGCGGCTAATATCTTTTTACATTCCTTAGATGGTGCCTAAAATAAAATATTCGAAACTGTATATCATAGTGGCCCTAGTTATTAAGGCCAGTATTATAGTAAACAAACTGACTAGTTTCATTTAAATTAGATCTGTGACCTGCAAATAGTAGCTAAATTTCGTCAATAAACCCCCTAATAGGACAACTCCATATAAATGTTTTGAGTCCTTCTCATAGTGTTAGAACTAAAACCCGTACCAAACATCTAAGAACCTATCACGTTATTATATTGTGTAGGTTTTCTTTTCTCTATAGAATGAGCAAAATGTTTAGGAATGTAAAATTTCGGGTTGTTTATTTTTAAATTTGTTTAATTTAGAACTCAAGAGTGTGATACAAGTCGCTGTATACCGACAATATTTTATTACTTTTCAATTTGAATTAAGTGAACAATATACAAAACATATGCATATAAATAGGTACATATTAAGAATAATGGTAATTGGTATATTACAGAATATTTTTCATATTAAAATATTAAACACAACTACAAAATAACATTGCATATACATTCATAAATGCAAAATACATACATACATACATATATATATAAATTACTTGTACTATTTTATCATAAATGTGTGTGTCTAAATATTGTGGAGTACAAGTGTGTTTTTTGCGTCTAAATATTTGTTTCAGTGTTAATATGTAAATACACACAGTGACGTATAAATAATTATAATAAAAAATATACATAAGTACATAACACACATACATACAATATATGTATTATTGTTTTTAATTATAAATGTTTTTGACATCTTTTTTTAATGTTTTTTTTTTCTGTGGGAGTCTGTTTATGTATATGTGTGTTCTTTTTTTAATAATTACAACAATGCAATTTAATTAAAATTTAATAAATACTTATTATTTTATAACATAAGAACTCCTAAGGATTGTAAATTATTTAAACTAATTGTTGTTATAATAAGAAATAAATATTACAGGATCGAGTTTGTACATTTCATGGCCGTAATTATACTATGACACAATTGGCACGGCCACCACCATCGCCAACAAATTATAAAATCTTAAAACGTATGATAGAAACTGGAGCCATAGATATATTCTATCTTTAAGGGGTAAAAGTTATCATTATAATTTCTTCGAAATATTTAGTTTCCCCTACTTTTTCTCCCCCCCCTTTTATTTAGATTTGAAATGGAATTCCTTAGGATTCTGTACATGCTAGTGTACAGTGTTTACTTACTTAATTGAAGGTCCTCCCAATTTATTGTATATAGTGAATGCTCCAATATAGAGTGCAATTTGTTTAAGCTTTATTTAAGTAAATACTTTTATTGTATACATATTCAAGTTTCGTGTTTTCTTGTACATCTTTGTATTAAATTATTTTAAGTTTTATTTTCTTTTTGTTATTTATAAATTTTTGTAGATTAAAACAATGTGGATAATGTTAAATTGATAAATTATTTCGACTCATAAAATTATTAATAATAAAAATATGCATATTGAGCTAAAGTTTTAAGAACATCAATATTTTCTTACCCAGCTAAAAAGGAACTGAAAAAGAGCTGAAAAAGACATGAATTTAACATTGTGTTGGCATTGGAAGGAAGTACTTACTGGTGCAAGAGAGCTGCAGAAGTTCTTTTTTTAACCCATGGTTGTCATTGGTAGGATGTTCTTCTTATTCATTTCTTTTGAAGTACTTCCTTTAAAACTATGATTATAAAATTTTTTTACAAAAATTCAGTTTTAGCCTTATTAAAAGATAATAAAAATGCATTAAAACTTATAAAATTTTAATTTTCTTAGAAATTATTAACCTTTTTTCCAGCTAAAATTTCATTTATTTTCACTTTTTTGGAAGTAATTTTTAAGTACTTCCAAAAAAGTTTAAAATGTGCACTTTATTCTACTTTTGAAGTGGTGAAAATGTTCTTTTTTGGAAGCTCTTGATCGTTTTTTTGCTGGGTATTAAAACATACACTAAGTTAAAAATTATAATTTAAAACCTACAAATGTCGGTTTTTTGACACCGTATGTCGACTACTTTTGAACACCCGGAATTAAATACATAATATTATTTAACAACACTATGAGACAAATTTTGGATCATCCAACGTGAAATTAAAGTATACCATCAGATAAGTTAAATCTCCAAAGGGTTTTGCAAATTAAGTTCGAAATTCGATTTTAAGACTCCTAAACTTCGAATATTTTGGCGCACTATTTTCATTATAAGTGTAAATAAAAAATATTTTATTCAGCAAATTTCAATATATTTTTGGGTTCTTATTGTTTAATAGTGTACAAGACCTATTTTAGATATTATGTAAGGATTATGTTAAATGCTCCTCCCTTTTCCCGTCCACTTTTTATAAAAAAAAATATTATGCAGTATATGAGTACTCACATTATTCAACCGATTTATCTGATACGATATTATATATTGACTATCCTCTGTATGGATATAATATTAACAAAAATTCCACACCCACTTTTTGTAAATAATTTTTATTATTGAATGTTCAAATTAAATTTCGCACATATATCACGTATTTTATGGACTAAAAAGAAGTTGGCTGCCATGCCCAGTTTTTAGTCCACTTACAGTAAAAGTAAATTTTTATACTTTCTTGATGATACTAAGACGACTTACATAAAATTTTACATACACAAGGAATAGAAAATATTGTATATTATAAAATTTAATCTCTATGGGTGTCTCTTTTTCGCCCACTGTTATTACACTGTAATATCTTTTTGCCACGGTCATTACAATGTTTATGAAATTTGAAATTCAAAGCAATCCTTTCTTCAAACAGTCAGTACAGTATAAACTCGATAATCCGGATAATTGATTGCAGACTCCAATCCGAATTATCGAATTATCCGGATTATCGAGGTTTTATTCTGACATGTTTTTTGTTAAAAAACTGTATAAGATACACATGTACATACGATATATTGGTTATTTAATATTTGTAATAGTAAAATTATCATTATTTTTCACCTAATACAATTTATCTTTAAAAATTTTAACAATTTTAAATTCGTCTTATACTCGTATAAATAAGGTCGTATGTACTGAAATATGTGATGGAACAAAAGTTAACTAAAAACATAGATATTCTAACAGAAAACAGCTCATGGCGCATAATTTTTATTGTAAATGTAAATCCATATTATTTTTCAAATAAAAAATTAGAATTTTTTACTAAATCCAGATTAAAATATGCAATAAATCCGGATTATAGAGTTTGTAATGAGTTGGGGAATGGCGTCCGAATTGCCGAATAATCCGGATTATCGACGTCCGGATTATCGAGTTTATACTGTACTTCCTTCAACATTTGTAAATGTTTCATTTAAATCAGTTCAGTAGTTAAGACTTAAGGTCAAGTCAAATAAAGTTAACAATATTATGATAAAAATGGGCGTAAAAAGGAGTGGTATCCAGCTAAAATCTAGTATAATAATGCTAGTAATTTATAAAATAAAAACAACACATGATAACATTGGAATTTAATAATTTAAATGATTTTTATATCTTATTATACTGAAAAAGGAGCTCCGAAAAATTCGAACTTTAAGAGACCATAAAACCGAAATTCGAACTAACTTTAAAAACCCCTTTGGAGCTTTTACTATACTACTGGTACCCTTTCATTTTACGTTGGAGTTATTGAGAAAATTTTTTCTTATTACACTGTGTAATTTAGTACTGGTGTCAAGTTGATAACGATGCGTTATCAAATCTTCTTAAAGATTTCAACTCACAGCATACAATTTAAACACATATATAGGGTTAATAAAACTAAACTATTGACACTGAATTGGGTCGTTTTGTGTATATGTGTGGTTGATATTTCTAGGGGTGTATTTTGTTCAGAAAGACATGCCCTTTACTGTATTTCTCGTTCACACAATAAGCTCAATATGTGTTTCCATTTAAGTTTATAAGACGAATTTAAAATTGTTTCAAATATTTTTGAATATTTATATATGAATGTATTTATAATTAAACAATTTGACATTATCTTCATTATAAGATTAAAAACTATATTGTAGTATTAATTTGTTTTTTATTTATTTACTTTTCTTATACATATATGTATGTAAAAAAAAAAAAAATAAATTTAATTTTTATTTTAATTATTTTGTACACAGTTTTAAATTACGTGTATTCTTTGTAAATTATTTTGTAATTTATTTTCATTATTTACTTAGTCTATTGATATCTATATATAGTAAACATAATTTTAGTTTATTTATTTATGTTTTAAAATATTATTTTTAATTTTATTTGTTTATTTATTTTTTTTTATTTTTTAAAGGGATATCAAAGATGTCAAGGCGAATGTATTCCATTACGAGCGAATAGTGTTTAACAATGAAATTTAGTGAAATTCTCTGATACCAAATCAGTCTCAGTCAATCAATCAATCAATCATAAAGTGTGAATTGAGGCAAATCTAATTCAAATGCAAATTACACTAAATTAAAAAATAATAATAAAATTACTAAATACAAAATGCAATTAAATTAAATGCCTTAAAATTATAAGATAACAAAAATTTACATAGATATACAAACATAGATATAAAACCTACATACATACGTAAAAATTTATAAAATAATTTCGAAATTAATTGTTAGACAACGACATATTCAATCTATACTTACATACATACAAACATGCATACATACAATACATTCAAATAAATATTACGTACATAGTTAACTAGTTTTCAATAAAAAGTTTTAAGTTTTTGTTTCTTTTTATCTTTAAAATAAAATTTAAATTAAAAATTGTTTCAAAATACAAACATAGTTACATTTTATTTTAAATTTTCATTAGATTTATTGTTTCTATTTTGTGTTTTTGATTTATTTAATTTCGATTGTTTTAAGAAATTTATTAAATTGTAGTAAGAAAATATATATTGACTAAACACTATTAAAATTATTTAAATAAATGAATAAAAGACATACAAAAATTCAAAGAATTTTTGTTAAATCTTTTCTACTACATACATACAAACATACAAAAACAATATACGAAAAAAATTGTAATAATAAAATTATTTAACATAACAACAATTTAATTACAAGGAACTTGAATGCTTTAATTTATGAGTATGAGTAGTTATTAAAACTTTAAAGTATTTTATTAATTATATAGTTTTTTTTATTTTATTTTTTTAATTTTAGATAATTTAATTTATAAAACAAATATGAATTTAATATAATAAAAATCTAAAAAAAAATATATTTATAATTGCACTTGAATATTGCAAAAAAAAACAAAAAACAAACGGAAAAATCACTTTTTATTTAAATTTTCATTATCAAAGTTAACCTTTACTAGATTTTGAAGAAGAAGAAAAAAAAACCTTTTAACGATTCAATTTTACCCTGAAGCTATACTGGTTTCTGATATTAGAAACAGGATGAAAGCAATTCGACTTTAGTTTTTTTTTATTTAAATGTCATCGTCCATTTTAAAAGTTATAGTAAAAGCTATTGTAAGTCAGACCCAATCATATGATACCCTCCACCATTATCTAACTGCGTAAAACTGATTTTCTCATAGAGTTTTATATGGAACCTGAGGTAAATTTTACAAGGATTCTTGCTAAATTTGAAAGGGTAATTTATACGCATATCAAACATGTTTCTGTCAATGTCGTGATACCAATATTTTTATATGAGATTTAAAATAATTTTCGGAAATGAGTTTTATACGGTAGGTATGGTTAGTTACCGATCAATCTTAATTAGCTTTCTGCTTTAATATGACTTATTTGTATTAAATATTATCTTGATACTAACGTTTGCTAAATACTAACAGATGCCGAATTTCAATTAAATCTTTATATATTTAAATCATTTATAATGGTTAAAAGCCTATTGTGGTACAACAAATGTATGGGTGCTAGCTAAAATATTTTACCGAACATAATCAATTTCAATAGAATTCCTCTTTATATCAAAATAATTATTTGTGCCAAATTACATTAAAATATCTTCTAAGTTGCGAACTGTATCCTATTGTGGTGTATGGTATAAAAACATCATCAAAGTATTACTACATAACTTGATTCCAACTTTATTTAATTTTTTTTATTTAGAAAAAGCTAAAGAATTTTAAGTTGGCGACACTGAAAAACATTTTGAGAAGCCCCAAAGCGAATTCAATGTTAATCCTTATTATTATTATTTTTTTTTTTTAAAGAAAGTTTTGCTACTCTTCCGTATTTGGAGCCAAGATATTCATTCCAATATTTTTACCTATCTATTTGCTTTAGCACACAGTTAACTTTTATGAATATTCTTACTTTCGCAAAGATCAAGCTATTTTTGAGCATAGCTGTTATATAAAAAATACATATATTAAAAATTATATGTAAAAACGAGAAAGAAATATATAGTCAGTCATTTTGTACATCAAAATACTGGGAGGGGTCTTTTATTAGACTTGAGACTAATTGAGGACCGATACTCATATTAAGTTAAAAAAAAACATACGAATACAGAATATTACGTCGATACTACCACTTATATGAATTTATTCACTTATGGGTGATTCCCGAAAAAGGTTCTTATATAGGAGCTATGGTAAGTTATAGACCGATCCTAGTCAAATGTGGCACTATCACTTATACTTATATAAAACTTATTTGTTTTAATTTATGCCCGTTAAAGTGAATTTCTGAAAAGAGGTTTATATGGGTGCTATGGTCAATTATGGACCGATCTTCTTCAGATTTAGACTTATATGAAACTTATATGTGCCAAATTTCATTAAAATATTGCTATATTTAAAGGATTTATTATCCTTAAACCACTAGGCAACGTTGGTATTATCATTCAGTTCAGATACACATCATCAGCCTATAATTCACTTTTTTTCAGTTATCTCTAGTGCTCGTGATAAACCGATTTATACAAAATTCAAATTAATTAATGCTCCAGCACATATTGCATAATAACCAGAAAATAATTGGACTGATTTAAGAAGTATAAATAAATATAAGAATATTCTAACTCTAGTTGTCTCCAAGTTAAACCTAAATGATTTTTCAATATGTGCTATAGTTTCGAAAATATTAAGAAAACTGTTTCGAAAAAAAAAAAAAATCAGACAATTCCTTCATGAGATATGTGGCAATATCTGACAATACCTTATTAACTTTTATATAACGCAGAGTATGCGATCCAATAATGCAATGGAAATAATTAGGTAGTTTCGGATTTTGGGCCATATTGACCTACTGGGTCTATAAGGCCCAAACTCAAACTACACCTCTACTATCATCATGAGAAATTTCATTGAAATCGGTCCAGACCGTTCCGAAACTGCGGGCTCTACATTAAAATCAACTTTTTTAATTTCTAAATAGTCGATTTTTCTACTTTTTTGACTATTTTTTGTTATTTTTCAACGCAATTAAATATATTGGTTAATTAACATACAATATATCCAATGAAAGTGCTGGTTACATACAAAAATATGTATTTACGATACGAACGGTTAGGCGATGTATAAATATATAAATAAAAGCTGCCAAGTAATTATTCCTTTTAAGTAAATAAAATATATTTTTATTTTTTTTACATTTTCCGACTATTCGACTTTTTTCAACAAAAAATCGATTATATTCGAATGTCGATTTGATGAACTCTAATTCTAAAGTAAAGGTTAACTTAAATTTACAAAAAAAAAAAAAAAAAAAAAAAAAAAAAAAAAAACAAGTTAGTTCATTTTCTACACGAATGTGTCTTTAGTTTTAATTTATTTATGTGTAGTTTGCATTTTTTTCATCCATAATGAAAATGAACATGAAAATTCAAAAAATCCATTGTTTAACGACATTATTAAAAGCAAAAAGGTAAGTTTTTTCTTTTCAAATATAAGTGTATTTTAATTAAATAAATATTTAATTATAAAAATGCATAGAAGTTGAACGAAATCATATTTAGTTTTTAAAATAATTGTTTTATGTCGCATGCTTTATTACTTCTTTTTTTTTATAATTTTAATCAGTAACCTGTCAACGCTATGATTCACTCTAAATGATTGATATTTTTTAATATACATAGAGTTTGTTTTAAAAAGGGTATACAAATTTATTTTAAAAATTGGGGCTTAAGTAATATAATATAAAAATAAATACTTACATAAATAAAAATCGTTAAGACATTTCAAATATTATTTGCAAAATAATACGATGATATAAAAAATTACTTACAAAAAAGTTATTATTGTTAGATTAAAATTAGTCTAAAATATTTAGAAGAAGTTCAAAATTTTCCATAAAAACCAATTTACAGAAATAGGTGGGATTTACTGATCTCCAAAACACAATATCTATATGTTGTCTATGCAAGAGAATTTTTTATTTTATAATAAATTTAAAAAATCTAGATTCCCTTTCGGTATTATTCGTGAAATTAAAAAAAAAGAATAACAATAAATTTTATATATGTATAAAAAGGTATTATAAAACTATAAAATCGAATCAGATTGTAACTAAAAAATTTTAAATCTAATAAAGTAAATATTGTTGGCTTTTTCATGTAAATGTGCTGAATATAACGCATCATAAAAATGAATTCATAATCATAAGTATTTTCGTGATATAAGAAATATATATTATTTACATTATTCTTTGTTATAGGACTTCAAGGAATTCACGGATGCCGAAGGTGTTATCTCACTTCCAACATCGGACTTCCATAAGCCGATTTGTTATGAAATGCGGCAAGCTGCAAATCGTGATTTACAACAATCCCTTCCATATGGCTTATTGGCAACAGCAGCAGCGACGGCGGTACAGATACCAGCTGCCACAACTATACCGACTGCACTTCAAATGTCTAGTCAAATGCAACAGCAGCAACAACAAGAACAACTCTTAGGTGGCATAATCTCAGCCACAACGGGTACAACACAAACTGAATTATTATATTCAGCCGGTAGCGGAGGTATAATACGACCTTCAATACCACACACTGCCACTGGCGCTGCGCCAATCTCACAATCATCTTCGACCTCATCGTCGTACGGTACCACAACATCGACAACAATAGCGCTGCCATTAGATACGCCTCTGAGATATCCACCGTACATAACTAGCAGCAGTATCAGTTCCACTGTTAACAACTTTAATCATAACTTCAATAACAACTTCAATACAACATCTCTGGGAACTTGCCATCCGCTGTCAATGAGCACAAGTCAACAAGGTGTACTATCAACACTGGGGAACAATTACAGCAACAATAATTTGAATAATTTAAATTTCAATAACAACAATGCCGATCTGGCGAGCGTAGATAGTTCGGATACGTATGCCAGTTGTCAAACCCACCCATTTTTGTCGCAAGGCGATCTAACGTCCGATTTTAATGACGAGGTGTGTGCCTTAGACATTGACATGGACAATTTGTACATAAATCCGCTGGAAAAGGATTCAGCTGGTAATACAACAACCGGTTATATGGTCGGTCTACCGTCCACCCCCTCCTCTGGCCAAATACGAGCTCACGTTAAAAAGAGTGCCTCGGGTGATACGGCTTTGCGAAATTTGGCAGCCGGCGGTCTAAGTCCCATGGATGATGTTTATCAAAGTGCATTCGATGCCCACGAACGAGGTAGTCATATAAGCCTTAACGAGAATCCAGTGCCAAAGCATCGTAAAACACGATTCCAGCAAAGCTTTACCGTAGCATTACCACCACATTCCTTTAGTCAAATTGGACAGTCGTCCACCAAACCACGAGCTCGTTTCGAAGACTCAAAACTGTCGCAAGAAAATCTGGGAAGTGAAAATAGTCCAGCGAGTAGTACGGGCAAAAAGAAGCGTTCATCGTTTATGCCCGGTAAAAGTTTAGCCACTGCCACAAAATTAATAAATCAGCACCTGTTTGGTATACAAAATGTTGGACCCAAAGGTAATAAAAGCTTAAAAATTTTCCAATATTTCTTATTTCTGTTTGATTGTTTGACTGTTTTTTTTTTTTTTTTTTTTTTTTTGGAGCTGTGTAAATTTTATTTTAAATATATATATGGGCAATTATCAAAAATTTTTGATTTTAGCCCTTCAAAAAAATATTATTTTTAACCATAAAATCCTTTTGTATACATATAAAGTGACTTGAATGCATGTAGAATCAGTTCGCGTTAATCATTTCATGTGAGGGGCGCGAAAGTTATGGCGTTTTAAAGTTGAACATATAAACATTTTTACAAACGAGAAGTTTATGTACAATTCTGGTCAAAACTACACGTAATATCAAAACCTACTGAGTTATTCAAATAAAATGTATGATATTTTCAATGTTTGATGGTATTAGTGCAGCATTATTTAGGGTTTCCTAGTAAAATGTTAAAATGTGTCTTTTCAATAAAAATCGCGATTTTTAAAAATTTTGTGAAAAACTTGGATCGAATCTATGTTATTTCTCCATATATTGATTGAAAATATATAAAATATATAAAAGTTATTTTGTCATCATAACTTTACTTCCCTGTATTTATTTGTTGAAAGTCTGCACAACAACAAAGATGGTGCGGAGTTTATGTACAAAGTCCGATTAGTTTACTTATGATAGAGTAAGATCAAAAAGTATAAACGCGCGAACAAAAATTGTGGAAGAATGGTAAAAACTTAAGTAGTTTTTATTAGTTTTTATATATTCTTCAACTTTTAACAACAATCATGGTTAAAAAAAGAAACCTATTGTGCTAAAATTTTGCACTCTATTAGTTTCAAGTCTTCTGAGTTCAGATCAGTAACCAATTTTCTTAAAATATCATTACAATAAAACTTATTAAGGATTTAAGCCAGTTTCAGCCAGGTTAAACATTTTTGATAATTACCCATATATATTTTTTCCTTTATGGTTCAAGTTTTGTTGATGTAGGATTATTATTAGAACTAGAAGTTTTGTTTCGTTGAAGATGTTCTTTTCTACTGTAAATAAATTTTTTACTTGTGAACATATTATGTATATATTTAGATTTTAATAGTAACATTTATGTGACATATATTAAAAGTTTTTGGAACGACCTTTATTAATTAGTTAAATGATTAGTTTTTGGCTATTAAATGAATTTCTGAAATCACCAAATAAGGTGAAACTACACAAACCTATGATTCGCTAAGAATCGCTTGCCTATTTTTTTTATTTTTAATTAAAAAATAAAAAACAAAAAGTAATATATTTATTTGAATTTTAGGTAAAATAAATAAAAATTCTATTAATAATGCAGATCCAAAATCAGTGCGTTGCAAAAATCAATAAATGATTTTTAACTTTTGATTTTTCTCTGTACAGATAGACTCTGTACAGTGAAAAATCGACAGTTAGTAAGTACATCGTAGCTGGCGGGAAAGTTATGTATTACCAGAAGTCTGGCGATTACTGTTGAAAAATGTTCGTCCTCCTTAAAAGAAAAAAAAAATAAAAAAATTGTGGACTAAATGGAATTCCGCATGCAAAACTCGAATCTGCTTTCAGTTTTTTCCCATCAGGTCCAGATTTTTTTCATGGGCGTGTCTAATATTGCGCCCTAAATAAGTCGATAATTCCAGTATATTTCACTATATACGCCAAAATATGCAGAATAAAATTGGCTTTAATTCGTTCTACTATAAAGTTTTATCCGCTCAATAGTTTAGGAGATATTTCGAAATAAGTGTCCAAAAATTTTTTTTACTAAAATTTATTTTTAAAAGTTAAAATATCAAAAATGTTTCAGTTTATCATATTTGTCTCAAAGCTGGTAAAACTACGAGTAAATAAAGCCACGTATCATCAAAATTAATGCACAAATCTTGATTTAATTTACAGTTAAGTTAAAATACACTTGCATACCTACAGTTAAGTAGAGATACACTAGAGGGCAAAAAAAGTTTTTGTTTTCGTATTCAATAAAAAAAAAAAAATAGGTGGATTAGATAGAATTTAACGTGCCAAAGAAGGATCACTTTTTTCCATCACGTATTGATTTTTGTAAAAAAAACTCGAGAACGGTTTGTCCAATTAAGATAAATTAAATTCCAATAGATAGCGATTCAAATTATCCTTGAGCCGAATTTACACGATTTTTTTCACCACTGTATTTCTACTCAGTTGTATGTAAACATAGGTATTTTTACTTAACTGGGAATCAAGATTTATCAATCAATTTTGAAAATACATGCCTTATTTTATTCGCAGCATTACCAGCTTTTTGATAAAGACGATAAACTGAATTATGAGGAAATATACTAGAGTAATGGTCTTACTATGTGCGAAATATTAGACACGCCCATACAAAAAATCCAGACCTGATGGAAAAAACTGAAAGATCGAAAGGAAATTATTTATTATGATCTGCTACAACCTGCCGAAACGATCAATTCTAAATTTTACTGTTCACAATTCGACCGTTTTAAAGAAGAAGTCAAGAAAGGACGACCAGAATTGACCAATAGAAAATGTATTGTGTTTCACCGAAATAATGGCAGGCAACACACATTTTGGATAACACGCCAAAAAATAACAGCCAAGTCGTAATTTTTGATGCACTCACATTATAGCCCAGGCTCTCCTTATGATAAAAAATTTACCAACCGAAAAGTTGCTGAAAATCACTTGACCGAGTTTTTCGTTAATAAACCACAGAAGTTCTACACCGATGGAATTATGAAGCTACCCGAAAAATGACAAAAGGTCATAGACAATAATAACGAATATGTACTTCATTAAAGTTGATTTTCAATAAAGAAAATTTCTGTTCAAAATTTTTTCGTGGAAAATTTTTTAAAGCTTCTTGCTTGAAAACTTCGACTTCAAATACGTTTATATATAAAACTTTTTTGAAAGATATCTTTACGGAGATTGTTGGAGACACGCCAGTCTAAATAACTTCTAGTGACTTCCACGGGGATTTTGAATAAAAATACACAAGTTTTATAAAAACTTGATTTATTCAACAAGTGTACTTAAATATTAAAATTCCTAAATAAATTCAAATAATTAGGAATTTGTAAATAAAAAATAATTATAATTAATTCTTTATACTTTTTGGTATGGAAACCACTAGGAAATTTTTGAATTAAAATTCTTAATTAATTAAAATGCAATTAATGTAACTTGTGGTTAATTAAAAAATGGCAGAGCTAAGAACATGGCTTTAACTTAAACTCATTTCTTTCGTTTACTTTGTAATGCTTGACAATCAGCAATAATTGTAATGATTGAAAATCAGCAAAAATATTAATTATAATAAATTAAAATTAAGAGATGCCACAAGGTATAAAAAATCATGGGGACTTTTGTAGTGGCGTTAACAGAGATGATTTTAAAAAACAAAACATGTTGAAGCCAATAATAGTGTTAAGCTCAGATCCCGCTAATTTTATTTACTTTATGTAAAAATTCTAATTTTTTTTCTTAAATTTAAATCTGTAGTTAAGAAAGAATCAGTTTCAGAGACTCTAATATGTTCTAAATATTTTGTGAACAAAAATATAAAAAATTCCAAAATTTTGCCTGTTTTTAAAGAATCGTAGGATTGTTTATAACTTAAATCCACAAATATATTCCAAATAACAAAGTCAACATTCATCGAAAATTTCACTATAATATCTTATCTTACAAGCATTCTATATAATTTAAAGTCTTTTTTAGATAAATTTTGTTGTTTAGCAAAATAAATTTTCGATTATTTCAGAATACGGTAATTTTTATACTTATATATTCTTATCAAGTGTTTAAATATTTTTTTCAATGGTTTATAGCTTTATTTACTAATATCGTTAATAGTAATTAATAGTGGTTAATATTTATCATATGTATCTGTGTATTCTTATAAATTAATTTATTGTATAAATATATATTTTTTTTTATTTATGTTTATTTTTTGTATAATAATCCCATTAACAAAATTTATATTCATGTGTATATACATACCTTGGTGTTGTTTGCTTGCTTGTTCATATAATTTAGCCAAATTTGAAAGTAAACATTCCTCATCGATAGACTCAATAGATGCATCGCCAAATTTGGAACATCATCGACGTTCCAAGTCGATATTGAAAAATAAATCGGATGTGTCGCGAGTACTGGCAGATCCTGAAAGTGAACGACTGCTGGCGGATAACATGTCTGGATCTGGTGTCTCAGACAATGGCACTGTTATGGTAAGTTTTGTCACTTTTACTAAAAAAAAAAACGAGTTTATTAATAATCCCTTGTTTTCCATTTCCACTCGAATAGGGCGAATCTGGCAGTGATTACTCACCGAATAAATTACCTCATTCTGTTTTAGCTAAGTCAATATCCCCACCACCCCTTAGGCATCGTACCCTAATGCAACAACGCTCAGGCCCGGCCACTCTACAATCGAAACCGACCAAATTTCAAACACCACGCTATCCGGAAGAACAAGCCTTACGTCAGGTCAAACCGGTATTGGCTCGATCCACCGCAGCATCTCATATGTCTGGCGATAGCAACCGTTACGATTCAACGAATAGGGACAGTAGTTTAGGTAAGTAACCAAATGCCTTTCCACCACATTCAAACACATTAATTTAAAACAATTGTTCGTTAAATTGAAAAATTTTAATTTTATTTGTCTTTCGTTAATGTCAATGATTCATCATCAGTCATATTCGATGCAGAATTTTAATCGAGATCATCTTTAAAACTAAAAAATCTATCAAAAGAATCGCATGTCTCTAAAACATTCCAAACAACCAAAATACATGCATTAAGTTTATGTTTTGTTATGGATGCCTCTAATTTTTGGTAGTAATTATACGTATATTTTCTTCATATTCTCAATTATTTGCTTTTTTTCTTTAATTGGCTAAAATTGTAATTTACGATAAAATATTTTTAAATTTCGAATGAAAATTCACTGAAAAAAGCTCATAATTTAAATAAGCACTTCACTGAAATTGACTACAAAATTGCACTTAATATTTTTTTAAATAGATTTTCCCCTGTAATCACAAAAATAAATTAATTTATAATAATTATTAAATATAAGCACATGCTCAATAGCACTTATTTAAACAAGAATTTTTTTGAATAAAAAATAAACAAAATTTCTCATATAAAAATATTAGGAAACGACAAATAATTGTATAGGAAATTATAAAATGATATAAATAAATGCAATATTTATTATTTTGAACGTCGGAGTTCAAACACAGCAATTTTAATTGCCGCAATTATAAGTTTATGGGAGACAAAGGAGAAGAGAATGTATACATTTACATTCTCTTTAATTTTCTCGCCTACGAAGTCGGAATTTCTACAAGGAAAATTGCTTTGTTAACCCTGGCAACCATTTTTACTTTTCAAAATAATGCCCACATTATGTAAGCGCGTAGACATCACCAGATAATTTACAACGCACCGTTTGTTATGGAATTGATTACATTTGGTCAGCAGCAGTTTGCAGTGCTGTATTATTTATCTCCGTTTCTAAATTGACTGCGCTGCTTTCAAATTAAATGCGAGATAAATAGAGTGAGCAATGAAATGAGATGCTTAAATACTGCTGTAAATTATTGCTGCCTATGCTTAAGTGTAATTACACTAGTCGAAAAAAAAAATTTTCGTGCTCCTTCAAAAAAAAAAAAATAATAATAATAATATTTGGGCTAGATAGAATTCCGCATGCTTAACTCGAATCTGCTTTCAGTTTTTTCCCATCAGGTCGAGATTGTTTTTATGGGCGTGCCTAATATTGCGCCCTAAATAAGCCGATTACTCGAGTATATTTCAATATAACTCGATAACGGTATGCACGATTTATTTAAATAATACCACAAAATAAGTGGAATAAAACTGGCTTTAAGTCGTTATACTATCAAATTTTTATCCGCTCAATAGTTTTGGAGATATTTCGAATTAAGTGTCCGAAAAACTTTTTTTCGTGCTAAATTCAAGATTTCTTTTTTTTACTACAACTTCTTATTAAAAGTGAAAACATCAAAAATGTTTCAGTTTATCATCTTTATTTCAAAGCTGGTAAAACTATGAGTAAATAAAACTACGTATCATAAAAATTGATGCACAAATCATGATTGCATTCATAGTTAAGTTAGGATACCCGTGCATATCTACAGTTAAGTGGAGATAAGAAAAAAATGTTTCGTCTTAAATAAAAAAAATAGGTGGATTAGATGGAATTTAACGTGCTAAATAAGAATCAGCTTTCATTTTTTTTTCTATCACGTATCGATTTTTTTATTGGTATGACTACTATGACCCCGCCTTTAGGCAGTCACACTTGTATAACTCGAGAACAGTTTGTCCAATTAAGATAAATTAAACTCGCATATATAACGACTTAAATTATCTTTGATCTGAATTTACATAATTTGTTGTTCAGTTAATATTTCCGTAATTATTCCGTATTAGTAGCAAAAATTATTATTATTATTATTATTATTATTATTATTATTATTATTATTATTATTATTATTATTTTTTTTTTTTTTTTTTTTGGAAAAATGGTGAAAATATTGATCCATAATATTGTAAACACACCTTAAAGACAATTTTTGTATACATCATTTGGTGTATCATTTATCAAAATCGTGTAAACGGTTCTTGAGTTATAGTCTAAATTTGACAAACCATTCTCGAATTTTATAGTGTGACCGCTGAATAAGGTGATGATATTAGTCATGACCAGGGCAAGTTTTTATATGCACAAAAATAATTGAAATATGCGCATGAAAAAGCACGAAAAAATGGTGTAATATGCACAGAAATATGCAATAATAGCATGAATATGTCTATAAAAACCAACGAATTTATGCATTCTTATATATTAATGTGTAGGAAATATGCACAAAAATGCATTTTTTAACTTCAATCTCAAATAGATTTCGATGTTTATAAAAATATAACCATTTTAGTTTTAAGTATCATATTCGACGCTTCCGAATTTTTTTTCCTTAGAATATTTACAATGTACTCAAAATACTCACAAAAAAATTTTTAGAAATCATTTGATTGAACTCCAAAAAATCACCAAAAAATTGTGTTTTTGTTTAGAAAACTAACTTTTGTATCCATTATATGCAAATTTATGCAAAGATGTAAAATATAAGCATTTTTTGTGAAATTCTTTTGAAAAATGCAAATGCTTACTTTCCAAGCGAAAAGCTTGAAAAACTTGCCCTGGTCATGACCATAAAAATAATCAGTACGTGATAGAAAAAAAAGTGAATACAGATTCTTGTTTAACTCGTCAAAATCCACCTAGTCCACCTTTTTTTGTTACAATAAAAAATATTTTTTTTTTTTTTTTTTTTGCCCACCACTGCATTTCTACTCAATTGTATGTAACATGGGTATTTTTACTTAACTGTGAATAAAATCAAGATTTGTGTATCAATTTTGAAGATACATGAAACATTTTTGATATTTTCGTTTATCAAAAGAAATTTTAGTAACAAAAAAATCTAAAATTTTTTCATTGACCACGTAAAAAAATAAAGTTTAGGAGATTTGAAGATATTTTTAGACCGCATCTTTTGCTGTATCACTTATCTCAATCGTACACACCGTTGTTGAGTTATAAGGAAATATACTAGAGTAATGGCCTTAATATAGGCGAAATATTAGACACAACCATAAAAAAAATCCAGACCTGATGGAAAAAAACTGAAAGCAGATTCGTGTTTAGCACATCAAGTCCAACAATTCGTCTATAGTGGAGGATTTTTTGTCGACCAGTGTTATAAAGGCAGAAACATGTTATTCTGACAGTAAACAGCTGATAACACTGGCAAAAAAAAAAATCCTCCCTTATAGAGGAATAGTTGGACTTGGTGGACTTAGTACTAATATTTTTTTTAAAGTTTATTTTACGAGGGCGGATGAATAAGTCCGTGACTTTTTGAATGAAACACATTTTTTTTTTTTTGCAAAACAAAAATTTAGTTTTCAACATAATCTCCTTTTAACTCAATACACTTAGTCCAACGTTTCTCCAGTTTTTGTACCCCTTTACAAAAAACAGGATTTTTCGAGGTCCTTAAAATAGGCATTTGTTTGGTCAATGATTTCATCGTTGGAGCTGAATCTCTTTCCACCGAGCCATTTCTTTAGGTTTGGAAATAGGAAGTAGTCACTAGGGGCTAAATCCGGAGAATATGGCGGATGAGGTACCAATTCGTAGCCCAATTTATAGAGTTTTGCCATTGAGACTGCACACGTGTGCACCCGAGCATTATCTTGATGAAAAATAACTTTTTTCTTGGCCATATGGAGTCGTTTTCTTGTTAAATCCTCATTAAATCGGTCTAATAAGTTGCCATAATATTCGCCATTTATTGTTTTTTCCCTTTTGAAGGTAATCGATGTGGATTATCCCGCGTGCATCCCAAAAAACTGTTGCCATCACCTTATTGGCCGACAAACTTACCTCGGCCTTCTTCGGAGTAGGTTTACCCGGAAAAAACCCATTGTTTAGTACAGTAATGGATCCATGTTTCATCCACAGTTACAAAACGCCGCAAAAACTCATTCGGATTGCGGTTAAACAACTCCAAACAATCCTTTGAAGTTGTCACACGTTTACGTTTATGGTCAATTGAGAGCAAACGCGGCACCCATCTTGCAGACAACTTTCTTAAACCCAGCTGATCATTTAAAATCGAAACCACACTGCCATATGAAATGCCTATGGCATCAACAATCTCACGCACTTTTACTCTTCGGTCGGCCAACACCATATCGTGGATTTTTTCGACATTTTCGGGTGTACTGACCTCAATTGGCCGTCCAGAACTTTCAGCGTCATTTGTACTTGTGCGACCACAACGAAAGTCAGTAAACCACTTTTTTTACCTTTGAAATCGATGGTGCAGAGTCCCCATAGTATTTATCGAGCTTTTCCTTGGTTTGATTGACGGTTTTTTTTTTCGCAAAAAATAATGTTTAATGTGCACTCGAAATTCACTTTTTTCCATTTTTAGAAAAATACACGAGGTTGTATGTTTTGAACAGCTGTTAAACGCAAAGTAAATGACGACACTTGCTCAAAATTTGACAGTAGTCTATTAACAGGTGGTACTTGATGGGAACAGTGTTGCATTTCATATAAATACGATGGAAGTTCGAAAAGTCACGGAAATATTGATCAGCCCTCGTATTATCTCTATCTAAGAGTAAAATAAGCCAAGTATCTGCAAGATTGATGCACAAATCTTTATTTTATTCATAGTTTTGATTTTTTTTATTGACACGAGTATTATTACCATCTTATTTAGCGGTCACACTAGTAAAACTCTGGAATGTTTTGTCCAATTAAGACTATAACTCAAGAAATGTTTGTACGATTTTGAAATTGTCTTTAAGTCAGGTCAAAATTATTTTTTATTCGCTCAATAATTTCATCAAAATTTTTTTAATTTATTCGATACTAATTTCCGAATAACTACGGAAATATTAAGTGAACAAAAAATTGTGTGAATATAACTCAAAGATTAATTGAATCGCCATCTATGGAGTTTAATTTATCGAAATTGGACGAACCGTTCTAGAGTTATACAACACTGCAGAGTCATAGTAGTCGAAGGCAGGGTCATAGAAGTTAAGCCTATAAAAAAAGAATCAATAAGTGCACTTAAAATTACGTCTAATTCAACTATTTCTTTTTTTAAGACGAATTTTTTGCCACTAAGCTGTGAATAAAATCAAGACTTGTAAATCAATTTTGAAGATACATGGCTTATTTTATTCGTAGAATTGCCAGCTTTTAGATAAGAGTGATAAACTGTTGAGTTGCATCAACTCAAAATTTATATATATATATATATATAATTTTGTTTTTTTTTTCGACCAGTGTTATTATACCCTACACCACCAAAGGTGGTTGGGGTATTATGTGTTTGTGCAGAAATTGTAACGCAGAGAAAAAATCTTCGGACACCCACCTTAAAGTATACCGTTCGACTCAGAATCACTTTCTGAGTCGATTTAACGATGTCCGTCCGTCCGTCCGTCCGTCCGTCTGGTCGGCTGGCTGGCTGGCTGGCTGGCTGTCCATGTAAAGCTTGTGCGCAAAGTACAGGTCGCAATTTTGAAGATAATTTGATGAGATTTGGTACATGTGCTTTTTTCAACACAAGGACGAAGCCTATTGAATTTGGTTATGATCGGCTCATTATTTCACCTAGCCCCCATACAAATGTCCTCCCGGAATAGAGTTTTAACACTTATAGATGCCTTAAAAATAGGAATATTTTAATAAAATTTAGTACAAAAAAGTTTTATATCAGCAAAAATCTGTCTGCCAAATTTCATGAAGATCGGTCCATAACTGACCATAGCTCCCATATATACACCTCTCCCGAAAATCACTAACGTGCATAAATCCTATACAAATGTTAGTATTATGTTAATATTTAACACGAGTAAGTTGTATGTACGTAAAAACAAAATTATGTGGATCGAAATGGTGTAGGGTATCATATAGTCGGGCTTGACCGACTATATCTTCTTCTCTCGTTTTTATATTGAACTTATTCTTAAATTTGTAAATTAAACCAGTAGCATTCACAACTAAAATTAAATTTTAAAACGAATAGATCTTATTAAAATAATAATTTTGATATCCATGTTGACTATGTTTATGAAAAATTTTACATCAGATTGACTGTCTGATAAATCGCGAAATTGCAAGAATATTGAAATAGAAATTAATCTGATGCCAACAACTTACAAATTAAACAAATAGAAATTTAAAAATCTGAATTTTCATTAAAAACACAAAACAAAATTGTGAAATAAAAACCTTGAAAATGGGATATTTTGTGGAATATATTAATACCGCGGTCACCCTTGGATATGTTTTATATATCAATGGACGCAGCTTCCGAATACCTAAAAACGGTCCAGCTTACGAACGGTCAGGAGTAGAACAGAAATATTTTGCCAAACATCATAAAACATACCAAAGTTAATTTTCAGAGTTGTAAAAAAAACACTTTTTTCAATGAGTCGCCTTATCCCATTAATACCCACTGTTACGTATATGTAACACGACAATGTCTAATTTTAAAACTATATTGTCAAAAAACGGAATAACATAAACTTAAATTTTATTATGAATTTTGTAATTCAATATTCGTCCTGCATCCTCAAATATTTTTTATTTCATTTCCTCACCTTTTATTGTGACATAAAGTGATTTTGTAAAGTTCATTATTTGACAGCTTGCAAAAATACGATTTTAACGGCAGGAGGATTGCAAAAATGCTTATTACTTCTATTCTACATATTTTAGCGAAATAATTTTTTTGTACACTAAATAAAAACAAATCAAATTTGTTTATTTAAATGTTTAAAAATATATAAGGCGTGTCCGATGAAAATTAGAAATTGAAAAAAGAAAGTGTTACGTATATGTAACACTGGGTCATTCTTAGTACTTTTTGGCCCCACTATTTTCAATACAAAAAGGACTAAATGACAAAATTTTTTTTAATTAAATATACTATTTGAGCAATAAACATGATATTTTGTTTCAACAAGTGGTTATAGAACCGTCCTTGTTTATTATTAATAGTATGACAAATATTGTGGGTATCAATAAGTAGGGGGCCTATGGAAAATTTTGCTCTAGACACTATACAGGCATTCTAGTCACATTTATTTTTGTATATCCTTATCCTCGTGCCACCTATCAGCATGAAAACCCAGATCATGAGGAAGATGCGATCATAGATCAAGCAGAGGAAGGCATTTCCGGTAACCGGATGTACTCACTTGGTCCCATATATGAATTTAGAAAAGTTTTTCAATGATGTATTAGTACAAATGTTGCAAATCTTCTTAAATATATCAATTTCATTGTGATTTTTTTCGAAAATTTTACATTTTTTAAGTTTTGCTTTTATAACCCACGAGATTTATATAGTAAATACAAGGTCCAAAAATTAGTGAGTAATGCTCACTGTTACGTATATGTAACGGCTTATAACTTCCTTACTAAACCAAATATAAACATTTTTTTTCAAGGTCAGTGGGTTTATATGCCTCTTTTAACATGATGTTAAAAATTTTAAATCTCTTAATTGGCTAGACCGCCGTGGACATTAATGGGTTAATATATATACATATATTTGTAAGCCTTTGCACGTGTTGCAAAATTATTACAAGATTAGTAATTTGACTTGATGCTGTAAAATATTTATTATGAACAATATTTTGACGATTTCAAAAAAGCTGTGGATGAGTTGAATGATAATGACTCTAAAGAAATTTTAAATCTAATCTCTCATTTTTATTTTCCAACTATGGATTTCCTATTGAACAAATGCCTATCTAACTATCCTATGTCACGAACATAAATTCAAAAAATTTAAGAAAGACCTCAAATTTAAAAAAGTACAAAGAATTAGCCTTTGTCTTTTAAAATATAGCTTAAGCTTTAAAAAAAATACAAATTTATCTTACCATGACTGATTTTTGTGTTTCCTTATATAACAATTTTGTTTTTCCTTTTTATTTAACCCTTAATGCATAGCGAACCATATATGGTGCATCGCTATCATCAAACAAAAAATTTTAAAATAGAGTGGTTAAAATTAAAGCGAACAATATTACTGATCATAAAGATAGCATAAATTAATACACAAATTAATTTCGATTACGTGTTTAGCTAACGTCTTTCAATTAATATTTAATGACTTTTAACTTAGATTTATAGGAATTGTTGATGCTATTAAATTAAATATATTTTTAAGGACATATTAACATGATCAAAACACTGAATTTAACCAGAATATATTTAAGAAATTTATAAGTGTTGAAGTCCTATTCCGACACGGACTATGTGAAATAATAGACAGATCATAACCAAGTTCAATAGGCTTGGTCATTGTATCAAAATAGTCACATGTCCTAAAACTCATCAACGTAGCTTAACAAAAAATAACTATAGTTCTTTGTACACAAGGTTTACATGCAAAATGGTAGGTCGTGTCCTTGAACCGTTTAAGCTAAAATTTGACACAAATGAGGATTACATAAATACATGTAGGCGTTTCCTTGAACCAATTTAGATACAATTCAACACATATGTATGTAGAAAACTTAAATATATGACAATGTATCAATTTTGGTCGCAATCTGCTTACAATTGTGGAAAAAAATTTCATCTTTAAAATTCAGTTCATATGGGAGGTAAGAGTATCTTTGAATCGACTTTATTAAAAATTTTAATTTTTCTTAATTTTGTAATACAATAATTCCTCTATTTTTGCCGATTCATTATATGGGAACAAATCACTGTCGTAGTATGTTAGGAAATGATTTCCATTCATTAATTTTTTTTTTTTTTTGAAAAGTTTTATTGGGGTCCTTGTCCTGCAGGTATGTCAATGTCAATCTGTATTAAATTCTATACTCCAATAAAATCCAATTTAACTCGAAAGAATTTTATAAAACATAAGTAGGTGCAATATATGAACACTTATGCACTTTTTGTTATTTCACAAATCTTCTGCACGATACATATTATACTATATATTTTTATATTTATCATACTATAAATTATTTACAACACCATAGAATACTTTTTAGAGAAATTGAAAAATGTTTTTATTAATATTCAGTTGTACCATTCACAGATTCCGAAACAACATTTACATCGAATGTTAATTTACGCAGTGAAGCAGCTGATAGTGGGAATGATGGCAGTGGGGATGCTGGTGGGTCAAGTGATGAAAACCGATCACTTTTACAGCGTGATAATTCAAATGAACGCACAGACGAACAAGGTGATACTAGTGGTACGAAAGCGTAGCAATTAAAGAAAGACAAAACCAAAAATGAATAAACAAATTTGGTATAAAATATATTTCATACACAATCACATCCACCAAAAAAACACTTCAACACTCTCGTCTTAAAAAAAACATTCGTACTACCACTAATAATGCCAATTATATTGGACATCTTTATCTGGTGGTAATAAAAGATACAACAACAAAAAATATATCCTCGAACAGAATGTGAATATATAAAAGCAATGAACAGTATTTTAGTCTGATTAAATAATTTATTTTTAAAATGATATTAATTAAACAAAACCAAAAAATCTACAATATTTATTGTAAAAAAAAATAATGTTAAAAAACCAAAAAAATCCCACTTGCAAAAAAAATTTAAATCAAACTTGTAAAAAATATTTAATTTTAACAAATTTAGTTAAGCTTCAACCAGATAAGAATTAAAACAATCTCCAAAATTGTACAGCTTCACTGTTTTTTATACATGTATGTAATTAAAGGTAAAATAAAGTTAAATTATATTCATACATAGTAAGAGTACATGTATTTATTAAACTATTTAGTATTTACACTTCAAAGAAAAACAACAAGAAAAAAATCTAAGACGGAATTCAAAACAAAACTTACAAACGAACACAATTTATCACCACAAAAGCCTATTTAAACCAAAAAAAAAAAAAAAAAAAAGAAAAGCTATTAAAAAAATATTTTATATTTAGTCAACAAAAAACAACAAATGAAATAAATTAATTAAAAATTATTATAAAATTAAAAACACTTTATACAACAAACAACTACTTAAATAATTATAAAAGCATCGATTCTTTATACACTCAAAGAAACAAAACCTAAACCACAAAATCCCTATAAAATAATAAATATATAATTATATATTTACAAAAACAAAATAAAGAATATTATGAAAAAATTAAAAGCAAATTTATTAAAAACTTAATCTAAGAATATTAAATAATTTAGAAATATAACTATATAAATATATTGCTTCAGGTCTAAATCATGTTACAAAACGAAAAAATAAAAATTAAAATAAAATAAAAAGGCAAACATAAATACATATTTTCTTAAATATAGTTTACTGTTTAAATTCAAAAGCATTTTTAATTTTCTGTTAAAGTTTACAGTCCAAAAATATTCTTAAGCTATGTTCACATTTGTCAAATATTTGACCAAATTTACGTAACCACTAGTTCTACAAAAAATTGTTTGTTGTTGGTTTATCTATAAAATGTCTTGTAAGAGAAAACAGCGTCAAACAAGATTCAGTAAAATGTCAGCTATGATTGATTATAAGTCAAAAATATTTTCCCAATAAAGTGGAGAAGTTAGAAAATAGTTTATATAGTGGTTACATCATTTTGATCAAATATTTGACTAGTCTGAACATACCTTTATTGAAATTGTTAAGTCCGCTTTGGATGGATATGTTTAATTAAATACACAGGTTGCAAAAATGTAAAAAAAAAAATCTGCGGCATGGGATATCTCAGTCAATTTGGATATACGGTATTAATAAGTACTAACAACCGTATTAAAAATAATGTATGCTTGCTAACGAGTTGCTAACTTTTCTTATAGAAATATACATACAAAGAAGTTAGTCGCTCGTTAGCAAACATAAATTATTTATTTTGAATACGGCTGTAAGCCTCCAAACCTATTTTATAAATTGAATATTTAAAGAGGTAGCACCATATATTGAAGTATATCCCGAAAATGACTTGTGTGATTTAATTCAAAAGAATATCAAAAAATTATAATTAAAATTGTGTTCAATTCATTCTTACATTATTTTTAAATTGCAGTGATTTCCTTGAAATATGTCTTTATTATTTGCAACAAATTTTTCTTTATGAATAAAGAATACAAATTCAAATTTTTCACAATTGAGTAATTCCATATCAAAACGGACAAAAAACAGGCATTTTCGGATCTGTTATCTCCTATTTTGATAAAATTTGCTACAGTTATTACCTATTACAGGAGTCAAATTACAAACATTAAGACCGGTCCAAAATATGACGTTTTAAAAATTAAAAAACTATCGATTTTTTCCAAAAGTGTACATACTTTATTGCTCATAACTTCTAAACTATACGTTGTAAAATTCTAATTTGTTTACAATTTATTTACTTCGAAAGTTCAAAGGTTAAAATCCGTAATATAATGATCAAAGCTGAATATCTCAATAAACGGTACCTTAAAATTCTTCAGAAAATTATATATTGATAATTTAACTCAGTTTTATAATCGAGCCAAAATTCAAGTTGGAGCCTCTTTTAGTTTAGGAGTCATGAAGCTAAATATGGTAAAAAGCATTTTTTTTTTTTTTTTTTGTTTTTTGTATGTAAAAATTTATAATATTTACAAAAACTAATTTCATTTGGTTTTTGATTGAAAAACTACATAAATTTCTTTAGTTTTTCTACTAGTATAATTATTTATGATACAGCCTGTTCAATGAGTTTCATAAAAGTAAGCTTTTTAATATGATGAAAAAAAATAAAATTGTCAAATTTCTTTAATTATTTAGTTTGTTTTGTAAATTTTGTTTAAACATTACTTTTAAATTATTATTTTAAATATTTTAAACAGCAAGAATATACTCAATTTGATTTTAATAAAAATTTATAAAGAAATAAATGTGTCAGCAAAAACGACATAGGGAGAAAACAAGGTATGTAAACGATTTGGTTTTGTACATTTAGGTTTTCGAAAATCAACTAGTTTTCGTTTTGGTATAAACGGCATATTAAAGTATTCTTTTATTAAAAAAAAATAAATTTTATATACAAAATATGACTTTGATTTATATTTTGTTACATAACTTCTAAACAAAATGAGTTTCCAATATGAAATTTTACACGAGTATGTGTAAAAAGTTTTGTTAATATTGAGTGCGATTGAAAAAATCTTAACACACGTTTTGCCTCATAACTTTTTTCGGAAGCAATATTAAATTTTTTTTTTTGATCTAGTTATCATTGAAAGATATTTTAGTTATAATTTTTAATAACAACCATGTTGATTTGTCGTGATTTTGATCAAAATGAGTGATGAAAAAAATCCAAATAGGTCCTACAAATAATTGTTTCAAGTTGGAATTAAATTCCTGCCGTCAAACTGTTTCTAATGTTATTTAGCAGTATCAGGAGAATTTCACCATTGATAGAAAACCTGATTCGGAAAGAAAAAAAGGTCCACATGATATTGGGAAGGCCGTAAAATTGAAAGCATATTGAAAGGAACTCCAAACACATCTGGTAGAAAAATAGTCTGGTTAGCTCAGTGCTTTGACTATTTGATGGGAAAATTTAAAGCTAAAGCATAGTTGATAACATATAAGTTCCATATTGTATAATTGACGAAGAAACGTATGTGCTGGTAGAATTTTCGCAGCTTCTGTGGCAAAACTTTTTTTATTGTAAATTATGTTAAAGACAAATTTAGGGCACAAAAGCAGAAAAATATTCTTAAAAAAATTCCTTGTAAAATAGCTTTTTGCAGTTGCTGCAAAACAGAAAAGTCATTTGTTACATTCGGCTCTATAAACACCAAAATATACATCAAAGAATATTTGCAAAAAAGACTTCTTCTTTTCATAAGAGAGCACAATGTGTCCACACATTTTTGGCCCGATTTGGTATCATGTCACTACGGTAAGAAAGCTCTGGAGTGGTACCAAAACAATAACATAGTTTTTGTACCAAGAGAGGTCAATTTTCCAAATTGTTCATTGCTTAGACTAGTGGAAATATATTGAGCTCTTGTGAAAAACTAATTGAAGAGCACAAAAAAGGTGTCCCAAAATACAGAAGATTTTAAAAGAAGATGTGCACACTGTTCCAAAAAAAGTAACTGAAGCAATTATCAAATCTCTAACGGAAGGGTTACCAAAAATGGTTCACAAGTTCATAAGTAGTGATTAGAACTACAAAAATTATATTTTTCTGTGATCTGTAATAAATTATAAATTAACTAAAAAAAAAAATAATGAAAACTCTAAGATCAACCGTTTCCAAGTTATTGAATATTATATATGTTAAGAGTTTTTTCGAACGCACTCCTTATATAATGTTTTAAGAATTTTAAAAATATCATTTTTGATAGATATAAAGATTTAATTTGTATAAGTTTAATTTTGACCATTGAACTTTTGAATTAAATACATAAATTTACCACACATAATTTTGAAGACAATATCTCAATTTTTAAAATGATACTAAAATTAAAATTTTATTGTCTATAGTTTAGAAGCTACAAGTATTTAGATTTTATTTATAACTTCTAAACTAATTGAGACTCCAACTTGAAATTTTACGAGCGTAGCAAGAAGAGTTACGTCAACATTATATACTTTTTTCAGAATTAAAAAAAAAAACGTTTTTTTGAAATATAATGATTTGATTGTAATATGTCTAACTTTGTCGTTTGAACTTTTGATGTAAAAAAAATTTATAAATATCGTTATAAAGGTAATATTTTTGTCTTTAATATGAAACTAAAACATTATATATACCATGTCTAGTTTGGAAGTTATTAGCAATTAAACAAGTACACCTCTGTAAAATTATTAGAGTCTAAAATTTTATGATTTGAGAAACACTTCCAATGGTCAATATCTGTACTGAATTTCATAGATATCGGAGATGTCAAGTCCGATTATTGTCCGTTTTGACATGGAATCACTCAATTAATAATTTTTATAAATTTTTTAAAACAATTTTTTTTTAAATTTAAAAAAATAGGCTTAATATCTGCATAATTGTTGAGAGGATTAAAAAATCATGTAAGAATGACTTGAAGACATGTCTAATAAGAATTTTTTGATATTCTTTTGAATAAAATCACACAAGTCGTTTTCAAAATATACCTCAATATATGGTACAACGATTTATCTCGAGAACTAAAGTCAATGAAAAAAAGTTCTTTAGAGGCTTAGTACTTACTAATGCCGTATATCCGAATTGACTGAAAAATCCTGTGTCGCAGAGTCAGCGTTTTCCTGTGTAGTTAAGATTTTAGAAAAATTTTAATTCTAACTAATTCAAGTATAATTCAGGGATGCAGCAAGGGTAACCATCTTTTTCGACATACTTCAGTTTCTCTGGAGCCAATTTCTAGTTTTGTTAACAATTATTAATACTTGGAAACCAGGTGTCCAAAATGGTATATAAAACAAATTAATTTTGCAAGTTGTCCTTCCTGAATTCAATGATGATTCTTTTTGAATTAACATTAATCTGTGATATTCTCTTATAAATTTGAAATTTATAAACAAACATATTTTGCATAAAAAACGACTATAAATTTTTTTAAATTGGATTTCCAATTTCCTTTACTTAATCACGGTAAAATTACAAATAAAAAAAGTATTCCTTTATTTCCGAGAATTTACAATCATTTTGATGAATTTTAATTAAATTCAATTTAAATTGTGAAACTACAGCTTTTTAGAAAGCTTCTGCTGTAGGTTCATTTATTTTTTTTTTAATTATTTGACTTTAAGAATTCCCAAGAGTTTTTTATAAAATTAAATTTTGACTTCATAAAATTAAAAATGGACTGTAGATACAGTAAAATGCCTGTGAAAAGTGATATCTTTTTACTCATATATATATAGATTTTTATTAGGTTATAACTTAAGTAATTGTAAATTAATTGCTATATATGTTGTTTGTTGAAAATTTTATCATGTTTCCATTTTGTTTTTGTCAGTGTATTTTTATTATTATATTATGTAAGTCAGAGTAAAGTAATTAAGTCAGTTGATTAGCTAGTTGATTGATTAAGTGAATTTTGATTGATTGATGGCTGAATATATAGATAGATGGATTCATCATGGAAGTCTGATTGGTTTGTTTGTTTGTTTAATTATAATTGTTTAATAAGAAAAATTGAAATTGTTCGCAGTTAGTGTGTTCGCAGTAATTTACTATAAATTCAGTTGCAAATCAATTATTATTTTTTATTTATTGAAATAAAAACATAAAAAATTTTAAATGAACATAAAATTACAGGTTGTTTTAAATTCAAAATTATATTTGCTTAAATGTTAGTGATACTTATGAAAAATGATTTTTTTCTTTTCTCTTTATATTTCTCATGTACTTTTATTGATATGAGCAAATTTATAGTTATACAAACTTAAGTAATTTTAAATAAGAAATCTAGTTATTAATTATTTTTATATTTGTGTATTCTATTTTAATATATAAAGTTATAAAATGGATTTTAAATTTGTTTTTGTCAAAAATTTACAATTTATTGTTAATTTTATAGTTGAAAAATGTACTGATACGATATGTATAGAATATTGTGTGTTTTATATAAGAAAATGAAGAAAAAAAAACCTTAAAATATTTATATTTATTTATAATTTTTATTAAAATGTGAATTTTTATAAAGAGCTAAATCATTTAATATAATTCTTATTAAGTTTTTAAAATATTTAAGACTTTCAACAATACTAACAACGATTTTATTTTTATAATGTAATTTTTTTTTTTTTTTTAAGATGCGCAAAAATATTTGTTATAAATTTATTTTCTTGGTCAATTTATGTTTACAATTTATGTCACCCTTAAATGATATTTTAACCCAGAAGAGTTCAAAAAACAAAAAATAAAAGAAACATTAAATACAATAATAAGACTTTATTAGAGTGTTGTCGCCGCCTTTTTAACATCAAAGATCACCACCGAAAACCGTCCAATAGAGAAAAAAAAAGTTTTAAATTTCTTCTGGTTAAACTTAAATATTGTACAAGTTCCAAATTTACTAGAATTGGACAAATTAGGCAAATGTGCAAGTAGAGTAAATTAAATTCCAGTTAATCAGTTACCAATTAAACATATAGAGACTGTGAAATGAATTGTAAAATAATATAATATTTAAAATATTCGTAGAAAATTATACTCCAAAAAGACTATTGCGATGACATCTAATTTCGAAAGTAGCTAAATTAATATAACAACATTTGGGACGGTCTCTTGAAACAAACAAAAATTGACCAATTATAAATCTTATAATAATGGCTATACATACACTTTTAGTAATTTCTTATCGTTTAATACCCCCATTATAATTCCATATTCCTTTGAAAATTAAAAAACTAATTTTTTTAGAAAATTAAATTAGGCCCTCCTGCAGTTTTTGATACAATTGTTATCAATTCCCAATATAAAACAATATTCGGATTAAATTAATAAATATATGGGAAATTCTTCAAACTCGTTTACTTTTGATGTTCAAAAAAATATCGAAAATTTTTAAATGGCACATCTACGATATTTAGTACCAATATTTCTTGGCTCTAGAGGAACATAGATCAGTTCGCGTGAATGATTTTTACCGAACGGCATCAATGTTATGGCGGTTTAAGATAAAAATTAAAAAAAAAATTGCCAAAATTCTATTTATATTCTTAAATCAAAAATTATTGCATTTATGTACTCTACAATGCTGTATATAAAATACAAATTAAAAATATCGCAATAAGTTAAGTATGCGTGGATATATTAGCGATTTAATAATTTTAAACCTTATTATAAAATTTTCAAAATTCAGTTTTTAGTGATGTAGTGTTGTTCATATTCATCCATTTATTGCAAAATTCACCATTTTTTTTAAATAAGTCATAAGACAATGTTATTTATATACATTTTTTAATTCCACTTCGTCAAATCTCTTAAGTTGCATTAAATGAAAAGTCATACTTTTTTTCGAACTCCATGTTGATTTTTATGTATGATATTAAAGCAGCTACAGATTGACATATATCATCGCTAATTTTGATTAGCGCCTTGGGTGTGCCTCGAAAATTAATGTTAAATTAAAACATCGCGTTCTTAGCCCATGAAAACCGTTGACGAATATTTTTAGTGAAATTATATTTTATGCGTAAGTAAAACTTTATACAGGAACTCATTTCAGTTTAAAATTGATTTAAAACGCCAAAATCCGCTATAACAAAATATGCAAAATTGCCGAATTCTTTAAAATAGCTATGCACGTTTGGCAAATTAATATTTTAAAACGCCACAATGATTTTTAAATGTCATTTGGAAACCTTCTTTGATAACGCTATACTCTAGCTTTACTGAAATAACGTTGCGAGTGTGCCTCGCGAAAAAGGCACCTGTAGGAGCCATTCACGTTTTTTGTCTCCAAGTTTGGGTACCTCCTACAGCATTTCTGTTGAGTGCACATTAACGAGATATACATATGTCAAATGATGAATTTTGAAATATCCGAAACGGCGTAAAATTCCCAGTGAAAAAGCTGCAAATTTTTAAAATTTTTTAAAATTTGGTTTCACTACTTTTGTAAAACACAATTTGACACTGGTTAATTGCACGTTAACTAAATCTATGCTGGTCCTTTTCTACAAGTGTTTATAGTCTACATTAGAAGCATTTGACATTTATGCTAAATTTTACGACTACAGCAATAAAAAGAAATAAAAAAACTTGTTAGTTTTAAACACTTTTTTAGGAATTTTTGTCTTTGGGTACTTGCCGGTACCACATGGAACCGTTTCAGGTCTTGCATTTTTTTTCTGTTACAACAAAAAATGTTGTTAACAAAATTGCATCAAAAGTTGTTTAAAAAAGTCAGAATAGAAAAAAATATTTTAGGTTGAAGGTCGGTTTCATAAAGGCAAACGTAAAAAGAGAATTGCTCATATAAATGCGAAATAATATAGTCAGTTTTTAACTTTTATATTATTTAAGATTAATACTTCAATTTGAACTCCGTACACGATTATGTAATTCGATATACAATCGTATTTGTGTGTACAATAAATCCTAGAGGTAAAAATGAAAAGGCTTTTATCGTACAGGCCTTTTAGAAGTTTTATTTACACCTTCTTGAAAATACAATTGCTCGTGCTAGCCAACCCTCTATATTAAGGTCTTCAGGAATGCCACATCCTTGCTTTCTAAAAAATCCGATAGACTTTTCAATTCTCTTCTTTAGAAGGAAATTAAGAAGTTATAATTTCTCAATATCTTTTGCTTTAAGCAACAACAAAACTAATCAAAAACTGATAAAATTGCAAAGAAAAAATAAAAAAAAATAGAAATGATTTAGTTATGTTTAAAGCTTTAAAAATACATTAACTTTGAATGCAGCCAAAAGCTCTGAAAAATACCATCTATAAGTCCTTCACCCCTTCTTTTTACAGCTTTGATAATTTTCCATGAATGAATCACAGTGGGTCCGATCACAAAAAATGGACATAAATCCGTATTTCGGAACGAATTAAAATTTATTTAAAAATTGTAGAGGAGAACTTAGGATTTTAGAAAAATTGACTTGTAATTATCGGATGAGATACAGGGTGTCAGAATTAACCTCCATGAGCAAAATTTTTCAAACCCATATTTTTTAAAAAGCATATTTTTAAATTTCATTTCTCATTTAGTTTATAAACAAGATAATATCTTTTCATATTCCAAAGCTTATTTTGATATTTTAAGACAGTATTTTTTTTTTATAAATTTTCAAATCAAAAACAATTGTATTTTAAAAATTATAAATACTAAAATGTATAAATTTGTTCAGCTAAAGTGTGTAATTTTAAATATGTAGAAAATATGAACAAAATTTAAAAAAAATACATGGTATTTACGAATGGGTAAATATTAGGATATACATATGTAAATAACATCTACTTATAAAGCTTGCTTACAAAGCCAATATAGTGACCTCAAAGCAAGCATCTCGGATAAAATTGCTAAAAAAAATTAACAATGTTGATTAAGGTGACTCACTCCCTATGGAAAGAAAAAGAAATGATTTTTGTTTTATGAAGTTCCCCAAAATATTTTGGTTCTACTGCTGACCGTTCGTGAGCTGGACCATCTTTAAAAAAGGTATTTTTTCAGTTTTTTATTTTCTTTGTATTTTCTTCCAATGCAACATATATAAAATTTGATATCATATAAAAGGTATTTGGAAAGTGCGTCCATTGATATATAAAACATATCTAAGAGTTACCTTATTTTTTTTTTTTTATTCCATTTAAAATATTTACAAAAATTGCAATGAATAAAAAATTTTCAAAAAAGATAAAAAATATGACAATTTTATGTATTGGCTGTTAAACGTTAAACAATATAATAAATTACGGTTTTATTCCCCCAGTCCTTGAAAGAGCCCATGATTATAATCAAATAACAGGTTAAAGAATAATTATGACTATTTAAAGAACTCAATTAAGATAGTTTAGGTTGAATAGTTTTTAAGTTGAATCGCATATGCTCTACGTGTAAATTGAATCACAAAAATATTTTTTATAAAACATTACTTTAGTTTTTACATTCTCCGTTAATATTTTTAGTTTATATATTAAAATGTTTGTAATTTCCGTAAATGTGTTAGTTTAAACAGTTAGGTCTTATCAAAAGAAGAATTTTGATACCCATATTGACTATGTTTTTATAAAATTTCAAATCAGATTGATTATCTAATAAACAACGAAATTGAAAGAATTTTTAAATAAAAATTGAACAGGTACCAGTGGCTCATATCTAAAAGCAAGTAAAAGTTTAAAAATTTGACTTTTCATAAAAAATAACAAAGAATATTGATAAAAAAATTAAAAAATAAGATGTTTCATTGAATAAAAAATATTGAGGCCACTCTTGGATATGTTTTATATACTAATGGACGCGCTTTCCAAATACAGTGGTTTCCCGGTTTAACGAATGATATATTGTCAGGCTAATTCGCAAAATCGAAAAATTCGTTAAATCGCCAATATATTTTACTAACAAAATATAATTTAAAAGATTTCTTTTAAATCTACCTTTTTTACTTTTTAACGTTAAAACACAATTTAGTTATCTTATAACAACAAAAGTAAAAAATAAAAATTAGCAAAATTAAAATTTTTAAAAAGCAAACTTCGAATAACAATTTTTTTTTGTTACAAATTACAAAGAATTTACTATGAAATACTAGAGAGTAGGCCTTTGATTGCAACTGTTATGAACTGTTTATAATGTTAAATCTGCTTAACAAGCAATTATCAATTGAATGGATACTTAAACCGGATTTTTTACATATGTATGTATTGTAGTATATGATAAAATGACATTGTACAAAATAGAAACGAAAGCATATTTAAAAAGTAAAAACATAACAGCTTTGTAACGTATTTTTACTTTGTTTTTACTGTTACGTGGACGCACTGGCCAGAAACGGTTCTCTTCTTCGACAAGAAGATGCGGACCAATTGGTCGGAGTACTGCTTTCTTCCTGCAGATCGATAATACGTCGGAACTTATCGAGGATTGCACAGAATACATGGACAAATATGTCCACATGTTCAACCTCGAGGCAAGAATGGCCCCAATATGATGGTTCTTGGTCAAACCTCATCTTGGGACTACCCAGGCATAGGTTACGTATTCTAGAATCCATTGTCAAAGGGCTCCCTTTTAACGACTTCTGTATGTGTTGCAATGATGAGGAAGAGGAAGAAACAGTGAAGCATTTTCTATGCCACTGTTCAACTCTCACTGAAATCAGGACTGCTAAATTTGGTATTCCGTTTGTGCATATACAGTCAGATCTCTCTGATATTGACATCAGAGAGATCAACTCCTTCATATATTTTAGAAAATAATTTTCAAATGAAAAAGTATTGTCCAAACAAAAATCTCTAATTCTTTTTCTTTTGCATAAAAGGGGAGAGTAGTACTCTTTCCATAGGTTGAGAAATGTTCTTTATTTACTTTCTCTTATTTTTACAGGTTTCAAATCATATTCTTTGGATAAATTCATTATATCGAGTACTAAAATATATAGATTGTTCGTAATATAAGGTATTCAATGTTAAAAATTTGGACGTACGTCAAATCGCGAATTCGTTAAACTGAGTATTCGTTAAACCGGGAAACCACTGTACCTTTTAAATTATACTACATTTTCTATATGTTGCTTTGGGAGAAAATACAATGAAGTTAAAAAAAAACTGGAAAAAAGAACTTTTTTAAAAATGGTCCAGCTCGTAAACCGTCAGCAGTACAACCGAAATATTTTGGGGAATATCATAAAACATATCAAGGTAAATTTTGAGGGGGGTAACAAAGTCACTTTTTTGAATGAGTCGCCTAAATGTTTATGTATTTACATTTATGTGTATACCACACATGGACATAGTTGCCAGATAAATTTGGTGAAAAATCGTCGAGTTTGGAGAAAAAGAAATCGTCAAAATCGTCAAATCAACTATTTGAAATCGTCAAAAAATCGTCAATATGAAAAACTACGTATTTTATATGTTAATAATGAACAGTTTTTATGCTTTTTCTGATGAATAATTAAATTTTTAATTGAAAAGAAATTAATAAAAATTACATTAATTTTATATTGGTGGCATATTATGAAAATCAAGTACAAGTAAATATACATATTTTTGGGATTGTTCTTATTGTACTTTTATTAGTATCATAATCTTGTTTTGCCGTTTCCCCTTTTTTAATCTTACAAAAAATATTTAAGCAATTGTGCAACACTTCGCTTATAGTTCACATTTTTATACCCTACACCACCATAGGTGGGGAGGGTATTATGCGTTTGTGCTGATGTTTGTAACACCCAAAAATATTGGTCTAAGACCCAACTTAATTTATACCAATCGGCTTAGAATCACTTTCTGAGTCGCAATTTTGAACCAAAATTTATGAAATGTGATACACAGGTTTTTTTTAGTCCAGGGACGAAGCCTGTTGAAATTGGTTATGATCCGTCCATTATTTCACCTAGCCCCTATACGAATGTCCTCCAGGAAATGGGTTTAATGATCATAAATCCCTTAGATATAGCAATATTTTAATAAAGTTTGGCTCATATAAGTTTCATATAAGTTTAAATAAGTGTGCCGATTTTTAAAAAGATCGGTCCGTAATTACCTATAGCTCCCATATAAACCCCTTTTCAGAAAACCACTTTAACGGCCATAAATCCTATTAAAATGTTAGTTTCAAGTTAAAATAAGTTTTATATAAACATGAATGATAGTGCGAAATTTTACAAAGATCGGTCCATAATTTACCATAGCTCCCAAATAAGGCCCCGGGAATCACCCAAAAGTGAATAAATTCATATAGATGTCAGCATCAACGTAATATCCTGTATTTGTATGTCTTATTTTACACTTATGAGTATCGGTCCACATTTGACTCCATGTCTAATAAAAGACCCCTCCCCGAATTATACTGTACACAATGGTGTAGGGTATTATATGGTCGGGCTTGACCGACTATATCTTTTTTCTCGTTTTTGTATGTAAAATTTAAAATATTTACAAAAATTATTTTGAAATAATTTTTTCTATGAACACATATTTAAAAAAATAAAATTTTATATACAAAATTTGACTTCAGTTTATATTTTGTTACATAACTTCTGAACTAAATGAGTGTCCAACATGAAATTTTGCACAAGCATGAATTCTATTAATATTATATAATTTTTTTAGAATTTTAAAAATATCGTTTTCGGAGATATAATGGTTTATATTTTGTAAGTCTTATTTTGACCTTTGAACTCTCGATCTAAAGTAACTCACTATATATCATTTTTAAGATAATGTCTTTGTTTTTAAAATTGCACTAAAATTAACTTTTTATTTTCTATTGCTTAGGAGTTATTAATAATTGGATTTTAATTTTGTCCATAACTCCTAACCTAAATAAGGCTCCAACTTAAAAATTTAATATCCATGTGGAGAAAAATTATGTCAATAATATATAATTTTTTTAAGAATTTTAAAAATACCGTTTTTTGAGATATAATAGCTTGAATTTTTTTATCTCCAACTTTGAACTTTGAACTTTTGATGTAAAAAACTTTTTATATATTGTCTTTAATATGCAACAACAACTAGAAATCTACCATGTATATTTAAACAGTTATTAGAAGTTAAATAAGTATTCATTTGTAAAATTTTTAACATGTTTTCGTTTTTTAAACCGTCATATTTCTGGACCGAAAAGAAACATGTGTCTGAAATTTCATGTTTTCGGAAACACTTCCAATGGTCAATGCTTTCAATGAATTTTGTTGAAATCGGCGATGTCAAATCCGATTGATGTCCATTTTGACATGGAATCACTCATTGGCTCCTTTGTGAACCTATCTACAATATAAACAAAATTTAATTTTAAATGAATTCATCAAAAATGTCTTTGGATTCTTAGTTCGACTATTTAAGTATTTAGGTCATTTGTAGGGTTTATTGGTTCCCATATATCCTTCCTAATAAATAAACCATTTACATTAGCAAATTTGAGAAGATTTTTATTTAAATTGTTAATATTTTTGTACCAACTAATTTACTTTTAAAGAATAATATATAAATATTGTAAAAATAGATATATATTTTCTTTTAGAAAAAAATCGTCAAATTAGGGGTAAAAATCGTCAAATCGTCAACTATTTTTAGACCCAAAAATCGTGATAATGACGATAAATCGTCAAATCTGGCAACAGTACACATGGAATAAGTTGATAAATATGTATTTATATATATTCATTTGAAGAAAAATTGCTCTAGTTGATCATATTTGACACCTTGTAGCTCCTATCATACATTTTTTTAAGGCTTATGTTCTCTTCTATAGATTTTTTTCAATCGATCCCATTGTATGTAGAGTTTTTTACGGACCTCATAATAAGACTTAAATCCATTATCCATTAGTGAAACAGCTCATCGAATAATTATATTTCAAATGACAATAGGTGTGGCTTTAAGCACCTTTTCATATTTACATACATACATACATATATTTCAAGAAATATTTAAAAACTTTTCGGATTGATGTGTAATTTACATTAATTGAACAAATATTTTTAAAGAAACTCTTAGAAGTGCCAAAAATTTAACGCATCTCAATTGTTTGATTTATTCCCTGATTTAGGTTTATTATTTTCAAACTGCATACAAAAAAATATACATAAAAAAAAACAAAAATATAAAAACACATATTAGGGAATTTAAATTTTTTGTAACCTAGACAAAATGAAAGTATTAAAAACCAAAACCCACTTCAAACAGATAATCGTTTAAAATTTTATTTTTTTAATAAAACAAAAACAAAAAGTATAATAATGATACAAATAAAATATTGTATGCTGTACCTTGAAAAAACCATAACAAATAAATTAAATTTTGCAAAAGAATTAAAAAAAAACCTATTAATTAAATAAATGCCAATTTCCCTAAGCAAAAACAAGCAATAACGAAAAATAATGCTTGCAAATAATTTAATTGAATTAATTAATTAAACTACACAGAGAAAAATAAAGTATAATTACAAATAAAAAAGCTTATTTACAATTAAATGTTTATTAGTAATAAATTTAATTCAATTTACAAAACTATAAAGAAAAAAAACAAAAACTAAATAAAAATTTAACAAATAATAACGATCTTAAATAAAATATATTGCAAATATTGTATTTTTTGTATGCTAAAGTTGCAAATTCTAAAATAAATTAAAAAAAAAAAAACTAAAATGAAACAAATTTTATTATACAAGCAAAATAATTGAAAAAAAAAAAAAAATAAAAAAAAATAACAAAAAACTTAAAATACACAAAAAGGCATTTATTATTTATCAACTAAATATTGTCCAAAATAACAAAACATTGTTGCTATGAAACGATCAAATATTGTATTCTAAACAAAACCAAATAACAACAAAAAAAAATCCATAAAGGAAAATAAAATAATTAAACATTTTTAAGCTACAATTAAATTAATAATAATTATGTACTTATGTATCAACTTAAAATTCACAAGGCGGCAAGAAACCAAAAGACAAGAATGAACATTTTTGTTAAATTGATATTTGTATATAAAACTATATAGTATATGCAGGCGATTTGGTATAAAAAATGAACACGTTTATACTTAATTCATCATTTGAATTCTTAGGCTCTTTAGAAACATATCAGTGAAATCACATCAATACAAAACAATTAAACACACACACACACACGTTCACATAGATCCTTGCAAAAGGATACACGCATATTTTATTTTACTCTCACTTTAACACACGCTAACATTTATATCAACAAAATATATTTTGTTTTTGTTATTTATTAAATTAATTATATTTTTATTTTAACATCCAATTTAGTAGATATTGGTTTGCTAATATTAGAATTTCGTCCGTTCATTTAATAATTTTTAAATTTGGAAAAACTTTGTTCTGATATATTTTAAAACCAGTTATAAGTGAACGCAATATCTGTTGGAATAAGAATCAGTGTTGCCAGGAAGTCACTAAAAAGGCTAAATTAAACCTTAAAAAAGCCTCGTTCTCAATAGTTTTATATATTTTTTAAATCTTTATACTATGTATATGTATATTGGAGTGGCCTTCTTTATAAAAAGTGTCCAAATTCTTGTCCCCTGGAATGATCGGAAAACAAAGACATGCGAAGTTTTGAACTGATTGCAAAAAATTTAGAGGTGGCTCAAAGCGATCAAAATCTTAAAAAATATGACTTTCTAATTGACTAAATATTTAATTTTTTTTTTTTAATTTATATTTGCTGGTTTATATCTCCTTGGATTTCTCCGTTTATGACAAAAACTAGGAAAATTGCATAACAAATAATGTAATAGTTATTAAAATAAATAACGTAAAACATATAATTTTCAACCAAATATCACCCAGCCAAATAAGTCTTTAACCAGAATTTGAAGGAGAGAAACGAAAGTTGGTATATATTTTCGTCTTGGCGTTTTATGAATAATTTTATGATACAAAATTGTTGAAAAAGTATCTAAATACGTAAACAAAAGATTTTTATAAACTTTGACCTTTAATATCTCACGTAGATCACAAGTTATTGTCGAAAAAGATGTACATGTATATATAGCACTATTATTAAAAAATTAAAAAAAAAATCCAAATTTGTCCTACAAATAATTGGCCAAAAAATTAAATGTCTGATGTCAAACTGCTTCCAATGTTATGAAATAGTATCAGGAGAATTCGACAATTGATAGAAAATATGGTTCGGGAAGAAAAAAGGTTCACATGATATTGGGAAGGTCAAGAAAATTGGAAGCATATTGAAAAGAACTCCAAACACATCTGGTAGAAAAGCTGTCCTGTTAACTCAGTGCTCTGACCATTTGGTGCGAAAAGATAAAGCTAATGAGGAGTTGAAAACATATGAAGTTTAAAAAGTTTCGGACTGGAATGTCGCAAAAAAATTTTGAAGCCAAGAATAGGGCACGGAAATTAAAATCAAATTTCATACAAAAATACTCATGTTGTATAAAGAACGACGAAAGGTATGTACTGGCAGATTTTTTACAGCTTCCGGTTCAAAATTTTTATGTTGCTGATGATCGAGGATATTCTGAAGTTAAGTTTAGGACCGAAAAGCTGACGAAATTTCCTAAAGAATTCCTGGTTTGGCAAGAGTTATGCAGTTGCGGCAAAAGAAGCAAGTCATTTGTTACTCAATAAATACCGAAATATACATCAAAGAATGTTTGTTTCCTTTCATAAGAGAGCACAATGTGTCCACATATTTTTGGCCCGATTTGGCATCATTTCAATATGGTAAGAAAGCTCTAGAGTGGTACCAAAACAATAACATAGTTTTTGTACCAGGAAAGGTCAATCTTCTAAATTGTCCGAAGCTAAGACCAGTGAAGAGATATTGGACTTTTGTGAAAAGAGAATCAAAGTGGACAAAAGTTGTGTCCCAAAATATGGAAGATTTTAAAAGAATGGAAGGGTTACCAAAAAAGGTCTACAAGTTCATAAGTAGTGGTTAGAAGTAAAAAAGTTATATTTTTCTGTGATCTGTAGTATCAATTAAATAAAAAAAAAATCAATCAAAACTCTAAGTTCAACCGTTTCCAAACTATTGAATTTTATATATGTTAAAATTTTTTCGATCGCACTCCTTAGTATTACGGCTTGTATAATTTTCCCGATTTTGGTAATTTTAAAAAGCGAATATGTTGCGGAATAACAGAAGATAAAAATAAAAAAATGAAGCTGTAAATTAATATTTATGTTTGAAATTAATAAAAAAAATTATAACTTTTAATATTTCAATCGCTTTGAGCCACCTCTAAATGTGCTTTAGTCAGTGTAGAACTTGGTGTTTTACAGTTTTTAGGCTATTCGAACATTTCTAGGGGGTAAATCCGAAAATTTAAAAAGCTTCATTTTATTTCATATAAAAGAGGGCCACTTTAATGAGGCCTAAAATTTTAGTACACCTAATAAAAATTGGGGGTAAGATTGTTTGCAATTCAATCACGCCTTTTGACACATATATAGTACCAATGTCTGAGGATGTTATAGGCCATGTTAGATCTGGATTGGATGCCACACCCATATTTTCGACTTCTTTTGAAAAATAAACTTTTTGTAATCTTAACTTTTTCTTAAAAATTTTCAGGTATTAATGAAGCTATTTACATGAAATTTGATACACCGATAGAGTTTGCATTGGTTTTGTTGAATATTGATTGGAGAACACGTCTACATTCTGCGCTCACTTTTAAAAACTTTCAAACGGTTGAAAAGATTTTCTTAAAGATTTTTACAAAATTATCATGTTTGTCCCCAAATTCAAATATGGTATTTTATTTTTCGATCAAACACAAAACAAGCATTAAAACACTGTAGCCCTTTTAAGGCAATTTAAGAACTTTAAGAAAAAGGCTAGAAAAAAAATCAAAATAAACGAGAGAAAAAGATATAGTCGGTCAAGCCCGAGCATATGATACCCTACACCATTGTCTACATTATTATTCGTTTTTAACATTTTAATGGGATTTGTGCCCGTTAAAGTGATTTTCTGAAAACGGGTTTATATGGGAGCTATGGTTAATTATGGACCGATCTTTTTAAAAATCGGTACACTATTTAGACTTATATAAAACTTATATGTTCCAAATTTCATTAAAATACTGCCATATTTAAGGGATTTATGATCGTTAAACCCTTTTCCGGGAGGACATTTGTCTGGGGGCTAGGTGAAATAATGGACCGATCATAACCAATTTCAATAGGCTTCGTCCCTGGACTAAAAGAAACCTGTGTACCAAATTTCATTTATTTTGATTCAAAATTGCGACCTGTAGTTTGATTACAAGGTTTACATGGACGAAGAGACGGTCAGACGGACGGACATCGTTAAATCGACTCAGAAAGTGATTCTAAGCCGATTGATATAAATTAATGTGGGTCTTTGACCTATATTTTTGGGTGTTACAAACATCAGCACAAACGCATAATACCCTCCCCACTTATGGTGGTGTAGGGTATAAAAAGCTAAACTGGCAAAATTTATAATAACATTCATATATTAATTCCTATCGTTTTTATACCCTACACCACCATAGGTGGTTGGGGTATTATGAGTTTGTGCTGATGTTTGTAACGCACAGAAAAAATTATTGTACCCCCACCTTAAAGTATACCATTCGACTCAGAATCACTTTCAGAGTCGATTTAACGATGTCCGTCCGTCTGGTCGGCTGGCTGGCTGTCTGTCTGTCTATGTAAACCTTGTGAACAAAGTACAGGTCGCAATTCTAAAGATATCTTGATGAAATTTATTATTTTGACACAATGAAGAAGAAATTGGTTATGATCGATCCATTATTTCACCTAGTCCCCATACAAATGTCCTCCCGGAATAGAGGTTTAACGATCATAAATGCCTTAAATATAGCAATATTTAAATGAAACTCGGTACAAAGGTTTTGTATAAGTGTCAATCAATGTGCCAAATTTCATAGAGATCGGTCCATAATTGACCATGGCTCCAATAAAAAAATGAAGCTGTTATCAAGTTAATATTCAACACAAATAAGTTTTATATAAGTAGAAACAACATTGCCAATATGTATGAGAATCGGTCCACAATTTACCATAACTCCCATATAAACCCACTTCCTGGAATCGCCTTAAATGGCATAAAACCATATACTTAAATGTTAGTATCAATGCATTGTTCTGTATATTTTATTTTACATTTAGTAAAAGTGTTGGTCTACAATTGGCCACAGGTCTAATTTTTAGCTCATACACAATTGTGTAGGGTATTATATGGTCGGTCTTGACCGACTACAGTTTCTCTCTCGTTTATGAAATATGGATGTTTATTTCAAATTTTATTCAAGGTTACAAACTTTTTCCATCTTTCTGGCAATTATAAATTCAAAACCAATTCTCTACTTTTGAGGCCGAAAAACGAATCAAACCAACGTTTTATAGTTGTCAAAGAGCTAATATCTTGGCTATACGACGGGTGGGAAAAAACTTCCCGCCTACTACTTTCCAAAAAGCTTTTAACATATCGCGCAATATGTTTGCTCTCATATTCTTTCCGTTTTTCGGTCAATGCTTTCTTCAAACGGATCAACTGTGTTAGCCACTTTTAAGATAACTAAACCACTCACGAACTCACGAAAAGTTACCTAAGAAAAAGCATAAATCTCATAAACTTCCAATAAAAACCGCAGTGGTTTTCTTCACGATACGAAATCGTTCAACGTAAACAGCCATCAAAAAATTGTGTTGTTTATGTTTAAACGTATTGGAAAATGCATAATAATGTTGAAAAGATAATAAAAATTATGTCAAATAACTTTAAATTTATTAAATGAATAAGCAATTCCACATAATCACTATATTTAGTCAGATTTGGCTCCGAAGATACATATATGTTTTTTAGTTTAGTTAACTCTCAAAAAAATTTGCAAAATTTTTTTTAAAAATCTATCAAGTCAATTTTGTACCCAAGGACAATTTAATTAAATTTTGTTACAGTATTTTTTTTTTTTTTTTTTTAATGTTTTTTTTTATTTTTTTTCATATAAAAGCATTTAAGGTAATTAAACAATCATAAAATTTCATTCACACAAATTAAATTTTTTCTAATAAATTAACTCACACACATTCACAAAAACAAACAAAAAACTATTGTATAGTAATTTAAACAAATGAAAATAATTATTTAATTTTATTACATTTCGTAAAACAAGAAAAAACACAAATTGTAATATACATATATTTATTTATTATAAAAAAAAAAAAATTTGTAATTATTAAAAAAATTAAACACAAAGACTTGAATAAATTATTTAAAACAAAAACAAATTAAACAAGAAAAAAGTGTAACAGCAATATTCATATTTTATATGTACGACTAAATTAAAAAAAATCAGTTATTTTTTGAAAATAAAAAAACAACACAAACAAATAATCCACAAAAAAACGTTATTTATGTAGATATGTACTTTATTTAACATTTAGTTAATTGTAGATCATTTGAGATTTTGCACAAAATCTTAGGTTTTTTAATTGTTCTTTTTACTTAAATAATTGAATTGTTACACTAAGCCACTCACAGTTATTAATATAATAATAATAGAACAAAATATAAACTAACAAATTGACCTCATTTTGTAAATTATGTTTGATTTTTTTTATTGAAAAAATATTTATGTTATTTTTTGGTATAGTTTTCCATAATTTTAAGAGTTTTAATAGTAGTAAACAGATAAAACAAAAAACATTTTATGAAAAAAGATAACAAAAAATATATATATTATTTAATTGCATCCGATGTATTTAATGAATGAAATTGTTTAAAAATAAAGACAAATTATGAAATTTAAATATTTGAGATTTTTATTGAAGATGGACAGTCCTATTAAATGAGGTTTCATTCAACCTCAAGATGGAATAAAGGGAAACTTGACGAATAGTGTTGAATTGACGTTTTATACAACATGTTGCTTCCTATGCACTCTTGTTCCCAGCATAAGGCATCGATTATGTAAATTAAATAGTTTTTTTTTTTTAGTTTAGTGTTTTGAATAAACGTTGTTGTTGTTGTAACAGCTACAGTTACCAAAAAATTGTGCCACTTCTTCAGGATGAGTCCACAAATCCATAGGACTGAGTGAAGTGGGGTTGGCCGGACAGCTAAATATGTGGTGGATGTCATGGGGACCCTGTCCACAAGCTGGGCATATATTAGGGACGGCACGGTCTATGCGAGACCAGTAGGCATTGAGCCTGTTGCTCCATCCCGACCTTAGTTGTGCCAGAACAACTCTTGTTTTCCGCGGCAGGTTCTTCTCATTTTCTGCGATAGGCGGTGGGCGACTTCCAAGTACGACATTCATGCGGTAGCTTGCAACCGCGGAATTTGTGGCGTCTCTATGAATGTCGTTCAAAGCTGCCATATACGAGGTACGATCAAAAGGATCCTGCACATACCTTTGTATGTTCTCCTCGTATATGCGAAGGTCTCTTCTGACATGCGTCGGGGGAGTCTCCAACTGTGTGATGTGAATAAGCGTTAAAATCAATTGCTTGTAAGCGAATCATCTCGAACAAAAATATAGTCTTATTAATGCGATTTAGTAAGTAATTTCGTAATATTGACAACCTTATACTTGGTACACTTGTTCTAACTATCTTCATTGTTGTACATAAAGTATACATTTATAATCTCAGTTTCCCAAAATAAACACAGAAAAAATTATTAGTCTATTAACATAGTTGTTTCACTTTGCATCGAAATTTAATAAACTTATTCAAGCAAAAATGAAATAAAAATAAAATTTAACTATACTTTTATATCATATACACATTTTTAATTCATCCATTTAACTACTTGATGGATTTAATTAATTTATTAGAGCCCAAACACAACCAAGCGGATTATTTTTTTTTATATGAAGATTTGACAACTAAAACAACACAGCGGAATCCGCTGGAAATTAAAATCTATTTTAATTTTACAACGGATTCTCAAAAGCTCTCATTTTCTCACTCTCCCTCTCTGTCAGTGTTGCCGTGGTTGCAAAATTAATCACATAAGTTTACATTAAATTTATATAAGAAAGAAAGAGATAGATAGATTTTACCTTTTATTTTTTATGTATGGAATTTAAGAGAGAAAGATAAATATTTTTTATATATGTAGTTTTGTTGTTTCTAAACACAAAAAATATAAAGAAACAAAAACAAAATATATATGAAATCCGCTGCTGGATTCCGTCTTCATTTAATTTGCATTTCTCTCTTAGAGCGGAAAACAACGTTGAAATCCGTTTGGTTGTGTTTGGGCTCTTAATTGGGTATTTTTTTCTGTTTTGTTTTTTTTTACAGTTTTTAGTAATTGATATAATCATTTTGGTGTGAGTTGCAAATTTTTAATTGAATGAATTATTTTGGAAGATATTTGTTAATTGGTGACTTTTTTCTGGGAAGGCTTTTGGGAAAACCTTAGAATAATAAAACCTAAATTATATAAGAAAAAAAATTAAAGTTATATAAATGTGACTGTCTAAAGGTGGGGTCATACTATTTATGCCCATAAAAAAATCAATACGTGATAGACAAAAATGAAAGCAGATTATTTTTACGCACGTTATATTCCTTCCACATTCCTTCTTTTTTTGGAAAAAAAAACATTTTTTTGTCCATCACTGAGTGAACATCCATATAAAACGGACAAAAAACAGATATTTTCGGATTTTATATCTCCGATTTCAATGAAATTCGCTACAGATATTAAGTATTGCAAATGTTGCTTAAATCACAAACTTTCTGAGTTATATAAATTGTGCACACCGTTCTGGAGTTATAGTGAAATATAATTGAGTAGTCAGTTTATTTAAGACGAAATATTAGATACGTCTATAAAAAAAATCTCGACCTGATGGGAAAATACTAAAATCAGATTCATATTTAGCATGTCAAATTCTATATAATCCACATTTTTTTTTTTTTTAAGGAGGACAAACCGTTCTCGAGTTATACAAGTTGTCATATTGTCATTCCCATAAAAAAATCAGTCCGCGATTTAACTTTTATGTTTACAACCAAAAATCTTTACGTGTCCTTACAACCAACATACCTGGGTATGTCATATATTTTATATGCAATATTTGACACTGATATGTTATCAAGTGTTTTTACAATAGAAAGGAAAACACGTGGTATTTGATAATAATATTTTCCTGTAAGGAATTACATAATTAAAAATTTTTATTATCATTTGCTAAAAATATAACCGTTTTTACCTAATATTGACTGAGTAAAGCTAAAATGAAAAAAAAAGGTATAGTATAGTACAGAATAATGCGTTGATACTAACATCTACTTGATTTTATGCACTTTAGGCCGATTCTCGGAAGTGGTTTTATATGGGAGCTATGGTAAATTATTGATCGATTCTAATAAAATTTAGTAATGTTGTTTCTACTTACATAAAACTCATTTGTGTCGAATATTAACCTTATACTAACATTAGTATGGGATTTATGTACGTTAAAGTGATTTTTATAACACGGGTTTATATGGGAGCTATGGTTAATCGTGGACCGATCTTCAAAAAATTTGGTAAAAAACTTCTTTGTACCGAATTTCATTAAAATATTCTTATTTTCAAGGCATTTTTGAGTGTTGAAACCTAATTGCGGGGAGACATTTGTATGGGGGCTAGGTGAAATAGTGGACCGATCACAACTAATTTCAATAGGCTTCGTCCCTGTACCATATAAGTCCCACGGGCCAAATTTCATTGAATTATCTTCAAAATTGCGACCTGTACTCTGTGCACAAGGTTTACATGAAAAGCCAGCCAGCCGTCCAGCCAGACGGACGGACATCGTTAGATCGATTTAAAAAGAGATTCTGAGTCGATTGGTATACTTTAAGGTGGGTGTTGGATAACGTTTTCTATGCATTACAAACATCAGTACAAACGCATAATACCCCAGCCACCTATGGTGGTGTAGGGTATAAATACAAGGGTTCTTTTTACGAACCTTTGAGTTTTTCCCACTTAAATAAAGTCAGACTTTCTCATCATTCGAAGGCATGGCGGTTTTATTTGTTCCTCGTGCATTCAAATTTCAAATTGGGTTTCAAAAGTACCTGTAAATTTTACTCATGGATATTATTCCTATATGAGTTGTTTATACTTTTTAAGTGTTTTTTAGATCGAATTTTGATGTTTTTCAATTTTTATCAGTCGCGTTTATACTGTGAACAAGTGCAGACGTCATTACTGCAGTATACATTGTGCAAAAAAAAAAAAAATAAAAAAATAAAAATAAGTTTGAAAAATAAAAACAACTAACATATCAAAAATATTTTGAATATTTTAAAATAAAAACAAAAACATTAAAGAATTTATAACAACAATTACTGTGCAATAGTGCTTGTATGTTAACCAAGCATGAGTGCAGGTAGCGAGAACTGTGAAGAAAGCAGTGATAGTGATACCAGTGTTATGAACTGGCAAGTTATGAACTCAAGCAAACGTAAAAAAGCCCCAATAAATACAAATATTAACAAAAAAACAAAAATTATTGATAAACCAACCACGTCAACCAACAACAAATATGCAGCCCTTAGTACTGATGATAATGATGACGATAAACAACCAGAAGAATTGGGAGAAGGAACCCCAAAGCCACCTAATATTTTCATTCCTTGTGTGACTGAAATTAATAAAATGATTATTAGTTTTTCGAGTGTTATTCCAAGTTCTGATTTTCATTATAAATCGTTAAGAGATGGACAAGTTAAACTATTTATTAAGACAATTGATTCTTATAGAAAACTTATTAAATACTTAGATACCAAAAACATAAATTTCCATACATATCAAATCAAAAACGAGCGTTCATATAGGGTAGTACTCAAAGGTATTCACTACACAACTCCAGTTGAGGATATAAAGGCAGAACTCATTCTACTAGGACACAAAGTCAGGAATGTTGTAAATGTTATAAGTAGGGTTACGAAACAACCATTATCCATGTTTTATATTGATTTGGATCCGACTCCAAATAATAAGGAAATTTATGAGTTACGATACTTGAATAACGCCGTAGTCAAGGTTGAACCGCCACGTAAAACTAACGATATCGTACAATGTCATCGTTGTCAACAATATGGTCATACTAAATCGTATTGTAAAAAACCATTTGTGTGTGTTAAGTGTGGATTAGAGCCCTGCAAACTGTGTCTTATAAGGCTGTACAAGCCACTTGATATTTTTCAAGTGTTGTTATCAGTGTGTGTGCGGAGTAATAAATACTGTTCTGCAGGCACTTAAAACCATACAAATACTGCGTGTGTGCTTCAACTTTATGAACAAATCATGAGTGTGCTATGATAGCGACCAAACAAGCCTCTCAAAGGCTTGTATAAAAAAATACAAGCCTTTTGACCACTTGTTTGCTTCAATAAGGAAAAAAATTGTGTTTTCTTTTTTATTAAAATTATATGTGTGTGTGTGCGTTCATGACTGTATAAAGTAATTTCGTAAGTAAAACAGTCGTTTAAAAGTATTGTTTATAAACTTATTGTTATTTACGATCAAATAAATTATTAATGTTACTAGTTATAACAATTTAAAGAAACATGCATTAAGTTTTATTAGTAAACAGATTTTATTAAATATTTAAAGTTTTTTACAAGGTTTTTTTATATTATTACTTAAAACAAATATATACTTAATTACTTATATACTACTTTCTTATACATATGTATATAAATACTTAAACTATATCACAGATAATAATGTTGTCTGTATTCATGTGAAGAAACATAATCTGTGAAAAGATGGTTGAGTTGGAGGAAAGATTCGTTCTTTTTTCCGATAACAATTGTCTAGCAATTGAAAAAACTCTTTCGGAACTTGCACTACTTGCTGGAGTAGCCAATAGTTTGCAGCTTAATTTATACAACAAAGGCAACTGTGTTCGATGTAAATACCACCAACTGATGACATTAAAGTTTTCTTCGAAGGGAACATCCAGGTTTTGGTATGTTTGAATTTCTCTATCTATTTTATCATCCCATGTTAGATTTGATGTTGGCGATACAAAATTCTTGAAATATGATGATATTACTGATGTTTTAGTTGATGTTGGTGATTCCATGATTTCTTCACCTTCATTTTGCCAGAGAATTTTTAACTCCTCTGCACATTTTGATTTTATATTATCCATTTCGTCTTTTGAAAATTGTAACAGTTTATTCGCGGGTGGAAAAAGGAAATGTGCAATTTTATGCGTCATGGATATATTTAAAAATACAGTTGTCTGTATATTTTCAAATAATGCTTCCTTATCATCATCTTCTGATATGCAAGTGTCCCTCAATCCATGGATGTATGCATAAACTAGATGTAATGTAGCATATTTTTCTCCTTCTAAAGTTTTGGACGCCTGTTCAAATTGTCTCATGACGTTCACAATTCCTTTAATGTGGCTTATGTTTATTTTTTCGACTTTTTGAAGCTCATTTTTTTGCTGCAATATATTATTGACATCCATCCAATTTTTTTCCACAGATTCCAAAAGGTAATACATTGTGTTCCACCGTGTAGGACAATGACTTTTTAATGTTTGGCTTAATTTGCAATTATCGCCAGATTTCTTGAAATATTTAACCAATTTCGAGCATAAATTACACAGTTCATTTAGTTCCTCTACATTTTTAATAGCCTTTTCGATTACATTATTAAGTAAATGGTTAATGCAATATATGTGTGGAAAACAATTGAACGCAGCAACCATGTTGGAACCTCTGTCTGTTACCATAACTCCATCTTCCAGTTTGCAATCATATCTTCCTAGTATAGTTTGAGCTTTTAATCTAATGGCATCATCTAAAATAAATAATTATTAAAGATATGTAATAAGATATGTAATAGTAATATAACTGTTTAAATTTACTTACGCGTACATCTTTCCCCATTCATTGAATTAAGACCTATCAACCTGGAAATCAATTGGTCATTTTTTGTATAATGGATAGTTAGAGAGATATAACTTTTCCGTAAATAGTTGTCCGTCCATATATCTGAAGTTAATCCAAAACCATTTTTGCAGACAGCATTGATTTCATGTTTAACATTTAGGAATGTTGCTTCATATATTTTTTCAATATTCCGCGATATTGTGGTAGGATGTGGCAATAATTTTTCTACATCAACATTTGGTCCATACTTCGCTCCAATTGAAATCAAGAACTCCGAAATCTGCATTAGACCGGTATCTTGAACAAATTGAAAAGGCCGACAATTTTTTATACACCATTCGGAAAATAATCGCGTTGCTTTTTTTTCGTCTCGTTGTTAACCTCTACTTTTTCTGTATTAGTTTCCTTCGTGGTGTAGTAGCACTTATGTCTCACCAAGTTCGATGTGGTTCTCGAATCATATTTTAAAACAGTAAAACACTTTATGCAGGCAACTTTGTTTGCTATTTCGGCTCCTTCCTGGTTTACAATCTTTCCAAATGTGTCCCAAATCTTGCTTCTGCCTCTTTTCGTAGTTATTTTGAATGTTCCTGACAGGATATTTTGTTTGATGCTGGCAGCGTCCGTTGATTCAGTAGGAGTTGAATTCTAAATACATAAATATGATATATTTTGTTTAGTAAAGTAACTTTAAAAAATAATTTTATTTCTTACCATTACTTCTGCCATTATAAGTATACGAAGATATGTATATTTTAACACGATTGTGAAAACAAATAATTTGTTGGAGCACAAAAAATTCAATTCTGAACACGAGAACACTTTTGAAATAACTGTTGAAAGATTTTCATTCATAACTTCATTTATAGCATATATGAAATATATTAGGTAATAATATTATAATTTTATTTATAAACTCATTTTTACATTAGGTAATAATATGTATAAGCCTTTTCTAAAAATAACTTTAGTCCAATAAAAACATGTATATTTCTTAGTGTAAAAAATTTATTTAAAACAGCAAGAATTTGGCAATAAAATCTGTAGAAGCACCTAAATAGATCAATAAGAAACAGGTACATATGTTCTGCACTGTAAAAAATGTAAATTTATTTTTTATAAAACCACGAATTGAGTTCGCTTACAATCAGGTAAAACAGCATCCTTTACTTGATTATATATTGAACATGTACATATGACGGGACACACAATTTAGGTAAACGTCTTAAAATATTTCATTTATAATTTTATTACAGTGCAGATGTTCCATCGTATTCTCAACATTTGGGAAAATTTATTAGTCAAGGAGTAAACGTATATGGAAACGAATTTGAAAAATGAAAAGACATTGTTCTATATTATTTCCTTTTAGTTTTAAAATAGAATGATCTCTAGTAAATATAAATTAAATGCAATAAAATCTATCATAATATAAATAAGTACAATTTTAAAATTTTTTTATAAACATACAATTAATAATAAGACTAACTTTATTTAAAATATAAATAAATACTAAAGATAAAAATTTTCTAACTTACATATGTAACTGACAGTTTCAAATGTCAACTTTAATTTTTTTACTTTTTTAACTCTTAATAAAGAGTATTTTTTAATAACTTTATGAATTCACCCTTTTACATTTATTTAGAAAAGAAGAACCAACAATAAAATATAGACATACTGTATATATGTGTGTGTATGCAAGAATATTTATAAACAACCACTTTTTACACATTATGAAGATTTTTTGCCACACACAGCAACTACGTATTACAAAAAAACAAACAAATCATTAAGCCCACTTGAAATCTTTAAATCATTTCTCAACGTCTTGTATGATTTGCTTTTTTTTGCCACACCACTTGCACCACTTGTTTACGATAAATGATTTGAACGCACGGATTTGCAGTCGCTCATACACAGTACACACTTGCTTTGCTTCGGGCAGCGAACAGTACGAACAGTATTTATTGTTGTTTTTGCACATGTTGGCTATGAAACACACACTTGAAATTCAAGTGTGTTTGCTTTTCAAATCATCTTGCGCAGGAGACTAGTGTGGATTAGATCACCCAACAGCCGAATATTCGAAAAACGCTGAGCAACCTCCTCGATGCATTCATTGTCTACAAAATCACACGGCAAATTATAAAGGTTGCCAAGTCTATCAATCTATTCTTCAAAAAAGAACATCTTTTCATTCAAATCAAGTTCGGACTCAATTTCGAAATAACCCCAATAATCAAAATGAATATCCTGAAATTAATTCGTCTCAACAAAATCGTGGCTTCAGTTCAAATAATATAGGATCAAAAATATCATACTCTGAAATCCTTAAACAAAATTCAAATAATGAGAGTAATTTTATGAAAAGCTTGGAAATAATGTTAGATAAACATATGGAAAGATTAACATCAACTTTAATGAGTATGATGTCATTACTTATTGACAAACTATGCAAATAAACCTAAGAATTGCTGTATGGAATGCCAATGGTTTGGCTAGTAAGCAAAATGAAATTGAAATGTTTATGAAATTAGAGCATATAGATGTATTCTTATTATCAGAAACCCACCTTAACAATCGATCATTTTTTAAAATAACTGGATACAACTCAATCACTGCAAATCATCCCGACGAAAGGTCACATGCTGGCTCTGCAATACTAATTAAATCAACAATTGATTTTCCTGTTTTAGACGCAATACGTAAACCTTTCATTCAAGCTGCAGGTATTAAAGTTAAATGTAATAATAATTATGTATGTATATACTCAATTTATTGCCCCCCAAGACATCATGTAACATGCCAAGAGTATGAAAACTTCTTTTTGAATCTCGGACCTCGTTTATAGTAGCAGGAGATTACAACGCTAAACACCAATGGTGGGGATCAAGGCTAGCAAACCCAAAAGGTCGTGAATTATATAAATGCATTACCAAGCATAATTATCGCACCTTTTCAGGAGGCAGTCCTACATACTGGCCAACTGATGTTAACAAAATACCCGACCTTTTAGATTTTGCAGTATACAGTGGTATACCAAACAACAAGTTAGATATAATGAATGTTGATGATTTAAGCTCTGATCACTCTCCTATTATTATTAACTATAACACTGTATTAGAACTTGTATCTAAAAAACCAAAAATTTTTACGAATAAAACCGATGTTAATTCATTTGCTTATTGGATTGAGAAAAACATTGATTTAAAACTGTCAATAAAAAATGTTATTGAATTGGAAAATGCTGTGGAAATGTTTACTAACCTAATTCATGAGTCGGCGGTATTGTCTACACCTCAACGTAGAACATTTTCTGGTAATCATGTTCAAATATCTGCAGAAATTAGAGAGCTCATTAGAAATAAAAGAAGGCTACGTAGAATATGGCACCAAAGTAGAAATCCTCTTGATAAAACTAATCTAAATCGGGCTACCTCAATACTCAAACAACGAATTTCTGAATATAAAAATGATCAATTTGGTAATTATTTGCGCAATTTAAGTGCAGATAATACCAAAAACGAACATAGTATTTGGAAAGCAACTAAATATTTGAAAAGACCAGCAAAAAGAAACATTCCCATCAAAAACGCGAATGGATTATGGTGTAAATCAGACTAACAAAAAGCTTTTGCATTTGCAAATCATTTAGAGCAAACATTCCAGCCGCATACGATTACAACGGATGATTCTGCAATATTAAATTTTCTGGACACTGCTTGCCAAATGGATCTACCAATTCGGCATATTTCTCCTACTGAAGTTCGTTCCGAAATTAAAATTCTTAATAATTGCAAATCCCCTGGATATGACCAGATAAACTCTGTAATCTTAAAGCATTTACCTCATAAAGGAATTATATTCTTAACTCTAATTTATAATTCAATGCTAAGACTACAACAGTTTCCAACACAATGGAAGTGCGCAGAAGTTATAATGGTACCTAAGCCAAACAAACCTGAAAACTGTATTTCATCATATAGGCCTATTAGTTTATTAGTAACATTCTCAAAGATATTTGAACGGATTTTTCTTCGCAGAATGCTTCCAATATTGGAAAACAATAACATTATTCCAGATTACCAGTTCGGATTTCGACATAATCATGGAACTCCAGAGCAAATACATCGAATTGTCAATGTAATTACTGATACATTTGAACACAAAAAATACTGTTCTGCAGTATTTTTAGATATTCAGCAAGCGTTTGATAAAGTCTGGCATAAAGGCCTTTTGTATAAACTTAAAACTATTCTTCCTGCACCCTATTACCTTTTGCTTAAGTCGTACCTAGAAAAACGCACTTTTTATGTGAAAATTGGTTCAAAAATATCAAATATATGCAATATTAACGCTGGAATACCCCAAGGTAGCGTCCTTGGGCCGGTCTTGTATACTATATTTACTTCGGATATGCCAACATCAAATGAAGTCACAATTGCAACGTACGCAGACGATACGGCGTTTTTAGCATCGAGCGAATCACCAGCAGAAGCATCTTATTTAATACAACAACAACTTGATATCTTACAAAATTGGCTAAATTCGTGGAACATTACGGTGAATCCTCAAAAGTCAACTCATATAACTTTTACTTTGAGACGTGGACAATGTCCAGATGTAAACTTAAATAATATAACTATTCCTCATAATGATTCTATAAACTACCTCGGTTTACATCTTGACAAACGATTAACATGGAAAAATCATATAAAAAATAAAAGAAAACAACTCGAAATAAAATTTAAAAAAATGTATTGGCTAATTGGCCCAAAATCACAACTGTCATTTGAAGACAAAATCATCTTGTATAAAACCATCCTAAAACCAATTTGGACTTATGGTATTCAACTTTGGGGTACAACGAGCAATTCCAATGTTGAAATCCTTCAAAGATTTCAGTCAAAGACGCTTAGGGCTATCACAAACGCTCCTTGGTTTGTTACCAACAAATCATTGCATAAGGATTTAAAAATTACTTAAAGATGAAATTAACCACTTTAGTGAGAGATATGTCCAAAGACTAAGTAATCACATAAATCCTTTGGCAATTAGTTTACTTGATGAAATAGATGAAATTAGAAGACTGAAAAGACATCATGTTCTAGATCTACCGTTTAGGCAATAGTTAAGAAAAAAAAATATATATATACATAAATGTTATATTAACATAATTAATGTATTAATTAGAAATTATTCGTACATATATATTATTTAATATCATTTTGTTTAAAAACTTATGTATTTAGTAATTTATCTCTACTATTTTATATATATAGTTATTTTTCCTATTGAGGATTTATAACTTCTGTTATTTTTAACTTATTATTAAATTTGCTTAATATTTTAAAATAGATTGCAAATAAAAAATTGAATTATAAAAAAAAAAAAAAAAAAAATTATGATTATTTGCTAATTATTATACAACCGTTTTTATCTTAATTTGCTGAGTCTTAACAAAAATACAAAAAGAAAGATCTAAAAGAGTTTTTCCCATTCAAGTATAATAGGGTTGTCCCTTCATTCGAAAGTATAACAGTTTCATTTGTTCCATGTGCATTTAAAAACCTCTGCATTTCATTTATTGATAAGTACCTGTTGATTTCACTTATTCAAATTATTCTTTTATGAAATTTTTTGAGGTTTTTTCATTTTTATTATAATTAGCTAGTTATTATATAACTGTTTTCACCTAATCTTGAATGAATGACAATAAAATGCTAGCACATACTAAAAAAACTTTAAGTTTTTCCAACTCAAATGAAATGGTACTTTTGAGATGCACCTGTTGTTGGTTTTCCTATCATTTGAAGCTAAACCAATGTTGAAGTCAAAGAAGAGTACAAAAGTAGAATGCTGGAGAAACTTAGAAATACCGAAAGTGAGGATGAGCATGAACATTTATCAATAGATGAAGATGCTGAAGATTGCGTGAGAAATGTAGATATTTCTAATGCAAAGGAAGTAAAGTTACCAAAATATGTTCCTACATATGACACTGATTCGGATGAAGAAATGGATGCAGATGCACTTGAAGCCTCAATGAACACATATATGGGAAGATATGGTATTTTCCAGAGAACGAAAATGTTGTATGTGATAACTTCTTCACAAGCTACAATTTGGCCTCTAACTTGATGCTGGACTACAATTTGTTAATTTTGGGAACCATCAACAAAAGGAGAACATTCGGGTGTGGCAAATATTACATATATGGAAAACAATCCATAATTAAAAACTTCAACAAATCGTAGAAGATAATTCCTGCTCTAGCTGGGCGGAATTAAAAAAATGTACAAATTATGCTACATTTTTACTCTAGAAGTGGAATCGAAAGCATATTGAAAGGCCCAATAAGATTAAGAGATGAATATTTTTTTATCCGAAGCCGAGAAGTTCGAGACATTAGTGGAAGAATGAAGAATAAAGTAAATTGCTTTATGTGTTCTAGAAGAAGACCAATGCGAAAGGCATGTAGGAAATGCCATAAACCAGTATGTGCTGAATATTCAGAAGATATTACGGAATGTAAGGACTGCTCAGCCTAAAATACATTTTTTTTAATTTATTATAAACTAATGTATTATTTATAAAAAATGAAACAGAAAATATTTCTTCAGAATATCATAGCTAACAATATTGTTGACAAACATCTAAATTTTCAATATAATATGACAACCAAAACTGCAAATATTCTAATTTAAAAATGAAATACATACCCTGGTATGCGGTTATCAACATAAGGGTTAAAAAAGGGAAAATAAATTATTGTTTAGCTCGTTAAATTCCATGTAGTCCACCTATTTTGGTTTAAAGAACAAATTCTTTTACCCACCAGTACATCTCAACTTAATTGTATGTATACAAGTGTAACTGGCTAAAGGCAACATAAATGGGTATTTTCACTTAACTGTAAATAAAATCAATATTTGTGCATCCATTTTGATGATAGCTTATTTTCAGTGTCGCCAGGAGGTCAGAGAAAAAAGAGGCTAAATTGGATTTTAAAAAGGGTCAGAAAAGGCTAAATGGCTCCAAAAGTAAAGCCAGAAAAAAAACAAAATTTTTTTATTTAAAAACTTTTTTTTTTTTTTTTTTGTTCTAATATTTTTTTTAAAGATATTGTAAAAAATGTATAAGTAAATAAAACATAGAACGTCTGCAAACAAAATGATCCAATGAAAAATTATTGTAATGTTCATATAAAACGAGAGAGAAACTATAGTCGGTCAAGACCGACCATATGATACCCTACACCATTGTGTATGAGCTTAAAATTAGACTTGTGGCCAATTGTAGACCAACACTTTTACTAAATGTAAAATAAATTATACAAATACAGAACAATGCATTGATACTAACATCTATATGATTTTATGCCCTTTAGGGAGATTCCCGGAAGTAGGTTTATATGGGAGCTATGGTAAATTATGGACCGATTCTCATAAATTTTGGCAATACTTGATACTATCATTCGTACGGGATTTATACACGTTAAAGTAATTTTCGGAAGAGAGGATTTATATGGGAGCTATGGTCAATTATGGACCGATCTTGATGAAATTTGGCACAAAGATTGATACTTATACAAAACTCATTCGTACCGTTTCATTGAAATATTGCTATATTTAAGGCATTTATGATCGTTAAACCCCTATTCCTGGAGGACATTTGTATGGGGGCTAGGTGAAATAATGGACCGATCATAATTATTCATGCCAAATTTCATCAAAATATCTTTAAAATTGCGATCTGTACTTTGTACAGACAGCCAGCCAGACGGACGGACGGACATTGTTAAGTTGACTCAGAAAGTGATTCTGGATCGAACGGTATACTTTAAGGTCATCACCAATGCATAATACCCCAACCACTTATGGTGGTGTAGGGTATAAAAATAAATATCACATATAAGCTTTTTTGGGACGATGGTTATGATTCTGTAAGAAAAAAAATAACAAATTCAAAATAATTTAGCTGCGACAAACGAAATGTTAATACAAAAAAAAAAAAATTAAGCTTTGATATTTTTTAGTGTAGAACTTTTAATTCTCATTGAGTTTACAAAGTATACACTCTAAGAAATTGGGAAAGGTTTCCTGATGAGATGACTTAAGCAACCGGCGAAATGCGCATAGGAACTAACTGCACTCCCCACCCCAACAATTAAATTGAGAATTTATTCAAAGTAACGATCGCGATTATTAGTACAATATTAAAATTATAACAAATTCAAGATGGCAGATCCAATATAGCGGTAAATTTTTTCTTCTTCTTATTTTACGAAGTTTTTCATAATTACATTTGAAAGAATACGAAAATTCAAAATTGCGGATGCAATATGGTGGTCGACAAATTAATTTTATAACTTGACGGTTTTTGTTTAAATTTTTTAAATTCGCGCGTTTGAATACTTTTTTAACTCTAGAATACTAATGATATTTTTTTATACGTTAATACTAACGATACGTAAATTTTACGTATACAAATAAAACACTTTATTTATTGTTGCTATGTCAGCTAATTGCATTTTTATTACGTTTTTGTCTACCAAAAGGCTTAAAGTGAAAAAACAAATTCAATAAATAAGAATGAACTACTAAAAAAATCCTTTAAAGATTTTATTTATAAAAAGCCATCATAAATTATTATCTAGCGTTCACCAGAGACTTGAAATGCTTATTAAACATGCATAATAGATAAATTTAAAATTTAACCAAGCTTTTTTTATAAAATTAAAAGCACACAAGTAAGACAAAAGCTTTTTACTATTAGCAAAGATTTTAACCAAACTGAAAAGCTTTTACAGATAAATTAACGCTTTTTAGCTTTTGTGTGCTTTTAAAAACTCATACATGCATATATACATAGAGACAAAACCCAATTGCCCAAAACTTAGAAGTTAAAAATGAACATAAATGCTTACCCTGCCTACATTTTATATCGAAATTTGAACTAAAGCGACACCTCGTTAATAAAAGACGAATATGATCAGCGTTACCGTTGAGAATTTTTAAAAGTGTCCAAAAAAAGGGATTTAAAAATAAAAAGTCGCCAAAAAAGGGGATTTGTTGCTGCTTTAAAACCTAAAAAACTCCTTAAATTTGTTTATTTGATAACAAAAACAAAAAATATTGTATTTTACGAAAAATTAATAAATCCAACTCTGTTACTAACAAAATAATTTATTTATAATTATTTTACAACAATTTTTATTACTTCAAAAATAAAGATTTATTCACAAAAATGGTTGACATACAATCCTCTTTTTCTTAATCACAAATTCTCTACATTTGTACGAGGTCTTCACTCGTATTCCTGTCTTTCAAATCCCCGTCGAACAAATTTAGGACTGAACGTATAGATCCACAAATATTGTATTAAGTCTGTTGGACAAACTATTTTTTATTATTGATAATTTAGTAAAAAAAACACGTTCCCCAGAGGGATTGCTAAGAGGAATGTAAAAATATAAATTAGGATGTAATTATTAATCGTATCTGTTTTTTATTTTCTCAATCCAGCCCAAAAAGATTCGGCATATGATGATTTTAATTACTAACAGTTTCAGTCCATTTATAAATAATCCGCGGCTTTTTAGATAACTATAATGTGAAACAATCTCAAAATAATTAATTTATTTGTTTAAATTAATATATAATGGATCGATATTAGTGTATTAAAAAAAACCGACAAATTGCCTTTTTAAAAAAACGTTTTTATGTAAAACAAGTAAAAGCGCTATATTCGGCTGTGCCGAATCTTATATACCCTTCACCATCGTTGAGATGGAATTAGATTTGGTTTTATCTATATATATAAAAAAGTAATGACTGAGTGATTAACTGACTGATTTACTTGGTGATTCATCATCGCACAGCCCAAACGGTTAAGGCTAGAAAGATGAAATATGGACTGTAGATTGGTCTTCTACCGAGTAGATCCACTAAAACAGGATTTATGGAAATTCGAATGTTTAGGGGGTAAAAAAGGGTAGAAACGGATAAAACCGGTAACCTAATATCTCCTAGACTAATAGAGATGATACTATATGCCATAGTTCATTGTTGTTGTTTTTCAGCATCCATAAAAACAACAACTATAAGGGAAACGCGCATTATATAAATAAAATAAGATTTGCCAACAACTCGTATCTCCAAACATTTCTTTACAAATGAAAATATTGAATAAAATTTAAACAATTTGTTTAAGTCTTCTTCACTTTTGAAAAAAGGTTACAAAAATGTTTCAATATTTAGGAAATTATTCTTAAATATGAACTAAAATCAATGAAACAAAATTTTTATATTTATGTACAAACTTTTTTCTGTGTAAGAATTAATATTGATTTCAATTCAGTAAGTGTATCTGCAACTTTAATTCTCTGGTCATTAATCCTGATTATAAGTCAATTACATAATTCTTGTGCGTATTGAGAGTTAATTTTTTTCAATTTGTTATACAAAAACTTATGAATTATTTCTCTCTCTATTATATCTGCAGAATCTTTTGGAAGCTCCTTAATAGCTATTTCTAATGGTTTGAAAGTTTTCCAAAGATTATCTAGTACATCTTTTTCAAGATTTGTACCAAACTCTAACATCGCATGATTAACACATTTGTTGATTTTTAAAAACTGTTCAATAATTTTTGACAAAGAATTTCATTTGTGTTTTACGACACAAATTAATCGTAGCTTTTTATGTTCTTGTTTTTGTATAAAGTTTTGCAGTTGTTTTTGCTTTTCACTAGATTTATTGAGGAATTTTACATATTTACGTAATTTTCTAATTACTACTCCGATCTCGCAACAGATTGTTAAAGTATTATCAATATTGACACCTGCTTCTGTATTTTGGATATCGTGGTGAACATGTTCATCTTCCGATGAATCTTCAGTATCTTTATTTTCTTCGCTAATTTCCTTTTTCGTATAAATTATATCTATGCGAATGTGAATATTTACATATAATAAAGAAATTTACACTACGAAAATATAATAAATGAAAAAAAAAAAAAACACTGGGTCTTTTAGTGAAAAACCTAAAAAGTACCTTCCATTAAAAAACCGGTTAAGCGACAGAAAAAAAAAACAGTCATGTCACATAATTCGAAAGTAGAAATTATTCGAATCGATATATTTCAAACAACCTAGTTTCTCATTATTTAGTACAAAAAGTCGCCATTCGGTTGAAAAAAAGGCAATGGACGACTAAAGTCCCCAAAAGCTAACACTGAATATGATCTCGTTTTCTTAGTGAAGAAGATTCACCGTTCGTAAAGAAATGTGCCTCACTTATAATACTTTTTAGATAAATGTAACCAGAAGCACAAATTTATCATAAAAACTATAAAATTGTATAAAAAAAAAAAAAAAAAAAACAATTAAATTGAAAGACTCACTTATTGGATTATCACCGCTATTCTAAGTTATTATATTTATCATAAATTCATTTATCATTATACTTTTAAGTATAATAAATATTTTCATATAACTTATTTCCAAAATTTGCCTTTTGACCTTTTTGGAACTCCAATGCTAAATATGTGTTGAAGAGTTTCCGAAATTTACAAAAATACATCTGTAAATAAAGAAAATTTTAATAAAATCGCAATATTTCGCCAACGAAAAAGGATGTAACAATTATTTTAATGAATATTTCTGATGTTAGCTGGTACCTATTATTTTTTATAATTAATATTTTGATAATGCTATGGAAAGAAATCTGTGTTTTTGGAGGTGTCTTAAAAATGTTCCAGCTCACGGAAATGAAAACAGAAAGATACTACTCTTCATTTATAGACGCACATATTTGCATCATTTTTTCATGAGGCACTTTAGGAAATATTATTTGGTGATATAAAAAATATCCACGTTTTTTTGTTTTTTTTTTGCTACTGATATATAGTAGAATAAATACTAATTCGATTGTATCAAGCGAACACGTATTCGAAAGGTGACATTTCAGGTTACATTTTTGGTGATGACAGTTCTTTAATTCATTGCTCATGATAAAACTTCTGTACATTGATTTGAAAATTAGTTAAATATCTGGAAAAATATAGTATGTGATTCTTTCTCACTACAAAAAAGAAAAAACGCAGCAAAAAAAAAACGAGAGAGAAACTGTAGTCGGTCATGACCGACCATATGATACCCTACACCATTGTGTATGAGCTAAAAATTAGACCTGTGGCCAATTGTAGACCAACACTTTTACTAAATGTAAAATAAATTATACAAATACAGAACAATGCATTGATACTAACATCTTTATGATTTTATACTCTTTAAGGCGATTCCCGGAAGTGGGTTTATATGGGAGCAATGGAAAAATTGCTATATTTAAGCATTTATGATCCTTAAACCCCTATTCCGGTGGGACATTTTTATGGGGGCTAGATGAAATAATGCACTGATCAAAACCAATTTCAATAGGCTTCGTCCTTGTGTCAAAATAATTATTCGTGCCAAATCTCATCAAGATATCTTTACTTTGTTCACAAGGTTTACATGGACAGCCAGCCAGCCAGCCAGACGGACAGACATCGTTAAATCGACTCAGAAAATGATTCTGAGCCGAACGGTATACTTTCAGGTGGGGGTCCAATAATTTTTTCTGTGCGTTACAAACATCAGCACAAACGCATAATACCCCAACTACTTATGGTGGTGTAGGGTATAAAGCCGAAAACTTTGTAAAATGTACTATGTGAACGCCAAACCCAGGAATGGTTTGCTCGATTCCGTTCTGTCAGTCAGTATTCTGCTGTCAGTATTCAGTGGAGGTACTTAACATGAAACACATAACTGTTTGGAAAAATTTGAAAAGGTTGGCTACTCAAAGAAGTTCGATGAATTATCTCAAATCGAACGATTTTAAAGTGGATAATTAAAAGCGATGAAAAATGAGTCTAATTCAATAATATTAAATGAAAAAAATCATCATCAAAGGTCGGTGACAATCTACAAACGACTTCAAAGATTATGTTGAGTGTTTTGTGGATTTTGAAGGAAATCTTTCAAAATGAGCAGGTACAACCTGGCGAAAAGATCAATTCTAAAGCAATCAACAAAGAGCGACCAAAATTGGCCAAAAGGTTGAAATCAATATCCTTTATAGAACCGAGTCTATACTTTTTCTGATTTTTGAAATTAAAACAAAATACTATTTGTAAAAAGTTGGTTTTTTGATAAACTATAAATATTTTATCTGTAATAAAATCTTTGATAGTAAATAATGAAATCTTTGATAGTAAAGATATTTTAACAAAATTTTCGGTAAATGTAGACTTTGTCATATAAAATCAGAAAGTGAAAAAAACTTTAAGATTTTTGTAAAAGTAATCTCACAATTCTAAAAAAAAAAAAACGGCGAAAATCCCAAAAATTGTTTTTTTCACATTTTCGGCTATAAAATCTACATTTTTCCGAAGTCCCGTAGATTGAAAACTTTTAACAACATATTATAGCTTCCTAAACTGCATTCCGTTTCGTGTTTTGGGATTTGAGAAAATGTAGACTAAATTTAAAACTTTCATATAAAATGGGTAAAATTCGGGAGGGTGTGTACCTTGACCACTTGAGTTATTGGGCTCACTTTTTTTAAAGTCTTCTCTGTAAAGATGCCTTTCAGAAAAGTATATAATTATTACGTGTTTTTTAAGAAAACTTTATTTTAGAGAAAAAAGAGTGTAGATACTTTTTCGGCTGAAAAAAAAGATACAAAAAGTCGCAATTTAATTTTGGACTCGGTACAGATATCGACTTCAAATTTTTTTATTTAATAGATAATTTTGTTCTTTAATAAAATCGGTCGGAAATACTAGGATATATTTGAAAAAACTGGACCAAGAACATGCAAAATAGAGGTACTTAAAAATTCAAACGTAAATAACTCAAAAATCATTGAAATCAGACGAGAAACAAAAATTTGGCAAGCGATTACAAATTTTTTATGTCTGAGGTACTCTACTTTGGGCCCCCTTAGCCCTGAGGGGTCTGTTGGATCCCCCTTCCAAACTTAACATTATACAGTACTATAATTTCGACTCAGAATCACTTTCTGAGTCGATTTAACGATATCCGTCCGTCCGTCTGGTCGGCTGGCTGGCTGTCCATGTAAAGCTTGTGAGCAAAATACAGGTCGCAATTTTGAAGATATTTTGATGAAATTTGGTACATATTGTTTTTTTAACTCAAGGATGAAGCCTATTGAATTTGGCTATGATCGGCCCATTATTTCACTTAGCCCCGTTACAAATGTCCAAAAACTGCCAAATTTTATGAAGATCGGTCCATAATTCCATAGCTCTCATATAAAACTCTCTCCAGAAAATCACTTTAATAATCCTGCAGAAGTGTTAGTATTATGTTAATATATAACACAAATAATGTTTATATAAGTAAAAACAAAATTTTTTGGATCGGAATGGTGTAGGGTATCATATGGTCGGTCTTGACCGACTGTACATTTCTCGTTAAAATTTGTATTTGTTTGGAATAGCATGCATAAAGTATGTAAATTTTTGTTGGGCAGTGTCATCTATTTAAACTGTTTTGGTCATTATAAAATGGTCACATATATATATACATAAGCTTAAAAGGATTCGTTTATACTTAGATTGTAAATGTACACCTACATACTGTATATTGTAGTTAATACATAATGAATGTCTTGTCTACAATTTAACTCCATGAAAATGCTTTAACTCTATGTATTGTATTTCTGTGTCAAAATGGGTGTTTAATTCATAATTAATAGTTTAGACATTAAATATTTTAGTGTAAATATATTAATTATTACACTTTAGAATGTACTAACACTTACACTTTTACATACATATATGTAGATAAATATGTATGTGCATGTAAGTACATGACTTAGTAAATATTATGAACAATTTTAATAACTAGCAACTATTTATATTACAAATTATTTAATTGTGAAATCAGTTAACTTAAAACGTCTTAATTAGTTTCATACACACTTTTTTAAATTATACTCGGAAGAACTAGTTAGTTAAAATGTTGCTTGAGAACGAAGTAAAGGCTTTAAAGAAACATAATTATAACAAAATTAAGGAATTAATACGAATTTCCTTTGGAATAGGTGTTAATTTAACAAGTCCTTCGTTGTTTAAGGATTCACTGAAAATGTAAGTGTTTGCACAGAATTGATTTGATGTTATTAAATACAAATATATAGGCTAGGCTTTTAGTCGTCCATATCTCACCCTAACCGCTAAATATCCTACATATTGGTATATTACTAATGTTGAATTTTTATTGTTATATTGCTAATGTTGAAACTTGAGTGCCATTCTTATGGAAAGGATCGTGCTTCAAAGTCTATTCTGGTAACAATAGTACCTACAGCTGCGTTCATAATAATAGGAGTGGTGACAAACCAAACTTTCTGAAGTACAAATTTATACTAAGGTAATTTTAAAACCTCAGCAAATTTTAACGGTATTTACAACGGAATGTAAAAAAGTTAAAAACAAAAGAAATAATCATAAAAACAATTACGTTTACGATTTAATTTACAATTGTTTAATTTTTCGTTCAATGTGCATTGATCATAAAAATAGGAGTGATGATGAATTCTTAAAAATTAAGATGTTTACGTTAAAAATTGTTTAATTAAATTAAAAAGTAATTATGAGGAAGTGAGCAAGTATATTTTAAATAGATTTTTTTCATAAAACAGTTATTTGTTTAATAGCGGGACGAGAAATTAAAAGAATAAAAACGTAGAAATCATGGAAATTTTTTTAGAGAAATCAAGTAGATGTTATCATGTGTCGATAAAATGATGACAAATGCATTATCGTAAGAAAAGAAAGTGGAAATGTTAAGCCGAAGCGAAAAATATCGAGTGCGGATGACCCTTATGTAGTCCTTTTTAGTAAAATAGATTATTTTCTGGCAGCAAGTAACGTCTAAAAGAAGCTAAATTTGTCAGTTAATGCTCTTTCTATTCGTAGACGCTTAATTAAAAATAATTTATTTGCTCGAAGTCCTCGAAAAACACCACTGCTCTCCAAAAAACACGCAGCCTACAGCTTGCAGTTCTCACAAGGGCACAAAAGAAAATTGGTGGAATTAGACTCCGACAGTATGTCCAATGCCTTTCCAACATAGTATTTTAATCACAATATAAAAATCATGTTGGTGCTAAAGTGATAATATAGTGAGTTTTATAATACAATTAGGTTGATCCAATACACCATGTAAAAGGATTATGGATCAACGGTTACGTGTGGAAACAAATAATAATTTCAATTGGGACTTAACACAGGATAACGATCCTAAATACATCCATTTAATGAAAAAGGATTGTTTTTGTACTAATGGGGGTTGAGGTTATGTCGTAGCTTTCTTAGTTCCTGACCTCGATTGCTCATAAAATCTATGGAGAGATGTTAAAAAATGTGTTACGGAAAAAATACTGTAAAATGCTGACGAATTGTGGACCTTAGTGTGAGATAATTGGTGAAAAATCCCAGTAAGGCTTGGTTGGGATCTCATTGACTCTATGACTATTAGATATGCTGAAATCACCAAAATTAAAGCTTTTTCCATAAATTAAATTATAAATAAATTATTTAAGCTTTTTGGAAACATTTATAAAGTCGTTTAGCAAATTTCCCGTCTAATTTTTAAAAAAGTTATACTACTCCTATTTTTATGAACAACCAGTTTTGAAATATTTTAAAACATCGTTTTTTTAATTAAATATAGTTTTAATTACATTGCGAATTATTCTAATACTACAATAATAAATTAATCATTATTGTTACTCACAAAACTTTAATAAAATAGGGTAAGTGTACCAGTGGTCGGCAGTTTAATTTTTTTTCTGACTTTCAAGATTAATATTTCCGATCGTGATCATGATATTTGGATAACGAGCAATTGCACCACTTTATTAAAGGGTACTCTTTAGGGTGATCGATTATTCGACTTTTTGGAGAAACCGGTTTTCGAATAGTTGGTATTTTGAAAAAACCGGTTGCACTTTTTAAAATTCAGAAATAACCGGTTTTTTTTTCAGAAGTTAATATTTCTATCAAAAGACTACATTTCTTAAAGAAAAATCAATAAATGATGGTAATGTTCAAGTTAAAATTTATTAAACATAATAATTTTTGGAAATAACTATTAACCCAAAATAACCTAAATCATTCGGGGAGGGGTCTTTTTAGAATTGTAGACCAATACTATGGTCAATTATGGACCGATCTTCACGAAATTCGGCACACAGATTAAAACTTATATGGAACTTACATGTGCAAAAATTCTTGCTACATTTAAGGGATTTATGATCGTTAAACCCCTTTTCCGGGAGGTTATTTGTACAGGGGTTAGGTGAAATAATGAACCGATCATTACCAATTCAACACGCTTCGTCCTTGGACTATAAGAAACCTGTGTGCCAAATTGAATTAATTTATGTTCAAAATTGCGAACTGTATTAAGGTGGGTCTTAGACCAATATTTTTGGGTCTTACAAACGCATAATACAAATAATATAAGAAAATAATCATAAAAAATGTTATTAACTTTTACTTAGCATAAACAGAAACCATGGATTAATATGTAAAAAGTCAGAATCAATTTTATTGAAACGATTCTGCCGGTGAAACTTTTTTAAACAAAATCTTTGAAAAATTAAGAAAATATTGAATGAAAAAAAAGACTAATAGCCTGTTTCTCTATGTCGAACGAAAATCAAAGCGAACGAAAGCAAGTCGAACGAATTCGAATCATTTTGGGTTTCTGTATTTCCTACGCTTTCGTTCGCATGGAGTTACGTCTTTTCGTATTGTTGTTGTTTTATTTTTCTTTCAGAGTAACTTTTTTTCGTAAAAATATTCAAAATACTACTAAATTGTTTAAACGTATATACAACCAAATAAATAAACAAACAAAATTAAAATATTTAAAAAAAATTAATAACAAAAATTTTACTTTGATTTCTTTTGAAATTGTGTTTAGGATGCAAAATCGTCATTTATCGACACATAATATATATAAAACGAAAAAAAAACATGATTGAGGAACATTTGCAGTTTCCTGATTAGTAATTTTAATATTTTTCATTAAAAATTCAACCAGTCGAAAGCAAAATAGCAAGTGGCTGATTTTGACATTTTTGTTCTTATCGTTCGAATTATAGAAACCCAATTTTATATGAAAACACTTACGTTTTCTTTCGACTTGTTGTTCGACTCATTGTTCGCATAGAAGTGAGTTAGAGAAACCCAAATCAGTTTTCGTTCGCTTAGAAGTCGAATGAAAGCTTTCGTTCGACATAGAGAAACAGGCTATTAGGCCCGTTATTATAACTTTCCAATAACTAAAGTTAGGATGTTATCGTTCACTTTAACTGTTTTTGGTTGTTATAAGTATAAGTTAACCCAAAAGTGACCAATAAGCTAAAGGTAAGAACATCTGACCATTAACTTTTATCGGAAGGTTTATGTATTCAGAGCTGCCATATTTTCTGCTTTATAAAAGAAATAAATAAAATCATATTTATTCCGCTGTAGTTTTTAGAAATTTGTCTATCTATATTTATATTTGCTCTGGCGTTGTCTTTTAGTTAGCTTAAACCCATTTATTTGAAAAATTTCTTTGTTTTTTATTTGTTTATATTTCCGTTAGTGGCAGTTCAAATAGTACATATGTGACGGTTCATTTTAATTTGTTTTGTTGTTCAAAATAAGTACAAAATTGTTTATCATTATTATGCCCTATAATCTCATCACTGGTACTTTATTTCTATTTCATTGTTTCTTTCATTAATAATTAGTTTCAATTTCACATTATACCAACCAACTTTCTCAATGAATTGAGTCAATTATTTCTCAAAGAGTAATTGATTCCGCTAATTTTACAAAAAAAAAAAATCATGATTGGAATTTAGTAAATGACAATTATGAATGAGGGAGTAAGATAGGTGCAATCGCTAATGATTTTTATTCTAGAAAATTCTTGGCTAGACACATTAATTTAAAAATACGCAATAATTATTCGGAGATTAATCGTGAGACTTAAAAGTAGATTGTGCTTATTAAAGACTTTAATTATTTAAATAAAATTAAAATTTTCAAAGTATTTTATTTTAAATGAAATTGAAAAAAGATTAGGCCCGTTATTATAACTTTCCAATAACTAAAGTTAGGATGTTATCGTTCACTTTAACTGTTTTTGGTTGTTATAAGTATAAGTTAACCCAAAAGTGACCAATAAGCTAAAGGTAAGAACATCTGACCATTAACTTTTATCGGAAGGTTTATGTATTCAGAGCTGCCATATTTTCTGCTTTATAAAAGAAATAAATAAAATCATATTTATTCCGCTGTAGTTTTTAGAAATTTGTCTATCTATATTTATATTTGCTCTGGCGTTGTCTTTTAGTTAGCTTAAACCCATTTATTTGAAAAATTTCTTTGTTTTTTATTTGTTTATATTTCCGTTAGTGGCAGTTCAAATAGTACATATGTGACGGTTCATTTTAATTTGTTTTGTTGTTCAAAATAAGTACAAAATTGTTTATCATTATTATGCCCTATAATCTCATCACTGGTACTTTATTTCTATTTCATTGTTTCTTTCATTAATAATTAGTTTCAATTTCACATTATACCAACCAACTTTCTCAATGAATTGAGTCAATTATTTCTCAAAGAGTAATTGATTCCGCTAATTTTACAAAAAAAAAAAATCATGATTGGAATTTAGTAAATGACAATTATGAATGAGGGAGTAAGATAGGTGCAATCGCTAATGATTTTTATTCTAGAAAATTCTTGGCTAGACACATTAATTTAAAAATACGCAATAATTATTCGGAGATTAATCGTGAGACTTAAAAGTAGATTGTGCTTATTAAAGACTTTAATTATTTAAATAAAATTAAAATTTTCAAAGTATTTTATTTTAAATGAAATTGAAAAAAGATTCGGCTGTGCCGAATCTTTGATACCCTTCACCATATTACCATCTTATCGACATCATATTACCATATTACCGACAATTAATAAAATTTTCGCCTTAACGTATGCTTGCATATTTTCTAAATCTACATTTTTTTCAAACTACGAAAATTTGAATATGAAAAAAAAAACAATCATAACAGGCTTTGCTTTTAAAAAAGAAACAACAACAATTCCATATATATTTATTTTTGTATGTACAAACTAACTGAATACACAAAGAACAACAACAACACTGTTATTCATTATATTACTGCTGTTGCTAACTAAACTACTTGTCTATACAAAAAACAAAAAACGTCACTAATAGTCATTACAATGCTTAATATACATGTTTGTGTATGTATTTATGTATATTCTTAACAGATATGTTTTAGTTTTTAAAAATAAACAACTACAATTCCATATCTATTTATTTTTGTACAGACTGCATATACAAAGAACAACAACAACACTGTTATTCATCATATTACTGCTGTTGATAACTAAACTACTTGTCTATACAAAAAACAAAAAAAACGTCACTAATAGTCATTACAATGCTTAATATACATGTTTGTTGGTGTATTTATATTCTTAACAGATTTGTTTTTGGGCCATAACTCTGTTGATTATGAACGAATTTGGTTTATTAAAAAAACCGAAATTTTATAAAAATATTTATGACTGATCTATATAAAAATAAAAATCTATAGCTTGAACAAGGGCTTCAAAAATAAAAAATTCGTTTTCCCCGATATCTCAGTTATTACTGAACCGATTTATTTAATTTTTTCAGAACAAAAATTCAGAAAATAATTTTCGAGCCCCCTTTAAAAATTCGAAGTCCCTGGTATATGCAGAGGCTTCAGAAACTAAAAAACCGGTTCTAAAAACCGGTTTTTAAAGCATATCTCCACCATTTATAAATCGATCTTCCTGATTCAAAAAACTGAAATTTTATAAAAATATTTGTGACCGATCTGTATAAAAATAAAAATCTATAGCTTAAACCAAGGCTTCAAAAAATAAAAAATGCGTTTTGTCCGATATCTCAGTTATTACTGAACCGATTTATTTCATTTTTTCAGAACAAAAATTCAGAAAAAAATGTCCGAGAATTCTTTGTAAAAACGAAGTCCGTAGTGTATACAGAGGCTTCAGAAACTGGAAAACCGGTTCAAAAAACCGGTTTTTTGAACATATCTCCGCATTGTATGAACCTATCTTGCTGAATTCCAATAGCAAAATTCTCGAAAGCATTTCCGGTCGTTTGACATACATATTATATATGTCAGTTATCGGTGGGCTTCATAAACGCCATTTCAACCGACACACGGACGGACGGACGGACGGACATGGTCCAATCGTCATCGCTTCTTACAAGGATTCCGAAAATATAAACTTTTTTGCTCTCCGATGAAAATTGTGGAAATTACAAACGGAATGACAAACTTATATATACCCTTTACACCTGTGGTGAAGGGTATAAAAACAAATTTAAAGTTTATAAAAAAATAAATAAATAGTGGAATAAAGAGAAAACTGAATAATACAAATATTATTTTTTAATAAAATATAAAGAAACAAACAAAATCGTGTTTTCAAATTGAATCCACCCCATATTGGTAAGAGGCTATTAGTGTCATCCACGTGTGAAGAATCATCCAGCCAAAAATTAAGCGACACCAAATCTACCTAATCTTTCGCATAGTGAAACACATCATTAACTCCACCAACATTGTATTGACAAAAGTCGTCCAACAAATATTCCGATATTTATTCAAATTTATTATACTTTGGTCTCAGTATTTCTATAAATAATTTATATAATTTTTTTAATTTTAACTTATATTGATTTTGCATTAATTATTTAAAATTCCAAATTTCAACAAATTATATTAATCAATATTCGTATCTATATGTAAAATTTCAAATTAAAATTTTCTTAATTTTGATAAAATAATGTTAATAATAATTAAACTTAAAAATCTTAATGGAATTATTATTATTAGTTCATAAATATAAATCTTAAATTAAATTTTAATAATTAAGTACGTGTCGTGATTTAATTGTAATTACAAATTATTAATTTTAATCATTATTTAAAATTTCTAAATTTGAATATTTTTTTGTTATTTGATCTGTTAATAGCCTTATTGTTTGTCATTTGTTCTTTGTCATTTATTCTTTAGTTTTTTTTTTCTTGTAAAAATTTCTCACAAATTTATAATACAATCTCTTATAATTGCTTATTACTATTTCTTATTGTAATACATATAATTAATTCAACAACAACAACAACAATAAATGATATTTCACCGACAAAAACTGCACAGGCCTGAGCAACGTTGGATGAAAGTACAGTGAGTAACAAAATCGAATAAACATTTATTTACATACATAACATGTTAATTATCATATATAATTTTATTCATAATTATATTTTATTATTGAATTATTAGATAAAATCATATATAACCATATAATATTAAAAAAAAAAAAAGATTTACTTAATTTTATATGAATAAATAATTAAAACTAATATGAAAATGGTTTAAGTAATTTGGAGTAAAGAAGATCAAACTAAGTATGTGAAGATTTTAGGGGTACTCTAAGTAATACTAGGAATAAGATAGAGAACAATGGTTGGCGAGGGTGAAGATCTAATAAATCTATAGATCTAAAATAGTGTGCAATTGAATAGGAAAATAAATTTATTATTTTCAGGTATGAATTTGTTCGTTGTCCGTCTGCAGATTAATAGGGGAAATTTAAAATTTGTTCGTTTTACATATCTCAAGCACGTTCGATTTTGTTTTGGTAGCATTGGGACCTGATAGTGGCCAAGAACCCCACCCCATCCGGCGAGTATAGCTTAATATTAGAACGTGCGGCCACATTCTTTCCTAGAAACACCATCACCAATAAATTTACGAAAATCTACCATTACACATATTGCCACTACGTTAAATGGCCAAAAGTAATCGGTTTTTGCTTTGATATTGCCGTATTATCAAAATTATAAAATTTACCTTAAAACCAAGTTGTAATAACCAAAAGTAGATAAAGCTCACTTTATCGTTCACTTTAGTTTATCTTACCTTTAACTATCTGATACCTTATAGGTAAGTTATAATAACGGCCCTAAAACATTTAAATTTAACTATATTTTTAAAACATTAGAAATAATACTTTATGAATATTTAAAAAAATATTCATAAATTTATATCAAATATCAGTATTTAGTGCATGTTTGTGAAATAAAAAGCTATTTTTAAAACCGGTCTATTCGACATTCGAAAAATTAACATTTTCAAAAAACCGAAGGCACATTGACTGAAAAAACCGGTTGGAAAACCATGTCGATCACCCTAGTACTCTTTCAGATTTTATTAGATTTTTGCAAAGAAATAAATGTTTAAATGGCCATTTTATTGTTTTAATTCACTTTTAACACATTTTTTACAAACATCATAGAAATGACACCTTATAATAACAGATAAATCATTACATAGTTCCGACGAAATATTTCTAATGATAGGGTCTAAATGTATTTGCAAGAAACATTTAGGTCCGAAGTAATAATTACATTATTATCTCCCAATTAACATGACATGCCGACTATAGAATACTATAAAATGTTTTTGTTCCTAAGGTCGGCAGCCACCAAATCATGAAATGGAATTCTTTACGCAAAATTTTACACATTTAACATAAGGTTTCAATTGTTGGCTATCTTCTGAATAATTTTTTGTTAAAATACAACTTGAATTATTATAATTAATATCATCTTTGAAAGTAGCCTTTCTTTAATTTTTCTTCTAAAAACTGATATCAAAAATGTGTTGTTTAAGAACGGACTAAGTATATTTTGAACATTTGCACTAAAAATATAAATATATTTTCATGGCAAAATTGATCTTACATCAATAATTAGTATTGGCTATTGTTAATTATTTCAGTTTAAATTTAAAAATGCCGACTACTGGTACATGCCGACATTAGGTGCACTTACCCTATATGTTTTGTTTTTAAAAATTAAAACTTAGTTTCTTATATAAGGGCACTCCTATTTTTATGAACGCAACTGTATATAAAATTCTATAGTCAAATCTGCCCTGATGGAAATTTTTTCCGATACCTTTTTATTTCAAGGCAACACACGGTCATCTCGAAGCAATCATTCATTTGTTGCTTTAACCCTAGAAAACTAAACCTATTTTTAACGCTTAAAACTAAAGCTCGCCTATCAGGCTACTTTAAAAAAATTAGATTTATTAATTTTTGAGATTTTTTTTATTGAAAAACAGTTGGAGTTGAAAGTTGGAGTATTTAACTATAGAACAAAAAATATTTCATTAAAACTTTTTTTAAGTCAATAAAATACTCACTAAATTTACACTTTAAGATAAAAAAATCTTCAGTTCAAATTTGTACTAAGTTTCATAAAAATAAAGAATTTTCAATATGTTATTAACATTTTGCTTTGTACATAAAAATAAGTTTAGAAAGTTTTTCTTATGTCACATGTACTTATAGTCATTTGGAGATCTATGTTCCAGGCAGTATGTTTTATCGCATTTTGCTTCTTGCTTGATGGACAGTAATTGCACATTGATCATTTCCCTTTTTTTATTTGTGGGTCAGAGTATGGATGGAGTCGGCTATTGCTTCACTTGGGAGCTGTTACGACAGCTCCTCCAGCCATTTTTCTATTTGGGAGTCAGAAGTACACATTTCTAAATAAAAAAACTATCAAGATTCCAGTTAATGTCGCAAAAAAAGTAAATATTTAATAATAACATGTAGTCAGAAAATTTCCTAAACCTCGCCTCTCTGGCAACACGAAGTAATATATTGCCGTAACAAAAAAAAAAAAAAAAAAAACTTTGTGCAATTAATGTTGTTATTTGCACTCGATCGTAATGAAAGACGTAACAATAGCAATCGTTGCACCTCACAGGCGGGGTTTAGTTTTATAGGAGCCACAGGACAAAACGTACTTATCTTATTTTCGAATACTTATCCACCATCAAACCACTGCAACGAATTTTAAGGATGTATGAGATCAAAGCACTTTTAAAAGTGAAAAAGTTCGTTTTGTAAAAAACACGGAAAAGTGGATTTTTTTCGCAATATTTTGACAGAAGATACTAAAATATTTTTTAAAAAAATATATGTATATATTAGTTTTAATAAATTTTCTTGGGATCCTGCAAGCATTTTTGAATGTCATTTAGGACTGCAAGAGGGCCAGGGAGATCGATTTTTGCCCAAAACTCTTTATCGTTGCCGGATATGGCCAAAAATTCACATCTTAAAGTTATTGGGCTTGCTGATTCCAAAAATTAACTAACAAATTCAAAATTTTTTAAACAATTTTCCAACCCAGATAAAATTTTGTGTAAAGGCAGTTTTACATTTACTTAATCTGAAACTGTTTCTAATAGTTATTTTATTTTCTTTAAAAATTTAATTATTTTATCATCGATAAATTTGTCAAAAATAAATTACAAGAAACAAATCGAAATTGCGGAAGCATTATGGCGTCCAATTTTTTTTGGTGACCGTATCTTTCTAAAATTATGTTTTCTGTTTGTTTTTTGGGGTTACTGAATTCAGGAGGAAAATTAAAAAAATTAATTAAAGTTATAGTCGGTCTAGTATAATAGGTAGGGTATATTAAAATATATTTTATATATTTTATGATGTTTTTTTAATTATTTTGTTAATTTCGTCTCTAAAAATTTTGTAAATTTTAGTTTGTAATGGAGGCTATATGTGAAAATTTAAATTTTCACTATTATAAATGGCTGTGATTTGGCCATCTATCATTTGGAGCAACTTTGAACTTTTTTCAAAAACTAATATTCAATTAGATATAAAAATATAAAATTTTTTTATCGGACTGAGGATTCGTGAATATTTCTTTGGAAATCTAATCTATTTGATTAAAATTTAAAAAAAAGTATATTCGATTTTATATTCGAGTTATTTTTTGTTATAATTGTCTAGTCATATGTTAAATGATGCGAAAAAAAATTTCAACTTATAATAAAAATATGAACCAAAAACCCAAAAAATTGTCATCTAATAAAATTAATTTCTAACAACTTGTTTAACTTTGATTGCATGCAGAAGGAAATGGTGTAAGTGGATCACAAAGAAAATTTCGTCCCTAATAATTTGCCATAATCCTTATTTTATAATTCCCAAAAATGACTTATAGCCAATAATTGACTTTTCTGGCCCTTTGTGGGCTGGTTGTATTTTATATGACGATATTCTTGTACTTATTATAACCATTACATTAATAATAAAATGTTCTCTTTTTTTCAGATTAAACATATTTTTAGTAATTTGCAGTGGTCTTTCCATGTATGGACATTGGTGCTATACTACACGTTACTTTAAGGATCTTTCAAAAATTTCAGAAGTAAAACATTTAAAAATTTATTATAACGAAAATAATAATAACACTGGTCGACAAAAAAAATCGTCGCTTATAGACGAATAGTTGGACTTGATGGATTTTGCTAGGCTAAATACGACTCTGCTTTCAATTTTTTTTCCATCAGGTCGAAATTTTTTTATGATGGTGTCTAATATTACGTCTTAAATAAGACGATTACTTGAGTATATCTTCCTATAACTCAAGAACCGTGTGCATTTGTATAAATGATACACCAAAATATGCCGAGTAAAATTGACTTCAAGTCATTCTAATATCATTTTTTATCTGCTCAATAGTTCGGAGTTATTTCGATATTAGTGAACTTACAAATCGATGCCAAAATGCTTTATTTTTTCTGAAACGGATAAATATTTTATCGATGGCTATCGATGGAAAAAATATGTAGTTGCATTTTTGTGATTTCCCTGTTCATGACTAATATGATACCTCTATGAACCCACACAAGTGTACATATGGGGGATTCACAATATGACATGAGAGCACACCTTGTGAATCCCCCAATAGTATATAACTCGAAAATGGTTTGTTCGATTTAGATAACCAAAACTCCAAAAATGAATACAAAATTCAGAATGGAAAAAAACTAAGTTTGTTGAAGCAAATTGAAAAAGAAAAATTGAACTACTATGAGATTCAATAAATGAAAAGAAAATGCTCTCAACTCTCAAATGCTTGCAAAGGCGATTTTTTGGAAGAAAATGCTAATATGAGGCAATCTTTCAATTTTAAGTTTTAAAATTATATTCAGGTACCAGTTTTATATAAATTTAGTTAAAATTCTCTTTCGCAAATGCATTTGTTGCTTTACCCTTAAATGCATGAAGAAAGTCTTCAAAAAAAAAAAAAAAAAGATCATAATAATTTAATTGAAAAACGTTGGCTAAACACGTAATGGAAATAATTTTTTTTGTTAATTTATAGTATATTGTAGTAATATTGTATGCTTTAAATTTAACTACTCAATACCTCGTTAGAACAGTTTTTTTTTAACACTTTTATTTGATGATAGCGATATACAATATATGGTACGCCATGCATTAAAGGGTTAAGGAAATAATGTTTTTCATTCATTTTCAAAAATGGGCCAATTTAAGGGTTAGGGAACAGAAAATATTGTATTTGTTTTACATTTTTTAATGATACTAATCAAAATTGATGCACAAAACTTTTGTCCACAATTGAGTGAAAATATTAGAGTTGTACAGCCCTAAACTTAACTGTTCATTTTAGTAAACTAGTGATAGAAATGGTAGCACCCTTTTCAACAAATACAAAAACAACAAGCCGTTTTTTATCTTTATGCATAGTATAATTATAAAGTATACTCGTAAGAACAGCTGTTTTACAATTTTTCATTGACATACCTCGCGGAACTGTCAAATTGTTTTTGTTTTTTCACAGCTTTTCGTTACATTAAACATCTTGTTATTTTTAAAATAATAATGAGATTAATATTATTTTCATAATCAATTTTAAAGTCCTCATTTCTAATATATTTACGAGCAAAATAAATTTAAGTAATAACTAATTACGATTTTAATGATTTTTTTCCAACAAGAGAATTTTTTAGGTAATTATTTTGTTTCATCTGAATAGGTTCAACATTATTTATTCAATAAAACAACAAGATGTATTGACTAATATGATTCTTTTTTGTTTTATTATATTATTCAGAAATTATTATTATAAGAATAGCCTTTATTACTCAATTTAACCTAAAAGAATTATATTTGGAAGGGACTTAAAGATAAAGATAAAGATTTTCAACTTGTAACAAAGAAAGTTTGCTCCAACTTTTCTTAATCTCTTGAGATAATGAATTTTTGTGCTCGTATTATCTGTCTGACTTATAAACATAACGTGACAGCAATTTCCATACATTTTCTATTATATTAAGGTCGAGAGAGTATGATAACCACTGCTAAGTGGTAAAATTTTGACTTTGAATTCATTGTTTTCCCGCTCTTGCGGTGTGAATAGGAGAATTGTCGAGCTGGAATGTCCATGAAATGAAATAAAATAGTGTATAAAATGTTAGAAATTCTTTTCCCGTAAACTTTTGTAAGTTTTTTTCGTAATTCTATGCGTAGAAATCGAAGTTCACATGTCTTATAATATGAAGTAGCACTCTACGCCATTACACTTCCTTCGCATCTTTATGGGATACATAATTAACATCCTTTTTTTTTCATTGGAGCCTTGCATATTGATTTTTTTTCATTCTATAGAACAATATGTTTCATTCCTTTTTTAGAACATGTGTTCACGGGTAAACGGGAGTAGTTTTACTTCACGAATGTTGTTTAGAGGTTTGTTCTTTATAATTTTTAGTCTTCTTAGGTGCACTGAATTTCGAATAATACATTTTACGGTAAAACATTTGATTTTTATTTAATTTTGGACGCAGAATAAGTCGAATTAGAGGCATCTCGAATGGTGTATTTTCTGTCAGCGTTCGTTCTTGCTTTATAAGTACCTCTTTTCATATTTTTTCCATAACGGGAGTGATTTCCTACAAAGTTGTTGACAATATTTTAACTTTGCTCTATTTTTATTCGCCATATTTCATAGATTAAGTATGAATTATCCGTACGCTATAATTTTGCTTTTTTCTTTATCGGAAAATTTTTTAAGGCGACCAGTTTTTTAAGATTTTTATAGAAAACTGTTGAAAATGTAAGGAAAACACACAATTATGAGCGAATTCAACAAATATTTGACGTACATTGATTTTATTCTTAATGAAACTATTCAGATGAAATAAAATTGCCTTAAAAAATACATTTGTGGGAAGAAAATCCGTTAAAAATCGTACTTAGTTGTTTATTAATTATTTTTTTTTTTTGCTATTAAACATCTTAGAATTTAAGACTTTAGAAATCAAGACAAAAAAATGAAACTATCTTTATTATATTAAAAATATTACGAGATTTAATGTAACGAAAATTATGAACCTATTCAGTTGAAAAGCACTTTATATTAAATGACAGACGAAGCGGAGGAGTGTAAAATTTTATGTTTAGAAGTGGGGGCCCTGCATACCCTTTAGGAGGGGAGCTATCGGAGCTCGAAATAGGATATCTCTGACATAGAAAAACATTTTTCGAACACTAATTTCTAAATAACACCGAAAATATTTTCAGTCCAAAATATTTGACACATCCATAAAAAATTCAGACTTGATAGAAACAAACTGAAAGCATATTCGTGTTTAGCATATCAAAATCCATTTCGTCCAATTATTCGTGCTAAGGGAAAGATTTTTTTTCGACCAATGTAATTTACGATAGCGATTTTTTATCTTATGTACATGTTATTTACTTTGAACAGAGTGTCTCCACAGCTTTTCAAACCTCTGTATCGATGATTAAGATGGTTTATTATCTCTTTATACAAAGAAAATTATACATTCTCCTTAATCAGGCACAAACTCACGAAATTGTTAGAAAAATAGAAATATTTCAAACAGGTAAACTTCTAAATATATTTAATTATGAAAAATATTAAGACTTCTAATTATGTTTCATTATAGATTTTCCCATTAAGGATAAATTAAAAGAGATTATAGATGATATTATGGAAAATAATTGGAAGGACACTCGTGGTCAATTGATATTTTATTTGTGTTGTGTTACCGGAATAATAAGCAATTATTTCTTTATGGCTTTGTTTACAAATATGTATCATGGAATAAAAGAGACACCAAATTATGAACATGTGTTACGTAAGTCGAACTTTTTATACTATTTTATCTAATTGAAACAATTGAGAACTATTTAAAAAATTTTAATTTCGACTTTATTTTTGTAGCGTTTCCTGCGGTTTACCCAATGTGGGAAAGTAAGGGAATGTCATTCCCGTATTATCATATTCAAATGTTCCTAGGTGGATGTGCTGATTATATTGCCGGCATGTGTAAGTGCATATTTTAATGGCAAGAATATATTGTTAGTACTTTGAAATTGATAAATCAATATATTTAACGACAAAGTCTACATTATGGTTCATCCCTTCCCTTAACATGCTATTCGAAAAAATAGCAGGTTAATAACAAACATATTTTAGAAAGACCACTCAAACGATTGATAAGCTGAATGTAAGAAAAATATTTAACAAAAATCTTTTAAATTGGTCTTCAGTTCCCTATTAGCGATTGATAAATCACGGGTCCAGTTCATTTTGCAAAAAAAAAGCTTCGATTTCTTCTTCGAAATGGATGTCGAAGAATTCATAAATTTGAGTTTATTATGATTTATTATTGTTTGCAAAAAATTTCGGTCCATTACATCATCAAAAAAAGTTCTGTATAATATTTTGCAATATATGTAAATATTGAAAAGTTGTTTTGTTGTAATTATGATCCATCTTAAAGAAGTTTTAAAAAATTTGATAAAAAAATATTAAATATCGAAACTTTTTTTGGCCAAAATGTATGGCCCATGATTTTTTAATCGCTGATTGGAAACTAAAGACCAATTTTAAATATTTTTTTAAATACTTTTTCTTTATTCAGCTCATAAATACATATCGTTTGTGGGGTTTTCCTACATCAGAACCTCAAAAAAGTAGTTTCTCGGGACATTCTAATACATGTATCTATCTCTTTTCTATACCATTAACTTTTTTGTTTTCATATCCTACACCACCATAGGTGGTTGGGTTATTATGCGTTTGTGCTGATATTTGTAACGAATCGAAAAAGTTATCCAACACCCACCTTAAAGACTATCAATCGACTCAGAATCACTTTTTAAATAGATCTAACGATGTCCGTCCGTCTGGCTGGATGGCTGTCCATGTAAACCTTGTGCACAAAGCACAGGTCGCAATTTTGAAGATATTTCAATGGGACTTTTATGACATAAGGAAGAAGCCTGTTTAAATTGGTTGTGATTGGTCCATTATTTTACCTAGCCCCCATAGAAATGTCCCTTCGAAATAGAGTTTAAACACTCAAAAATGCCTTAAAAATAAGAATATTTTAATGAAATTTGGTGGTAAGAAGTTTTACATAAGTATCAATCTTCATGAAGATCGGTTTACAATCGACCATAGCTCCCATATAAACCCCTCTTCCGAAAATCACTAACGTGCATAAATCCCATACAAATGTTAACATGAAGTTAATATTCGTCATAAATAAGTATTATTATATAAGTAAAAGCATTGTAACAAAGATCGGTCCATAATTTACCGTAGCTCCCATATAAGGCCCACTTCGGAAATTGCCCAAAAGTGCATAAAATCATATAAATGTTAGTATCAACGTAATATTATGCATTCGTTTATTTCATTTTACACTTAATAAAAGTATCCGCCCACAATTGGCTACATGTGTAATATAAGTCCCCTCCCTGAGTTTTGATGCAATGGTGTAGGGTATCATATGGTCAGGCTTGACCGACTATATATTTCTTTCTCGTTTATCAATTCATTTGCAGGTGCTGTTAGTTTTGATGGTGTTTTTATAGTACTATGTGTACATGGAGTTAGCCTAATCCGAGCTCTTAACGCCATGATAGAAAACTCAACTTCACCCGATGTACCCAAGGAAAGACGTGTGGAGTATTTGCGTTATTGTATTTTTCAACAGCAACGTATCTACGAGTAAGTTTTTTTCCATACAATAAATTTTTTCTAGAATTTAACTTTGTTATCTCTTAGATATTTGGAGACTGTAGATAACATTTATAGACATATAAGCTTATCACAATTTCTATTAAGTTTACTTATATGGGGCATAGTCCTTTTTCAAATGAGTGTTGGTTTGGTAAGTTATAAATTATAATTATTAAATTATAAAATATGCATGTATATTTAAATTAACTAAAAATATTTAGACATTTTGTACTAATATTAGTTTAACACGTTGAATTAATTCAGACGAATTTATCTTTGATATACATTCAAATATATTTAACATTAAAGCATAATTTTAAAAATCAACCAATTTATTTCCCAGGAATCGAGCAAAATGATTTTATTGAGAATGTTGTTATATCTTGCTGCAGCTGGTTATGAAATTGTTTTATACTGTTATAATAGCCAACGCTTAACAACAGAGGTTTGTTATTTATTCAAAAATTTACAAAAATGCATTAATTATTTAAATCTTCATTAACATTTCTCAAAAGTGTGAGAAAACTCCCTTGGCTTTATATGGCTGCGAATGGTACAATGAATCGGAAGAATTCAAACAATTTATACGCATGATGATTCTTCGCACTAATCGTTTATTTAATCTAAAAATCTCTTGGTTTACTACAATGTCACTACCAACTCTTTTGGCAGTAAGTTAAATTTAAAAATCAAAATTGTATCAATTATAAAATCTCTTTTATATTATTTGTAGATGGTAAGAACAAGTGGATCATATTTTCTGCTACTGAGAAATTTAGCAGAGTAAAAATTATTTGAAATATCAAACGAAATTTTTTATTATTATAAATATGAAAAAACAATTATAAAAATTATAATAATATGTTGTGGTATTAAATAAAATAATGATTTGTTATTGACTTGTGTACGTCTATGGAAGATTTTTTTCTTTAAGACAAAATTAAAGCCTTAACTTAATTAAATGTTAATGCAAATAAAAATAAATTTGAATCGCCATTCGTATTCGACATCATATATAATTTTTTGAAATATCACAAAATTAAATTTCTTAATAATACGAAGCTTTATAAAAAGAAAAAAATTAAATAATATTATTGTGGTATATTTTCAACAAATGAGTGATTCCATTGCAAAACGGACTGCAATCGAATTTGACATCTCTGATTTCAATGAAATTCACTACAAGCATTGACCATTGGAAGCATTTCCGAAAACATGAAATTTCAGACCCATGCACAGTGGGGCAGAATATAAATTTTTGGAAATAAATCTGTAACTTCTGATCGGCTATTTGGATTTGCATGAAATTTGGTATAGGCATAGCAGAGTGTACAATGTTAAATTTGGAAGGGCGACCGAACAGACCTCTCAGGGGCGGAGCCAAAAGGGCTCAAATTTGGGTACTTCTGATATACAAATTTTTTAATCGCTTGCCAAATTTTTTTTTTCTCGTCCAATTTCAAATATTTTTATACATTATTGTAAGCACCGATAGGACCTACAAAAAAATGCTTGCATGTCCTATTTATCTCTTATAGTTTTTGAGTTATTTGCACTTGAATTTTTAAGTACCTCAATTTTGCATGTTCTTGGTCCAGTTTTTGTCATATACGTAACACTGGACATTACTAAATAATTTTTGGTCCTTGCATTTTTTATTTAAATCACGTAGGTTATATAACCAAAACCTGAAAAATTTTAAATTTTTAAAAAAAGCACAATAAAATGTATACATTTAAGAAGTTTTACTACATTTGTACTAATTCATCATTGAAACACTTTTCTAAATTCATATATGGGACCAAGTGACTACATCCGGTTACCGGAAATGACTTCCTCTGTTTGATCTAGGATCGCATCTTCCTCATGATCTGCGTTTTCATACTGATAGGTGGCACGAAAATAACGATATACAAAAATAAATCTGACCAGAATGCCTGTATAGTGCCTAGGGCAAATTTTTCTGTAGGCCCCCTACTTATTCAAACCTACAATATTTATCAAACTGCTAATAATAAATAAGGATGGTTCTATAACCAATTATTAAACAAATTATCATGTTTATTTCTCAAATATTATACTTAATTAAACAATTTTTTTTTTTCATTTAGTGCTTTTTGTATTAAAAATAGTGGGGTCTAAAAAGTACTAAGAATGACCCAGTGTTACATATACGTAATACTTTCTTTTTTCACTTTCTAATTTTTATCGGACACGCCTTATATATTTTTAAACAATTAAATAAACAAACTGGATTTGTTTTCATTTAGTATACAAAAAAATTTTTTCATTAAAATATGTAGAATGCAATTCTCCTGCCATTAAAATCGAGTTTTTGCAAGCTGTCAAAAAAATCACTTTTTGCCACAATAAAAGGAGAGGAAATTAAATAAAAATCATCTGAGGATGCAGGATGAATATTGAATTACACAATTCATAACAAAATTAAAGTTTATAGTATTCCGTTTTTTTGACAATATAGTTTTAAACTTAGTCATTGTTGCGTTACATATACGTAACAGTGGGCATTAATGGGGTAAGCTAATTAAAGAACAAAATTATCTATTGAATAAAAGAAATTTGAAGTCGATATCTTTACCGAGTCCAAAAATAAGCGATTCTAAATTTGAAAATTGCAAAAATGACGAACTTTTTGTGTTTTTTTGGCCGAAAAAGTATCTTCACTCTTTTTTCTCTAAAATAAAATTTTCTTCAAAAAACATATAACAATTTTATACTTTTCTGAAAGGTATCTTAATAGAGAAGATTTTAAAATAAAAAACAAGCCAAAAACTATAGGACATGCAAGCATATTTTTTGTAGGTTTTATCAGTGCCTACAATAATGTATAAAAATATTTGAAATTGGACGAGAAACAAAAATTTGGCAAGCGATTAAAAAATTTTTATGTCAGAGGTACCCAAATTTGATCCCCTTGCGCTCCGTCCCTGAGGAGTCTGTTCGGTCCCCCTTCCAAACTTAACATTGTACACTCTGCTATGCCTATACAAAATTTCATGCAAATCGAAAAAGCCGATCAGAAGTTACAGATTTATTTCCAAAAAATTTCGATTCTGCCCTACTGTGCCATGTTTCCTTCCAGTCCGGAAATATGACGGTTTAAAAAACGAAAAAATGTTAAAAACTTTACAAATGAATACTTATTTAACTTCTAATAACTTCCTAAAAATAAATGGTAGATCTCTAGTTGTTGCTTCGTATTAAAAACAAAGATATTACTGTAATGGTTACTTTTCGGAAAACAAAAATTGGTAAAAATAAGTAAAAATGTTCAATGAAATAATTATGGAAATTAATCAAAAACTTCTTTACTATATTGATGTTAAAATGTTAGATCATAAATTTATTATTAAATCATCTACCCTCGTTAACTCGAATCAATACAATAAAAAAACAAGTTGCAAATAGAATATAAAAATTATTTATAAAAATTTACGATTAACAAATTACCAACGTTAATGTTTGTCAGACTTAGGTCGGCGGGACCCATCTTATCAGCTAGGATCACTCGTTGGGCAAGTTCTTGACCTTCGTCTACAAACCACACCATACACATATTTTTATTACAGAGTCCCTAAGAAATTTATATAAATGGAAATGATACCGGTATACTACACTATTGCCCAATAAGAATGAGAATTTAATTAATGGAGTCACAGAAATTGAAATCTAATCTTGGGTTTATTCAATGTAAATTTCCTAGGTGGAAAAGATGAAATACCACTGTGTTCAGAACCCTCCCAACCATGTCCTTCATGGCACTGAATTTCACTGAAGGACCCTAACGTAAGAATTATTTTCTACCCCAAAGGAAAAAGTCGCTAGTTTATTTATTCACACATAGTGATATACTATTTTATTAAACAAAAATTCATTTATAACACATTGTTTTATATTTTTTTTAATTAGCTACCCAAAAAGCGAAATTTTTCTTCATACGAAAATGATTTCTTTTCAAAAATTATAGAAAATTTGTAAATAGAATAATTTTATATAAATGTTTTAATTAAAATTTTTAATAATAAATGTATTTAGTTGCACTAATAAACGCTCGAAGATATTTCATTTGTTAAAAAAAAATCAACCGAAGTTTAAATGAAATTGAAAAAAGATTCGGCTGTGCCGAATCTTTGATACCCTTCACCATATTACCATCTTACCATCTTATCGACATCATATTACCATATTACCGACAATTAATAAAATTTTCGCCTTAACGTATGCTTGCATATTTTCTAAATCTAAATTTTTTTCAAACTACGAAAATTTGAATATGAAAAAAAAACAATCATAACAGGCTTTGCTTTTAAAAAAGAAACAACAACAATTCCATATATATTTATTTTTGTATGTACAAACTGACTGAATACACAAAGAACAACAACAACACTGTTATTCATTATATTACTGCTGTTGCTAACTAAACTACTTGTCGATACAAAAAACGTCACTAATAGTCATTACAATGCTTAATATACATGTTTGTGTATGTATTTATGTATATTCTTAACAGATATGTTTTAGTTTTTAAAAATAAACAACTACAATTCCATATCTATTTATTTTTGTACAGACTGCATATACAAAGAACAACAACAACAACACTGTTATTCATCATATTACTGCTGTTGATAACTAAACTACTTGTCTATACAAAAAACAAAAAACGTCACTAATAGTCATTACAATGCTTAATATACATGTTTGTGTATGTATTTATGTATATTCTTAACAGATATGTTTTAGTTTTTAAAAATAAACAACTACAATTCCATATCTATTTATTTTTGTACAGACTGCATATACAAAGAACAACAACAACAACACTGTTATTCATCATATTACTGCTGTTGATAACTAAACTACTTGTCTATACAAAAAACAAAAAACGTCACTAATAGTCATTATAATGCTTAATATACATGTTTGTTGGTGTATTTATATTCTTAACAGATTTGTTTTTGGGCCATAACTCTGTTGATTATGAACGAATTTGGTTTATTAAAAAAACCGAAATTTTATAAAAATATTTATGACTGATCTATATAAAAATAAAAATCTGTAGCTTGAACAAGGGCTTCAAAAATAAAAAATTCGTTTTCCCCGATATCTCAGTTATTACTGAACCGATTTATATAATTTTTTCAGAACAAAAATTCAGAAAATAATTTTCGAGCCCCCTTTAAAAATTCGAAGTCCCTGGTATATGCAGAGGCTTCAGAAACTAAAAAACCGGTTCTAAAAACCGGTTTTTAAAGCATATCTCCACCATTTATAAACCGATCTTCCTGATTCAAAAAACCGAAATTTTATAAAAATATTTGTGACCGATCTGTATAAAAATAAAAATCTATAGCTTAAACCAAGGCTTCAAAAAATAAAAAATGCGTTTTGTCCGATATCTCAGTTATTACTGAACCGATTTATTTCATTTTTTCAGAACAAAAATTCAGAAAAAAATGTCCGAGAATTCTTTGTAAAAACGAAGTCCGTAGTGTATACAGAGGCTTCAGAAACTGGAAAACCGGTTCAAAAAACCGGTTTTTTGAACATATCTCCGCATTGTATGAACCTATCTTGCTGAATTCCAATAGCAAAATTCTCGAAAGCATTTCCGATCGTTTGACATACATATTATATATGTCAGTTATCGGTGGGCTTCATAAACGCCATTTCAACCGACACACGGACGGACGGACGGACATGGTCCAATCGTCATCGCTTCTTACAAGGATTCCGAAAATATAAACTTTTTTGCTCTCCGACGAAAATTGTGGAAATTACAAACGGAATGACAAACTTATATATACCCTTTACACCTGTGGTGAAGGGTATAATAAAAACTTAGAACGCAACGAACGTGTGATGTTACCGAAATTTATGTAGGGGATTCAAATTTATTTTTAAAAGAAACACAACAAAAATGTTTAATATTTTTTTTTTTAATTTCTTATTACATATATCTCTTTCTCTTTTATTTAATATCTTTTTATACCCTTCACCACAGGTGTAAAGGGTATATATAAGTTTGTCATTCCGTTTGTAATTCCCACAATTTTCGTCGGAGAGCAAAAAAGTTTACATTTTCGGGATCCTTGTAAGAAATGATGACGATAGGACCATGTCCGTCCGTCCGTCCGTGTGTCGGTTGAAATGGCGTTTATGAAGCCCACCGATAACTGACATATATAATATATATATCAAACGATCGGAAATGCTTTCGAGAATTTTGCTATTGGAATTCAGCAAGATCGGTTCATACAATGCGGAGATATGTTCAAAAAACCGGTTTTTAGAACCGGTTTTCCAGTTTCTGAAGCCTCTGTATATACTAGGGACTATGTTTTTACAAAGAAGTCTCGGACATTTTTTTCTGAATTTTTGTTCTGAAAAAATGAAAAAAATCGGTTCAATAATAACTGAGATATCGGACAAAACGCATTTTTTTATTTTTTGAAGCCCTGGTATAAGCTATAGATTTTTATTTTTATACAGATCGGTCACAAATATTTTTATAAAATTTTGGTTTTTTGAATCAGCAGGATCGGTTTATAAATGGCGGAGATATGCTTTAAAAACCGGTTTTTGAAACCGGTTTTTCAGTTTCTGAAGCCTCTGCATATACCAGGGACTTTGAATTTTTAAAGGGGGCTCGGAAATTATTTTCTGAATTTTTGTTCTGAAAAAATGAAATAAATCGGTTCAGTAATAACTGAGATATCGGGGAAAACGAATTTTTTATTTTTGAAGCCCTTGTTCAAGCTACAGATTTTTATTTTTATATAGATCAGTCATAAATGTTTTTATAAAATTTCGTTTTTTTTAATAAACCAAATTTGTTTATAATCAACAGAGTTATTGTCCAAAAACAAATCTGTTAAGTATATAAATACACATACAAACATGTATATTAAGTATTGTAATGACTATTAGTGACGTTTTTTGTTTTTTGTATATACAAGTAGTTTAGTTAGCAACAGAAGTAATATAATGAATAACAGTGTTGTTGTTGTTCTTTGTATATGCAGCCAGTTTGTATATACACACATAAAAAAATAAATAAATATGGAATTGTTGTTGTTGTTTATTTTTTAAAAGCAAAGCCTGCTATGATTGTTTTTTTTTATATATTCAAATTTTCGTAGTTTGAAAAAAATTTTGATTTATATATGTGAAAATATGAAAGCATACGTTAAGGCGAAAATTTTATTATTTGTCGGTAATATGGTAATATGATGTCGATAAGATAGTAAGATGGTAATATGGTAATATGGTGAAGGGTATCAAAGATTCGGCACAGCCGAATCTTTTTTCAATTTTTTTTTTAAATATGTGCTCGTAGAAAAAATAAAATAATTTCAAAATAATTTTTGTAAATATTTTAATTTTTACATAAAAAAATGTGCTTCTTACCGTATTTTTCTTCATAACTCCTAAACCAAACGAGGCTCTAACTTGAAATTTTGTACATATATAGAGTATAGTTAAATTATCAATATATATATTTTTTTAAGAATTTTAAAATACCGTTTTTCGAGATATTAAACTTTGATCTTTGTATTATCGATTTTCACCTTTGTATATAAATATTTTACTTGTCGTTTTAAAGTGAATGTGTTTTTTATTAAATGAAATAAAAATAAAAATTGTACAAAGTATATTTTAGAAGTTATGAGTCACAAAGTGTGATTACTTTTGGAAAAAATTCAACCGCTTTTCCATTTTTGAAACGTCATATTTTTGGACCGGGAAGAGACTTTACTCAGAAACATTTGCAATACGTAATATCTGTAGTGAATTTCATGGAAATCGGAGATATCAAATCCGAAAATGTCTGTTTTTGGTCTCTTTTAATATGCAATCATTCATATAGCTAACGTCTAAATTCATAAAAAATCAACGAACTATTCGAGAACTCCCATCCTGGTCCATGTTGAGTGTCCACAAGTGCAAATTTGTTTAACGCATTTGCAGGCTTAAGTTGCAGTTGATAAGATTTCTGTTAATATTCTTGCTAGTAAGGAGATTGTTCTGACAAATTTTTATTAAAATCGGACATGTTTTTAGCTATCTGATATTTAGGATAATAATGGACCGATTTTGGATATTTCTTCATTTTTGGCGATATCTCGGTCATTTACGTTGCGATTTTGCATCATTCTGATAAAGCGACTTAGAGGCCGATATGAATATTATAGAAATTACAAACGGAATGACAAACTTATGTATACACTAGAAATGTTGAACCATCATATGAAGAAAACCAACGTATATCTTTGTTAGCAATTACAGCGTTTAATCCGTTCTTCATAGAGTGGACCAGCTTTTTCATACCTCCTTAATAATTGCTTTTAGATGACCCTTATTAATTATATTGTACTGTTGAATATATTTTTCTTTCCCATAAATGTTCAATGGTGAAAGATCGGGTGACTGTGTTGATTTAATTGACTAAGAACACTGTAGAGAAGCTATTCCTTCACTAGCCGAGATGTGTTTTTGGGGTCATTATCTTGTTGAAAGCAATTGGTATTGCTAAATCTATTTTTTCTGCACTTTCCGTTAAGTTTTCTTTAAGGTTTCAGTAAAAACGAGATTACGTGCTCCAGAAATAGCCATATAACCCCAAACCATCACGTTTCCATATCCATATCAGTATTTGATTTTCTCCAAATCATTTTTCAATCTTTCCCATCTGAAATGAAAACATTATACATATTTAATTTTATCAATGAAAATAACTCGATCCCAAAGCTTAAAATAGTTATCAGTATTTTCCACGGCGTTTTTTTTTTTTTTTCTTATTTTTTTTAGGGGTCTACAGTTATGTTATCAGAAACTTTTTGATTTCCTGCAATGAAGCACGCACTCATATTGGATTAGCCTATATTGATTTTTTTGCATAATAGTGATATTTTAAAGAGTTCGTATGAAGCCAAAAATTTTTCAAAAGGAATTTAGTAGTGTTTTCGAAAAATATGGAAAAAATACATGTTAATAGGATATATTTGATAAAATGGGTACCAGTGTATAGAGACTTTTTGATTCAGTGAACATCAACTGATTATCAGTTGATTATTACGAAATTTGGCTTTTAATCGGAAAATATGTATATGTCATGCAATCCAATATTTTTGCATATCTTTTTGATTGTTATGCGGAACATTTTTTTCAGTTTTGAAAAAGTTGAAAATTTCCTCCCTGAGGAAAAAAGCGACTCAAAACATTTCCCACTTACACTTCTTTCGGAAAAGCTATTTATTTTCTGTGGGAATTCTTTCTACCCCATTTTAAATTTATAATTTTAGCGGTTTCTGCTAAATAGAAAGAGCTTTGAACAACTGTCCAATGAAACCATTTTTGTCCAACCCTTACTACATCATCATCTGTATAAATTTCAGATAACTCTGATCCTAAAAAAAAAATGTGTGAACTTTGAGCTTTTTCCCAATAGGTCGAGTTTTCTTTTTATGGGCTTTTCTAATATTTCGCCCTAAATTAGCCGATTACTAAATTTTTTACTATAACTTGAGAATTAAATATAACTTCGCCAGTTCCATTTCTGTAAAATGGTTAAAATTGTTTTTTTTTTCATTAAAAGATCTATGAACTGTTCGTATGCAAAAAGAACACACATTTTTGTCCTCCTTCAAACAAAAATTGGTGAATTTAAATTCCATCTATTTCAGCCATTCTTTTTAAAGGCAGGATTTTTTCTGCCAACCAATATGATCATTTGACTAGTGTCAGAAATATCGACACTTTCTTCGAGACAATCATAAATATATATTTGTTTGGTCCAATTTTTCAATAAAATGATCTATATTCCCTGTACAGCGGGATATTATTCTAGCAGATAATGAAATTATAATAATAATGGATTCAACCTGTATGCCTGCTTAGCCAAATAGAGGAATTACAGAAAGAACATTACTTAAAAAAAACTCTAATAAATACGATACTTTTGTTTAAACTGAAATAGTAATTTTCTTTTGACTACTAAGGAGTGCGTTCGAAAAAATCTTAACATATATAATATTCAATAACTTGGAAATGGTTCATCTTAGAGTTTTCATTCTTTTTTATTTAATTTATAATTTATTACAGATCACAGAAAAATATAATTTTTATAGTTCTAAACACTACTTATGAACTTGTGGACCATTCAGTTTCTTTTTGGAACAGTGTGCACATCTTTTAAAATCTTCAGTATTTTGGGACACCATTTTTGTGCTCTTGAATTCACTTTTCACAAGAGCTCAATATCTCTCCACTGGTCTAAGCTATGGACAATTTTGAAAATTGACCTCTCTTGGTACTAAAACTATGTTATTGATTTGGTACCACTCCAGAGCTTTCTTACCATAGTTACATGATACCAAATGGGTCCAAAAATATGTGGACACGTTGTGCTCCCTTACGAAAGGAAGAAGTCTTTTTTGCAAATATTCCTTTAAGCATATTTTGGTATTTATAGATCCGAATGTATCAAATGACTTTCTTGTTTTGCCGCAACTGCAAAAAGCTTGTTATACCAGGAATTTTGTAAGAAATTTTTTCTGCTTTTGGGTCCTAAACTTATCTTCAACATTGCCTCGGACATTAGCAATAAAAAGTTTTAACACATAAGCTGCGAAAATTTTGCCAGCACATACGTTTCTTCGTCAATTATACAACTTGAGTATTTTTGTTTGAAATTTGGTTTTAATTTCCGTGTCCTATTCTTGGCTTCTAAATTTTATGCAGCATTCCTGTTTGGAACTTTTTGGACTTTATATGTTATCAACTCTGCATTAGCTTTAAATTTTCGCACCAAATAGTCGAAGGACTGAGATAACTGAGCTGCTTTTCTACCAGATGTGTTTGGAGTTTCTTTCAATATGTTTTCAATTTTCTGGCCTTCAAAATATCATATGGTCCTTTTTTTCTTTCCGAACCAGGTTTCATATAAATGGTCAAATTCTCCTGATACTGTTAAATAACATTAAAAACAGCTTGACGCAGAAATTTAATCCTGTGGCCAATTATTTGTGGGACCTATTTGGATTTTTTTTTTTTAATTTTTTTAATAATTTGTAGGATGTAAATCTTTTTCGTCACTCATTTTGACGAAAATCATGACAAATTAACACGGTTGTTATTAAAAATAATAACTGACGTATTTTTCCATGATAACTAGATAAAAAAAATCTTCAATATTGATTTCGAAAAAAGTTATGGGGCAAAACGTGTGTTAAGATTTTTTCGATCGCACTCCTTATAAGAATTTTTATGGTTTTTGAACTGGATTTTTTTTTTTTTAATTTTGAAACTAAATTATTTATCTCTACTCCTGGAACTGCAACTTAAGGCCATTATTTCGCCTTAATTAAATACATATATTTAATGAATATAAAAATTAACTTCGTTCAAGCCATCTACGAAGCCATCGTAGATGTACAGAAATCATGCCTCTTTATTGCGCATATACACAGCAATTTTCATTTTTCGTTTACCTTTATGAAAGCGACCTTAAACATCAAATATTTTTTTAACTTCTGATTTTTTTAAAATAACTTTTGATGCAACTATGTTAACAACACTAAGTGGTATAAAATAACAAAAATTCAAAACCTGAAACGGTTCATCTATGGTGCCAGAAAGCACTCAAAGTAAAAAAATCTAAAAAAAGTCTTTGAAACTAACAGGCTTTTTTTTTTCTTTCTTTTGATTGCTGTAATCGCGGATTTTAGCACAAGTGTCCAATTCTTCTAATGTAGACTATAAATACTTGTAGAAAAAGACCAGCATGGATTTAATTAGCGTGCCATTAACCAGTGTCAAATTGTGTCGTGAAAAATTCGTGAAACCAAATTTTTAAACATTTTAAAAGTTTTAATACTCACTGAAAATATTCAACCACGGTTGTCATGAGCTATGAACGCGATGTTTTTATCGCGATTTTTTCGCCGAGGCACACCCAAGGCGCTAATTAAAATTGGCGATGATATTTATCAATCTGTAGCTGTTTAATACCTTATATCAAATTCAATATGGCGTTCGTTTAGAAATTTAATTAATTGAAAATAAAAAATGCAAATAAATGAAATTGTATTATGACTTATTAAAAAAAAAGATGAATTTTGCAATAAATCGATGAATATGAACAAGACTACATCACTAAAAACTTAACTTTTTAAATTTTATAAGAAGGTTCAATAATTATTACATCGCTAATATTCCACGCATACTTAACGTGTCGCGATATTTTTAATTTATATATAAGATACACCATTGCACAGTGGGGCAGAATCGAAATTTTTTGGAAATAAATCTGTAACTTCTGATCGGCTAATTGGATTTGCATGAAATTTAGTACAAGCGTAGCAGAGGAGTTCAAAATGTTAAGTTTGGAAGGGGGATCGAACAGAACCCTCAGGGGCGGATTTAAAGGGGCTCAAAGTTGGGTACCTTTGACATACACATTTTTTAATCGCTTGTCAAATTTTTATTTCTCATCCGTTTTTAAATATTTTTATACATTATTGTAGGCACTAATAAGGCCTACAAAAAGCATGCTTGCATGTACTATTTATCTATTATAGTTTTTGAGTTATTTGCATTTGAATTTTTAAATACCTAAATTTTGCATTATCTTGGTCCAGTTTTTCATATATATCCTAGTATTTCCGACCAATTTTGTTCGTTTTTTCTTTAGCTAATTAGAGAACAAAATTATCTATTGAATAAAAAAATTTAATTCGATATCTTTACCGAGTTCAAAAATAAACAATTTTGAATTTGAATATTCCAAAAATTACGACCTTTTGTGTTTTTTGGTCGAAAAAGTATCTACACTATTTTTTCTCTAAAATTAAATTTTCTTCAAAAAACATATAATGATTTTATACTTTTCTGAAAGGTATCTTCATAGAGAAGACTTTAAAATAAAAAGTATGACTCATGTGGACAAGGTACACACCCTCCCATTTTATATGCAAGTTTTGACTTTAGTCCATATTTTCTCAAATCCCAAAGCACGAATCGGCAAACAGAATGCAGTTTAATTATCTATAATATATACTGCATTCAAGAAAAGCTAGTTAAGAAAAATATGAATTTGAAAAACATTATATAATTTTTTTAAGAAACTAAGTAAAATGAAACCCTTATGTATTTTCACTGTTTTTTCAAAAAATATTATTTTTTCCTTATATTATTTAAAAATTTATATTAAATCCTTGAGTAACTGAATAATATAAATAAAAAATGTTACTGCATTAACCGGGAAAATTTATTATCCAGAATGCTTCCAGCAAAGAGTAACAAGAGACGAAACTAATTGTCAAAAACCTAAGTCGGTTGTCAAAAACCTAACTCATGCAACAACAAAATACATGCAATCAAATTCATTTTGTCGTTGCCAAAAGAAAATAAAAACACACTTTTGTTTACTAATGAACAATTTTGTTTAATTGTCAATCGAGAATTTCGTCTCTATATGTTACTCTATGGCTTCCGGTCCCGACCATTACGTATAATCGAGGCCTCACTGTATTTAATATAAACAAACTGTAAATGTAAACAAAACATATATATAAACAGAGCGTAAATGTAAACAAATTTTGACAGCAATATTACAAAATTGAAAGCAGCAAAAAATTATCAGCTGTTTTTATACTGTTACCTGTTATTATTGTACCATGTGTAATTTGGAATATATTCCAAAATAATATGCTTTCGAAAAACTTTTCAATTATCTCTATTCGTCTAGAAGTGAAAAACTTTCAAAGTCTGCACTCTGAAATTAGTATGAAAAAATGGTTATTTTTTTTACAAAATATAGCACTTTTCTTTCACTTTTTTCTCAAAGTTGTTTTAATAAAAACATTTTTTCCTTACATATTTCAAAAGGCAAGGCTTCATAAATGGTTAACAAAGAAATTTTATTTCTTATGTAATGCATATAGAAAGCTCTAAAAATAAATTTTTGGCAGTTTTTCAAAATAAACAAGCGCGAATATATTCGGCCCGGCCGAATCTATATACCCACCATCAACTTTTTCAAATTTTACGTTATATGGAAGGGGGCGGTAAAGTGGGCAGTAAAGTGGCCGGTCCACGTCCATTTTTTGTTTCCGACTTTACATTGACTTTACTTGAACTATTTGAACACAATTTCGTTGATTTTCACCTTATATGCGAGGTGGGCGGTAAAGTAAGCGGACCACGCCCATTTTTAGTTTCCGTGTTTATATCGACCCCCAAACTATACGTACAAAATTTCGTTATCGTACGTGCTTTTATTAAAGAAATATCAGCAGAAAAGTATTTAAAGGACACCCTGTGTTTCTAGTTTTACCCCATAACTTTTTTGTTTATTAACCGATTTTGCCCATTTTCAATACCAAACAAACCTTATATAAGATAAATATTTATGCCAAATTTCGTCTCCCTACGTTGCCCCCCCCTATCCTGCTTTAAACAGACAGACAGACGGACGGACATAGCTAGATCGACTCAGAATCTAACCAGGACCCAGAAAATATATACTTTGTGGGGTCTTAGATGATTCCTTCGACATGTTACACACGGAATGACAAAATCAATATACCCCCCATCTTTTTGATGGTGGGTATAAAAAGCTTAAATCAGCCTCTACAACTCTTCCCTATATTTCAATTTGATCCGAGCAATAGTTTAGGATATATACATATTTATTACCAAAAATTTACATTTAGTCCACTGTGATGCGTTGAAATCATATCCATTTATTACATTTAACTCTTCCCAACTGAAGAAAAAAGGTGATATTCATCCCATTTACGGTTTAAGATACCTTCTAAATCGTAGAATAACAGTGGAGGAACCTATCAACGCAAAGGTCCTCCACAGTGCTTGAACTGTCAGGAATTTGGACACACGAAGTCCTTCTGCAAGTTACAACCGGTTTGTGTTAGATGTGGAGATATCCACAAAAGTCTGGAATGTTCATATTCAAAATCAGACATAACTGCCAGAAAGTGCAGTAATTGTTGCCAAAATCATACTGCAAACTTCCGTGGTTGTCCTGTGAACATACAAATTAAGGACACATCAAAAGCATGAAGACCTGTATATGCTCAATGTCAGGATTCTAATCTCCCAAGCTTGCTTACCTCTAGTGCACAATATAGAGGTGATGTGAATAAAAACTATCAACAGCTATCATATGCACATACGGTAAAAAAATATTCAACTAGCCAAAAGAAATCAAACAAAGAAAGTAATGCTCTATCATTTCAAAAAATATATAACAAGGGTTCAGCAACTTCCAAGCAAACACAAAGAATGGGTTCAGTTACCCAAATAAAATTCAATAATGAAAATAATGTTCCATTATTTTCATATGCACACGCATTAAAAGAGGTTTCAGCAATTCCCAATACGAATTCTCAAAGCTCTATTGAGAATTTAATTCAAACCATGAATACCTTCATGACGAACATGCAAAATATGTTGCAACAATTAATGCAAAATCAAAGCATGCTCATGCAGATTCTGCTAACTAAAAAATAAATTCACTAAAAATATTTTACTGGAACGCTAACGGCTTAAGCCAACATAAAAATGAAGTACAACAATTTGTACAGACGCAAGAAATTGATGTGCTATTAATATCCGAAACTCACTTTACACAAAAGAATTGTTTAAGAGTAAATGGCTACTACACCTACGACACAAAAATTCCAAGTGGTAGGGCATGTGGTTTTACTGCAATTTTAATCCGTAATGATATAAAGCACTTCCCAATGCCGGAATACAAAACGGAACACATCCAAGCTACTTCAATAAATATACCTGATAATAAAACAACAATTTCCTCAGTATATTGTTCTCCAATATATAATATTAAAACAGACCAGTTTCTTGATTATTTTTCCACCTTAGGCCCAAAATTTATAGCAGCGGGAGATTATAATGCTAAGCACACATTTTGGGGCTCTCGCCTTATAACACCCAGGAGTAGGCAACTATTCGAGGCAATGTCGCTTAACAAACTAGATTCCATATCTAGTGGTCAACCCACTTACTGGCCTGCAGACATCAATAAGATTCCTAATCTTATTGACTTTGCCATAATCCGAAATATAAAACGCGATTGTATATCAGTGATTCCTTCACTAGATCTTTCGTCAGATCATTCACCAACGATCCTGACACTGATTAAAAGTCCAAGCCACTTTGAAACGCAAAGCTCTTGTTTCCCAAATAAGAAAACAAACTGGTTAAAATACAAAATGTACATAAGCAGTTAATATTTTCACAGATGTCCTGACTAATACAGCAGGCCAAAATATATTAAATGTTGCTAAAATGTTGAATCTCTTATTAGGGAAAAAGTCAACTAAGACGTCAATGGCAAAATTCTCGATCACCAGCCGTCAAAACTAAACTTAATCAATGTATCAGAAGATTACGCTTCGCTCTGAAGAATCAAAAAGAATCCAAATTGAAAACATATCTACAAAACTTAGACCCTACTATGAAAACTGATTATAACCTATGGAAGGCGGTGAAAAATATGCAATGTCCTATTGCATATGAGTCTCCCATACGCCTCCAAAATGGCCAATGGGCAAAAAGTTCTAATGAAAAAGTTGAAGCATTTGCTAGTCATTTAGAACACGTTTTCACTCCAAATAATACAGGTTCAACTCTAAGACCTGTAGTAGTTAGCGACCATAAAGTTCCGGCTCTCTGCCGTGAAATTAGCAGTAAAAGGTCTGAAGGCAGGAAAATCTCCTGGAACGGACAAAATTACCAGCACAATGATTTGTTTCTTGTCAAACTCGGCTCTGAAATTTATTTTATTCATTTTCAATGCCATTTTACGTACTGGCTACTTTCCAAGTACTTGGAAGTTGTCAGAGATAGTAATGATACCCAAACCCGGAAAAGAAGTCACTCAAGTAACATCTTACCGTCCAATAAGCTTATTATCAATTTTTTCGAAATTGCTCCTTGAGAGCCTATTATTGCATCTTAATAGTAATAACAGTATACCTATCCATTAGTTTGGTTTTAGAAGAAAACACGGTACTATTGAACAAGTGTATCGAATTACAACTCTCATCAGAGAAGTTTTCGAGAGCAAGCAATATTGCTCTGCATTATTTATTGACATATCTCAAGCTTTCGATAAAGTCTGGCACGACGGACTAATATATAAAATGACCACGTTACTTCCACAGAACGTTCATAAGTTACTAAAAAACTATAAAGTACTGTTATATAAAGCAGTAATAAAACCTATATGGTTATATGGCATTCGGCTCTGGGGAACAGCCTCCTCATCAAACATTGAAAAATTACAGAGAAGACAGTCCATACTCCTAAGAATAATAACAGGTGCACCGTGGTACGTCAGAAATAGCAACATCCACAAGGATCTCAATATTCCTACAATTCGTGATGAGATAAAGAACAGTAGCATCAAATATATGAAAAAACTATCTGAACACCCAAACCCTCTCGCTAGGGACCTGCTAACTTTTGAGGGTCACAGACGCCTAAGAATAATGGAAACACTGGATCTTGGAAGATCTCACTAATGAAAACTCTACATTGGATTTTACAGTGGCAATATCAACAATAATTTAAGTTTAGGTTAAGATTTTAATACTTATTGTAAATTTCTGAAAAAGGAAGATTCAATAAAAAACTAATATATATGTAAAAAAATAAAAAAAATTATAATCATACAGTTAAATCATTTCTTTTAAAATATAAAAACACAGAAATATTTTTTTAAGTCTTTAAAATTAAGTTAATATACTACATAACTTATTGGTGACATGGAAAGTAAAGCAGAATAATAATCGAAATTTTTAGAGTCCGACGGAATATGAGTTCTCAGATTATGCCAAAAACTTGAAACAAACTCTCATTGAGCAACCCTCAACTAACACTCAAGTAAGAACGGTAACACAGCAGCATCAAATAAAGCAGTTTTTCCGCCGGCCTTCCTCAATTCGCAAACAAGAGAAAATTGATAAGCAAGTTGAAGATGAGCCCGAATTAAAAAGAAATAATTCAGGATGTGTCGAATTGTTCGGGATACATAAATAAAATTTGCTACATCCACTGATGGATTCACATCTAGAACAAATGTAAGCTATGTAGCGGTAACAGCCCATTATATAAATTCTTAAACTGCTTTAGTGTCGCATTTGTTGCCTTGTGAAGATTTTGAAACAGACATACCGCCGAAAACTTACGTTGTTTTCTAAAAAAAGTTGTTTTGAACTTTGAAATTAGTGACAAAATGATGGATTGATGATTTGAGTGATAGCGTTCCTAACATAGTTACTGCAATCCATCAAGGAGAATGGCGAGGAATTGACTGCTTCGCTCACTCACTAAATATAACCGCTTAAGACGGAAAATTCTGGCATTTCGAATATTTTCACACAAGTTTCCCATGCTTTAAGGAAATTGCAAGCGAGTCAAAAGCCAATGATCCTCAGCGAGCTTAAATTGAATCAGTAGGTGGTAACAAGGTGGAATTCGGCGTATGAAATTTTACAGCGTAACAAAAGCAACACCAAGTTCCACAGTTCCGTAGTTATGTTTTGTTGATCCTAATAATACTGTTTTTATAATAAAAATGTTTCTGTTTTTGTTTCATAATAAAATGGTTACCCTCAGTCAGAATTCTAATATGGTTGACTTCAAAAATATATCTGGATAATATTTTTGTAGGAAATGTGGGAATTTACGACATTAAGTGGTAAGAGATTTGTTCTAGAAGGTTGGGCTAAGTTCGGACGGAATGGACTAAATCCTTATAAAAACCCACGATGATGACAGACTACATGAAATTAAAGCATTTCATGTTTATTGAAGTGAACGTTTGACTGCGAATAAATATTTTTGTTATTTTAATAATATTAATTAAAATTTTTGAAATGTATCACTAGATGTAAATAAATATTATACTGAATTTGAAGAGAGGTTTGTGGAGAGAGTGGAAAAAAGTGATAGAGTAAGGACATTAAATAAAATATTTACTAAAATGTTTTTGCATTGGCTTCCAAAATTTTTCTAGAGGAAGCGTCTGGAGGAGGTTAAATGGACCTATGACTTAATTTATTTTTTATAAACTGTAGGGCAGACAAATTAGATTTTCATGAATATGTAGATACAATAATATTTTAACCAAAAATATCCAACCAACATAAATTTAAAGTAAGCTTTGGCAGACGAAATTTTTTTAGTTACATTACTTTTTCTTGAAAATGAATGGGTAAGTCATCAACAGAAATGTTGAATAGATTACAAAGTAAACTGGTTTGGAGTTTTGGTTTAAAGTTGCGGATAATTGTAACGAAGTTTTATGATATTAAATGAATATATACCATGAAACGTTACTACACACAAATTACAAAAAATTACTTTATCCAAAATAAAAGAAAGCAGAATGAATTTATCTTCAATATGGTCTAAGAAGGGCTAAACTATGCTTAGATACAAATGTTTATCTTATTTTTCCTTCGAAAGGAAATATGTAAATATGTTTCAAAAATTTGTACTTTTTTAATAAAAGATATGGGAAATGACTTTTAAAAAAGTTTTCAATAATTACAATTCTCCCAATAGGAAATAGTTTTTTAATTTAATTTTTTTTCCTAGGTTTCCAAAAGCATTTCATTAAATTTATACTTAAATTTTACGGACAATTAAAAGTTTATATTTCAATAAAAAATACTTTGTCTAAGTGCTAGTTTTATCAATTATATTGAAATTAAACTAACAAATGTTTTAACATTACTTAAACATTTCCGAATCTATTTGTACAAAACTATTTTTTAACAAGAAATATGAATAAAATCATATAAGTAACAACACATAAAAAGAAATTTCTTAAATGTTAAAAACTTTTTAATAAATAACATTACTTTTTCCCCAGCTTTTTCATACAAAATATAATATTTTTTCTAGATATTATTAAATTGAACACATGATGAAAACTTTGGTGTGCTATGAAGATTTCATTTTGGAAGCTAAGTAAAAATAGTTACACATTTATATATCATAGATTAGATATAGATTAGAGTGTCCCGTAGTCAAAAATTGTGTAGCTTAATATGGGAAAAAAAAAATTTTTAAATGATATGAACATTTCGTCGAAAAAATAGTATTAAGTTTTGTCTTGAAATTGGTATCAAACAAATCGTAATTTTTAGCCAATTATGAAAAAATATTTTAAAAAATTTTCGCAAAAAATTTGGTCTATAAACGGTAATTTCATATTTTTCTTAAAAAATTAATAAGAATTTTATAATTTTGTTCCCTTTAAGGCTAAAATATAAAAAATTTTCATTGTAGTAAATACCGTTAATAATTTTCCGAAAATATTTTATTAGACCATCTGAAAGCTTTATTAAAGACCCATTTTCATCCGCTTTTATTAGTTCCTATTATCAAAAGGAATAATATGTAATTTTATATGGCTTTCATAAAAAAAATAAATTGCTTTTTGTTTTCCTAAAAATTTATTGAGACTTCTTGTCCGCACACTTATGAAATAAATTTTTAAATACACTCTGCTACAGTGAAAAATCACTTGGGAAAAGACATAAATAGCATCATAAATTAGTTTTAGAAATATCCCTCAAAATGTTGAGTTATGCCTAAAAAAAACTGGTTTTTTGGTAGGTTCCCGTATTTTTTCTCTTAAGCCTTTTGGAAGGTAAAAGAATCATGCTTGTTATCCGTATATATTTATTTAAGTTTTGAAATTTTTCGAGATCCAATAAACTACAATTTTTTCTACAAAAATCTATAAAATTATTCGATAATTTTTAAAAACATTTTTGTTGTGACATAACACGATTTAGTTTTTAAAATTAAAAAAAATACTAACGCTCCATACATAATTATGGGCTTTATTACCATGTCGAAGATCCATTTTGTGTTCCTGGGATTTATTCCCCAAGATTTCCCACTGGCTATATAGGGTAATGCCGGCCTTTGAGGCTCTAGCCTATACCCTACCCTGTATATGACAGATGCTCCCATATTGGATATTATTAGAAGTCTCCACATGAGGCTAATTATCGACTGGTTTATATCCAGTCTTTCCATAGACAATTTGATTGCCTCCGGATCAATAGATGCCACTTCCAGTCTAGCGCCTTACCATAGGCCGCCCAAAATAGCGATCGCCTGCTTCAGGAGCAGTACTGATCTCTCATTTGAACAGGCCATTAATTTTACGCGGCTGCAATACTATCCTGCATCATCACACCGAGGGGAGGGACCGGGGATCTTTTTCAGAACTTTCCAGAAGACTCCCATCAGCTTCCTCCGAACTATATCCCAGTTCGAATGGAATATAGCGCAATCTGGATCGCTTCTGTCGATGACGTTGGCCACTTCACTATTCGATTTGTCCATCGCGTTGTAGGGAGCCCGAAGACTTGTTCGCGGCTCCTTTGGTTACATTAGGCACTGGGGTTGCCACCGCCCGAGTTGGTTTCGGACAGGCAGTCCCCGAAGCAGGGCGTTTCGCCGGTCTAGTGCCGGCGCGGGCAGCTTTTGAGGTGCTTGGTTTGATGCTCAGAGGCACCTCGCTGCCTTTGGATTTGCTTCCATGTTTGGGAGCTGGTTTTGCGCAGCCGGAAGGTTTGGGTTTCCCCTTACCTTCTCCTGCTGATTGTTGTTGGCCGCCAGTAGGTCGCAGATTAGCAGGGCCCGGTGCCACCACCAGACTAATCTGAACCTCAGTAGCTCTTGATTTACCACGGCCCGAGGTTTGCACCGTGGGAATAGGGTCTCCGGAGATTATAAGGAACCCGACCGGATATTTGAGGCACGACTTCTTCTCTGACATTCGGACAAGTTTTACCATATGCATTTTATACTTGCTGCCAAGGTTTTAAAACTGCCGCCCCACTGGGGTCAAACAGACCACCAAGCCGCCCAAACTATGGAAACAGACGCTGGTGGATTTTGACATACACATAGTGTGTGGACAATGTGGATAACATGTATCCAGCGGACGTGTTCCCTCTAGATGTCCATTCCTGGCGAGAATGGAAAACACATTTAGAGGGAACGTCTGATGGCCGCCCCTACTAGGGAAAACAGACGCTATCAGACAGGGGGTAGTTCTTAGTTTGTGTTCGCCACGAGCCCCTCTATCATGGGTGGCCCTGCCAGTACGGCCTCATGGGTCTTTACATTTAAGCACTCGCATCGCTACAAGATGCCTACCCTTCGCGATGGACAATCCGGATTACAGAGTTGCAATCAATTCGGATTACATAATATGTAATGAGTTGGAAAATGTTGTCCGGATTACCGAAAAATCCGGACTATCAACCTCCGGCTTATCGACCTTTATTGTTCACTTCTTTGTTATATAGATTGCAATAAATATATTTTTAAAGATGTTTCAATGCCTTAAACCTTATGCGAATTCTATTTGATAAAAAGTCTTACTGCGAGCACAAAAAATGCTTTATTATTATTTATTAATATGATCTCAATTATTTATCATTTGAACGTACTGTTGAAATTATTGATAGGTTTTTGATATTTGCTTGTATGAAGATTCTTTTCTTAATTTTGGTTTCTCCAAAAGACCGACAAATGTTCTTCAGAAGGTTACAACTTGGGCTATCTTTGAAGAATGTATACCAGGATTTCTTGGGAAATTTGCGATTTGTCATGTCCCTCTCTGAGGTAATTTTGGCCGTGATTTCCGGAAATTTTAAAAGCACTTAAGTGAAAGAAAACTGCATGAATTTCAACAATATGTTATATATTTTCGAAATTTGTTTAATGAATATATTATAATATGCTAAATCCAGCTGGGAACTATGTATACAATAATTTCATTATTCTTTGAATTGCTTGTATAGGATGAATCTTAGGTATGGATTCAAGTAAACATCGTGTCAGCGCTAAGAAGCAGCAAGAAAAAAACTTAAACTTATTGAAAGGATCTTGTAGGCATCTTAAATATACAATATAAATTTTTTATTGGTATGGACAATATCCAGAATTAATCTCTAGAAATTTGGAAAAAACATTTAGAATGTGAAAAGAAAAAGATAGTCATGTCAGACCTTATAGCATTATGTTCCAATTATTATAAGAAGTTGACATTTTTCGAAAATATAGTCATGTCAGACCTTATAGCATTATGTTCCAATTATTATAATAAGTTGACATTTTTCGAAAATATTTTATTCGATCACTTTCACAATTAAGGTAGGTACGTTTCAATATGTGATACACTTAAATTATTTTCAATAATGTTGATGGAACACCCTATTGAATCTATAGACAATTTTATACCATTTGAACTAACTAAATTACCTCAAACGTTTCGGTTAAGACGTTCATCAGCCACTACTTTAAAAATTATTAATCTCTACATTTTTAAGTGAATTTTTAATAAATTCATTTTCAAAAAGATTTTCGAAGCATGTGTAAAAATGTATAAATAAAGTATATGAAATGTCTTTAATTTTCTGGCTCAAATACGACATTTTTTGATACATGTATGAATAACGATTGCGCGGATATCAAAAAACGTGTTTCACAATGTGTAAGTCAGAATTCATTTAATTCGAAAAAACAGTACAATAACAATTGTTTAAATTTCTTTTTCTCTGTACATTTACAACTCTGTTTCAACCTGATATTGGAAAATTTCATCTCTTATTTGATCTCAGTTATTAAACTAATGATTAAAGAGATAATTAAAGTATTTAATCCGCGATACCGGTGAGATCAAAGAGTCCGGGAAATTTTCTCCTGAGCGTTTTTAGAGTTTGAATTTCTTACTTTCATTCAATCATGGTTATGGCGAGTCGTTTTAATCCTGCAACTTTAAAAACTTCTAGTGAGTAAATGGAACATAATTAGTACCTTCTTGCTAGAGCACTATTTCTCCTCTACAAAATCTCTCGTCCAAAAGTTCCTTTTCATGGTATTCTGCTTTTTTTTGCTACTCCACAGATCTTTTGCATAATTTTACATTTTGCAATTTGTATAATAAAATTAGCGTTTTTTTTTTTTTTTTTTTAATTTTTGCAAAATGAATTGAACGATTTTTGTCTTTATTAAAATCTGTGGTAAATACAAATTTTATCTAAATTTTTAACTTTTTCTCTAACGAAAAATATTCATATTTCAAACATTTCAATAGAAAATTATTAAATTAAATATACAAATTTATTAAATTAAATATACAAATATGTAATTTAATAATTTTTTCGCGAAATTTAATTAAAAATTTTTTAAAAATTTATTTATTTTTTTTAAGATTTTTCCAGTTTTTTTAATAATAACGGTATTTACCGGTATTTTTGTTTCGGTACCGGTATACCGATACCGATATAATTTAAAATACCGTTATCGATACCGTTACCGAAATAAAAATAAATTGAATACCGATACCGTTATTAGTTTCGGTTTCCAACCTTGCGTTCTACTCAGAATTACTATCTGAGTCGATTTAACAATATTTGTCCCTCCGTCTGGCTGTCTGTCCATGTGAACCTTGTGAACAAAGTACAGGTCGCAATTTTAAAGATATCTTCATGAAATTTGGGAAAGGAGTTTTGTGTAGGTATCACTCTTTGTGCCAAATTTCGGTCCATAATTAACCATAGCTCCTATATAAATCCCCACTTCCGAAATTCACTTTGACGTGCATAAATCTCAAACAAACATCAGTAACAAGTTAATTTTCGACAAAAATAAGTTTTGTTTAAGTAGAAATTACAATGCCAAATTTTATGAGGTTCGGTCCATAATTTATAATAGCTCTGATATAAATCCACTTCCGGGTACCGGGAATCACCCTAAAATGCATAAAATAATATAAATGTTAGTATCAGCGTAATATTCTGTATTTGCATATTTTATTTTACATTTAGTAAAATGATGTTGTAGGGTATCATATGGTCAGGCTTGACCGACTATATCTTCCTATCTCGTTTTTCTTTAGCTATCGATTGATACATGTAACATTAATATTGGTAAATTTTATTTTTTAATTTTTTTAAGATTTTTCTGGGATCATCAACAAATTACCGTTTAATAGCATGTTCCAATTACCTTAGGAAGTTGAAATTAGACCAAGATATTACTAACAATACCTCCTTCCATAGTTCAATCTTACATTTAAATGAACTTAAGAACCTGCAAAAAGAAAAGCACAATCATATATTAACAAAAAAAAAAAAAATTGCTCTACAAAATTACTTATGTAAAGTTTTCGTTGATTTTCTCCAAAACGCGCCAAAAATTTCATTATTTTTCATAAAACTCATAATTTGTGTTACTAAGCCTATTCATATATGAAGAAAATCTGTAAAAATTTTGAAAAGTAACAAGGAAACTGCGAAACTAAACAGTTTTTCAGCTGTCCTGAAAAGTTGTTAAAAATTACATAGGTAATTTAGTCAGCGCAGGGACGATATGTAAATATAAATTGATGTAAATATTTTTTAGCGCTATAAGCATTTTTTTAATTATAATATGTTTTTATTTATATTATACTTTATTTTACTGTTTAAGGCTTTTCAGATTTAATTTAACAATTATTTAAATATTTTTTTTTTTTTTTATGATTAGTTTTTATTGAATCTTTCTTTTTCAGAAATTTACAATAAGTATTAAAATCTTAAACTAAACTTAAATTAATGTTGATATTGCCACTGCAAAATCCAACGTGGAGTTTTTATTAATAGTGTTATCTTCCAAGATCCAATGTTTCCAATCTTCTTAGACGTCTGTGACCCTCAAATGTAAGCAGATCCCTTGCAAGGGGGTGTTCCGCTAATTTCTTCATGTAATTTATGCAGCTACTTTTTTTATCTCCTCACGAATCGGAGGAATATTTAGATCCCTGTGGATATTACTATTTCTGACGTACCATGCTGCACCTGTTATTATTCTTAGAAGTTTCGACTGTCTTCTCAGTATTTTCTCAATGTTTGTTGAGGAGGCTGATCCCCAGAGCTGGATGCCATACAACCATATAGGTTTCATTGTTGCTTTATATAAGAGAACCTTATAGTCTAGGTCTAGTAATGTAATGTGGACACATTTCGTAGTATTCACATTGATTTTCCATTTGTGTAGCCATTTCTCCAATTCAGTAATGTGGGATTGTAGTTGTTCGGATGCTATAACGGGATCTGTGTGCACACTTAAAAAAGCAATATCATCTGCGAAAGTTGATGTATGAGTCATGGGGCTCGTGGGCATATCTGCCGTATAAAGTATATAAAGAAGCGGCCCTAAAATACCTCCTTGAGGTACACCTGCAGAAATTTTTCTGCGTGAAGAAATCACATCTTTTGATCTAATTTGAAAAGATCTATTTAATATATAGTTTTTTAGTAACTTACGAACGTTTTGTGGAAGTAATGTGGTAATTTTATGTATAAGTCCTTCGTGCCAGACTTTACCGAAAGCTTGAGATATGTCAATAAATAATGCTGAGCAATACTGCTTGCTCTAGAAACCTCTTATTATGAGATTTGTAATTCGATGAACTTGTAATAGTACCATGTTTTTTTCTAATAGGCTCTCAAGGAGCAATTTCTCAAACAATTTTGAAAAAATGGATAGTAGGCATATTGGACGGTAAGACCTTACTTGAGTGACATCATTTTCGGGTTTGGGTATCATTACTATCTCTGACAATTTCCATGTACATGGAAAGTAGCCAGTACGTAAAATGGCATTGAAAATAAATAAAATAAATCTTAGAGCCGAGCTTGGCAAGAAACAAATCACACTACTGGTAATTTTGTCCGTTCCAGGAGATTTTCCTGCTGACTTCACGGCAGAGAGCCGGAACTTTATTGAATTTGGAGTATGGTCGCTAACTACTACAGGCCTGTGTCATTTAGAGTGAAAAAGTTTTCCAAATGACTAGCGAATGCTTCCACTTTTTCATTATAACTTTTGGCCCATTGGCCATTTTGGAGGCGTATGGGAGATTCATGTGCAATAGGGCAAATTATTTATATACAAAAAATTTTTAAATTAGGTTTAATAAATATTGGACTGAAAATTTTAAATATGTAATTTAATTTTCTAAAAGCAGTGTTAGGGATTAAACCCCTGCGTAAGATGATTTGAAAAGCCAATCCACTTGCTTTTCAAGTGTGTTGATCATAACCAACATGTACAAAAACAACAATAAATACTGTTCGCTGCCCGAAGCAAAGCAAGTGCGTAGTGTGTATGAGCGACTGCAAATCCATGCGTTCAAAGCATTTATCGTAAACAAGTGGTGCAAGTCGTGTTGCAAAAAAAAAAAAAGCAAACCATACAAGACGTTGAGAAATGATTTAAAGCATTCAAGTGGTCTTAATGCTTTGTTTATTTTTTTGTAATACGTAGTTGCTGTGTGTGGAAAAAAACCTTCACAATGTGTGCAAAGGGGTTGTTTATAAATGTTCTTGCATACAAATATATATGGGCAATTCTTCAAACTCGTTTACTTTTGATGTTGAAAAAAATTTCGACAATTTTTTAATGGCACATCAACGATATTTAGTACCAATATTCCTTGGCTCTAGTGAAACACAAATCTGTTCGCGTGAATGACTTTTACCGAACGGCATTTTTTTAAATATTGCCAAAATTCTATTTATAGTCCTAAATCAAAAAATATTGCATTTATGTACTCTACATAAGTGTATCTAAAATACAAATTAAAAATATCGCGATATGTTAAGTATTCGGGGATATAATAGCGATTTAATAATTATTAAACCTTCTTATAAAATTTGCAAAATTCAGTTTTTAGTGATGTAATCTTGTTCATATTCATCCATTTATTGCAGAATTCATTATTATTATTTTTTTAATAATTTATAAAACAATGTCATTTATATGCATTTTTTAATTGCACTTACTCGAATCTCTAAAGTTGCAATAAATGAAAAATCATACTTTTTTCGAACGCCATGTTGATTTTTATGTAGGGTAACAGCTACAGATTGACACATATCATCGCTAATTTTGATTAGCGCCCTGGGTGAGCCTCGACGATTAATGTTAAACTAAAAACATCGCGTTCTTAGCCCATGAAAACCGTTGATGAATATTTTTAGTAAAATTATATTTCTTGCGCAAGTAAAACTTTACACAGGTACTTATTTCAGTTTAAAATTGATTTATAACACCAAAATCCGCTACAGCAATATATGCAAAATTGCTGAATTTCTTAAAATTGCTAAACACGTTTAGCAAATTAATATTTTAAAACGCCACAATGATTTTTAAAAGTCATTTGGAATCCTTTACATAACGCTATACTCTAGCTTCACTGAAATAACGTTACGAGTGTGCCTCGCGAAAAATGCACCTCTTGGATCCATTCACGTTTTTTCTCTCCAAGTTTGGGTAGCTCCTACATCATTTTTGTTGAGAGCACATTAACGAGATGATGCATAATTTCAAGAGCTATTGGGCTCTTCTTTGAATTTTAAAATATCCAAAACGTAAAATCCCCAGTGAAAAAACTGCAAAATTTTGAATTTTCTTAAAATTTGGTTTCACGACTTTTGCATAACACAATTTGACTCTGGTTAATTGCACGCTAATTAAAGCTATGCTGGATCTTTCCTACAAGTGTTTAGAGTCTACATTAGAAGAATTGAACTCTTATGTTTAAATTCGCGACTACAGCAATAAAAAGAAATAAAAAAACTTGTTAGTTTCAAACCCTTTTTTTGGAATTTTTGAATTTGGGTGCTTGTCGGCTCCATATGGAACCGTATCAGGTCTTGATTTTTTTATTTTTTTTTTTTTTGGTACAGCAAAAAGTGTTGTTAATATAATTGCATCAAAAGTTTTTTAAAAAAGTCTGAATTTAAAAAAATATTTGAGATTGAAGGTCGGTTTCATAAAGGCAAACGTAAAAAGAGAATTGCCCATATAGGTTAGGTTAGGTTAAGTGGGCAGCTATCCAAACAGTCATAGGACAGCTCACGTGAGTCCAGTTTGGTCCCGTTGTGATACCCTAATGGATCATATGGTAAAGCTCATATGTCCGGAACTACGTTCGAATCGAACCAACCTGACGCATGTATAAAGGAGTTGATCGCTCTGATATCAGTATCAGAGAGATCAGATAGTACATGCACAATCGGACTGCCGAGTATAGCAGTCCTTGTTTCCGAGAGAGTCGGACAGTGACATAGGAAGTGCTCCACTGTCTCCTCCTCCTCTTCATCAAGGCAACTCCTACAGAAGTCGTTAAAAGGGAGCCCTAATCTCCTAGCATGCGCACCAGCAATCCAGTGCCCTGTAACAACGGATATCAAAATACGTAACCGATGCCTTGGTAGTCCCAAAATGAGATTTGAACGAGGTTCATCATATTGGGGCCATATTTGCCTCGAGATTGTGCATATGGACAGATTTGACCATCTATCCTGTGCAATCCTCGATAGATTCCGCAGTATTATAGATCTGCAGGAGGAGAGCGGTACTCCGACCAGTTGATCCACTTCTTCGTGTCGAAGAAGGGAACCATTTTTGGCCAGTTCGTCCGCAGTAATGTTACCCGGGGAATTGGAATGACCCCTAACCCAGACAAGCTCCAGGTTTGAATGTCTCGCCATCTCGTTTAGAGATATCCGGCATTCATGTACCAGCCTGGATGTCGAAAAGACACCCGAGAGCGATTTGATCGCAGCTTGACTGTCCGTACAAATCCGGATATTCACACTGAATACCCTGTAGTACATCAATCAGTTCACCGCTCTTTTTATGGCCGAGATTTCTGCTTGAAGAATACTGCAGTGATCCGGCAATCTAAAGGAAATACTTTTCCTATAATCGGGAATAAAGACACCCCCTCCTACCCCATCAGCAGATTTGGATCCATCAGTGTAGACCTCCACTGTGCTGTCACTCAGTACAGGATCAGTCGAGATTGACACTGAGAAGCCTCTGTCAAGAAAAGGTATAGGAGTGCAATAGTCAATATTGCGAGGAATGTCATCAAATAATCCCAAAACGGTTGCATGACCGTATTCTCTGTCAGTCCATGCACCTGTAATTCTGAGCCTAGTCGCCGACATGATGGCGATCTGTTTGGCCATTAGGTCCACCGGTAGCCAGTTCATTAGAACGAATAGGGCTTTAGATGGGGTTGTACGCATCGCGCCTGTGATGAGCAGCGCCGAACTACGCAGAATCCTTTCAAAGATTCCGAAAAAGGTGGATTTCTCCATAGCCTTCCACCATACTAACGCTCCATACATAAGTATGGGCTTTATCACCATGTCGAAGAGCCATTTTGTATTCCTAGGATTTATTCCCCAAGATTTCCCAATGGCTTTCCTACACATGTATAGGGCGATTCCGGCCTTTGAGGCCCTTGCCTTTGTGTTCTGGAGCCAGGATAGTTTAGAATCCAGTATAATCCCTAGATACTTTGCACTATCCGACACCTTCAATTCAACACCATTTAGGCGTGGTAATGGGAAAGATGGAATTTTGTATCTTCTGGAGAAGAGAACGAGTTCCGTTTTTCCTGGATTCACACTGAGGCCACTGGTTGTGCTCCATGCACTAAGTAGGCCCAGAGCAGTTTGCAGGCGTTGTGACATAGTATCCAGATATTTCCCAGATACAGCCACCGCGACATCGTCCGCATAAGCGACAGTCCTAAACTTCAGAGAATCTAGTTCCCTGAGTAGTGGGTTCACGGCGATATTCCAAAGAAGAGGAGATAGAACTCCTCCTTGCGGAGTACCCCTATTTGCTACCCTGTATATGGTAGATGCTCCCATATTGGAAATTATAACCCTATTGGTTAGTAGTCTCCATATGAGGCTGATCAATGACTGATTGATGTTCAGTCCTATAAGAGACGATTTTATAGCCTCCGGAGTCACATTATTAAAAGCCCCCTCTATGTCTAAGAAGGCGACTAATGCAAACTCCTTATGCTCAAGAGCGTATTCTATGTGCCCTACAAGCGAGTGTAACGCAGTCTCAACAGATCTGCCCTTCATATAGGCATGTTGAGACGCTGATAATTGGTTAGGGTCGATTGCAGAACGGAGATGAAGATCAATCAACCTTTCCATTGTCTTCAAGAGGAAGGACGACAGACTGATAGGTCTGAAGTCCTTCGGTCTCGTGTGAGAGGTCCTCCCCCCTTTTGGGATGAAGACCACAGTGCATCTAGTCCACGACTCAGGGATATATGAACATGATAGGCATGCTGAGTATATCCGAATTAGCCAGGGGACTACTATATCCGCATTATATTGCAAATCAGCAGGTATAATGCCATCTGGGCCCGGGGATTTAAATGGGGCAAAGCTTTTCAGAGCCCATCTCAGTTCACTCTCCTTTATAGGAAAGGGAACATCATGTGGTGCTGCCGAGGGTATCGCAGAAAACTCCGTTAAGGAGAGACTGCCGGGGAAGTGCGCATCCATTAAGACATCTAAGGTCTCTTGGCCGCTTGTTGTCCAACTGCCACAGGGTTTCTGAATGAAACTTGGGACAGTAGGTGATGATGCCAGAATTTTGCGAAGACGACTGGTCTCAGAGTGACCTTCCACGCCGCTACAGAAAGCCCTCCAGGATTTTCGTTTCGCGTTTCTTATCTGGTTTTTAAATTTATTCACTGAGGACTTATAGGAAGACCAGTTACCTAATCTTTTTGCCTCATTAAATAGTCGGCGACATTCCTTACGAGTCTCGCCAATCTCGGAGTTCCACCAGTGTGGTTTTCTCCTGCCTTTACAGATCTTAGGTCTGCATGCGATGGAAGTCGCTGTGTCAAATGCGTTCGTCGGCGTTTCAACACAGGATTCAATGTCCTCACAACCATTGATGATTGGGGGATTCGGGAGGAGCTGGGACAGAATATTATATTGTTCAGTCCAATTTGTCTTCCTCCTATTCTGAAAGGGTTTAACCCTGGGTAAACCGACTTCAATATTGAAATCAATATATAAGTGATCAGAGAAGGAGCAGTCATTGGAGACTCTCCAGTCCCTAATCATATGAGAGTGCCTAGTACTAACTAGCGTTATATCGAGAACTTCCCTTCTATTTGCAACTACAAAGGTCGGTTCCTTACCAATGTTTAGAATATCTAAACTACTACAAAGAATAAAATCGTATAAAGACTCACCCCTTGTATTAATGTCGGAGCTTCCCCAAACAGCATGATGGGCGTTGGCATCAGCTCCAATGACGAGCGGTATATTGTTTCTCTCAGCCGCCTTGGTTATCTCGCGTACCTTGTTATTTGGTGGAAGGTCGCTGTGGTCATGGGCCATATAGCTGGAGACAATGTATATAATACCAGCATTTGTCTTCCAGGCCGCCACTACAGTATCCTCATCACTGAAATCAGAAAGAATGAAGATACTGAGTTTCTTGCTTGCTACTATACAAGATCGAATCCTACCTGACCCCGTAGCGTGTAGCAGCTTAAAATTATCTGCACGTAGTCCGCAAATTCTGTCTCCAACGATCCATGGTTCTTGGACTAGTGCTAGCTCCTCTCCTTTTTCTACCATTCGGAGGAGCAACGCAGCCGAAGCTGCTTTTGAATGGTGAAGATTAACTTGCGTTATCTTCACCATGTGTGTCTTTTGGGATGATTGTGACGTTGACGTCATCTTGGTCTGAATCCAAGAGGGCGTCCTCGTCAACTACTTCATCCACTCGCTCAAAAAATTCACCCACAAACTCGGAGTTTGAATGAGTGTCCTCTTGAGCAAGAGAACTAGTAGTCTCCTCACAAGACATTGCTTCCGGAGATTGATTTTCATCGTTTTGAACCGGTCTGTCTCTGTCATCACCTCGGTAGACCTGTAGGAAGATTGACTCGAAACCGTAGTAAATCTTCCCACTTTTCTCACGAAGGGGTGGCAGTGACTCCTTGTTCATAACGATGACAATCTTTCTGGATGCACCGTCGGATTCGGAAACTCTGGTGACCTTCCAATCACTTGTAGGGATCTCAGGGTTTCCGAACCGAATGAGTTCCAGAATCTCCTCTGGTTTGGATGGTTCGTCCGGTACACGGGCCATGGCTCTAGGCCGACGTGGAATCTCATCAATAGAAACCACGTCCAGTCTAGCGCCTTCCCATAGGCCGTCCAAAAGAGCGATCGCCTGCTTCAAGAGCAGAGCTGATCTCTCATTTGAGCAGGCCATTAATTTTACACGGCTACGATACCAACCTGCATCATCACACTGAGGGGAGGGACCGGGGTTCTCTTTCAGAACTTTCCAGAAGACTCCCATCAGCTTCCTCCGCACAATATCCCAATTCGCATGGGATATAGCGCAATCTGGATCGCTCCTATCGATGACGGCTCACTATACGATTTGTCCATCGGATTGTAGGGCTTTGGACGTTTGGCCCCGGGCTGTTGGCTTTGCGGCTGTGCCTCCTCCTCAGAACGTTGCCGTTTAGGCCCGTCTTTCGACGTGGGGAGGGGGTTACGCTGCAATTCAGCCAATAGTGATTTTGCCCAATTTAGAGAAACGAGTTCCTCTGAAGTAAGGGATTCGGCGGGCTTTTTTCCCAACCGATCCAGAAATCGTTCGGCGGCGCGCCGTCTTAGGAAGGCCCTCTTGGCGGGTGTTACGTGCCTTTGGGTCTGGTTTTTGCCCTGTGGGGCTGGAGGCACAGATCCGGAAACCGAAGACTGGTTCGCATTTCCTTCACTGGCGGGGGGAGGTAACACCTGGGAGCCCGAAAACTTGTTCGCAGCTCCCTTGGTTACATTAGGCACTGGGGTTGCTGCTGCCCGAGATTGTTTCGGACAGACAGTCCCCGAAGAAGGGGGTTTCGCCGGTCTAGCGCCGGCGCGGGCCTGGGCAGCTTTTGAGGTGCTTGGTTTGAAGCTCAGAGGCACCTCGCTGCCTTTCAATATGCTTCCCTGTTTGGGAGCTGGTTTTCCGCAGTCAGTAGGTTTGGGTTTCCCCTTACCTCCTCCTGCTGATTGTTGCTGGACGCCAGTAGCTCGCAGATTAGCCTGGCCCGGTGCCTCCACCAGACTAACCTGAACCTCAGTAGCTCTCGATTCACCACGGCCTGAGGTTGCCGCCGTGGGAATAGGGTCTCCGGAGATTTTAAGGCCCCCGACCGGATACTTGGGGCACGACTCTCTACCTGACATTCGGACAAATTTAACTTTTGCATTTTATACTTCCTGCCAAGTTTTAAGACTGCCGCCCCACTGGGGTCAAACAGACCACCAAGCCGCCCAAACTATGGAAACAGACGCTGGTGGATTTTGACGTACACAGATTGTGTGGACAATGTGGATACAATGTATCCAAGCGGACGTGTTCCCTCTAGATGTCCATTCCTGGCGAGAATGGAAAAAAAAAATACATTCAGGGGGAACGTCTGATAGCCGCCCCTACTAGGGATAACAGACGCTATCAGACAGGGGGGGGTAGTTCTTCGTTAGTGCTCGCCATGAGCCCCTCTGGCGTGGGTGGCCCTGCCAGTACGGCCTCATGGGTCATTACACGTAAGCCCTCGCATCGCTTCAAGATGACTACCCTTCGCGAGGGTGCCCATATATGTATGTCTACATTTTATTGTTGGTTTTTCTTTTTCACAGTGATGATCGCACACACACATAGATATGTTGTTCATACAATAACATGCAAAGAAAACAGAAAAATTCTTTCTTTTTTTTCCTATTGAAGCAAACAAGTGGTCAAATGTCTTATATTATTTGAGCGTCGCACAGTGTCCGTTTCAAAAATAAAATGGAAATAAATCTGGAATTTCCAAACGGCTGGTCGGATTTTAATGAAATTTCAGACAGTGTTAGTAGAGTTTTAAGGTGTAGGCGAGTTTAAGTTTTGAGTTTGGACCTTATAACCGTAACGGGGACGGGTCCAGAGAGTCCTAAAGTTGGACACCTCGGGTGTTCAAAAAATTTTAAACGATCCAGATTCGTTATATCCTACATGTTTTTTGTAGATCTCTACTAGCAAAATCTACTCATATAAAAATCTTTTAAATCGGCTGAGATATAACGAATCCGGATCGTTTTAAATTTTTTGAACACCCGAGGTGTCCAACTTAAGGACTCTCTGAACCCGACCCTGTTATGGTTATTAGGTCCAAGCTTAAAACTTAAACTTGCCTATACCTCTACTAACACTGTCTGAAATTTCATTGAAATCGGACCAGCCGTTTCCAGATTTATTTCCATTTTATTTTTGAAACGGGACACTGTGCGTCGCACTCTCATGTCTTGTTTGTTCGCTATCATCACACACGCAAGATTTGTTCATAAAGTTGAACCGCGCACGCAGTATTTGTATGGTTTTAAGTGCCTGCAGAACAGTATTTATTGCTCCGCACACACATTGTAACATCACTTAAAAAATAACAAGTGGCTTGCAATGCCGTATAAGGCACAGTTTTCAGGGCTCTATTAGGGATCTAATGTGGAACACTAGGAATTTGATCATTAGGGGACAGTTAAAATTCAGGGTACTTGCACTGTCAAAGGCATAAGATCGGGTAGATTGTACCCTCGTGTTGCAATAACATCTTGCACATCATTGATATTTTATAGTCTCTGGTAAAAAGGAAAAAAGGCATGTGAGTCTAGTTTTATGTTTACATGCGGGGAATAAGGTTCGAGAAACTATACCTGAAGGAGCTAGCCAGGAGAATAACTTTTATCTAAAAATCATGACATGATTGATTGTTATATTCCTGATTTATTACAATCTTTTGAAAGCACTGCTAAAATTATTTAGACAATTAACCAGCGTGCAACATTGCACAAAAGGTAATCTAAATACAATTTAACCATAAAAATTATTATTTATCTTCTTTTCTTTTTAAAGGTACCATATTTCACCAGAAGTTTCTTATGTTGACTTTATTATTAAATGTAAAATTAATTTTTATGTGAATTATTTCTTTTGTAGTGTTATATATGTATAGATAATTGTAAAATAAAGATAATTATAAAATAAAATGAAATTGAAAAAAGATTCGGCTGTGCCGAATCTTTGATACCCTTCACCATATTACCATATTACTATCTTACTATCTTATCGACATCATATTACCATATTACCGACAAATAATAAAATTTTCGCCTTAACGTATGCTTTCATATTTTCACATTTATAAATCTACATTTTTTTCAAATTACGAAAATTTGAATATGAAAAAAAAAAAAAAAAACAATCATAGCAGGCTTTGCTTTTAAAAAATAAACAACAACAATTCCATATTTATTTATTTTTTTATGTGTGTATATACAAACTGACTGCATATACAAAGAACAACAACAACACTGTTATTCATTATATGACTGCTGTTTCTAACTAAACTACTTGTCTATACAAAAAACAAAAAACGTCACTAATAGTCATTACAATGCTTAATATACATGTTTGTGTGTGTATTTATATTCTTAACAGATTTGTTTTTGGGCCATAACTCTGTTGATTATGAACGAATTTGGTTTATTAAAAAAAACGAAATTTTATAAAAACATTTATGACTGATCTATATAAAAGTAAAAATCTGTAGCTTGAACAAGGGCTTCAAAAATAAAAAATTCGTTTTACCCGATATCTCAGTTATTACTGAACCGATTTATTTCTTTTTTTCAGAACAAAAATTCAGAAAATAATTTCCGAGCCCCCTTTAAAAATTCGAAGTCCCTGGTATATACAGAGGCTTCAGAAACTGAAAAACCGGTTCCAAAAACCGGTTTTTAAAGCATATCTCCGCCATTTATAAACCGATCCTGCTGATTTGGAAAACCAAAATTTTATAAAAATATTTGTGACCGATCTGTATAAAAATAAAAATCTATAGCTTAAACCAAGGCTTCAAAAAAAAAAAAAAAATGCGTTGTGTCCGATATCTCAGTTATTATTTAACCGATTTATTTCATTTTTTCAGAACAAAAATTTAGAAAAAAATGTCCTAGACCTCTTTGTAAAAACATAGTCCCTAGTATATACAGAGGCTTCATTCCGTTTGTAATTCTCACAATTTTCGTCGGAGAGCAAAAAAGTTTACATTTTCGGGATCCTTGTAAGAAATGATGACGATAGGACCATGTCCGTCCGTCCGTCCGTGTGTCGGTTGAAATGGCGTTTATGAAGCCCACCGATAACTGACATATATAATATATATATCAAACGATCGGAAATGCTTTCGAGAATTATGCTATTGGAATTCAGCAAGATCGGTTCATACAATGCGGAGATATGTTAAAAAAACCGGTTTTTAGAACCGGTTTTCCAGTTTCTGAAGCCTCTGTATATAGTAGGGACTTCGTTTTTCAAAGAAGTCTCGGACATTTTTTTCTAAATTTTTGTTCTGAAAAAATGAAATAAATCGGTTCAATAATAACTGAGATATCGTACAAAACGCATTTTTTATTTTTTGAAGCCCTGGTTTAAGCTATAGATTTTTATTTTTATACAGATCGGTCACAAATATTTTTATAAAATTTTGGTTTTTTGAATCAGCAGGATCGGTTTATAAATGGCGGAGTTATGCTTTAAAAACCGGTTTTTGGAACCGGTTTTTCAGTTTCTGAAGCCTCTGTATATACCAGGGACTTCGAATTTTTAAAGGGGGCTCGGAAATTATTTTCTGAATTTTTGTTCTGAAAAAATGAAATAAATCGGTTCAGTAATAACTGAGATATCGGGTAAAACGAATTTTTTATTTTTGAAGCCCTTGTTCAAGCTACAGATTTTTACTTTTATATAGATCAGTCATAAATGTTTTTATAAAATTTCGTTTTTTTTAATAAACCAAATTCGTTCATAATCAACAGAGTTATGGCCCAAAAACAAATCTGTTAAGAATATAAATACACACACAAACATGTATATTAAGCATTGTAATGACTATTAGTGACGTTTTTTGTTTTTTGTATAGACAAGTAGTTTAGTTAGAAACAGCAGTCATATAATGAATAACAGTGTTGTTGTTGTTCTTTGTATATGCAGTCAGTTTGTATATACACACATAAAAAAATAAATAAATATGGAATTGTTCGTCCGTCTGGTCGGTTGGCTGGCTGGCTGGCTGTCCACGTATTTGATAAAATTTGGTGCATATGATTTTCTTTTTTTTTTGCACAAGGACGAAGCCTATTGAATTTGGTACTGATCGGCCCATTATTTCACCCAGCCGCCATACAAATGTCCTCCCGGAATAGAGTTTTAACACTAATAAATACCCTATAAATATAAATATTTTAATGAAATTTGTCACAAATAAGTTTTATATAAGTATAAATCTGAATGGCAGAATTCGTAAAAATCGGTCCATAATTGACCCTAGCTCCCAAATGAAACCTTCTTCCGAAAATCACTTTAACGTGCATAAATCCCATAAAAATGTTAGTATAATGTTATAAGTATAAATGACAGTGCAAAATTTAATGAAGATTTTTTTTTTTTTTTTTTTTTAATTTTACTAGTTAAATTGTGCAAATATAAATGGATATTTTTAGGTTTATTTTATGTTTATAAAACCAAAAATTTATTTAAAAATTCTAGTTATTAAATTTTTTAAACTTGTAAATGATATTACACTGTAAAATAAATAAAAATCACTACAATTCAAAAACAAAAAATAATTCAATAATATTACATAAGTACATACGACTATGCTTTTAACAAAAATAATCATATATTAGTAAGATGTTGGACCCAGAGATACAAGCCGATCGGCTTCAAGCCGGCCTCGCCGGGGAGTTTTCTACTTCATGCGACGCCACCAAATTAAAAGATATTTTTAAAAAATTTTTACCTCAGGACTTGTTCTCGAAAAACGAAAGAAAGTCGAGCCAAAAAATCTAAAATTTAAAATTCAAGTGTAAATATCTTTTTAACTGTAAAAGATAATTTGAGTGAGTAAGCTTATTTTTTCTTTATCATGCCAAGCTCTTTACAGAAATATAAAAATCTTTAAAATCGGACTTCATTTGCATAAGTTACTTTTTTTTAAACTTTTACATACTCGAGGTAGTCAATTTTGACACCCTGTAGATTTTCCTGAGTAATCTTGTGTAATTTGCGTTTGAAAAAAATTTAGATTTATAAATGTGTTTTTTTTTTAATTTAATTTTTTTTCGGTTCTATTAACTTTTGGAAAAATTACGAAAAATGGTTTTACAATTTTTTTTATCTATCGTTTGGTGTATATAAACTATATATCATTAATTATATATCATAAATTTTCGTGAGAAAAAATTTTTGACGATTTGTTAAAGAACCGCAAACATAAATGTCCGCCTAGTCCGGTCGTAGGAAGCTAAAATGTGGAAGAGAAGTTCAAAAATAAAATGGAAATAAATCTGGAATTTCAATGAAATTTCAGAAGTGTTAGTAGAGGTATAGGCTAGTTTAAGTTTTAACCATAACGGGAGCGGGTCCACAAATTCACTCGATTTTTTTGAAATATTTTTTATTTTATTAACAACAAATAACAAAATTGTGTTGCAAAATTTTTGCAAAATCTTTACGGAATCAAAAGTTATAAGCATTTGAATTTTGAAAAAAAGTCGATTTTTTGCCGTTTTTTTGCGAAAAAGGTAGTTACGTTCTTTTTGAGTTATAAAAAAAATTTCTTAAGTAACATATATAGTATTTATACTTTTCTGAAAAATTACTTTATGAGGAATTGTGTAAAGGAATAATTAAAACCTTTTATACTGCGTGAACCAGGGTCTCTCAAATTTGACCCATTTTTTTTATGATTTTCCAATTTTTGCCTTAATTTCTCAAATCGCAAAGCTGGAATTAAAAAATAATTTTATTTTTTAAAAAGTTTGATGTGTTTTTAATCTTTTGGTAATAGAAATTTTTGCTCCCCGATATCGGTTGGGAAGATATAGCAAAAAACTTAAAAAATTCCATTTTTGGAAATTTTTTAAAGTTTTGACTAAAGGTACAAATTAAGCATCAAAAAATCTACTTAGGTGCAAAATTTCATTTAAAAAATTACCTAACAAAAATGTTATTCCAAAATTAAAAATATGTTAAAAATCCAATATCTGTCCCTTCTCGGCGTTTTTTGCGAAAATTCTTCAATAAATTTTCGTATTATAAAGATTTTTATAAATACAGTAAAAGCTCCCTTAACGGACAGCTCTCATAGGCGAACAGCTCCCATAAACGGACAATTTTTTAGGTGCCATGGTTTAGGTGGTATTTTTAGAATAAAATTATCCCCGCTAGGCGGACGCTCTCTTGGGCGGACGCGGACACCTATTTTTAAAAAAAACATCTCTCGTAGGCGGACAAAAATCATAAACAGTAAAAGAAATGTACCAAATATTATATAATGAAATGCTTCTTATTTTAATTTTTGTCCGTTTTTGCATTCATATTTCATCTTTATTTCATTTTTTAAAGTTAAATAGTTTACTATTCGTTTTTTACTTAACTTTTTGCTGGTTTTGAGCAAAAACTAGTTTTTTAATTTAACTTTGACTTTTACACTTTATTAAAAATTCTTCATACTAGAAAAGAAAAAATGAAAACTTGAAATCTAAAAACAGATGTTGTCTCAGTTATCTATGTCCTGAAGACAGTCTCAATGGGAACACAATGGCGACAGATTCCTACAAATCTTGACAAATTTTTTGAACAAAGGGCATAGAAATTCTGCACAACAAGTAGGGCGACATTGTCATCAATCTTATAAAAAAGTAATTGAATGCTGCTTAAGATCGAGGCCAGGCTACCAACATCATTTTCCCAAGTTAATCCTGTCGTTTTTAAATGGAGTAACATGCCAACATATGTAGATGACTTTGTTGTCAAACTTGTCATCAACATGCTTTTTATTTTTAAAATTTCGCGTACAAAAAATTACTAAATTTAGAAAGTAAATTTAGGAAAATGGAATGAAAACGGAGAGAATCGAACTGTTTTCATAAATTCCATAAAATAAATTTCATAAAATCATACTTTATTTATTTATTTATTTAATAATGTCTAAATGAAAATGCAGAATCAAAAACAAAAAGAAATCACAATTTTTAGTTTTTTTACTTTAAAATTGAGCTATTAAGTAAAACTTTTCAAACGTCCCATTAATGCAAAAATAGATAAATCATAAAACACCTTGCAAATAAAATTTTTCTTATAACAAATTTTACGACAGTTTCGTTCATGAAGTTAATGTTATGAATATTTGACTTTTATCAATACTGATGTAAATTTTGAAGATATGAACATGAAATTGCTTATACAAATGTAGTTTGGGTCAGTACATTATAAACCAGTAAATAAAACCAACATTTGATTTCTAAGTGGTTACGGTCTTTTTCATTTTAGTTTAAATTCATTACAATCAGTCTTGAATGTTGGAATAAAAAGATATAGTACGAAATTACCCCTTGCAAAAAAATTCTATGTACCCTATTCCATAGACGGACATCTCCTGATAACGGACAAAATCAGCGTGACGATCGCTGTCCGCCTATGGGAGCTTTCACTGTATTTGAAAAGAACACAAAATTTCCTAAACAACGATATATAATATGTATTATTTGTCAGCCTGATGGCTACAACAAAATGATATGAATTAAGCGCTGTAACGAAAAAACTTCACCAAGACAGGTTGAAAAGTAAAAATTTTAATTTTTGAAGCTTAATATCTCTTAAACTAAAAGAGATAATATATGCATTTGTAGATATCGACTAGCAGAGTCCTTCCATATAAAAATCTTTGAAATCGGTTCAGATATAAGGAATCAGGATCGTTTTTAATAAATCTTATACCCAAGGTGTCCAACTTTGGACACCTTGGACTCGCCCCCTGTAGGTCTATATGGTCCAAGCTTAAAACTTAAACTCGCCTACACGTCCATTATCACCATGTGAAATTTCATGGAAATCGGAGCAGCCGTTCCAAAGTTCTATAATTATTTCCATTTCATTTTTTGAATCGCACACTGTGCGATGTTGGACCATCCTAATATACATCCTATATACATTAGACTGCACCAAAATTAACCAACGAATTTTGACCGTAACTCCCCCTAGAATTATTCTTTGGGTTGCAAAAACGTACTGTGAGAAATTTTAGTGAAATCGGATATCGTTAACCCGTGCCGCATTGAACCTGAATGGTGTGTTTATATGGGAAAAATTAGTTTTTTTTTGCAGTTTTTAGAAAAATGTTTATATTAATTACTTTGTTTTGGACCTAAATGTTAAAAACTTGTAATTTATACATAATTTTCTATCAAATAAGGTACAAACAGAGAAAATCGATGAAAACATGTTAAGTTTATTACGAAGACCATTAATGTGTTTTAGAACACTTGTGTAAGGAGTGTACAACGAATTTTTTATACCCTACAACACCATAGGTAGGGAGGGTATTATGCGTTTATGCCGATGTCTGTAACACCCAAAAGTATTGGTCCCACATTAGAATCACTTTCTGAGTCGATTTAGCGATGTCCGTTCGTCCATGTAAACTACAGGTCACAATTTTGAATGAAAATTAAAGAAATTTGGCACACAGATTTCTTACAGTCAAGGAACAAGGCCTATTGAAATTGGTTATGATCGGTTCATTATTTCATCTAGCCGATCATAAATATTTTAATGAAATTTGAAACATATTAGTTCAATGTAAGTCTAAATAAGTGTGCCGATTTTATAAATGATCGGTCTATAGCTCCCATATAAACCCCTTTTAGGAAAATCACTTTAACGGGCATAAATCCCATTAAAATGTTTTTATCAAGTTAATATTCGACACAAATAAGTTTTATATAAACATAAATGATACTGCCAAATTTTACAAAGATCGGTCCATAATTTACCATAGCTCTCTTAGAAGATCCTCTTTCAGGAATCACCCAAAAGTGAATAAATTCATATAAATGTTAGCATTGCCGCAATATTCTGTAATCGTATATTTTATTTTACACTTAATATGAGTATCGGCCCACATTTGGCTCCAAGTCTAATAAAAGACCCCTCTCCGAATTATAATCTACACAATTGTATAGGGTATTATATGGTCGGGCTTGACCGACTATATCTTTTCTCTCGTTACATAATAATTTTGTTTAGTTGGAACATCAGTTCAAAAAAAGTTGACTATATATCTAATAAACTGCAAAAAAAGCCTTTTTGCAGAAATCCGCAGAATTCAAATCGTCCTCAAAATATTGACTTAATTTTTTTAGTTTTATATATAAACATTTAACTTTTTTTTTGAACTTTTTTGAAATTAGTTCAACAAAGTTTTTTAAGGTTTGAAAATGGAGTTTTGAAACAGTCTTAAAAAACCGAGCATAGAACGGTATTTGGATTATCCTGCGAAAACAAAAATCCATTTTTCAGTAAATATGGTACAAATTGAATTGAAAATAGCTTTTCTTAAGCATTTATCAAAAAATAAAAAATTTCGTTGAACACTCCTTACTCCAAATGTTCTAAAACCCATTAATGGTCTGGGGAATTCGTAATAACTTTAACATGTTTCAATCGAATTTCTCTGTTTTATCTTATTTAATAGATAATTATCTGTACATTACAATTTTTAGGGTTTAGGTGCAAAACAAATTATTTGATAGAAACGTTTTTCTAAAAACTGCAAAAAGACCAACTTTTTCCCATATTAACGCACACTACAAACTTCAGGTTCAATGCGGCACGGGTTAACGATTTTCACTTTTTTGTAAACCAAAGAACAATTCTAGGGGGAGTTACTGTCAAAATTCGAAAGTTGGTAAAGTTTAATATACATACGTACCAAATGTTCATCTAAAATAGATTAATGATAACTATGAGCTCATTTACATTGGGGATTTTCGCTGGGAAAAATCGCTGCAACTTTTACTTTTGTTGACAAGAGGTGTAGAAAAGCAAGCGGGGTAAGAAAAGTTGCACGTAGTCGCAAAGCTAAAAATTTCATGAAATTTTTTCAAATTTATTTTTAATTTTTCTGAATTGTTGTTTTTTGTCAAACATTTTAAAAAAAAAATTTCACAACACAAATTTATATATATAAATATAGAAGCGTTTACGAAGTAACTTCAAAACAAAGTATCATAAAAAAAAAACGCTGCGATAATCTCCAATGTAAATAGGCTCTATGTATTACTTTTAATCCGGAATTATTGGAATCCTGCGATGGCGAAAAATTTTCCCTGCTTTCCCGGGAAATCAAAAAGTTTGGGAAATTGCATTCCCTAATTATTTGATTAGCCCCATCTATTAGATACTGCCGGTAGAACAAACAAAATACACACTTTTGTATTTATGTGTGGGTGGTACGTGTTTTGTAGATATAAATAATAAAATATAGTCATTTTTAGTTTAAATTTAGTGACGCTATTCTTCGAAAATATTAAACTGTTTTATACAGTACATAAAATTCAATTCCGTGCACCTCTCAAACCTATATCATTTATTAAAAAAAAATCTTATAGTATGATTTTAGTCAGAAATTATCATCAAAGTACCGGGAAAACATATGTCGAGGCAATCATTGTAAGGGGGTCGACCCTCTTTAGTTGTGCAGGGAATACAAATAATTTAGAATTCTACTGAAAAACTATTTTAAGAATAAATTGTTTTATAATGTACGAAAATTGTTTTGAAATACTGTATGTATAAATACATGCATGTATATTATTTTCGTCATTTAATAAATCACGTATGTATTGTCTTACTCATAAATTAACAACATTACAATCACTTTATTTTTTTTTTATAACTTAGCGTCAACTTTGGTATAAGGACTTTTAAAATAGTAGATCAAATTCGACTTTTTGATAACATACCATTATATGAAATCGCAATATCTCTGATTTATCATACAATTAATATAAGATGTAAGAGGAGTTTAATTTCATATTTTAATCCTATTTATTTTTATTTAAATTGTTCTTAACTTAACTAGAATACATGTAATTCATTACCTCATTACCAAGACGCCTCATTAACAAGAAACTACATTATTAAGTAGTTTTCATTACCGAAAACCAAAAAGTTTTGGCTGGGTATGTATATGAAAATGAATCTATGTTTATTTCTTTATTTGGGCTTTGCAGAAAGCTAAACCGTTGGACCGATTTTCCTGAAATTTTAAGAATATTATTTTGTATTACCCGAAAGTAAAATAGGCCACTATTTTATTTTTTGAAAGGATCAGGGGGAATGACAGCCCCCATACTAAGTAAATATTAAATATCACATATCTTCCGATAAATTACAAATAAAGTCCGGAAATTTTGTGGAAATTATTTTATTATCAATTTACATAATTGAGATAAAAATGTGGCGGTGGGTCTAGGAGGAGTGACAGCCCCCATACAACGAAAATATTAAATATCGTATATCTTAGGGACTATTACAGCAAATGTTTTAACATTTTGTAAGAATAACTTTCTCGACAACCTCCATGTGGAAATTATTTTTCTATCATATTGCATAGATGAAATGAAAATATGACGGATAGGGGCAGCGGGAGGGTAGATCTAATGTGAAGAAAATAATTATTTTCGCATATCTAATGGAGTGATTTAAAAAATCTAATGGAGAGTCTTAAAAAACTTTACAAATAATTTTCATATTACATTTTGAATAGGGCGAATAGGTGGAAGTGTAGTAGTAGCTCCCATATAAAGTAAATAAAAAAAATCTGAAATTTTAGAAAAATATTTACATATTTAATATTTAAATATTTTATAAGAACTTAAAAAATGTTTTAAAATGCGTTTTGACTGATATCTGGATTAGTAATAGACCGATTGTTTTCATATGCACACGCAGAGAAAAAACATGGTTACAGCATGATCACTACAACTATTCAATGTTTATATAGCCGTTTTTCATTGATTTGGATTATACCGTGTTCATGATAGCAACGTTTATGATTCTGTTTGATCATTTAATGATCACCCACAACCAAAATTTTAATATGGTTGACTGAATTATAATATGTATTTAAATATTTTTATATGAAACCATATTTATGATAAATCCAAACATTTAGTCAATTCTAAAACTATTCACTTAATTCTACAACCATTCAGTTAATTTCAAAAATTTGGTTAATTCTACAACCGTTAAGCTAATATTTTTATTTGCTTTTAATGAATGTGTATTCAAAACATTTTTGTGTATCAGTCCAGTAGTTTGTTATTATATTAATTCTGATTTAGTTTAGATCTAAACAAATATAAATTTGACAGTTGTTTTTATTCAGTATGATGAATGTACCACATATCGTGGTACATATTAATATAAATTTTAAAAATATGAAAAAAAAAGAAAAATATATGATAAAATGGGATTATATATATGATGAAATTATTTTATATATATGATAAAATGAGATTATATATATGATGAAATTAGTTATAATATGATAACATGGGATTATTAAATAATAAAAACATTGAAAAAAATATAAGAAAAGGTTATAAACCTTACTAAAAGTTATTAGAAAGGTTATAAACCTTAATAATAAATTATAAAATGGAATCATAATAATGATTACGTACAAATATACTTATTGTAACCTGGAATCATATATTACAATCATAGTATGTTGCTCTTAGTTTATGGTCACTAGAACCATATTTTTTCTTTGCATGCAAGAACGAATATAGAGGCTTAGAAAACTCGAAAACAAAGACGTTTTTGGAACCATCTTCGTTTTTTGACGATATCTCGGCTATTTATAGACCAATTTTTATTAGCGTTTATATAAATCCTTTGTAAATTGATGTTTAAAACATTTATCCAAAATCTTCAACAGACAGTCATCGTTATATCCATACTTTAAATACTTTTTGGGGTCCTAGATGAATATCGTAGAAATGACAAACGGAATGACAAGCTTATATATACCCTTTACATCTATGGTGAAGTGTATAAAAAGCCTTCCAATTATAGTTTAAATGATTGTTAAGCTGGACCACAACAAACGACAAACTTATCTAAAATATCTTTTTATCCGGCTATAGCAGTGAAATAATAAATTTATATAAGTTTTAAATATACATACTTATATATCTAAAATTTTCATATAAATTTAAAGAAATTTGGAATATTATAAACTTAATTTTTGGGGGGTGTCATTTTTGTTTTTAAGGACAATGAGGCGGTATACATAATGTACCTAAATTTACTACCTAAACTCACACGTTCTAACATAATTCAATGACATTTTCAAAGACATTTAATAATTGACACCAATTAATGTTTCAACTCTTTGCATTAAGAAATCATTACGTTTTCAACCTCTTAATTGATTGCATACAATTTCGATTGTCGAATTGAAAAATTATAAAAACATCAAATAAATTGAAATTTTTTCAAAATGTTGACTAATAAAGAAGTGAACGATTTAACAAAACGAAATTATAGAAGAATTAAAGAAATAGTAAGAATTTCTTTTGGCTTAGGAGTGAATTTAACAAGCCCTTCTTTTTTAAAGGATTCGCTAAAAATGTAAGTATTAAGCAAAATTATTTTTATTCAACCCAAAATAATTTATTTCATGGTGTTTCATTTTCTATCAAATTGATAATTAAATTATTTCTTGTTTTTCATAACTTCTCAAAAGTTCCGACGCTCTCTTCACAACAAAACGCTTCCCAGTTGGTAATTATATCTTGAACAGTTGTAAAAGTGATTATTGAGATACAAGTAGTTAGGTGATGACAAATTACATGGGACGACTTAATAACATTTCACAACATTTCCAACAACAGAATAGTCATATTTTGAATAAAATTATAAGATGTCTTAATAACTCTGGTAGTGGTGTGCAATGACATTATAATTTCAAAGCTGATAGTGAAAAAATCATTGGGATCACAATATTTTTGTCAAAATTTTTTTTAGATATTTTTAAATATATCAGTGACTAACAAGTAAAAAAGTATCAGCGTCATTCAGTGATATACATCAGTTCAGCGGAAATCATTTCTGTTTGAAATTTATATTAAAAATGAGCAGTGTTGCCAGGATGTGAGAAAAAATAGGCTAAATTAGACTCTAAAAAGGTCAAAAAGGGCTAAATGCCCCAAGAAATTAAACTAGAAAAAAGAAAATATGTTTTTATTTTTATTTAAAAACAATTTTTGTTTTAATTAGTTTTTGATATATTTTTTTTTTTAAGATATTGTAAAAAAAATTATAAATGACATAGAACGACTTCCAACAAAATAATCCAATGATCGCTCACCAAACTTCCATTCAAATTTTGGGTTATATTTCATATGAAAATGACCAAATGTTTTGAATTGATTTTCGTCATTTGAGAATTTTAATTTCTTTCCAAATAGTTGCGAGATTTTTCTTTTTTATAAGGATTTTTAAAAGTTGTATTCAAAAGTATTTTCTACAATTACAGTAATTGATCAAGTAAGTCCATAAAATTAGTAAAGTTATATCTGATTTTGAGAATAAAGCGCAGCAGGCGAATATTTTTGTTAATTAAACATGAATTGTCTTGATTTTTTTTTTTTCGAATTAATACACAAAAATACTATAAAACTAGCAAAAACAAATAAAAAATGTTCTTTTTTTCTTGGTTGAAGCCATTTTAAGCAATTTGAAAAATCAAAAATCGATAGAAAAAAGGATAAAAGCTAAAACAAAAATTTTAAGGCTAAAATGAAAATAATAGGGAGAGATTTAGCCTAAAAAAAGGCTAAACTGGCAACCCTGAAAATAAGTCACAATTTTTCAGTCCTATTAACAACCTGCTGAACTTGTCACAAAGTATTAGACAAAAAATATGTAATAAGTCATAAGGTATCATTACGTTTTTTATATGGAAACAACAAGGGACAGAGTAGTCATAGATGACTACTTTAGGATACTTAATGAAACGTCCAACTGGGTTATTTATATTACTGAACCAATTTCTTCCGATCTAGATACACTTAGGGATATATTTAACAAAAATATTGTTATGAAACAATTGTTTCGCATACTGAAGGTAGGGTACAACCAATGATTAAATAATACATGATTTAATTATACATTATTTAGTTTGTAAAACAGTTATTTATTTTACAATGTACTGGAGGTGTGTTAGGCTCTTTAAATTACAGAAAACATTCTACAAACATGTACTTACATTTATATCCTTATTTTAAGTGTGATTTGTCATTGTTAATATAAAATTACTTTGGGACAGAATGAAAATATTGTGGATTAAATTTCTATTTGATCTGATTAACCTAGAAATGAATGCAAAGACAGCAGAGGTACAATGATGACGGATACAAGAGATTCCTCAGAAACGGAAATATGAGGTCTAAAATTGGCAAATCTTTCTTGCTAATTTTTTTAACGTTCACCATTTTTTTCTTATTCGATTTCAAAGATTTTATAATTTCATGATATCTTTTCCGAGTCCAAAAATTATCGACATTCAATTTAATACACATTTTATTATTTTTTGAGTTTCTTTTGTCATAAATAAAAATGTTATTAACTCTGCAAGGAAACACTTCATCGAATCAATGACGCATTTTTCAGTGATGACGTTTTTTACTAAAAAAAAAAAAAACAGTATTTTAAGACTTCATTTTTGATAATAAAGTGAACGGAAAAATAAATTTCTTATTTAATTTCATTTATATACAAATTAAATAATTCAAGAATTTAAATTTTGAAAAGTGTACAAGATTATATTGTGAACAAAAACTGTTTTACAATTGACGTCGTCGCCTTTCCGTAATAAAAATAAGTGTAGCCTTCAGGGTTAAATACTTAAAATTACAAATTATCTTTCAAGCTGTTTATGATACAAGATCCATTGAGGTGTCATATTAAGGGTATCAAAATTACATTTAATATGACGTACTATTTAACTTTTTTCTCAAAATATCTCAAAAAATGGTCTTTTTAAAAATTAAAATAATAATAATAATAATAATAAAAATTATATGTGTATCGTCCATTCCATGAAAGAACGCCCAATAATATATTTTATGTCTTCCGATTTTAATAATATTTGTCACACGCATACCCTATTGGACCATTTAAATATCTCCATTTTTATTTTTTTGAATTTTGAAAAATTCGCGATTTTGATTTTTCGAAAAGTCAAAAAAATCGCAAAAGTGTCTAACTTTAAACACCAATATCTCTAAAAGTTGTTAAAGGGTTTTAATGATTTAAATTGCATATTTAAGAAGAATATGTCCACTATAGATGTAGTAATTTAAAAATAATACTATCATTTAAAAATTCATAATGCAAAAGCAATTTTAGTATGCATTTTTAAAAAATGTCTACTCTTTCAATTTTTTCTTCTTCTGGTATAAAAAACAATATTATGTTTGCTAAAAATTGCAATATAAATTGTTCTGGGACAAAATGGTTCACTATTAAAAAAAAAAAAAAAATTTAAATATTTCTTCAAATTTTTTTATACAAAAAATTTTTTTTTAAATTTGTGTATTTTAAAATTTTTGTGAGCTTATTTTAAATTAATTTTAATTATAATATTTCATAATTTGTTATTTGCGGTAGAAAACCTATTTGTCCCAGATTAAGTGCTAATGTTTTATATAACAAACATATTTGCCTTCAATATTAAGCAAAAATATTTAACATCAAAAGGGTAGACATTTCTTAAAAATTGCATTCTTTTCGTGAGTGCATCATTAGCAAAAAAAAAAAAATATTTTTGATTCATACAATATAATTTACAATATTTATCGTAATAAACTTTATACTAGTTTTTAAATCAATAAAATCCGACGTATATGTAAATATATGTATTATAATTCGGATAAAAAAATTGGTAATTGACGGTCATTTAAATTGTTACTTCCAGAAAAAATCTTAAAAAAATTCACTCCAAAATTAATAATATATAGGTTATCAAATGATAGCTGTATGGACCAAAATCTGAATTTGGGTTATCGATTTTTCACTTTTTTTCCAAGTATAAATTTTTATTTTTATTGCTTATAACATCACAACAAGTCATAGAAGGCTAAAAAAGTATATGTCAGAAATTTCAGCGTTTTATCTATATATGTATATATAAAAGAGTAACGTGAATGACTGATTCATCATCCCACAGCTCAAACGGCTGAAGTTATAGAGTCAAAATTTGGAACGTAGGTAGGTCTCCCTCTTTATAGATCCACTAAGAGGGGATTTTTGGAAATTCGAACTTTCCTTTTTCATAAAACATTTTTTTTTATATTTATTGACATTTTAATATGGGATCTCACTATAATTTAGAAACTCATTGGAATACAATTTCTGATACTTCTGTGGGCAAAAAAAAAAGTACCAAAAAGGAGGATAAAGGGGGGACTTAAAAAGTTACCTCCCACCTCCCATATAACGTAAAATTTGAAAAAGTTGATGGTGGCGAATATAACATTCGCGCTTGTTCCCTTTTAATCTTTCTTCTCATCATTACAACAATTCCAATAAACTGTCCTTAACTCAGTTTATTTGAAATGTATTAAGTCGCAGTAAAAACAAATTTAACCCTAGAATACTAACGATATTTTTTATAAAAAGTCATTATAAATTATGATCTGGTGTTCACCAGAGACTTGAGATGTTTATTAAACATGACAATTTACATCACATTTTTCTTGCCATTCTGTGGAAAATTCTTGGTATATCGGTAATCTCGCCAGCTCATAATTTTCTTTATATTTTTACATTAATTTCGTTGACAAGTTAGAATTGATTACTGTATCCCCCAAATTAAGATTCTACGGCGAATATTTCAACATTTACTCTACCATTTCAAATCACATTTCCAATTTTATGTTCAAATTTATACTGTTATTACTAACGATATGTAAATTTTACGTAGTAACTTCTTTTGTATTTGCATTCAGAACATGTAAACGTCTTAAAATTTATTATTTTCTTTTTAATATATGTTTAAAAACATTTGAAGAAAGAACTTCGGGATTTTCATACACGATATATATTATTCTAAATATTATTCTATATATTAGCATTATTAATAAACGATTTTATTGAAATGGGTCCTATTATTAAACATCTTATTAAAAACGAATAAAAAATTTATTTATCTTTCACATTTAAAACTTGAATATAATAATCTTAATATAATAAGCTTAATCTTATGCACTAATTTTTTTCGTGCGCAGTCCTAATAAACCTAAACTTATTAATAAACGATTTTATTGTAATTATTATTATTATTATTATTATTTTTTTTTTTTTTTTCAGAATAAATATATTCTTAGTAATTTGCAGTGGTTTCTCAATGTATGGACATTGGTGTTATATAACACGTTACATAAAAGATCTAACAAAAATTGCCGAAGTAAGATAAATAATATTCATACGTAAGTACATGTATTGAAAAATCCCTGATAATGATTTAATATTATGTACATTAAAGTACATTGATTCGTATGGAGACAAACAATATTTCAAATTAGTCATTCCATTTAAAACTGACACGAAAAATTTAAAAATTTAGACCTTACCTCTCCGAATTTAATGATATTTGGTACAATCATTATGCTCGTCAAAATTAGGATTGGCGCAAAATTTCAGATAATTTTAATACCCCGAATATTTATCCACGAACTATAAATAAATATAAAACTATAAATCGCGAGATATAGGCCATTTTATTGTTGAGAAAAAATTATGTCATGATATACGTCACATTAAAGGTAATTTTGTCACTTTTAATATGACATCTCAATAAATCTTATACCCTGAGAGATATTCATAATTTTGTATATCGAGGGTCTATATTCAAAACGGGCCTCATGCAAAACAGCATTTTTCAGGAGAACATAAAAACTGTTTATTTCCCCCATTTTTCAAAATTTTGCAATCCGTTCTTCTACGATTTATTAATATTACGTCTACTAAACCTCACACTGAAAAATAAATCTTTTAACTCCATTATTCGCGAAGTTATGGTAGATAGCCCGTTTTGTCTTAATTATTTTTAATGTTTGTAAAAAAATGTTCACATATCCCGTTTTGTTTATTGAGAATTAAAGAAGTAAAATATTTATTTTTGGAAAAAAAATTTACAATATGTTAAATTTATGATATCATACCAATTAGGAGATAAAAAAAAGCGAAATTTTGTGGTTGGCTGGACCATTTTTAATCGTTAGAAATTTAAAATAACAGGAATGTTTACTAAAAGGACGAAAATGTGTTCAAAATTAAAATTATAAATAAAATTTTGAAAAAAAATTGCATGCGAAAAAAATTGCAAAAAAAAATTTAAACCAATAAAAATTGTATCAAATTGCATATCAACAACTCAAAAATTATTAAAACTGATTTTGGTATCTAAGATGTTTTTCTTATAATTAAGAATTTTATTAAAATTTTTTTCATTCCTGTCTTTAAATCTAGCGTATAGTGCTCCCAATTAGCTTAAAAAAATGTTGATAGGTGTACCCGCGTATGATTTATAAGCATCTAAAAAAGGCTAAAAATCTAACTTCAATGGCTTTTTTTCCAGACTGCATTGAGATAACAAAATTTTTATAAGATATATTAAGATTCTAATTCAAAATGTTTAAGAAAAGTTCAAACCGCAAAGAAAATTCTCATTATTTATCAATTTTTAATTTAACATTTCTTTGAAAATCAAACAAAAACTTGCGCATAGCCCGTTTTGCCTTAAAAAAAATATACAGTTTGTAGATGCCCAAAAACAAAAAGTGAACAACGTAGTGTTAGAATTAACTTTTGACTCCAAAATTAACACCAAATATAAAAATTAGAAAACTGAAGAGTCTGACGCAAAAAAAAAATGTGTAAATCTGCATGAGGCCCGATTTGAATATAAGCCCTCGATATACAACTTTGTAAATATTTTTAGCTATTTTGCGCTTTCAAATCGCTATATTTCACGAACCAATTGATAAAATTATCTTAATTTTTGTGCCAGTCTTAAAGTATGTTCAGACTAGTCAAATATTTGACTAAAATTACGTAACCATTATTTAAAATATTTTTTAACTTCTCCATTTTAATGGGGAAATGATTTTACTTATCATTAATCATAGTTAACATTTTACCGAATCTTGTTTGACGCTGTTTTCTCTTAGAAAACATTTGCAGGATCAAACAACAACAAACCATTTTCTTGTAAAACTAGTGGTTACGCAAACTTGGTTAAATGTTTGACAAATGTCCACATAGCTTTAGTTTTGACGAGAATAATGATTGTATCAGTTATCAAATTAGGAAGAGGTGAGAAAAACAGCTGGTTTGTTTTAAATGGAATGACTCAAATGTGCCTTCCTAAAATTATATTGATATTTTTTAAACATAGTGAAATTAGTTTAACATAAATGCGACAACCAGCGTTACCGTTAAGAATTTTTAAAAAGTGTCCTAAAAAGGGGATTTCAAAATAAAAAGTCGCCAAAAAAGGGGATTTTCTGAAAAAAAGGGGCCAACTACTTTAAAACCAAAAAAAAAAAAAAAAAAAACTCCTTAAAATTTGTTTATTTCATAACAACGACAAGAAAAAATTTCAGTTGCATTAATAACAATATAATTTATAATTATTTTACAATTTTTATTATTGCAAAAATTCACAAAAATAGTTACCATATAATCCTCGTGTTCTTAATTAAACTTCCGTACTTTTGTACGAGTTCTTCACTCGTACTCCAGTCTTTCAAATCCTTGTCGGATGAATTTAGGACGGAACGCATGGATCTACAATAATTGACTTAAGTTTGTTAGCCAAACTATTTTTTATTATTAATAATTTAGTAAAAAAACACGTTCCCCAGGGATTGCTATCAGGAATATAAAAATATAAATTAGGATATAAATATTCATCGAATCTTTTTTTGATTTTTTCAAACCAGTCCAAAAAGATTCGGCATATAAATAGCTGTTCATAAACTTTATTATTATTTTTAGTTACCACCAGTTTCTGTAAAACAATCTCAAAATGATGAATTTATTTGTTGAAATTAATTTCATATAACTTAATTTGTCGTCATTTAGCTATAGCAACGATTCTCAAATGGGGGTCCACGTACCCACAAGGGATCCGCAAGGACTTTTGTGGGGGTCGCGAAGAGATCAGGAAAAATATTCTTGAACACGGCAAAATGTATGTATTCTTCATACAAATTTTAAACGTTTTAAAACGTTTCGTTTTACAAAATTAGATCTTAAATAAAAATTCCAATGAAAACTTGAAAATATTTAAAAATGGAAAGACATATTTTTAAAAAAACATCCCCAAATTAAAGACAAACGTAAAGATTTTTTCTAAAATAAGTTCTTTTAAGAATCAGCTAATTAAGGAACTTTCAATTGAAAGTATTGTGCAACAATGATCAAATAAAGAAAGACACAATACAAAGGAAACTTTACGATGAGGTAGGGAAGACAATTAATTAAAAAGATAAATAGTTCCCTTGAATTTGATGAAACTATCGATTTTTTATACGAAATCCTACTTTATTTTTTGTAAATATGCCAAGACCTTTATTTGTAAAGTTGTTTTAATACCATTTCCGAATTTTAACCATAGAATAACATATTGTTGAATAAGATTGGTAACATTTTGTCGAATGTTGCGACTTCTCAATGCTGAGTACACAAAACTTTTATTTCACACTTTTAGTACACAAAACTAATTTGCTTAAGCAACTCCATAATTTAAAAACTGAAAACTGTTTTCAATATGAATATCGATAAAGTAGCAGATTCATTTCAAAAAGAGTTAAAATGTAACTCATGTGTTAAATTTTATTTTAAATCAACAGACTTAAAAGTATTTTAAATAGTTGAAATACAGCAAAGTCTATCCGCTTGTTTGCTCCGGAGCCTTAAAACTATTAGAATAATTCTTATCAGCATAGATTTTTCTGTGAAAATACTTTTTTGTCCATTAACAAAGATACGACCTTTAGATAATGATATTGATGCATTTTTCGAAGAAGTATCATAATATTCAAGATCTTATGAAGCAAAGTCGCAATTACAATATTATTTTTAAACTATTTTATCTTTACCTGATTTTTGAACTTGTCAAAGTGGAATTGGTTCGCGAAGCAAGATCTTGTGAGAACCCCTGAGCTGTAGTCTTAAAAGGTAGCCATTTAGTCGCCATTTGAAAAAGGAGCCAAAAAAGTGGCCAGGTGGTTTAAAAAGGGGCAAATGTCGACTAAAGTCGCCAAACGGTAACACTGGCGACAACTACAACAATTCAATAATAACAGCCATTTTTCTTTCGTTTAAAATAGGACTGAAACAGGTGTGGAAAAGTTGATACTATAGCACTTTTTTTGATACTATTTAACATTTAAAAGTACCGAAGTATTCCCTAGAGTCATTTGTTACTGTCAAACAATTAGCAGGATATTCCAAAATTCTAACTAAAAATGAGAATTGCTGTTCAGAAGTAATAATGAATTTGTAATGTCTTTGACTTAATGCTGGGGCTTCAAATTCCCAAAAATTTAGACACGTAATTAAGACAATTAACCTTATAATACTAATGTACGGTATGAAATTCCCGAAGTTTTTTCTGCAAATATTTTTAAACGTATATTAAAAAGAAAATAATAAATTTTTAGACGTTTACATGTTCTGAATGCAAATACAAAAAAAGTTACTACGTACAATTTACGTATTGTTAGTATTGACAGTATAAATTTGTATATAAAATTGGAAATGTGATTTGAAATGGCTGAGTAAAAATATGCGCCGGAAAATCTTATTATGGAGGATGAAGTAATCAATTCTAACTTCTCAACAGTGTTGCCAGTTTAGCCTTTTTAAGGCCAAATCCAGCTTTTTTATTTTGCTTTTAGCCTCAAAATTTTCGCTTTAGCTTCTAGCTTTTTTGTTAGCCTTTTTTTTATTCTTAAAAAGGCTAAAAATTTACAAATTTTATTTGTACAGAATTATCCATTTAAGCACTTTTGTGTATTAATTCGCAGAAAAATATGGAAATTATTTATATTTAATAAAAATTTTCGCCTGCGGCGCTTCATTCTACAAAAATATTACAATTATTTTTTTGACAAACTTTATTACCCATAGAAACTTATTATAGTTTATTTAATTTTATTTACAAATTTACTAAAATATCTTTAAGAAATACCGAGATCTAATGAGGAAAAAAAATTAAGCTTTTTTAAATAAAACAATATGTTAGCTTTTTTCTGGCTTTATTTTTTGGGGCATTTTTTAAAGTCCAATTTAGCTTCTTTTTTTCTCAATTCCTGGCAGCACTGCTTCTCAATGAAATTAATTTAATAACACAGGTCAACACTAAACAATTATCTGGGAAATCATGTTGCAGATATTGTAGGTATAGTCATCCCAATCACCAGGAACATTTCGGTTTTTTTTCCATCACGTCACATTTTTAACCCATTGAGGACCAAGCAAAATATGGTTTCATGATGAGTTTTTAGGTTATAAAATTTTCCCAGTAATAGGTAGAGCAGATAAGTCAGTCATGTTGTAAAGGGCTATAAAAATGTAGTACTAGTTAAGTCTCTTACTTATCATACATAGCCCCTAGATGTCGTCAAAGTTGTAAAAACCAAGAATTTCTTAATTAAACAACATCAAACCATGGAAAAATGTGGGGTAAGGAGTGGGTGTAGAGGGGAAATTTGTATTTCATATAACAGACATAAGGCCATAGATATCAAAAATGGTAAAATTTTTAAAATCACACTGACAGAAAATGTGTATCCATCAAAAGTATGAAAAAATAAACTTAAGGAGACTTAAGCACGTTTCCTTAAGTTTATTTTAATAGCTGTTATATTTAATCTAAATAAAATCATTTAATGATTTGGTATCGTATTTAATCCTTCGTTTTTAATATACAAATTGCATTCTTTCAGTTTTTCACTAAATAAAAACTAAACAATTATAAATAATTTTGAGGGTTAAAAAAGTACTATCTAAAATTAATTTTGATACCCAAAAATATTTTCATTTTTCATTCCTGGGCTGAAATGCCAAACAAAAGAAAAATAAAAAGCAAATGCAAATTTTAAACAATAACACTGGTCAACAAAAAAATCCTCCCCCATAGACGAATAGTTGGACTTGATGTATTTTGATGTGCTAAACACGAATCTGCTTTCAGTTTTTTTCCATCAGGTCTGGATTTTTTTTTTTATGGGCGTGTCTAATATTTCGCCCATAGTAAGGCCATTACTCTAGTATATTTCCTCATAACTCAAGAACGGTATGTGCGATTGATCAAAGTGATACAATAAAACATGCGGACTAAAAATATCTTCAAATTCCAACCTAATTTTTTTATGTGCTCAATAGTTTCGGAGTTATTTTGAAATAAATGTCCGAAAAAAGACATTTTCATACAAAATTTTAGACTTTTTTGTTTCTAAAATTTCTTTTAATAAATGGAAACATCTAAAATGTTACAGTTTATCATTTTTATCTGAAAGCTGGTAATGCTGCGAATAAAATAAGGCATGTATCTTCAAAATTGATACAGAAATCTAAATTTTATTCACAGTTAAGTAAAAGTACCCATGTTACATACAATTGAGTAGAAATACAGTGGTGGCAAAAAAAAAAAAAAAATTTTCTTGAAATAGAAATAGGTGGACTTGATGGATTTTGACGAGTTAAACAAGAATCTGCATTCACTTTTTTTCTATCGGGTACTGATTTTTTTTATGTGTGTGACTAATATAACCACCTTATTCAGAGTCACACTATCAAATTCGAGAATAGTTTGTCAAACTTAAGCTACAACTCAAGAACCCTTTACACGATTTTGATAAGTGATACATCAAAAGATGCATACAAAAATTGTCTTCAAGGTACGTTAACAATATTTTTCATTCGCTAAAGAATTTCAGAGTTATGGATCAAAATTTTCACAACTTTTCAAAAAAATAAATTTTAAAATTTTCGGTACTAATTATACATAAAAAAACAGTGCGTGATAGAAAAAAAGTTAAAGCAGATTCTTATTTAGCACGTTGTATTCCATCTAATCCACCTATATTTTAATTTAAGACGAAAAAAAAAAAAATTTTTTTTTTTTGCCCACTAGTGTATTTCCACTTAGCTATAGGTATACATGGGTATCCAAACTTAACTGTGAATCCAATCAAGATTTGTGCATCAATTTTCATAATACGTGGCTTTATTTACTCGTAGTTTTGCCAGCTTTGAGATAAAGCTGATAAACTTAAATATTTTTAATGTTTTCACTTTATAAAAAAAGTTTTAGTAAAAAAAGAAATCTTGAATTTTGCATGAAAACATTTTTTCCGACACTTTTTTCGAAATATTTCCTAAACTGTTGAGCGGATAAAAATTTGATAGTAGACCGATTTAAAGCTAATTTTATTCCTCATAATATATCATTTATATAAATCGTGCATACCGTTCTCAAGTAATAGTGAAATATAATCGTGTAATCGGCATATTTAGGGCACAATATTAGACACGCCCATAAAAAAAAATCCCGACCTGATGGAAAAAAACCGAAAGCAGATTCGAGTTTAGCTTTCGGAATTCCATCTAATCTACATAATCTTTTTTTTTTTTTTTGAAGGAGCTCAAAAAAATGTTTTTTTTGTCGACCAGTGTAATTATTGTTATTAAAAGATAATATGAATGAATCATAGTGTAATAAGAAAGTGAGTTCGTAAGCACAGCTGATTTACAATTTTTTCATTTACATACCTCGCGAAACTGTCAAATTGTTTTTGTATACGTATGCAAAATTTTTTTCGCGTATTTTTTCTCATTTGCTGTTCATAGCATTTTGACATTATGCCCAGTAGTTTTACTCTAACAAAATACAAGCAATTGTTGTTTTTATAGATGTGCGGACTTTTTCTTATTACACTATGTGAATGTTTTACACAAAAAAAAAAAAGAAGAAGCAAAAAATAATCAACTGAGCTTACAATGACACCTTGTTAAACTAATTTCGCCATGGTTTTAAACTAATCCCTAAAATATTTCGGTTTAATTATTTAATTCACGTGAACTGGACCTTTTATAAAATACATAAATCTTAATTTTTTGTAAAAAAAAAAAAAAAAAAATTACAACATATATAAGACAAATGACGTTTAATTCATAATAAGTAAAAACAATTTTAAAATTAGTTGTCATTCTCGAGAAATTACAATTTTAGTAAAGTTGTTTTTGATTTTATTTTAAATACTTTTCTATTAAAGTTTGAATATTTTGCATATTTTCCATTGTAATTTAAAATATAAATTACAATGGAAAATCGTTGGAATGCACAGTGGGGCAGAATCAAAATTTTTTTGAAATAAATCTGTAACTTCGGATCGGCTGGTTGGATTTACATGAAATTTGGTATAAGCGTAGCAGAGGCGGAGCTAAAGGGACTCAAGGTTTTGTTGTATTTCAAATTTCAAAGATTTTTTCAATTAACAAAGATTTTATTATAGTTTCTCAAAAAAAAAATTTTTTACAAAACTATTATTTGAATTGCAAAAATCAGAAAAAGTATAAACTCTATTTTTTTCATCTAAATTACATTGCTTAGTTGATATAATTCTTCGTTATACAGAAAATTATTGAAATCAATATCTTTTATAGAACCGAAACTATGCCAATTTAAAGTTTATTAAGTCACGGAAAATTCCAAAACCTTGTACTATTGTGGATGCAATATTCAAATTCAAAATCCTTTCTTTTTAGACTAGGTAAAGATATCGACTTCAATTTTTTTTTGTTCAATAGATAATTTTGTTTTTTAATTAGCTAAAGCAAAAACAAATGAAATCGGTTGGAAACACTATGATATATATGAAAAAACTGGACTAAGAACATGCAAAATTGAGGTACTTAAAAATTCAAATGCAAATAACTCAAAAACTATATGAGAAAAATATGTTTTTTGTAGACCTTACAATAATGTATAAAAATATTTGAAATTGGACAAGAAACAAAAATTTAGCAAGCAATTAAAAAATTTATATGTCAGAGGTACCCAACTTTGAGCCCCTGAGAAGTCTGTTCGATCCCTCTTCCAAACTTAGCATTGTACCTCTGCTACGCCTATACCAAATTTCATGCAAATCCAACCAGTCGATCAGAAGTTACAGATTTATTTCCAAAAAATTTCGATTTATTTTGGGATTTCCGGACAAAATTTGTTTATCAAAAATCTCTTTAATTCGATTATCATCGTAGTTTTATTAGGAGCTTATTATTTTTTTTTTTTTTTTCATAAATTCATCTATATTTAATAATAAATAAATACTTCCATATGACTTATTTGCAAAAATTGCTAAATTAACCTTTTGGCAACTAAATGCATAAAATTGACCCTCTTGCTTTTAAAAGGTTAACTACAATTCCAATGGTTCATTAAAACCCAATATATGTTGAAAAATTTCCGTAATATGTCTGAATAAAAAAAAAAATATTAATATTCCGCGACTGAAAAGAGACATAAACACTTATTCAAATGAATATTCTATTACAATTTAAAGTTGGTTTTCTTTAAACGAAAATTGTGTTAATGAAAACGTATTTTTAGAGGTGTTTTGAAAGTGGTCCAGCTCACGTTTAATTTAAGCATTCAGACATAATATTTTGGGAATCATATAATAACAGACAAACTTTCTTTTCTAGAGGAGTATATTTGCAACTTTTTTCGTGAATTTCCTAAAAAAAATCAAATGTTTGGAATTTTAATGCATGTACTATTTAACAAATGTGAAAACATTATACAAAATTATTATTATTATTATTATTATACCCTTCACCACAGGTGTAAAGGGTATATATAAGTTTGTCATTCCGTTTGTAATTTCCACAATTTTCGTCGGAGAGCAAAAAAGTTTATATTTTCGGAATCCTTGTAAGAAGCGATGACGATTGGACCATGTCCGTCCGTCCGTCCGTGTGTCGGTTGAAATGGCGTTTATGAAGCCCACCGATAACTGACATATATAATATGTATGTCAAACGATCGGAAATGCTTTCGAGAATTTTGCTATTGGAATTCAGCAAGATAGGTTCATACAATGCGGAGATATGTTCAAAAAACCGGTTTTTTGAACCGGTTTTCCAGTTTCTGAAGCCTCTGTATACACTACGGACTTCGTTTTTACAAAGAATTCTCGAACATTTTTTTCTGAATTTTTGTTCTGAAAAAATGAAATAAATCGGTTCAGTAATAACTGAGATATCGGACAAAACGCATTTTTTATTTTTTGAAGCCTTGGTTTAAGCTATAGATTTTTATTTTTATACAGATCGGTCACAAATATTTTTATAAAATTTCAGTTTTTTGAATCAGGAAGATCGGTTTATAAATGGTGGAGATATGCTTTAAAAACCGGTTTTTAGAACCGGTTTTTTAGTTTCTGAAGCCTCTGCATATACCAGGGACTTCGAATTTTTAAAGGGGGCTAGAAAATTATTTTCTGAATTTTTGTTCTGAAAAAATTAAATAAATCGGTTCAGTAATAACTGAGATATCGGGGAAAACGAATTTTTTATTTTTGAAGCCCTTGTTTAAGCTATAAATTTTTATTTTTATATAGATCAGTCATAAATATTTTTATAAAATTTCGGTTTTTTTAATAAACCAAATTCGTTCATAATCAACAGAGTTATGGCCCAAAAACAAATCTGTTAAGAATATATATACACCAACAAACATGTATATTAAGCATTGTAATGACTATTAGTGACGTTTTTTGTTTTTTGTATCGACAAGTAGTTTAGTTAGCAACAGCAGTAATATAATGAATAACAGTGTTGTTGTTGTTCTTTGTGTATTCAGTCAGTTTGTACATACAAAAATAAATATATATGGAATTGTTGTTGTTTCTTTTTTAAAAGCAAAGCCTGTTATGATTGTTTTTTTTTCATATTCAAATTTTCGTAGTTTGAAAAAAATTTAGATTTAGAAAATATGCAAACATACGTTAAGGCGAAAATTTTATTAATTGTCGGTAATATGGTAATATGATGTCGATAAGATGGTAAGATGGTAATATGGTGGAGGGTATCAAAGATTCGGCACAGCCGAATCTTTTTTCAATTTCATTTTTTTAATAAAAAATATCTTTTCGCAATAACAGAGTGTTTGTACTGGTCTGCAGGCTATAGTATCGATGATTAAAATGGTTTATTATATATTTATGCAAAGAAAACTGTACATTCTCTTGAAACAGGCACAAAATCATGAGATTATAAGAAAAATAGATATATTTAATAAAGGTAAATTAAAGTATTATATGTATGTATATATAAATGCATAGCTATGTAATAAAATAAATAATATTTAAACACTTTTGCTTGCAGATTTTCCTATATCGGAAAAACTCAAAAAGATAATAAATGATATAATGGAAAATAACTGGAAAGATATTCGTAGTCAATTGGTATTTTATATTTGTAGTTGCACAGGAATTACTTGCAATTATTTCTTTATGGCTTTTTTTGTTAATATCTATAATGAAGTTAAAAAAACTCCCAACTATGAATATAAATTGCGTAAGTTTTTGTGTTTAAATTCAAAATAAAAGGAATTTGAAATTATCGAATTCTGTGTACAAAATTAGGGCAATACTAACTTAGGTGGTTATGATTATTAAACTAAATATTTTTATTTTAAGCATTTCCTGCCGTATATCCAATTTGGGAAAGCAAAGGAATGACATTTCCATATTATCAAATTCAAATGTTCTTGGGAGGATGTGCGGACTATGTGGCTGGCATGTGTAAGTAAATTTTACTGCAGACTGCAAGGTACTCCTAACAGTTTAATGTTAAACAGTAAAAATAATAAATAATAGATAAGATAATTATGACCCCGAACTAAAATAAATGATTTAATAGCATTTTTGTAATTTTCATAAATACCCAGCAAAAAAGGAACTGAAAAAGAGCTGAAAATATCATGAATTTAACATTGTGTTGTCATTGGAAGGAAGTACTTAGTGGTGAAAAAGATCTGCAGAAGTTCTTTTTTTAACACATGGTTGTCATTGGTAGGATGTTCTTCTTTTATACTTCTAGTTCATTTCTTTTGAAGTACTTCCCTTATAACTATGTTTATACAAAAATTTAATAAAAATTCAGTTTTAGCCTTATTAAAATAAAATAAAAATGTTTTAAAATTTATAAAATTTTAATTTTCTTAGAAATTATTAAACTTTTTTTCCGCTAAAATTTCATTTATTTCTAAAGTTTAAAATATGCATTTGTTCTACTTTTGAAGTGATGAAAATGTATTTTTTTGGAAACTCTTCTAATATAATCAGGCATGTTTATGTAAAATTTTAAGTTAGTTTGGCTTTCTGATAAACCGCAAAATTGTAAGAAAATTTAAATACAAATTAAACAGACACTAGCAACTAACATCTTAAAGCAAGTAAAAATTTTGAATTTTCATTAAAAATAACAATGCACATTGGGGCAAAGGTATACCAAATGTGGCATTAAATAAACCGTGGTATTTTAACATAAGTGATTGGTATCGTTGAAAAGATAATTTTCTCTAGATTTAAAATATGTTTTAATAATATAATATATGTTTTAAAAATATAACATAGTATTCATAAAGTTTTTTTTATATTTTTTAATTTTGTTCTTTGGTGAATATTAAATTTTTAAATACTATTTTATTATTTAAAAATTAAAAAAAGGTCTAAATACATGTCAAAAATTTTACCATTATGAAGTTTATTCAGCATAAAAGGAAATTATAAATTTGAGAAAAATTTATTTTTTCCATTCACACCACTGTGTTGCCTACCGTTTCTGATGCCCCCAAATTGTAGAATCTTATAAATAAAAGCTAGTTGTACCAAATTTCAACCTAACGTTAAAGTTATTATGAGACTGTGGTCTAGTATGGACCAATTCCTTTCAAATTTGGTAGAGTAATTTATGGTTACCAAACATGTAGTATTGCAAAATTTAATCAAAATCTGACTATAAATATGTCATATATAATCATTTCACTTCTATTCCGGGAATATCTTTGTATGAGAACTAGGTGAAAATATTGACCGATCATAACAAATTTTAGTAATAACTTTTTTGTGTTAAAAAAAAAAACATTCATACCAATTTTCATTCAATTATTTCCAAAACTCCGATCTGCGGGTCTAAAAAATTCAATGATCCATTAAACATTTCAAAATGGTTTAAAATTGAAATTCCCAAAAAATTCGCGAAAATTTAAATTTGAATATATAAATGGACATTCTGATATTTAAGGTGTATATAAATGCTATGATTAATACTGAATATTTATATTACTTTATTGCTTTTAACAATTTTAAAACTTAAAAAAAAAAAATAATAGTAATTACACTATTTTGATAAATTGTCAATTTGACCACTAACGACTGCATTTTCATGCAAAATTTTTTAAACTTATTCTTAACAAAATTTATAGTAATAGTAAAAACCTTTATTTCTATTATAATATCAGATGATATTTTCTGACTCTAGTTTATGCGATATGAAAATAAAAAAATAAAAAATTATTAATTTAAAAGTATTAAATTTTTCTTTCACTTTTTGGACTTCAGTCACGACCACGCATTCGCGTGGACGAAAAATGTTTTGATTTAATCATAAAACGTATTTTTGAATTTTGATTTATTGCCAAAGATCTCCTTATAGCTGCCCTTATGTGCAATGTTTAAAAATAAAACCTTGAAAAGAGGACATTTTGTGGAATATAAAAGTAATGGGGTCACTATCGGATATTTTGTATATACCATTGGACGCGGGTTTAAAAAACCTTTAAATTTCTTTTGAAGAAAATACAAATGTTTTCAAAAAAATTCTCCTGCTCATGAACGGTCATCAGTAGAATCGAAATATTTTATAAATAAGAATACTTTTTCCTCTCATAGGGAGTGAGCCACCTTAATGTACATACATTTATATCTTTTTAAATTACTTTCGATTTTAGAACCTACATTTCGTTAACTGAAATCGTTTTGGATTTGTAATGAAATGTAATGAAATAATTATTATTTTTCTATAGAAATTATTAAATATAAATTAAATATTCTTCACTATTAAATCAATCTTACTTACAGTTAACCAAATGACTATACATAGGTACATATGTTTTTTTAAGCCAGTTTGGCCAGTGGATATTTTAAAAAATTACATATAGTTAATTAAAAATTCAAATTTTACCATACGCGTCCAACAAATTTACGCTACAAAAATTCCCTATATATTTTTTTCACCAGTAATATAGTATAATCTATTACAATAGATTATATATTACTGGCATTATGTAATGGCAACAAATCTTTTCGTATGAAAATACTTATTATCGAGGTCCGAAAATTTAACTATAGAAAATTATATTTATTTAATCCTATCTTTTGACATGTATTTTTTATCTCGTGGCATTATGAGATTATTTTACTTAAAGTGGAATTTCAGAAATGGTACATATATTTTTTATATTTTTTTGGATTTTTCCTTATTTCTGGCAACACTGGTATCATCTAACGATATATTTTTTTATTCATTTAAATGTAGGTGCTATAAGTTTTGATGGTGTTTTCATAGTTTTGTGTGTACATGGTGTTGGACTCATTCAAGTGCTAAATGCGATGATAGAAAATTCAACAGCACCTGAAGTACCCAAAGAAAGACGTGTTGAGTTTTTGCGTTATTGTATTTTTCAATATCAACGTATCTATGAGTGAGTTTTTTGTTTAACATACATGCATACATATACCCAACTAAATTCTATTAATATTTTTTAGTTATGTTCTGACTATAGACAAAATCTACAAACAAATCAGCTTATCACAATTTATATTGAGTTTACTCATCTGGGGTATTCTTCTTTTCCAATTGAGTATTGGTTTGGTAAGTATAATATTAAGCTTTTGACATGACGTTCCTCTAGAATAAGATTCTCCAAATCTGCTTACTTTCGTTTTCCTTCATTGAAGCCTATTTTTGATATTGCTTCTAAAAATCATTTATATTTAGCCCGCTAAAACATTATTCATAGAAAATTTAAAAGATATAAAATTCCATTATTCAAATTGAGAAAACATTTCTTTACAGGAAACAAATAAAATGACTGTAGCACGCATGATATTGTATTTTTCTGCAGCTGGTTATGAAATCGTTATTTACTGTTACAATGGTCAACGTTTGACCACTGAGGTTTGTTGCATACAAATTCACACAAAATTTAATTAATTTTATCTTAAATTATAACCATTACAGAGTGAGAAAATCCCTTTAGCTTTATACAGCTGCGAGTGGTACAACGAATCCGAGGAATTCAAACAACTGATTCGTATGATGATACTTCGTACTAATCGTATACATAACCTTAATATTTCCTGGTTTACCACCATGTCACTCCCAACTCTTATGGCTGTAAGTTATTTTTCGAAATCAACTACATGTTCATAAATATAAATACATATAATAACACTAGGGTGATCGATTATTCGACTTTTTGGAGAAACCGGTTTTCGAATAGTTCGAAAACCTTTGGTGGTGTAGGGTATAAAAATTGTAAGAAAATAATCATCAAAAATGATATTTAACTTTTGCATAGCATAAACAGAAACTATGGGTTATATGAAACTTTTTTTAAAACAAAATCTTTGAAAAATTAAGAAAATATCATCAAAAAAAGACTAAAACATTAAAATTAGCTGTAAAAATATTACAAGTGTTAAAGAATAGATAAAGCAAATTTCATTCAGGATAATTATTACTAATTTATTTATTTAATCTTACAGAATTAATTTCGATTTAACCTTAAACTATATTTTTAAAATATTAGAAATAATACTTTATGAATATTTAAAAAATATTCATTCATTATATTTTTAAAATAAAAAGCTATTTTTCAAACCGGTTTTTTGTGTTCAAAAAAAAAAAACCGGTCTATTCGACATTTGGAAAATGAAAATTTTGAAAAAACCGACAGCACATTGACTGAAAAAACTGGTTTATAAACCGGTTGGAAACCCGAATCGATCACCCTAAATAACACAGAGTTACAAAATTAATAAAAATGTCTGGGGAGTTTCTCAGTCAATTCGGATACACTGTATTTATAAGTACTAAACCTCTAATCCACTTTTTTGAATTGACTCTAGTTCTTGCGATTTGTAAAATTAAGGAGGTTGCATTATATATTGAAACATATCTCGAAAACGACTTGTTTGATTTGATATTTTCGAGATATGCTTTAATATATGGCGCAACCTTCTTATTTTAAAAATCGCGATTTATCGAGAATGAATTCAAAAAAAGTAGATTAGAGGCTTAGAACTTATTAATACGAATTAACTGAGAAACACCGTGCGCAGAATCAGTGTTTCCCTGTGTTATTTTAGAAATTAAATTGACATATTTCTTATTTCAGATGGTCAAAACAAGTGGATCTTATTTCTTGTTACTTAGAAATTTAGCCGAATAAAAAAAAAAAAAGATTTATAACTTAATAACAATTGTAATAAATAAAAACAGATACGGCATAAATTCTAACTTTATAAAAAAACGCCAAAATTCATTTAAATTTCTAATGCACTCAGTCTTTTTTTTTTTTAATTTGAATTTATAGAGTGTAAACTGCAATAAATATAAAATTTTGTATTCGCACATTATGTAAATCTTTGTAAACTGATTTTGTTGCTTGAATAATAATAAATGTAGCAAATAATGTTATCTAGTTTAATTTAAGTATTTATTAAAAACAATTTGTAAAATCTGAGATGTTTGCTAAGAATGTCTGATATAAGGTGTGTTTGCATACTTTCCAGCAAGATTTATCCAGCAACTTTTTTTGAGAGAGAAAAAATCAATTTACTCTCAAATTGAAAAATATTAAAAAAATACGCGAACAACATTATGCAAACATTTGCAAGTTTTGTTTATAAACAACAAAAAGTAATGTCCCCTCATTAAATTAAAAAAAAAAAAACGCTAATCTATGTATAAAAATAAAAACATAGTAATTTTGTTATTTTTTGTTAACAAAATAAAAGTAAAATGTTATTAATATTAAATATTATTTGTTAATAACATTAAATTAAAAGTTGATTCATTAAAATATAATTTCTAACCAAAACAATAAAAAAAGCTGAAAATCCTTAACAAAAAACGCTAAAATGGCATCGCTTAAAATGATTTTCAACAGAAAATAAAAAATTTTATAAATTAATTTTTATATAATTTTTTAACATAAATCTAAACAAATATGAATTGTAAGTATTTGTGTAATATTTTATTACATTTATTTTTTTTTTTTTATACTTTTCGTAGAATTTGAGTTTGTACATTTTGATTTTCTTTGTTTACATTTGTAAACAAATAAACATATGTTTTTTCGTCATATGTTTTGCTGATGGAAGAAAAACAGCCACCAACTTTCATCAAATTCTCTATCAATAAACTGTCAAATTTTGTCTCTCTCTTGCTCTCAATTGCAAGATTTTTAAAGTTAACGAAAACGATTTAGCAACTTCCAGCAACATTTTGTGATAATTATCACAAAATATCAGGTACGCGAACACAGCTATAACTTAACAAATTTTTTTATTTATTTTTTTATATTCTATACTAAAAACTATCAGGATCCGTGTAATATTTTAGTGTTTCCGCATGTAGAAAATGTGAAATATTTTTTTTTTTATTATGCAATCTTTCAAAGATTTTTTTTTACAAGTAAATTAAAATCAAATTAAAGTATGTTTTTGAGAGCATAATCTATTAAAAAACTGCTAAGAAAATATAAAAACAACTGTTGAATATTGGTTTATTATTTTATTAAAATAAAATTGATAATAAATGGTTTGCGTTAAATATTGAATATTCAAAGAACTAAATTTCTTTTTTTTTTCTAAAGAAATTAAATTTTAATGTTAAAAAAAAATGGTATTACACCATCTATCTATATCTATATATATAAAAGACTAATGTTACTGAGTGATTGACTGACTGACTTACTTACGGATTCATCCTCGCACAGCCCAAACGGTTATAGCTAGAAAGATGAAATATTGACTGTAAATTAGTCTCCTATCAAACAGATCCACTAAGACGGGATTTTTTAGAAATTCTAATGTTTAGGGGGTAAAAAAAGGTAAAATCGGTAACCTTATATCTCCTAAACTCCTAAGGAGTGCGATCGAAAAAATTTTAACACACGTTTTGCCTCATAAAGTCTGGTTCGGAAAGAAAAAAAAAAAAAAGGTTCACATGATGTTAGGAAGGCCAGAAAACTGAAAGCATATTGAAAGGAACTCCAAACACATCTGGTAGAAAAGCAGCCCGGTTAGCTCAGTACTTTGACTATTTGGTACGAAAATTTAAAGCTAATGCATAGTTGATAACATATAAAGTCCAAAAATATTAAAACAGGAATGCTGCAAAAATTTAGATGCCAAGAATAGGACACGAAAATTAAAACCAGATTTCATACAAAAATATTCATGTGGCTCGTAAATATCGGTATCATATAGATATTTACGAGCGATATCACAATATACATAGATAGTCAAGCTACGATAAAGGCACTCTGTAATAGGAATATTAGATCAAAGGTAATCAGCCGTTGTCGCCGAGAGCTTCAGGTTCTCAACGAACAACACTCATTGAAACTGTGCTGGGTACCGGGTCATAATAATATACAAGGAAACGAATATGCTGATGAGTTGGCACGAGCAGGAGCAGATATGGATGTAAGCACAGCTTGCGAAAGCGTCTATCCGGGTTTGAACTCAACCTATCATAGGATACGGGGGGAATTCAATAGTAAATCAGACGAGATTTGGCGAAACTCACCACGTTGCAAACAAACGAAGATATTATGGAAACCAAAAGATAAAAATACGCTAAAGTCTTTACTTAGTATGGAGAAATGCGAACTGAGACGGTACATAGGTATTATTACAGGCCATAATGAACTAAGGTATTTCCTGCACAAAATTGGTCTTAGTACAGTGAGTATATGTAGATGGTGTAATGATGCAGAGGAGGATACATTCCACTACCTTTGCCAATGTGTTGCATTATCACTTTACAAATGTTTTTAAATGTTTTGATTCCTATTTCTTTCAGAATTTAGATGAACTGAGAGGAACTAATCCAATGAAGATGCTAAAATTTGTGAAATTAACTGGACTATGTGTACGAAACATTGAGACGCAAGTGGATAGAATATAATACTATCAAATGGACTAGCTAGTGAACGTGAAGCAGTGCTGCAATATGATGCTGGTTCTAAACGTGCTGATGAGGAACTTCGAGGATTCAATCTGGATCAACAAATATGGTCTTGTGATTACACACGATTCCGTGTGGTCCTCTCCTAAACCTAACCTAACCATGTGGTATAAAGGACGACGAAACGTATGGGCTGGCAGAATATTCGCAGCTTCTGTGTCAAAACTTTTATATTGTAAATGCTTGAGGTAATGTTAAAGATAAGTTTAGGACCAAAAAGCAGAAAAAATTTGCTAAAAAATTCCAGGTATAATAAACTTTTTGCTGTTGCAGCAAAACAGGAAAGTCATTTGTTACATTCGACTCTATAAATACCAAAATATACATCAAAGAATATTTGCAAAAAAGACTTCTTCTTTTCATAAAAGAGCACAACGTGTCCACACAATTTTGACCCGATTTGGTACCCTTTCATTTTTTTTCTCCCTCTTATATTCAACAAATATTATGTTTGCTAAAAATTGCAATATAAATTGCTCTAAGATAAAAAAAAGTCCACTATTAATAACAATTTTTAAAAACATTTCTTAAAATTTTTTCATACAAAATATATTTTTTTAATTTTACTATTTTTTTTTTTTTTTTTTTTTTTTGTGAGTTTAATTTGTAACTAATTTTTATCATAATATTTTATAATTTGTTATTTGTGGTATAATACCTATTTGTCCCAGATTATATGCTAATGTATTATGTAGTAAACTTGTTTGTCTTCAATATTAAGCAAAAATATTAATAATCAAAAGGGTAACAATATCTGAAAATTGTATTCTTTCTGTGAGTACATTTTTAGCAAAATTTCTTTTTGATTTATACAATATAATTTAGAATATTTATTGAATTAAGCTTTATGCTGGTTTTTAAATCAATAACATCCGACGTATTGTTAAGATGATATATATTTTAAGCCTTGACGAAGTATTCCGTAATATATTATATCATCAGTCACAAACAAAATAATTCTTGATGATACGAATTCATTTTGTTAAATGTATATTACGATATGATTACTGCCATTTGTTGATAACATTTTTGTTATCCGTACCCAGCAAAAAAAAAAAAAAAAGTTTAAGTGCACCCAAAAAAGAACATTTTCACCACTTCAAAAGGTTAAGTTCTTAGTAATTATACTCGTACTTCCGAAAAAGTGCAAATAAATAAATTTTTCAGGGGAAAAAAATGTTAATAATTTCTAAGAAAATTAAAATTTCACAAATTTTTAAGCATATTATCTTTTAATAAGGCTAAAACATAATTGTTATTAAAAAATTGTATAAACGTAGTTTAAAGAGAAGTACTTCAAAAGAATTGATAAAGAAGTATAAAATAAGAACATCCTACCAATGACAACCATGGTCTAAAAAAATAACTTCTGCAGCTCTTTTTTAGTTCCTTTTTTGCTGGGTAGGTTTTGTTTTCTATTTCAAATATTTTATATCAATTATTCTAACTTCCCCACCATTATAACACATTTACATTTTTGCCATTAATTTCTCGCATTTCTTATTGCCTCAGTGCAAAATCGTTATTCTGACTTATCAGTTTTTTTTTTTTTTTTTTTCAATTTTGCTAATTTGGTAGCATTTTGAATATGAATTATTTTAAGTTTTTTTAATAATTTCTAAAGTAACAAAAATGTTATTCTCCTTCAGAAATTAATAGCATAAATTAACATTTCGTAAGCAACTAAATCATTAATCTCCATAACAAAAATTAGGATTTATGTGTACACATTTATAGTACAATGAAAAAGGAATCTGCTGATTTTTATTGCGTTATAATATTTAGCCAACAGAAAAAAAATTTGCTAAATATTTAATATTTTATAAAAAAAAATGTTAACATAGAAAATACTTCCAGAATGTGCTAAAGTGCAAAAAAAAAAAAAAACATTTGATACATATCACTAGGACATACAGAAATATGAAATATAATTTTTTTTACTTTGAAATGCATATTTTGTTATATTTTCATGAAAGTTAAGCCAACTGCCACATAGCCAATTTAAGTATTTAAACCTATCAAATATAATAAGAAAAGATGCGCATAAAACATTTTTTTTACCATATTTTTTGTTGCACTGCATATTACTTTTCCGTTACTTGTAAGTAAATAAAATTGATGTACACAAATTAAACTAACAAATTGGGTTAATTCCAGAAAAATTTAAACTTAAAATTTCTATGAATATTAATTAAAAATTTTAAATTTGAATTACCAAAAACATGCGATTCCACAAAATATGAATAATAATAAGTATATTCCAATTCATAAAAACTGGTATCAAATTTTTACAGTTCAAGAAATAAAAATTAGTTTAGTAGCAAATATAAATAAAAACATTTTATAAACATTTAAGTCACAAATATGTATATACATATGTGAGTAATAGCAATGTCAGAGTGAAAACTGTATATACATTGCACAGTGAAGCAGAATCAAAATTTTTTTGGAAATAAATCTGTAACTTCTGATCCGCTGGTTGGATTTGTATGAAGCAGAGGAGTATACAGCGTTAAGTTTGGAAGGGCGGCCGTAGAGACCCCTCAGGGGCGGAGCTAAAGAGGCTCAAAGTACCTCTGACATACAAATTTTTTAATCGCTTGCCAAATTCTTGTTTCTTGTCCAATTTCAAATATTTTTATACATTGTTGTAGACACTGATAAGACCTACAAAAACTATGCTTACATGTCCTATTTATCTCTTATATTTTTTGAGTTACAGTGAACTCTCGATAATGTGAACTAATTAATGTCGGGGTAGTTCATATTTTCGAATTTGTCCACATTTTCGATTGTGATTTTTTGTATATATATTACTAAGTTATTCTTTCTAAAAATCATTTCTGCAAGGAATGAAAATGCAAAGATTACTAAAAAAAACTTTTTGTAATTTATTTGGAACATAAAAAGTTTTTAAAAATCCATTTTATAAAGAGTACATACGTAGTATGTACATAAAAAACAAACAAAATATTACGACAAAAAAATAAATAAAATTTACAATGAAAAAAGATAGGTACATACATATATAATTAAATATGGAAATAATCGGTTATTATTTTCTGTTTTTTCTTTTGTTCGACCAGCTTATTTACCCCCAATTCCCTGATTTTTTTCAATACTTTAATGTCAGTTTGATCGACCATTTGAAATTCAGCCCTTTGGACAGCTTTGTTAAAAATTTCGACAGCTTCTTTGGCTTTAATGTTGTTTTCAGGCGCTTCAATAAAACAGTCGTCATCATCGTCGGACTCTTCAATTAAATCATTTTCATCAAATGGCGTGACGTCCTCACAAGGATTATTGATCCAATCTCTAATGTTTACAGCAGTAAATACTTCCTGAGGGCACAATGTCTGTAGAAGATCTGCAGCAGTATTTTCTAAAGATCTAACCTCTGATTGCCACTTTTCTTTTAAAACGCTCAAAGGAACATTAAATTCAGGATCGTCTTCATCATTTACCATATTCAAAATATTTTTCCAACAGTTAGATAAAGTTTCTTTACCAACTCGGTTCCAGGATGCCTCTAGAATAGAAACTCCTTCTTTAAGTGTGATTTTTTTCATCGATTCAAGCAAATCCCCCTCTTTTGCAATAATTGTTGCCAGAAGACTGAAGTTTGGTGATTCTAATTGCATTTTGATCCATTGGCTGGATCAGAGCCGTTACATTTGGAGGCATGAACATAGCTTCTATGGAACCATCCTCGGATTTAAGGTCGGATTCTGGTGGATGGGATGGGGCATTATCTATTAGGAGTAAAGCTTTTACTGGTAATCCTTTCTTCGTTAAAAAATCTGTCACCTTAATGAAAAATAAAAGAGTAAGAATCCCAATTGAACTATTTTTACATGTTTACTTACCTCTGGCACAAAACAGTTGTGAAACCATTCTTTAAAAATGGAAGAAGTCATCCAAGCAGACTTTGAATTTCTGTAGTTTACGGGACAGATACAATTTTTAAAACTGCGAGGATTTTTCGATTTTCCTATTACTAAAAGTTTTATTTTTTGAGATCCTGACGCATTTGCAGAGCATAAAAATGTTATCCCTTGCTTTTCCATTTTTGTACCTGGAGCGCTTTTCTCCAATGACGTTACATATGTCTTTTGTGGGAGAAGTTTCCAATATAGACCAGACTCATCGGCATTATACAACTGATCATTGGATAAACCCAAATCTTCTATCTTTGCTTTCAATTTAATTTTAAAAGGATTTACGAACTGAGATTGCGCAGAAAGTTTTTCACCGCTTATCTAAAGGAGCCGAATTCCGTATCTCTTTTTAAATTTTTGTAGCCACCCATCGCTAGCATTGAAGTCATTTCCGTTTTCACTTATGTTTTTGTGAATTTATTTGGCTTTCTCTTTCAACATCAACCCACTTACAGGGAGGTTTTTATTCCGCATTCAAATAAACCACTTATAGAGCGATTTTTCCAAAATGAATGCTTCTACAAATTAAAAAATCCCCAAAAATTAAAAAAAAAAATTGTTCACTATTTAGAGCGCCCATATAAAAAACTGAGTGTTCACATTAGTGGATAGTTCATTATATTGGATGTTCACATTACCGCGAGTTCACTGTATTTGCATTTTAATTTTTAACTACCTTAATTTTGCATGTTCTTGTTCCAGTTTTTTTCATATATATCCTAGTGTTTCCGACCGATTTCATTTGTTTTTTCTTTAGCTAATTAAAGAACAAAATTGTCTATTGAATAAAAAAAATTTTTGTTTAGACTAAAGTTTTGACTTTAGTCTATATTTCTCAAGTCCCAAAGCACGAATCGGCAAACGGAATGCAGTTTAAGAATCTGTAATATGTTTTTAAAAGTTTTCAATCAAAATCTACGGGACTTCGAAAAAATGTAAAAGTATCTTAACGAAATTTTCAGTGAATGTAGGCTTTACTGTATGAAATGAGAAAGTGAAAAAAACTTTAAGATTTTTGGTAATAGGAATCCCACAATTCCCAAAAAATCGCCGAAAATCCCAAAAATGGGTTTTTTCACATTTTCGGCTATAAATTCCACAGTTTTTCGAAGTCCCGTAGATTTTGATTGAAAACTTTTAAAAACATATTACAGATTCTTAAACTGCATTCCGTTTGCCGATTCGTGTTTTGGTTTTTGAGAAAATATAGACTAAAGTCAAAACTTTCATATAAAATGTGTCGAATTCGGGAGGATGTGTACCTTAACCATTTGAGTTATTGGGCTTGTTTTTTATCTTAAAGTCCTTTCTGTAAAGATACTTTTCAGAAAAGTGTAAAATTATTATATGGTGTTAAAGAAAAATTTTTTGTAGAGAAAAAAGAGTATAGATTATTTTTCGGCAAAAAAAAAAAAAAAAAAAAAGTCGTAATTTTGTCAATTTTTAAATTCAAAATCATTCATTTTTGGACTCAGTATAGATATCGATTTATAGATTTTTGTATTCAATAGATAATTTTGTTCTTTAATTAGCTAAAGAAAAACAAATGAAATCGGTCGGAAACACTAGGATATATATGAAAAAAACTGGAACAAGAACATGCAAAATTAAGGTAGTTAAAAATTATAATGCAAATAACTCAAATAACTCTTTAGCTCTAAATCCAACTAGCTGATCAGAAGTTACAGATTTATATCCAAAAAATTTGATTCTGCCCTACTGTGCATTGGTACATATAGAAATCTGCTCAAAATAATAGAAATACCTTAGAGGACGATAATTTTGGAAAATTCTTCAGAAATACTCCGAGTTTTGTTTTTCTCGTAATAAATTTGATATGGCAATACATTTTAATGAAAAATATGGCACGTATAAGCATGCAAATTGATTTACAAATTTAAATGCCAAAATTTTTTTCTCAAAGTAATAGAAAGAGTTGGTTAATTTGTATTTCAAATTCTAATGTACTTCTTTGATTGTTTTTTAAAAAACGAATTTCCGGAAAAAATTGCCAGAAAAGTTCCATTAATGCGTATACAAAATTATAAGATATTGTTAAAACTTGTTAAAATACATTTGCTTCAGTCCGAATGTGAACGCGGAAAAAATGGAGAAACATATTATTTATTGACGAAACTGAAGCTAGTTTGATTGGAAACGACTATCAAAGAAGTGTCCGCTGCCACAAAGGAAAAACAAAAATTACGTTAAATTCACAAAGATGACTGTTTGAGAGTGAGGTTAGAATATAAAGATTTGGGAATTTTTGTAATGAAATTTTGTTGATCCTATTTATCGCATTGATAAATACAATGAATGCCTATGGGAACAGGGATTTATTGGAAATTGTTATTCTTCCATATGCCGTAGAGAAATGTATTTGAGCATGATAATGATCCCAAGCAAAGTTTTATGTTAGTTAATGAGTTCTCCCAGTACAATGTCCATGTTTTAGCCTGACCAAATCCATCAACGGATCTAAATCCTTTAGATAACTTGTTAAATGATTCGAAGAAAAGACTGTCGAAATAAGTTGTCAAAAATTTAGATGAATTATAGGGTGAAACATATGGTACAGGCTTCCGTTGGAAACATGTCAGATGTTGATGTCTAGTATGTCTAGACGAATGCAGAAAATTGGTCAAAATAAGGATGGATGTACGGAATATTAGTCCATCCTTAACATTACCTAATATTTTTTTATTAAAACTTAACTAGTTTTTAATTTATGTATTTTTCTTTTAAGTTCATCTATTATTATGAGCACAAAAATTGCTTACATAGTAATGTAATTATGAAATTAACTTCTAATTCAATATAATTTATCACTTGTTTAGCTTTCTTTTTACTCTCCTAATTGACTAAAATATGTATGATTTTTCATTCTTAATGAACGAAAACGTGGCTTTTTTATACTATACATAAAGCCTACTTAGGTGTATGTATTATTTTGAGCAGGTGTGTACATATGTATGTATTTATCGGCAATTAACTTTTTGTTACAAAAATATCTGTATCTACCGGGGAATTTTCCATCGTTTGCTCACACAGAAAGTAGATTTTAAAAACTAGTATACAGCTTTTTTATTTTAAACGCTGACAACTATTAAACATCTAATTTTTTTTTTACGGCAAACATACTAAAAATATAGCCACAATTAATAAGCGCCATATACATATGTTTATACATGTACATATCGTCACCGAAAATGCAAAACAACGTAAAATCACTTTTCCATAATTTTATAGGAGGCACAAAAAACTTTATAAAATCTAAAAAAAATTGTCCTACAAACAAGATTTTTGGATTATTACATCCTCAAATACTGCCTTATATATTGATGATGAATATTTTCATGTTTATTAAATATTTTTTAAAATATTGGTAAGAAATTTTAATTGCCAAGCTTTACAGAAACATAAAAATCTTGAATCGGACTTCATTAGTAGAAGTTACGATTTTTTTAATCTTTTACATACTCGAGGTAGTCAACTTTGATACCCTGTAAGATGATTTTTCTGAAGGCTTTGGTCTTCCTCTACATATCTTCCATACATTTTAATTTAATCCGACCAGTAGTTTAGGAGATACAGATTTATTACCACTGTGCGTCAGAGAACTTTATAAATTTTTTTACAACAAAGCATTTAGTATATTAAACACTTTTTAAAGACAAATGATACCAACGATATTAATTTTTGTAGTAAAGTTAAGTTAAAAATTAGGACAAAATTTATATTTACCACAGATTTTTAATACAGACAAAAATCGTTCCAATAATTTTACAAACATTTTTCAAAAAAAAAAACTAATTTTATTCTACAAATTGCAAAATATTAAATTGTATAAAGGCAAAAAAAAAAAAAAAAAAAAAAAAAAAACAATGAAGTAAAAAAGGAATAAAAAGAGAATAGCATAAAAAGGAATTTTTGTATTTTTTTATTTCATCAAAGGAATTATCGGATCGTAGGTATACTCATTCCAATCCCAATAAAATTTGGTAAAGATAATATGATTCCCCAAAGTTTTAAAGTTATATAACTGTTTACTTAAGTATGAGTATGAGCTAATGTGTCATTTACAGACGAGACATTTTGTAGGGGAGAAAAAGTGCTCCAACAAGGAAATACTAATTAGGTTCCTAACTACCCATTACCTCATTTACTCACTAGAAGTTTTTAAAGTTGAAAGAAAGAATAACATTTTCATAAAAGCAAATATCAAACGGTCAACTTAGAACCAATCATTAATTTCAACAGTAAATTATGTTGAAAAAATTGTATTTTTAAAATACCGGTATAGAGGAAAACGGTATTTGAATACCGGTATTTTTTACGAAATAATAATTTCGTTATCGGTTACTATAAGGTGTGGGTTTCCAAACTTGAAAATTTTAGTAAATCTGCAAAAAAAATTTATAGGAACATGTACAAACAGTGTTGCCAGGAGGTGAGAAAAAAAGAGGATGAATTGGATTTTAAAAAAGGTCAGAAAATGCTAAATACCCCAAAAAATAAAGCCAGAAAAAAGTTAATATTTTTTTAATTTAAAAACTTATTATTTTAAGATATTGGTATAAATTTATAAATAAAACATAAAACGGAGGAAATGACCTAATAAAAAATCGCCCAAAAAATTCCCATACAAATTTGGCTTATATTTCATATGAAATATTACCCATTGCATTGATGTGATTTTTTTTTGTGATTTTTCGCTTTTGTAAGAATTTTTTTAAATTATATTCATATATTGTTTTTATGGTAAATTAGCAATATTACGTCTACAAAACCTCACACTGAAAAATAAATCTTTTAACTCCATTATTGGCGAAGTTATGGTAGATAGCCCGTTTTGTCTTAATTATTTTTAATATATGTTATAAAATGTTCGTTTTGTTTATTGGAAATTAAAGAAATAAAACATAATATTTTTTGAAAAAAAATTGACAATATGTTAAATTTATGATATCACACCATTCAGGAGATAAAAAAAAGCAAAATTTTGTGGTTGTCTTGACCATAGATATTTCAAATAACAGAAATGTTTACTAAAAGGACGAAAATGTGTTCAAAATTAAAATTATATATTAAATTTTCCAAAAAATATTTTTTAACAAATTAAAATTGTATTAAATTGCATATCAACAAATCAAAAATGATTAAAACCTAAAGACGGTGTTTATTGCACTTTTTATTTAATTATAATTTTTTTTAAGAAACTGCTTTTGGTATCTAAGATATTTTTCTTATAATCACCAATTTTATTAAATTTTGTTCCTTCCTGTCTTAAAATCTATGGCATAGTGCTCCCACTTAGCTTCATAAAAAGTTTATAGGTGTACCCGCGTATGATCTATAAGCATCCAAAAATGTTAAAAATCTAACTTCAATGGCTTTTTTCTTCGGACTGCATTGAGATAATAAAATTTTTGTGAGATATATTAAGACTCTAATTCAAAACGTTTAAAAAAAGTTCAATTCGCAATTTTCTTTTCTTTTTTTTTCATTATTTAACAATTTTGATTTTTACATTTCTTTGAAAATCAAACAAAAACTTGCAGATAGCCCATTTTTTCCTTAAAAAATATATCGACCATTCCAGGAAAGAACGCCCAAAAAAGGGTATTTTTTTACTTGATGGCTTTCAATTTCGATAAAAATTTAAATACAATAACTCCATTAAGCCTTTCATCAATTTCAGTTTTCAGTTTTGTGAAATTGCAAAAACTCGCGATTTTATTTCGCTTTTTAATTTTTTAAAAAACCAAACAAATTTCAAAAGAATGTAACTTTGAATAGCAATATCTCTGGAAAGACTTTGTGAATTTTAATGATTTAAACGGCCTTCAAATTTCGTATATGGCGGCTTTAAGACGAATATTTTAAAAATAAGAAGATATTTTAAAAATGCATTTTAATGCAATTGCATTTTTCAAATGCATTTTTCTTTAAATATGCTATTCAAATTTTTAAATTTTTTAACATAAAGGAAAAGTTTGGAATCTTTACATTAAAATAAAAGTGTAAAATTTTTGGGACGCGAAAATCTTATAAGCATAATCCAATTTTTATAAAAACATGTTTCAAATTTTTCATATAAAATTTAAATTTTTTTTTGTTTTTTAAATTTTCTTTAAAATTTGTATAAAAGTTAACAAAATATAAAAAATATGCGATTTTAAATATTCATATCTCTTGAAGTTATTGATGGATTTCTGTAATTTAAAAAGTATTTAAAAGGCCATTGTATATTTTTTGTGTAATTTAGTTAGCATTTCAAAAACCACGTCTTTGATCCATAATATTTTAAAAATATGAATGCAGTTTTTAGATGCATTTTTGTTAGTTGCGAATTTATTAAATTTTAATTTTTCAAAAGTGTATTTAAAAATGCTTTGTTTATTATAACTTAGAACAATAAATAGTCTGATACATAAAGTTTTACTATTTTTCAGGATTTTTTAAAAAAATAACACAATAAAATTTTTTTAACAAAATACGTAAAGATACTTATAATACCAGAAAAATATAATTTTTATATGAAAAAATTTAAACTAGTTGAAGAAAAGGGGAAATTATGCACAGTATATGTCTGCGTCCCAAAAATTTGAGATTTTTATTTTAATGTAAAGATTCCATGCTTTCCAAATACGGAAAAAAATCAACAAAATTTAATAGCATATATAAAGAAAAATGCAATTAAAAAATGCAATTGCATTAAAATGCATTTTTAAAAAAATATTTTTTATTTATAAAATATTCATATTTAAGCTGACATAATTATAATCCAAACGCCGTTTAAATCACAAATTTCTGCAAAGCCTTCCCAGAAATATTTGTATTTAAAGTTGTATACTTTTGAGATTTTTTAGATTTTTTCAAAAGTGAAAAAGCGAAATAAAATCGCGAATTTTCTGAATTTAGCGAATCTGAAAAGGGAAATATTTATAGATACCCATAGACCTTATACGAATAAAATTTTATAAAAATCGGAGGACACTTGGTATATTTTTGGGCGTTCGTTCATGGAATGGACGATATACTGTTTGTAGGTAGCCCAAAAACAAAAAGTGAAAAACATAGTGTTTAACATTTGACTCCAAAATTAACACCAAATATAAAAAATAGAAAGCTGAAGAGTCTGACGCAAAAAAAAATGTTTGTAAATCTGCTTGAGACCCAATTTGAATATAAGCCCTCGATATATTAAAAAATTATAAAAGTATATTTTGTAAGTAAAAAAAAAAAAAAATTGGCTAGAAAATATGCAAGAAGCTAAAATGAAAATTTTAAGGTAAAAAGCAAAATAAAAAGTCTAGATTTTGACTTAAATGGGCTTAACTGGCAACACTGTGTATAACAAATATATGTATATGCTTCTTAATTTTGGCTATCTATATATTTATTATTTTTTTATCGTAAATTTTGTTGATGAAATATTTTAAGTATTTTCATCTAGAAAAGTTAAGTGTTACAACTTCTGGAATATTTTAGTAGTTATTTTAATCCCTAATTAGTCAATAAATTAGCAGACTACACTTATTCCCAATGTAATCGGAATTAAAATATAAAATTATGAAAAACAAGATGTAGTGCTATATTCGGATGTGCCGAATCTTTTGTACCCTTCAACCAAGTTGGGATGTTATATAAAAACTAATCAGTCTAACTATAAAATCAGAAAAGTCGATTTTAAACCCACAAGTTGACTATTATTTTATGTTTCTTATAAAGCTTTTTTCAAAAAAAAATTTAAATTTCATTTTAAATTTTAAAATAAGTTTTTGGTAAATAAACTTCAATTTTAGGTTTATTAACTTAAAAATTCGACAAATATTTGTGACAGATCTGTGCAAGAACGCTTATATTGGAGCTTCAAAAAATACAAAAAGTACAAAAAGTTTTGGTCAATATCTGGGTTAATAACATCCAATAACCCGGTTTTTATGGACCGCTTTAGTTGATTTAAAAAGCCGAAATTTTAGAAAACTATTTCTGACCGTTCAACATAAAAACATAGTAGCTTATAAGCAGTTTTAAAAATTCTAAAAATGCGATAACCAAATTTTATATAGCTTATTGTTGTTGATGTTTTTTAGTGCTCATAGAAACTATAACGTTTTGGTTTATATAAAAAATCAAAATTTAAGAAAATTTTTTATAACGAAATCCGTAGCTTATATATGTAGGAGCTTCAAAATGTCTAAGAATTCGTTTTGGCCGATATCTTGAATACTAATGGAATGCTAATTTATTAAGCAAAAAAACTTAAAAAAGATTCTGAATTTTTCATGCAAAAACGAAATCGCTACCTTGTATAGGTGCTTAGAAAAGCCGATAACAAAAAAGACTTTTGAAGTTATCTTTCTTAGATGAATATTGTAGAAATTTCAAATGAAATGACAAACTTATATATGGGCCGTTATCAAAAAATTTTAACTTGGCTGAAACTGACTTAAATCATTAATAAATTTTATCGTAATGATAATTTAAACAAATTGGTTACAGATCTGAACTCTCAAGACTTGAAACTAATAGAGTGCAAAATTTTGACATCGTAAGTTTCTTTTTATAATCATGATTGTTGTTCAAAGTTCAAGAACATAGAAAAACGACTAAACATTACTTAAGTTTTTCTCATTCTTCTACAATTTTTGTTCGCGCGTTTATACTTTTTGATCTCATTCTATCATAAATAAACTAATCGGACCTTGCAGATAAATTCTGCACCATCTTTGTTGTTGTGCAGACTTTTAACAGTAAAATACAGGGTAGTCATGTTTTGATGACAAAATTTTTTAGTTTTTAAAATTTTTCAGTTTTTTTGGGCGGGGCTGTGCGCCCCTCAACCGAATACAAAATTTGGGATAGTGACTGATACATGTTGTAATTGTGCGTATTTTGCGATATATCCCGTCGTTGTGCCCGAAATGGTCAACGAAGTAGATAGTCTCAAAATTTGGAAAACAAGAGCAAACATTTTTCAAAAAGTCAATTTTTCGCGGGGCACAATTCACATTTTCATACGGAATAGCTTGGATTACTGCGTGAACTTGGTTTTTTGATATTTTACATAACAAAATTGGAGGAGTATTAAAAATAAATTTAATACAAGAATTTTATGGACTTTTTGAAATTTATGCAAAAATTTTACTTTTTGTTTTTCTATTTTTATATAGAAAATTGCAATTTAAACTAATATTGGATATATAGATATAAGAGTGGCGATAAATATAATTGATCGAGATCATAAATTTAAGTCAAATGTCGTTGATAATTGAAAACGGGACACTTTTGTCAAAACACATTTCGCTAAGGCACATCGTGTGGACAGCATGCAATTAACTATAATTGGCATAATTAAGGAGTACGATCGAAAAAATCTTAACACACGTTTTGCCTCATAACTTTTTCCGGAAGCAATATTTAAAATTGTTTTTGATCTAGTTAACATTGAAAAATACTTCAGTTATTATTTTTAATAACAACCATGTTGATTTATTGTGAGTTTGATAAAAATGAGTGACGAAGAGATGTACGTGCTACAAATCATTAAAAAATTTCAAAAAAATCCAAATAGGTCCTACAAATAATTGGAAAAATATTTAAGTTTCTGCTGTTAAACTGTTTCAAATGTTATTAAACAGTATCAGGAGAATTCGACCATTGATAGGTAACATGGTTCGGGAAGAAAAAATGTCCACATAATATTGGGAAGGTCAAGAAAATTGAAAGCACATTGAAATGAACTCCAAACACATCTGGTAAAATAGAAGCCCGGTTAGCTCAGTGCTCCGACTATTTGGTCTGAAAGGTTAAAGCTAATGCAGAGTTAAGAACATTTAAAGGCCAAAAACTTCCAGACTGGAATGCTGCAAAAAATTTAGAAGCCAAGAATAGTACACGGAAATTAAAACCATATTTCATACAAAAATACTCATGTGTATAAAGAACGACAAAACGTATGTAGCGGCTTCCGGGTCAACATTTTTATGTTACTGATGCTCGAGGAAATGTTGAAGATAAGTTTAGGACCAAAAAGCTAACGAAATTTCCTAAAGAATTCGTGGTGGGGCAAGATTTATGCAGTTGCGACAAAAGAAACAAGTCATCTGTTACAGTGTGCTCTATAAATACCGAAAATATATCAAAGAATGTTTGTAAACAAATATTTTTCCTTTTATAAGAGAGCACAAAGTGTCCACTTATTTTTGGCCTGATTTGATATAATTTCACTAGGTAAGAAAGCTCTGGAGTGGTACCAAAGCAATAACATATTTTTTGTACCAAGAGAGGTCAATCCTCTAAATTGTCCGTAGCTAAGACCAATGAAAAGATATTTATAGTGTTTTTTATGCTTAATAAAAATGCGGAGGCGCTTAAAAAAATTTCGAAAGATAAACATTTTATGGACCAAAAAATATTACTTGTGTTAAAAAAGGATCACAATATGAAATAGCATTTCTTTGTAATAAATTGTAACAAAATATATTTTCATTCAATGTATGAAGAAAGAAAGATTCGATCTCCATTTTTCGTAAAATTTTACAAAATCGTGATTTTTATTATAAAGATTTTTTTTAAGTTTTACTAGGAAACCCTAAAATATGCTGCACTAATACCATCAAACATTGAAAATATTATAAATTTTATTTTAATAACTCGGTAGGTTTTGATATTAGGTGTAAGTTTGACCAGAATTATATATAAAACCGCCATAATTTTCGCGCCCCTCACAGGAAATTATTAACGAGAACTGATTCTACATGCATTCGAGCCGCTTTATATGTATACAATAGGATTTTAATGTGCCATTGAAAAAAATATTTTTTTTTAAGGGCTAAAATCAAAAATTTTTGATAATGTCGCATATATCCTCTGCACTTGTGGTGAAGAATATAAAAAAATAACAAAAAGTTTTACAAAAAATACAAACAATATTCACAACAATTATCCCTCACGGTTGAATTGATATTTTTCATTATGATTTTTATTAAAAATGTTAACAATCCTTCGTTATTTAATTTTCACAAAACATATTTTTATTGTGATGAACTTTTATCACCAGGGATTCTGAGATATTCTTTTTTAGTTAAAAAAAGGCTTTTTAAAATACAAAAAAGTCTCTTTAAATGTGCTCTTAAGGAGTAATGTTTAAAACTTTTTGGGATTGCTTTGTAACTTATTCTAAACCTTCAAATTCACAATTTTTTTCAGGTGTTTTCAATAACTAATACTAATATGAAAATATATTTTTATCTTTTTTATCATCTTTTCCTATTTCTACATTTCACGTTTTCCCATTCTGCTTTATGTATTTTTATGGTCTATTGCAGTAAAATATTTATTTTTATCAACTTGTACGCGGAAGCTTGCAATTGGTTAGTACTTAACTTCTGTATACAACTTATTTATACTTTAAATTGTTAAGAGAACTTAATGTTGAAGTCAAATTTGGTTAAAAGTTTTGTGAATTCTGTATGTTTGTAAATACAAAATCTTACAAGATTGAATGTAAGAGTATAAATGTATTTGCATACATTAGGATGCAATGAAATTTACTCAACATAAAATTGAGTGGATTATTACAATATTGAATTTGAAATTCGCCTACAACTATACTGTAAAATTTAAATGCTCAGCTAAATAGTTATTTAAACATGTCTTTAAATTAAATTAGCGATTTTCAAAGTTGATTATTCTTGGCTGCCCTAATGTAAGTACATATGTCCATGCAATAGTTTTATTCTGCATTTATGAAATATTCTTCTATTTATTTTTTATTTTTGTTTTCTTGCTGTAGATAAAAACTGTCAAAACCAGATCTTTTAAACCATTTTCTAATGTAAAATTCAAGTTTGGTGGCTGCTAATAGCATTAACTTTACAACAGAAACTTTTCAATTTGCAAACAACAAGACACATTTAACGCTGCTGTGCTCCAAATGCTATAAAAAGGGAAAGGAGTCTTTGTTTGTAACAGGATGTGTTTTTATTGAAAGTTTATATTAACAAATGGTTAGAAATTGCTATTGGCAAGAAAACAGCTATTTTGGTTAAAGTTTTGTAATGTTTGTTTATATAAAATGTCCTTGAGTTAAAGCTAATTACACTCAAGTTGATAATTCTCTAATACTTACTAATACTTAGGATTCTTGAAATTAATTGATACTGCACAAGGTACGGAAAAATTCAGATTACAAACGAAATTTTTAGTTTTTCGCTTTTATAAATTGTTTTTGAAAATTAAAAAGAAAAAATAATACATTTTTTATAAAAATTGTTTTCTTTATTTTTAAAACTTGAGTTAAAAACATAATCCCAAAAATTTTATTTTACGTATGCAAATCGTTCGGCCGCACACATGTGGTAGAATGATGTGTGAGCGAGAAAAAAAATGGACTGTTGAAAAAATATGTAAAAACGAGAGATAAACTATAGTCGGTCAAGACCGACCATATGATATCCTACACCAATGCGTATGAGCTAAAAATGATACCTGTGGCCAGCGTTTAATTTTAAGCACACAAAAATTTTTTTCAACTGGCGACTGCGCTGAAAACAGTTTAAGTTTTCATTTTCGATCACATGCTTACTTAACAAAATTTGCTGCTCAAACACAAAACTGAAATAAGCAGCAACCAGTTTTTATTTTGTTCAGCAGTCAAATTAAATAAGCAGCGCACACACTCAGTTTTTTGCTCAGCCAAGTTGATTTTACGTCTTAGTCGTGTGCGCTCAGCACAACGTAGAAACCTTTTTCAGCAACGTAAGAACAACTGGATAGTAAGACTGTATAGTTCTGTACAGTTGATTTACAAAGTTGTTTGGTTTTTGTTTATACATTTAAGAAGGAAAATGAAGTTGATTATTTTAAATGAAAACAAATAGAAAACGGTGCAATAAAATACTACGAATTGTATTAAAGATATTTATATGAAGATTTATTAATTTTAATAAAAAAAAAAATAAACATTTTTTATATAATATATTTATTTACAATTTATTTAAGATAATAGAACTTTTATAAAAATATTAGATAATATTTAATACTAGTAGATGAAAAAATATTAACTAAATATTAAATGTTGTTTAAATTAAAGAAAAAATTAAAAACATTTTTGTTATTTGCAATAAGAAGAAAATTTTGTTATTTTGTATAACTTTCTTTGTTTTGGTCTATTACACAAAGTTGTTTGGTTTTTGTTTTTAAATTTTAGAAGGAAATGAAGTTGATTATTTTAAATGAAAACAAATAGAAAACGGTCCAACAAAATAATATGAATTTTATTGAAGATATTACATACATATATCTTTATTTTATTAATTTTAAATAAAAAAAGTTTTTCATTTAACAAATATAGAAATTTTGTAAAAATAAACAAAAAAAAGACATTATATTTATATGTATGTATTATGTTACCGAAATAATAAAGATTTGTTGTGATTTTTATTTATTTATTTATTTATGTATCTAAAAATAAAAATTATTAACTTGTATGTTGAAGTCTTTTTGGTTATTAATTTAGACTGTTGAAGACTTTTTGGTTATTAATTTATTATTTTCTTATTGATCGGCTTTAATGTCTTAATAAATTTTTTACTTTTATTGATACCTCAGCCGAACAATAAGACATTTGATTATACAAAAATAATTATAATAACAGTGCAATTCTCGACCGAGTGACAAAAAAATTATTGTGATAGTAAAAAAAAAACATGAAAATAAAATTTTTTTTATTCTGGCTTTTAAAAAAAATTGTTTATATATTTTTGGTGATAGTTGTCACACTCATAAAAACATATAATAAGTAATTATTAATTAATGATAATTGTCATGAATTAGAGAATAGCACTGTAAGTAACATCTATATAATATTTAAGATTTACGTAATTATAGTTATAATAAATTATCCGCTTTATAAAATATAACCAACTGCTGGAAAATTATATACATATGTAACTCTCTTTTAGTAAAATTATGTCACTATTTACAAATTGGAATTGGAGTTGAAGGGTTGTTGAGTAATGAATTATTTTTAATAATAACAAACGAATCAAAATTAAGCAGATCATCTGCTAATAAATAAAAGTTTTAAACGGAAAAATATAGTCAATTAAACAATTTATCAAAGAAATATTCTATTTATTTCAAAATTTAAATATTCTAAAACATTAACAAATCAAATTATAATGCGCTAACTTTTATTTAAAAAGTCCCAGCAAAAAAAAACCGATCAAGAGCTTCCAAAAAAAGAACATTTTCATCTCTTCAAAAGTAGAACGGGAAAAAAGGTTAATAATTACTAAGAAAATTTAAATTTTATAAATTTTAAATCATATTCATTATATTTTGATAGCTCTAAAACAGACTTTTTGTTACAAAATTTTATAAACATTGTTTTAAAGGAAGTACTTCAAAAGAAATGAACTGGAAATATAGAAGAAGAACATCTTACCAATAACAATCATGGGTTAGAAAAAGAACTTCTGAAGCTTTTTTTCACCACTAAGTACTTCCTTCCAATGACAACACATGTTAAATTCATTACTTTTTCAGCTCTTTATTAGTTCCTTTTTTGTTGGGGTGTTACATTCCATGTTATATCTTTCGGAAGAGTAGGTCCATATGTTAGGAACAATTTTTAAATTTCATATAGTTATTTTTCACTCACACGGATCTATTCTAAAATTAAAATTTTTATTTTTTCTACTAAATATGATCCTTAGCCAATTTAATAAAAGTTAAAATATTTTCAATTCTGATATTATTAATATTTAATAATATATATTTTGAGACTTGAAATTCCCTAAATAATAAAAAAAAAAACTTGGTCCATTATGCTCAGAATAATTTCTGTCCACCATGGGGGTTATTGTGTAATTCGATTCGAAAGAAAACACTTTCGAATTTCAATGTATAAAGTATACAAATTCGAAAGATTTTCCTTTCGAATTTAGTTACAAAATAACCCCCCAGGTTTTATAGTACTTTGTTATTTTTTGATTAATTTTGTTCAATATTTAAAAAAGGCGACAATTTATTTACAAATATAAACAATTTTTGAGATAATTTACTCTTATTTGTATTTATGATCTAGTGATTATTATTTCGCAAATTCTAACTTACTAACAATATCGATGAAAAAATACAGAAAATTCAACATAAATTTTACATACTTGTATAATCAATGAGTCAAATATACAATTGTTAGAACTACTTTTTTCAATTTAATAGTTATATGTATTGCAAATTTAAAATATATAATTTTTCTTCCAAATGTACACGTACGACTCCATCTTCAACTAAGCCATAATTTTTACCGAAAGTGTTCAAATTTTTTTTTCTTTTATTATTTCGTTATAATATGCGATTCTGACCAGTATAATATTGCATACATATATATATATTATTAGGACTTATATCAGGTTATGAAAATATATTTATTAGTTTCTCAGTTATTGCATTTTAAAAATGACAAAAAGCGCTTTGAACCACCCTTTATTTAAAAAAAAAGAGTTTCGTATTACAATTCAACGTTTTAATTCAATTAAACATTGCTTTTATTGGGTCCAAAAGTTAAGCTTAACTACAAATTTCTTTAATAGATCAAAACAAAGAAAATTATACAAAATAACAAAATTATCCTCTTATTCAAAAGAACAAACAATTTTTTTTCTTTAATTTAAACAATATTTAATATTTAGTTAATATTTTTTCATCTACTAATATTAAATATTATATAATATTTTTATAAAAGTTCTACAAAAATTTTAAATAAATTGCAAATAAATATATTACACAAAAAATGTGTGTTTTTTTAATTAAAATTAATAAATCTACATATAAATATCTTTAATACAATTCATAGTATTTTATTGTACCGTTTTCTATTTGTTTTCATTCAAAAACTATACCACTTCATTTTCCTTCTTAAATGTAAAAACCATAACCAAACAACTTTGTATATTGACTGCGCAGAACTGTACAGTCGTACTATCCAGTTGTTCTTACGTTGCTGAAAAAGGTTTCTACGTTGTGCTGAGCGCACACGACTAAGACGTAATATCAACTTGGCTGAGTAAAAAACTGAGTGTGTGCGCTGCTTATTTAATTTGACTGCTGAACAAAATAAAAACTGGATGCTGCTTAAATCAGTTTTGTGTGTGAGCAGCAAAATGTGTTTAGTTAGTATGTGGTGGATAACTAAATCAAGTAAACTTGTTTCAGCAAGATGCTGTAAAAAAAGCAACTGTTTAGAAAATTACGACTGCTTTAAGCAGCCATTCGAAACACTGCCTGTGGCCAAAGACCAACAATTTTACTAAATGTAAAATAAATTATACAAATACAGAACAATACATTGAAACTAACATCTATATAATTTTATGCACTTCAGGGCGATTCCCGGAAATGGGTTTATATGGGAGCTATGGTAAATTATGGACCGATTCTCATAAGTTTTTGCAATGTTGTTTCTACTTATATAAAACTTATTTGTGTCGAATATTAACTTGATACTGTCATTCGTATGGGATTTATGCACGTTAAAGTGATTTTTGGAGGAGGGGATTTATATGGGAGCTATGTTCAATTATGGACCGATCTTCATAAAATTTGGCACAAAGATTGATACTTATACACTTATACAACTCCTTTGTACCGAGTTTCATTGAAATATTTCTATATGTAAGGCATTTATGACTACTAAACCCCTATTCCGGGAGAACATTTATATGTACTTTGTTCACAAGGTTTACATGGACAGACAGCCAGCCAGACGAACGGATGGACATCGTTAAATCGACTTAGAAAGTGATTCTAAGTCGAACGGTATATTTTAAGCTGGGGGTCCGATAATTTTTTCTGTGCGTCATCAAACATCAGCACAAACGCATAATACCCCAACCACCTATGGTGGTGTAGGGTGTAGTGTGATCACTTTACTACTTTAATAATTAATATTATTTTTTTAATCAAATATGTTTTGAATTTTAATATTGTATTATATAAAATTTTATTATTCTTGAGAAAACTTTTCTTGTCAGAAAAACTTTTTAATAAAAATAAAAAACCTTTTTTAAATAAAATAAAATTATTTAAATACTAAATAACCCTACAATTTGGTGACCCCGACGAAGAAAAAATGCCGTTAACTCCACGAGAAGAAAATTTACATATATCGCATTCTGGAGGCGACAATCCTCATGTCTCACCACAACAACAGTGCAACATACCAAGAAATATAGATTTAGAACATCCCACAATTTGTGCTGCTCGTATTGCCAAATTACCACCATTTTGGCGCGAAGAACCTGAAATATGGTTTCTGCAAGTGGACTCTAATTTCAATTTGAATGGAATTACTCAAGACTCCACAAAATATGAGTACCTTTTAAGTCATCTAGATCCATCTGTTTTATTTGTGGTAAAGGATATCATTATAAATCATCCGTCTGAAAATAAATATTTAACTATTAAATCAAGAATAATTCAACACTTTGCTGAATCAGGCGAGGGTCAACTTAAAAAGTTATTGAGTGGACTTGAACTTGGTGATCAAAAACCATCTCATCTTTTACAAAGAATGAAATGTTTAGCTGGTGCCAGAGTAAATAATGAGATGTTAAAAGCTATGTTTATGGAGTCTACTACAGCCAAATGTATTTTGGCTGTAGTAGACTCTACTGACTTAGATAAAATAGCGGGCTTAGCAGATAAAATATGTGAGCAGTATTCATCAAATTCAGTACAAATTTCGGAAGTTTTAACAACAAGTTACAAATCTCAAGAATCCAACGATTTCTCTCAAAAGCTAGACACCATTATTGCTCGAATTGAATCCTTAGAACGTCGTTCAAGAACAGGTAATAGAAACAAATCATCCGAAAGATCCAGCTCAAGAGGCCGAAAAAATTTAGGTATGTGTTGGTATCACTGGAAATTTGCTGAAAATGCTACGAAATGTATCAAACCTTGTAGTTTTTCAAATTCAAAAAACTAAAACAGCCATCGCCTGAAGTCTCGGCGTCATTCAGCGATGGTAAGTCAAATTGTCGTTTATTTTTAACTGAACGCCGATCAAATAGTATACCTCGTCGATTCTGGAGCAGATATATCAATTTTTCCTTGCAAAAAATTTAAATCTCCTTCTAAATTTACTCTTTATGCTGCAAATAATACCCCTATACATACTTATGGTGAAAAACTTATTGAATTAGATCTTGGTTTAAGACGAGCTTTTAAATGGGTTTTTGTTTTGGCTGATGTTCCTAAACCAATAATAGGGGCAGATTTTTTAAAATTTTATCATTTATTACCAGATCTTCAACGAAAATGTCTTGTTGATGGAAAAACATTATTACAAACATCTGGTTTTACTTCAAATGGGGAACAAGTATGTATTAAAGTAATATCTGGTGATTCAAAATTTCATTCCTTATTAAAAGAATATCCTCAGTTACTTTCGCATAACAATGTAAATTTTGAATATAAACATCACGTTGCTCATCATATTGTTACGAAAGGTAGTCCTGTAAAAGCTCGAGCACGTAGACTCGACCCCAAAAAACTTGCAATGGCAAAAGCTGAATTTCAATACTTGTTAGATAAGGGTATTATACGTCCTAGTAATAGTTCTTGGGCAAATCCTCTTCACATGGTTCCCAAGTCCGATGGGTCCTGGCGTCCATGTGGTGATTATAGGGCACTTAATAAAATTACGGTTCCAGACAGTTATCCTATTCCATATCTCACAGATTTTTCAATGGTTATGACAAATGCAAAACTTTTTTCAAAATTCGATCTAATGAAAGCTTATTATCAAATACCTGTTAATGAGGAGGATATCCCAAAAACAGCAATTATAACTCTATTTGGTTTATTCGAATTTTTAAGAATGCCATTTGGATTATGCAATGCTGCACAAACGTTCCAACGCTTCATGGATGAAGTTGTACGTGGTATAGATTTCGTTATTGTTTATTTAGATGGCGTACTTGTATTTTCTAATTCTCAAGAAGATCATCTTAAACACATAAAAATGTTGTTAGATCGATTCAAGAAATATGGTATAGTCATTAACGCTAGTAAATGTGAATTAGGTGTCTCGGAAATATCTTTTTTGGGTCATAAGACAACTTCTGAAGGTATAAGTCCAATGAAATGTAAGGTCGAAGCTATTCTCAATTATAAACAACCAGAAACAATTCATTCTCTGCGCCAATTTTTAGCACTGATAAATTTTTATAGTAAATTTGTACCTAATGGAGCGAAAACCCAAGCTCCACTAAATAATTTATTAGTTGGAGCAAAAAAGAAAGATTTGCGTCCAGTTCCTTGGACGGAAGAAACCACAAATGCATTTAAAAAGTGCAAAGAAGAAATAGCTCAAGCAACTATTCTGTCTTTTCCTCTTCCAAATGCAACAATTGGTCTAAAAGTTGATGCTAGTTCCTTCGCTATTGGAGCATCTTTAGAACAATTTGTTAATAATACGTGGAAACCATTAGGATTTTATTCAAAAAAGTTTAACAACGCTCAAATGAAATATAGCACATATGATCGAGAGCTACTGGCTATATATTCAGCAATTAAATATTTTCGATATTTTCTAGAAGGAAGACCGTTTAAAATTTTTACAGATCATAAACCCTTAATTTTTGCATATGAACAAAATCTTAATAAAGCCACACCAAGACAGTGCCGGTATTTAGATTATATAGCACAATTTTCAACTGACATAAATCATATATCAGATAAAGAAAATGTAGTTGCTGATTCATTATCAAGAATATATGAAATTCAGGTAAAAGGACTCGATTATCAAAAGAATTGAATTGCAAAAAGAAGATGATCAACTTAAAAAATTAATCAACAATGATAGTTCTTATTTATTAAAGTCAATTAATTTACCAAATACAAATTTTACAATATACTGTGAGGTTTCTACTGGTACAATACGCCCTTATGTACCACCTGATTTACGAATTGATGTATTCAACAGTATACACAACTTGTCTCACGGTGGAGTTCGAAACAGTAGAAAAATGATAACACAGCGATTTTTCTGGCCAAGTATGAATAAAGATATCGGAATTATGGTTCGTAACTGTATTTCATGTCAAAGAAATAAAATTTTAAGGCACACATTCAGTCCAATTACAAGTATTCCAATTAAAAGTGGTCGTTTTAAAGAAGTACATATCGATATAGTTGGCCCATTACCACCATCTGAAGGATGTACTTACTTGCTTACATGTATTGATAGATTTAGTAGATGGCCTGAAGCATTCCCCATCGCTGATATTAAAGCTGAAACAATTTGTAAAACCTTTTTTAATGGATGGATATGTCGATTTGGCTGCCCAAATATTTTAATATCAGATAGAGGCCGGCAATTCACATCTAGTATTATAAATGATTTAAACAAAACATTTGGTATAACCCACCGTTTTTCAACAGCTTATCATCCTCAAACAAATGGTCTATTAGAAAGGTTCCACAAAACTCTAAAGTCTGGACTTCGTTGTGCTGAAAATTCACAATGGACAATTTCTCTTGGTCCAGTTTTACTTGGTATTCGAGCAAGTTTTAAAGAAGAACTGAAAGCCTCAGTTGCTGAAATGGTTTATGGAGAAGTATTGCAATTACCAGGAGATTTTTTCACAGTTACAAAAATTGATGACTCTTTTTCATTTGTGTCGTCTTTGCGATTTGTGATGTCTCAAATTAAACCTGTTCCTACAAGTACACACTCCAAACAAAAAGTTTTTATAAGCAAAGAGTTACCAACATGTTCTCATGTTTGGGTTAGATTTGATTCGAATTCCAAAAGTTTGGGAAGCAAATACAGTGGTCCATACGAAATACTTAATAGAAATTCAAAATACTTTACACTGAAAATCAACAACAAATCGGAAAATATTTCAATTGATAGACTTAAACCAGCCTATTTAGATTGGGATAGTTCAAATTCAGAGGGGAGCAATGTAGTGTGATCACTTTACTACTTAAATAATTAATATTATTTTTTTAATCAAATATGTTTTGAATTTTAATATTGTATTATATAAAATTTTATTATTCTTGAGAAAACTTTTCTTGTCAGAAAAACTTTTTAATAAAAATAAAAAACCTTTTTTAAATAAAATAAAATTATTTAAATACTAAATAACCCTACATAGGGTATAAAAAGGGTTGATGTGTGAGCATATGTGTCAATGTGTGTACAATAAAACGTAGGAATACAGAATATTACGTCTATACTAACATTTATATGAATTTATTAATTTTTAGGTGATTCCCGAAAAAGCGCCTTATTAGGGAGCTATGGTAAATTATGGACCGATCGTTGTAAAATTTGACACTATCATTTATATTTATATAAAATTTATTTGTGTCGAATATTAACTTGATACTAACATTTTAATGGGACTTATGCTCGTTAAAGTGATTTTCTGAAAATGGGTTTATATGGGAGCTATGGTCAATTATGGACGGATCTTACTGAAACTCGGCACACATTTAGTCTTAAATGAAACTTATATGAGCCAAGTCTCATTAAAATACTGCAATATTTAAGGGATGTATGATCGTTGAACCCCTTTTCCGGGAGGACATTTGTATGGAGGCTAACCAATTTAAACAGGCTTCGTCCCTGGACTTTTCCAAAATGTCATGAATTTATGTTCAAAATTGCTACCTATAGCTCGATTACAACGGACGGACATCGTTAAATTGACTCAGAAAGTGATTCTAAGTCAATTAGTATAAATTAAGGTGGGTCTTAGATCATTATTTTTGGGAGTTACAAACGCATAATAATGAAAATGAAGTTTTGAAACAGTCTCAAAACATTTTTTAACCTAGTATGGAAAGGGGTTTACATATGGAAAGGGGTTTACATAAGCCTGCGGAAACAAAAACGTATTTTTCAGTACATATTAGGGTATCCAATCGATTAACCGTCATTCGGTTATCCGGTTAATTTTTGTCGATTAACTGTCCGAATAATTTAAAACTGTCTATTTTCGAATAACGAATAAACCGAATAATTTGTGTCGAATAACCGGTTAACCGAAATGTAGTTTTCTTGAGTTATAAATTAGAAAATTTTCCATTTTTATGATAAATCTATGTAAACAACATTTTTTTAAGAGGTCTGTTACATTCAGTAAAAAAAAATAAATAATAAACCAGGATCCAATATATATAGAAAGATTTAAATTAATTGGTCTGTTATAAGACGTTGATATTCAGATGCTATCTTTACAAAAAAAAAAAATATAAAAAAACTGAAACAAATGAAAAACAATGTTGTGTATAATCTTCTTTATTAAAATAATAATAAAAATTAAAACTAATTTCATTGAACCGTTAAAAAAAAATTGGATGTTCATTGCAATTTTGGACAAAATCGTGAATATGACATGTCATAGCATAGGTATCAAAAAATTCAATTCATTGCAAATTATACGAATTTGTACTATTTCTGGATTACAAGTTCAGTATCTTATTGACTTCTTTGAATACTTTTTTTGTTGGGAGAGAATGTTTTATAAAAAGCGACAAGAAAAGGTAATAATATTATATCTACATAAATAATTAAACTTGTATCAATAGAAATCCTTAAAACATTACTTTGAGTAAAGTAAATTCAAAGTTACACAAGTCACAATACTTTCAATTTTCATCTAAATGTATACAAAAAATATTAATTTAGACTCTTTTAACAAAATATCATTCATACACGGAAAATATGTACACTTACATGAAAAATGTGTTAAATAAAGCGAAATTAGGAGAATACTTTATAGTATTAGCTAAAAAATTAAAATTTTTCATACAAATAGGAGAAAATAATTACGAAATGATCCCCTTGTAAAAGAATTTGATCTTATATTATGTTTCTAAGTAACTATTTCAATCAGTGTTGCCAGTTTAGCCTTTTTAAGGCTAAATCTAGCCTTTTTATTTTGCTTTTAGACTCATAATTTTCGTTTTAGCTTCTAGCTTTTTTGCTAGCCTTTTTTATTCTTAGCATTGCCTTAAAAAAGCTAAAAATTTACTCATTTTATTTTTACAGTATCATCAATTTAAGCATTTTTGTGTATTAGTTCGCCCAAAAAAATCAAAAGAATTTATATTTGACGAAAATTTTAGCCTGCGGCGATTCATTCTATAAAAATATTATATTTATTTTTTAACAAACTTTATTACCCATAGAAACTTTTTATGTTATAGTTACAAATTCACTAAAATATCTTTAAAAAAATACCAAAAATCTTATGAGGACCTAAAAATAAATGCGTTTTTAAATAAAACAATATATTAGCTTTTTTCTGGCTTTATTTTTGGGGGCATTTAGCCTTTTCTGACCTTTTTTAAAGTCTAATTTAGCTTCTTTTTTTCTCAAGTCCTGGCAACACTGATTTCAATAGATTAAATACGATAATTTGTGTAATTTACATGTTTTACATGTATAAAAAGGCTATTCGGTTAATCGAATAATTTGTCAAAAATCGGTTATTAACCGATCAACTTTTAACCTCGAATAATTATTTGTCGAATAAACCGATTAATATGAACACCCGAATAATTGGATACCCTAGTACATATTGTTAACATTTTATTGAAAATTGCTTTTTATTTAAATACCTGTCAAAAAAATAAAAATTTCGTTGCACACTTCATACACAAGTGTTTTAAAGACTTTAATGGTCTGGAAATCGTAATAACTTTAACATTTTTTAACCGATTTTCTCTTTGTTTATCTTACATGATATATAATTATGTCTTGATTACTATTTTTTAACATTTCGTTACAAAACAAAATATTTATTAGCTATTTTTTTCTAAAAACTGTAAAAATGACACCTTTTTTCCCACATGAAAGCACCCTACAAACTTAAGGCCCTATGCGGCACGGATTAATGATATCCAATTTCACTAAAATTTCACACAGTACGTTTTGCAACCCAAAGAAAGATTCTATAGGGAGATAAGGGCAAAATTCGAAAGTTGGTAAATTTTGGTGCAGTCTAATGTACATAAAGTCAAATTTGTAAGGAACTGTCGCTGCCGTCGTTGGTTGTGTTTCTACACTATATCAATTAATATTTTCTGGAGCACATACAAATAATGGTTTGTTAAATATCGATGATAGGAAGTTTAAAAGGATTTTATGATAATAACGAGTTGTAAACCCGCTAACTATACTATATAAAAATAAATATCAAAATTACGAAAAAGTATATTAGAATAAAGGAAAAGCACCACAAAATCCATTTTAAAGTTTCTGATTCACTTAGGACCTTACATCTTCAATTTCATGTTTCTAAGGATGAAAATTACAGAACATTCAAGAAGTACTATTAGAAGAACAAAAAAAGATACCACAAAGTCCCTTCTTATAGATTCTCATTCATTTAGGACCACATATCTTTAATTTCATGTTTCTAGATTCATAATTATAGAAAATTCAAAAAGTACTACAAAGACCCCTCTCATGGATTCTTATTCACTTAGCACCACATGTCCTTAATTTCATGTTTCCAGGTTCATAATTATAGAAAATTAAAAAAGTATCATAGGAAGAACAAAAAAGTACCACAAAGCCCCTTCATATGGATTCCCATTCATTTAGGACCACATATCCTTATTTCATGTTTCTAGGTTAAATATTACCGAAAATTAAAAAAGTATCATTGGAGGAACAAAAAAGTACCACAAGTTTCCAAGTTCAGAATTATATAAAATTCAAAAATTACCATTAGAATACAAAAAAGTACCACAAAGTCCCCTCTAATGAATTCTCATTCATTTAGGACCAAATATCTTTAATTTTATGTTTCTATGTTAAATATTATAGAAAATTCAAAAAGTACCAATATAGGAACGAAAAAGTACCACAAAGTTTTCTCTTGTGGATTCTCATTCACTTAGCACCTCATGTTCTTAATTTCATGTGTCTAGATTAAATATTATAGAAAATTCAAAAAGTACCATTAAAATAACAAAAAAGTACCACAAAGACCCCTCTTATGGATTCTCAATCATTTAGGACCATAAGAAGAACAAAAAAGTATCAGAAAGTTCCCTCTTATGGAAAAAGGTACCATTAGAAGAACGAAAAAGTACCACAAAGTTCTTTCCAACATTGGACCATACGTATTTAATTTAATGTTTCTAGGTTAAATATTACAGAAAATCAAAAAAGTACTAATAGAAGAAGAAAAAGTACCACAAAGTCCATCCTCTTGAATTCTTACCCACAGGACCATGTATTTTTAAGTACCACAAATTCCACTCTTGTGAATTCTTATCTACATTGGACTACATTTTCTTAATTTCAAGTTTCTATATTTAATGTAATTGAAAATTCATTAAGTTTGAATAAAATGTAATTTCCCGCCTTTACCCCCTTTTTGGTACATTTTTTACCCATTGAAGTATCAAAAATTGTATCCCAATGAGTTTCTAAATTACAGTGAGATCCCATATTAAAATACGCATATGGTTATGTCAATAAATATAAAAAAATGTTTTATGTAAAAAGTACCAAAAATAGGTACGATTTTTGCCCCTTAAACGTTCGAATTTCGAAAAAGTACCAAATGTATATTTTTCGTTTTTTGATAAGTTATAAATACGGCATAAATTTTATTTGTATGTTGATTGGTTTCAAAGATACATATGCTGACAGAAAAGTTTTCATTCATTCATTCATTCATTCATTCATTCATTCATTCATTCATTCATTCATTCATTCATTCATTCATTCATTCATTCATTCATTCATTCATTCATTCATTCATTCATTCATTCATTCATTCATTCATTCATTCATTCATTCATTCATTCATTCATTCATTCATTCATTCATTCATTCATTCATTCATTCATTCATTCATTCATTCATTCATTCATTCATTCATTCATTCATTCATTCATTCATTCATTCATTCATTCATTCATTCATTCATTCATTCATTCATTCATTCATTCATTCATTCATTCATTCATTCATTCATTCATTCATTCATTCATTCATTCATTCATTCATTCATTCATTCATTCATTCATTCATTCATTCATTCATTCATTCATTCATTCATTCATTCATTCATTCATTCATTCATTCATTCATTCATTCATTCATTCATTCATTCATTCATTCATTCATTCATTCATTCATTCATTCATTCATTCATTCATTCATTCATTCATTCATTCATTCATTCATTCATTCATTCATTCATTCATTCATTCATTCATTCATTCATTCATTCATTCATTCATTCATTCATTCATTCATTCATTCATTCATTCATTCATTCATTCATTCATTCATTCATTCATTCATTCATTCATTCATTCATTCATTCATTCATTCATTCATTCATTCATTCATTCATTCATTCATTCATTCATTCATTCATTCATTCATTCATTCATTCATTCATTCATTCATTCATTCATTCATTCATTCATTCATTCATTCATTCATTCATTCATTCATTCATTCATTCATTCATTCATTCATTCATTCATTCATTCATTCATTCATTCATTCATTCATTCATTCATTCATTCATTCATTCATTCATTCATTCATTCATTCATTCATTCATTCATTCATTCATTCATTCATTCATTCATTCATTCATTCATTCATTCATTCATTCATTCATTCATTCATTCATTCATTCATTCATTCATTCATTCATTCATTCATTCATTCATTCATTCATTCATTCATTCATTCATTCATTCATTCATTCATTCATTCATTCATTCATTCATTCATTCATTCATTCATTCATTCATTCATTCATTCATTCATTCATTCATTCATTCATTCATTCATTCATTCATTCATTCATTCATTCATTCATTCATTCATTCATTCATTCATTCATTCATTCATTCATTCATTCATTCATTCATTCATTCATTCATTCATTCATTCATTCATTCATTCATTCATTCATTCATTCATTCATTCATTCATTCATTCATTCATTCATTCATTCATTCATTCATTCATTCATTCATTCATTCATTCATTCATTCATTCATTCATTCATTCATTCATTCATTCATTCATTCATTCATTCATTCATTCATTCATTCATTCATTCATTCATTCATTCATTCATTCATTCATTCATTCATTCATTCATTCATTCATTCATTCATTCATTCATTCATTCATTCATTCATTCATTCATTCATTCATTCATTCATTCATTCATTCATTCATTCATTCATTCATTCATTCATTCATTCATTCATTCATTCATTCATTCATTCATTCATTCATTCATTCATTCATTCATTCATTCATTCATTCATTCATTCATTCATTCATTCATTCATTCATTCATTCATTCATTCATTCATTCATTCATTCATTCATTCATTCATTCATTCATTCATTCATTCATTCATTCATTCATTCATTCATTCATTCATTCATTCATTCATTCATTCATTCATTCATTCATTCATATCATTTGGTAAGAACTTAGCCTATTGGCCATAATCGGTCCACTTAATCTACTCACATTTCTTATCCTATTGAACAATATTTTTTCATTTGAATACTATTTTCTAAATAAAAAAGAGTAAAAAAACAAAATAAAAATACGTTACAAAGCAGCTATTTGATTACTTGTTAAATATGCTTTCGTTTGTATTTTGTGCAATGTCATTTTATCATGTACCATCATACAAATGAGATGTGTTTATACTGAAGAATCCACTTAAGCCAATTTAACATTATGATCAGTTCAGAACAGTAGCAATCAAATACCTACTCTCTAATTTGTTTTTTAAAAATTTTAGTTTTGCAAATTTTTGTTTCATTTTTCATTTTTGGCGTTTTAACTAAATTGTGTTGTAACGTTAAAAGTAAAAAAAAGTAGACTTTAAAATAAATCTTTTTTGCGATTTAGCGAATTTTTCGATATTACGGGAAACCACTGTACATTGCACAAATTCGAATTTTGCCATTTCTCTATTTCATTAATTTCATTTATTTATATGTATATAAAATAAATTCCTTAGTGCCATAAACATTGTTGTTGTTTAATTTTTAGCAATAGCAAAAAAAAAAATCTTATATTTACTCATAAAGTGTTATTAACATTCACACATCTTTCATTCAAGCTAAGTCAAAACTTTTTTTATACCGTTGTACGGTATAAAAAAAAAAACGATTAATTCCTAAATAATATTGTTATTTTCACATTTAAAATTTGTAATCTTCGAAAATATTTAAAAATTAAGGTTTTAAACAAAAAAAAAAAAAAAAAAACATTTTAAAAATTGGGATTAAAATCGCGTTCTTCCTACTTTGATTTTGGAAGAATTACTAATTGATTTGCATTTTCGATAGAATACAAAAAAATTCTGTGTTGTGTTTTTCTTTTTCTGACCCGATTTTCATGCACTTAAAAATCCTAAAGTAATCTTTATTTTTTTTATTTAATAAAAACATAACATTTCAATTCAGTATCATATTATGAAATAAATATACTGGGTATATAAAAATATAATTTATGTTTACATAGACAAAGAGCTTTGACTTTCAGAAAAAAACAAAGAGCAATTGCTTATAAAAAAAATTGATATCCTCACAACTTCAAAAGTATAATTAAGTGCACTTTTTGAACCAGAAATTATTACTTTTTTTCTTCTAAAAATCAGAAATATAAAATGTGCTTTTAGAACGAAAAAAGGTTGATTATTTCTAAGAAAACTACAATTATCCACTTACATGTATTTTTATTATCTTGTAATAAAGATAAAGTTCTTTTTAATAACAGTTAATAAGAATCATAAAAAAATAGCATCCTACTAATGACAACCATGCGTAATAACACTGGTCGGCAAAAAAAAAAAAAATAAAAAATGTTTTCCTCCTCTTTCAAAAAAAAAAAAAAAAAAAAGTGGAGTTGATGGAATTTGACATACTAAACACGAACAAGAGTTTCGGAGTTATTTCGCAATAAGTTTTTTTTGATTTGAAATTTCGAATGACTGTTTTATGACAATATTAAAATACTCGCTGCACTTAATGCAAATATTTGTGTAATGAATTTTCGCGAATTTCGATTTTAAACCATTTTGAAATGTTTGATGGATCATTGAATTTTTTAGACCTGCAACTCACAATTTTGAAAATAATTTAATGAAATTTGATATGAATGGCTTGAATTATATGTTTGGTAACCATAAATTACTTTACAAAATTTCAAAGAAATTGGTCCACACTAGACCACAGTGTCCATATAAAGTACTTCCCGAAATTCATTTAAAGTGCCTAAATCCCGAAATAATTTTAACGTCAGGTTCAACTATGGCACAACTAGCTTTTATTTATAAGATTATACAATTTTAGGGGCATCAGAAACGGAGGCAACACAGTGGAATGCATGGAAAAAATAAATTTTTCTCAAATTTATAATTTCCATTTATGTTGAATAAACTTCAGAATGGTAAAATGTTTGTCATGTATTTACACCTTTTTTTAATTATAGAATAATAAAATAGTATTTAAAAATTTCATATTTACCAAAGGACTATAAATAAATTAAAAAAAAAAACTTTATGTATATTTTCATTACTTTTACATTAATATTGTTCGGTGGGTTATATTATTAAAACATATTTAAAATCTATACCGCGGTTTATTTAATTCCACGTTTGGTATGCCTTTGCCCCTATGTTCAAAGTTAAGATTTTTCAAATTATTTTGTAGAGAATCTGCCACAAATTTTCATTTTACAGGTCGACTCATTGTAGATTCTTCGTCTGCCTCTGCTTCCTTTACATTTGCACCTTCCTCTTCGTCATGCGTTATATTCCTTAAAGGTTCATTTGTTTCAACATATTGACCCACATAAGCAATACTATCGTTGATCCCATCGACTACATCATACAAACCACAAAGTTTACCAAATGCTTCTTCTTTGCTAGATATAGATATATATAACTGGTAGATATATATAACTGGTTGTAAGGTCCTCCGTCTGTAGTTCTTGATACCTTTTTGTTAGTTGAATTTATTTTTTCATTATTTGAGACTTTTTATCCATCTATGCCTATTGAATAACACTAATGAAACTATAAATGATATACCTTATTACATTTATTGTACCTTTTTCCAAGCTTCTTTGTTTTTTGTTGGTGGCCCGATACTGTTTATATTATTTGTGTTTGCCAAAGACTCTCTTGGGCTAATTGTAGGTAATTCTCCATGTATTCCATTATCATGTCTTCTTGCTGGATATTTATGTGTTTTCCCCTAAAATAATTATAAATTAAATTATTACAAGATTATTTAACATAAAATAATAAATACTTTTTACTTAGAATATTTCTTCAATTATTGGAAAATAAATATACACCCAGCAAAAACTTGGTAATGGCATGTAGTTACGGATGTAGTTACTTTTCAATGACAACAACATACCGTTTGCATTATATGGATGTAGTTTAGTAACTACTTATTTTTCTCATGGTATGTAATAACTTATTTATGGACAGTTTTATAGAAGGGATATATAAAAAAGCTGAATTTTTAGTAGTTGCTAAGATTTTAAAATATGTAAATAAAATTTATGAAATCCTTTACATTTATAACAACAAAAATGTAATTAAAGGAATAAAAAATATAAATAATCAATAATGCGGTTTTAATAAGTATTTGTCAATATTGTATTTGTCAAACATATATCATAAATTAATTTTATTTCTAGACTTCAAAAAATAAAAAAATAAAAAATATATATAAAAAATTACCAATTCTCTTCATATTACAAGACCTTCTGTGAAATATCAGGAGCAAAAAATGGTAAGTGTATTTTATATAAATAAATATTTCATTTAATATAATTAGGGTTGCCAGAATTTTTTGGTAGTTTAACTTGACATTTGGAAAAATTCAGCTTCATTTTAAACAAATCAACTTGACATAACCACAAATGTTAAAAAAACTAAAACATGAAGAAAATTGTAGACGCATCAATTATGTATATGCAAACAATTTTTAATTTTTTCAAAAAAAAAAAAAAAAAAAAAAAATATTAGGAACTAAATAATTTATTTAAACAAAAACGAGAGAAGAAGATATAGTCGGTCAAGACCGACTATACGATACCCTACACCATTGCGTATGAGCATAAAAATTCGGGAAGTGGATTTATATTAGACCTGTAGACCAACACTTTTACTAAATCTAAAATAAAGCATGCAAGTACAGAGTAATGCGTTAATAATAACATCTTGATGATTTTATGCATTATAGGGCGATTTCCGGAAGTGGGTTTATATGGGAGCTATGGTAAATTATGGACTGATTCTCATAATTTCGGCAATGTTGTTTCTACTTAAATAAAACTTATTTATGTAGAATATTAACTTGATACTATCTTTCGTATGGGATTTATACACGTTAAAGTGATTTTCAGAAGGGGGGTTTATATGGGAGCTATGGTCAATCGTGGACCGATTTTAATAAAATTTGGTACAAAGATTAGTATTTGCACAAAACTTCTTTGGACCGAATTTCATTAAAATATTCTTAATATTAAGACATTTATAAGTGTGGAAACTCTATTCCGGGGGGACATTTGTATGGGGGGTAGGTGAAATAATAGACCGATCATAACCAATTTCAATTCGTCCTTGTATCATAAAAGTCCCACCTGCCAAATTTCATTCAATTATCTTCAAAATTGCGACCTGTACTTTGTGCACAAAGTTTACATGGACAGCCAGCCGTCCAGCCAGACGGACGGACGGACGGACATCGTTAGATCGATTTAAAAAGTGATTCTTAGTCGATTGGTATACTTTTAGATGGGTGTTGAATAACTCATTCTATGCGTTACAAACATCGGCACAAACACATAATACCCCAACCACCTATGGTGGTGTAGGGTATAAATATATAAAATTCAGAGTAATATAAATGCTTTTATTACGATATTTTCCACACGGAAAAAAAAAGTACATATATTTAAACATTTTGTACATAAATATTATGAATCGAACATGACTTTTTTTCCCAAACTTTTTTCATAAAAAATAAAAATTTTTTCATAGATATTATTAAATTGTTCTTTTTAAAATTTTAGGAATTTTGCAAAAATGTTGATTTATTTTTATAAGATTCTAATGCATATGTTAAATAAAAATAGTTTAAATAGAAAATATTAGCAATAAATGGTAATTTACCAAGAAAAATTTGCTAGAAAACAATGTTTAGAAATTTGCACAAATTTGATACAATTCTGCAGTATAATTTTATTAAACAGCGCTTCTGTTCTGTTGAATCATCCCAATACATGTGTAGCTAAAAATAATTAAAAACTAAAAATTTTCCAAAGAAAATTTCAAACATTTCATTACAAATGGAAATATTAAATAAAATTTAAACAATTTATTTAAGTCTTTTTGACTTGATTCATATAGAAAAAAGTTTTAGTATTTAAGAAATTATTCTTAAGTATGGTGAACTAAAATCTATGAAACAAAATTTTTATATTTATGTACAAACTTTTTTCTGTGCACGTCGACTGATAAAGCATTCAACGCACTTTTTACACAATTGTTTATCACATTGCAATTGCAATTATTTTTTTATTATTTTATTGTTTTCATTTTTTTTATTGTTGAAACACGGAATTATGAACACAATAATTTACAGTTGCATTATTGGCGCTGTATAAAGTATTTTTTTTATTTTCTATAGTTCTTTTACTATTTTTGAAAATATTTGTTGAATTTTCATTCGGACCTTCATAGAAATCCGGAATTTGTCTACGAATACTATTTTTAATACTAAAATATTGCACTGCATATGAATACGTTTTTGTATTTCCAATATTTGATGCGTCACTCCAGATTCCCAAAAATAAACTTCCTTTTAAGCCACTAGAAACTTTTTCTTGTGAATATGGAGCCAATACGTTTCTTGTAATTGCTGCTACTTTAGTATGACCACAAGTATTTTTGTTAGCAATTTTACTATCGCAGTATAAATGTCACCATAATTTAACATGACAATCAAAACTGTTATAACTAAGTCCATGTATTATATTATGAAAAACAAGTAATAATTCAGCCTTTGAATCAAGTGATTCATTCTTTAATACTGCCGGTGCTACAAAATTTCAAACGGATTTAGAAATTTTTTGGAACTATGCCGCTTTTAATTTTAATTTTTTCTCACAAATATATTTGATGTTGAGTACTCACAAATTTCACAATAAAATTAAGTTTTAAAATCATTTCTTGAAATTATTGTCAGTGATGGGCAAAAATGCATACAATCTGTAACGGAGAAAACCATACACTTTATATTTGACTAAATTTATTATATTTTTTAAGAAATTTAAATTGTAGAGATTTTAAAGTAGTATAGAATATTTTTAGCTTGACAAATTGTATTTTAGCTTGAAACTTGACAAGACCTAAAATATCTTGAAAATCAAGCTCATTCAAGAACACAATTTATCTTTTGAAGGACATAATTACCTCCATCAAAAAAGACGGTTTATATTTGTTTCCCTTCCCACATTGATAAGACCTACTATAAATAAACGTAAGTAATATTATAAAATATTCATTCAACGAGTAAACATTTTCAGAATAGACCATAAAAGTTTCCACGTTTATCACCTTAAATGATAGCTTATTAATGGAACTTCCCGTTGAAAAATTTCTTCTCGAAATGGTCGCAAATAATTTATTATTTCAAAATAGATATGAAGAGACAATTTATGTGTATGTCAGGACCTACTGGAAGTGTTGTTTCAAATAAACGTTGGTAACTTTTTACTTAACATCATTTTACATTATTTAATGAACAAAAATTAATTTTTGCAAAGCTGAAAGGATGTCATTGATATCGTGTTGGTTTCTGGTTGTACAGAAATTATCATTGGTGAAGTAGTTTTCCAAATTTATCAACATACTTCTAAGTTTGAAGTGCGGTGTTTCTAACACATGTCAAAAATATTTATTTACTTGTAGCTTTGTATTGATGCTTAGATTTTTAGTTAGTATAATAGTATTTTTTATATTATGATATCTATTATTAATTAGTTATTTGTAACCTAAAATGTAACTAGTTCCTATTGGTTTTACCAATAATGACTTCAATAATACTTTAAAATCAAAAAGTTATTGAACAGGTTGAACGTAATGAGTTATTGTAATGACTTCGTAAAATAGTTACTTGTAATAACATAGGGTAAGTAGTTGCCTCTAATGTCATCACCGGGTTAAAATAATGAGTTATTCAGCTAATGTGTAAGTTGTGAAGAGCCATTATATTAGCTTCTTAACTAATTACATGGCAACCAAAGTTTTTGCTGGGCATATAAATAAATATTAAATACTCGATTTAAAAACGTTAAAATTTATTTAAATTTCGTTTTCTGTCATATTCTTTTTTTTGCCATTTGCATAGAAACAATGTGGAAAATGAAACCGAATTCATTTTCATGCAAATAAGAAGAAGAATCGATAATCTGAATTACATCACACATTTTGACTATTTCGCTTAAATTTTCATTCCAAATCGGTTTCGTTCACATACCTGAAAGTTTTTTTTTTTTTTTTTTTTTTTTTTTTTTTTTCTCTTAAACTGGTAAAATAAAAAGTTATGGCGCAATAATTATTTTAGTTACTTTAAAGACCTTTTTTTAGGACCAAAGTCTTATGTTTTTAGCCCCATCTATCTATCTTTAACAAAGTAAAAAATTTAACAAAGTCATGTCTAATATTTCCAAATTAACAAGGCAATACGAGTATACGTATTTCATCATAACTCAAGAACCGTGTAGATTTGTTTTCAGCAAGTTAATTCCATCTAGTTCACCCATTTTTGCTTAAAGGAGGACGGAAAAAAAATATTTTTGCCGACCAGTGCAATTTATCTACGTAACCTTTTATGATTTTTTACGAAATGACTAATTTCATATAAAATAAAACATTAACAAATTTTCATTATTTTTAAATCAATATAACGAGACTACATTTTTGGAGAAATTTCAATGCAAACAAAAACAATTCACTATTGTTTTTACACTAAAAAATTTAATTCCATGAGTAACTTTATTATATATACACAAGTGTATTTTGAGTTTATTTCTCAATTTCGTTTTAATGAAAGAAAGTGAATAAAACATGCGTTCAGCAGCTGCAGAACTATATGGCTGCGAAAGTAAGTTAAATACAAAGTTACTAATATCACCAAAACCATTTTTAATTAAATTTACTTTACACCAAAATATATAAATATCTGAATCCGTCGAAAGATTGACAGTTAATCTAGACGAATTTCACTGTATAAGATAATAAGATATGAATCATAATCTACAAGATTATACAATTTTAAAACTACCTAGCAAAAAATTTGCTTTCCTGGTAAGCTAGCAGATATAATTGGAAACAAAAATAAATTACTTATTTTTTGTCTCAATAACTAGTTACTTTTGTTTGAGTTGTTCATGAATTCATATAGTTATTTTTAGACTCTAGGGATACTCAAAAATATGTACCTAAATGAAAATAACAATAAACCATATTAACTAGTCGTTTTTAATGACTAACGTCTTACTCAGTACACTATCTCGCACTTAATATTCAAAGTTACGAAACTTGTTTTAGCATAAAATATATTTTTAGACATTTTGTTAAAGAAAAACTAATAGCATCAGAATGGGGTTGAAGCAGCAACCTTCTGGTTGCTAATCCTGCGCTCTCGCTAACTGATCCATGTGATTGTAACTTACTCTGCTATTATACTATTGAGTACTTATTTATGTAATGCAGAGAAGGCGCCTCATTTCCAGAAAAGTACTTTAATAAGTAGTTGTCATTATCGAATATGAAAAAGTTTTTGCTGGGTTGGTGTAATAGTGATAAATTTCCTTAGAAAGAACATTCATAGGAGTTGCTATTTGCAAAAGTTTAATAATATCATTTATTTTCCGAAATTTATACCTGTGTCTAATATTAGCTTGGACAAATTACTCTTGTTACCACATAAAATAAAATTGAAATTATGAGAACATTACGAGGTTTTTTTAAATTTGGGAAAATTGTTCGTTTTTTTATTTATAAAATTTTAGAATTAAAAATCTGGTAATCGTATGTTAGGCATCAAATTCGCAAACCATACATTTCTTAGAGTTTGAAACATTTTATATCCCTACTTAATTTTTAAGCTATAACTAATAACTATAACTACTTAGTACATCTATACCTACTTGTGGCCTCACTTTTTTAAACGAAACCAAAATTCGAAAAAAAAAACAGATATCATTTTTAATAGCAAATCTAGATCTTAATTTAATAATTTTATCCGAATTAAAATTTTTTCAATGTACATTTTACGAATATAAAAATTTGTTCAACTTGTTAAATTGTTAATTATACGGGGCAACGTAGGAAGACGAAATTTGGCACAAATATTTGCCTTATATAAGGTTTGTTTGGGATTGAAAATGGGAAAAATCGGTTAATAAACAAAAATGTTATGGGCTAAAAACAAGAAACACAGGGTGTCCGTTTCATACTTTTCTGCTGATATCTCTTAAACAAACGCATGTACGACAACGAAATTTTGTATACATAGTTTGGGGGTCAAAAATGGGCGTGGTCAGCCCACTTTACCGCCCACCTCCCATATAAGGTGAAATTGTGTTCAAATAGTTCAAGGACCAATGTAAACTCGGAAAAAAAAATAGGCGTGGTCCGAACATCTTACATATAACATAAAATTTTAAAAAGTTGATGGTGGGTATATAGATTCTGTCGAGCCGAATATAACATTCGCGCTTGTTTTTTATTTTATTAATTTTGAAAAATTCAAGAATTTATTTACGATTTTGATTTTTTGAAAAGTCATAAAAATCGGAAAAGTGTGTAACCTTACACATCAATATCTCTAAAAGTTGTTAATGGATTTTAATGATTTAAATTGCATATATAAGATGAATATGTCCACTATAAATGTAATAATTTAAAAATAATCCTAATCCTAATATAAATATTATAAAATGAAGTGTAAGTTTGTGCGTCAATCACGTCTAAACGGCTAAACCGATTTTCAAGAAATTTGACACACAGATAGTACCAGTGCCGGTGGTCGTTGTAAGCTATGTAAGAACTGGGTTAGATGCCACGCCCACATTTTACGGCCACTTTTTTAAAACTCTTAAACGGCTGCACCGATTTTCACGAAATTTGACACACAGATAGTACCAGTGCCGGAGGTTATGTAAGATCTCGATTGAATGACACGCCCACTTTTTTAAAACTCATAAACGGCTGTATCGATTTTCACGAAATTTGACACACAGTGCCGGTGGTGGTTATAGGCTATGTAAGAACAGGGTTGGATATTACGCCCACTTTTTAAAACTTATAAACGGTAGTAAATATTTGATATCCCCTAATAAGGGGTAGCGAAGCGCATCGGGTTACGCTCGTATCATACAAAAATTCATTCATAATGTATATGCAATTTTATGATGCATTTTTGGAAATTTTCTACCCTTTAAATTTTTTTACCATCTAATATAAAAAAAATTATTAAAGGTATTCACCTAAAAAATTGCAACTTTGCAAGACCCTTGCAAAGTAAAAAGTTTCAACGATTTCTGTAAACACAACAAAAACCACATAGAATAAATTTTGCACAACTTAGTTTGCAAGGGTCTAGCAAAGTTGTAATTTCTGAGGTGAATACCTTTATTATGTTTGCTAAAAGTTGCAATATAAATTGTTCTGGGATAAAATGGTCCACTATTTAAAAAAAAATATTTAAAAATATATATCATTATAAAAATTTTTTTTAGCCCTTAAAAAAAAAAATATTTTTTTTTTCGATGGCACATTAAAATTCTTTTGTATACATATAAAATGACTCAAATGCATGTAGAATCAGTTCGCGTTAATCATTTTTTATTTTTTATGAGTTTATTTTAAAATTAGTTTTAATCAAAATATTTTATAATTTGTTATTTGCGGTATAATATGTAGTTGCCTCAGATTAAATGCTGAGGTACAGTGCGTTTCACATTTATAACGTCAATTTATTTTGAAACATTTAATAAAAATGTTAGATCCTTTGGGGGAATTTAGGCCCTTGGATTTATTATCGATCGCTGCTACTTGGAACATTCAATGGTATTATCGTTGTTGTTTTAGCATGAAATATTTAACTTGTGCTTGTTTCATAATTATAACGTAATTTTTTGGTTGCCTTTAACACTAGAATACTAACGTTATCTTGACTACTTGTATGATTGATATTTTCCTGAGCGATTTTAATAGAATTTTAATTTTCTTTCGGAGAAATACGTTACAAAATATTTTGTCCTAGAATTTTAAAATTTGCATTACTCTATATTTTGAAAATTATATGCTCTGTCTGTATTTTTTGCTCTGTGGAATAAATATTAAATTGTAATTATTTTTTATTTTTGAAATTTGGTTGCATGAGAGAAATGAATTTAGATTTTTTTAGTGTTAATACGACAATGCTCATTCAATACAATTGAATTTTTATACTTTCCTTGTGGCGCAATGACTCTACATGGCATCATGTGCGCTGCACAGTGGTGACAAACGCAAATTTTTTGGTAATAAATCTGTATCTCCTAAACTATTGCTTGGATTAAATTGAAATGTATGGAGGAGTTGCAGAAAAATCATATTCAGAAAAATCATATTGTAGTCACCCTGTGATAACACAAGATAAGCTACAGAATGTCCAAATTGACTACCTCGAGTATGTAAAAGAAAAAAAAATCGCAACTTCTACAAATGAAGTCCGATTTTAAAGATTTTTATATTTCTGTAAAGTACTTGGCAAGGTAACGAAAAAATAGGCTTACTTACTTAAGTTATCTCTTACAGTTTAAAAGATATTTACACTTGAATTTTGAATTTTTGATTTTTTGCCACGACTTTCTTTAGTTTTTCGGGAATAAGTCCTGAGGTATATGAGGTACAAATTTGTTCAAAATATCTGATAATTTGTTATATATTTAAAAATAATATACTGAAAGAACTTTTGGATTATCTCAATGCGTCTAGACGTGAAAAATATTCAAAGTCAGCTCTCTGAAATTGGTATGAAAAATGTCTAATTTTTAAAAAAATATAGTACAATTCTTTCAGTTTTTTCTCAAAGTTCCATGAAGAAAAATTTTTTTTTTATATTTCAAAAGGTAAGGCTTCATAAATGTTTAATAAACAAATTTTGAATTGATTTATGTTTGCACCCTACATCAGGCATTGGTCGAAAATGGTGAATTTTGGAAAAAGGTTAAATTTTTATAGATTAATAAAAAAATGTCACGCGAGCTTTTTTAAATTTATTGACGATATTTTATCTTCATGGAACTTTGAGAAAAAAGTGAAAGAATTGGACCAAATTTTTTTTAAAAATTAGCCATTTTTCATACCAATTTCAGAGAGCTGACTTTGAATATTTTTCACGTCTAGACGCATTGAGATAATCCAAAAGTTCTTTCAGCATATTATTTTTAAATATATAGCAAGTTATCAGATATTTTGAACAAATTTGTACCTCATATACCTCAGGACTTATTCCCGAAAAATTAAAAAAAGTCGTGGCAAAAAATCAAAAATTCAAAATTCAAGTTTAAATATCTTTTTAACTGTAAGAGATAGCTTAGGTGAGTAAGCTTATTGCCAAGCACTTTACAGAAATATAAAAATCGTTAAAATCGGACTTCATTTGTAGAAGTTGCGATTTTTTTAAACTTTTACATACTCGAGGTAGTCAATTTTGACACCCTGTAGCTTATCTTGTGTTATCACAGGGTGACTACAATATGATTTTTCTGAAAGCTTAAGTCTTCCTCTGCAACTCCTCTATACATTTCAATTTAATCCAAGCAATAGTTTAGGAGACACAGATTTATTTGCGTTTGACCCCACTGTGCGCTGTTTTAAATTCCTGTTTTAGTGCCCTTGATGCTCATATCTTAAATCATTCCGGTAGTATCTATTGTTACCAGCATCATTCAAATTTAATATATTTTTATAAAAAAATAGATATTTATGCCAAATATTTATATTTTTCACAAATTTATTGAACGATTTTTAGTGGAATTTTTCTGTTTCCAAATCAGAAGGCCAAATCTTATTCAATATATAGTTCAGGAATATGATCAGTAAATGAATTTGAGACATTTGTTACACTACATAAACATATTAGTTTCAGTTTTTGTTAAGACTGTAACGAAAATATTGAAAAGGATTCTTGTGAATTGAAGAAAGTAGTTAATTGCAAACCAGATTTACTGAATATAACAACTTTTTTTGAAAAGAACGTTTGGAATATATAGATAAGTAATATAAAATATAAACTTTTGATAGAAAATGACTTTATTATTTGATTTCTTTCTTGAATTCGAATTTTTACCTTAAAATATTAAAAATTTGTCATTCGAAATCATTAAAATACACACAAAAAAAAAAAAAGAATGGGAAATGGCTACTATCATAGAAAATTACTTCAATAAGCACAAAATATATTGTAAATATTAAAATATTACTATTTCGATGTATTTTCTTTCATTATAGAAAAAGAATCATGATTATAATTGTATTAAAGTTCTTGCAATTATAAAATTAGTTGTATAAAGCAATATGTATTATTTTTAATAAGTTGAAATGAATTGGTCTAGATAAAGGAATTAAATTCATACTTTAAAACGAATTATTGATGATTGCCATTACAATTTTATTTGTAAGAAACTAGTTCATAGTTTAATTATATTTTTAGTTGCAATTCCTATTAATTTTATAAAAATTCTGTCATATTTAATAACAAATATTTAATTCGGTTATCCCAAAATAAAGCAATAAATCGTTTGTTTTGAAATTTAGTTTAATAAAATACATACATTTTTTATACCCTACACCACCATAGGTGGGGAGGGTACAATGCGTTTGTGCTGATGTTTGTAACAAAAAAAAAGACCCACAAATATTGGTCTAAGACCCACCTTAATTTATACCAATCGGCTTAAAATCACTTTCTGAGTCGATTTAACGACGTCCGTCCGTCCGTCCGTCTGACCGTCTGTCCGTCCATGTAAACCTTGTAATCAAACTACAGGTCGCAATTTTGAACCAACATTAATGAAATTTGGTACACAGGTTTCTTCTAGGCCAGGGACGAAGCCTATTGAAACTGGTTATGATCGGTCCATTATTTCACCTAGCCCCCATACAAATGTGCTCCCGGAAAAGGGTTTAACGATCATAAATCCCTTAAATATAGCAATATTTTAATAAAATTTGGTACATATAAGTTTTATATAAGTCTAAATAAGTGTGCCGATTTTTAAAAAGATCGGTCCATAATTAACCATAGCTCCCATATAAACCCCTTTTCAAAAAATCACTTTAACGGGTATAAATCCCATTAAAATGTTAGTATCAAGTTAATATTCGACACAAGTAAGTTTTATATGAACATAAATGATAGTGCTAAATTTTAAATATATCGGTCCATAATTTACCATAGCTCCCATATAAGGCCCTCTTTCAGGAATCACCCAAAAGTGAATAAATTCATATACATGTCAGCATCAACGTAATATTCTGTATTCGTATGTTTTATTTTACACTTATGAGTATCGGACCACATTTGACTCCAAGTCAAACAATAACAAGCAACAGCAGTTCTTGTTATTGTTTGTATATGCAGTGTGGTTGTATATGCAGTCAGTTTCTGCCCCACTGTGCAGAGTAGCAAATGACTTTTGGAGTCCTAAACTATAATTATTTAAGACTTCCTTTCTATTTTCCCTGATGCTGACCAACAATTTTAACACAAATGCCATTCTACTCGTATACGTAAAAATTCTGCTTTTCGATGTTCCTATTTTGTACTCATTATGATAGCAATCACATTTTGGTTTAAAAGAATACTTTTTCATATCGTTAGTTTTTCACATTTTTAACAAAAAATTTTTTAAGAGTTTCATTTGCTTTCAAACGCCTAATATTAATGACCTTCCATTATGCTAATATTATTAACGAGTTTCCATATGATGAATTCAAACTTTTTCAAAATGTTGAATATTTTCTGTGCTATATAGCTTTCTATCTAACCATTGTTTGCGTTACCATATGGGTACGCTAGGTCAATTTGGGTTAATCAAAATAATTTTTCACCGTCATATCGCTCGGTTTTTTCATGCATTATGTATTTTAATTTCCATTATTTTGCTTTGTTCAACAATGACACAAAAATAATGTCTCATGGTTTGTTTTGAATTATTTAAATTTAATGCCTTTTAGTTGCGTAAAAAAGTTATGATTTATTCAATTTTAAAGGATTGTACACGTGTGCAAGTTATTAATCCAAATATCCAGTGGGTCTCCATACTCGGATACAAGTGTTATATGATTTATGACATGCGTACACTGAGTTCTTACACATATTGTCTGAAGTGTCATGGATATTTTCAGCGGTTAATAACCTTTGACTTTGACATGTTTTACAAAATATGATTTACCTTATCTCTGTATAAAAGATACATTAGTTTGTAAATAACCTATAAACGACATGCAAACACCTGAACGGATTTGTTAAATTGTATTTGATGATTGATATGTGATGAAATGTGTGACTGCTTGGTGATATCCGTCAGTAATGGAATGAATGAAAAATAATTTAAAATTATTCATGCATTTCACTATGTTTGATAGTTTCTAAGAAATAACTTATTCAATGTGGGTATACATAGAGGCTTAAGAAACAATTATTTTTTCCAACTGTTTCGTTTTCTGTAATAAGTGTAAAGCAGTAGAAATATTTAAGTTAAGAATATTATAAGGAATATATTATCAGCTGAAATTATCGGTATATATTTTTTAACCCGATAAAACGATTTAGCTTTCTGATTTTTTTGTTAAATGTACTAATACATATATAAATTAGAAAGATTATAATATAAATATTAAACAATTTATTAATTGTCTAATAAATACTAATTAAAAATATTGTTTACAGAATTTTCACCAGGTCTTATACCCTACACCACCATAGGTGGTTGGGGTATTATGTGTTTGTACAGAAATTGTAACGCAGAGAAAAAATCTTTGGACCCCCACCTTAAAGTACACCGTTCGACTCAGAATCACATTCGGAGTCGATCTACCTTTTAATTTTAAATATGTTTGCTTATATTGAAACAAATATGTTTGTCACATAATGCATCAGCATTTAATCTGGGACAAAGAGATAATTTACCACAAATAACAAATTATGAAATATTATGATTAAAATTAATTTTAAAATAAACTCACAAAAAGTAAAAAATACAAAAATTTTAAAAACATTTTTTTTTTTTTTTTTTTTGTATGAACAAATTTTAAGAAGTATTTTAATTTTTTTTAAAATAGTGTAACATTTTGTCCCAGTACAATTTATATTCCAATTTTTAGCAAACTTAATAATTTTTTTTTATATTATAGCGAGAAAAAAAAAATTAAACGGTAGAAATTTTTCAAAAATGCATCCTAGAATTAAATTTGCATTATGAATTCATTTTTAAATGATAATATTTTTTCTAAATTACTACATTTATAGTGGACTTATTCTTCTTATATATGTAATTTAAATCATTAAAATCCGTTAACAACTTTTAGAGATATTGATGTTTTGCGATTTTTTTGACTTTTCGGAAAATCAAAATCGTGAATAAATTCGCGAATTTTTCAAAATTAAAAAAAAAAAAAATAAAAATGGAGATATTTAAATGGCTCCATAGGGTATGCGTATGCCAAATATTAGCAAAATTGCAAAAATATTTTTGGGCGTTCTCTCGTGGAATGGACGATATATATTTTACTTACTTTTATTTTATTATTATAAACACTATTACTTTAAACAAGTAAAATCATTATATTCGCCTGTGACGAATCTTATATACAGCGTTACCGTTGAGAATTTTTAAAAAGTGTTCAAAAAAGGGGATTTCAAATTAAAAAGTCGCCAAAAAAGGGGATTTTTTGAAAAAACAACTGCTTTTAGACAAAAAAAAAACTCCTTAAAATTTATTTATTTGATAACAAAAACAAAAAATTTTGTATCTTAAGAAAAACTACAAAATTCGTTTTTAATAATAAAAAAATAATTTATAATTATTTTACAACAATTTTTATTATTGCAAAATTTCCCCAAAATTTATTCACAAAAATAGTTAACATACAATCCTCTTTTAATTAATTAAACTTCTGTACTTTTGTACGAGTTCTTCATTCGTACTTCAGTCTTTCAAATCCCCGTCGTACAAATTTAGAACGGAACGCATGGATCCACAAGTATTGACTTAAGTCTGTTAGACAAACTATTTTTTATTATTGATAATTTAGTAAAAAAAAACAACCGAAAAGAATGTAATAATACAAATTAGGATCAAAGATTCGAAAGGCTTAATTCTTTAATTCATTTTATTTAATCGAATTAAATTTATTATCCTAGTCATTCTTTTAAAGCATTCAAATTAATTTAATTCATAGAATTAAAATCTTTGTACTTAATATGAATTGAATTAATTCTATAATGAATTAATTCCTTAAAGAATTAATTCATCAATTATACAATTCAAGCTTAAAAAATATATTGAATCATTCAATTTTTCTTCAATTAAAAACTATTACAAATTAGCTTTAGAAAATACTTTTTAATTCATTTTGTAAAAGATTATAAAACAAAATATTACAAATTGAATAAAAGAAAAATATTTTCATTCAATTTGTAGAAGATTTGAATTAACAAAATTTGAATGACATCTTTATGAATTAATTCAATAAGGAATTCATTCTATTCAAACAAAAGCCTTTGAATTAAGCTATTGAATAATGTTTTTGAGAATGGTATTATGGAATAAAAAATTAGTATTTCTTAATTCAGAATTAAGATTTAAGGAAATTAAGCTAACATTTAATTAATTCTTTCGAAGCTCTGATTAGGATATAAGTATTCATCAAATCATTTTTTTATTTTTGTCAATATAGTTTAAAAAGATTCGGCATATGATGATATAAATAGCCGTTCATAAACTTTATTATTATTTTTGGTAACTAATAGTTCCAGTTGATTTATAAATACTCCGCGGTTTTTTATATCATTATTCTGTGAAATAATCTCAAAATGATTAATTTATTTGTTGAAATTAATATATAAATGGTCGATATATTTCAAACAAATTAGTTTCTCGTCATTTAGCACATAGTCGTAAAAAGTCGCCATTTAAAAAAGTGGCAAAAAAAGTGGCCAGGTAGTTGAAAAAGGGGCAATTGGCGACTAAAGTCGCCAAACGGTAACACTTATATACCCTTCACCATCGTTGAGATGGAATTAGATTTGGTTTTATCTATATATATATATATATATATAAAAAAGTAACGTTGCTGACTGACTTACTGACTGATTCATCATCCCACAGCCCAAACGGCTGAAGCTAGAGAGACAAAATTTAGGGGGTAAAAAAGGATAAAATCGGTAACTTTATACCTTCTAAACTAATGGAGATACAAAAAAAGTTGAATAGTTATCGTTAGTCATTTAAAAAATAATTGGATAGGTGTCTGGTACTTTTTTGAAAATCGGCCGTTTTAGGGAAAAAACGGGTAAAAACTGTATTTTTGTACTTTTTTGGCACCATATGTATCTTTGAAACCAATCAACACACAGATAACATTTATGTCGTATTCATAACGTACCGTCTATACTAGCCTTTTTCTTTTTCGCACAAGAACAAAACGTAGGCAGAGCAACACACACAATTTTTCCCTTTTGTTTTCAGTGGGCAGAACATTTATCGAACAAATCATAATTTTTTGTTTGCCGTCAGTGTCACTTCAATACTTTTACATGCAGCGCCTCTTCTTCCGCATACAAAATGACGTTTGATGGCAGACATGATTGCTCGAACAATTGTGCGCACAACGGTGTGCGAACAAGAACAAAACATGAACAACTTGGGTCCACACTCTCCAAATGCATGTGCGCACAACATTTTGTTCAATGTGCGAGCATGAAAAAGGCTCGTGTGAAACCGAATGTTATAAAAAAATTGTTTGACATTTTTAAATATAACGTTTTAAAACACAAAGAATTTTGCATTGAAATAAACATGAAAAATAATTCAAAATATATATTTAAAAATAAAATATTATTTAAATAAATACAACGCACAGTGGGGTCAAACGCAAATTTTTTGGTAATAAATCTGTATCTTCTAAACTACTGCTCGGAGGACCTAAGCTGTCAGAAAAATCATCTTATAGTCACCCTGTGATAACACAAGATAAGCTACAAGGTGTCAAATTTAACTACATCGAGTATGTAAAAGTTTCAAAAAATCGTAACTTCTACAAATGAAGAAGGCAAAAAAAGCTTATTCACCTAAATTATCAGTTAGAAAGATATTTGCTCTCGAATTTTTGAATTTTTGTCTCGCATTGGTCGAAAATGGTGAATTTTAAAAAGAAGTTTAATTTTTATCGATTTATAAAAAATGTCACGCGAGCGTTTTTAAATTTATTGACGATACTTTATCAAAAAATAGATTTATAACGATTTGACACTAAACTGCTTCCCGCCCGGCCAAAAACGAATGCAGGAGTGGAGATTTTATGAAAAAAGTAAATTTTTTAAACGACCTTTCTTTTTTTGTAACACAGAAAAGCATGTTAGCGTAATATTTTCACTATTATTTCTTATGAAACATATAATTTTATTAACGGAACTTTGAGAAAAAGGTGTAAGAATTGAACTAAATTTTTGTTAAAAAATTGCCATTTTTCATACTATTTTCAGAGTGCTTACTTTCAATATTTTTCACGTCTACATGAATTAAGATAATCTAAAATTACACCTCTATCTAACAGGCGGCATCTTATCTTCGCAAGATAATATGTAAATATAGCGTATAAGATAGTACGGTTGGCTAAAAATTCGGATTTAAAGCTGTTTCAATATAAAATAAATTTAAAGCAAATCTTATTTAACTAACTATCCTACAAGTAAGTTTACTTTGTACAGCAAGATGAATCATCACCATTGTATGTACTTATGTATGTATGTATGTATGTATGTATAACTAAACAGAAAAGTACATGTTTTAATACTTGTCCTTTTAAAAATTAAAAACTTTCTATTTTATGCATTCCAGTTTTGTAGTTTTAAAAGGAAATGAGCGGAAGGAAAAAGTGAAGTGAAAATTATGACAGCGAAAAGGAGTTGCGTCTTTTAGTTTGTAACAAAGTAAAAGTTTTCTTTCATTGTATAAATGTTGTGTGCATTCTTAAAATCTACACATTATTTATTAAGACAAAGACAAAACTTTTTTAATCATGTAAAATGCCACTAAATGTTATTTGCGCTTTATTAAAGTAAAGATGAACTTTTGTCATAATATAATAATATAAAATTTAAAGGCAATTTAAGATACACATATTAATTATAGTAAACAAATATCGGTACCTATAACTAATATATCAGTTAAATTTAAAACATATTTTTTACAGCGTTGCACAGTGTTTAATTTTTACAATTTAGCTGATCAAAACGTCTAAAATTTGTCATCGCGTTTTGAAAAAAAAAAAACAATATTCTCATTAAAAACCTTGTAAGTAACTAAAAAACGAAGAAAATATTAAAAAAATGTTAACCGTTATTAAGTAACGGAACCTTGAACAGGACTGTTGTTGAAGACAAATATAATACAAATGAACTTGAGCCTGCATAAAAATTTGAAAATGATTAATTCATAAAAAAATTCGAAAAATATTCATCATTTACAAACATTAATACTACAGAGGGTACACTCCAACTTATTTAATGATTGTATGTTGAAATTCTAGTATAGAACCAAAAATGTAACAGACAAAACAAACAATATATAAATATGCATACTATGCTTACCGACGGTTAGCTAGAGCAGTAAAATAACATTGTAATAATGTAGAATACAATATAAATATAAGAAAAAGCTTTTGTAAAGTTATTTCAACTTAATACTTAAGGATTTAGAATATGTAAAGTGATGAAGTTACGTATTCTAATTCTATGTAACATGTCGAAAAAATCATTTAAGACTCCATAAAGCATATATTTTCTAGGTCCTGGTTAGATTGTGAGTCGATCTAGCTATGTCCGTCCGTCTGTTGAAAACAGGGTAGGGCTCGAACAGGATAACCTATAGGACGAAATTTGGCTCAAATATTTATCTTGTATAAGGTTTGTTTGGTATTGAAAATGAGTTAATCAGTTAATAAACAAAAAAGTTATGGGCAAAATACTAGAAACACAGGGTGTCCGTTGGATCTTAATTTCATACTTTTCTGCTGATATCTCTTAAACAAAAGCATGTACGATAACGAAATTTTGTACAGATAGTTCGAGGGTCGATATAAACTTAAAGACAAAAAATGGGTGTGGTCTGCCCACCTCTACAGAATACAAAACATCATAGGAGTATAAGGTGAAACGTCAACGAAATTTTGTACAAAAAGTTCAAGGAGCTATGTAAACTGGAAAAAAAGGGGCGTGGTCCGCCAACTTTACCACCCATCTCCCATATAACGTAAAATTTGAAAAACTTGATGGTGGGTATATAGATTCGGCCGAGCCGAATACAACATTCGCGCTTGTTTTTATTTTAATTTCTATTGGACAAAACTAAAAAGTTCCACAAAGTCCCATTATCTAAATGGCACTTTTGTAATTGGTGATTGTTGGTCTTCCAATATCAGTAATAAAATGTTGCTCCAATTTACTCCTTTTCAATTCCCAAAGCAATTACTGATCACATGACAACGTATTTCTCACCAAAAAAAATTTTGATATTTGGTTGCTTGCATCAAAGAACATGAAAAGTTTGCATATTTTTTAGTTTATTTCTGGAAATATTAGTAAAGGTTTTTCAGTTGTATCTAAATAAGGAAATGCTAGAAATCTTCTATAAGCTACTAATCTCTATTAGGTATTGATGACAGCCGAAATACAGTTGCGTTTAGCAGAAAATCGTGCATCTTCTGCAAATGTTGGTGAACTTATAACTAGTATATTGTATATTGACTCCTAACCGTGTCTACAGAATACAAAACATCATAGGAGAAGCATTTTTGTGATTGTTTAATATTGTTTATGTGAGGAAAATATAACTTACGATAACATTGCTTACCCAGCTAAAAAAAAATATGTATGTATCATATATATAACATATATTATGTTCTATATATGTTTGGATCCGAAAATTGAGGGTATATGGCCATATATAACCATATATATTCATATATATGTAAAAAACCCTATTGTGAATCATAATAAAACTATTTTTTTGGTTTGTTTTTTTTTATCAATTTTATTGAACGCGCAAAAAATAAATCGTAATACATACAAAATACATTTTTTAATACAATCATTAAATAAAACAACTTACATTTTCGCCGAAACAGCAGTGAAGTTGTCCCTGTAGAGTCTTCTGATGAGGTGTCCCATTCAGAATGTTGCATTGATGAAATTCCTTGAATTAATTTAACAAAATCTGCTGAAATATATGAAAATTAAGAGTGGGATCATGTTTATCAATAATATTAGCAAAATTACCTTCCTTGATGCTGTTTGTTGACAAAATGACTTCCTAATTGCAGAAAATTTCTTAATTATTAAATTTTCTTATACAATTTATTATTTTGTTAGAATTTTTATATTTCAATTTATTTTAAAATGTCAAAAAAATGAATATTCTTGCTCAGAATAAACTTAAGACAGAAAAATTTAAAAAATAACAGTTTTTTGCATATTACTCGCTTACAAAGCTTGTTACGTGTTTTGATGTTATAACAACATTTAAAGATAACAAAATTTCCTACAAAGTTTCTGAAGTAAATTTCTATCTAACTTCATTAGTTTAAGAGTTATATTGCATTTTATGTTTTATTTAATATTTGATATATGGATTCATATATGAAAATTGATTTCATATATGAAACCATATATGGTAAAAATTGTATAAGCTTGTTTCCATATATGACATAATAGTTCATATATTTTATTATATATGTTTCCATATATTGCAAAATATTCCATGTATGAGTCCATACATTTTCATATATAGACCCATATATAACAAAACATCATCATACATGAGTCATATATAAAAATATATGATCATTTTCAGCTGGGTAAGCTATAAATCTCAATATATTGATGAAATATTGACAGAAGATGTAAATGGTTTTGAAATTTAGATTTTCGATATGATATAATCGAATAATGAGTTGTTCCAATTAGTCAATTATCCGAAGAAGGGCAGGGGGAAGAAATTAGGATTGTAAAAATTGTTTACGAACATTTTAAAAGAAAAACATCTAGAGGGGGACTCCAAGATTTTTTGTAGAAAATTGCATTGGTTATATGAAAAGCAGTCGTGGCAGTTGTCTGATCACGCCTATATTTTCATGAAACCAGCTTAGTGTTAAGAAAATAGTTTGTGACAAATTTCATCAACATAGCTTTCTTAATTACAAAAATATAAACTTTTGATCACTCAGAATGCGAAAATATTACACTATGCGTTGTAAGCAGTCAAATTGAAATTACAGAAATTGTGTGTATTTCAATTCTTTAAGTAAAAAAATTGCGGATGGTAAATGAATAGTCATGTTATAAATAACGCATGTTACTCATACGTACCATTACATAGTATTTACATTAAAAATTTTTGGAAATTGTCTAGTTGGATTTACATAAAATTTCACATATGCGTAGCAGGGGTGTGTCCAATTTTAAGTTCGGCATGCGGACCCAACATACCCTTCAGGAGCGGAGCTATGTGGCCACAAAGTAGGGTACCTATGATAAAGAAAATGTTTAAACGTTTGATAAATTTTTGTTTCTTATCCGATTTCAAATCTTAAAGTTTTTGATAAAGCTTATAAGAACATACTTACTCGAGCTATTTATCTCTTATTGTTTTCGAGTTATTTGAATATGCAATAACTACCTCAATTTTGCACATTCTTGGTATATTTTTTTCATACACAGAGAATACAGTTTCATTGTTGCAACCGAATTTTTCTCCAATTGAATTTGGTCGGTTGCATTAACTATCACACAAAACTGTTGTGATTACCGAATATTTCATTTATATATATGTACAAATTAAATGGTCAATTCAAATTCTTAATCAGTTATAATTAATAAAAATAATGGCAGTTGCAACTGGAACAATGCCTAAAATTCGGTTCCAAAAATAGAATTTTATAAATAAAAAATAAAAAAATAGAAAATTTTATTTTTACATACATATGTATGTTTGTATGTAATTTTATTCTCAAAAGCATTTTCACATAAGGAATATAATAGCCGCGATGTACATACAGTGTCTCACACAAGTTAGTGAATTTTTATTTTTAAATAGTGAGTTATTATTTTTAGTTATAAAATTAGATAAAACAAAAATAATATTTTTTTATGAATGTGATTTGTTTGCCTGAGTTGTCTTCTACCAAATGCTGCAAAAAGTAGCACAAAATGTTGAATCGTTTCCGAGAAATTGAGCAAAATAATACGTGCAGTCGTTTCAGGTACCTCACAAAAGTATTTGAATTTTTTAATTTCTTATATTTGAAGATACTCAAAATACAAAAAAGGCAAAAAAAGATATGTTTTTTATATTAATTGTTATTAAGTATTAGTGTTAAGCGTTTACTAATTCTTTTTATAAATTTGGGAGTAAAATTTTTGGGAAATTAAGAAAAGTTTCTTTACATGTATCTTACAAAAGAGAAAATTGTAATAATCGGGTAATTTTTCCTAAATTATTTCTTAAATTTAATTTGTTTTATTTGGAAATATAAATGGACTTTGTCATGTCTTCGAAAAATAATTTTTACTGCAAAAGTTCCACAAAAAAAAAAAACTTATAAGAAACTAAATACTTATTATTTTTGAACTATAATGACAAAAAATATTATCATATTTGTCATTTATAGAAGAAAAATAGGCGTGTTTTTCCTAAATCAATCTTCTAAGTCAATTAAATAAAAAAATGGACTAAAAATTCCCCAAACTTCAAAATGGGTAAATAAATCAATAAATATTTAATGGTGATACTTATGACCTATTATTAATAAAAATTACAAGAATTTCTTATATTTTTATTTTGTTTGACATTCTCAAATACAAAGGTGATAAAAATTCAAATACTTTTGTGAGTTAAATTCGATGACTTTTTATACTTTTTCTGGAATAACCTGGAAACAAGGCAATATTTTTGATTGTAGTTTTTTGAATTATGAAGTTAACAAATAGACAAACACAATTCAGTTAATAAATCTAAAAATTATTTTTTGAAATCACGTAATAAAACCGTTTTTATTATTATTTATAAAAATTCAAATACTTTAGTGAGACATATTGTACATATTGAATTTGCTTAAATATTTCGAATTTCAATGATAAAACCAAATCAGACATATTTTAAGGCGTAACTAATTTTTTTTGTAAGAAATTATGCTGCAATAAAAGAAGTAATCACTTTTTTACAAATAATGTTTCATACCTTTATGTATATATATATGTATTTACCTTATTTATGTTTGTTATTGATTCAAATAAGCTTCATCAATCCAATATGTACAATATGTATGTGTTCCATATCAAATAAAAAAAAGAAACTTAATAAATTTTTTTTTAAATAATTACAATAACATTTAACTTCTTGCCATTTTTTCTAATTAGAACATCTATTATATATGGAGTGCTATCGAAAAAATCTTAACACACTTCTTTCGGAACCAATATTGAAAAAATTTTTTGGATTTAGTTATCATGGAAAAATACGTCAGATATTATTTTTAATAACAACCGAAAAAGATTTACGTCCTATAAGTTATTAAAAAAAATACAAAAAAATCCAAATAGGTCCTACAAAAATTGGCCACATAATTAAATTTCTGCGTCAAACTGTTTCTAATGTTATTTAATAATATCAGGAGAATTTGACCATTGATATGAAACCTGGTTCGGTAAGAAAAAAAGGACCACATGATGTTAGGGCCAGAAAATTTAAAGCATATTGAAAGAAACTCCAAACACATCTGGTAGCTCAGTTATCTCAGTGTTGATAACATATAAAGTCCAAAAAGTTCCAAACAGGAATGCTGCCAAAAATTTAGAAGCCAAGAATAGAACACGGAAATTAAAACCAAATTTCAAACAAAAATACTCAAGATGTATAATTGACGACGAAACGTATATGCTGCAGAATTTTCGCAGCTTATGTGTCAAAACTTTTTGCTGTTAATGCTCAAGGTAATGTTAAAGATAAGTTTAGGACCCAAAAGCAGAAAAAAATTCTTACAAAATTCCTGGTATAACAAGCTTTTTGCAGTTGCAGCAAAACAAGAAAGTCATTTGATACATTTGGATCTATAAATACCAAAATATGCATAAAAGAAAAACGTTAGAGAGCACAACGTGTCCACATATTTGAAAGAAAATTGAAGAGCACAAAAAAGGTGTCCCAAAATACCGAAGATTTTAAAGGAAGATGTGCACACTGTTCCAAAAAAGAAACTGAAGCAACTATCAAATCTCTAAAGGAAGGGTTATAAAAAATGGTCAACAAGTTCATAGGTAGTGGTTAGAACTATAAAAGTCATATTTTTCTGTGATCTGTAATAAATTATCAATTAAATAAAAAAAATAAAAATTAAAACTCTAAGAGCATTCATTTCCAAGTTATTGAACATTATATATGTTAAAATTTTTTTGAACGCACTTCTTATTAGGTGCATTTTCGTACATATCAAAATATTTATTTTATGTAAGAATGGATATGTTTTTTAAAAGAGAAGAGTTTTTGTGAATTTTAAAAAATTTTAGAATTAGTTGCTCTTCTTTTAATTTTTTACAAAACGTCAAAAAAAAAATATATATATTGAATATATATTCGATTGAGCGAAGCAATTAATTTCTTTGGTCATACCTGATTTTTAAATATTAGAACCAATTATTAATAATTTACACTTAAAATAGCTCGATCTAGCTATGGACGAATTTTGATTGCTGCAACTAAATAGTGTTTTACTAAGGTGGATTTAGAAAAATTTAATTTGGTTATCTCCATTGATTTGAAAATGTATCAAATAATTGATTAATCTAACTATATTTATTATTCCGTTTATTCCATTATGGGAATATTAACATTGTTACAAGTATAAAAATCTTGCAAATGTACCAATATTTTTTCTGTGTGTATGTATCCTAGTATTACGGACCGATTTAATTAGTTTTTTCTTTAACTAATTAAACTATTGAATAAAGGAAACTTGAAGTCGATATCTTTACCGAGTTCAAAAATAAACGATTTTGAAATTACGATTTTTTTTGAAATTATGAGTTTTTTATATTGCAAAATATATTCACAATTATAAAAACTTAATACAGTACATAAAAATTTTATTGTAACTATTTAAGATTTATAAAAATAACAGTAAATTGATCTTTATTGTAGCGAAGTCATAATTGTAATTAAATTAGAGTTTCAACTATTAATTGATCAATCATCACAATCAATGCATGTACTGTAAAAGGAAATTTAACAGTTTCGGCGGAATCAACCAAATTGTATTCACATTTTAGTAATAAATATTGATGAATGCAATCGAAATTTGTTTGGTGAGAAAAATTATATAAATATAAAAATATATTCTGTAACAGTAATCAACAATAGCTCACATTTAAAATGGATTCTAATAAATAAACAAAATTTGGCGTTCCCAACCAATAAGAGAAGTAATTTTCTTTTTGACATTTTCGAAAAATTAAATAAAAATTATTTTAAAAATTTCCAAATGTTTATTTTTATACCCAACATCAGAAAGATGGGGGATATATTGATTTTGTCATTCCATGTGTAACATGTCGAAAAAATCATTTAAGACGCCATAAAGTATATATTTTCTGGGTCCTGGTTAGATTCTGAGTCGATCTAGCTATGTCCATCCGTCCATGTCCGTCTGTTGAAAGCAGGATAGGGTTCGAACGGTACAACCTAGGAGGACGAAATTTGGCTCAAGTATTTATCTTATATAAGGTTTATTTGGGATCAGTGATGTCAGATGGAGGGAATTTCCCCTTTTTAAGGGAATTTTTAAGGCAAATTTTAGCCGAAGGGAAAAAGGGAGGGAATTTTAATTTTTGTCAAAATAGAGGGAATTTTTAATACGTTTAAATTTATCTCAAAAAACGACACAAATTTTAAATAACTAAGCAAAAAATACAATATTATCATTCACACTCATTTAAAAATATAAATCTTAATTTGCCGAATGAATATTTTCAGTGTTCTCGTCCTTTGCTTAAATTATTTTTTGTATATTTTTTATTGAATTATAAACAAAAACTACATTTATGTGAATTTCGATGCATTTTTTACTAAAATTTTGTACTTTTTGTTAAAAATAGCGATTTTAAAGAGGAGGGAAAAATGGAGGGAATTTTTTTTTTAAAAAAGGGGAAAAAAGGAAATTTTTCAACTAACCAGAGGGATTTTTCTTAAATTCATTCTGGCATCACTGTTTGGGATTGAAAATGGGCAAAATGGGTTAATAAACAAAAAAGTTATGGGCTAAATACAGGAAACACAGGGTGTCCGTTTTAGCATCATCTGCTGATATCTCTTTAACAAAAGCATGTACGACAACAAAATTTTGTACAGATAGTTCGAGGGTCGATATAAACTTGGAAACCAAAAATGGACGTGGTCCGCCCACTTTACCGCCCACCTTCTATATAACGTATAATTTGAAATAGTTGATGGTGGGTATGTAGATTCGGCCAGGCCGAATATAACATTCTCGCTTGTTTCTAATTAAAAAAGGAAAGACAGACTAACTTTACTTGTGGCATTATTAATGGTAAGTGTTTCATTGTCCATAAAATTGTGAAGTTGAAAATCTATTATGAGGTTGGTGAAAAAAGTTTTCATTTTAGTTCAGTCATATTTTTAATTATATATATATTTTCTTTCCAGTTTTTCGCGAAGTTTATCATAGAAAACCGCACAAACATAAATACCTATTTACAAGTGTAATGCCTATCCCCATATTCTTTATTATTTTAATGCAATTACAGATTATGGAGTAAAGCAAACAAGTATGTTCAAGATTTTAGGAAAGATTGGAAATACGAAATATACCATGTCATTGCAAAACTACAAATACCAATGGTTTTATCACAAGTAAGAAATTAAACAAAAATCTTTCAATTTTATGTGGGATACAAATAGCATAATCTTTTGTTAAACATTTCACCATATATTGAAGCTAGTCAAGAGTTTGCAGAGATTGTAATTTATAACCCATTACATCTCTTTATGCAGTTAAATTTGTACTATTTATATAATTTTTCCATCCATTTTATGTAAAAAATAATAAATAATGAAAAATATATGTTTATTCTAAAAAGCATTCTTGGAATTAAATCTTCAGTTGTTCTCACCGAATAACTTTTTTGAATCAGTTGTACCTATTATATTGTTCTAAACATTTAATTATCTTGACGAATATCTCCTTTGTGGGTTCCAATAATATGGAACCCACAAAGGGGACCGGAATATTCGGTCCCCGCAATCGATTTTTAAGATAGTATGTACATGCAACCGACCGAATTCGATTGTCAAAAAATTTGGTTGTCTCTACTAATCTGTTTTCTCTGTGTGGATCTAAGATAAATTAGTGATTAATCCATAATTAAATAGTAAACGCAACTGGTGGTTGCTTCAAAAAGGTGACAATAGGTAGCGACAAAGTATAGTTTTTGAAGAACAAGGAAAAACATCGTTTTGTTTCAGTCAAAATATTAAACAAATACATCGATGGCTTAACAAAGAAAAGGAAAAAAGTGAGTAAAATCTAAGAAAATTTAGATACAGGCAAATTAGTATGCAGTTTTAATTCAAAACTATGAGCGAAACTAATGCTGACTTTTATTTGTTCATTTTTCTACTCCTTTGGAACAAAACAAATGTTAAGTTATGGGCTTTTTTCAGTAACTTAAAGTTGGCATAAACTAATGATATAATGGATGTTTTAATAATTAATAGTTAATGATTCAATAGATTACTGCAAAAAAACTACAAAAATTCTTTAGATATAGGAAATCATGTCATTTTTTTTAATAAGTCTGTTATAGCCCCTGTGTATAATTAATAGTTAATTTCGGTAACCATATTTCATCAGTATAAGGGTATTAGTTTTGAAATAAATTATTCCAGATGAAACATATCCCAAGGTTTGAAACATATTTGGTATCGCATCCCCAGTGCTTCTTTCAGAAATGTAGGATAATTTTTTAAGGGCTATGAACAACGCTTCCCTAGTAGCCTTGCTTGTTACAAAGACCACTTTTAGAAATATTCAAAGGCTGTACGAATAATCGTCCAAGGGAAAATTTCCCAAATCCCATAAATGAATAAACGCCCAAAAAAAAGACAAATTCAAATTGGGTGATTGTTCACTGTGTTTGGGTTATTTGACATGTTTAATATTTTTGGTGTTTGTTCATTGTGAACAATCACCCAAATTTTAAAAATGTAGAATTACCCAAAAAATGTTTTGGGTGATTATTCATTTATTTTAGCATGCGGCAAAATAATTTTTCTTAATAGACGGTCTCTGCCCGGGCGGAACGGTTTTTAACTCCGTCCGAATGCGGCTTCGCTAACATAATTTTCCTTAAAAAGTTTTTCAAAGGGGCATAACTATATTCAATTGCACTCAAAAACCAAATAAAAAAAGTAGTCAGAATCAAAGATCTCTAATACATTTCCGATTTTTTATTTTATTTTTTCGTCAATGATAGTATTTTTAACGGTGAAAATGTTGATGTAAAATATAAAAATTTATGTAAGCGAAGCCGTTTTTGGGTATACCACAGAGTTAAAACCATTTGTTTGTACACCTAAAAAAATTTTCGAAAACACGGGAAAATTTCTAATATTTTCTAAAAAGTGAGATAAGTCAAAATGAACACTATAAAGTTTAAGGTCGATGCGACTAGTGTTAGCGACATTCGATCGCTGCAAAATTTGCACAAATATATTTTTACATGAAAGATAACAATCCCAAGGATAGTTACGGTCTAAATTAGAAAGTTGCCCTTTTTGCAACAGTCTAGTATACGTACATATGCAAAACGAACAAATATTTTACATTATTTTGCTTTTAAATTTAAAATTTAACATCCGCTATGTTTGTAGCAATGTATCAAAAAGCTTTTAGGTAACCTGATAACTTATATTACTTATTCTAAATTTGTTGCGCCTTATTTATGATTATTTTATTATATTGATTACATGAATGAATTTCAATATCTTTACCAAGATTGCTACTTGTAAATGTACATACATAGTTTTTTTTAAGTTTCATGTATTATGTAACAAAACATACACTGTGGTGCTGGTAAATAAAAGTAACAGGTTTGTTTATTGGTTTAAGAGTTTTTGTGAAATATTGATTGAATATACATACATATGTAAGAACCGACATAAATGAAAATTAAATCTATTCTTATAAGTACTTTCTCCAAAACTTTTATAAGACAATAAACACGTGTCATGAACATGAATTTAAATGTATTATATACATACGTGATTATATATGTTTATAAAAGACTTTTTAAATTTGCCTACCAAAATATTTGCTTTTGACAAACACTTAAAAGTCTAAATAACACTGCACAGTGTGGCCAAAAGCGAAATAAATGGTAATAAGTCTGGTACTTTGAAACCACTGCACCGATCTAGATAAAACTTGAAACATAGATAGAGGAGGAAAAAAAAATATTTGTAAAAGTTATAAGCCCCGATATGTTTTTCACTCTTAAGGTAGTCAACTTTGGCCCACTGTAGCCAAACTCCTCCTCTATCTATGTTCCAAGTTTCATCTAAATACGTTCAGTGGTTTCAAAGTTCCAGACTTATTAACATTTATTTTGATTTGGCCCCACTATGCACTGGTCGTCAAAAAATAAAAAAACTATCCTACTTCAAAAAAAAAAAAAAAAAAAAAAAGAATATGTGGTCTAAATTGAATACAAGCTAAACACGAATCTCCTTTCCATAATTTTCGGAAGAAGGTTTTATATGAGAGCTATGTTCAATTCCAGGAGGACATTTGTATGGGGGCTTTCGTCCTTGTGGAAAAAAAGTTATATGTACCAAATGTCATTAAATTATCTTCAAAATTGCGAACTGTACTTTGCGCACAAGCTTTATATGGACAGCTAGCCAACCAGACGTCCGTCCGTCTGGGTGGACATGTTTAAATCGACTCAGAAAGTGATTCTGAGTCAAACGGTATACTTTAAGGTGGGGGCGAAGTTTTTTTTATCTGCATTACAATATTTGCACAAGAAACATAATACCCCAACCACCTATGGTGGTGTAGGGTATAAAAACTGAAAGCAGATTCTTGCTTAGAGATTTTCAATCAACTGTGAATAAAATCAAGATTTGTGCATCATAATACACAAATCTTTATATATTCGTAGCATTCAGAGTTGTCAACTCAGTGCTTTACCACAGTTTTTAGTGCTTTTTAAAAATTTGGACGCGGAGAGTTATTTAGTCAGTGCTGTTGACACCAAATTTTAATAGTAAGTAAATGATTTTTACTATCGAAAACTATTTATATGATGCATAAAACAAGTAAGAAAATGTTTCAATAAAATTACAAACATATATTTTTTTTATTAATTATATAAAGGGAGTTATCAATCTGTAATTGATAATGAATTATAATTACTCTTTTGATAAGAGCAATTATAGTTGAGAGGTTTGGGAATAAAGAAAAGAAGGGTGGTGTAGCTGGTTCTTATAAAAAAAAAACAATTTCTCACCTTTTTTGCAGGGTGATGAGGTAAATATTCATTATTTTTTTTTTTAGTTTAATTTCAGTTTATTATAATTTCCTTTTTTTTAAGATTTAGGTAACTTATATTAAGGTAAGTATTAGGAGTAGTCACAATGGTTGGGTATGGTTAACGCTCGTGATGAAAAGATGGTAAATGAATTTAATTTCGTTTGTAAAAATCTTCCTTTGGGCTTACTTTAAACCATCGGCTTCTTAACGAAAACCGATAACGTTATTTTTATTGCAGATAAATTCAAGTTATGGCATTGCCAAATTATTTAAATTTTAGTAGCAAAATTAACATATTAATTCATTATAATTAATTTAAAAATTATAATTTAAGTGTCCAACTTGATTGGACAGTTACTGATGTAAGAACAGTGCTTTCTAAAAATAAATATTTACTCAGAGGTTTTAGTAAGATTACTTAATGATGCGTTATTTTGTGTTGTTCAAAGTAAAAAGCTATTGTTCGACTATCGTGATCACTGATCACATTTATTTTAATAATATTATTTATTGAATTTTTTGTGATTTTTAAAATTTGTTAACCAGTTTGTACTTTAATTTGGCCATGGTCTGTAATTCCAAATAGCTTCAAAGTAAATAAAATTCCGTTATCAGTCTTAAAATTAAGAAAAGTACATATCGTTTTATTTATAGAACAAATGCAATTTGATATTGAAAAATATTATAAAGAAAATATATCAGAGCTTTTTTAAGAAAATTACGTTTTTATTATGTAATTTCAGTGCTTTTTCAAAATTGAAAGCTGATAACTCTGGTGGCATTGTCATCTTTGAGATAATGATAATAAACTGAAACATTTTTGATGTTTTCATTTTTCAAAATAAATTCTAATTTCGAAATAACTCCGAAAATATTGAGCACATAAATAAAATTAAGTTAGGGTGGCTTAAAGACATTTTTAATCCGTACTTTTTGTGTATCACCATTCTTGAGTTATGGTGAAATATATTAGAGCAATGGCTATTTTTCGGAACACAAACCCAAAACTGATGAAAAAATTTAAATTAAGTGCAACAATAAGGGAGGATTTTTTTCCGAACAGTGTAATTTTTCCATTGATTTAGAATAAATAATATAGTGCAACACTGATTCTCCGCCACAGGATTTTTCAGTCAATTTAGGTTCGCGTGATCATGCCGTTTTAATACTTTAAATAACTATTTTTGAATTGGCTCTACTTTTCGATATAAACCCTTATATAAGGTCGCAGCCAAAATTAATGTTTATTAAAATACCAAAAGATTTTAATTTGAACTGCGTCCCACAAAATAGTTGCTTTTTTGTTATCCGGTGCAATATTACGTGCTTAGCAGTTTTCGAAAAAAAAAAAACAAAAAAAAAAAAAAAAAAAAAAATATTTAAAAAATTTGCAACCGTTGTAAAAGGCTTGACTCAGTAAATATTTGTGGTGTGTTTAACCAACATAATCTTCTAGAGTTTAACAAGAACTACCTATATGTAAAATTCTTTTACATTGAAGTCATAATCTAATTTTTGGCGATTTTTGGTTCTTTAAAACATAATCTAATTTAATTCCAAAATCATTTTTTTACTAATTTTACAAATAATAAAAAATTAAAAAATTTATTATGGGGTTCGGTTAACGATCATAAAAATCCAAATTAAAATGGTTTATCGTAAAATCAAAAATTGATTATTAACTTTTCATACCATTCACTAACATAGAAGTACTTAAAGGTACTTTCAGACGATAATATTTAGTACAGTGAACTCTCGATAATGTGAAAAAATTAATTAATTACATTTTCGATTGTGATTTTTTTTATATATATTACTAAGTTATTCTTTCTAAAAATCATTTCTGCAAGGAATGAAAATGCAAAGATTACTAAAAAAACTTTTTTTAATTTATTTGGAACATAAAAAGTTTTTAAAAATCCATTTTATAAAGAGTACATACGTAGTATGTACATAAAAAACAAACAAAATATTATGACAAAAAAATAAATAAAATTTACAATGAAAAAAGATAGGTACATACATATATAATTAAATATGGAAATAATCGGTTATTATTTTCTGTTTTTTCTTTTGTTCGACCAGCTTATCGCCAATTCCTTGATTTTTTTCAATACTTTAATGTCAGTTTGATCGACCATTTGAAATTCAGCCCATTGGACAGCTTTGTTAAAAATTTCGACAGCTTCTTTGGCTTTAATGTTGTTTTCAGGCGCTTCAATAAAACAGTCGTCATCATCGTCGAACTCTTCAATTAAATCATTTTCATCAAATGGCGTGACGTCCTCACAAGGATTATTGATCCAATCTCTAATGTTTACAGCAGTAAATACTTCCTGAGGGCACAATGTCTGTAGAAGATCTGCAGCAGTATTTTCTAAAGATCTAACCTCTGATTGCCACTTTTCTTTTAAAACGCTCAAAGGAACATTAAATTCAGGATCGTCTTCATCATTTACCATATTCAAAATATTTTTCCAACAGTTAGATAAAGTTTCTTTACCAACTCGAAGAAACTCCTTCTTTAAGTGTGATTTTTTTCATCGATTCAAGCAAATCTCCCTCTTTTGCAATAATTGTTGCCAGAAGACTGTTCCTATAATGAAGTTTGGTGATTCTAATTGCATTTTGATCCATTGGCTGGATCAGAGCCGTTACATTTGGAGGCATGAACATAGCTTCTATGGAACCATCCTCGGATTTAAGGTCGGATTCTGGTGGATGGGATGGGGCATTATCTATTAGGAGTAAAGCTTTTACTGGTAATCCTTTCTTCTTTTACTTACCTCTGGCACAAAACAGTTGTGAAACCATTCTTCAAAAATGGAAGAAGTCATCTAAGCAGACTTTGAATTTCTGTAGTTTACGGGACAGATACAATTTTTAAAACTGCGAGGATTTTTCGATTTTTCTATTACTAAAAGTTTTATTTTATGAGATCCTGACGCATTTGCACAGCATAAAAATGTTATCCTTTGCTTTTCCATTTTTGCACCTGAAGCGCTTTTCTCCAATGACGTTACATATGTCTTTTGTGGGAGAAGTTTCCAATATAGAAAAGACTCATCGGCATTATACAACTGATCATTGGATAAACCTAAATCTTCTATCTTTGCTTTCAATTTAATTTTAAAAGGATTTACGAACTGAGATTGCGCAGAAAGTTTTTCACCGCTTATCTGAAGGAGCCGAATTCCATATCTCTTTTTAAATTTTTGTAGCCACCCATCGCTAGCATTAAAGTTATTTCCGTTTTCACTTATGTTTTTGTGAATTTGTTTGGCTTTCTCTTTCAACATCAACCCACTTACAGGAAGGTTTTTATTCCGCATGCAAATAAACCACTTATAGAGCGATTTTTCCATTTTTGGAAGCTCTGAAGATCGTAATGTTTTGCGTTTTCCGGGTCCATAAAACGTATTGTTCACACATTTTAAAATATTGTCTTTTTTATTTTTTATTGAACATATATCGTTGATTTTGCAACTTTATACTTTTTACTTAACACTGTAACACTCGATCCTTTTTTTAAATATTCCAAAATTTCGCATTTTTCATTTAAGGATAAAAACTTTCGACTGTTTTTAGACATTACTAATTTTAAAAATAAATTCACGAACCTACCGCAACAAGTTACATAAAGCGACTAGCATTAAATACCTTTAAAATAATGGATTTATTAATTCGGGGATTCCCAACATTAAAAATAAATGCTTCTACAAATTAAAAAATCCCCAAAAATTAAAAAAAAAAAAAAAAAAATTGTTCACTATTTAGAGCGCCCATATAAAAAACTGAGTGTTCACATTAGTGGATAGTTCATTATATTGGATGTTCATATTACCGCGAGTTCACTGTATTAAGATTTTTCGAAAGTAAAATATTACGTATTTCATCGGCATATCAAAAAATCCGATAGAAAATCCTGAAGTAGTTTACACGGTAATATATATTGTATATTATCTTTGCAAATTCTTACCTTTATAAAATTTATGACGAATTTAATGCAACTTATTGATTTAAATATTTCCTTTATAAGTTATTTTTTGTTTATAAAAAAAATATAACATTGATACGTATGAAAATCAAAAGTTTTTTAACAATTTCAAAAAAATTTAAAATTCCATTGGTATTTCAAAAAAAATCATAAGTAATTTTTCATAATCAAAAAATTTTTATTCAGACGATAAGTAAATATTTTCATATTCGAATTTTGGACAAATCTTAATATTGAATATTTTCGTCTGAAAATACCTTTAATAATACTATGTTTCCACTAGCAAGTTTTGGGGAAAGCTTGTTGCTTCGAACAAAACTACACCATTTTTAACAGTAATTTTGAAAAAATCAATTGAAAATTAGATTTTCCATTTATTATTTAGAAAATATCGTTTGAAAATTTGATTTTACTTTTAAATTTTTGAAAATAACAATTAAAAAAACGATTTTTTATTTAAATTTTAGAAAAGAGCAGTTGAAATTTATGATTTTCATTCAGATTTCGCAAAAGATTAATTGAAATTTAGCATTTCTATATAAAATTTGGAAAAAATCAATTGAAAATGGAGTTATCTAATTATAATTTAGAAAGGAACAATTGAAAATTAGTTTTTTATATAAAATTTAGAAAAAAACAATTTAAAATAAGATTTAATATTTCAAATTCAGAAAATATCAATTTATATTTAAATTGTACATTTTAAATTCAGAAAAGAACAAATAAAATTAGATTTTTTGTTTTGGAATTTTGAAAGGAACAATTGAAATTGAGAAAAATGAATTAAAATTTAGAACATTATATAAGAGTGATTTGAATGAGGAATTAATGTTCCAACCTTTAAGGATATAAAATTTAGGGATTGTAGCAAAACCATCTGCAGCGCAAAATTTCAATTACTTTATATAAAATCATTCCATACACAGTTTTCATTCTATATACTATTTCAGCTGAATTTCTGAATTTAATTTAGTTTTTTCTTAATTTTAATTGTATTTTTCTGAATTTTAAATAGAAAATCTTCTTTTAAACTGTTCTATTCTAAAATTGAAATGAAAACTTCCAATTTAAATTGTTATTTTCAAAATTATAAATGGAAAGCCTAATTTTCAAGTAATCTTTTCTCAATTCTAAATAAAAAGTCAAATTTTCAATTGATCAATTCTGAAATCTATATGAAAAATGTAAATTTGAATTGTTATATTCTGAAATTAAAAGAGAAATATTATTTTAATATGCTCTTTTCTGAATTATAATAAAAAAAATCATAATTTAAAATGATATTTTCAAAATTTGATTTGGAAAATCTCATTCTTATTTGTTCTTTTCTGAAACTGAAATGAAAAACCTCATTTTCATTTGATGTTTTCAGAATATCATATGGAAAGTTCTAATTTTAACTTAAAAATCATGTAGTAGTTTTCAACATGCTTTCCCACACACAGAAAAAAGATTGGTTGGAAAACGATTGTGTCTATCACAATTACATAAAATATATCGAATTTATATTGCGATTATTTAATATTACCAAGCTAAATAGATTTTCTATTCCAACACTTTAAAATTCATAATTAAAGAGGAATGTACGTATCTACAATTCTAAAATAATCAGCTTAACCAATTTAAGCAATTCCTGTAACTATTTTTACTATGTCGGTTGGTGGAATTAATTTGAACTCATAATTATATTTGTTAGTACTACTGATAGAGTCATTGGAATTAATAAACTGTTTATATTAATATATTTCTATGCATAACAAATATTTTTAATAACATTAGCGTAATGAAAGCGTAATTAATTCGGTTACTATATAAGAAAATAATAAACAAAAAAGATTAGTTGCTCTCAACCGATAAAATAATTGTGAAAATCAACAAGTTTTTTATTTTATTATTTGACATTCAATATTAAATAAAATAATTTAAAATATAAATTTTTATTAGAAAAATAAAAAAATAAAAAATTAAGGAAGAAATTTAATTGAAGTATTAGAAGGTAAGTTTAACACATTAATGTGTGTATATATTTTTGGCATTGCTAATATTTGTTTATTGTATTTTCTTCTGAGAATAATGAGTTAACTAAACAATGAGCATATACATATGTATGTATAACTAACGGGACAAATGATAATAGCAAAAATTAAATCCTCCTAAGTGAGTAAGCTGTTTTTTCCGCATGCAAATAATCATTTATCAGGACAGGTTAGTTCGAAAAAACCAAGTGTTTTTTTGAAATAATACTATATCTTACTTAAAACTTCTTGCAGGTTGCGATATCGGTATCAAGAAACAGTATTTTGGAAGGGGTTTCTAATGGCAATCTTGGGGTCTTTGATATGTATTTAAATTATGCCTAGTAAAATTTATGTAATGTATCTCTAAAATTTCGAAAAATTAAACGAACTCCAATAAAAAACCTAATAAAAAAATCTGCCTTTACTACTATTAAATTCAGTTGTGTCAAACGAATTATTTTGCCTTCAAATCAGTTGCTACAGCCGAATTTTTACAGTACTACAACTGATTCGTAGAGATAGTACCTACAACCGACTAAATTCGATTGGCAAAAAATTCGGTTGCCACAACGAAACTGTTTTCTCTGTGCATACATTTTTTACACCAAAATAATCCGCTTTACTGGTTTTGTTTCAAATCATGCCGAAAATATTACTTTTCGAACTACTTTTGATTTAGCAACTCTGCGTTGTATCTTGGATAAAGCAAAATACCTCTGAGTTGTCAATTTAAACGGAATGTTTTATCGAAAAAATTGCAATTGATTTTTTTAATTTTTAATTATTTTTATTTACCCAATTCACAACTACACACAGAAAAAGGATTGTTAAGAAAATGGTTACTATTAAAAAAATTAGGATAATTTAACAATATTCAATGTCTGATATTAAAAATATATAAATTTGGCAGATTTTCTACGTTTGTAACAATTTTAGTATTCCCCCAATGGTATATGTGTTCCCATACAAAACAATACATTCGGATCAATCAATTAATTAATAATTTACAATATCGTTTAAGGTAACCGAACTTAATTCTGTTAAATTCACTTAAATACAAAATATTTTTGTAGCTCAATCAAAATTCGTTTATATAATTCATTTTCAGGTTCAGTTTCCAATGTTTGGTTTGTCCGGGTTCACACACAGCAATTTTTCTTGCCGCAATTCTGACTTCATAGGCGAGAGAAGCAAAGTGAATGTAAAAGTTTACTCTTCCCTTCTCCTCTCTCTTGTATAAACTCAGAATTGCGGCAAGAAAAATTGCTGTGTGTGAACCAGGACTTTCAAAATTTGTAAAATTCGGTTAACAAAGACAAAAGAATTCTATTTTTGACGTTTTATAAAAAAAGAAAAATTTAAAAAGAAAAATATTGTAAAATATTTAAAAACTGCGAAGAAAAACTAATTGCATTCAAATAAGAACAGGTGCAGCTAATGATGATCCAGTGTAAAGCAATTGCGAAAGTTATGCGAGTAAGTTTAATATTATAAATCTTAAAAAGTTATGTTTCACCTTTACAAACTATTTTTTATTTCAAGAATTTGTATGTATGTTAAACGGCCGGAGCTCATTGGAATCAAGAACTCATTTCAACAAGGTAAATATATTATTATAAAATAGTATGCAACATAATTTGCTCAACCACTGTTGCTTAATTTCTTTCAGGGATATTCCTTGCTAACATATTTGATACGCGTTTAAATCCATCATATTACATCAGGTTCAGTAGTTCCAAACGCTTGAGAAATAACAAGAAGACCACCATTCTCTACGTTATAAACATGAATATGAAAATATTAATAATTTATTTTGCACATTAATGTTTTATTGTTGTAAAAATAAAATATAAAAATATAAGTTATGTTTTTGACATTTTGTTATTTATTTAAAATTCAATTTTCGGAACCGAATTTTTGGGTATTGTTTCAGTTGTATCTACCATTAATTTCGGCCATTCTAACTGAAAAATCATTAAAACCTACCAATTATTTGATACACATAAATGACATATTCAGTCATCACAACCGTTTTTTGTGATAGTACGTGTAACCGAACGAATTTGATTGGCTAAAAACTCGGTTGTCATAACGAAAGTGTATTCTCTGTGTAGTTATTGTGTTATTTATTAAAATTTTATATGTGAATATGTGTATTATTTTCTTATGTCAAAATTTAAAAATGTTGAAGAAAATCTTATTTTGGGAAAACTAGGATTTTTATATATTACAACACCTATCTTAAAGTATGCCAATCGTTTCTAGAGTTGTGTCGTTCATGAAAGAAATATTACAATTGAATGATTCAGTTAAATGAAAGATATGAAATAGTTCACAATCTTTCATATTTACGAGGGCGGATCAATAAGTTCGTGACTTTTTGAATGAAACACAGTGTTTTTTGCAAAACAAAAATTTATTTTTCTACATAATCTCCTTCTATCTCAATACACTTAGTCCAACGTTTCTCCAGTTTTTGTATCCCTCTACAAAAATAGGATTTTTCGAGATCCTTAAAATAGGCATTTGTTTGGTCAATAATTTCATCGTTGGAGGTGAATCTCTTTCCACCGAGCCATTTCTTTAGGTTTGGAAATAGGAAGTAGTCACTAGGGGCTAAATCCGGAGAATATGGCGGATGAGGTGCCAATTCGTAGCCCAATTCATAGAGTTTTGCCATTGAGACTGCACACGTGTGATGAAAAATGATGAAAAATAACTTTTTTCTGGCGATATGGAGTCGTTTTCTTGTTAAATCCTCATTAAGTTGCCTCATCAAGTTGCCATAATATTCGCCATTTATTGTTTTTTCCCTTTTGAAGGTAATCGATGTGGATTATCCTGCGTGCATCCCAAAAAACTGTTGCCATCACCTTATTGGCCAACAAACTTACCTCGGCCTTCTTCGGAGTAGGTTTACCATGAAAAAACCCATTGTTTAGTACAGTAATGGATCCATGTTTCATCCACAGTTACAAAACTCATTCGGATTGCGGTTAAACAACTCCAAACAATCCTTTGAAGTTGTCACACGTTTACGTTTATGGTCAATTGAGAGCAAACGCGGCACCCATCTTGCAGAGAACTTTCTTCAACCCAGCTGATCACCATCTTGCAGAGAACTTTCTTCAACCCAGCTGATCATTTAAAATCGAAACCACACTGCCACATAAAATGCCTATGGCATCAACAATTTCACGCATTTTTACTCTTCGGTCGGCCAACACCCTATCGTTGATTTTTTCGACATTTTCGGGTGTACTGACCTCAATCGGCCGTCCAGAACGTTCAGCCTCATTTGTACTTGTGCGACCACAACGAAAATCAGTAAACCACTTTTTTATCATTGAAATCGATGGTGCAGAGTCCGAGCTTTTCCTTGGTTTGATTGACGGTTTTTTTTCGCAAAAAATAATGTTTAATGAGCACTCGAAATTCACTTTTTTCCTTTTTTAGAAAAATACACGAGGTTGTATGTTTTGAACAGCTGTTAAACGCAAAGTAAATGACGACACTTGCTCAAAATTTGACAGTAGTCTATTAACAGGTGGTACTTGATGGGAAAAGTGTTGCATTTCATATAACTATGAGGGAAGTTCGAAAAGTCACGGAAATATTGATCCGCCCTCGTACGTTTCACTTTTCACATTTCTTTCTTATTTCTTTCATTAATTCTGTTATATTCATTTCAGCTGATTTGAATATGTGAATTCATTCGGCACAAAAAAAAAAATATATATACACACATGGACAAAAGTCACCGTTATCTATTATGTACAATGTTTAAAGGCTCCCCATGCTCAGAAAACAATTGAAATATAAAAATGGTTAACTTAAACAAAAAGTATATTTTATTCAAATATTATTTCAGTTAAAATAACTCCTTTTCCTTATACTTATTAAAAAACAAATTAAAAATATACAAAACAGTTCATATAACTACTGGACAAAATTCACCGTCAGGTAAAGTTAATTAAAAACTTTTATTATTTTAATATGAGGTATGTTTGCCATTATTTTTAATAATTTCTTGCAAACGTTTCTGCATAGAATGTACTAACTTTTTCGTCACTTCCGGATCAATTTTCTCCCATTCCTCCATTAATTTCTCTTCAAGCATATTTTTGGAAATAATGTGATGTTCTCGAATCCGTCTATCCAAGTGGTCCCATAAATGCTCTATTGGGTTGATGTCGGGTGACTGAGGAGAAGTTTTAAGAGTGTGACGGGTGTTATATAAGATCCATAATCGACCAATTTCCGCCGTGTGCTTAGGATCATTATCCTGCTGGAAGAAATAGTCGGATTCAATGCCAAGTTTTTGAGCACTTTTATGCAAGTTATCCTTAAGGATATTAAAATAAATATTTTTATCCATTACTTCATCAATAAATACTAGTTCCCCAACCCCAGCCGCCGACATACAACCCCATACCATTACACCAGCACCATCATGTTTAACAGTCGACTGAATGTGTTTTTCCTGCAAAGCCTCCCCCTTCTTTCACCATCAAAACACGTCGTCTTTAATTCCAGCAATGGTGGTACGTGGACGGTTAACCAATGTGCATATTTCCTGGATCGTTTTAATTTGTTTGTACGCACTTAAAATAATTTTTCTTTCTTCAATTGTAGTTTCTTTTCTTTTTTCACTCATTTTTAATAGAAGTGGCGTTAGCAAATTTTTTAAATTAAGTACCGTTATTAAATTTTGACAGATCAGTCTTAAAGTTAGCATATTACACGAATTTAGACAGAAGTGTTGGTATGAGCGAAATTTCTTAAAGTTTCTTTAATATTTAGATGCAGTGACGGTGACTTTTGTCCACAAGAAATATAAACTTCAAATAATAAGGTTAATGAAAGAAAAATTATTTTAACTAAAAAACATTTTAAATAAACCATATTTTATGCAGAATTAAATTATTTTTATATATCATTTGCAAATAACGGTGACTTTTGTCCATCTGTGTATATATGTATATGGGCAATTCTCTTTTTACGTTTGCCTTTATGAAACCGACCTTCAACCTCAAATATTTTTTTTAAATTCAGACTTTTTTAAAAAACTTTTGATGCAATTATATTAACAACACTTTTTGCTGTACCAGAAAAAAAAATTCAAGACCTGATAAGGTTCCATGTGGTGCCGACAAGCACCCAAAGTCAAAAATTCCAAAAGTGTTTGAAACTAACAAGTTTTTTTTTTATTTCTTTTCATTGCTGTAGTCGCGGATTTAAACATAAGAGTTCAATTATTCTAATGTAGACTCTAAACACTTGTAGGAAAGGACAAGCATAGCTTTAATTAGCGTGCAATTAACCAGTGTCAAATTATGTTGTGCAAAAGTCGTTAAACCAAATTTTAAGAAAATTCAAAATTTTGCAGTTTTTTCAACTGAAATGCTGTAGGAGGTACCTAAACTTGGAGAGAAATATCGTGAATGGCTCCAAGAGGTGCATTTTTCGCGAGGCACACTCGCAACGTTATTTCAGTGAAGCTAGAGTATAGCGTTATCAAAGAAGGTTTCCAAATGACATTTAAAAATCATTGTGGCGTTTTAAAATATTAATTTGCTAAATGTGTATAGCAATTTTAAGAAATTCCGCAATTTTGCATATATTGTTGTAGCGGATTTTGGTGTTATAAATCAATTTTAAACTGAAATAAGTTCCTGTGTAAAATTTTACTTGCGCAAGAAATATAATTTTACTAAAAATATTCATCAGCGGTTTTCATGGGCTAAGACGGCGATGTTTTTAGTTTAACATTAATCGTCGAGGCACACCCAAGGCGCTAATCAAAATTAGCGATGATATATGTCAATCTGTAGCTGCTTTAATACCATACATCGAAATCAATATGGCGTTCGAAAAAAGTACGATTTTGCATTTAATGCAACTTTAGAGATTCGAGTAAGTGCAATTAAAAAATGCATATAAATGACATTGTTTTATAACTTATTAAAAAAAAATGAATTCTGCAATAAATGGATGAATATGAACAAGACTACATCACTAAAAACTGAATTTTGCAAATTTTATAAGAAGGTTTAATAATTATTAAATCGCTAATATATTCACGCATACTTAACATATCACTATATTTTTAATTTGTATTTAAGATACACCATTGTAGAGTACACAAATGCAATAATTTTTGGTTTAGGACTATAAATAGAATTTGGGCAATTTTTTTTTAAAATTTTATCTTAAACCGCCAAAAATTGATGCCGTTCGGTAAAAGTCATTCACGCGAACAGATTTGTGTTTCACTAGAGCCAAGGAATATTGGTACTAAATATCGTTGATGTGCCATTAAAAAGTTTTCAAAATTTTTTTGAACATCAAAAGTAAACGAGTTTGAAGAATTGCCCATATATATGTAAATAATATACAAATGTAGTGCACAGAGAACACAGTTCCTTTCTTTTTCGCCAATCGAATTTATTCGGTTACAAGTACTATCTCATAATTCGGTTGAGACTACTATATAAATTGGTTATTGTAACTGCTGCAAATAATTCGGTTGGCATAAACACTAATTTACATACTTATATTAGGCTAGTCCAAATAAAAAATATATATATTTTTTTCACAATTTTTTTTATAACATAGTGATTTATTAATTTTAGCTCAGAATGTATAAAAAATTACTTTTAACCAAATCAAATGCTTATTTTTTAAAAGTTCTTTGACATCTGATATATATAGATTGCTATAGGACAGTACTTTTATATAATCATCTGGAAATAAGTATGTAGATTCATACAAATCATTATTTGATAATACTATAGGATTAAAATTTCTTATCGTTATATATAATACATGTATAAACAGGCTAGATTATGCAATCTAAGATGTCATTTATAATTTATCAGGCGAGAGAACGATCTTGATAAATATCAGGAAAGGTTGTGTAATCAATTTAACAACTAGAACCGTGATAATGAAGAAAAATTCGTTGCACATTGATTCACATTAAACTTAACTGATCTATAGACTTCGTAGCTTATGAAAATATACAAAATCAAACACATATATCAATATTAAACCAATTTAAGGGATATTCAATAATAGATTCTTAAACTCCTTACCTTCCGTAATAAAACTGAAACTTTCTAAATTGAAAGGCATGGTCCGCCATAATGAATATTTTATCTTGATTTTAACCATTTCGTGTTGCTTAAAGTTGTCCAGTTTACATTTAAGCTACCGCCACAAATCTGTTGGAAATAAAAATATCCATAAAATTAAGCTATATGTTATTTAACATTTCCCACAATAATAATGTACTTACCCATTATCTACAGTGTTGGAAAAAATAATAGGGACGATCCTTACTTTCGCAAACAGATGCAAGCAGTTTCTTTATATTTTTTTTTTTTTTTGGGGTCCCGCTCTTTATCTGTTCCTAAAATAACGGAATTTCATTATTTGTTAACTTTTTCTCTTTTGCGCTTTTATTTTATATTTATTTGCAAAAAAAAATCAGTAAAGTTGTAATTTCAATTGGAAAAAATAATAGGGACGCACTACAAAAAATTGCCATTAGTCAATAAAAATTATTATTTTTAACATAAACATATTAAAAATCCGTAAAGCAAAGTTTATGTGATTAATTTAATCATATTGGTTTCGTGTTTATGATTTATGTCTTCGGTAAATAAATTCGAAAATGGGTCGTGGTGTTCATTGTACTGATTCTGAAAAAAATTTTATTCTTAAATTAAATTCGGGCGGGTTATCAATTAGAAAAATTCCACAGATAATGAAGTGTTCCAAAACTAAAGTATTCAATGCCATTCATTCGGAAAAAGTCAAAAAACTAGAGGTAGAAAGCCTAAAACGTATTTGCGTTTTGACCAACGTTCTAGTTTCCAAAAATAACCCCTTTATGTCATCAAGTAGCCTTAAAAATTAATTGTGTGCTTCAGTGACAATAAGAAATAGGCTGTAGGAAGTCGGATTAATGGGACGCAGTCTAAAAAAAGTACCACTGTTGAGCAAGAAAAACATACAAAAAAGGTTGAAATTTGCCAGGCGACACCTGTGCCGTAAAAACTGAAACAACGAACCATGATCAGACGAAAAAAAAGTACATTTATTTGATCCAAAATATACCAAAAAAAAAACCGTCAAACTCGGTGGTGGTTCTATAATGCTATGGGGATGTTTTTCGGCCTCTGGAGTTAGTCAAATAGTTTGGATTCAGGGAAAAATGAATGCTGCTGACTATATAGACATTCTCCAGAATAAAATGCTTCCATTTGCTGAGGATGAAATGTTACTAAAATGGGAATTCATGGAGGATAATGATCCGCTAGAAGTGTCAAAACGTGGTTTCAGTAGAATGAAGTGCCTGTAATGGAGTGGCCGTCCCAATTACCGGACTTAAACCCCATTAAGCATCTCTGGGGAGTCCTCAAAAATAAAATTGGTAGCTTTAAATCAAAAAATAAACAAGAGTTGTGAGAAAAAATTCAAGAAACCTGGTACTCAATTCTGCCCGAGGTATGTGCGAATCTTGTGGGATCTATGAATCGCCGTTGTCAGGATGTTATAAAAATTAAAGGATCTTCAACCAAGTATTGAAAAAGTATTTGAAAATTATGGTAATGTTAAAAAAAAAATATTTTTTCCAAATTATTTTTTCCAGGCCTTTTTAAAAAAATATATTTTTTGGCAGAACTAGTTAATTACATTTACTTTATAAGTTAAAATATTTGAAGTTATTTAATTTTATGTATATTCTTTTTAATATTTATGGAATAGTAAATAAAAAAGTAAGAATATATTGAAAAATTAGAGTGTCCCTATTATTTTTTCCAACACTGTATATGTATTAGGGTATCCAATCGATTAACTGTCATTCGGTTATCCGGTTAATTTTGGTCGATTAACTGTTCGAATAATTTAAAACTGTCTATTTTCGAATAACGAATAAACCGAATAATTTGTGTCGAATAACCGGTTAATCGAAATGTAGTTTTTTGTAGTAATAAATTATATATTTTTTTATTTTTATGATAAATTTCTGTCAACTACATCTTTTTTATGAGGTCTATAACATCTTACTAAAAATAAATAAAAATAAATTTTAGTGAGGTACTTTTTCTTGTGCTTAAGAAGTAATGCAAACAGCATCCAATATAAAAAAATATATTTAAACTAATTTTTGTTTTATAGAACAGTGACTTTCGGTTGCAATTTTTCGAAATACTTATTACTAAAAAAACTGAAACAAATTAAAAATAACGTTATGCATATTTTCTTTTATTAAAAAATGTGTTATTTTAATAAAAATTAAAACTAATTTTCTTGCGCCGTTAAAACAATTTTGATGTTCATTGCAATTTTAGATAAAATCGTGAACATGGCTTTACATAACACAGGTATCAAAAACTTCAATTAATAGGAAATGATACGAATTTGTACTACTTCTGGATCAGAAGTTCAGAATTTTGTTGACTTCTTTAAATGCTATTTTTTAATGGGATAATATTATATCTTCATAAATATTTAAACTTGTGATAATAGAAATTTTAAAAAATAGATTTGAGTAAATTCAAAGTTACAGAAGTGATAAAAAATTTAATTTCCGACTCCAAAATGTACACAAAAAATTCAATATTAATTTGACTCTTTAAGCAAAAAAACATAATCTTACACAGAAAACAGACTTACATTAGCAATTCATTAAATAAAGTGGAATTAGTATTAGCTAAAAATGCAATTTTTTAATACAAATATGTGAATATGTGTGTTATTTTCTAATGAGTTGTTATATTGTTATTTTAAAAATGTCAAAATATAAAATAATTTATTATACCCACCATCAAAAAGATGGTTAATAAACAAAAACTAGAAACACAGGTGTCCGTTTCATACTTTTTTTGTTGATATTTCTTCAATAAAAGCATGAACGACAGCGAAATTTTGTATGTATAGTTCGGGAGTCGATATAAACTTGGAAACCAAAAATGGGCGTGGTCCGCCCACTTTACCGCCTACCTCCCATATAAGGTGAAAATCAACGAAATTATGTTTAAATAGTTCAAGGACCAATGTAAACTCGGAAACAAAAAAATGGGTGTGATCCGCCCACTTTACCGCCCACCTCCCATATAACGTCAAATTTAAAAAGTTGATGGTGGGTATATAGATTCGGCCGGGCCGAATATAATTCGCGCTTGTTTTTATTTTTATTTTGTTTATTTTAAAGAAAAATGTGGAAAAAATCGTATTTTATGCAAATTATGACTTTTATATATTATAAAACCCATCTTAAGGTATACCAATAGATCAAGAATTAATTTCCAAGTCAATTTAACGATGTCCGTCTGTGTATGTTAAACTTGTGCACAAAGATAATTTGATCGAATGTGGAAAATGTGACTATTTTGGTATAACCCTAAAGTCTGCTGAAATTAGTTATGATCGGTGAAATACCTTGCATTCATGCAAATATTCCGCCGGAACAGTGTTTTAATACTCATAAATACATTATTTACTCCATGATTTCAATAAAGTTTGGAACAAATAAATTTTATAAAAGTGTGTATCAGAAACCCAAATTTTATTGGTCCATAATAAAGGAAAGCTCACTTATAAGACCATAAAATCACTCTAACTGGCATAAAAACCACATTAATGACAGTATTAGGATAATATTTGACACAAATAGTAATTTATATAAGCAGAAACTATAGTACTAAGGATTCATCATGATAGGTCCACAATTGGCCATTGGTCACATATAAAGTCATTTCCGAAAAACTCAAAAATCATTTTGAGTCGCAAAAGGAAGGATGTATGATATTATATTGTTGGACTTGACCAATTCTACTTTTTGACTTGTTTTCATTGATAAATCGATTTTTTTATTTTTAGTGAAATATCCAATTTTTTATATAAAAATCGATTTTATAGTGGAAAAGATAGTTTCTAGTGATAAATCGACTTTTTAGTGAAAAATCAGATTGTAGAAAAAATTCAGCTTATTGGTGAAATTTTTTATTTTTTATGAAAAATCTTATTTTTGTAAAACAAAAATTTAATTAAAAGAAATCTAAAAATTTTTAAACAAAATACCTTTTAACATAATTCATAAACATAGGTTTCACAATGTTATTATATTATTTTAAATTTCTATTTAAAAAATGTGTTATTTTAAATAACATATAACACAATAACTCAAATAATATACTTTGTGAATTGGGTAATCAATTCATTAATAATTGCATACAAAATCATTAAGAAGTTAAAAAAATGCTTTAAGAGTTTTAAAAATAAGTTGAATTATTGTGCAAAGAACAATAAAAACGAAAAACTCGACAATATAAACCAGCGATAACCAAAAAGAGAGGCACTAAAATAAGTAAGTGTTAGTGTCTTTTACTCTTGCAATGAAAATTGTTACACACATTCACATTATATTTATTTTAAAAAACAATGCGACATAAACCTACTTTGTTGGAAGCTAGCATGCTACTAACAAAAGCATTCAAAAAAGCATGTACGACAACGAAATTTTGTACGTATAGTTCGGGGATGGATGTAAACTCGAAAACCAAAAATGGGAGTGGTCCGCCCACTTTACCGCCCACCTCCCATATAAGGTGAGAATCAACGAAATTGTGTTAAAATAGTTCAAGGACCAATGTAAACTCGGAAATAAAAAAATGGGCGTGGTCCGCCCACTTTACTGCCCACTTTCCCGCCCCCTACCATATAATGTAAAATTTGAAAAAGTTGATGGTGGGTACATAAATTCGGCCGGGCCGAATACAACATTCGCGCTTGTTTTGCTCTCAAAGCTGAGTGTTTTGTTGACGTTCGTGTTATGTCTGTGTAAATAGCCGATTATATTCGGGCCCTGGGGCTAAGTTGGCGATCGTTGATATAAACCAAGTCATCTCAGTGGAAAAACTTTTGAGTGTTTTATTCAAAGCTGATTTAGAAACGAAGTAAATATTTTAATATCACTAGTAAATCTTAAACATAATTATTCATTTAAAAAAAATTTTTTCGGCTCCTGGTCAAAAGGACATGTAATATATAATAAAAATTTGATAAAAAATTCGGTAATTATTTCCTTTTAAATAACTTATCCTATTTTCGTTAGTGTCGGCATCTTGAATCGAACTTACGCACAGTGTGCGATTCAAAAAATGAAACGGAAATAATTATGAAATTTCGGAACGTCTGTTCCAATTTCAATGAAATTTCACACAGTTATAGTAGAGGTGTAGACGAGTTTAAGTTTTGAGTTTGGATCATATAGACCTAACGGGGGCGGGTCCACAGAGTCTCAAATTTGGACATCTCGAGTATTACCATTTTTAAAACGATCTTGATTCGTTATATATGAATCGTTTACAAAGATTTGTACATTTCAAAGAAATGTTTGGTACTTCCATTGCGAGCCTATAAAAAAGTTTGTTATGAGTTTTGTCTTTTATATTAAAATTTGGTATTAACAATACTCATGCGATTTTATTTTTTTAAGTTGTAAAATTTTATTAATTAATTATTGTAGATTCGTTCGACCTTAAATCAACTATCAACTATTAGTAATTTGATTAAACGCATACTTCCACTTACTCGGTTTAATAGGAATACAATTTAAAATGCTTTGTTCAAATTTGTTTTAAAATTCCAACATTTATTGTAAATATTTTACTAAGAATTCTTATTTACAATATCTTTATTGAGATAAAAATGTTGATTGAGAAAAAAATAAAAATCAAAAATAAATATTTTATTAAAAAAAATATGTATTATACAATATAAGCGTATTTTTAGGAACATAAATACAAACATATTAAAACGTCGCACGTTGGGGTAAAAGGGGTCGAAAGGGGTTAAATTTTTGTAATAAAATTGGATACCGAATAAAAATAGACAAAATTATGTATCAATAACAATAAAAATCATTAACCTAGGTTGCGTTGTTTTTGTGTATTGAGCTGTCAAATTTCAAAATTTTTTTATATTTTGGAAAAAGGACAAAAAATTAAATTTTCATTAACTTTCGGTGAATTTTTTTTAATAAAAAGTGCTTTGAAGGAAAAATTTAAAATGTAACCATTAACTTCAGGTATTTGAGTTTAATTTTATTCAAGAATTTGTAAATTATTTTTTGTCCAGGTATTTTTGTTATTTTTTTGAAAATTGTCCAAAACTACACTAGTTTTAAATTTTCATGGAGTGCAACTAAAAATGTTATTTGGTTGTTCTGAAAATTGTCTGAATAATATAACATATTGTCTACTTTAATATTCTAAAAAAAATCGTGTGCATATGGCTACACACGATTTGAGAAAATAACATTTTTGTGAAAAAACTCCAGTAGATTTCATACAAAAAGCAGCTTAAGTGTGAGACATTTTATTGCTTTATCAAACATTAAACAGTGGGGAAGAATCGAAATAAATCTGTAATTTCTAATCGGCTAATTGGATTTGTATGAAATTTCATACAGGCGTAGCAGAGAACCGTAGCATTTTTAGTTTAGAAGCGGAACTATAGGGGTTCATAACAGACAACTAGTGTCATGGAAAAGGTTTAACCACTACCGAGTTTTTGTTCCTTACCCTATTTCCAAGGACCTTAAAGTCAGACATTTCCGTTCTGCTAAAAAAAATCTTAAAATTATAAAACTTAATTTTTTTTACTAATAACCAATAAAAAAATAAAACGTAATTATTAAAATATTGATATCAGCTTTCCCTGAATTAAGCGCCATTTTCGACCCCTTTTACCCCAACGTGCCACAGTGTGCGGTTTAAAAAATGAAATGGAAATAATTATGGAACTTTGAAACGGCTGCTCCGATTTCTATGAAATTTCACATGGTCATAGTAGGATTATAGGCGAGTTTAACTTTATTGCTTGGACCATGTAGACCTATTGGGGGCGAGTCCACAGGGTCCCAAAGTTGGACACCTCGGGTATAAAATATATTAAAAACGATTCTGATTTATATGGGAGGATTCTGCTAGTCGAGATCTACAGAAGACATCGTCGTAAATTCTTGTTAGTGAATATTTTTGAATGAAATTTCACACATAAGTAGATTTTTTGGTGTTTAATTTAAAGCGCTATACACTTTTTTAGATTTCCAAAAATGGGATTTTTTTTACTTTTTTTGCTATAGCTTTACAACCGATAACGGGGAGCAAAAATTTTTATTGCGAAAGAAATTAAAACACTTTAGACTAAGTAAAAAGTATAACTTGTTTTTTTTTTTATTCCAGATTTGCGATTTGAGAAATAAAGGGGAAAATTCGATATTACTTGAAAAAATAGGTAAAATTTGTGAAACCCTGGTTCTCGAAAAATTCGATTTTTAAACGCATTTTTTCCTTTGAAGTATTTTGTGTTTAGTTATATTTCAGAAAAATATAAATACTATATATGTTACTTAAGAAAAATTTTATATAACAAGAAAAGAATGTTACCACTTTTTTGGCAAAAAAACGGCAAAAAATCAACTTTTTTTGAAAGTTTAAATTTAAATGCTTGTAACTTTTGACTCCGTAAATATTTTTCAAAATTCTTTCTTTACACAATTTTTCTATTTGTTTTTAATGAAATAAGAGAAATCTAAAGAAAATCGGGCTAAAATTAGACCCGCTGTAGCAATAAAACTTCACCAAGACAGACTAAAAATTTAAAATTTTACAGCGGTATTCAAAAAAACTTAACACAGCTTTACTAACCATTTATAAGCAAAATTCCTTAAAGTTGTATTCAAAAACGTTGATTTGCTTACTATACCTTTGGTAAAGCCTTGTAAACTTTAAACATTTTGATAATGGTTCGACCCTACTTTAAGACCATATTTTAAGATTATTTCCGATACATTTTTCAAGAAAAATAAAAATAATGATAAATTTTTTGATTCATTTTGACAAAAACGACGTATTTTAAAATGTCCGAATGTTAAAATCTGTAATAAAATAAAAAAATTTTCGGAATATCTATTTAAAAACGTATTAAAGAATTCCGGGACAGAATAATATTTTCTGTAATTATTTTTAAACTATATGCATATTTTAAACTATTTGAATTAAAATCATAAACATAAACAAGAAAAAGTATATTTTGTGTGCTTTTGAATTAAAATATCATAATTCCGGCTGCCGGCATGTCAACCCAATGTTCGCCACAATCGCATATGTTTAACATTTTCATTATTTGTTGCTTCCACGTAAATCTAAATAGTACATTAATATATACACGTCTTAGATTAAGGTGCAATTAATCTATCATATCAACTCCGGGTTAAAATTTATGCATTTTAACAGAAAAAAACATAAAAATAGTAAAATTTTATCAAAATTTCAACAAAAATTATGTAAACAAAACATAATATGAAATAGTGATGCTAATTTTATCACAGAATATTCGTTATTCGGATACTTATAATTACATCAAACAAAAATTAAATAAAATTATTCCTTTTATACATTAGTATATTTATACAAGCAAAAGAAAGGTTTTTTCCAAAATAAAAAAACTTATTTATCATCAAAAATAATAATAGAATAAAACAGTTAACGAATAATTTATTCTTACTGCTAACAACACTAACAATAAGAATGGGAGAGAAACTGAGAAGGGTTGCCTACATAAACAAAAAACTGTTTATTAGTTAATTTATATAGTAAATAGTTTTTTGAATACGATTTTCTTAATAAATACATTAAGAGCCAAATTGTGTATTAGCTAGTATGTATATAAAACATAAATTAAGAAATTTTTTTGAATACGGCTGTTAATCTTTGAAGCTCAATATCTCTTAAACTAAAAGGGATAATATATACATACGACAATGTAGATCTCGACTAGCAGAATCCTCCCATATACAAATCTTTGAAATCGGCTCAGATATAAGGAATCAGGATCGTTTTTAATAAATTTTATACCCGAGGTGTCCAACATATAGACCTACAGGGCACGCACCTGTAGGTCTATATGGTCCAAGCTTTAAACTTAAACTCGCCTACAATTCTACTATGACCATGTGAAATTTCATAGAAATCGAAGCAGCCGTTCCAAAGTTCCATAATTATTTCCATTTCATTTTTTAAATCGCACACTGTGCGTGCGTCGTTTTAAAAACTTTTTAAATTAGATTATACAGTGGACTGCATTTTAAATAAAAATATAAGAAAAAAAAAATGATATTTTACTTATCTAAATTTATATCATGAATTTAATGAAAGTTCGATGATATAAAAAAGTTATTTTATCTTAAGTTTTCCAATTTTTTGGAAACTTTTTTTTACACTAACATTTTTATTTTTATAAATTTTGTTGAACTCGCGATTTTTTTTAGCGATTTTTGTTTATGGAAAAATGCCTATAATATATGAAGTATCTAGTTTTAAATATTCTTAACGTTTTAGTATCAAACCGTTTTTACTGAAATAAAAAGCATTAGACAGACGGTTATGGTTATATCTGCTTTAATCATCATAATTAAAAAATATATTTTTTTTAAGTACATTTTCATATACAAAAAACATAAATAAAATCTTGAATTTCTTTTTCAAAAAATTCAAAAGACATAGGTACAGATATGTACCTATGTCGTTGTGGTTTTGAAAGCATGTAAGTGCCAAATATGAATGACCTTTGGTGTCTTTCATATGTGATGTCTCGTGGAATTCATAATAGAAGTGAGTAACTTAGTATAATTTATAATAAATTTATACGTATTTAATAGGGTGATCGATTATTCGACTTTTTGGAGAAACCGGTTTTCGAATAGTTCGAATAGTTGGTATTTTGAAAAAACCGGTTGCACTTTTTTAAATTCAGAAAAAACGGGTTAACCGGTTTTTTTTTCAGAAATTAATATTTCTACTAAAAGACTACATTTCTTAAAGAAAAATCAATAAATATTATGATGTTCAAGTTAAAATATATTACACATAATTATTTTTGGAAATAACTATTAATCCAATAAGAACGAGAAAGAAATAGTCGGTCAAGTCCGACAATACCCTACTCAATTATATGCACCAAATTCGGGGAAGTGTCTTCTTTTCTAAACCTGTGGAATTGTGGGCCAATACTATGTTCAATTATGAACCGATCTTCATGAAATTCGGAACACAGATTTTAACTTATATGGAACTTACATGTGTAAAAGAAATTCTTACTACATTTAAGGGATTTATGATCGTTAAACCCTTTTTCCGGGAGGATATTTGCATGGCCCTAGTTTAAATAATGGAACGATCATAACCAATTTCAACACGCTTCGTTCTTAGACTATAAGAAACCTGTGTGCCAAATTTCAAATTTAATACATGTTCAAAATTTTGACCTGTATTTTAATTAATTAATTATTTTTTTTATGAACAGACAGACGGACGGACGAACATCATCAAATCGACTTAAAGACGATTGGTACAAATTAAGGTGGGTCTTAAACCAATATTTTTGGGTGTTACAAAGCATATGAACGAACGAATAATATAATATAAAAATTTTAAGAAAATAATCATCAAAACAAACAAAACAGAAACCATGGGTTAATATGATAAGAGCCAGAATCAATTTTATTGAAACTATTCTGTAGGAGAAACTTTTTTAAAACAAAATCTTTGAAAAATGAATAAAATATTGAATAAAAAAAAAAGACTAAAACATTAAAATGTGTAAAAATATTACAGGTGTTACAATTGAAGTAATTATTACTAATTTATTTATTTAATATTACAATAATTAATTTCGTTTTAACCTTAAACTATATTTTTAAAACATTACAAATAATACTCTAAAAAATATTCATAAATTTCGATTCAAATATCAGTATTTAGTACATGTTTTTTGAAATAAAAAGCTATTTTTAAAACCGTTTTTTTGTGTTTAAAAAAACCGGTCTATTCGACATTCGAAAAATGAACATTTTAAAAACAGACAGCACATTGACAGAAAAAACCGGTTGGAAAACCGCATCGATCACCCTAGTATTTAACCTTTTAACCGCAAAGGAATTTTACAGAAAGTCTTCGCTAAAATTCAATTCTAATCAAACCTATCGAATAGCATCAATCCCAGTGTACTTAGTTGAATAGTTTGCTAGAAATAATCATTTATACATATTATGTTTTGTTTGTGAAAGACGCGAAAACGTATCAATTGTTAAACAGCTAAGTAAACACGTAGTGAAATGACATTTAGAAAGATACTTTATATACCTTTTGAAGCAATGAATTCTTTGAAGAGTAAGAGCTGGCGTATAATCAACATTTAATTACGTATACGTGTGTATCTGCAAAAATATTAACAAATAGTATATTTTCTTATTGTATATAAAGTTTGTTTAAAAATATTGTATTTTTATTGAATTCCTGTCTTTATGCATAAATATATTTAAAGTTTAAATAAATTTAGTTTTTTTTAATAATTATATAACTACTTTATATATATAACTATATATAAAGTCATTTCCGAAAAACTCAAAAATCATTTTGAGTCGCAAAAGGAAGGATGTATGATATTATATTGTTGGACTTGACCAATTCTACTTTTTGACTTGTTTTCATTGATAAATCGATTTTTTTATTTTTAGTGAAATATCCAATTTTTTATATAAAAATCGATTTTATAGTGGAAAAGATAGTTTCTAGTGATAAATCGACTTTTTAGTGAAAAATCAGATTGTAGAAAAAATTCAGCTTATTGGTGAAATTTTTTATTTTTTATGAAAAATCTTATTTTTGTAAAACAAAAATTTAATTAAAAGAAATCTAAAAATTTTTAAACAAAATACCTTTTAACATAATTCATAAACATAGGTTTCACAATGTTATTATATTATTTTAAATTTCTATTTAAAAAATGTGTTATTTTAAATAACATATAACACAATAACTCAAATAATATACTTTGTGAATTGGGTAATCAATTCATTAATAATTGCATACAAAATCATTAAGAAGTTAAAAAAATGCTTTAAGAGTTTTAAAAATAAGTTGAATTATTGTGCAAAGAACAATAAAAACGAAAAACTCGACAATATAAACCAGCGATAACCAAAAAGAGAGGCACTAAAATAAGTAAGTGTTAGTGTCTTTTACTCTTGCAATGAAAATTGTTACACACATTCACATTATATTTATTTTAAAAAACAATGCGACATAAACCTACTTTGTTGGAAGCTAGCATGCTACTAACAAAAGCATTCAAAAAAGCATGTACGACAACGAAATTTTGTACGTATAGTTCGGGGATGGATGTAAACTCGAAAACCAAAAATGGGAGTGGTCCGCCCACTTTACCGCCCACCTCCCATATAAGGTGAGAATCAACGAAATTGTGTTAAAATAGTTCAAGGACCAATGTAAACTCGGAAATAAAAAAATGGGCGTGGTCCGCCCACTTTACTGCCCACTTTCCCGCCCCCTACCATATAATGTAAAATTTGAAAAAGTTGATGGTGGGTACATAAATTCGGCCGGGCCGAATACAACATTCGCGCTTGTTTTGCTCTCAAAGCTGAGTGTTTTGTTGACGTTCGTGTTATGTCTGTGTAAATAGCCGATTATATTCGGGCCCTGGGGCTAAGTTGGCGATCGTTGATATAAACCAAGTCATCTCAGTGGAAAAACTTTTGAGTGTTTTATTCAAAGCTGATTTAGAAACGAAGTAAATATTTTAATATCACTAGTAAATCTTAAACATAATTATTCATTTAAAAAAAATTTTTTCGGCTCCTGGTCAAAAGGACATGTAATATATAATAAAAATTTGATAAAAAATTCGGTAATTATTTCCTTTTAAATAACTTATCCTATTTTCGTTAGTGTCGGCATCTTGAATCGAACTTACGCACAGTGTGCGATTCAAAAAATGAAACGGAAATAATTATGAAATTTCGGAACGTCTGTTCCAATTTCAATGAAATTTCACACAGTTATAGTAGAGGTGTAGACGAGTTTAAGTTTTGAGTTTGGATCATATAGACCTAACGGGGGCGGGTCCACAGAGTCTCAAATTTGGACATCTCGAGTATTACCATTTTTAAAACGATCTTGATTCGTTATATATGAATCGTTTACAAAGATTTGTACATTTCAAAGAAATGTTTGGTACTTCCATTGCGAGCCTATAAAAAAGTTTGTTATGAGTTTTGTCTTTTATATTAAAATTTGGTATTAACAATACTCATGCGATTTTATTTTTTTAAGTTGTAAAATTTTATTAATTAATTATTGTAGATTCGTTCGACCTTAAATCAACTATCAACTATTAGTAATTTGATTAAACGCATACTTCCACTTACTCGGTTTAATAGGAATACAATTTAAAATGCTTTGTTCAAATTTGTTTTAAAATTCCAACATTTATTGTAAATATTTTACTAAGAATTCTTATTTACAATATCTTTATTGAGATAAAAATGTTGATTGAGAAAAAAATAAAAATCAAAAATAAATATTTTATTAAAAAAAATATGTATTATACAATATAAGCGTATTTTTAGGAACATAAATACAAACATATTAAAACGTCGCACGTTGGGGTAAAAGGGGTCGAAAGGGGTTAAATTTTTGTAATAAAATTGGATACCGAATAAAAATAGACAAAATTATGTATCAATAACAATAAAAATCATTAACCTAGGTTGCGTTGTTTTTGTGTATTGAGCTGTCAAATTTCAAAATTTTTTTATATTTTGGAAAAAGGACAAAAAATTAAATTTTCATTAACTTTCGGTGAATTTTTTTTAATAAAAAGTGCTTTGAAGGAAAAATTTAAAATGTAACCATTAACTTCAGGTATTTGAGTTTAATTTTATTCAAGAATTTGTAAATTATTTTTTGTCCAGGTATTTTTGTTATTTTTTTGAAAATTGTCCAAAACTACACTAGTTTTAAATTTTCATGGAGTGCAACTAAAAATGTTATTTGGTTGTTCTGAAAATTGTCTGAATAATATAACATATTGTCTACTTTAATATTCTAAAAAAAATCGTGTGCATATGGCTACACACGATTTGAGAAAATAACATTTTTGTGAAAAAACTCCAGTAGATTTCATACAAAAAGCAGCTTAAGTGTGAGACATTTTATTGCTTTATCAAACATTAAACAGTGGGGAAGAATCGAAATAAATCTGTAATTTCTAATCGGCTAATTGGATTTGTATGAAATTTCATACAGGCGTAGCAGAGAACCGTAGCATTTTTAGTTTAGAAGCGGAACTATAGGGGTTCATAACAGACAACTAGTGTCATGGAAAAGGTTTAACCACTACCGAGTTTTTGTTCCTTACCCTATTTCCAAGGACCTTAAAGTCAGACATTTCCGTTCTGCTAAAAAAAATCTTAAAATTATAAAACTTAATTTTTTTTACTAATAACCAATAAAAAAATAAAACGTAATTATTAAAATATTGATATCAGCTTTCCCTGAATTAAGCGCCATTTTCGACCCCTTTTACCCCAACGTGCCACAGTGTGCGGTTTAAAAAATGAAATGGAAATAATTATGGAACTTTGAAACGGCTGCTCCGATTTCTATGAAATTTCACATGGTCATAGTAGGATTATAGGCGAGTTTAACTTTATTGCTTGGACCATGTAGACCTATTGGGGGCGAGTCCACAGGGTCCCAAAGTTGGACACCTCGGGTATAAAATATATTAAAAACGATTCTGATTTATATGGGAGGATTCTGCTAGTCGAGATCTACAGAAGACATCGTCGTAAATTCTTGTTAGTGAATATTTTTGAATGAAATTTCACACATAAGTAGATTTTTTGGTGTTTAATTTAAAGCGCTATACACTTTTTTAGATTTCCAAAAATGGGATTTTTTTTACTTTTTTTGCTATAGCTTTACAACCGATAACGGGGAGCAAAAATTTTTATTGCGAAAGAAATTAAAACACTTTAGACTAAGTAAAAAGTATAACTTGTTTTTTTTTTTATTCCAGATTTGCGATTTGAGAAATAAAGGGGAAAATTCGATATTACTTGAAAAAATAGGTAAAATTTGTGAAACCCTGGTTCTCGAAAAATTCGATTTTTAAACGCATTTTTTCCTTTGAAGTATTTTGTGTTTAGTTATATTTCAGAAAAATATAAATACTATATATGTTACTTAAGAAAAATTTTATATAACAAGAAAAGAATGTTACCACTTTTTTGGCAAAAAAACGGCAAAAAATCAACTTTTTTTGAAAGTTTAAATTTAAATGCTTGTAACTTTTGACTCCGTAAATATTTTTCAAAATTCTTTCTTTACACAATTTTTCTATTTGTTTTTAATGAAATAAGAGAAATCTAAAGAAAATCGGGCTAAAATTAGACCCGCTGTAGCAATAAAACTTCACCAAGACAGACTAAAAATTTAAAATTTTACAGCGGTATTCAAAAAAACTTAACACAGCTTTACTAACCATTTATAAGCAAAATTCCTTAAAGTTGTATTCAAAAACGTTGATTTGCTTACTATACCTTTGGTAAAGCCTTGTAAACTTTAAACATTTTGATAATGGTTCGACCCTACTTTAAGACCATATTTTAAGATTATTTCCGATACATTTTTCAAGAAAAATAAAAATAATGATAAATTTTTTGATTCATTTTGACAAAAACGACGTATTTTAAAATGTCCGAATGTTAAAATCTGTAATAAAATAAAAAAATTTTCGGAATATCTATTTAAAAACGTATTAAAGAATTCCGGGACAGAATAATATTTTCTGTAATTATTTTTAAACTATATGCATATTTTAAACTATTTGAATTAAAATCATAAACATAAACAAGAAAAAGTATATTTTGTGTGCTTTTGAATTAAAATATCATAATTCCGGCTGCCGGCATGTCAACCCAATGTTCGCCACAATCGCATATGTTTAACATTTTCATTATTTGTTGCTTCCACGTAAATCTAAATAGTACATTAATATATACACGTCTTAGATTAAGGTGCAATTAATCTATCATATCAACTCCGGGTTAAAATTTATGCATTTTAACAGAAAAAAACATAAAAATAGTAAAATTTTATCAAAATTTCAACAAAAATTATGTAAACAAAACATAATATGAAATAGTGATGCTAATTTTATCACAGAATATTCGTTATTCGGATACTTATAATTACATCAAACAAAAATTAAATAAAATTATTCCTTTTATACATTAGTATATTTATACAAGCAAAAGAAAGGTTTTTTCCAAAATAAAAAAACTTATTTATCATCAAAAATAATAATAGAATAAAACAGTTAACGAATAATTTATTCTTACTGCTAACAACACTAACAATAAGAATGGGAGAGAAACTGAGAAGGGTTGCCTACATAAACAAAAAACTGTTTATTAGTTAATTTATATAGTAAATAGTTTTTTGAATACGATTTTCTTAATAAATACATTAAGAGCCAAATTGTGTATTAGCTAGTATGTATATAAAACATAAATTAAGAAATTTTTTTGAATACGGCTGTTAATCTTTGAAGCTCAATATCTCTTAAACTAAAAGGGATAATATATACATACGACAATGTAGATCTCGACTAGCAGAATCCTCCCATATACAAATCTTTGAAATCGGCTCAGATATAAGGAATCAGGATCGTTTTTAATAAATTTTATACCCGAGGTGTCCAACATATAGACCTACAGGGCACGCACCTGTAGGTCTATATGGTCCAAGCTTTAAACTTAAACTCGCCTACAATTCTACTATGACCATGTGAAATTTCATAGAAATCGAAGCAGCCGTTCCAAAGTTCCATAATTATTTCCATTTCATTTTTTAAATCGCACACTGTGCGTGCGTCGTTTTAAAAACTTTTTAAATTAGATTATACAGTGGACTGCATTTTAAATAAAAATATAAGAAAAAAAAATGATATTTTACTTATCTAAATTTATATCATGAATTTAATGAAAGTTCGATGATATAAAAAAGTTATTTTATCTTAAGTTTTCCAATTTTTTGGAAACTTTTTTTTACACTAACATTTTTATTTTTATAAATTTTGTTGAACTCGCGATTTTTTTTAGCGATTTTTGTTTATGGAAAAATGCCTATAATATATGAAGTATCTAGTTTTAAATATTCTTAACGTTTTAGTATCAAACCGTTTTTACTGAAATAAAAAGCATTAGACAGACGGTTATGGTTATATCTGCTTTAATCATCATAATTAAAAAATATATTTTTTTTAAGTACATTTTCATATACAAAAAACATAAATAAAATCTTGAATTTCTTTTTCAAAAAATTCAAAAGACATAGGTACAGATATGTACCTATGTCGTTGTGGTTTTGAAAGCATGTAAGTGCCAAATATGAATGACCTTTGGTGTCTTTCATATGTGATGTCTCGTGGAATTCATAATAGAAGTGAGTAACTTAGTATAATTTATAATAAATTTATACGTATTTAATAGGGTGATCGATTATTCGACTTTTTGGAGAAACCGGTTTTCGAATAGTTCGAATAGTTGGTATTTTGAAAAAACCGGTTGCACTTTTTTAAATTCAGAAAAAACGGGTTAACCGGTTTTTTTTTTCAGAAATTAATATTTCTACTAAAAGACTACATTTCTTAAAGAAAAATCAATAAATATTATGATGTTCAAGTTAAAATATATTACACATAATTATTTTTGGAAATAACTATTAATCCAATAAGAACGAGAAAGAAATAGTCGGTCAAGTCCGACAATACCCTACTCAATTATATGCACCAAATTCGGGGAAGTGTCTTCTTTTCTAAACCTGTGGAATTGTGGGCCAATACTATGTTCAATTATGAACCGATCTTCATGAAATTCGGAACACAGATTTTAACTTATATGGAACTTACATGTGTAAAAGAAATTCTTACTACATTTAAGGGATTTATGATCGTTAAACCCTTTTTCCGGGAGGATATTTGCATGGCCCTAGTTTAAATAATGGAACGATCATAACCAATTTCAACACGCTTCGTTCTTAGACTATAAGAAACCTGTGTGCCAAATTTCAAATTTAATACATGTTCAAAATTTTGACCTGTATTTTAATTAATTAATTATTTTTTTTATGAACAGACAGACGGACGGACGAACATCATCAAATCGACTTAAAGACGATTGGTACAAATTAAGGTGGGTCTTAAACCAATATTTTTGGGTGTTACAAAGCATATGAACGAACGAATAATATAATATAAAAATTTTAAGAAAATAATCATCAAAACAAACAAAACAGAAACCATGGGTTAATATGATAAGAGCCAGAATCAATTTTATTGAAACTATTCTGTAGGAGAAACTTTTTTAAAACAAAATCTTTGAAAAATGAATAAAATATTGAATAAAAAAAAAAGACTAAAACATTAAAATGTGTAAAAATATTACAGGTGTTACAATTGAAGTAATTATTACTAATTTATTTATTTAATATTACAATAATTAATTTCGTTTTAACCTTAAACTATATTTTTAAAACATTACAAATAATACTCTAAAAAATATTCATAAATTTCGATTCAAATATCAGTATTTAGTACATGTTTTTTGAAATAAAAAGCTATTTTTAAAACCGTTTTTTTGTGTTTAAAAAAACCGGTCTATTCGACATTCGAAAAATGAACATTTTAAAAACAGACAGCACATTGACAGAAAAAACCGGTTGGAAAACCGCATCGATCACCCTAGTATTTAACCTTTTAACCGCAAAGGAATTTTACAGAAAGTCTTCGCTAAAATTCAATTCTAATCAAACCTATCGAATAGCATCAATCCCAGTGTACTTAGTTGAATAGTTTGCTAGAAATAATCATTTATACATATTATGTTTTGTTTGTGAAAGACGCGAAAACGTATCAATTGTTAAACAGCTAAGTAAACACGTAGTGAAATGACATTTAGAAAGATACTTTATATACCTTTTGAAGCAATGAATTCTTTGAAGAGTAAGAGCTGGCGTATAATCAACATTTAATTACGTATACGTGTGTATCTGCAAAAATATTAACAAATAGTATATTTTCTTATTGTATATAAAGTTTGTTTAAAAATATTGTATTTTTATTGAATTCCTGTCTTTATGCATAAATATATTTAAAGTTTAAATAAATTTAGTTTTTTTTAATAATTATATAACTACTTTTCTTAAAAAATATACGTTAAGTGTAAAGGGTAATTTAAGAATAAGAACCTTTTATATATATATATATATATATATATATATATATATATATATATATATATATATATATATATATATATATATATATATATATATATATATATATATATATATATATATATATATATAATGAATTCTTTGAAGTTAATCCTTGGCATTGATGTATCTTCTACCAAAGTTTATCAACCATCATACAGATAAGGTTGAATCTAGAAGTTATTTAATACACGTTTTTGTTTTCCGTAGGAAATGACTTCAAAAATATCCTAAAACATTAAGCTCACGCAGTGGTTCCAAAACGCTTTTTTAGAAATAATTATATAACTTGTGGACCATTGGAGATATCTCAGTAAAATTTCTGGGAATCTGTACTTCTCCAAATCAACTAAGAAACACCTCAACTCTAATTTCTTAGTTGATTTGGAGAATATAGATTCCTAGCAGGTTAGGGGGTATTGGTTGGCCTTTCAAAGCTGGCCCTAATTTTTTTTTTAAATATTCACCAGATTTCTTACAAAATTCTAAATAATATTGCCGTAAGAATCATATAAATATATAAATCCGCTAAAAAGTTTTTGTTGCTTTTGACTTTATCATTTTTTTAATTTTTCCATAATAAAACTTAACGCAAATGCATGTAAAGTAAATCCGAAGGGGCTTTGGGCAAAGGTTTCGCCCTGGTCTTATCCAAACTTTATCAATTTTTATTATTTTTTTTTTTTTTTTTAATTCTCAAATTGCAAAGTTGGGATCAGCAGAGAATTAGTTCAATTAAATATATTTATGTATATATAAAAACTATAAAGTATTTCCTAACGGACTCCTCATATAACGACAGAGAAACGATTTCAATAAGAAGAAAATTTTGAAAGATGTTTTTCAGGATTGAGATTTTGGATATTTTGGTGCAAAAAAGTGGGAGTTTTTATAATTTTTTTATTTTTAGGATAAGTCTATATATATTATGTCAAAATTTTAATAGGATATATTTATTCGTTTAAATTCTATTTTAATTTAAATATTAACATTAATTTTCCGATTTTTAGATAATAGTCTAAAGAAATTTGACCGAATTTAATTTAGAGAATTCTCCATAGAGTCATTTAATTTTAAGTCAACACGAAAAATTACAGTTTTTGACCTTACCTCTCCGAATTCAATGATATTCGGTACAATCATTATGCTTATCAAAACTAAGACTAATTCAAAATTTCAGATAATTTCATGATAATTTCAAATCGAAATATAGCGATTTGAAAGTGTAAAATATCTAATAATATTTACAAAGTTTTATATACAAAATTACAAATATCTTTCAAAGTATTATGATGTTATATTAAAGGTATTAAAATTACCTTTAATATTACGTATAATATGACTTTTTTCTCGATATCAAAATGGTCTATATCTCGTGATTTTTAGTTCGCGGTTAAATATCACCAAACAATTTTTAAAAATACTGTCGAACACGGCTATAACGAACTATGGCTATAGCGAACACTTTTCTATGGTCCCATTGACTTTACCAAAATTTTCCATACAAATTACAGTACGGGCTCGATTTGTGCAACCGATATCAGACCAGGGTTGTTGCAATTACCGAAATAGTTGCAATGATCGACCATTAAATATTGACTGCCTTTCCAATATTAAAATTTTTCTTATTTCATATTTCAAATTTAATTCATAATGATCTGCACTCTACTCAAATAATAAAAAAAAAAATTATAGAAAACAAGGACGATTTAATGTTAGCAGTGACGTAGATGTAGGTTTGTTCACGTCTATGCTTCTGTGTTAAAGAAGTAGAACAGAATAAAAACAAGAAATTATGATAATAACAGATTTCTGAAGAAACAATTAAGAAGAAACGGATGAAATATTATGATAAAAATAAAAAGTTGCACTTATCGAGACTTTTTTTAAAAAAAAGTTGCACTTATAAAGACTTTAATGTAAAAAAATAAGCGGTTACGCAAATAGGGTAGTTGCAATAACAGGTAGTTGCGCAATTCGAGCCCGTACTGTACTACGTTTATGACAAACACGGATATAGCGAATTTTTTTTTATAACGAACACATTTTTATTGTCCCAAGAAGAATTATTCATACAAAAATCTACGTTTATAACAAACTCCTACAAATACAACTTTTACATATTTCAATTTAAATTATTGGATAAATGGAAATAATTTTCATTAATTTAAATTATCGGCAAATAAAATATAAATTTTATATATATCGTTGTTGATCTTTTTAGCTCAACATAAAACTATAGAAAATAGCTAATAATAAAACTGAAATTATTTTAGGTTTAAACACTAAATGTTAAAAATTCGCTATTCTTCAAAAAGTAAATACCTCAAAACATGTCATCTTCAAAACATCGGTAATAAAAGAAAACATTGAATTAGTATAAAAAATATAATTAATCTCAATTTGCCATTTGTCAAATGAATGTCGAATGAAAATAAAATATTATTCCTGATATATTAATCTTTAATATGTAAAAATCATTTGTCGGTCTTTTCGAGTTCGTTATAACCGTGTTCGATTGTATATGTTAATGGTGAAAATGTTTTCTATAACCCTCGTAAGTTACATTCCATTGGGACTCGCAATATTTTATGAATTATTGGAAGAAATGTCATAAAAAATACGAAATATTTATTTCAATTTGTATTGTTTTGTTTACAATAAAACAGAAAAATAGCCAATTGCTTTCAAAGATCATCCGAATATAATGAAATTCGGCAAGGATATTAACATTGACGCTGATAACGCAAATACCGAGTTTTAGCTACGTTACAACGTTCATTAAGGCGATTAGTTAAAGGTATTAAAATTACCTTTAAAATACGTGAAACATTGGTTTATGTTGAATTTTATTGGTCGATAATTCGCAAATTATATTCTCGTATCAAAAAATATAACGCAGTGTGAAACAAAAAAATAATTATTTTGAAAAAAATTTCAAGCATGAATTTGCTCACTTTATTCGTTGCGACTTTTTTCAATAACTCAAAATCGCGAGATATGGGCCATTTTGAGAAAAAAGTCATATTATATGTATGTCATATTAAAGGTAATATTGATACCGATCGAAAGTAGAATTAATTCCGTACTTTGCTTCGAAGAAATTTTTTGGGGTGGAAACCATAAATCAATTCCACTTTGAAAATTTAAAGTGGTTTCATTTCGAAAAATTTCTTCGTTTCATGTTTTTTGAAGAATCAAAGTACGGAATTAATTCCACTTTCGATCGGAATGGTTTTCTGATAGGCCTGATAAATTAAGTTTATTTTGCTTGAAAATGTTAAATTTTTTAATCATATTTCATGTTGAATAATTATAATTTCAAAATTAAGTATAGCATAATCTTGATTTACAAAATGGTACATCTGAAGTTTAATATCTACATCATGTAAAAATATTCATCCAAAAATTATCTCTATAAAAAGGAAGCAAAAAAACTTGTTAAAAACAAACAAATTAATTATTTTTTAATGAAAAAACGTCTTTTTTTGTTCAGTGGTATTTCTGGGGGGATGGAATTTGTTTTAAATTTTGGGGTTGGCCAAAAAAAGGTATCTGGCTTCTAGTTGTTTTCTATGTTTAAAACGTGCATACGCTTGCGAAAAGTTTGAATTTTTAGATTTACAATATCAGTATTTTAAAATTAATACAAACAACTACTTTTAATAACTAAACTATTTTTATTACAACATTAATATTTGCATGTATAATAAATTACACTTTAAACTTTAATTTCTATGTAGTTAAATAAAAATTTTCCATACAAGATATGTGAAAATGTTCATACACATACATACAGCCTGTTTTTATAAAACAAACGAATTTGTCTACGAACGATTCGTTTGTAGACGAATACGTAAGAAATTTGGTTTTTATAACTTGCACGAATTCGTTCTTTTCAAATTACGTTTTTACGTTTAAAAATATTATTTTTTGTTTAGAAAATATTTGACTTTTGTAGAAAAATGATTTGCATTGGCGTTCTAAATCACAGATCGTAAATTATTGGCCAATATTTAACAAATTTTGTGCTGTGATTTGTTCCAAACACCAAACACGGAAAAGTGAAATATTTAGCAAGTTGAAAGTATTCGTCCATCTGGCAGTCTGTGTGTGTGAAACAAATTTCTCAATTTTGATAATATACCTACATAAGTGGATAATTCTTCAATTTGGTGCAAATAATTATTTTAGCACATGGATTGAAATTGGTTAATTAAGATGCATTATTATTTTTAGAGCTTATGTAAATATCTCTCCAATTTTGGGCAATAACCTTAAATATTACGCTGTTTAAATGAAATCTGTCACAAATAACTATTATATAATCAAAATGCCACATTTTGTTAATATCGACCATTAATTGAACCATAAAAAAAACATTTCCGCAAATCTCTTACGTGCATAAATCGTTAATATTGTTATTGAAATACTATTTGACACAAATTAGTTTTTTGTAAACCAAAAGCGCAGTAACAGTTTCCACATCAGAAAAATCACATTGAAATTAAGCATATTTCATTTTAATAGTATAAAATTTGCCACAAGTCCCAAGAACCTTGATCTATTTTTTCTTTTTACTTGTTTTTATTCCCATAATTTCTCTAGATCTTACATCTATCATATATACTCTTTGTTTGTTGAATTTTCAATATTAGCAAATGAAAATGTTTTTAAATTGTGAAATTATATGTAAATTGACCACAAATATGATAATTTTATACCTTTTTATACCCTTCACCACAGGTGTAAAGGGTATATATAAGTTTGTCATTCCGTTTGTAATTTCCACAATTTTCGTCGGAGAGCAAAAAAGTTTATATTTTCGGAGTCCTTGTAAGAAGCGATGACGATTGGACCATGTCCGTCCGTCCGTCCGTCCGTCCGTCCGTGTGTCGGTTGAAATGGCGTTTATGAAGCCCACCGATAACTGACATATATAATATATATATCAAACGATCGGAAATGCTTTCGAGAATTTTGCTATTGGAATTCAGCAAGATCGGTTCATACAATGCGGAGATATGTTAAAAAAACCGGTTTTTAGAACCGGTTTTCCAGTTTCTGAAGCCTCTGTATACACTACGGACTTCGTTTTTACAAAGAATTCTCGGAAATTTTTTTCTGAATTTTTGTTCTGAAAAAATGAAATAAATCGGTTCAGTAATAACTGAGATATCGGACAAAACGCATTTTTTATTTTTTGAAGCCTTGGTTTAAGCTATAGATTTTTATTTTTATACAGATCGGTCACAAATATTTTTATAAAATTTCAGTTTTTTGAATCAGGAAGATCGGTTTATAAATGGTGGAGATATGCTTTAAAAACCGGCTTTTAGAACCGGTTTTTTAGTTTCTGAAGCCTCTGCATATACCAGGGAGTTCGAATTTTTAAAGGGGGCTCGAAAATTATTTTCTGAATTTTTGTTCTGAAAAAATTAAATAAATCGGTTCAGTAAAAACTGAGATATCGGGGAAAACGAATTTTTTATTTTTGAAGCCCTTGTTCAAGCTATAGATTTTTATTTTATAGATCAGTCATAAATATTTTTATAAAATTTCGGTTTTTTTAATAAACCAAATTCGTTCATAATCAACAGAGTTATGGCCCAAAAACAAATCTGTTAAGAATATAAATACACCAACAAACATGTATATTAAGCATTGTAATGACTATTAGTGACGTTTTTTGTTTTTTGTATAGACAAGTAGTTTAGTTATCAACAGCAGTAATATGATGAATAACAGTGTTGTTCTTTGTATATGCAGTCTGTACAAAAATAAATAGATATGGAATTGTAGTTGTTTATTTTTAAAAACAAACATATCTGTTAAGAATATACATAAATACATACACAAACATGTATATTAAGCATTGTAATGACTATTAGTGACGTTTTTTGTTTTTTGTATAGACAAGTAGTTTAGTTAGCAACAGCAGTAATATAATGAATAACATTGTTGTTGTTGTTCTTTGTGTATTCAGTTTGTACATACAAAAATAAATATATATGGAATTGTTGTTGTTTCTTTTTTAAAAGCAAAGCCTGTTATGATTGTTTTTTTTTTTTCATATTCAAATTTTCGTAGTTTGAAAAAAATTTAGATTTAGAAAATATGCAAGCATACGTTAAGGCGAAAATTTTATTAATTGTCGGTAATATGGTAATATGATGTCGATAAGATGGTAATATGGTGAAGGGTATCAAAGATTCGGCACAGCCGAATCTTTTTTCAATTTCATTATTATTAAAATTTCCTTAAAGAATGAAATTTTTTGTTCGTTTGATTTTGGCTTTTTATTCGTTTCAATTCTTGTTACAAAAACCAAATTTTCAAATGAATCATTACGTATTCGTCTAGAAACACTGGCATTCGTTTTATAAAAATTGAAATGAAAATTCGTTCGTCATTTTGACGAAACGAATTCAATATTCGTTTTATAAAAACATGCTGATAGTATGTCATTCCCTCTGCCGGAAATGGATGTCAAAACAAATGCACACTTATACGGCTGACATGTAATTTGAACCATAAAGATAAGTAACTGCATGACAAGTTCATGTGAAAACTTGTGCAATTTATTAATACAAATTAATTTTAAATTTTTATTATTATTTATTAAATTTATTTTTATTTATGTGATATTGAAAAGAAAATGAATAATTTTTATTTAATATGTTCCTATTTAATACCAAATTTTTTTCAAGCTCAATCCGATAATATTTTTTATATTTAACATTATCTTAGTATTTTACTTTTTTCCTTTCGAAAGTCTCCATTTTTAATAGGAACGTCTAGCCAAGAAGAATTTTGTCGGGCAACTGAATTTAAAATGATTGTATAAAACTCGAATGAATGAAAACCAGTGAAAGTGAATAGAAGTATAATTGTGACCGATACATGTTGATATACAAACTTGACAACAAATGTTTTGTATTTTGTTTTTGTAATAGAAACATTGCTTATTAAACAATTGTAAAATGTTGTGCTACAATGTTTATTCAGTGCTACGTAAACATACATGTTTATGCAAGCCACCGTCAACATGTTCTTAAATAAATATCCTGTGCAGCGTTGCCATAACAGCATTTAAAGTGCAATTCTAGCACTTATTTTTCGGGTACTGCACCTTTTTGCGAAAAAAATGTGCTAGATGCTGTTTAGCACCTTTTTATACTTTTTTATAAATAAAATGAATTTTTTAGCACTAAAAGTGCATTTCTAGCATTTATTTTTATTTTTTGCACTTTAATTTTAATTTTGGATAAATAAAGCACAAAATAGCTAAAAATATCTTAGTATAGTTTACCGATCAAATCTTTTTTTTTACAACTCCAAAACTAATAGCCATACTAATAACCATACCTCAGACTTTTCAAAATGACGTAACTACTATAAAAATATTTTCTGACCTCCATTTTAATGGAAACATATTTACTAGTTATTATTCATAGCTGACATTTTACCAAATTTAGAACGATGCTGATTTCTTTTACAAAACATTTGCAATATCAAACAACTGTGAACAATTATTTGTAAAAGTAGTGGTTGCACAGTTTTTGTCAAATATTTAACAAATGTGAACATAGTTTTAGGAAAATACCTACGAAAAAATAAACGAAGTAAACCCATTCTCACAAAAATGTACCCGAAATGCAATAAAAGCTCTTACATACAGGGTTGTCAGATTTTTTTGAGCCTCTGTCGCCAAATTGTTAATCAAAAATCGCCAAAAATCGCCAAAATTAAATTTTATATATTTTTTTTATGAAAAACTCAAAACAACTAAAATATTTAGTGCTTCAAATTTTATATAATTTTAAAATGTAAATTCAGCTTCAACAAAGTCAATGATAATTTCAGTAGCTAATAATAATTGAATAACAAAAATATTAATTTCAATAAACTTTTCTGACATACATAACTCAATTTTAGGTAAACAATTTTAAAAATTTATTTACATTTATTATATTTTTTAACAGAATAATCCTAAAATTATATAATGAACATTTGTCCTATTAAACTTATAAATTGTTTCGAAGAATTAATTCATTCATGAACGTTTTCTTTTTATTATGGCCCATAAAATATTAATATTCATATTTGTAAGATGATGGAAAACAAATTATCAAACATTTATTGAAGATATTTATAAATTAAGGATCTTGATTTTGTTAGTCGGGGTTCATTAACAGCAATTTTTCTTGCTGCAATTTTGAGTTCGTAGACGAGAGAGGTGAAGTGAATGTAAATGTTTAGTATTCTCTTCTCTATCCTACGAACTCAGAATTGCAGCAGGAAAAATTGCTGTGTTTGATCCCCGACTTAGATCAGGGGTTTTCACAAACTCTTGCTTCGTGCCTTTAATAATATAAAGGTATTTCTGAAAATACTTTGAATTTCAAGTTTGAATAAAAATTAATATTCAATTGAAAAAAAATGATACTTTGTTAATTTCATATCAAATGTTATTCCTAAATAATTCTTAATCCAAAAATAATTTAATACTTAAAGATAAAAATTAATGGCATATTCTCAATTTGATACCAAATGCTTTTGTTAAATCAGGCTATATTTAAGAAAATAGTAAACATTCGACTTCAATTAATTATAAATTTAATATAAAACGTTTGTATTTAAAAATGGATTTTAAAATTGCTAATAAATGTCTTATGCCAAGGACAAAATATGATTAATGGTTTTTTACAATTACCAGAATGATAATAATAATCATGCACAAACACAAACAAATTTTTACTCTATATTTTTTGCAACTTTGCAGAGCTTCGAAAGAATTAATTAAATTCTAGCTTAATTCCTTTAAATCTTAATTCTGAATTAAGAAATAATAGTTTTTCATTCAATAATACCATTCCCAAAAATATAATTCAATAGCTTAATTCAAAGGCTTTTGTTTGAATAGAATTATTTCTTTATTGAATTAATTCATAAAGAATTCATTAAATTTTTGTTAATTCAAATCATTTCCAAATTGAATGAAAATATTTTTCTTTCATTCAATTTGTAATATTTTGTGTTTTATTCTTTTTAAAAAAAATATTTTCTAAAGCTAATTTGTAATAGAGTTGAAGTGAAGAAAATTTGAATAATTCAATATACTTTGTTGAGAACCGCGGACCTCCATTTGAGAACCGCCGTTTTGGATAAAAAATACTAAAAAATGGACGTTAGCTAGTAAGAAAACGTAATAGTTTTAATATGCGAATACCTATTTAATAAAGTTTTAAAAATTAGCCAAATAAATCGCCACTTTGTTAAAAATCGCCAAAAAATTCGCCATGTCGCAAAACGGAAAATTCAGTCGCCAAGAGTAATTAAAAATCGCCACGTTTGGCGAAAAATCGCCACATCTGACAGCCCTGCTTACATAGGGAATAAAATATTTTATAAATTTACGAGTTGTGTAGATTTATCGGTTTCTTATTTAACAAAATTATTTAAAATTATTTTATACATTTTTCATTAAGACATACTTATGTATGAAATTTACTGTGTTCCAAAATAGAATGTGATTAAGTATGAAGATGGGAAGTTATTCTCAATTGATTTGTTCCTTTGTAATTAAGAATATGACCAATATATTGTGCGTAAACCATACAAATTAAAACAAATATATTAAATTAGTGAATATATGCATAAATAACAAACATTTTTATTCTAATTCTTTATTTAATATTTAGCACTTTTTTCTAAAGAATTGCACTTTTTAACAATCATTTAGCACTTATTTTTACTAAATTGCACTTTTTTAATAGCCATTTAGCACTTTTTCTCAGAGAAGTTCTGGCAACACTGATCCTGTGGACATACAAGCATTTGTATATTAAATTTTGGTAAACATATTTTTAGAACCTAACAAAATGTTTAAGGTTTGGTAAGAGGATTCTAATTTGAATTTTTGGTTGTAGAATGTCAATTCCTGTTTTCGCAACGATATAGCGACGGTTACTTTTTCTATTATTAAGCTACCATCAACAAAAAATAAGAAAATAAATGAAAAGCTGAAGTTCAATTGTTAAAACTCCTTTGAGGTGGCAATACTGTAACATTATTGGCGCCAATATAGTTTTAGCATTCAATAATAAAATTTATTTCGTGCGCATGATCAATAAGTCCTTGACGGTTAGTTCAAGTATATAAGCTTTTTGTTTATCAACAACGGTGATGATGAAGTGATATGTTTATATAAGTATTTTGTTGTTTCCAACATTTCTAATCCTTTTTTAATTTTGAATATGCAAAGACTTAAGTATCTAAGTTTTGTTTTTATGAAACACCACTCAGGGTATGGCACTAGAGAAATAGGTTATGAAAGCGAGTTGGTGTACTCATTTGCATTAATAAATAAAGATTTAAATTTAGAATACCTATTCGAATCGATAAAAATGGTAGCAGTATTTTGGATTATATCAATAAAGTTATTTTTGTGGTAATTTCGGTTTGTCCGAATAACATTTCAAAAAAAATGTATCCACCACTGAAAGTAATATGGACCTCATCTATCACTTTAAACTGCGGAAATATCAGCAAAAGTGAGTGTTAGTCTGGAAGCGATTTTGTAAGGTAGGCGATATTACGTAATCACTGGTGTGCATTAATAGAACGTGATTTTTGTTGCTTAAAAGTAATATATTATGATTTAATACAGCTTTGTGTAATATAATAGTAGCGCCATTTTTAAAATTTTTACATTCAATAAAATTAAGATTTTTATTTAAAAATTCATTTAAAAATTGTTCGTTGAATTTCTTATACTTTTCCCATATTTTATACAAAATAAGTAAATCTTAAAATTGAACATCTTAATTCAAAAAGAATACTCAAATTGATTGAACAAACCAGAAATTTGCTGCGCAAAATATTAGTAGCATCGATGAAGAATACCTGTTTAAGTAAAACTACCTGATTAAGAGCACATTTACATTGGGGATTTTCACTGGGAAAAATCGCTGCAACTTTTATGTTTGTAGGCAAGACGTGTAGAGAAGCAAACGGGATAAGAAAATTGCACGTCGTCGCAAAATTTCATGAAAGTTTTTCAAATTTATTTTTAGTTTTTCTGAACTGTTGTTTTTTGCCAAACACTTTTTAAAAAAATTTACAACACAAATTTATATGTATAAATGTAAAAGGGTTTACGAAGCAACTTCAAAACAAAATATCATAAAAAAACGCTGCGATAATACTCAATGTAAATAGGGGATTTTGCATATTTTGTTTATATATAATATTATGTGAAATAGCCCTTATTGGCTTTGACAGCCGCGGAATGGCTGGCTCTGAAGCCGCTAATAACCCCTGGACCTCTTAACATCAAGCTGACAGCACTAGTGTTCAAATTATTTGAACATGCCATTTTAAATAATAAAATAAATTTAATAAAATAATAATAATTAATAATAAAAATTTAATATTCATTTATGTATTTATGTGTGCATTGGGTTTTCACACATGCGTACAAACAACCCTTGTCATTCAAACATGTGTTTGAGATAAGAGAGCACATTCTTATCAAGGGTTTTATATTTCTTAAGGAAAACACATGTTGATACTCATGTACGAATGAGTTCTAGTTTAGTTTAAGATATTCATTGTTAGTACGTAAGGATTTTAAAATATAAATAAATTTAGTGCCTTACAAGCGTTTTCTAAACTTTTTTCGATATTTGGTAAGCCTCTACTTGTATTTTGCGCCTGCAAATAACTTGTAATAGAATTAAGGTTTATATCTATACATTTTTATAGAAAAAAAATGTAAAAAACCAAGTGAGCTTTATATATACATAAATAAGTGCATCAAAATTCACGAAGTTCGGTTGAAAACTGACCATGCCTTACATAAAACCCAACTTCCAAAAATAATTTTAAAGTGCATAAAATGTCAATATAGCAATAATATTTGACGTGATTAAGTATTTTTTTAGTAGAAAATCTAGTGCAAAGATTTATCACAGTCGGTCCATAATTAACCATAGCTCGCATATAAAAACTACATTCGGGAATGAAGCTCATAATAAATGCCATATAAATGGTAATATTACAGATACGTACATGTTTTATATAAATATAAATTACCACCATATTTTACAAGAATTGGTCGACAATTGACCTTAATTCCCATAAGAGACCTCTACCGAAAATATTAGAAATGTATGATGTAGGGTATCGAATGATTGGATTTGATCAACTGCATGTTGCTTACTTGTTTTTCCGTAATAATTTGGTGAAATTATTAACAAAATCACAACAAAAGGCCGCCTCATTATATTATTAAATATAATGTTCTTAGTTTGATGCATTAGAACTGACAAGGTAATATATATTTTTGTTTGCAATATCAGTATATACACTGTCTGTTAACAGAATAGGTTCAAGATTTTCGTTATATTAAAACTCGCATTATTTTTAATGTAATAAAGATATTTATATTTTTTTCATCTTGATTTCTAAAGTCTTGAATTGTAAGATATTTAATAGTAAAAAATAATTAATAAACAACTAAGTACGATTTTTAACGGATTATCTTTCAACAAATGTATTTTTTAAGGCAATTTGAATAGGTTTAAGAATAAAATCAATTTGCGGCAAGTATTTTTTAAATTCGCCCACAATTGTGTATTTTCCTAACATTTTCAACAGTTTTCTATAAGAATCGTTAAAAATTGGTTGCGTAAAATAATTTTCCGATAAAGAAAAAAGGTAAATTATAGCGTATGGACAATTCTACTTAATTTATGAAAAATAGCGAAGAAAAATTGAGCGAAGTCAAAATATTGTCAACAACTTTTTAGGAAATCTGTCTTACTATGGAAAAAATATGAAAAGCAGTAATTATAAAGCAACAACGAACGCTGACTGAAGATCCATCATTCGAGATGCCTCCAATTCTATCGATTCTGCGTCAAAAATTAAATAAAAATCAAATGTTTTACCGTAAAACGTATTATTCGAAATTCAATGCACCTAAGAAGACTAAAAATGATAAAGAACCCATCTCTAAACACCATTCGTGAAGTAAAACTACCATATTAATCAATACATTTGTTGTTCTATTGAATAAATAATGTTGAACCTATTCAGATGAAACAAAAAATTTACCTAAAAAGTTCGCTTGTTGGAAAAAAATCATTAAAAATCGTACTTAAGGACTGCGCACGAAAAAATCCGTGCATACTCTTGGGCTTATAACTTTTGATGTGGTGATAAATTAATAATTCTGTTAAATGGTTTGTATTTGCCATTATGCTCACTTGCCACTTTCTATGGTTCTTGCCACTTTCTAGTTAGACAACGGTTCAGAACAATAATTTAAAATTTAGGTAGCTTTGACGATAAAAATCGACTAACAAAATCAAAAGCAAACTAGTAAATAAAATTATAATATAAAAACAAAGAAAGAAAATAAAAAAAATAAAATAATAGAAGCTGCTTAATTGCAGAGATTAAGATGTAATCATCTCCGCCCTATTCTTCACCCTCCCAAACCTTGCTATATTCAATTAAAATAGTTTACATATAGCCCTAAAATGACTAACCTGATATTGTCCTTATCCTTTCATGGAATTTCATATTATACGAAAACATGTCTTTATTCAAAACATACTTAAATTTGTAGATTATATTATTATTAGGTATTATGTATATATATAAATATATATATATATATATATATATATATATATATATATATATATATATATATATATATATATATATATATATATATAAATATATATATATACATATATATATTTATTTATTTATATTTATATTTATATTTATCTTTCTTTATATTAATCTTTCTTTATATTTTAAAATTTATTATTATTATTTAGATCAAAAATTGAGTTATGAATAAAAAAGTAGTATTTAAGTTAAGTTATTTAATAAAAATTTAACTAATATATAAAAAAAATGTATCACGTTAAATGTTGTTAATATTTTAACATTATTATGTTAAAATTTGTATTGAAATTAGTAAAAGAACAGATAATTAATTGAGAAAATTATATTTGTTAAGAAATTAAGTGTAAGTGTAAGTTTTTGAGTGAAAAAATTTTAACAAAAAAAAATTTAACAAAGAATTTTAAAACTCACCATTTTTTATCCCACGTCGACATCAGGCCTGTTGTCCGAGATAATTTGAGTTGCTGGATTAAGGTTGTTAAATTTTCACTCAATAACAGTGTGTATTGTTATAATTATGTTAAGTAGAATTAAATTGAAATATACGTGAAATATTTGAAATAACAAAGCAACGTAATATAAGTTAAACGAGTTTCCTTGTTGAGTTTTATAAAAAAAAATTAGTTTGAATCCAATCCAGTTGAATTGCAACACAAAATGGCAAATATTATAGACGAAGAATCTTTTTCATTGGTTCCAATGATTTTGTAATAGAATTATCCTGCCAAACGATTACCAGTACACTAATTCTGGCATAGAATCACAGTCACTAAAATTCCGTAGTTTGTTATGGCCAACAATTCTGTATAAAGCCCAATGAGACGATGTATACGTTTCTGTTTCCTGTATTTTTCTGCCCAGAAGATTTTAAGCTTTTAAATATTGAAATATTCCAGGCAAAATCTTTAATAGTTTGATAAAAAAAAAATTTCCTTTTATTGGTGTTTGTCCTTCAAAATATAGGTTTCGAAATAATTGGGTCACCAAAGGAAAATCTTTAGACACAATTATTATTGAGATTTCCCTCTTCACAACCAGCTCCAATATGGCCAATACAACTATAAAATGAATTATTATAAGATTCCTAAAAAACATAACAACAATATAACAAATTCTTACCCCAAATTTTCGAAACCTTGGAAGACGCAGTTAAAATTTGCAAAATTGCAATAAAAAAATCACGGAAGAACTTTTGGTCACAATATATAAATTTTTCAAAATGACAAACAAAATTTCAAATTGTAGATGACACAAATTTATTATTAATTAATTTTTTTTTTTTTTTTTTCAAACTATTCAATTCAAAAATTTTTCAATTATGAAAAAATTATTTCAAAGTTTTGAATTTTATGAAAAAAATTTCTAAACTAGTCTGATAAAAAAAATTATTGTTTATAAAGTAGTATTTGCAAAGTGGCCTAATCGAAACTGGAGCCTCACAAAACAGGTACAGTTTTCGAATACCTACTTCAAAAACTGGAGCTGTAAAAGGCTAGAAGTGATTATACCCATATGTCCTTCGCATGGTAGGTGCCTATGTTTCCCGAATCAATATCTTGAAGCTCATAATATATGTTCCCTATTCTGCGCAAAACTTTGGCTTTTACACCAACTGGAGCTAGCTTGGCATTAAAATACTCTGATTTTGAGCTCTGGCTAAACAAACGTCTGTACACGTCTTGTCCAATACTAAAATCTTTCGTCCTAGATCGCAAGTTATATGTCCTAGCGTTTTTGTCGTATGCTTTACGTATAAAGTCTTTAATTTTGTCCCGAATTAACGAAAATTCATCCTGTCGTTCAACAAAAGAGTCGTCTTCTGCCAAAATTCTTAATTTACGTAGGATTTCATAGTCTTTTTCCGTTAGTAAGCATGTTCTGTCCGAAAACAATTTGATATGGCGTTCTTCCCACTGCTTGGTGTATGCTGTTTCGTAGTGAACAATTTATCGGAGGAATATACGAGTCCCAATTGCGCTGATCGTCCCTGACGTAACTTCTCAAAGCCTCATTAATTGAACGGTTAACTCTTTCGCTGGCATTTGATTGGGGACTGTAGACAGCAGTTAAAACATGTTCAACACCATTATTTTTTAGAAAATTTTCAAAATCCTTACATTTGAATTGGGAACCATTGTCAGATACCACTGTTTCTGGAACGCCATAACAGCAAAATATTTCTGTTCTTAAATAATCAATTATTTGTTTTGAAACAAACTTTTTTAATGGTTTTAGAAACGAAAATTTTGAAAAATGGTCTAAAACTATTAATATCCCTATGTGTCCGGATTTAGTCCTGGGTAAGGGTCCAATAAGGTCTATGTACAAACGTTGGAAAGGTCTTTCGGTAGTTACCATCTTACCCAATGGTGGTCTTAAAGTCATTGTCGGAGTCTTTGACGTCTTGCACAATTCGCAATTTGAAATGTACGTCTTCACGTACTTCCGTAACCAGTCCAGGCCAATAAAAATAACGTCTAATTCGTTCCAGTGTCTTAGCGATACCTCCGTGTGCCGAATTTGGTATATCGTGAGCGGTATAAATGACATCCTGTCGTAATTCGTTGGGAACAAAAAGTTTCCATGAGTTAGATTCGTCCAACTCACCTATAGAAAAATTTACCCTCTTGTAAATAAATTTATCTATTACTCTAAAATCAGGCAGCTCTGACGCAGCAAAATCTTCACGCAATTTTACATAATCCGCACTATCAAAAGCTTTCGATTCAAGATCAATTGAAGGTAAAGTGTCTATCTCCAATGCGTCTACAAAAACCTCCGCTTCGTGCACACGAGAAAGGGTATCTGGCACTATGTTCTCTCTCCCACTTCGGTGTTCTATGGAAAAACTAAATCCCTGTAGCTTTAGAGACCACCTTGCTAACCTCCCAGAAAGGTCCCTTTGGTCCATAAGCCATTTAAGGCTGGCGTGATCCGTAATCACTTTAAAATCCTGCCCTTCTATGTAAGGCCTAAATTTCTTTATAGCTACCACTACAGCCAAACACTCAAGCTCCGTGATGGTGTAGTTACGTTGAGCTTTGTTTAACTTCTGAGACATATAAGCTATAGGTCTTTCAGTCCCATTGTCGTCCTTCTGCGCCAATACTGCACCTATACCGTAAGTACTTGCGTCACATTGCAAAATAAATGGTTTTTCATAATTAGGATGAATAAGTAGTGGCGCAGATGTCAGTTTAGTCTTTAAAATATCGAAGGCAACTTGTGCTTCGTCAGTCCACTTGAATGTCTTTTTCTTTGTCAATAATTCAGTCAGTGGAAAAGTTAATGTGGAATAGTCCTGTATGAAACGTCGGTACCACCCAGTCATTCCCAAAAAACGTCTTAAATGTTGAACAGATTGTGGTACCGGAAAGTCCTGTATAGCCCTAACTTTGTCATCGTCCACTTGTAATGTCCCATTACCTACTATATACCCAAGATACTTAACTTTATTGAGAGCAAAACTACTCTTCTTGACATTTATAGTCAACCCCGCTTTCCTCAATTGTGTAGCCACCTCCATCAGATGTGTCAAATGTTCGTCGAAGTTTGCCGAAACTATCAAAAGGTCGTCCAGATACACAAACACATGTGTTTTTAATTTGTACGGAATGACAATGTCCATAAGTCTGCACAACGTTTGCGGTGCATTACACAGTCCAAATGGCATCCTTGTAAACTGGTACAAAGGACGATTTGGAACTGTAAAAGCTGTCTTCGGTCTTGAGCTTTCCTCCAGTTTAATTTGCCAAAAGGCATCTTTTAAATCTATTTTAGAAATACAGTAAACTGAAGGAAGTCTCGATAACAGTCCGTCAATGTTCGGTATCGGGTAAGCGTCCTTTACAGTCACAGAGTTAAGTTTTCTACTGTCCACACACATCCTTATTTTTCCAGGTTTTACCACTACTACAGTCGGAGATGACCACGGAGAACTGGGAGCTTCTTCGATGACACCAAGAGAAAGCATTCGGTCTATTTCCGACGAGAGTTGTTTCTCCACTGCAGGAGATATTGGGTAATATCTTTGCTTTATCGGTTTTGCATCACCTGTATCTATCTGGTGTTCGATAAGAGTTGTACAGCCTAATCCCTCAGCCTCTGAATTAGGAAATGAAGCAATTACGTTGTCTAGTTGTTGCGTTTGTGTCGGTGTCAACTGAAGTTTGTCTGGATCAGTTTCCACAAATTCTATCTCGTTTATTTCAGGAATAGAAATCTTAACACCAAATTTGTCCCAGAAATCAAAACCACAAATAATATCTTGTCGTATATTAGGTACTAGCAAAAAGTCCATTAGTTTCGTCTGTTTTTGAAATGTCACTTCCAATGCCACTGTCCCTAAAACGTTTTGTCTTTGTCCGTCCGCTGTCCTTACGTTTCCATAACATCTTCTAAAACAGTCCATTTTTTCTGCCTCAGAAGCTAAACAACCACCAATTACACTTCTATTGGCTCCACTATCTAACAATGCCAAATACCTGTTATTCCCTACTTTCAAGTTTATAAAGGGTCTGCTGTCATCGTCTGATGATATTATAGAGGAAATGACAACAGATCGAAATGATTTCAATCTTCGATAATAATCTCGAATACGAATGGAAGATCGCTTTGGTGGTGAAGAGCTACATAAATCACCAAATATTATTTTACGTGCCTTTTGGTATTCTAACAATCTAACATGGTAAGGTTTCATAAGTGGATGTTCACGTTTTGTTTTGTCTAGTAAATTGTTAAAATTGTCCGAATTGAAATTTCTTTTCGTAATGGTTGGTAAAGTGTTGAAATCAAAATTTGTTGTAGTAATTGTGGGTGAATTGTCTGTTTCAATTATTACGGATGTCCCCGTTAAGTCCGACGGACATCCTTCAGTCCGTTTCCCTGGGGTCTTACACTACATTTTGGACATGTTGGTATGTAAGTGTCTTTCGCGCCGCATCCGTAGCAAAATACCCGTCGTACGTCCTTACAGTCCATATAGTTATGCCCAGTTTTGTCACAGTTCCAACATTTCGTCTCGACTCGAACTGCGCAAATGTCAGAAATCGGTATGGTGGAATCGGAAACATTTGATTCTGTATCTGAAATACCGATTTCAGCTACATTACCCTTCAATGGTTTACGATAGTCATGATCATGAACGTCTTTCATAAACTTTTCATGACGTTTTACTACACGACGAAGTTGTGCTACATTGGAAATGTCAATATGAATAAGTTTGTGCCTAATCTCATATCTGAGATTTCGAACTAATATGGCACACAAATTTGCGTCCGATATAGGAGTTTTTAGTCTGTCCGTCATGGCCGAAATGCAGTCAAAGAAGTCATCAAAGTTTTCATCCCTTCTTTGCTTCCGTCTATGTATGTCCTCCATTATATCAAAATCATTAGAGTCACACTTGTACTGATCGCGCAAAGCCCTGGTTAAAGTAAACAAGTCTAATTCATTGTCGTTTCTATGGTAACGCCAGTACCAGTCCAAGGCCTTGCCGTCAAATAAACCATGAGCATGTCTACATAAAAGTCCAAAGTCACCGTTCAAATTGTTAGTCGTTAGTACGTTAATCCGATAAATAAATTCGTCAACTGTCAAAGAGTCGTCACATCCGGAAAATTTAACCCGCCAGTTGCGAATGATATTTGAAACCTTTTCTCCCACAAAATGTTCTTGAGATGTATTTGTCCTAGGAGAAGAATCACGAGATGAAGTGGAATTGTTGTTAGAACTTACTAAATGAGGAGAACGAGTATTGGCACTATTCAAATTGATTCCCTGTATCATAGACCCAAGCTCATTCCTAATAAAATCCCTCATCTCACCACGAAATGTAACCATAGATTCAGAAACTATATCTCTTATGTGTTGCTGACCATCATTGCCGACAATTGTAGGCTGATTGTTACTAGTCTGAGGATGTCTTTTTCTCGGACGTCCTTGAGAAGTTACTTGAGGAGTGGTAGAATTGTCTACAGGAACTGTAAAGCTACAATTCGCTGGCTCCTCTAAACTCAACAAATTTTCGTGACTTCTCGTAACTGGCATTTTAAAAATCAATTAATAAAATGTAATATATATACTATAAAAATCAATTACTCAGATAAAGACAAATTTTCAGGTAGTCAATTATAAAAATTAAAAAAAAAAAAAAAAATTTTAATAACTAAACATCGTTTCCAATAAAACAATAAATAAAAACTAAATGACAGATTCTAAGAACGAGGATATTTAAAACTATTAAAAGTTTTAAATATAAATCCTAATTCTAAATATCGAATCCAACAGAAAATAAAACAAATAATCATGAGATTATTGTGAGAGTAAGAAACCAGTGTCAACCAATATAAAAAATCTCTACCACACGTCATCCCAAAGTAAAATTTTGAAAACTAAAACAAATAATAAATAAAATCCAAACTATAGTGTCATATAATGAGAGTTAAATTCCAAAAATTCCGCAAATTAGAATGTAAAATCTCGATCAATAAAATAACACTTAAGAAAAATATCCCTGTAATCATTTGGTTAAGAAGTCTCAATAATAAAAGAAAACTTAAAATCCAAAAATGAATTATCATGGAAAATTGTAAAAAGTAAACACAAAACAAAAAAAAAAAAAAAGTCGACAAAACCGGAAATAAAAGATAGATATGGAAGCATCAGCATAATTCATACGTAAGTTGAGAAAAATATCAACTGTTGTTAATATTATATGTTATTTGTCATTTGCTGATGCCCCACGTTGGGCGCCATTTAAATTTATGTAACGAACCGAACCCCAAAAGGCCCTAACTATACCGGCCGTGCTCATGGATATTAGGGTGGTTCTTGCCACTTTCTAGTTAGACAACGGTTCAGAACAATAATTTAAAATTTAGGTAGCTTTGACGATAAAAATCGACTAACAAAATCAAAAGCAAACTAGTAAATAAAATTATAATATAAAAACAAAGAAAGAAAATAAAAAAAATAAAATAATAGAAGCTGCTTAATTGCAGAGATTAAGATGTAATCATCTCCGCCCTATTCTTCACCCTCCCAAACCTTGCTATATTCAATTAAAATAGTTTACATATAGCCCTAAAATGACTAACCTGATATTGTCCTTATCCTTTCATGGAATTTCATATTATACGAAAACATGTCTTTATTCAAAACATACTTAAATTTGTAGATTATATTATTATTAGGTATTAAGTATATATATATTTATATTTATCTTTCTTTATATTTTAAAATTTATTATTATTATTTAGATCAAAAATTGAGTTATGAATAAAAAAGTAGTATTTAAGTTAAGTTATTTAATAAAAATTAAACTAATATATAAAAAAAAATGTATCACGTTAAATGATGTTAATATTTGAACATTATTATGTTAAAATTTGTATTGAAATTAGTAAAAGAACAGATAATTAATTGAGAAAATTATATTTGTTAAGAAATTAAGTGTAAATGTAAGTTTTTGAGTGAAAAAATTTTAACAAAAAAAAATTTAACAAAAAATTTTAAAACTCACCATTTTTTATCCCACGTCGACATCAGGCCTGTTGTCCGAGATAATTTGAGTTGCTGGATTAAGGTTGTTAAATTTTTACTCAATAACAGTGTGTATTGTTATAATTATGTTAAGTAGAATTAAGTTGAAATATACGTGAAATATTTGAAATAACAAAGCAACGTAATATAAGTTAAACGAGTTTCCTTGTTGAGTTTTATAAAAAAAAATTAGTTTGAATCCAATCCAGTTGAATTGCAACACAAAATGGCAAATATTATAGACGAAGAATCTTTTTCATTGGTTCCAATGATTTTGTAATAGAATTATCCTGCCAAACGATTACCAGTACACTAATTCTGGCATAGAATCACAGTCACTAAAATTCCGTAGTTTGTTATGGCCAACAATTCTGTATAAAGCCCAATGAGACGATGTATACGTTTCTGTTTCCTGTATTTTTCTGCCCAGAAGATTTTAAGCTTTTAAATATTGAAATATTCCAGGCAAAATCTTTAATAGTTTGATAAAAAAAAATTTCCTTTTATTGGTGTTTGTCCTTCAAAATATAGGTTTCGAAATAATTGGGTCACCAAAGGAAAATCTTTAGACACAATTATTATTGAGATTTCCCTCTTCACAACCAGCTCCAATATGGCCAATACAACTATAAAATGAATTATTATAAGATTCCTAAAAACACAACAACAATATAACAAATTCTTACCCCAAATTTTCGAAACCTTGGAAGACGCAGTTAAAATTTGCAAAATTGCAATAAAAAAATCACGGAAGAACTTTTGGTCACAATATATAAATTTTTCACAATGACAAACAAAATTTCAAATTGTAGATGACACAAATTTATTATTAATTAATTTTTTTTTTTTTTGAATTTTTGAATTTTATGAAAAAAATTTCTAAACTAGTCTGATAAAAAAAATTATTGTTTATAAAGTAGTATTTGCAAAGTGGCCTAATCGAAACTGGAGCCTCACATATCTTCAGGTTGTAGGACTCAGGCAAAATAGAAAGGATTTTGAGAGAAATTCACCTCATCTCTGGAAGAAAACTGTCACAAAAAGTTAATTGCTTTGTATCTTTATCAGAAAATTTGAAAGGAAGTCTAGCCTGAAGACTCATAAAGTAAGAAAAAACTCCTTATGGAATTGCAAGCAAGAATTTGGAGGTATAAATAACATGAAAGTTCTTCGGACGAATTTTTTCAGAAATTTTGCTTCTGTATAGTGGACGATGAAACGTTTGTACAGGGTGACTTTTTTCAACCTTCTAGCCAGGAATTTTATGTCGCAGATGCTAGAAGGATTAAGGCAGACAAATTTTGTGTATCAAAGAAATCAAAATTCCAAAGAAAATTTTTGATTTTGGAAGTCATATGCATACGCAGGAATGAAGTATTTCATTATTAAAAAATGGTTGCAGTAGCACATAAATATACTTGAATGAGTGCCTTTAGAAAAGACTTCTCCCATTCCAAATAAAAGTATATCCCCTGTTTTCTGGCCTGTTCCCGCTTCTTCTCATTACAACAACAAATGAGAAGGAGCTGCAACAAAGGAATTGTAAGAGTTTGTGCCGATAGAGGCTAATTCATCAAATTGTGCGAAACTCCGTGCAATTGAAACATATTGGACTCTAGTAAAAAATAATTTAAAGGACATTAAAAGCTCAGCATAAAATGAAACGAAGTTTAAAAATAAGTGGACTTATTCGAGCAAAAAAGTGACCGAAACACAATAAAACCTTTAATTAGAATAATTCTGGAAAAGATCAGATATTTCCTTAAAAACCAACAGGAACTAATTTATTTTTTTATGTTTAGAACTTGAACATAACAGTCATTAATAAAAATATTACTTTAAAAAAATTCGCTCACTGGTTTAGTTTCTATAAGCAGATTTGCATGCACGGATTTTTTCGTGCGCAGTCCTTAGTTATTACATAAATTTATTTTGCTTGTAAATATCTTGGAATTGAGGACTATTATGAAAAAAACTTTAATTTCATCATTATTTTAAAAATAACAAAAGGTTTAATGTAACGAAAATCTTGAACCAATTCTGTCGACAGGCAGTATATAACAGTATATGGGCAATTCTCTTTTTATGTTTCCCTTTATGAAACCAATCTTTAATCTCAAATATTTTTTTTTAATTCTAACTCTTTTAAATAAATTTTGATGCAATTATGTTATCAACACTTGGTTGTGTACCACAAAAAAAAAAAAAAAAAAAACATCAAGACCTGAAATGGATCCAGGTGGTACCGGCAAGCACTCAAAGTCCAAAAATCCTGAAAAAGTGTTTGAAACTAACAAGTTTTTTTTCTTTCCTTTGATTGCTGTCATCGCGGATTTTAGCATATGTGTCCAATTCTTCGAATGTAAACCACAAACACTTTCAAAAATAGGCCAAACTGTGTTCAATCAGTCTGTCGTTGACCAGTGTTGAAATACATTGTGGAAAATTTGTGAAACCAAAATTTTAAAATTTTTAATTTTTTCTGTTTTTTTCGTATATCAGAGAATATAAGATAGAGGTTTGTTGCCTTTGTAATTATGCATAGTTTGATATATATCCCGTTAATGTGCCCTCAATAGCACTACAGGAGGTGCCCAAAACTTTGGGAAACAAAGCGTGAATGGCTCTAAAAGGTGCCTTTTGCTCGAGGCACACTCACAGCGTAATTTCAATGAAGTTAAGGTATCGCGTAATTGGAAAACGTTTTCAAATTACATTCTAAAATCATAGCGGCGCGAAAAAATATTTATTTGCAAAAATTGTATAACATTTTTATATCGATCTAAAATTTTGCGTATTTATATTCGATTTTTTTTTTCGCACTATGCGTGAATTTAAATCTATAATATGTCATTCTAAGTTGTATTTGTTAAGCGAAAAATGGCTTTTATCGAAAAAAATGCATAAAAAGTATTCTTGACCTGAGATCGCGGTGTCTCTAATATTTCACAAATCGTCGAGGCACACCCAAGGCGCTAATCAAAATTGGCGACGATATATGTTAATCTGTAGCTGATTTAACACCACATATCAAATTCAATATGGCTTTCGAAAAAAGTACTATTTTTCATTTAATGCAACTTTAGTGATTTGACTAAGTGCAATTAAAAAATTTTTATAAATGACATTGTCTTATGACTTATTTAAAAAAATTATAAGTTTTGCAATAAATGGATGAATATGAACAAGACCACATCACTAAAAGCTGAATTTTGCAAATTTTATAAGGTTTAATAATTATTAAATCGCTAATATATCCACGCATACTTAACTTATCGAGATATTTTTAATTTGTATTTTATATACAGTATTGTAGAGTACATAAATGCAATAATTTTTCATTTAGGACTATAAATAGAATTTTGACAATTTTTTTTTATAAATTTTTATCTTAAACCGCCATAACATTGATGCCGTTCGGTAAAAGTCATTCACGCGAACAGATTTGTGATCCACTAGAGCCAAGGAATATTGGTGCTAAATATCGTTGATGTTCCATTTAAAAATATTCGACATTTTTTTTAACATTAAAAGTAAACAAGTTTGAAGAATTTCCCATATAAATTTTGTATGTTTTCTTCATATTCTGATGTTTGTGTGCCTTTAAGTAATTTTTTTTTTTTTTCGTAAAATTGGCTGATATGTATTATTAATGTAAATTAGTCAATATTATGCAAAAAAAAAGTGTATTTGAAAAATAGGTATATACGCCCTTATACGCATCCATGCTTCATATATATAATTTTAAGGAAGATTTAGTGTTCTCTTAAACTCTTTATTATTCAACACCTTATTGAAAACGTTTGTTAAAACAAAACAAATAAGAAAGTTATATTCGGTAAGCATTGTGTCGTACTGACTTTGCAAGTTTTCTTCTATGGTACTTGTGACCAATCGTGGATCGATGGGAGCTATGGTCAATTATCGAGCCATTTTGTTTGCCAAATTTCATCAAAATAGTAATACATTTAATGAATTTATAGTCCTATTCCGGGAGGATATTTGTTTTGAAGCTAGACGAAATAATGGACGGTTATCGTTTAATCGACTCGAGGAGTGATTCTGATTTGAACTTTAATGCCCGCATAATACCCCAAATATAGTGGTATAGGGTATACAAATTCTATCTAGAATATCTATGAAAATGTTATAAATAACAAAATCATTTTTATTCCTGTAATAAAGTGATTAATGGGTTATCGTTTTTAATTTTATATGATATTATTTTTTATTGTTTCTATTTTATTTTCAAAATCCACCAATGAGTCGAAATTCAACAGCTCCAATGTTATTAAGTTATTAAATTAAAAATTATTTTTTTAAATATTAACATTATTATTAAAATCACATGTAGGATGTTGTCCAATCAATTACAGATTTAAAAACGTGATATTATTTCAACAGTCATAAATTATGTTGTAAGAAATAACTGTTCAATTCTAAAACCAGAAAAAAATATATAAATTTAATTCCAGTCATTTGGTAGCATATGGAGAAATAAAACATTTACATACTTCGATAGAGAAAGGAATACATATATATTAGGGTGGCTCCGAAATGAAAAGTATCGATGTTCCTAGCTCAAATGAAAATTTACTAGATCAAAATGAACAAGCGCGAATTTTATATTCGGCTCGGCCGAATCTATATACCCACCATCAAGTTTTTAAAATTTTACGTTATATGGTAGGTGGGCGATAAAGTGGACGGACCACGCCCATTTTTTGCTTTCGAGTTTACATTGATCCTTAAACTATTTGTACAAAATTTCGTTGACGTTTCATTTTATATGGGAGGTGGGCGGACCACAGTAAAAAATTTCGTTATCGTACATGCTTTTCTTTTAAGAGATATCAACCGAAAAGTGTGAAAGCAAAAATGGACACCCTGTGTTTCTAGTATTTTGCCCATATAATTTTTGTTTATTAACTGATTTTGCTCATTTTTTAACACCAAATAGACCTTATATAAGATTAATATTTGAGCCAAATTTCGACCCAGAAAATATATTCTTTATACCAAACAAACCTTAAATAAGATAAATATCTGAGCCAAATTTCGTCCCCATAGGTTGTCCCATCCCTATCCTGCTTTCAACAGACAGACGGACGGATCTAGATCTACTCAGAAAATATATACTGTGGTCTTAAATGATTTTTTTCGACAGGTTACACACGGAATGACAAATGGTGGATATTAAAAAAAGTCCATTTTTTGAGTTTTTGGAATTTTTTTCATATTTCTGTCAAAGGAAGGAAGTGACAATTTTTGGACGAAAATTTTGAGAAACGGTATCTGAGAATGAAGAAAAATTTTCATTTGAGCTGAAAACATCGTTACCTTATTTTCTCTCTATACAAACGAGATCACCATAATATATATGTATGTTTGTTTGTATAATAGTCTGGTTAAACATCGTATAAGAAAATTAAAGAATATTGAAACAAACTTAAAATAATTAAAGTGAATAACATTTGCAAAATCTTGATCAAAATTTCCTTCGAAGATTGCAATAGGATGCCACACAGTAAAATTTATGTTGATGATCCCATAACAAATATTAAAAAATATGTTTTAAATATGTTTATAAATCCAAATTTATAAACATATAATCCAATAATTGTTTGAAGCTAAAATTTGGCCAATATGTTACAAATGATAAACCCCCCAGCAAAAAAGGAACTGAAAAAGAGATGAAAAAGTCATGAATTTAACATTGTGTTGGCATTGGAAGGAAGTACTTGCTGGTGCAAAAGAGCTGCAGAAGTTCTTTTTTTAACCCATGGTTGTCATTGGTAGGATGTTCTTCCTTTAAGCTTCTTATTCATTTCTTTTGAAGTACTTCCTTTAAAACTATGTTTATGAAATTTTTTTACAAAAATTCAGTTTTACCTTTATTAAAAGATAATAAAAATGCATTAAAATTTATAAAATTTTAATTTTCTTAGAAATTATTAACGTTTTTTCCAGCTAAAATTTCATTTATTTTTCACTTTTTTGGAAGTAATTATTAAGAACTACCAAAAAAGTTTAAAATATGCACTTTGTTCTACTTTTGAAGTGGTGAAAATGTTCTTTTTTGGAAGCTCTTGATCGTTTTTTTGCTGGGCCCTTCATAATTTTACGTACATACATACATTTAAATGCAGTTTACAAAACGAATTTTGAACCACACTAATACTTACATAGTAAAATTTCTAAAGTGAAATATTTTGGGTGAATTTTCGGAGATTTATGGTTTTTTTTATAGATTTCTATTTTTAAAATACAACCAAATGTCCATACTGTCAGACATTATGTTTGTAGTCTGTCTATAAAGTTGTTTCTTTATTTGCTTTGTTGTCAAAATAAACTTTACCACAAACCATTAAGTGTGAAGTGTCATCAGCAATAAAAAGTCATTGAACTGAAAAATTCATTCATAATTAAGTATAACAAACCAAACATCGTTTTACTTTTTTATATACCCTATGCCATCACAGGAAAGTACAGATGTTCCTAACAAACATTGGACTAGAATTCGATTTGCCTTTGAATTCAAACAATAGTCGTCATCTTAAATTGTTGATCACACTTCGGCAAAGATTTTTGAAATATTTGCAAATTCACCTAATTATGAATAAATTTATATTTACTTACTAAAACCGAATTTCAGTAAATTAAATTATGAGTAATCACTGAATTTGTAATATAGTTGATATCTCATAAAATGAATCCAAACAATTGACTTTATACCTATGAAAAATATTCGCATTAAAAAAAAAATAATAATAATCTGTTAAACATAGCTAAGTTGTACAATTTGAGAATACATTATAGGGCATCATATATCTAACCTTGCCCAACTATACATTCATACTCTTTGTTGCGTAACAAAATATTTGGTCTAGATTTATATTATGTTTACGTTCCATATGTACATATGTATGTATGTATTCTTATGTATCTGTATAGATGTCACAATTGTTATTTTAACACATGATTCCGTTCATGGATTTTTACTTCATCATTGACAATAATTTATTATGAATCCCTGCTGACATCATGTGGCGCCATTCTTCAATAGTTTTGTTCCTTTTTTATAACCAACCATATGAAATACATACTTTGTAATGTTACATATCAAATGTTATATATACAAACGGCATTTTTCACATTTTTTCCACATCGATTTGTTTGATATAAAAAATATAATAAAACAAAAAAATTAAAATCTAAATTGCGAAATATTCATACAAAAATTTTAGGATAACTTATAACAAAGTATTACGAAAATTTATATAGAAACAATCAAAGAATTCATATGTAATTAAACAAAATTATCGAAGTTTGCAGCTTGTTTTAATTGTACAACTAATTTCAATTTATGTGGAATTAAAAAAAAAATAATAACAATATATTCCACTTTCAGAGAAAAAATTAAGTAGTACCTTGTATTATTTTTTTAAAACAGTTGATTAAATTTACCTCAAAATTTATTATATTCACGCAAAAAAAAACTTGATTGATTTAATAAATTTTTTAATTATTTATTATTTTTTAATTTTTTGCATTTTTACAGTTGTAAGTAGAGGCGGATTTTTTAGCATTTATTTTTAGAAAATATGTGCCTAAAAATGCACCTAAAAGATTCAAAAAATACCCTAAAAAATTTTAAAATATTCCTTTATTTTTTTAAATATTTATTGAATAAAAAGATAAATTATTGTATAAGAAATAACAAAAATTAGTTCATGATAAGCTAAGTAATTTAGTTATTTTAAAATTAAAGGCTTTAACCAAAGAATATACAACATATAGAAAGCGCATGTCAATGAAAACATAAATATTTTTTTAAAGTATTTCAGATGCGGGAGGGAAGACAAAGGGAAAAGAAGCTTGCGTGTTTTTTATCTCTTTTGTTATGCTCTTGAAATGAATAAAAAACACAAAAGAAAGTTAAGCCTCAACCACTCAACTAAAAATCATCGTATCGCAATCAGCTGTTTCAACCAGCTTTATGCAAATGTGTGTATGTAGCTATTGACACAAAAATTCTAGGTAGCGTATCGCAGAAATCTACAGAAAATAGATTTTTACGTAGCTGCGTAAGTTTTTAACAACCCTGTAGTTTATTTTGTTCACAAAATAACCGAAAACAGAGTTGTTTACACAATGAATGTTCAAAAACATATGATACGTTTACTTTTGTTGACTAGTTGTACAAAATGTTTCACGCTACCTTTCTTCATTCTGCGTTGCGTTGCAAAGTTGACTGGTTGTGCCTTTAGTCTCGCACGAGCATTCAAGCAAGAATGTTGTGTTACTGCTTGTTGCTTGAGATAAACTCATGAAAAATATTTAATGTTAAGTAGGAGTAACTAATATGATTTTTTATCTCTTAAATAAACCACTATCATTTTTTTTTAATTAAGAAATAATAATTTACTACAATTAATTTTAATTTTTTATTATAAAATACAAATTTCAGCAGTTCGTGCTGAATTAAATTTAGTGTTATTCGATATTTTTTAATAAGAAATTAAAATCCGAAATTAATAATTTATCGTTATTTTTATTTTTTTTTAATCAATGAATAGAAAAAAAAACATTAAATCGTAATTTTTATGATCTCTAGGGTAATCGTTGCGATCCCTTGTTATTACTATTCAAATTCTAAACTAATAATGTGTATTTCCACTTTCAAGTTTTGAATTGTCAAAGATACTTTCAAAATTAAATTACTATAAAAATGATGTTATTTTTTGGTGTATAATTTCATAATGGGACAGAAAAACAAAACATACACAAACATAATTGTGAATGTATGAGTGTGGCGATCGCTGGTGTAGTGCCTATAAAAAAGTAGAAACAAGAAATTGGTTGTTTATTTTCTAAAGGAGATAAATACGATCGCGTATGTTAGTGTAGGGCATATCATATGTGTTTTGTTGTTTTAAAAGTAGAAATACTTTAATCAGCACCGAACTAGTTATGCCTTTTTTAACGTCATATGAGCTTATATATACTTTCAGAATATCAAATTTATATTTTAAAATTTGATTTGTGTAGTTTTGCTACTTATGTATTCAAAGTAACAGATGTTAAAGTTAAGTATATTAATTAAATAAATAAAAACAAAAATATAAAATTATATCCACTTGAAAAAAAAAAAAAAAAAAAATATTTTTATTTTTTTATTCATATCACAAATATTTGACTTTTCTTTAATAATTTTGTTTTATTCTGTAAAAAAGGTGGAATTCTATTGAAAAAAAATTGTTATGACAAAAATAAATAAATATATAAAAATATCTTTTATTTTCTGCCAAAAAATATCTTATATGTTTACAAAACAAATTTTCAGTATTTTTGTTTATAAAAAAATTGAAGTCTATAAATTGCTATATGAATATTTTTTTCTTTTTGTATAAAAATATAATAACTTTTTGTCTAGAAAATGGAAAAAACTTCTTTATTTTTAAAAATAAATGTTATTTCTGCCCAAAAATAAAAGAAATTCAAAACAACTTTTTTTACTAATTAACATATATATAATTTAAAAATAAGTTTTAAAATTAAAAATATTAATATTATTTATTTCTAAAAAATCTTGGAAAAAATCACAAAATAACTTTTTTTCAGAAAAAGAGTAAAAACTTTAATTTATTATTTACTTTTTTTTTTTTCTAAAAAATCCAAAAAATGAAACAAAATATGTACTTTTAAAAATGAAAAATTATATTTTTTTAAATAAAAATTTCTAAAATTAAAAATTATCTATAAAAACATTTTTTTAGTTGCAATTTTTTTAAATAATAATAATAATAACAAGCGCGAATGTTATATTCGGCCCGGCCGAATTTATATACCCACCATCAACTTTTTCAAATTTTACGTTATATGGGAGGGGGCGGTAAAGTAGGCGGACCACGCCAATTTTTTGTTTCCGAATTTATATTGGTCCTTGAACTATTTGAACACAATTTCACCTTATATGGGAGGTGGGCGGTAAAGTGGGCGGACCACGCCCATTTTTTTGTTTCCGAGTTTATATTGATCCCCGAACTATACTTACAAAATTTCGTTGTCGTACATGCTTTTGTTGAAGAAATATCAGCAGAAAAGTATAAAACGGACACCCTGTGTTTGTAGTTTTGAACCCATAACTTTTTTATATTTTTTATATATACCCGCTTGACCTGATATAAGAAATTAGTGAATGTTCGCAAAAACGAGGAATTTTCGAAACAAATGTATTCGAAAAATTATCGAAAATTAAATAAAAAGTGAATGTTCGTAGCATCGTAACTTACTAGATAATTTCTCGATAGTTAAGGTTCGAGAAATTTTCGAGAGTTCTTAATATATCGGATTATCGCAATATTAGATTTTTTCGATAAAATTTCGAAAGTAAATGATTCGAGAAATTATCTTTTCTTCTCAATTTCTCGATTTTTTGTTACTTAAAAAAAATACGCATATTCTTGTTTGTACATGTTATTCTTTAGTCATAGTTCATACTGATCGGTTGTAAATTAGACTAAAGTTTAGGAAGTAAATTTAACTTTAAAAACCCTTTCTGAAAAATAGTAAAAATGGTAAGTAACATTGCTACATGTCTAAAGACATTCGCTAAATAACATATTTATCAAAATGATATATTTTTTCTTGTAGATTAATTCAGTAAACTTTGACCAAAAAAATGTGGATTTGGGCAACAGAAAAACTAATATTATTGAGACTTCCTCTGGGACCATCGACATGTATCACTATGTTCTAATTGTATTAGAAAGTTGACATTAAAATGTATTTTTGAATATTTGTTTTATTAAGTTCAAAATAAAAAATTGCTTTAAAAATTAAAAGAGCTTTTAATTTTAAGTGAGAAACAAAATGAAAATGAAACAGAATAGAACTATTGCCAACGATTCGTTAGTAATATCGATATCGAACAATTTTCGAATATTTTTCCGTTTCGCTAATGATATCACTTATTATTCGATATAGATATCATAAACGAACCTTCGATATCGACCGATTTGCTGCCACAAACTGAACGACAGGTGAACTCTACGAGTTCATTCTCGAAACGCCTTCGATAGTCGTTCTCGAAGGTTTTGTTAGAGAAATGTTCGTGATTTATTCGAAGGTGATATCTTTATCGAATTTTGTGGTCAAGCGGGTATTTATATATATTCATATATAGAAGGCGCATCATGTAGAAGCAAAATTTCTTATGGCGGGTTTTAATCATAGAATCCGCTCTCATGAAATTCTCGCTCTCAACTTTTTTCATTGATGAGGGGGATAAGTAACAAGGGAAAACAAAATCCACCACCAAAACAGAGAGAGAGAGAAAGAGTAAATATATGTGTTTGTACATGTGTGTATTCCTTATAAAAAAATGCAAATAAAAACACACACACATATATAAGTGTACATGTATAAAGATCTTTATATCAAATTGAAAGAAACAAATAATATTTGTTTCTTTTATTTTGAAACAAAAAGTACCAACAGAAATTTTAGTTGTTTATTTACTAATGGAAAGATATGAACGTTAATATTACTGTAGGGCATAGCATACATGTTTTGTTGTTTTACAAGTAGAAATATCTTGATCTGCACCGACGTGCTTATACCTTTCTTTGTAACATGACAAATATTTGTATAATTTCGAAGTTGTCAATTTATATTTTATAGTTATATTTTTGATAAACTAATAGTTGTTATTTTTTACTTTTATATATATTATATTTTTATAAATTTCATAAAATGTGCAGATAATTTGCTTTTGGTGTTTTTTTATTATTATTTAAAAAAATGTTTTTATAGAGAAATTTTAATTTTAGAGTAAAGTACATATTTTTTCCAATTTTTAGAAAAAAAAAAACAAAGTAAATAATAAATAAAAGTTTTTCCTTTTTTCGGAAAAAACTTATTTTGTGATTTTTTCCAAGTATTTGACTTGTATTTTATTTGAAACAAGAAATTGTTATTAAAATATATATTTTTTATAGAAATAAATAATATTAACATTTTTAATTTTAAAACTTATTTTTAAATTATATATATTTTAGAAATAACATTTATTTTGAAAAATAAAGAAGAGTCATTCCATTTAAAACCATTTCAGATAATTAATAAATCGCGATATTTCGCGATTTATTTATTTTTGTCATTACAATTTTATACAAAAGATCTTTTTTCAATAGAATTCCACCTTCTTTATTGTATATTCTTTGGTTTAACTCATTCACAGTTTTTTCGAAATATTCAAAATATGTTCATGATATTTTACAGCATTAATCCAAATGCCCATCCCGTAGTAAATAAATTAGGATGAAAATTAGGATTATTTTCCTTTAATGTCGATAATTTTCCTTCGATTTTTATTAAAGTCCTTTCCATACTTAATAACTTGTTTGAGAATAACTAATTAATGAAAGTTAAAAATCAATAGAACATCTGTTATGCGAGCTTGAATAACAAAAATTTAACAACAAAATTAAAAAAAAAAAAAAAATTAAAAATATGAATTTTCGAGTAAATATGCAAAAATATACATCATCAAATCGATGCTATTGTTTTTAGTAAAATGTATGATTCGGATAAATAACAACATAAGATTGCTTTTAAATGCTCCTGAAAAAAAAATATACATTTGTTTTAAAATCCGCCCCCTAATAATGATTTATAAAGAAAAGATTAACTACTTTCAGAAGTAAAAGTTTCTTAGTTAATTAGTATTTGTTAAAATAACAACAGCTTAAATGGTTTAAGGAGGTCATTAACGTGGCAACTGTACTTTTTAATAACGAATACTTTAATGTTCTACAAATATATATGCAGATGTAGTATATTAGGGTGATCCACCTAAACTAAGCCTTTACTTCATTTTACAACACCATGTTTCAAAACTTTAATTTTTTCATCAGCTTCATGCCAATATATTATACACCTTCTCTCCAAGTAAAGAAACTCTTTTTGTCCTCTGATTCAGCTATCTAATAGATTATGCCAAGATACAATTTTAGAGAAATATTATCTTAAAAGGATGTAGTTAAAACATCAAATGCGTAATTATTCCCAATTCAAATGAGGCCTCCCCAACATACATACATAAATACATCCTTACTACACTATATTCTTTGTTCTAACGAACATTGATTTAATTGCTCAATAACAAACTCATTGAAGGGATTACCATAACGAAAAACTATAGTTATCCAATGTCATTGTATGTATAGAAACAACGGGAGAATATTCGTTGGGTGAATACTTGTATACATGAAAAGGAGTTTGGGTGTAAAATATTTGTTAGAAATTTTACGAAGGCGTCATTATTTTTATGGCATTTTTATAGTTTGTTTGTGCATGACTTTGAACTAATCCAAGCAATAAACATCATGATGAATAGAAAATCAAAAACACCTTAAATATAGTAAACAAAAAATAGTCTTTCTAGCAAGAGCATTTCCTTAAAATTTAGAATGTGTGTTCATTAGAATATTCTAGTAATTTATTGCCAATAATTATTCAATGAATTTAAAAATTCTACTTTTCGAATAATGATTAATTCATTTTTGTTTTTTATTACTGTTTTTGCAATAAGGCTAATATTAATTTATTACTCCAGGAAAATAATCCTGTGAACCCCGGAATTAAAAATAAGCTATTTTTTCAGTATGAAAAGAGGCAAGTGATGTCCCTATACGAGGAAAATATTATCGCATACCTTAGGATCTATATTCTAAATTTGAGAAAATAAGTTTCTTATCATCCTTTATAACTAAGAAACGATAGGATATATAGATGAATTTCTAAATTGTACTGGGATCTAATGTTAAAATATTCACATCTTATATATTCACATGGAAAAAAATATTTTATGAATAAAGTACCAAAAACAGGTACGATTTTTACCCCTTAAACGTTTGAATTTCCTAAAAGTACGAATCTAGTATTTACTAATATTTAATAAAGTAATAATACGATGCACATTTTTTTTCTATGCTTACTGGATAAAAAAAAAAATAGAAAAAATAGGGTGCCACAAAAGTACCAAAATACAGCTTTTACCCGTTTTCTCCCTAAAAAAGTAGAATTTCAAAAAAGTACTAGACACTTATAACTTTTTTATCTCTATTGGAATATTACATTGTATCTGTAATGCTATAAGCAATTAAACAGCAAAGTTTTGTGGTCCTCGATCTTTGTCATCACATACAGTTACTTACAGTTGTTCAAAGTCTAAAAATTCAAAAAAGTGATTGAGCGCACTTCATATATTATTGGTCCATCGCTTTTCAATCGAAATTTTAGCAGTGTAAATATTTTATAGTTTTTTGCTTGGCACATCGTCAGATCTACTTTCCGAAAATCGTTTTCTTGGTGAATTTTTTGCTTCTTTTAATAAATTGTTTCGCGTATATTGTGTAGAACATAAAAGAAATGCTGAACATTCGACAAATAATATTGTAAAAATATCTCAGAGTAACAGTGTTGCCAGGACTTGAGAAAAAAAGAAGCAAATTAGACTTTAAAAAAGGTCAGAAAAAGCTAAATGCCCCAAAAAGTAAAGCCATAAAGACAGGCCTGATAATTTTTTATTTAAAAACGCAATTATTTTGTTGTTGCCATTAGTTTTAAGTATTTCTGAAAGATATTTTAGTGAATTTATAAATATAACATAATTCTATGCGTAATAAAGATTGTTAAAAAATAATTATAATATTCTTGTAGAATGAAGCGCCGCAGGCAAAAATTTTCATTAATTGTAAATAATTTCGATTTTTTGTACGAATTAATATACAAAAATGCTTAAATTGATGATTCTGTCAAAATAAAATGAGTAAATTTTTAGCCTTTTTAAGGCTATGCTAAGAATCAAAAAAGGCTATAAAAAAGCTAGAAACTAAAACGAAAATTTTGAGGCTAAAAGCAAAATAAAAAGGCTAGATTTAGCCTTAAAAAGGCTAAACTGGCAACGCTGCAGAGTAAATATCTTGCAAAAAACAGAACATAATAGTTTTGGTTACACATAGTAAACAATAGACGTAAACCCAAAAAATTTAATAAATATATAATTCTTACTTTACTTCTACGTATGTATATTCTGCAGCCATCTAATTTATATTTATGACCAACAGCATTAAACTCTTGCTAATTAAAATAATAAATGACAATATTCTCAAGATGGTGCACAAAATTCACACTGTTATTTATGTTAAATTAGGTACTACATACAAAACTACGTACATTGCACAGTGGAACAGAACCGACAATTTTTGAAAATAAACCAGTAACTTCTAACCAGCTATTAGAATTTATATAAGATGTACGTATAATAATAATTAAGTTTGCCCGGGCGGAGGGGCCAAATAATCCTCAGAAGTTTAGCTATGGGGGTTTAAAGTAGGATACCTCTAAAATATTCAACTAAAATATTTTTAACCACCAAATTTGGGAAAGTATTCAGATGTTAAAATCGTTGAAATCTGCTAACAATTTGGTTAAACATTTTCTACATTGATCCCCCTCAGTTTCTTCTGCTACGTCTATGTTAAATTTTATGTAAATCCAACAAGCAGATTATTAGTTACATATTTATTTCCAAAACTTTTCGATTCTGCTCCACTGTGTAGTGCATGACTGTGTAAAAACTAACTACAAGTGTTGCTAGTTCACAAACACCTTAAACACCTTTCGTGGTTCACGTATTATGTCCCTTATTGTAATTTCCTTTGCCTACTCTTCTCTAAAGGGGCATGTAAACATGTAGTTGCTTTATTTGAAAACTATTGCGGAGTACTCTGTTTAAATTTATTATAATAAGTAATTTCGAAACCTTTAATATGACATCTCAATAAATCTTATATAATAAATACTTCAAAAGATATTTGTAATTTTGTGTATGCAACTTTGTACATATTTTGAGCTATTTTGCACTTTCAAAATAGCTCAAAATATGAATTAGTCTTAGTTTTGATAATAATAATAATTGTACCAAATATTATCAAATTCGGAAGAAGTGAGAAAATCAGCTGGTTGGTTTTAAATGGAATGACTCTTTATGCATGTATTAAATACACCTAAAACCTCAATTAAGACGATTATTATTATAAAGCATATTGTTTCAAATATAAAAATAAGGTTCTTCATAAATTTAATAAAAAACGAGATACAACATTATGTATGTGCATCAAAATTTGGGGATTGTTCATATATTAGACCTGTGGCCAATTGTGACCCCAAATTATGATTTAAATGTTAAAAGTTTTATATTTAGATAGCCCTTGTAAATTTAAAAAAAAAAAAACATATATGTATATTAGGGTGTGTCAATTATTTTTGTAGATAGGCGTATACCAAAAATGTAATCTACAGTAAATTCTAATAAAAACTGTGTATTTTCCTTAGAAAAAAAATATTTGTTTTTTCTTTAAGACACTTTTACCAAAATACATGCTGAAATGTTTTTTGCATGCTGAGTTTGAATATAACCTTGGAAATGTTCTATCGCTTTTAGTTTTTTGGGATATATGTTTTTGCGAAATACTGTTTTGTGCAAAAAATAACACATATTTCAATGATGTAGGGTTTAATTCTGTTGCATCTTTTCAAGTAGTGTTTATAAAAAACCGACTTTTCATAAAACCGGTTTGACGGTTAATCGAAAATTGGGTAAAATTAAAAAACGGGTTTTTCGGTTAACCGTCTACTTAAAAACCGGTTAACCGACATTTTAATAATTGCTCTAATTTGAAGCTTAATAAAAATATTTTTGGTTAAAAAAAGTGTTTTTCAACTTATTGGTTTAACCATGCACCAAATAATAAACACTGTTCTTTATAAATAGCGACATAAAAACAATTTTTTTTGGCATCTTTTACCACAGCTTTTGAAGCTTTATAATGATCTAAAATTATTCTATAAAGTATTTTTAATATTAGTTTTTTCCGATTTTTCTAATTTAAAGATAAAATTAAATTATCGAAATTTTAAAGCATCTCAACAAAAAGGAAGCTTCAGACCTAGGATAATGTAATTTATATTATTATTTATTTCACCGCTTTTGAAGTTTTTCTCTTAAAGAAATGTTTATATAATTTTTTTTTAATGTAGTTAATAAAAATATCTATATAAAATTGGTAAAATAATTAAAATTTTTTCTGCTAAAAAGAGATTTGTTTTTAATTTTTAGAAGAATTATTAATCATTTAAAAGTACATTTTCTGCACTTATTTAGTTCTACTTTTGAAGTTTTTATTTTTTCCTATTATCCTATATAAAATCTTATATTTCTCTTAAGCTGTACACTAAGGGAAAAAATCCGATTCAAAATCAACAACGGTTGTGGTCACATTGATAATTTACGGTAACAGCTTTTTAATACCTTTCGTTAACAAATTTAATACAAAACATATGTAATTTAAAAATTTGATACCGAAATGGTTTCAACTTGGTGCCAATTAGGAATCGATTTTCAATAAGACTTGAACACGCAGTGTTTAATTTAAAAACATACGGTGTAGATTCAGTATTGACACAGAATGGTATCGATTTCAACACGTATGTGATTGATATTTCTCTGGGTGTACATTAGTAGGTGTAATGTTATTTTCATCTTTTGGAAAATTTCATTCGCATGAAATTAAAGTTTTTGTAAATGGAATGTTTAATTATCTATCTGATTTTATTATACATACAGTTCCAAAAAGTAAATATATCACCTGACTACTGGTTAACTCAAACACCAAGCATTTTTAGTAGTTTGAAAATATTTTCTTATATTTTAAAGTCAGATAAAAGTAACAAGAGGAAATTTAGTGATATTTTTAGCAAATTTTTAAAACCGGTTAACCGACACAAAAAAGCCGGATAAACCGGTTAACCGAAATTGAGTATTTCAAATTAACCGGTTCGCCAATAACCGAAATTTTAAGAAAAACCCGGTTTTTCGGTTAACCGATTAACCGGTTTATAAACACTATTTTCAAGCCATATTTTAGAGACCATATAATCTGTGAAATTAAAATTAATGGGATGCTTTTTATAAGCCCTGAGTTTAGTTGAGTCTAACAATTGTTCACTATAATATAAAATTTTGTTAAAGCCAATATTTTTGAATTGGTTGAATGCAAACTAGTTGCAGCATATAAGCGGCTTTTGTTAACCAGCCGTGGAGTCCGACCGAACTCACTTTTTCAAACCGAACCCGTACCCGAACCTGAACTTCGGTCAATTTTGCAAAGTTCTGCCGAACCCGAACTTTTTGTTATAGGACCTAAAATGTGCAAACAATTTTTATTATTAATAAAAATACCGGGTATTTCTTTCTAGACTCTGTTTAAACGCATATAAATGAAATAGAATTTGAAAATGTATAGATATTTGCATTTGGGAAGTTAAAGTTGTAACCAAATAAATTTTCTTTTCTTTATTAAACTCATTTTCATCCTTTTCTTTGTGTTTTTTCGTACTTTTGATTATTATAATTGCAGTTGTACTGTGTTTATGGTTTTGGTGATACAAATACATTTTAAGTCCAGATTTAATAAAAAGTTCGGTGTTCGGTAAAGTTTTCCAAAAAAACTGCCGAACCCCGAACATCACTTTTTACCGAATACTGTAGCCGAACCCAAACGTTTGGTCGGACACTAACCAGCGGAAATGAACTATTTGTCTGGATACAAACCTTCCGATACAGCTTTGGCTATTCAAAAGAGGTATAGATCGTCAGTAGAAAGATTTTTTTTTTTTTTTTTTTCATCTTTAGCGCCCAAAGCTGTAGGTATATTTTCCAATAAAATCGGTTCAAAATCAGATAAACCCTACAACGAAATGTTTGTTTTACTTTTAAGGCACTTGGTATGCCAATGATACTAGCGTTCTGATTATTCAGAAAACTTGACCTGGAAGAGTCAATTGACATCGCTGATGATTCTATAATTTAACTTGAATTTTTATTATTATTTTTTAAAGAAATTAACAAAGCAAATGTTCAACACCACAGTAAATTTTTACAATGACTAGAACTATAAATAATATTGAATTCTAATTACTCTTTGTTGATAACTTTCACATATGATTACTAAATTACATCTTTTAAAAGAGAAGAAGGAGCTCAGCAAAATCATTCTCTTTTTTAAGATTCGTAATTCGTACATAAATTAAAATGTAATATAGATGCTAGACCAGTGTGCCATATTTCTTGAGCAATACTTAGCGGGAACATATTAATTTATTTGTTATCAAATAAGGTTTAAGAAAAAATGGGACAAATAAGTCCAAAAAGAGCAACTATATTTGGGTTTTGTAGTTTTTTCATAATCAAACCTTTAATAAAACACTGAATAGTATTCTAAATTTTAACAAAATTAAAGCAGATTCTTAAAGCTTATTAAATGTCTTTTAAAATAAGCTAAAATTAATAGTATATTATGTTTGGATTTAGTGATAACATGTTGTTTTGGATTAAATTTATGAAATCTTTTTGAAATACCTTGAACTAAAATCTTCATGTCTCTCGGCGGGAGCTAGGTTTTCATTTTAGACCCATACTTTCTTTGGGTAATTTTCTTAGAATTTTATGTAGATTTCGATTTTGCTATACGCCTGTCACGTTTTTTCTCACTCGAACAAATTGACCCACCCTAATATATATATATATATATATTTTTTTTTTTTTAATTCTATACTTGACGTGACCAATTTATAGGATCCAACCCCCTATTAGCCTGATCCGCTAGGGGTCAGTAGTCCTTTTAAATATCGCTAACAGTTCACAAGTTACTGCTATATGATAACTATAAACATAGACTTTTATTAAAATATGGTGAATGTTGTAGAAATACATCTTAACTTTACTAACTATATTGAATCACAATTGTTTAAAATTAAAGCAATGCAACTAGTTACTTAAATGTCCGAGCAAATAACGCTGGTCGGCAAAAATTACTAAAAAAAAAAGCTCCTTAAATGTTTATAAAAAATTATCAGGAATCTGTACATGACAAATAAAAAAAAAACTTAAAGCAGATACTTGTCTAGCACGTTAAATTCTTTCTGAAATTATTAACCTATTAATTTATATATTTATCTTTTTAATTATTATTAATTTTGTTTTTTTTTTTTTTTTGGCCCAGAAATGTAATATCCCAACAAACCAAGAAACGATACAATATCATTAATAATATCATCATTTTAAAATTGTATGATAAAATATCGAAATATTTTGTCCTTAGAAAAGAACTTCAAACATTTTTGCGAAAATAAAAATAAATTGAAAATTTTTGTGGAATTAATTATGTTATGTATTACATGAAAATTATATTTTTACAGCAAATTTTAGTGAAATCGCAAAAAATAAAAGTGGACAATACAAAGGAACCAATATCAGCTTGGATTTCAAGAAGAATTGTTTTTGGATTAAATATAAATTTTGAGCAGAATGGACTTAAGTTTATTATTGTTCTTTATATAAATTTTAAATTATTAAGAATATTAATAAGTATTCCAATTATGGTATATATGTATGTATATATTCTTGAATATATTGCCAAGTTATCGCGCTGCTTAAATTTAACGATATCATTACTAATATCGTTATTTTCAAAAATTATGATATCATTTTCGAGTGTACCTTTCAGAAAGCAACCTATATCATTTTAGAATTATAAATGATATCATTCTCGGGCTTCTTTATCCCCGAAATTATATCGTTATGACATCATTACGATATCATCTGGTTTGTTGGGATATCTAAAAATTTAAAATAAATTTTAAAGCTTTCTATACTTTCATACAATTACTTTAGAAACACATTTGTATAAACTTTTTAAATTTATAGTAATATTTAACCGTATTTATTTAAATATTTAAATATGTAATCTATTAATCTATCATAAGTAAGACCATAATAAAATTTTCAAATTAATATATTAAATGTGGTTTAAATCTATTTATAGTTGTTGTGCAATTTATTTATACTAATTTACCAACATAGAACCAAAAGTTTTTGCTAATTGCTTTTAGTTAAGAGACATTAAATTAATTTGCATTTTATATCCCAAAAGGTTTGTTATTATATAAATATTTGCATATGAACATTAGGAGTATAACTTAAAAAAAAAAACAGAATACCACGTCATAGCTCATGATGTACTAAAACCGTTAATTCGGTGAAAAAACATTCCTCACCGAAAGCAATTTCTAAGACCATTTGATTTTTATTTATTATTATTATTATTATTTTTTTTTTTTTTTTATCAAAGTATTATTTTTTATATAAAAAACATAATTTTTAATTTTGATAATAAAAATTGGCGCAAAACTAAATATTCTACTTATTCCTCAAACATTATTTCCATAATAACCACTATAAAATAAATTGGTAAAATCATGTCAGTCTTGGTTTAATTCAAAAGATATATAAATACGAATTTTTAACCGCCAAATAAAACGAATAATTTATTTAAAATGCAATTTATCTTAATAATAGTGTTGATTAAAACATTCTTTAAATTTCATATTTAAATAATAAAAAGTTAAAACATTTTAAAAACAAAAATTGTGAATTTTGGCAACAAAATATGCAAAATTGTCGGTTTTTATGAAAAATACTTATTGATGGCAATGCCAGTAATGCAACAATGTAATTTGGTTTCTTCTGAAAAATAATGCATTATATGAACGAATTTAAAAAACTATAAATTCAAAACTTCAAAGCATTTGGTGCGGAAACTTTTATAAAGATCGCAAAAATTTAATACCGCGTCTCTAATATTTTTTGATGCCCTAAGTACAACGCACAGTGATGCCAAACTCAAATTTTTTTTGTAATAGATCTGTATCTCCTTAACTGCTGCTCGGATTAAATTCAAATGTATGGAAGAGTTATAGAGAATGACCCAATCTTTCAGAAAAATTATCTCGTAGTTACACTGTGATAACACGAAATAAGCTACAGGGTGTCAAAATTGACTATCTCGAGTAAGAAAAATTTCAAAAAATCGTAACTTCTACAAATTAAGCCCGATTTCAAATATTTTTATATTTTTGTAAAAGATATATACTATTGAATTTTAAATCCGGGAATAAGACCTGAGGTATATATTTTTTTAAATATTGTGTAATTTGGTATATATTCCGAAATATGCTGAAAAAATTTTTCGATTATTTTTAGCACTCTGCAAAAGTATGAAAAATTGCAATTTTTTACAAAAATATAGCACTATTCTTTCATTTTTTTCTCAAAGTTGTTTTAATAAAAACATGTTTCATTTACATATTTCAAAAAGCAAGGCTTCATAAATGGTTAGTAAAGAAATTTTGAATTGATTTAAGTTTGCACTACATCCAACGTTGGTTGAAAATGGTCAGTTTTAGAAATAAGTTTAATTTTCATAGATTAAAAAAAAAAATGTCACTCGAATTTTTTTTTTTTTTTTTTTTAAACAACCTTTTTTTAAGAACACAGAAAAGCATGTTAGCATAATATTTTCACTATTATTACTTATGTAATATATAAAATAAATATCAGCCTTTTATTTCTGCAAAAATCATTAAAAAATCTTTACAAACCGATTTTTGACAGTTTTTCAAAAATAAAAATGATATAAAAACCAAAAAAAAAAAAGGTTTTTAAAGGAAAACTCCGTCTCCTTTCAAAAACTTATAAAATATTAAAAGAATGTAAAAATAGACTTATTTACCAATTCATAGATTCTTTTAAAAACATTATATCATGGTCTCAAACTGACGATTTATGTCAACTGATTTGACTCAACTCATACCAAATTCACTGTTTTACAACATATACGTATACGTATACGTAACACACAATTGTATTGGCGTGTTTTGGTTGTTAAATATTGTTTGTGTTTTAAAATTGCCAAAAATTTATTTGTGACGCTTTTTAAATAATTTTCGCAAGAGTGAAAGACCGATATTTATTCTATACATTATATAAGAAATATTTAATAGTGAAAATATTATGCTAATATTCTTTTTTGTGCAATTAAAAGAAGTCGTTTAAAAATTTACTTTTTTATAAAATCGGCACTTCTGCATTCGTTTATTGTCAAATTGATCTCAATATACTTCTTGACTAAATATCGTCAACAAATTAAAAAGAAATTCGCTTGACTTTTTTTATTAATCGATAAAACTTAAACTTTTTTTAAAATTTACCATTTCAAAACAACGCTGGATATAGGGTGCAAACTTAAATCAATTCAAAATTTCTTTACGAACCATTTATGAAGCCTTGTTTTTTAAAATATGTAAAGAAAACATATTTTATTAAAACAACTTTGAGAAAAAAGGAAGGAATATTTTTGTAAAAAATAGTCATTTTTTAACTATAAGAGATAACATAGGTAAATAATAGTATTTTTTCTTTATTTTGTCAAACACTTTACACAAATATATTCAAAATTGGAGTTAATTTGTAAAAGTTACGATTTTTAAAACTTTTACATACTCGTGATAGTCAACTTTGACATCCTGTAGCTTATCTCGTATTACTAAGGGATGACTACAATATGATTCTGAAAGCTGAGGTCCTACTCTACAGATATTCCATACATATCATTTTGATACAGATTCATTACCGATAAATTTGCGTTTGGTCATACTGTGAATTTTGATATTCGAAAAAATTGCAAAAAAGTTATACTCCTAATGTACATATTTGTATCATAGGGTTTAAATATAATTTGGTTCATTACTATTAGTTTTTGTTTGGTTCATTAATGTTGTTGTTCTTTTTGCATCTTGTATTCATATGTATGTATTTTCATACAAACATAATGTAATTTTGCTGTTGTCAATTTTAGGTATTGATAATTCCATTTATGTTGATTTTAATAATTTAACAATGCCACCCTTTTGAAAAATTCAGACAGTTCGTTATTTTTAATACATATATGTATATTGTTTTTCAATTCATATTGAGAAATTATATTAAGTAAATATGTAGATTATATATCGTCAAAGTTTAAAGATGTATTAACTAGTTTATAGTTGCAAAAGTTGTTTCCAAAATCGCTTTATAAGCAAGTATTTATAACTATGATATAGCAAACTTAACGTGACCAGGGGATTTTTGTTAAAAAGCGGAACCCGAACGACTGAAAGGCGATATTCTGGACAAAATTATATGAAAAAGGTGGGATTTTGAAAAGTTTTGTAAAGAAAAGGGTTTTTTTATATCTCACCTAACCTTTCCGATGCGCTTTGCTACCCCATTTTAGGCGATAGCAAATATTTATTATTCCCCCTGGACCTATCCGCCCTATTCGTAATTCTATATGAAAATATAAAGATATGAGAAAATTAATATTTTCTCTGTCTCTCCCCCTGGTCCTATCCGTGATCAAGATCCAACATAGCCTATATAATCATCCAGCCTATATAATCATCTGTCAAATTGCATGTAAATAGCTACGTTGATAATGTGCAAAATTGATTTTTTTAAGTGCGCGTGACATCCAATCGAGTCTGACTCAGCCTATAGCCACCCCCGGCTCTGGTACTATCTGTGTGTCAAATTTCATGATTTAAAAAAAAAGCGGGCGTAAGATGTGGGCGTGGCTTACGATTAGAATCCAGAGTTGGGGGTAGTGCACTAAATTTGCAGTTTCCACTAACACTTAGTGATAGTGTAACATTTTTAACTACTCGTATAATCTTTACTTCTTAGTGGTGAGTTGAAAAATATCAGCCTCACTAAGCAGTAGTGAAAAAAATTTGTTTTCCACTAAAGTTTATTAGTGAAAGTTAAAATTTTTTTCAGTTTAAGCCCTGTGCAACAGTTTTTCTTTTTTTTTCTTCACTAAATACTTTAGTACAAAAAACAATCCTCCACTAATGTTAGTGGAACTTAGATATTGTTCACTAAATTAAAAAATAACTTAATATTTTTTAAACTTTATTCACTAAATTCAAAATAAAGACTAACCCACAAACCAATTTTAAATTTAAAATGTATTTTAAAACATATATTGTATACAAATATACCCAATAAACATCGATTCAAACCTTATAAATTTGTTGGAAACTTCCTTTAATAAATAGCATAATTATCAAATTAAATTCAAATTTAAAAAATATGGCTATGAAATAAACAAGAAAATTTTCAAAATTTCCAGTTAAAGTATAATGTTAGGTTTTTATAAAATTTTCAAGTAATTGTAAAGTGTAAAGTTAAGTTTAACGATGTCCGTCAGTCCGTCCGTCTGGCTGGACGGCTGGACGGCTGGCTGTCCATGTAAACCTTGTGCACAAAGTACAGGTCGCAATTTTGAAGATAATTGAACAGGTGGGATTTTTATGATACAAGGACGAAGCCTATTGAAATTGGTTATGATCGGTCCATTACTTCACCTACCCCCCATACAAATGTTCCCCCGGAAAAAAGTTTCCACACTTAAAAATGTCTTAATATTAAGAATATTTTAATGAAATTCGGTCCAAAGTAGTTTTGTACAAATACCAATCCTTGTACCAAATTTCATTAAAATCGGTCCACGATTGACCATAGCTCCCATATAAAACCCCCTTCCGAAAATTACTTTAACGTGCATAAATCCCATACGAAAGATAGTATCAAGTTAATATTCGACACAAATAAGTTTTATTTAAGTAGAAACAACATAGCCAAAATTTATGAGAATCAGTCCATAATTTACCATAGCTACCATATAAACCCACTTCCGGAAATCGCCCTATAATTCATAAAATCATCAAGATGTTATTATTAACGCATTACTCTGTACTTGCATGCTTTATTTTAGATTTAGTAAAAGTGTTGGTCTACAGGTCTAATATAAATCCACTTCCCGAATTTTTATGCTCATACGCAATGGTGTAGGGTATCATATAGTCGGTCTTCTTCTCTCGTTTTATATTTTATTTATTTTGTATTTTTTCTATTGTTTATAAGAAAATATTCAAATGTTTTTCATATTTAAAAAAGCTTTCAGTTTTTTTTTTTTTCATAAATAAGTTTAAAACTTAGACATGTTTGTTGTGCCGCAATAAAATTTACAAAATTAGCTACTATGGTCCATGAAATATGATGAACACTATGCTTGAAATGATGAATGCAAAATTTTCTTTTCAGCTAATATAAAAAATATATTCAAAAAGAATAGAAAAAAATGTATTTCATGTTAAACTCAAGTGTATTTAAAAATTTGGAAAAAACGTTTTGAAAATATTTGAGAAACATTTGTTTGTTAAAGATACTTCCAGCTTAGTTTTAAATTATGAAAGCGTTTGACAAATACAATTGTTATATTAGAACCTTTTTGTTGGAGAAAGGCATAGTTTTGTATTCGAAATAATATGAATTTAAAGCCTTTTCTCACAGCTAATGTTTGAAATTTTAACTTGCTTTCAAATGAATAAATATGAAATTTGAAAGGTTTGTGCTTATTGGGTAGTGTCTGTTTCTCTAAATGCGAACGAAAGTTTCGTTCGAGTAAATGTATTGAAAACAACAAATAATTTTAAAATTTATTTGTTGTTTTTAATACATTTAGTCGAACGAAACTTTCGTTCGCATTTAAAGAAACAGACACTCAGTCTCTTAAATATTCGAATTAACAAAAATCCCTTCGTAGTGGATATATTTTTCGGGACACCAACATATGGTCCAAATTTTATATCTCTAACTTTAGGCGTTCGGGCTGTGGAAAGATGAATTAGTCAGTACCATTACTCGTTTATATATGGATGTCTCAATATACACAAATACGGTTATAAGATTTCCAAAACACACTAAAATAAATTCTAAATTATGTAGTGTTGTTCTAAAACAATTATAAATATGATAATTGGGAGAAACAAAAAATTTGGAACACCAGACGAACATCACCATCTCTGATTTCGATGAAATTTGGTATACACACTCATTACGTCAATACAAAATTTGAAGTTCTTAAAAATTTTCAAGTTCGCTTTTTTCAGAATTTTTTCTTAAATACATGAAATTTAAATCAATATATCTCCGGACCTATTTGACTGATTTAAACAATCTGTTTATTTTTTCTACTTTTTATGAAAGATATTGAAATCAGTATTCGTTCTCATATCAAGGATATTTAAAAAAAATCATGTGAATTTTGTCTTAAACTGTTCCTTAAAGTGTTGCCAAAAATATATATGAATGAAATTAAAAAAAGATTCGGCACAGCCGAATACCTTTCACCATCCTACCGACAAATAATAAAATTTCCACCTTAACGTATGCTTTCATACCTTCACATAAATCTACATTTTTTTTAAACTACAGAAATTTGAATACGAAAAATCTAAATAAACAACACAGAAAGCTTTGCTTTAAAAAATAAACAACAACAATTCCATATTTATATATTTTTGTATGTATGTATGTATGTATGTATATACAAACTGAATGCATATACAAAAAATAAAAACAACAACGTTAATCGTTATGTTACTGCTGCTGCTATTTGCCTATAAAAAAAAAACAACAACAACAAAATGGTCATTACAATGCTTAATATAAATGTTTGTGTGTGTGTTTATATTGTTAACAGATTTTTTTAATTTTTGGCCCATAACTCGGTTGTTTATGAACGAATTTTGATTCAAAAAACCTAAATTTTATAAAAATATTTATGATCTATCTGTATAAAAATACAAATCTGTAGCTTAAACAAGAGCTTTAAAAAATCAAAAATGCGTTTTGCCCGAGATATCAGTTATTATTGAACCGACTTATTTAATTTTTTCAGCACAAACATTCTGAAAAAAATGTCCGAGTCTTCGAAGCAAAAACGAAGTCCCTAGTATATATAGAGGCTTCAGAAAATGCAAAACCGGTTCTAAAAACCGGTTTTTAAGCATATATCCACCATTTATGAACCGATCTTGCTGAATTTCAATAGCAAAATTCTCGAAAGTATTTCCGATTGTTTGATATATATATTGTATATGCTTCATAAACGCCATTTCAACCGACACAGGGACGGACGGACATGGTCCTATCGTCATCATTTTTTACAAGGATCCCGAAAATATCAGTTTTTCGGAATGACAAACTATATATACCTTTTACACCTGTGGTGAAGGGTATAAAAACGAGAAAAAAAGATATAGTCGGTTAAGCCCGACTATATGATACCCTACAACATTGCCTATGTGTACCAAAATTCGGGAAGGGGCCAATTATGTATTAAATGTAAAATAAAAATACTAATACAGAATATTACATCGATACAAAGATTCACATGTATATATGCACTTTTGGGTGATTCCCGAAAATGGGTCTTATATGTGAGCTATGGTAAATTATGAACCGATCTGCATAAAATTTTGTACTGTCATTTATACTTATAAAAATGTTATTTGTGTCGAATATTAAGTTGATACTAAATATTAAGTTGATTTATGGGATTTATGCACGTTAAAGTGATTTTCGGAAGAAGGGTTCATATGGGAGCTATGGTCAATTATGGACCGATCATCACGATATCTGTACACGGATTTATACTTACATAAAACTTAAACTAATTTCTCAAATTAATAAATATAATAATAAGCCGAAGTTTTAAAAGTTTTGTATGCATATTCAAATTTGTTAATTTAAAACACATTCGAAATTTTCAAATTGTTAAAGAAATAAATTTTTTTTTTTTACTTAATGTTAGTTTTCTCAGCATCCCCTAATGGTTCCACTCTAAATGTTTTTTTTTTTTTTTATGTTAATGACAACATTTTAGGGAAAAATAATAAAAATGGAAGATATGATTTTTAAATATCCTTTATACAAGGACGAATATTGATTTCATTATCCTTTTCTTTTAAAAAATGTAATTTTCATAAAAATAATTATAAACTAGATTCATTAGGCATTAATTTGAGCCAGAAAGGTAAAACGATTGTTTAAATATGACAAATAGATCCGGAAATATATGGATTTAAATTTCATGTATTAAAAAGATCTGAAAAAAGTGAACTTCGAACAGCAATGAAATCTTGACTACAACTACAATTTGAATATTTTGAAGTGCTTAAAATTTTGTATTGACGTAATGAGTGGGTATACCGTGTTTCGTCGAAAATTTTTGTTTTTTCACAATTACCGTCATAGCTTTCTAAAATTAGTTCAGTGAGTTGTGAGGGATTGGAAAAATTTCATGTTTATTTTTAGTGAAAAAATCGTATTTATATTTAAAAAAATTTTATTTTTGCAGCTTATGCGTATTGACTGTTCAGATTTTGCACTATTGAGTGTAGGGCAAATTTTGCAGTATCACTAAAATTTTTTAGTGGTAGTAAAGAAATGTTTCACTATAACTGTAATGATGGTAAATAGTTAGAAATCAAATTTTCTTCACTATAGTGCATTTTAGTGAATAGCTGAATGTACTCACAATTTAGTGCACTACCCCCAACTCTGTTAGGATCCAATATAGCCTATAAAATTCTCTAGAGCGAGCACTATCTATGTGTCAAATATAAATATTGACAGCGTGCAAAATTGAAAAAAACATATTTATTTTTAAAGGTAGGCGCAAAATGTGGGCGTGACATGCAATCGAGATCTATCACAGCCTATAACCACCACCGACACTGGTACTATCTGTGTTTCATATTTCGCCTCATAGGTATAGCTGTTAAGACGTGATTGACGTACAAACAAACTTACAGTTCATTTTTGTAATATATACGAGCGTATAAGACTGCCTTTGCCAGGAAATATAATATAGTAATAAAAATATGCACAAACTAATCCAAAGATCTTTAAAATATATATATGAACAACATTTTGACGAAGTTAAAGAATTGAAGCTGTTAGAATCTGATGGGCTAAAGTATTAACTTAGTAAACTTAAAAAATGTTAATGTTAATGCCCTCCCTGGCCGAAATGTGAAACCAGTTTTCAATATTATTTGGAGAGCAGACAATTTCTTAAAACCAAGTAACCCTCAGAAAAAAAAAATAATAAAATCACGAATCTCCGCTCTCTGATAGACACATTTGACTTCGTTAGGATTTGTGGGATGAACAATATTTATAAGTAAGCCGATCTTAGAGGTTCAGAAAGTACTGGAAAAAGAAAAAAAGCTTAGAAAAAGACACATAATTTCAAAATCTGGTTCCATTAGGATTTGTAGGACAAATGGACGTATCTCCGCTCCCTGATGAAAATTTCAATATCTGGCTCCGTTAGGATTAGTAGGATGAAAATATTTATAAGTAAGACGAATTTTACGAATTTTCTACCTCATCTGGGAGCTTTAGATAGCTCTGGAAAGAGAAAAAATGCTTAGAAAATGACACATAAATCCGCTTATTTCAATTTCCTGATAGAATATTCAAAATCCGGCTCCATTAGGATTCGTAGGACAAAAGTTTTATAAGTGAGCCAAATTTTAATTTTCTACGTCGTCTGGGAGATTCAGAAAGATGCGAAAAGAGAAAAAAGGCTTAAAAATAACAAATATATAAACCAACGTATCTCCGCTCCCTGAAAAATTTAATATTCTACCACGTCTGGGAGCTTCAGAAAGCTCTGGAAAGAGAACAAATGTATATATAGATTGTATATATAGATAGATAGATAAGGAATATAAGGATTAAAAATCTTAATCAGCTGTTTTATTAAGCTCTTGGTTCACGACCCAAGTGAGATGTTACAAATTGAGAACGACCAATCGAAATTTCGGAAAAAGAAATTAAGTAAATATGTAATAATTTTAACATGTTTCTAGAAATGTTTTCAAAAAAAATTCCTAGTTAAATTCCAAGTTTAAATTCAAATTCGGATAGATAAAAAAGTGTTACTTTTTCAGTTTAATAGCAAGAGTTTTTCATAAATAATTCATAGGCCCGTTAATAATAAAACAATAATTACAAGTTTATTTTAGTTAAAACAGAAAGTTAAAATAAAATCATTAACACAAGGTTTTCTTTGGCACTATCTTTAAGTAAATTTAATAAAAAAAAATGTTGGTTACTTTTTTAACTTTCAGTTTATACAAAAATAAAATAAAAAGTCTATTCAATCCGAAACAAAGGCACCTAGTTTATATAGTTCCAGCTATTTATTAAAAGTTCGGGTCAAAACATCCTTTTAAAATTGCACATTTTGGTAAATAAAATTGGTAAAAATTATTTTAATAAGTAGTCCCTACACAAATATTCTCCCGGAATGAGTTTTCAAATCTAAAAATCTCTCTGACAGAACAAAATTTCTACCGCAAAAATTTATTTATATTTTCTTCCAACATTTTTAAAACAATGTAAGTTTTAAACCTATTTCTGCAAAAAAAAAATCGAAACTTTTTTGGGCAAAATTATCAGACTTGAAATTTTTCAATCATTGGTATAGAACTGAAGATATGTTTAAAAATTTGATAATATTTTTCCTTTTTGGGCCTAACAATGCACATCGTTTGGGAAGTCTTCCTACATCAAAGTCATCAAAAAATGATAATCGTAAAAAATAAACTTTTAATTGTCAAAAACGATTTGTAAAAAATTATCAACTTTCCAGAAAGAAACGAGAAAGAAAGATATAGTCGATCAAGCTCGACCACATGATACCCTACACCATTGCGTTTGTCAAAATTTGGGGAGGGGTCTTTTATTAGACTTGAGGCCAATTGTGGACTGATACTCACATTAAGTGTAAAATAAAACATACTAATACAGAATATTACGTCGATACTAATATTTATATGGATTCATTCACTTTTGGGTGATTCCTGAAAAAGGGCCCATTATTTGTGTCGAATATTAACTTGATTTTAATGGGATTTATTTAACGAACATAAATCCAATTAAAATGTTAGTGATTTTCTGAAAAGGGGTTTATATGGGAGCTATGGTCAATAATGGACCTATGTTCCTGAAATGCGGCACAAAGACTTAGACTTATATGGAACCTATATGTGAAAAATTTAGGTGGAATAATGAACCGATCATAACCAATTACAATAGGCTTCGTCCTTGGACCCCACCTATGGTGGTGTAGGGTATAAAAAATAGTTTTAGTTACACTTAAATATTGGTAAGAATGTTATAGAAAACGTTAGAGAAAAAAAATTAAGAATTTCTTTATAAAAAGCGGGAAAAATATTTTAGCCGGGATCAAAGTTTACGTTAAGCTAATTATATTAAAAAATTTTCATATTTATCCCAGCTAAAAATGAAAATATTTGAATTATATATATGGATATTTATATGTATATAAACATATGTATGTTTAGAACAAAAATTTTAATATGTATGGCCGATAGGGTGGCCCCGTTTGTATGGAGGGAAAATAAGTTATCGATGTTACCAGCTAAAATGAAATTTTATTTCATACAAACTTATATGGGAGGTGGGCGGAACACGTCCATTTTTAGTTTCTGAGTTCACATTGGTTTTAGAACTATTTGTGCTAAATTTCGTTGATGTATAGCTTGATTTTGTAGAGTTGAGAGCATAAAGAATGCAACGCTATGTAATGTGATCTTTGTTCGCATATGCGATACCCGATGTAACATTAATATTGTGGTTTTAGTATTTAGATTTTAATTATGTCGAATATTTTTGTACGGATAGAAAATTATTAAAGGCTTAGTAAAAGCAGTTGTAAATTTGAGCAAAAAATAAAAATAAAAATGCAACTCTAAACAAATCAACATTTTTTAAATTTTGATAAAAATCTTTATTGGAATTCTTTAAACTATAGTATTTTTAAACGAGAGAAAAAGATATAGTCGGTCAAGCCCGACCATATGATACCCTACACCATTGTGTACATTATAATTCGGGGAGGGGTATTTTATTAGACTTGGAGCCAAATGTGGACCGATACTCATAACTGTAAAATAAAACACACGAATACAGACTATTACGTCGATGCTGACATTTATATGGATTTATTCACTTTTGGGTGATTTCCGAAAAACGGCTTTATATGGGAGCTATGGTTAATTATGGACCGATCTTTGTAAAATTTGGCACTATCATTTATGTTCATATAAAACTTATTTGTGTCGAATATTAACTTGATACTAACATTTTAATGAGATTTATGCCCGTTAAAGTGATTTTCTGAAAAAGGGGTTATATTGAAAATTTGGTTAATTATGGACCGATCGAATCGGCACACTTATTTAAACTTATATGGAAATTATATGTGCCAAATTTTATTAGAATATTGCAATATTTAAGGGATTAGCGATCGTTAAACCCTTTTCCGGGAGGACATTTGTATGGGGGCTAGGTGAAATAATGGACCGATCATAACCAATTTCAATAAGCTTCGTCCCTGGGCTATAGAAACCTTTGTACCAAATTTCATTAATTTTGGTTCAAAATTGCGACCTGTAGTTTGATTACAAGGTTTACATGGACGGACAGACGGACGTACGGACGGACGGACAGCGTTAAGTCGACTCAGAAAGTGATTCTAAGCCGATTGGTATAAATTAAGGTGGGTCTTAGACCAATATTTTTGGATGTTACAAACATCAGCACAAACGCATAATACCCTCCTCACCTATGGTGGTGTAGGGTATAAAAACATGATTTTCTATTCTTGTAATAGACTAAAATACATGAAAACTATAATATCAGCAAATTATTCCACTTTCTATTAAATTTTTATATTTTCTTAACTATTTTGAACATTTTTCGTAAAGAATTTTGGAATTATTATTTTTTTTTTTTTTTTTTTTTTTTATTTATTTGAAATCACACAAAACTCTATAAAAACGATAAAATAATTGTGATAGTTTGGCTTAATTTTATAATTTATAATTAAGCAAAAGCTTTCGACTTAAAAAACGAAATTGTTTCGATCGTTATTGAGATGGAATCAATAGTTAAATATATTTATTCGCACTGATAAAACACACAGTGGCCCCAAATCGATTTTTTTTTTAATAATTCCTAACTTGTGAACATGGTCAGAGCTGAGGTATTTCCAAGTTAATTTGGAGAAGAATAAGCTTCTAGCGAGTCAGGGGTATAGAGGGTAGACCATCAAAGTTGGTCACCTCAGGTAGGTATTTTTTATTTTTTTTTAAATTCGCCAAAAATTCATTTATGACTTAAATGCCTTAATTTGGGCCCTGAATTTTGTTGAAAATAATCACTAGATTTTTTAAAAAATTCTAAATAATATTATTACAAAAATCATACCAATATATCGATCCAATATAAATTTATATTAATCTGAAGTTGAAAATTTAAAAAAATTTTCCATTTTTGCGTTTCTGTTCCAAAAAGGTGGTAATATTCTTTCACTTCTAATTTTTTCCGGACGACAGTATTTTTGTAATGGTTTCAAAATAAATGTTAAAGTAAATGCGTGTTAAACAAAATCGGGTTTGCTCTGGAGAAAGGCTTCTCCCCCCAAGACCTGTTCAAACATTATCAATTTTGAAATATTTTTTTAATTTGTTTCTTTAAATTCAAAAATGTCAACAAAAAATATAAGCAACATACCCCCATATGTTGGTTAAACGCACAAAAAATATCTAATAAGCCACGATTTACAATGGCTGGGTGACCATTTTAATGAAAAAAGTCAATTTTTGAAACAAGTTTTCCCCGGACTAGGATTTCGGGTATTTTCGTACATACATACGTATGTATGTATACGAATATTTAATTTTTTTTTCGTACAGATCGGAACATCAAGCGTTAAAAACATGAAAAAAATTTAGCGACTCGTTAGCAAGAATACAATTTTTCATTTTGGAAAATAATTGAGAAACTCAAATTCCTTAGGCAACAAACGCTTTTGTAAAATGGAATTTTCTATAATTTTGTAAATTTTCTATAAAATGGATTGGTAATATCAGATTTCAAATATATCTATCACTTTTTGTTGTACGGAAAATGATGCTCTGAATCAGCGAAAAGAAAAAGGAGTTGGAAATTAAATACGAAAATTACACCATTATTTTTATTGCTACAAAAACCTTCAGAAAAAGTGTAATATCCCAAAATCAAAAAAAAAAAAAAAAAAATATTTTTCGAAATGAAGTCTAATAAAAATACATACATATTTATTGTTTCATCAAAATTGTCATGCAAAAATATAATTTTTTCAACTTTTAAAACATTTTCATTTCATTTTTAATATTTGTTTGCTTTTTGTTTTATTTACTGTTTGTAATCATACAATTTACTGGATTTTCAGCAAAAATACAATTAGTATTTCAGTTTAAATACCACTTTAAATTAAAAAAATAAATTGCTTCGTTGATCCACAAATAAAAGAAATGAACAGAACACAGGATATCTTTTTTCTAACAGAAAATGAAAAATAAACCTTCACGAAAAAAAAAGAACAAGTAGAGAAAAAATGTGAAAAATTTCAGATAAATTTTTTATTGTTTATGGAATATGTGATAAAAAATTATAGTTTTTTATTTTGTAAGTTGTTTTATGACACACAAATATCTGTGCGAAAAAAAATTTTTTAATCCGTGGATAAATTCCATAAAATTAAAAAAATAAGATTTTTTAAGGGCAAATGTAAGATTTTTAAAAATAATATATGGCAACACTGGCGTACACTATAAACTTTGGGTAAACGTAGGCACCTATGATATGCTACATACTATTAAGTATCGGCGTTAAATTTACTTTTGGAAAAGGACATTGTCAGCGTGGATGTACTTAGATAAAATAAGACATTCGGAAATTTATAAATACATACTGTTAATGAAATTAAAGAGTTTACAATAAAAATTCGTTACATGAAAATTAACTTCAAAATATAATAGAGACATTTCAAAACTTGAATTATTGATTTAAATAATTCTTACGTTTCTGTTCGTTCGCAAAATATTAGAATTTTATTAACAGTTCTTCTCTTATAATTATAGAGATTAGAGCCTTTAAAAGCCAAAAGTTCAATTTCATCCATTTGGTTCCCAAAAGACTAAATCAGCAATTTTTGCAAAAAAGGTATATGTTAGTATTTATTATACTCGTATTAATGAATTTATAAAAAAAAGTTGTTTTAAAATCGCGGCAATAATAAAATAACAGAAAATATTTGAAGTTTAGTCGCTATTTTTCAAGAATTTATAGTATTTTTACAAATTTATGCTTCTAGAGACCTTTTTAAAACTAACCATTTATTTGTCATAAACATTAAATTAACCTCTTATGGACCGGTGATGAGTTTTTTTTTACTAAGAGGTTAAATGAATACATATGTCAGTAATACTGAATAAAAGCATTCCAATGATGCTTAAAAATCTAAATTATGATAAACAAGTCAGAAGGATATTGTCGTTTAAGGTCGACAATATGATACCATTTTGTATGTACACCAAAGTTCAGTTAGGGGTCTTTTATGAGTCCTGTGGCCAATTATTTACCGATATTTTATTAAGAGTATTTTATAGTTCTATGAAATATAATGTATGTATTATATTATGTTATTTACGCCTTTTATGGGGACTCCTGGAAGAGGGACCTATAGTTAACTATGGTCCAATTATGATAAAATTTAGCACTTTAACACAATTTGTGTGTTGTCAAATTTTATTAAATTATCTTCAAAATTTTCTTAAAATTTCGTACAAATTTTAATTTTTTCTCAAAACATGGGCTTATTATTTCCATAACTGTTAACCGTATTAAAAAGTAATCTAAGAACGACTCGAATATAATTTTAACCAGAATTTTTTTGATATTTTTTTTGAACAAAATCAGACAAGTCGTTTTCGAGATATGCTTCAATATATGGTGCAACCTCCTTAATTTTACAAATCGCGAGAACTAGAACTAATTAAAAAAATGGATTAGAGGCGTAGTACTTATTAATGCCTGAAAAAAAACCCGTGTCGCAGACATTTTTTTTCATTTTGTAACTCTGTGTTACATATTGGTCTGCTATGTGTTGTTTTTTTTTTTTTTTTTTTTTGACAAAAGTTAAAAATGTATAGACTGTTAATCGAAAGACATATTTTTGGAGGTATTTTAAAAATAGTCCAGCCCACGCAGACCAAATAATTTAACCGAAATATTTTGGGGAAAATTTCACATATCAATCTTTACATTTGCAACATTTTTTGTCTAATCAATACTAATTAATTAATGTAATGTATGTATGTAATTAATGCACTTTAATGTACATATGTATGTACATTAAGTATTACGAGAAACTGCCTTTTAAGAATCTGATAGAGGAAGACCCCGCAAATACAGAGCAGAATATAGAAAAAATATTACAATCGAATCGATTTTTTTGTTTTTTGTTCATAATATATGGGACACATGATTTTTCAATCGCTTTTTGGGAACTGAAGACTAATTAAATTTTTTTTTTATATATTTTTCCTGCATTCTGCGCATTGTTTAAATGGCCTTACTAAAAATATGTTTGTCAACGGGACACTCTAATGTACATACAGTATGTCAAGAAAATGTTTTTACATTAAAAGAAAACAAGATATTTTCAAAGTTTGGCTTTAAAACAGTACATATTTTTTAGCATATCTAATAAGGAGTGCGCATGAAAAAATCCGTGCATGCTCTTGGGCTTATAACTTTTGATGATGTGAAAAATTAATAATTCTGATAAATGGTTTGTATTTGGCATTATGATCACTTGCCATGTGCTAAGTTTCATGGTAATAGCAAAATTAGTTTTTCTTAAAATGGAAGTTTAACAAAAAACACATAATTTAAATGTTTCATGAAATATTGCATTGGTCATATAAAATAATTGCAAGGAATGCTGTTGTGCCGCAAAATACAGTTTCTTGGGTCATAATATTATACAAAGAAGTAATGAATACTGAATGGTAACCTGGTAATTGAAGACAAATATTATCTTTAGATTGTAGGACTCAGGCAAAATAGAAAGGATTTTGAGAGAAATTCACCTCATCTCTGGAAGAAAATTGTCACAAAAAGTTAATTGCTTTGTTTTGGCGGTAAAAAATAACATGAAAGTTCTTTGGACGAATTTTTTCAGAAATTTTGCTTATGTATAGTAGATGATGAAACGTTTGTACAGGGTGACTTTTTTCAACCTTCTAGCCAGGAATTTTATATCGCAGATGCTAGAAGGATTAAGACAGAAAAATTTCGTGTATCAAAGAAATCAAAATTCCCAAGAAAATTTTTGATTTGGGAAGTCATATGCATACGCAGGAATGAAGTATTTCATTCTTAAAAAATTGTTGCAGTTGCACAGAAATATACTTGAATGAGTGCCTTTAGAAAAGACTTCTCCCATTCCAAATAAAAGTATATCCCCTGTTTTCTGGCCTGTTCCCGCTTCTTCTCATTACAACAACAAATGGGAAGGAGCTGTAACCAGTGTTGCCAAGACTTGAGAAATAAAGAAGCTAAATTGGACTTTAAAAAAGGTCAGAAAAGGCTAAATGTCTCAAAAAATAAATCCAGAAAAAAGCTAACATATTGTTTTATTTAAAAAAGCGTACATTTTTTTCCTCATTAGATCTCGGTATTTCTTAAAGATATTTAAGTAAATTTATAAATAAAATTAAATAAACTATAATTAGTTTCTATGGGTAATAAAGTTTGTCAAAAAAAATAATTGTAATATTTTTGTAGAACGAAGCGCCGCAGGCGAAAATTTTCATTAAATATAAGTAATTTCCATATTTTCCTGCCAATTAATACACAAAAGTGCTTAAATTGAAGATTCTGTACAAATAAAATTTGTAAATTTTTAGCCTTTTTAAGGCAATGTTAAGAATAAAAAAGGCTAACAAAAAAGCTAGAAGCTAAAACGAAAATTTTGAGGCTAAAAGCAGAATAAAAAGGCTAGATTTAGCCTTAAAAAGGCTAAACTGGCAACACTGGCTGTAACAAAGGAATTGTAAGAGTTTGTGCCGATAGAGGCTAATTCATCAAATTGTCCGAAACTCCGTGCAATTGAAACATATTGGACTCTAGTAAAAAATAATTTAAAAGACATTAAAAGCTCAGCATAAAATAAAATGGAGGTTAAAAATAAGTGGACTTATTCGAGCTAAAAAGTGACCGAAACACAATAAAAGTTTTAATTGGAAGAATTCTGGAAAATATCAAATACTTCCTCAAAAACCCGCAGAAAATTATTTATTCTTTTATGTTTAGAACTTGAACATAACAGTCATTAATAAAAATATCACTTTAAAAAAATTCGCTCACTGGTTTAGTTTTTATAAGCAGATGCACGGATTTTTTCGTGCACAGGCCTTATTTTTTAATACGAATTTGTTAATTAATATATTTATTATTGTATAACGCAAAAAACGTAGTACTTAATGATTTAAACTATTAAAAATAGAGCAAAAACTAAAAAACACACAAATTTTCTTGTCAAGAAAGTCTTTTTACATTTATAAAAGTGCTAAAGAAAATCGCAAAATTTCGGTATTTAAAATATAATATGGCAACAGCTGGTTTGTGTAACTGTTTGTGAAACCTTTTTCATCAAATAAATTTTTTAATGATTATCATCAGTGTTGCCAGGACTTGAGAAAAAAAGAAGCTAAATTGGACTTAAAAAAAGGTCAGAAAAAGCTAAATGCCCCAAAAAATAAAGCCAGAAAAAAGCTAACATATTTTTTTTATTTAAAAAAGCATTAATTTTTTTGTTCCCATTAGATTTTGGTATTTGTTAAATATATTTTAGTGAATTTGTAAATATAAAGTAATTAGTTTATAGGGGTAATAAAGTTTGTCAAAAAATAATAGTACAATTTTTGTAGAATGAAGCGCCGCAGGCAAAAATTTTTATTAAATATAGATAATTTCGATATTTTTCTATACTCAAATGCTTAAATTGATAATTTTTTAAAAATAAAATTTGTAAAATTTTAGCCTTTTTAAGGCTATGTTAAAAATAAAAAAGGCTAACAAAAAGGTTAGAAGCTAAAACGAAAATTTTCAGGCTAAAATCAAAATAAAAAGGCTAGATCTAGCCTTAAAAAGGCTAAACTGGCAACACTGATTATCATAGTCAATTGGAATTTTGCATTAGTGCGTTTTTTAGTCCATTATGGTCCTGTAATACCTCTTAGCCACATTTTTTTCACGCTAGGCAAATAAAAACTATGTGGGATTAAAGTGTGGACCCTGTATTGTAAATTCAACACTTTTTGTAAATAAACACTGCCGTATTATTAGTCTTTGCTCGTATGTGTTTGGAGTCATGATTTTATAATGTCATGAGTTTTGACTTTTTGTCTTTCATAAACTCATATTTATTACTTACTTTTTATTAAACGAGCTTTCAAAGCATAGAAATGTTGTGACACATCTACCATATTTCATAAAAATATCAAATTTTCAACTATTTTGAATAAAATACATTTGTATTCATCTTTTAAATCTTTTAAATATAAATAAAAAAAAAAGAAAAAAAATATATATATATATATATATATATATATATATATATATATACATATATATATATATAAAGTTTTTGAAGGTATCCGACGTACCCTGACTGGATTCAATTATACTTGAACATACAACATACACAACATATAATCTGCTCCAAACTTTTTAAACTTATCAACATAAATTATAGGCAATTGTACTAATTTTCTAACATTTGGCCCCCATAAGAGGTATATGCTAAGCATATACCAAATGTCATGCAAATCCAACCTGCCGATCAGAAGTTACAGATTTATTTCCAAAAAATTTCGATTCTGTCCCACTGTGCAATGTAATAAAACATTTGCGAATATTGTAAAATGAAGTTTAAATAATCAATTTTTGTTCATTGTAAAAACATTTTTTTTGACATACTGTACTTCAGAAAATTGTAAAAGCGTATTTTTCAAACAAAATCATAGAAAACTTTCCCTGTTTATCGCCACAAAAAGTTTTACACGTGTTTGTTTGTTTGGTTTCGTTTTAAGGAAATTTGGCATATTTATTGTACACACATACATGGTTATGTATAACTTCCGTAATGATCAAAACAATACATACATATTTATTTATTAAGGTTTCAATATTTTATGACCCTTTAACATCATGACAAGGACCTCAATATCATTTTATGAGCAAAGTAAAAAAAAATCTCAAACACTTTTTTGTTATTCTTTCAATGTATTTACACAGTGTGAATACCATAGCAAGTGTTCACATAAATTCTTTATCTTCAAGCAAATAATCTGAATATAAACATTTTTATTATTATTTTTTTTTTATCTAAAATAAAACACTTTGCACGTTGTCTATAGCGAGTGTCACCTCCTCTACAAACTTGGGAGTTAAAAAATATTTATTCAATTTTATCTGATTGAATTACTTATGTATGTGTATGTATGTACTGTAGTATGAACGTGTATGAGCGACCCATGTACTCTTATTTGTTTACAAAAATCAATGATTTGGTTTTGAAAAGGTAAAGTTTTCCTTTAATACATTATGGATTTACGACGGTTTTTTATTTTATTTTTCTTGTTATGCAATTTAATTTGATAATAACAAAATAAAAAATATTTTTTGTTACATTTTTAATGTTTTTTATACATTATGTTTACAAGATTTTATTATGCAATATATTATTTTTTAAGTTGTTGAAATACGTACACAGAGAAAACACTTTCGTTGTGGCAACCGAATTTTTTGCCAATCGAATTTAGTCGGTTCTGTGAACTATCACAGTATTCGATTGTAATTGCCGAATATACAGTGGTGGCCACGAATTTAAGACACGACATGTAACGAACTAAGTTGTGATAATTATTACAACCCTGCAATATAAAATTAGATTTTGTTAATTTTTCAGTGTACCCTGTAATGTTAAGATCAATTACCGTTATTTGGTTTTGTTTGTGTATACATTTTGTTGCTGTTTTTATTATATTTTCGTAAAAACGTGCTTTTGAAGCTGGTCACGAATTTAAAACATATAAGAAATATTTGGTTTTTAAGTGATTTTTTGGTGTTTTTTGAAGCTAAAAGGTAAGTAATGAATGTTTTATTCCATTTAATGTTAGAATACATCAAAATATTTAGTTAGAAATGGCCAGAGGTACTTGGAGTTCGGATGCCGAGCGAAAATTGATCCAACAAATGAATACTGATGGAAAAACAGTAATGGAAATTTCCAAGCTACTAAAATGTTCCAGATCCAAGATTTACAATGCACTGGAACACATCAAGCAACATGGCACTACCAAAAATGTCAAACAGCACCCTAGAGCCCGAAAAACTACACCCAGGGAGGATAGCTTAATTTATAAATCAGCTGCTAAAGATCCTTTCAAGAGCTCAAGTAAAATTAAAAATGAGATTTCATCGGATTTTGGTATTAATATATCGTCCAGGACAATAAGAAGACGTCTGAATGAGAAGAACTTACGTGGGTGTATTGCACAACGTAAACCACTTGTGTCAAAAAAAAATATTAAATCCCGACTAGCGTTTTCAAGAGAAAATCTCAATAAGCCGATGACATTTTGGAAAAATATACTTTGGAGCGACGAGTCGAAGTTTTGTCGCTTTGGTTCTGATGGAAAACAGTACGTATGGCGTCCTCCAAACCTGGAGCATCACCCAAAGTACACCCTTAAAACGGTTAAGCATGGTGGTGGAAATGTCATGGTGTGGGCAGCATTTTCCTGGCATGGTGTAGGTCCCATTCAGAAGATTATCAATAAAATGGACCAGCATATTTACAAAAACATACTGACAAGCATCATGATACCATTCGCTGAAGACAACATGCCTCTAATGTGGAAATTTATGCATGATAATGACCCTAAGCACACTTCACGCCTAGTGAAGAGTTGCTTAGAGGAAAATAATATCACAGTTCTGAAATGGCCAGCTCAATCCCCGGATCTCAATCCAATTGAGAACTTGTGGAATGATGTTGAGGAGCATGTACGAGCAGTAAAGCCAAAAAATTTGACTGATTTATGGGAAGAAATTCAAAAGGCTTGGTATGCCATTCCAAAGGAGCGCTGTATGGCCTTAGTTGAAAGTTTACCCAGGAGATGCGCTGCTGTGATTCAAAATAAAGGATTTCCCACCAAATACTAATATTGTTTTATGAAGCTGAGCTTTACTTTTGTGAATTAACTTTTATTTTGCCTATGTCCTAAATTCATGACCAGGCTTAAACTTGTATTAATCTGTATAATATGTAAATAAAAATTGGAAACTAAATATAGGTAACAAACTATTGTTGATTTTTTTTCATAACATTACTAGGATCTTTAAAAAATAACATGGATCTAAAATTTGTTCGATAAGATGTAAAAATTATCAGAAATATATAAGTGAAATGTCGTGTCTTAAATTCGTGGCCACCACTGTATATGGTACTCATAGCTGTATGTTTATATGACTATTGTGGTTTAATTTCATATTAATTTGACATTTTATTTTAATTTATTTTTTGTTTTTTAATTTTTATTTAAAATTTATAAAACATAAAATAATGAGTAATACATACTTCTAAAACCAATTCAATTAAATAAAATTATGTTAAATAGTATAAAAATCTCGCTTCATTAATAGCATCTTGGGTCCTGGTTCTTGATTTCAAATTAAATCCTATAAAAAGACAGTCATCAGACAGAATCTTGCAAGAAATTATGTGGTTTGTAAAGGGTTGCTTTCTTCATCATAAATTGACTTTTGCAATCGCGTTGGATGGCATCGAATATATTTGTGTGCGAATATTGGCGGCAACATCTCTCCTTATTATAAATATCATTGAAAAGCAGCTAAATAATTAAGTAAAACAAAAATATAAGAAAACAAAAATAGAAACATGGATATGAATTACATATATTCATTACAACACTTTATAAATTTACACCATGTCCACTTGTTAAGGCGTTTATTCATTGCAGTTTCTTTTTCGTTTTATATATTTCTTCCCTTCAAGAATATTATTTGAAATTATATTTTATGTTTAATATGCTTTTAGATTGTCAAATAAATTAAACGAATTTATCGCTTGAGAGAACCGAATTCAGCTTTTCTATTTCACAATTGACTTTTTATATTAGGTGTATTTGCCGAAATCAAAGAAAAAATTCAGTAATGGAGCCAAACGGTTATCGTAACTTCTATGACTACAGTTGTATTCATATTTCAATTAAAACAATATTTTTACAGTTCTTCGAATATAAAAATTGTTATTCATATTCTTTTTTGATATAAGCAATACAATTTTATTTACACTTATCAACTTTTTACAATGGGAACAATTTTCTAATCAATCTTTTTTCTGTGTGTACAATATCAAAAATTATTTTAAGTGTCAAGTGTTATTCCATAGGAAAGGGATAGATCAAATTTCTCGCTTCATATCAAAAGGTAAAAGTAAAAGGTGATGTGAAAATTTATTATTATATATCATCGATTAATGATGATGTATTTTAGAAAAACTAAATACCGATTAAATATATCGTACTCGTGATTGCATAAGTTTACAAATTCATTTACAGCCATATTCCAAAAAATTTGTTAATTTATGTTTAATACACATACTAGCTAAAACACAGTTTGGGTCTTAATGTACTTATTAAGAAAATCGTATTCAAAAAACTATTTACTGTATTTATTAACTAATAAACAATTCTTTTGTTTATGTAGGCAACCCTACTCAGTTTCTCTTGCATTCTTATTAGAGCCCTGCAAACTGTGTCTTATAAGGCTGTACAAGCCACTTGATATTTTTCAAGTGTTGTTATCAGTGTGTGTGCGGAGTAATAAATACTGTTCTGCAGGCACTTAAAACCATACAAATACTGCGTGTGTGCTTCAACTTTATGAACAAATCATGAGTGTGCTATGATAGCGACCAAACAAGCCTCTCAAAGGCTTGTATAAAAAAATACAAGCCTTTTGACCACTTGTTTGCTTCAATAAGGAAAAAAATTGTGTTTTCTTTTTTATTAAAATTATATGTGTGTGTGTGCGTTCATGACTGTATAAAGTAATTTCGTAAGTAAAACAGTCGTTTAAAAGTATTGTTTATAAACTTATTGTTATTTACGATCAAATAAATTATTAATGTTACTAGTTATAACAATTTAAAGAAATATGCATTAAGTTTTATTAGTAAACAGATTTTATTAAATATTTAAAGTTTTTTACAAGGTTTTTTTATATTATTACTTAAAACAAATATATACTTAAGGAGTAAACGTATATGGAAACGAATTTGAAAAATGAAAAGACATTGTTCTATATTATTTCCTTTTAGTTTTAAAATAGAATGATTACTTAGTAAATATAAATTAAATGCAATAAAATCTATCATAATATAAATAAGTACAATTTTAAAATTTTTTATAAACATACAATTAATAATAAGACTAACTTTATTTAAAATATAAATAAATACTAAAGATAAAAATTTTCTAACTTACATATGTAACTGACAGTTTCAAATGTCAACTTTAATTTTTTTACTTTTTTAACTCTTAATAAAGAGTATTTTTTAATAACTTTATGAATTCACCCTTTTACTTTTATTTAGAAAAGAAGAACCAACAATAAAATATAGACATACTGTATATATGTGTGTGTATGCAAGAATATTTATAAACAACCACTTTTTACACATTATGAAGATTTTTTGCCACACACAGCAACTACGTATTACAAAAAACAAACAAATCATTAAGCCCACTTGAAATCTTTAAATCATTTCTCAACGTCTTGTATGATTTGCTTTTTTTTGCCACACCACTTGCACCACTTGTTTACGATAAATGATTTGAACGCACGGATTTGCAGTCGCTCATACACAGTACACACTTGCTTTGCTTCGGGCAGCGAACAGTACGAACAGTATTTATTGTTGTTTTTGCACATGTTGGCTATGAAACACACACTTGAAATTCAAGTGTGTTTGCTTTTCAAATCATCTAACTAATTCTTATTGTTAGTGTTGTTAGCAGTAAGAATAGGTTATTTGTTAAATGTTTTATTCTATTATTATTTTTGATGTTCTTGTATGTTTTTGATGATAAATAAGTTGGTTTATTCTGGAAAAAAACATTTATTTTGCTTATGTAAATATACTAATGTATAAAAGAAATAATTTTTTTTAATTTTTGTTGGATATAATTATATGTATCCGAATAACGAATATTCTGTGATAAAATCAGCATCACTATTTCATATTTTGTTTTGTTTACATCATTTTTGTTGAAATTTTGATGAAATTTAACTATTTTAATAATTTTTTCTGTTAAAATGCATAAATTTTAACCCGGAGTTGTTATGATAGATTAATTACATCTTAATCTAAGACGTGTATATATTAAAGTATTATTTGGAACTACTACTATACATATTTTAAACAAAATAGTTTAAAATATGTATATAGTTTAAAAATAATATTATTAAATATTATTCTGTCCCGGAATTCATTTACTACGTTTTTAAATAGCTAATACAGACACATTTTTTATTTTATAACAAATTTTAATATCCGGACATTTAAAAATACGGCGTTTTTATAAAAAATTTAGGAATAAATCAAAAAATGTATTATTTTTTTTTAATGTAACGGAAATAATCTTAAAATACAGTCTTAAAGTAGGGTCGAACCATAATTAAAATATTTCAAGTTTACAATGGTTTACTAAAGGTATAGTAAGCAAATCATCGTTTTTGAATACAACTTTAAGGAATTTTGCTTAACAAAGGTTAGTAAAGCTGTGTTAAGTTTTTTTGAATACGGCTGTTAATCTTTTGGTCCTGAATAGATGATAACTTATGGGCATTGAATTCAAATTGCTATTCGTTTCTCAAGATTGGTTCTAGTTTTAGATCTTGACGTTGCACATTGAAGTAGAATCGCCAAAAATTAAGCTTTATTCAAGGAAGAGTTAGAGCGCATTATTTTAATCTTGTTGTAATTATTGTGTCATTAGTACGTCAAATAAATACTTTATGAATTTTAACAAAACGTATCCTGTCCTCTTTTCATTACTCATTATATTTTTAATAGTTTGCAATCTAAATTTGACTTAAGAAATTCATTGCCTATCTCTACCTAATTTAACATTGATTCTTCTAAAATTCTTTTGGATATTTCCCAAATTTGGGAACTTTAGTTTGAGTGAAATTTGTTTCCACATTGGAGGATTTTTTTTGATGATTAATAATGGGAAGAAAAATCGCGGATCGACTTGTGAGTAATATTTTAACTGCAAATAGAATAATCAAGACTTATAATTGAGGGATTAACAACCACTATAATAAAAACGAGATATAAAGCGTTATACTCAGGTGTGCGAATCTTATATACCCTTCACCAATGATGAGATTGTATTATATCAAAATGAAAAATAAAGTTTTTGTATTTAAAAAACATTTTTAGTATTTATATAATGAATGTCAAACATAAAATAAGCAAAAATATACTCATATGCATGATATAAAAAACAAGGTAGTTCCACTTGTCTCTCACAAAAAAATGTTTTGAAGTGTACTTGGGTTTTTGAAGTTTTGCTTTCGTAAACAATCTAAAAAATCGTTGCCAGAAACATAAAATTGGAAAATAAATTAATTTTGGTTAAGTAATTTTTGTGCAGCTATAGGCTAAAACTTATGGCACATAAATTGGCTAGAATCCATATATCTAAATGGCATAACCAAACCATAGTAATTGATGATTTTAGTCAGAAATCATAACCATAGATTTTCCTCATATTAGTCTGGCTCATTTTGTTATAAGATAAGCCGGTCTAAGATTTATACCAATCGGCTCAGAATCACTTTCTGAGTCGATTTAACGATGTCCGTCCGTCTGTCCGTCCATGTAAACCTTGTAATCAAACTACAGGTCGCAATTTTGAACCAAAATGTATGAAATTTGGTATACAGGTTTCCTTTAGTCCAGGGACGAATATTGAAATTGGTTATGATCGGTTCATTATTTCACATAGCCCCCATACAAATGTCCTCCCGGAAAAGGGTTTTATGATCATATATCTCTTAAATATAGCAATATTGTAATGAAATTTGGCACATATAAGTTTCATATAAGTGTGGCGATTTTAAAAAATCGGTCCATAATTACCTATAGTTCCCATATAAATCCCTTTTCAGAAAATCACTTTAACGGCCATAAATCCCATTATAATGTTAGTATCAACTTAATATTCGACACAAATAAGTTTTATATGAACATAAATGATAGTGCCAAATTTTAAAAAGATTGGTCCATAAATTACCATAGCTCCCATATAAGTCCCCATTTCGGGAATCACCCAAAAGTGAATAAATTCATGTAAATGTCAGCATCAACGTAATATTCTGAATTCGTATGTTTTATTTTACATTTATGAGTATCGGTCCACAATTGACTCTAAGTCTAATAAAGGAACCCTCCCCAAATTATACCGTACACAATGGTGTAGGGTATCATATGCTTTATTTTTTTTATACCCTTCACCACAGGTGTAAAGGGTATATATAAGTTTGTCATTCCGTTTGTAATTTCCACAATTTTCGTCGGAGAGCAAAAAAGTTTATATTTTCGGAATCCTTGTAAGAAGCGATGACGATTGAACCATGTCCGTCCGTCCGTCCGTCCGTCCGTCCGTCCGTGTGTCGGTTGAAATGGCGTTTATGAAGCCCACCGATAACTGACATATATAATATATATGTCAAACGATCGGAAATGCTTTCGAGAATTTTGCTATTGGAATTCAGCAAGATCGGTTCATACAATGCGGAGATATGTTAAAAAACCGGTTTTTAGAACCGGTTTTCCAGTTTCTGAAGACACTGTACATGTCTAGAACATTTTTTTCTGAATTTTTGTTCCGAAAAAATTAAATAAATCGGTTCAATAATAACTGTGATATCGGACAAAACGCATTTTTTATTTTTTGAAGCCCTGGTTTAAGCTATAGATTTTTATTTTTATACAGATCGGTTACAAATATTTTTATAAAATTTCGGTTTTTTGAATCAGCAGGATCAGTTTATAAATGGCGGAGATATGCTTTAAAAACCGGTTTTTGAAACCGGTTTTTCAGTTTCTGAAGCCTCTACATATACGAGGTACTTCGAATTTTTAAAGCGGGCTCGGAAATTATTTTCTGAATTTTTGTTCTGAAAAAATGAAATAAATCAGTTCAGTAATAACTGAGATATCGGGGAAAACGATTTTTTTATTTTTGAAGCCCTTGTTCAAGCTTTATTTTTATATAGATCAGTCATAAATGTTTTTACAAAATTTCGTTTTTTTTAATAAACCAAATTCGTTCATAATCAACAGAGTTATGGCCCAAAAACAAATCTGTTAAGAATATAAATACACACACAAACATGTATATTAAGCATTGTAATGACTATTAGTGCCTATAAGACAAGTAGTTTAGTTAGCAACAGAATATAATGAATAACAGTGTTGTTGTTGTTCTTTGTATATGCAGCCAGTTTGTATATACACACATAAAAAAAAATAAACATGGAATTGTTGTTGTTTATTTTTTAAAAGCAAAGCCTGTTATGATTGTTTTTTTTTTTTATATATTCAAATTTTCGTTGTTTGAAAAAAATTTAGATTTATATATGTGAAAATATGAAAGCATACGTTAAGGCGAAAATTTTATTATTTGTCGGTAATATGGTAATATGATGTCGATAAGATAGTAAGATGGTAATATGGTAATATGGTGAAGGGTATTTTTTCAATTTCATTTTTTATTATTTTTTTTTTTTTTTGATTTTTAAACATTTTTTTTGTTATAATCTAATTTTTATATTTCTCATTTTGAGGTAAAATGCATGCAGCCGAAAACTTTTTATTTTTCAAACAATATAAATATCTTTACAGTTGAAAAAATAATTTTTCATGTGTCGAAAAAAATATGTGAAGGAGTTTTATTTTTTATTATAAATATCCCTAGTGATGAAAATAATAAAAATCTTTCAAAATAATTTTCAGTATGAAACAAATTTCATATGATTGTTTTTTTATTCATACATTTGTTTTGTTTCAAAAATAAATTTTTATTTAATGAAATTGTTGTTTAAAATTTTTTAATCCGATAAAAACAGTTAAAAATAATTTTATACTTTTGTAATAAATATCACAAAAGATATTTATATTTCTTACTTCGATTATGATGAAAAAATTTAACTATTGATGAAAATAAAAAAATCATGATGGATTTTTATTAGTTTTTGAACATTGAAGATTATTTTTCGATTGAAATAAAAATAAAAACATTGTTTTTTTTAGTATTAAAATGCGGGCTCTAGTAAAATATGCATAACAGTTGTTCTATCGATTTTTAACACTCATTTTCCGCTTATTCTCAAACAAGTTATTACCACTGTCGTCATTTTAATTTTTCTTTTTGAAACTATTACTAAATTAGGGGATTTCGATTCATTAAGTACTCAAATCAGTTTGATAGATAGTGCTGCATTGCTGAAAAAATAAAATTAAAGTTGCAAGCTGTTATTAAAAAAAAAAAAAATGATTTGAGAAAATGAAAAAAAATTTCAGAATCAATTACTTTATGTTCAGAGGATGTTTCGTATTTAGAAGAATACTCTTCTTCTAAACTACAATTATTCAAATACGCTCCTATTACTTCTGTTGACGTTGAAAGATCATTTTCTATGTATGTACGCCAAAATAGACAATCATTTACATTTCACAACTTAGTAAAAAATGAAATTGAAAAAAGATTCGGCTGTGCCGAATCTTTGATACCCTTCACCATATTACCATCTTACTATCTTATTGACATCATATTACCATATTACCGACAAATAATAAAATTTTCGCCTTAACGTATGCTTTCATATTTTCACATATATAAATCTAAATTTTTTTCAAACTACGAAAATTTGAATATATAAAAAAAAAAAATACATTCATAGCAGGCTTTGCTTTAAAAAATAAACAACAACAATTCCATATTTATTTTTTTATGTGTGTATATACAAACTGGCTGCGTATACAAAGAACAACAACAACACTGTTATTCATTATATTACTTCTGTTGCTAACTAAACTACTTGTCTTACAGGCAAAAACGTCACTAATAGTCATTACAATGCTTAATATACATGTTTATGTATGAACATATTTATGTATATTCTTAACAGATATGTTTTAGTTTTTAAAAATAAACAACAACAATTCCATATCTATTTATTTTTGTACAGACTGCATATACAAAGAACGACAACAACACTGTTATTCATTATATTACTGCTGTTTCTAACTAAACTACTTGTCTATACAAAAAACAAAAAACGTCACTAATAGCAAAGAATATACAACATATAGAAAGCGCATGTCAATGAAAACTGAAATATTTTTTAAACGTATTTCAAAATGCGGGAGGGAAGACAAAAGGAAAAGAAGCTTGCGTGTTTTTTATCTCTTTTGTTATGCTCATGAAATTAATAAAAAACACACAAAAAAGTCAGTCTGGCACGAGCATTCAAGCAAGAATGTTGTGTTACTGCTTGTTGCTTGAGATACACTCATGAAAAATATTAATATGATTTTTTATCTCTTAATTAAACAACTATCTTTTTTTAATTAAGAAATAATAACTTAATACAATTAATTTTCATTTTTTATTATAAAATACAAATTTGAAATAATCGTTCGTGCTGAATTAAATTTAGTATTATTTGATATTTTTTAATAAGAAATTAAAATCCAAAATAATTAATTATTTATATGTCGTTATTTTTTTTAATCAAAGAGTAAAAAAAAATAAACATTAAATCGTAATTTTTATGATTACTATGGTAATCGTTGCGATCCCTGGTTATTACTATTCAAATTCTAAACTAGTAACGTGTATTTCCACTTACAAGTCTTGAATTGACGAAGAAACTTTCAAAATAAAATTACTATAAAAATGATGTAATTTTTTTCATAATGGGAAAAACAAAACATACACAAACATAATTGTGAATGTATGAGTGTGGCGATCGCTGGTGTAGTGCCCATAAAAAAGTAGAAACAAGGAATTGGTCGTTTATTTACTAAAGTAGATAAAATACGATCGTGTATGTTAGTGTAGGGCATAGCATATGTGTTTTGTTGTTTTAAAAGTAGAAATACTTTAATCATCACCGAACTACTTATACCTTTTTTAACGTCATATGAGCTTATGTAAATATACTTTCAGAAAATCAAATTTGTATTTTAAAATTTGATTTGTGTAGTTTTGTTACTTATGTATTCAAAGTAACAGAAGTTAAAGTTAAGTATATTAATTAATTAAATAAATAAAAACAAAAATATAAAATTATATCCACTTGAAAAAATATAAAAAAATATTTTTATTTTTTTCTTATTCATAACAAATTTGTTACCAAAAAAATTAGATTTTTCATTAATAATTTTGTTTTATTCTGTAAAGAAGATGGAATTCTATTGAAAAAAGATCTTTTGAAAAAATATTTAATTTGTATATACCTTCTATATAAAAAAATTATAATGACAAAAATAAATAAATGAATAAATAAAAAATAACTTATTTCCTGCCAAAAAAATAACTTATATATTAAAAAAAATCAGTATTTTTGTTTATAAAAAAATTTAAGTCTATAAATTAAAACTTTGCTGTATGAATATTTATTTCTTTTTGTATAAAAAAAAATAATAACTTTTTGCTTAGAAAAAGGAAATCAAAAAAACTTCAAAATAAATGTTATTTCTGCCCAAAAATAAAAGAAATGAAATACTTTTTTTATTCAAAACTATTTTTTTACTAAATAAAATATATATAATTTAAAAATAAGTTTTAAAATTGAAAATATTAATATTATTTATTTCTATAAAAAATGTATATTTTAATAACAATTTCTTGTTTCAAATAAAATACAACTCAAAAACATGGAAAAAATCACAACATTATTTTTTTTCCGAAAAAAAGGAAAAACTTTTATTTACTATTTGCTTTATTTTTATTTTTCTTTCCAAAAAAATCCAAAAAATGGAAAAATATATACTTTTAAAAATGAAAAAATTTAAATATTTTTTTTAAATAATAATTTCAAACACTAAAAATTCTCTATAAAAACTTTTCTTTAATAATAATAAAAAAAATACCAAACACAAAAAAAAATATAATATATAAAAGTAAAATATAACAATTATTAGTTTATCAAAAATATAACTATAAAATATAAATTGACAACTTCGAAATCATACAATTATTTGTCACGTCACTAAGGTATAAGCACGTCGGTGCAGATCAAAGTATTTCTACTTGTAAAACAACAAAACATGTATGCTATGCCCTACTGTAATATTAACGTTCATATCTTTTCCATTAGTAAATAAACAACTAAAAATTCTGTTGGCACTTTTTTCAAAATACAAGAAACAAATTGTTTCTTTCAATTTGAAATAAAGATCTTTATACATGTACAATCTTATATATATGTATGTGTGCGTGTTTTTATTTGCAATTCTTTATAAGGAATACACACATGTACAAACACATATATTTAAACTCTTTCTCTCTCTCTGTTTTGGTAGTGTATTTAGTTTTCCCTTGTTACTTATCCCCCTCATCAATGCAAAATGTTGAGAGCGAGAATTACATGAGAGCAGGTTCTATGATTAGAACCCGCCATAAGAAATTTTGTTTCTACATGATGCGCCTTCTATATATGAATATTCTTTGCTAATAGTCATTACAATACTTAATATACATGTTTGTATGTGTATTTACATTCTTAACAGATTTGTTTTTGGACCATAACTCTGTTGATTATAAACGAATGTGGTTTATTAAAAAAAACGAAATTTTATAAAAACATTTATGACTGATCTATATAAAAATAAAAATCTGTAGCTTGAACAAGGGCTTCAAAAATAAAAAATTCGTTTTCCCCGATATCTCAGTTATTACTGAACCGATTTATTTCATTTTTTCAGAACAAAAATTCAGAAAATAATGTCCGAGACTTCTTTGTAAAAACGAAGTCCCTAGTATATACAGAGGCTTCAGAAACTGGAAAACCGGTTCTAAATACCGGTTTTTTTTAACATATCTCCGCATTGTATGAACCGATCTTGCTGAATTCCAATAGCAAAATTTTCGAAAGCATTTCCGATCGTTTGATATATATATTATATATGTCAGTTATCGGTGGGCTTCATAAACGCCATTCAACCGACACACGGACGGACGGACATGGTCCTATCGTCATCATTTCTTACAAGGATCCCGAAAATGTAAACTTTTTTGCTCTCCAACGAAAATTGTGGGAATTACAAACGGAATGACAAACTTATATATACCCTTTACTCCTGTGGTGAAGGGTATAATAAGTTTGGGTATATAATAAAAACCTGTCTAACTAAAGTTGTATTAAACTCAATGTCACTAATATAAGTTTAAAAAAATGTGATCTTAAGGACTACAAATTTAAAAAGTACAAATAACATAAATTTAACTTTTAAAAATACGAAAAGCATTTCTTAGCTTAAAATGGACTGATTTTTGTTTTTTCTTATAGAATAACTTATTTTCTTCTTTTTATTTAATAAATATTAAAAAAATAAATGCATATTTTTTAATTTTTTAGGGAATATTTTGAATTTTTAAGTGCATTTTATAGGCGCATATTTTCAACAACATAATTTGTGATTGTTTTTTTTTTTTTTTTTGCTTTTATAAAATAAACAACAACAAGAATTCCACATTTATTTATATTTGTATGTGTGTATATACAAACTGACTGCATATACAAAGAACAACAACACTGTTATTCATTCTATTACTGCTGTTGCTAACCAGTGTCGCCAGGACTTGAGAAAAAAAGAAGCTAAATTAGACTTTAAAAAAGGTCAGAAAAGGATAAATGTCCCAAAAAATAAATCCAGAAAAAAGCTAATATATTGTTTTATTATTGAATTTTTAAATATAACCTATGGGTAATAAAGTTTGTTAAAAAATAATCATAATATTTTTGTGGAACGATGCGCCGCAGTCGAAAATTTTCGCTAAATATAAATAATTTCGATTTTTTCTGCGAATTAATATACAAAAATACTTTAATATATGATTCTGTTAAAATAAATTTAGTAAGCTTTTAGCCTTTTTAAGGCTATATTTTAAATCAAAAAAGGCTAGAAAAAAAAGCTAGAAGCTAAAACGAAAATTTTGAGGCTAAAAGCAAAATAAAAAGGCTAGATTTAGCCTTAAAAAGGCTAAACTGGCAACAATGTTGCTAACTAAACTACTTGCTTATACAAAAAACAAAAAACGTCACTAATAGTCATTACAATGCTTAATATACATGTTTGTTTGTGTATTTATATTCTTAACAGATTTGTTTTTGGGCCATAACTCTGTTGATTACGAACGAATTTGGTTTGTTAAAAAAACCGAAATTTTATAAAAGTATTTATGACTGATCTATCTATATATATAAAAGAGTAACGTTACTGACTGATTCATCATCCCACAGCCCATACGGCTGAAGCTAGAGAGACGAAATTTGGAACGTAGGTAGGTCTCCCTCCATATAGATCCACTAAGACGGGATTTTTGGAAATTCGAATGCTTAGGGGGTAAAAAAGGGTAAAAAGGGGTAAAATCGGTAACCTTATAACTCGCAAACTAATAATGATATAAAAAAAGTTGAATAGTTATCGTTATTCATTTAAAAAATAATTGCACAGGTGTCTGGTACTTTTTTGAAAATCGGCCGTTTTAGGGAGAAAACGGGTTAAAACTGTATTTTGGTACTTTTTTGGCACCATATGTATCTTTGAAACCAATCAACATACAGATAAAATTTATGCCGTATTCATAACTTATCAAAAAATGAGAAATACAAGTTTGGTGCTTTTTTAAAAATTCAAACGTTTAAGGGGTAAAAATCGTACCTATTTTTGGTACTTTTTTCATAAAACATTTTTTATATTTATTGAAATATTCATATGGGTATTTTAATATGGGATACCACTACAATTTAGAAATTTATTGGAATACAATTTTTGATACTTCGATGGGTGAAAAAAAGTACCAAAAAAAGGGGTAAAGGCGGGAAATTAGATTTTATTCAAACTTAATAATGAATTTTCAATTACATTAAACATAGAAACATGAAATTAAGAAAATGTTGATAAGAATTCACAAGAGTGGAATTTGCGGTACTTAAAGATACATGTTCCTGTGGGTAAGAATTCAAGAGGATGGACTTTGTGGTACTTTTTTCTTCTTCTATTGGTACTTTTTTGCATTTTCTGTAATATTTAACCTAGAAACATGAAATTAAATACGCATGGTCCGATGTTGGAAAGAATTCACAAGTGGGGACTTTGTGGTACTTTTTCGTTCCTCTAATGGTACTTTTTGAATTTTCTATAATTATGAACCTAGAAACATGAAATTAGGGATATTTGGTCCTTAGTTAATGAGAATCCATAAGAGGGGACGTTGTGGTACCTTTTTTGTTATTTTTATGGTACTTTTTGAATTTTCTATAATATTTAACCTAGAAATATGAAATTAAGGACATGAAGTGTTAAGTGAATGAGAATCCTTAAGAGATAACTTTGTGGTACTTTTTCGTTCTTCTGATAGTACTTTTTGAATTTTCTATAATATTTAACATATAAAAATAAAATTAAAGATATTTGGTCCTAAATGAATGAGAATTCATTAGAGGGGACTTTTTGGTACTTTTTTGTTCTTCTAATAGTACTTTTTCAATTTTCTATAATATTTTACCCAGAATCATGAAATTAAAGATATGTGGTCTTAAATGAATAATAATCCATTAGAGAGGTTTTTGTGGTACTTTTTTGTTCTTCTAATGGTACTTTTTGAATTTTCTATAATTATGAACCTAGAAACATGAAATTAAGGATATGTGGTCCTAAATGAATGAGAAATCATTAGAGGGGACTTTGTGGTAATTTTTTTGTTCTTCTATGGTACTTTTTGAATTTTCTATAATATTTAAAGTAAAACCTGAAATTAAATATGCATGGTGAGAAAGAATTCACAAGAGGGGTCTTTGTGGTACTTCTTTGTTCTTCCAATGGTACTTTTTTAATTTTCGGTAATATTTAACTTAGAAACATGAAATACGGATATGTGGTCCTAAATGAATGGGAATCGATAAGAAGGGACTTTGTGGTACTTTTTTGTTCTTTTTTAATTTTCTATAATTCTGAATCTAGAAACATGAAATTAAAGATATGTGGTCTTAAATGAATGAGAATCCATAAGAAGGGACTTTGTGGTATCTTTTTTCGTTCTTATAATAGTACTTCTTGAATATTCTGCAATTTTCATCTTTAGAAATATAAAATTGAAGATTAAGGTCCTAAGTGAAACAGAAACCTTAAAATGGATTTTGTGGTCCTTTTTCTTTATTCTAATATACTTTTTCGTAAGTATATTAGAATATTAGAATCTTAGTTTAATTTTATTATATAGTATGTTTTTTATAAAAAATTTCCGCTAACGAAGTAGCGGGTTTACAACTCGTATAAAAATAAAAATCAGTAGCTTGAACAAGGGCTTCAAAAATAAAAAGTGCGTTTTCCCTGATATCTCAGTTATTACTGAACCGATTTATTTAATTTTTTCAGAAGAAAAATTCAGAAAATAATAACCAGGGGGCTGGTATATGCAGAAGCTTCAGAAACAGGAAAACCGGTTCTAAAAACCGGTTTTTAAAGCATATCTCCGCCATTTACAAAACGATCTTGCTGATTCAAAAAACCGAAATTTTATAAAAAAAATAAAAATTTGTAGCTTAAAACCCGGTTTTTTAAGCATATCTCCGCAATGTATGAACCGATCTTGCTGAATTTCAATATCAAAATTCTCGAAAGGATTTTTGATCGTTTGATATATATATTATCGGTGGCCTTCATAAACGCCATTTCAACCGACACAAGGACGGATGGACGGACATGGTCCTATCCTCATCACTTCTTACAAGGATTCCGAAAATATACAGGTATGTGATGAAAACCTATCGTTTTCAAAACGAATCGGTTTGAAAAATTGTGATGAATTTCATGTGAAAAATAACATTTATTTTTAGGCAAATATAAAAAAATTATTTAATAAAATATAAAAGAAAGTGATTAACATATAATTTTTATCAATAACAAAAACTTAAATATCAGTGCATCACATATTTTTTCGATTTAAAATCGATTCGTTTTCGAAATCGTTTTCCATCACATACCTGATAAACTTTTTTGCTCTCCGACGAAAATTGTGGAAATTACAAACGGAATGACAAACTTATATATACCCTTTACACCTGTAGTGAAGGGTATAAAAAGGGTATGGTGAAAAAATTATCCAACGATTTGACTGATTTAAAAAGCCGAAATTCGAAAAAAAATATTTATGATAGATTTATGCAATCGTAAAAATACGTTTTGGCCTATAACTCGGTTAATACTAGACAGACTAAGTTCAAATTTTTAGCACAAAAATTCTTAAAAGAAATATCCGAATTTTTTATTGAAAGAACGAAGTTTCTAGCTTATATAGGTCCTTTAAAAGTTAAAACAACCATATATATCTTAATTTATTGTTGTTGTTTTTCAGTACCCATGAAAACAAAAACTATAAGAGAAGCGCGCATTTAATAAATAAAAAGAAAAAGATTTGACAACAACTTTTGTTGCTTATAAACCGATTTAATTTACTCAAAAACCCGAAATTCAAGAAAAATATTTGCGACCGATCTATATAAGAACCAAGTTTGTATCTTATATAGGATTGGAAATCGGTCAAAAACGCATTTTGGACGATATCTCGGTTACTAATGGATCGAAAACCGGTTTTTTAAATATCTGCACCATTTTTAGCCGGTTTTTCATAAAAAAAGTTCTATACAAAATTTGATATATGATGTATATATTACATATTTCTGTCATAGGAAGGCTTCACAAACGCCATTTAAATTATTTTTAAGTCGAAAAAATCTCAAAAAAAGGAAAAGGTTTTTTGAACTAATCTCCACCAATTATGAATCGATCTTGCTGAATTTTAATAGCAAAATTCTCGAAAGAATTTGTGAGCTTTATAAATGTTATTTCAACAAGCGGACAGACATCGTCCTATCGACATAATTTCTTAAAAGTATCAAATTTTAATTATTAGTAAATTTTTAATTTTATTCGAACTTTTCTTGAAATAATCAAATTTTTAATTTTTATTCAGAATCGAGTTCATTCTAATGTAATAATTATTGAAGAATATATTTTTTTAAAAAGTTTTTTAGACACTAGCAGAATGTAATGCATTTTCTGGCCCGCTACGGCCGTCTTCAGCATTCTTCGTGCCTTTAATGTCAATTGTAAATATCATCCTTTTAACTTACAAGTTTTCAGAATTAGAATACGTAACTTCAAAGTAATTACAATATTCTTAATTCTTAACTATATTAAGTGGAACGAAATTTACAACTTTTTTGATCATATTCTAAAAAACTTTTTCAAAAAATATATTCTTCAATAATTATTACATTAGAATGAACTCGAGTCTGAATAAAAATTAAAAATTAAAAATTTGAGTATCAAATTTTTTATTCACTCGTATTAATTGTTGTAATGTTTCCATGAAATGAGTAATTAAGAAAAATAAGTGAAATTACAAAATAAAATGGTTTTTTGTCTCTCTTTAAAACGTGATAAAAAAAAAAAACAGAACTTGTCGGAACACTTTTAAATGCATATTTTCTAGAGTAGCAGTGTTTTAATTTTTAGGGTCATATTTTCTAATTTCAAAACATTTTTAATGAGCATAAAATCCTTTTTTTTAAGTATATTTTTGTTTTCCCTGGTTATAATTAACTTTTAATTTTTGTTAAACACTTCTAGTATAAAATGTTAAATAAAATAAATTTCTGGCTAAAATATAAACCTCTTCCAACATTATTTTATTTTTACAAACACACTTCTTAATTCCAAGGTCAATTGTTTTGTGCTAAAAATAAAAAATACGGGTATACAAAATTACGTAGATACAAACATATTTAGGTTTATTACAAAAAACTAAATTTAATCCTTTAATTCTTAATAACTTTTGACCAAATTGTGTTTTTATAATTACAAAACTTTTTTCCTTATTATACTTAAGGATATACATACATTTTTTACTTTTTGCTGAGAGAAAATTTAAAATTATAAAACAAACAAAAAAAAAAGTAAAAAACAAATCATTAAACCTAACAACTTAAAGATTTTTGCTGTATTATCAGCAATTTTATCAGATTGTCTGTGTACAAATGATTAGGAGGACTTATCCTAGACTTATTACATGACAATTATACATATACAGTGGGGAGCACAAATGAGTACATGCTTGTAATTTGTGCACTTGTCATTGCATAAAAATAAAAATAAAGCAAATTCAAAATTTTTTTCTGTAATTTACTTAATGATTAGTATTTAACAAAATAATTTATAATTCGAAAATAAAAGCATCAAGCTCTAAGAAAAAAACGAACAAAACGAAAACAACTCGCATGTACTCACTTTTGCACTTTAGGGATTTTATAGTATTTTTAAAATCGTGGTGCTACAGTAAAAATATATTTGGTATATATTTTTAATGTAGTTTATAGACATGGGTCAGTAGATTATTATACCATTTTTAGAATTTTAAATATACTCATAAAATCGGGAGCTATATCCAAAAGACCGATTTTAAAATTCTAGATACAGAATACAAGTTGACCAAATTATTTTTTTTAAACTGCATTAGAAAGATAAGATATCAAGTATATACACATTTAAATTTATAATAAAACTATGTTGAATATTGAAGATATAAATTCAGTTGTTTTATTTTTTTCTCCTATTATTTTGAAGTTATATCAATTTTTGACCCACACTTTATTAAAAATATATTTTTTTATCACCTATTATTTCCTAATACTTCTTTGGTAAAACAAAAAGGCATCGTTTGAATAAATCGGATTGAAAATTGTAAAAATTGTACTTTCTTATGGATTTTTCCATTATTTATGATGCATATATATTTTATATATATATATATATATATATATATATATATATATATATATATATATATATATTTATATTTTTTAATAAAGTGTGGGTAAAAAATTTATATAACTTCAAAAAAATATATACCAAATATATTTTTACTGTAGCACTACGATTTTAAAAATACTTCTTTTTATTTGTTTTTTTCTTGGAGCTTGATGCTTTTATTTTTGAATAATAAATTATTTTGTTAAATACTAAAGAAAACATTTTTGGATTTGCTTTATTATTTATACAATGACAAGTATACAAATTACAAGCATATACTCATTTGTGCTCATCAAAAACTTTTAATTTTAAAATAATAAATATTCATTATATTTCATAATAAATCCTTTTTTGGAGCATGATATGTAAACAAAATTGTTGAACCCAATAGTTAAAAAAATTATTTAATTTTCAAGTGTTATTTTCAAATTTTTAGTAAGAAATTAAACGTTTTCACTTTTTAAAAAGGTATTTTTGTAATGGTGAAAATTTTAATTTTATGAAAAATGCATACTAATATTTAGTAGACTGCTTGCATTATTTTGCAGACTATTTACCAGAGACGTGAATTACTACGTAAACATATTATAAATTTTCAAATATAATTTTTACCTTTCGCAATTTCTTTTAGTTAATTCAAAAAAAAAAAAAAAAAAATATTACCAAAAAATGCTGATTAATATTGTAATCCTTTTTTAAACCAAGTAAATTTGTTTTGGATCTATAAATTTTTTTCTTTCTACATTTCCATTAAGCATTACAAAGGATGAATTGTGTTATGTGCGTTTTTCTAATGATAGAACTGCACTCTACCTTGATAGTTTTCTGAAAAGTCCAACAAAAAATAGTATCTCATCTAACATTATATTTTCTTTAAAACGGTTGAAATATACGTTTTGTTACTTAGTAATGAATTAGTGTTTCTGGATATTAGATATTTTTTCAACAAAGGCGTCAATAAATCATCACCATGATCAATATTTTTTTTTTTTTTTTTGTCACAAAATCAGTTGGAGTCCACATATCGTACAGAACGTCTTCGTCAGCATAGTTTTCAAAATAATTTTGTGTGATCAAATAATTACGACCCCCTAGAAATCTATACTCTTCCAAATCAATTATGATATTTTGGAGCATAGAGAGTGATACCCCCCATACAAAGCAAATATTCATTATGGTATATCTAAGGAACTAAGTATTATAGTGTAAGCTTTCAAACTTCGTATGAACATCTAGCTCATTATATCGCACGGATCATATCAAATTTCGAACAGGGCGGCTATGTCCAGAAGGAGTAATAGTCCCCATATTAGGTAAATATTAGTTATTCCATAAAATGAAGCATCTTATAAAATGGTTATTGACAATAATTACAAGGTGACCAAAATCGCATAACAATTTTCAGATTTATTATTTATTGTTCACATACTTAAATACTAGAGTATTCATTTTACTCGACTTCTTCATTGTTCGAATACTCAAATAACTCGAAAATGCAGTTTTTAAGTTACTCGAATAATCGAGTTAATCTTTTAAGTTACTCGATTTATTCGATTAATTTATACCTTAAAATTTTACTCGATTTTTCAATGCTTATCAAAAAAGGATACAAAAATATAGCTTAAAATAAGAAATAGTCTTTCCAAAATAATATATAATTAAAATATGCGTAAATATTTATGAATATTTGTGTTTTTGCTTTGATAATGTCGTTGTTTCTCTATATTTAATATATTCATTGATAGTTAAATAAATAGGTCTAACAAATTTGGCCTATCTATTTGAATCAAATTTTATGTTAAGGGTAGTCCGAAGTGCGATTTTGTCTCATAACCTCACTTTTTAATTTGGACACATACTAACCTATGCACAACAGAGGTTTTCAGCTTTATTCAAAATGTTTGTACAATATTTTTAAGTATCGGAGATCTTCAGCGATTCTTAACATAAAGAACAAGTTTACATGCTAAACTTAATTTTAAGTCCAAATTCCTTCTATATAACAAATTTCATTCAAACCATCACCATCGTATCCTCTACACCAGACTGAGCATTTATTGGTATATAAACTATGTACTTTCATTCGTAGAACCAATAATATGTTTTCCAAATCAAGTGTAAAATCCTTCAATTTATTTCTTATTATTTATTATATTAAAATTATTTGAATTCTACTTTATAATTTTTTAAAGTGACTTTTATATTTTTATTAATTTTTGTAATTAAAAAAAACCTTTAACTATGTATTGTAATTTAAGCATATATATTTGGTTCTTTTTACTAAATATATTTTTTTAATAAAATTACAATTTGTGGTACCACTTTTAGATTCGAAACATTCTATACAAATTTTGAAACATTGTTTTTAATCTAAATTTTTTAGAAAACTAAAATTTAAACATCCTAAAAACTAGTTAAGAAAGAATATATTTAAAATATTTTTTACTCGCATTACTCGATTAATCGGAATAATTTGCTCGAATAAATTGTTACTTGAAATTCTTGATTTTAATTTAATCGAACAGTTGTTTGACTTTAATTTGTCGATTAATCGAACAAACAATATTCGAGTGAATACCCTATTAAATACTTATCATGTACATTATTTAATAAATAAATATTAATAAATTAATTGGATCACGTATGTATGTTTGTAACATACAAACATTCATACATACATACATACATACATACATACACACATACATACATACATACATACATACATACATACATACATACATACATACATACATACATACATACATACATACATACATACATACATACATACATACATACATACATACATACATACATACATACATACATACATACATACATACATACATACATACATACATACATACATACTATGTAATAATATATATGTATATGTACATTAAGACAGCCCAGTTTGTGTGGTGAGATAAACTATACTTTTCATATAAGGAACTAAAATAAATGTACCAAATTGCTTAGATACATACATTTTTTATATTCCTACATAAAAGAAATTATAGTGATAAGTTATATCAACTAATGTTATTTACATAAAGGTACATACAGATATATAAATATAAGTATGTATATTAGTGTTATAACTCTTTTGGACTCCACAATAATATAGCACCAACTTATATTCAATATTGTGCTGATAATAAAATCCCATCGTTTTAGCCGATTTTTAGTTCGTTTAAAAGTTATTTCGAACACCCTAATAAATACACGAACATATGTACGTAGGTTTTTATAAAAATATCAAATTATTAGCCAACTGTGAGGTGATTAATTATCTGTTAATTACATGTATATACATACATATAAATAAATATATTATTAAAATACTGTGATAGTTACAATAACAAAATATGCGAACATTAAATTGTCCCTACGTGAAAAATGTAATTTATGCCCTAAAATATTATTACAAAGATAAATCAAAAACATAAGAGTAAAATCAATTTATATAAATTTTGTTATATAGTTTTTACCATCGACTTATCTCATAAGGAGTTATTAGACTAAAATAGAAGAGTAACCAAAATTAAGGAGTAGGTGTCGTAGATACCTATCTCCTCAGCAGGCTCCTTTCATTCTGCCTGGTCGAATATCCGTAGTGCGTCATCATTTCCGTCTCAAGCAAAGATTTGTAAGTTTGGTACTATCTATAACCATGTGTTAAGTTATCAATACCCAGCTGACCACAAGTTATATACAAATTTGGACGTAGACTAAAATTTTAGTTATGACCTTTCTTACAATACCAAATTTTCATATTGTATATAGTCACCGAAAATGCAAAACAACGTAACATCAAAATTTTCAAATTTCTGTTTTTGATGAAATATAGTTTATTTTTCCAAAATTCGTGTGATCACAAATTTTCAGACTTGTAGCTCAAAAAATAACCATTTTATTAACGAAGGCAATGATTTTCTTAAGTCAAAATAACGTAACATCACATTTATTAAAAAAATAAAAAAAAAAATTTTTTCTTTCTTTTTTTACGAATTTAGGTTGCAAATTATTAAAAATATAATAACTATTAAAATTTTGGAGTAAAAGTTATTAAAAATCCTTTTAATTAGAATTTTTGTAAACTTTTTATTGGTATTACGTTTTTTTAGCTCCACAAAATTGAAATCTTGAAAAACGTAAACCACATAACTTAAAAAATATTTAATAAAAATTAAATTATTCATCATCATTTTATTAGGTAATATTTAAGGATGTACTAACCCAGAAATCTTGTTTGTAGGATAATTTGTTTAGATTTTAGAAAGTTTTTTGTGCCTCCTGTAAAGTTATGAAAAGTGATGTTACGTTGTTTTGCATTTTCAGTGACGATATGTGCCTATATTTAAAACTTTTAATAAAAAATTTTCAGGTAATATAAAGTAAATGGTTTAAATAAAAAAAAAGTTAATTTAAACGTAAATTGTAACTATAAACAGCTAGGTTTACAGCAACTCTCTCCAGCATCTGGGCGAATGAGTTAAAACTAAAAATAAGCATTGTGCAGATGCCAGTCACATTTCGTTATTTTTAAGAATCCTAGTTGCTACATAAATCATTATTCCACCGCTGGACCCCTTCGCTCAGTAATACTCAGCTAAAAAAATACAACTTTAAGAACAGTAAAATTCCATTTAGAATATGTCCTATAATCATGATATAAATAAGGAGTGAGATCGAAAAAATCTTAACACACATTTTGCCTCATAACTTTTTTCGGAATCAATATTTCAATTTTAAATATGCGCTTGAAAAAGCACGAAAAAATGGTGTTATATGCACAGAAATATGCAAAAATAGCATGAATATGTATATAAAACCGACGAATTTATGCATTCTTATATATTAATGTGTAGAAAATATGCACAAATATGCATTTTTTAACTTTCAATCTCTAATAGATTTCAATGTTTATAAAAATATAACTACTTTAATATTAAGTATCATATTTGACGCTTCCGAATTTTTTTCTTTACAATATTTACAATGTGTTCAAAATGCTCACCAAAAATTTTTTAGAAATCATTTGATTGAACTCTAAAAAATCACCAAAAAATTGTGTTTTTGTTAAGAAAACTAACTTTTGTATCCATTATATGCAAATTTATGCAAAGATTTAAAATATAAGCATTTTTTGTGAAATTCTTTTTAAATACTTTCCAAGCGAAAAGCTTGAAAAACTTGCCCTGTTGATAACATATAAAGTTCAAAAAATTCCAAACTGGAATTCTGCAAAAAAAATTACAAGCCAAAAATAGGACTCGGAATTTAAAACCAAATTTCATTCAAAAATACTCAAGCTGTATAATTGACGAAGAAACGTAGGTGCTGGCAGAACCTTCGCAGCTTTTGTCTCAAAAATTTTTATTGCTAATGCTCTAAGCAATATTGGAGATAAGTTTAAGACCCAAAAGCAGCAAACATTTCTTACAAAATTCATGGTATGACACGCTTTTTGCAGTTGCGGCAAAACAGGAAAGTCATTTGATACATTCGGACCTATAAATACCAAAATATGCATAAAGGAATATTTGCAAAAAAGACTTCTTCTTTTCTTAAGAAAGCACAACGTGTCCAAATATTTTTGGACCCATTTGGTATCATGTCACTACAGTAGGAAAGCTCTGGAGTGGTACCAAATCAATAATATAGTTTTAGTACCAAGAGAGGTCAATTTTCTAAATTGTCCATAGCCTAGACCAGTGGAGAGATATTGAGCTCTTGTGAAAAGTAAATTCAAGGGCACAAAAAAGGTGTCCCAAAATACTGAAGATTTTAATAGAAGATGTGCACACTGTTCCAAAAAAGTGACTGAAGCAACTATCATATCTCCAAAGAAAGAGTTTTCAAAAATGGTCCACAATTTTATAATTAGTGGTTAGAACCATAAAAAATTATATATTTCTGTGATTTGTGCTAAATTATCAAATGATTAAAAAAATTAAAACACTAAGATCAACCGTTTCCAAGTTATTGAATATTATGTATGTTAAGAATTTTTCGATCTCACTCCTTATAAGGACGTAGTTCCACTTCGCTCTCACAAAATTTTTGTTTGACTTCTAAGCCAATTATCTGATATTTATTCTTTTGTAAATAAACAAAAAAGTGTTGCCACAAAATAAAAAAAGAAATTTATTTTAGGAATAAATTTTATTATATGTTATTTATATATCGAAAACAACTACTTTTGTCGCATAAATGGTATTTTTGGGACTTGAAAAAGCACACACATGGTTTTTGCTGAAGTAACTAGTGTTATAGGAGTTAAAAGTATCAATTTAATAAATAATGTTTAACTAAAAATATATTTTTTATTCAATGGTTTAAAAATATACTACTTGCATTAAATGAATGAATGCATGAAATATTCTCTATAAAATACGATGACTTAAATATCAACGTTATATCGATATATTTCCTGGATAACAGTACTTTTATGAACAAACTCAGAAAAAATATAAAATTATTAGAAATTGCCATTTAGTGGATTAATAAATTGGTTTGTTGCGAATATTATTTGATAGTTATTTTAAAGAACTTATTCCGACCGGTTTACAAACAACAGATACAGCAGGTGTCATAAATAAGTAAACAAACTCATATTTCTGTTTCGCTTTAAGAAGCCGCAAATGTAACGGTCAATTTTTTTCTTTTACATTGGTGAACAATTTTTCAAATGTTATTCTATTTTAAGTTTCTTTCTAGAGAAACTTGAAAAAAAAAAATCGTTTTATGGCGAGTCAAAAATAAGTACTTTTGGCTTAATTTCTTTAATTTTTTGTTAAAAGTAAGCGAAGTTTATGGTTGCAAAATTATTTTAGCACAACAGCGGTAGTTATTTGTTACATTATGAGAGAAATAAAAATCGCTTTTTTCGATAAAATTAGAAAATTTTATAAGATTAGAAAATTTTAATTTAACCATAAGTTCGATCTAAAGGATGACAAAAACGCACAATTTACTATAGGAGAACTAAGAACAATCATCATGCATTACAAAAAAGTTGAAACATATAGAAATATATCAAAAATCTTTAATAAAACGGCCACTTTATTTTCAAGGTGGGTAAATACTTCAAACACAATGAACGCGTTGACTGCAATTGCTCTCGTAAACGCCTAACAATTACTAAAAAAGAATTGTTAACAATTTTGCTTTAAAATCATATGTTTTCTGCTCCAAAATTCTCACCAAAACTTATTTCGGAAGTCCGAAAACTATGGTCTGAATTTACAACTCACAAAAAAATATATGAAGACGAAAAACATGGTCTAGCTGTACGGAAAATTGTATAACTAAGTATAATAAATCTCCAAAAATTGCTCACATTTTATGCAGATTATGCCTTAAAATATAAAAATTTTATGAAACGAAGTCTCTGAGCTGAATAACCTTTGATTCGCATGAAATATAATATAGGCTAGTTGTACGTTTAGCCAAAAAATATTGAAACTTTAACATTTAGGTGTAGAAACCCAATACTCAACACCGTCGGAAAGGGATTAGTGGTTTGGAAATGCATTTCTATTTATAAAATAGGAAAAACAGTGGTACACTAACGTAAAATAAATTCCCATATTTAACTTAATCTGCTTAAAGGTGTAATAGTTCCAAAAAGTTATTGTTTAATTTTTGTGGATTTTATCATACATTAGGAAAATTCACCTATAAATTGGGGTAAATTTGTTTCAAAATATATAGCTGATGAAATTATTAACATTTCAGAGTGACCTCTTCAAAGTGAAGATATATCACCACTAGAAATTGCGTGAAATTTAATAAACAAATAGAGAGATATGCAGAATATATGTAGTCACTATGCCATCACGTTTTGCAGTCATGTATCAAAATCAGAGTTGGGGGTAGTGCACTAAATTGTGAGTGCATTCAGCTTTTCACTAAATCGCACTATAGTGAAAAAAATTTTAATTGTAACTATTTCCCACCACTATAGTTATAGTGAAACATTTCTTCACTACCACTAAAAAATTTCATTGATATTGCAATATTTTTCACTATAACTAAATTTAGTGGTAATGAAAAAATTTGCACTACACTCAATAGTGCAAAATCTGAACAGTCACTACGCTTAAGCTGCAAAAAAAATTTGTCACTAAATATAATTAAGGAATTTTTTTTCACTAAACATAAACATGAAGTTTTTCAATTCAATCAAAACTTACTGAACTAGTTTTAGAGAGCTATGGTGGTAATTATCAAATTTATAATCGTTTTAGAACAACACTACATAATTTAGAATTTCTTTTAGTGTGTTTTGGAAATCTTATACGCGTATTTGTGTATATTGAGACATACGTATATAAACGAGTAACGTTAATGACTAATTCATCATTCCACAGACCGAACACCGAAAGTTAAAGAGATAAAATGTTGGTCTCCCATAAAATATATCCTTTACAAATGGATTTTTAGAATTTCGAATAATTTTCGAATAATTAAAAGACTATATTTGTATACAATATATGTTTGAAAATACATTTTAATTTTAAAATTTTTTTGTGGAAATGTGGGGTTAATCTTTATTTTGTATTTAGTGAAGAAAGTTTAAAAAACATTAGGTCATCTTTCAATTTAGTGAACAATTTTTATGTTCCACTAACATTAGTGGAGGGTGGTTTTTTGCACTAAAGTAATTAGTGAAGAAAAAAAAAATGTTGCACTAGGCTTGAGCTGAAAAAATTTAACTATCACTAAATAATTTTAGTGGAAACCAAATTTTTTTCACTACCACTATGCTGAGTGAGGCTGATAATTTTCAACTCACCACTAAAAATTATAGATTGTAGTTAAAAATTTTGCACTATCATTAAGTGTTAGTGGAAACTGCAAATTTAGTGCACTACCCCCAACTCTAATCAAAATATAGGCTGTCAACGTGGCTATTAGAAACCACGATTACTTATATATGGAACATTGATTTTTTCGACTTCTTTAAAAAGAATCATATTATACATATACATATAAAATTTATGCCGTATTCATAACTTATCAAAAAATGAGAAATACAAGTTTGTTACTTTTTAGAAATTCAAACGTTTAAGGGGTAAAAATCGTACGTATATTTATTGAAATATTCATATGAGTATTCTAATATGGGATATCACAACAATTTAGAAATTTATTGGAATACAATTTTGACATTTTATTCAAACTTAATAATGAATTTTCAATTACATTAAACATTGAATTTTCTATAATTATGAACATAGAAACATGAAATTAGGGATATGTGGTATTTAGTTAATGAGAATCCATAAGAGGGGACGTTGTGGTACTTTTTTGTAATTTTAATGGTACTTTTTGAATTATCTATAATATGAAATTAAGGACATGAAGTGCTAAGTGAATGAGAATCCGTAAGAGAGAACTTTGTGGTACTTATTTTGATCTTCTAATGGTACTTTTTGAATTTTATATAATTATGAATCTAGAAACATGAAATTAATGATATGTGGTCCTAAATGAATGATAATCCATAAGAAGGGACTTTGTAGTATCTTTTTTCGTTTTTCTAATAGTACTTCTTGATTAAAAATGTTCCCAAGGGAGTTAAGAATCTTAGTTTAAATTTATTATATAATCTAGTTTTTATAAAAAATTTCCGCTAACGAAGTTGCGGGTTTACAGCTCGTATATTTATAATTATATATTACTTTTGATATCTTCGATCAACAACTTGAAATATAACCAATTGAGTTCTAGATACTACTTTGTTTACTTATTTTTGACAGCAACAGTATTAGAGTATTCATTTTACTCGACTTTTACATTGTTCGAATAATCAAATAACTCGAAAATGCAGTTTTTAAATTAGTCGAATAATCGAGTAAATCTTTTAAGTTACTCGAGTTATTCGATTAATTTATATCTTAAAATTTTGCTCGATTTTTCAGTGCTTATCAAAAAAGGATACAAAAATATAGCTTAAGAAAAAGTCTTTCCAAAATAATATATAATAAAAATTTGCGTAAATATTTATGAATATTTGTTTTCTTTGCTTTGATAATGCCGTTGTTTCTCCATATTTAATATATTCATTGATAGTTAAATAAATAGGTCTAACAAATTCGGTCTATCAATTTGAACCAAATTTTATATTAAGAGTAGTCCGAAGTGCGATTTTGTCCCATAACCTCACTTTTTAATTTGTACACATACTAACCTGTACAAAATTTTTAAGTATCGGAGATCTACTAAACCCAGATTTATTTTTAGAATGTTTAATAATTCATTGTTCAATTATGTTCAATATTTAGAAGGCATTAAGATGATCATTTAAAATTATATAAATGTATACAGTTTTTAAGATAATTTACTCTTATTTGTATTATAGTGATCTCGTGATTATGTTTTAGTTCAATTTTGTGGCAAAATGTTTCACAACTTTTAATTTTCTAACAATATCAGTGTAAAAATATAAGAAATTCTAAAAAATTTTATAATAAATTAGTAAAATATACAGTTAGAACTACTTACTTTAATAATATTATAAAATATTTTATAATATTTTACACAAATATTATATGGATTTTTGTCCCTTAGACTGTGGAAGAATTGTGAAAATATATTTATTAGCTTCTGAGTTATTGCATTTTGAAAATGACAAAAAGCACTTTGGACTATCCTTTTTTTAGATAAAGTAGTACAGCGATTTTTAGCATAAGAAACAAGTTTACATGCTAACTTAATTTTAAGTCCAAATTCCTTCTATATAACAAATTTCATTCAAACCATCACCATCATATCCTTTACACTAGACTGAGCATTTATTAGAATATTAACTATGTACTTTCTCATTCGTAGAACCAATAATATGTTTTTCCAAATCAAGTTTAAAATCCTCCAATTTATTTCTTATTATTTATTATATTTATATTAAAATTATTTGAATTTTAATTTATAATTTAAAAAAAAAACTCGGATACTTTTAAAATTTGTATGGTAGCTCAATTAGAGAGAATAAAATTAGTATTGGCTTAAACGTCAGATGGCTATCATCGCGTCAAAATGAGAGGGCAGCGCTACCTTGTTATATTAATTTATAATATAAACCTATAAAAATTAATCAATATTTTTATTATTAATATTTTTTAATATTATCTATAAACTATTTTGAGTGGAATCTTGAAAGCTTTTGATTTCAACATGAACGATATTTTTATTTCGTCCCTCTTATCCATAATGTGCCAGGTTGTAAACTTTTTAGGATTACCAATGAATGTTGTAGAAATTACAAACGAAATTTTTCTATAGATAAAAAATATGCAGTGTTACCGTTTGGCGACTTTAGTCGCCATTTGCCCCTTTTTCAACCACCTAGCCACTTTTTTGGCCCCTTTTTCAAATGGCGACAAAATGGCTACTTTTTAAGACTAAGTGCTAAATGCGAGAAATTAAATTGTTTGAAATTCATTTCAACAAATAAATTCATAATTTTGAGATTGTTTTACGGTATAATGATATAAAAGTCCGCGGAGTACTTATAAATGATCGAAACTGTTAGTAAATAAAAATAATAGTAAAGTTTTTGAACAGCTATTTATATCATCCTATGCCGAATCTTTTTGGATTGGATTAAAATATTAAAAAATAGATTCGAGGAATATTTATATCCTAATTTATATTTTTACATTCCTCATAGCAATCCCTGGGGAATGTGATTTTTTTTACTAAATTATCAAAAATAACAAATAGTTTGTCTAACTGATTTCAGTCAATTCTTATAGATCCATGCGTTCCTTCCTAAATTCATCCGACAAGAACTTGAAAGACTGGAGTACGAGTGAAGAACTCTAACAAAAGTACAGAAGTTTAATTAATAAAACGAGGATTATATGGTAACTATTTTTGTGAATTTTTGCAATAATAAAAATTGTTGTAAAAAAATTATAATTTATTTTGTTATTAATAAAACTGAATTTTGTAGTTTTCTTACAATACAAGAATTTTTTGTTGTCGTTGTTATCACAAGCAAATTTTAAGGAGTTTTTTATGTTTTAAAGCAGTTGGACCTTTTTTTTCAGAAAATCCCCTTTTTTGGAGACTTTTTATTTTGAAATCCTCTTTTTTGGACACTTTTTAAAAATTCTCAACGGTAACGCTGAAAATACGTGCTCGGTTCTGCAATGAAACAATATTTTTAGGTATATGGGACTAGCAGTGCAAATACAAAAATAAATCTTGTTATGATTTTTTTATTCAAAGACAAATTCCTTTGTACATTTTTATTTAATTTCATACATTAATGGTCGTACAAATATATAGTACATACATACATTATTACAGGAACAATAAACGTCAAAACAAAGCTTACAAATTAAATTAAATTCCATGTATATTTGTTTTTTTAAATAATTATTTAAAATATATAAAAAATGTTTACACTCAAAAATTAAATTTAATATTTATTAACGTATATTCAAATATAAGAGACACTTTTATTTGAGATAATTTTTGGGTGTGTTGGATAAACTTAGTAACTTCGTAAGTATGTTTAACTTTAGGCAATTGAAAACAACATCTGTCGTTGAAACACAAACGTGTAGGCGATTTGCATCAAACCATGATTTAAAGTTTTAACGTTGCTAATTTTATACATACATAAATATTTAATCTCTATAAGTCAAACAAACATAATCCTCGACTAACGATTTTATAATTTAATAAATATATAAAAAAAGTTTATATATGCCCAGCAAAAAACAAAATAGTACTACTTAAAAAATTTATAATAAATGTGTAAAATCAAAATTTTACCACTTTAAAAGTTATTCAATAAATTTTATAAATTATGTGTATTAAAATAATTTCAGAAGCCATGATTTGAAAAATTATTATTATTTTTGATTAAATTCATTGCTTTTGAATCCATTTCCATTAAGAGGGTATATATCGGTAACTTATTTAATTTTATTAAGACCACAACTTCAGAATAGGAATCATAAAAACAGAACATTCTTCCAATGACAACCATCGGTTCAAATCATTGCTTCTGTAGCTGTTTGCCAGTACATTCTTAAAGTAAATTACACAATTTTTGCGGGGTACTTAATACTGCACATAGGTCTAAAGACAGGTTTTTTGGCCAAAACTTTATTCGAGCAATCAAAATTTTTTTGCTGCAGTTTAATAGTAAACACTTCAATTAAGCAAAAACTGTGCTATGTTTTCTGGAAAATACTTTCGCTTTAGCCAGCGATGGAGCAAAACTCTAACAAATTAAGTTGCATCCAAAAAAAAAAAAAAAAATATAGTGAACGTGTTAACTTTTTTGAATAGATATATTTGTAAAAAGGGACACAACACCATAAAATATATATTATGGAAATCGAAGATGATGGTCCACTTTCCATTTAAAAAAGAGTGTTATATAACCACAAAAAAAATTGAAATTCTGTTTTTGTTAAAGTCAACTTCATTTTAAAATAGAAATTTTGTTTTTCGACGCCATAAAATATATAAAAATCTATTTTAAAAGCTATTTACAACTTATACATTGAAACTTTTGAAAATATTTTTCAATGAAATGAAATAACAAAAATAAGGGCCTAATTTTGTAAATCACTTTACCTCACTTTGAAAAAATTTTCATACAAATAGTTTTTGAAAAATGTTTATGGAAAATTTTTCAAAGTGAGGTAAAGTGATTTACAAAATAAGGGGGTAAATAACAAAAAATTATAAAAACAAATTATACATGAACTTTCAATACAATTAAAACCAAAAAGCTTATTTTAAAATTTAAAAACAAATTTTAAAATTTTGTTTGAAAAAAGCTTTGTAGTAAAAAAAAAACTTTAAATAATAGTCGAATTTTTTGTTTAAAGCCGACTTTTCTGCTTTTATGGTTAGGCTGAATGTGTTTTTCTATTAAATGAAATTAAAATAAGAATTGTACAATGTATATTTTAGAGGTTATAAGCAAAAAGTGTGATTACTTTTGGAAAAAATTCAACCGCTTTTTCATTTTTGAAACGTCATATTTTTAGACCTGGAAGAGTCTTTACTCAGAAAGTTTGTGATTTATGCAACAACGGAGATATCGAATCCAAAAATGTGTGTTTTTTGTCCGTTTTGATATGGAATTACTCTATATCTATTAGGAATTGGCAGAATTACAATTTTCAATGTGAAAAATATATGAACAGTCGAACACGGTTAAAACGGACTCGAAGATACCTACAAATTTAGTTCCTTATAAACGTAATTTGTTGTATCCGTAAAATTCCATAAAAAATATTTTTTAACAAAATATAGATAAGTATTTGATTACGACACTAATATCTGCAATCAAAGCGTACTTCTTTTCTTCTAAAATGGGCTGTATTTATATTTTAAATATCAATGATTATCATATACATATCAGGAAGAATATTTTTTTTTACATTCATCAGTCATTGTCCAAGAGGGAACTGAGATTAATTACATTTATTTATTATCATTCAATGTTTTTTTTTTTATACCCTTCACAACAGGTGTAAAGGGTATATATAAGTTTGTCATTCCGTTTGTAATTCCCACAAATTTCGTCGGAGAGCAAAAAGTTTACATTTTCGGGATCCTTGTAAGAAATGATGACGATAGGACCATGTCCGTCCGTCCGTGTGTCGGTTGAAATGGCGTTTATGAAGCCCACCGATAACTGACATATATAAAACGATATATCAAACGATCGGAAATCCTTTCGAGAATTTTGCTATTGGAATTCCCTGCGGTTTTTTAAAGGGGACTCGGAAATTATTTTCTGAATTGTTGTTCTGAAAAAATTAAATAAATCGGTTCAGTAATAACTGAGATATCGGGGAAAACGCATTTTTTATTTTTGAAGCCCTCGAAATAAAAGTTATTTAGTTTTTACATTTTTAAAACATTTTGAAATGTGCAATTTTATTTATATAAAATTTGTATTTGTGGAAGTTTGTTATAAACGTAATTTTCTGTATTAAATATTCTTTTTGGGATCATAAAAATGTGTTCCTTATAAAAAAAGTTCGATATAGGTCCGACAGGCCAAAAAATTGGTCTGTCGGACCTATGTATGTGCAATGGTTCGAATAATTTAAAATGTTAAATTTTCAAATATCAAATGAATGAATAATTGAATACCCTAATATGTATACAAACCTAATAAAAAATTGAATTACTTAATTTCTTAGCGGAAACAGGGGGACAGGAGCATTTTCTCTCCTAACATAGAACTTTTTATGTCTAGCAATTCTAATGACTTTATGTTGAAAATATTGATGTTATTCATAAAGATGTCTCTTTTTTACTCATTTATATTTTTGTTTATCTACATCGTGTTGAAATGCCTTAAAGCAAAAAAGTTCAAGAATAATTAACATAAGTTTTGTTAGTATAAAATAATTCGTCAGAATTAGAAAACCTTAGACAATCAAGCACTTATTACGCACTACAAATGTGTTTGCACCGACATACACACAATCCTTTGTTTCATAAAGCATCTTTAATCTTTTTTAAAATATTTTTTAAGACACTTTATCTGCAATTAACAATAATATGTATTAAAGCCGATTTTACGTATTTTTGCTTAAACCTCAATAACACATAATTTTACTGCATTATATAAATTTTTTTAACTGTTGTAAGTTTTTCGATTAGTGAAACTACACAATAGGTTAGAATATAATATTTTCTCCTACTTGTTTGTGAAACACAAACAAATTTCGCTTAGGTTTACTAAAATATAAATAAAATTAAATTGAAAAAAGATTCGGCTGTGCCGAATCTTTGATACCCTTCACCATATTACCATCTTACCATCTTATCGACATCACATTACCGACAATTAATAAAATTTTCGCCTTAACGTATGCTTGCATATTTTCTAAATCTAATTTTTTTTCAAACTACGAAAATTTGAATATGAAAAAAAACAATCATAACAGGCTTTGCTTTTAAAAAAGAAACAACAACAATTCCATATATATTTATTTTTGTATGTACAAACTGACTGAATACACAAAAAACAACAACAACACTGTTATTCATTATATTACTGCTGTTGATAAGTGAAATGTTTGTTGGTGTATTTATATTCTTAACAGATTTGTTTTTGGGCCATAACTCTGTTGATTATGAACGAATTTGGTTTATTAAAAAAACCGAAATTTTATATTTATGACTGATCTATATGAACCTATCTTGCTGAATTCCAATAGCAAAATTCTCGAAAGCATTTCCGATCGTTTGACATACATATTATATATGTCAGTTATCGGTGGGCTTCATAAACGCCATTTCAACCGACACACGGACGGACGGACGGACATGGTCCAATCGTCATCGCTTCTTACAAGGATTCCGAAAATATAAACTTTTTTGCTCTCCGACGAAAATTGTGGAAATTACAAACGGAATGACAAACTTATATATACCCTTACACCTGTGGCGAAGGGTATAAAAATATAAGTACCCAACAAACCAAATGATATTGTAATGATATCATAACTATATCATTTCGGTGATAAAGAAACTCGAGAATGATATCATTTATAATTCTAAAATGATATACAGTGTCTCACTAAAGTATTTGAATTTTTTAAATTAATAATTAAAACGGTTTAATTACATGATTTAAAAAAAATAATTCTAGATTTATTAACTGAATTGTGTTTGCCTATTTGTTAACTTTATAATGCAAAAAACTGCAATCAAAAATATTGCATTGTATCCAAGTTATTTCAGAAATAGTATGAAAAGTCATCGAATTTAACTCACAAAAGTATTTGAATTTTTATCACCTTTGTATTTAAAAATGTCAAACAAAATAAAAATTAGAGAAATTCATATATTTTTATTAATAATAGGTCATAGGTATCACAATTAAATGCTTACTAATTTATTTCCCCAATTTGGAGTTAAATTTAGGGGGATTTTTGGTCCAATTTTATATTTAATGGACTTAGAAGGTTGATTAAGGAAGAACACGCCTAATTTTCTTCTATAAATGACAAATACAATATTTTTTTTTTGTCATTATAGTAAAAAATTAATAAGATTTTAGTTCCTTATAAATTTGTTTGTTAAAACGCCATATACGAAGGGTCCAAGTCGTTAATAATGAGGCATTGCACCATTAAAAGTAGAATACTTTAAATATCAAGCCCATTTTGGTACCCTACGTATCAAAAATTTATTTCAAAATGTTGGGAATATCTTCCCAATATATAGCCAATTATAAATTTGGAGACTAAAATGCCTGACTTTATGATATAGCTCCAAAATATACCCCGACATAATTGTACTTGGGTTTATTTTAATAATTACTTTGCCATATTAGCTTTGGATCAATAACTTGCACTCCAGAAATTTTGGAGCGAAAAATTTTCAACTTTATTTTCATCAACGTAAGTAATATTAACAGAATAGTAAACTTTTTCATGTACTTTTACCTTTTTATAGTTTCCCTATACCTTGAAAGTCATATAGTTATGTGACTAAAAATATACCTCTTGTCGCGTTTTGTACCATATTTTTTAGCCGGTATCCAAATCTCCCATTTAATAACAGCTAATACTTACAGAAACCCAATCTGAAAGTTATGTTAAAATATGTGGACCAATACTTCAGTAAAATAGGCTCAATGTTGAAGATTTTTAATTTTTAACAACATAATGAAACTATGTACGCCGCTTGGAATGTCAATATTTAGAACTTTTGCAGTAAAATTTATTTTTCGAAGACATTACAGAGTCCATTTATATTTCCAAATAAAACAAATTAAATTTAAGAAATAATTTAGGAAAAACTTTTTTGTTAAAGTTGTATTACTTTAACGCGCATCAAATTCTCTTTTATTTGTTCGGATGCGGCTCGATATATTGTAGTATCAGCAAACTCCATTAAAATTTTTGATCAAAACCTGCTTAGCCCACGCGTTACACCGAGTGGCAGAGAAGGTGGGTACACTGAACCAAAAAGGTTCAAAAATACAATGAAAAAGTTCATTGTTTCCATGAATTTGTGCACTAATTTTTACTCTTTGTACATGTTCATTGAAACATACATTAACATTAATATTCAATGTGCAAGTTCATTGATTAAATTTATTTGTACATTGGATCAATGAACACGTTCGTTAAATAAAATAAATAATTCCTGTGAACAGTATATTGATTTCAATGAACTCATATTTTGTCCCAATGAAACTATGCATTGAAAATGTATTATAATCGTCTTGTTCTGTATTTTTGGTTTATATTTTATTTTAAATTAAATGATTAAATTGTATGATATTGAGTTAATATAAGCAAAAATTAAATATATATATTAAATATATATATAATTAAATATAAAAATAAATAAAAATTAAATAAAACTAGCAATAGTGGGCGTGGCACCTCCCATATAAAGAAAATATTAAATTATCATATCTGAGAAAATATAACAGTTAGAGTTCTAAAATTTTGTCGGAGCCACTTTGGTATCAATATTAATATTTAAGAAAAATATGGGCGGACTAGAAGTAGGGGGCATGGTACCTCCCATATGAATTAAATGCAAAAATTCGTATATCTGGGAAACTATTGCAGTTGGAATGCTAAAATTTTGCACAAAGAATTTTGACATCCATGAAAACATTTGTCTAATAAATTAGCGGATTATGGGGGTATGGTGCCTCCCATTAAAATTAAATACAAAAATTAGTATATCTGGTAAACTATTAGAGCTTGAATTTTCAAATTTTGCACGGGAAACATCTATATATCGGGGGGTATTATAAAGAAAGAATCACGTGAAAATTCGGTACCAATAAAAAAGTTATGCCGTTCAAAAGCTAAATATTTTTCAGAATTTTATCGAGTTTTTCGGAACCAAAATATGTATTTATCTATTTTTGAAGCTCCAGTAAAGAAAAATCTATTGTATAGACCTCTGTTGTGGCCAATTTTAATATAATATTTAACTACTTTTAACATAATATTTAATGGTTTAAAAACATTAATTAAACCTCCACTTCATTAAATTTAAAATGGAATTACACCATGGCAATAACCGTTTCAATATTTAAATTTATATTAAACAAATATTTTACGATAATACAAAAGATTAATATAAAATACATAGGTTTTGTAAATACTAAACCAATACTAACCATGAAACAACAACTAATATTATATTTTTACATTAAAACTCTTTATTCATATGTGCATAAGTATTAAATCATTTTTAAACCTATTAAAAAAACGGTTTTGCACGTACATAAAATCAATTAATTTATAAATGATTACAACACAAGTAATGTTTTCCCTCCTAAAGTTTAGACGTGATTATGGCGGAAATGTTTAAATAAAGCAAATGAGTAAGTACTTGTAGTACATTTTTATGCTGTTTATTTTTGATTTGCATATGAAAGTAAATTAGGCTTGCCCATAATCACAAAACAAAAATATAAAAAAATTTTACCCAAGTTCAATTGAATTTTGAAAAGTTCTCATATTATTATTTAGTTAGTTAGTATAAGATACTAAATACTAATTGTTAAATAATTAATACAATATAAATTTTGCAATTCCCATACAATTTTGGGCAGGTTTAATGTAAATGTCTATAAGGATATTTCAGATACACGTAGAGGTTGAAAGCAAGCAACAAGATATTTAAAAAAAAAATATTTTTTAACTCATGCTTCCTTAATTAAATTTAATGAATTATGGTGACATATATTTATCTTTTTCTCGCAATTACGAGTATGTTTGTACATATATAAAAATCGATCCAAATTTTAATGATGTAATTATCTTTAAAAGAATCTCATTTCCTTTATTCTTGTTATTTTCTTGTCTGATTTTCTATAAAAATAAAATGCAAACAGACAGAATCTGAGTTTGCAGAAATGCATATACAAAATAATTTTATATACATACATATGTAAATACATACGAATATACAAACATATTTTTGTATGTATGTTGTTCAAATATTTCATATATTTTAACTAAGTAATAACATATCACATTGTGAATCAAGCTTACTAAAAATAAAGAAAGAGATTTCACGTAACTATAAATGCTTCAATATAATGCTGCGCTAAATATACCTAAATGTGATACCATGTTTTTGAAGTCAGATATCAAATATTATGTCCAACCATAAGTTCTGAGCCAAAACTAAAATCCATAAAAAAACTGTATCCAGAGGAGTAAACAATGTTAAGTTTGGAAAGGGGACTGAACAGACCCCTCAGGGGCGGGGCTAAAGCGGCCCAAAGTTGGGTACCTCTGACATACACATTTTTCAATCGCTTGCCAAATTTATATTTCTCGTCCAATTTCAAATATCTTTATGTGTCCTATTAATCTCTTATAGTTTTTGAGTTATTTGCATTTGAATTTTTAAGTACCTGAATTTTGCATGCTCTTGGTCCAGTTTTTTTCATATATATCCTAGTGTTTCTGAACGATTTTATTAGTTTTTTCTTTAACTAATTAAAGAGCAAAATTATCTATTGAATAAAATAAATTTGAAGTCGATATCTTTACCAAGTCCAAAAATAAATGATTTTGAATTTTAAAATTACAAAAATTTTTGTATTTTTTTTACCGAAAAAGTATCTACACTCTTTTTTCTCTAAAATAAAATTTTATTTAACATGTATAATAATTTCATACTTTTCTGAAAGGTGTCTTCACAGAGAAGACTTTAAAATAAAACCAAGCCCAATAACTCAAATGATCAAGGTACACACCCTCCCGAATTCGACTCATTTTATATTAAAGTTTTTAATTTAGCCTATATTTTCTCAAATCCCAAAGCACGAATCGGCAAAAGGAATGCAGTTTAAGAATCTGTAATATGTTGTTAAAAGTTTTCAATCCAAATCTACGGGACTTCGGAAAAATGTGGATTTTATAGCCTAAAATGTAAAAAAAAACATTTTTGGGATTTTCGGCGTTATTTTGGGAATTGTGGGATTCCTTTTACAAAAATCTTAAAGTTTTTTTCACTTTCTCATTTTATACAATAAAGTCTACTTCCACCGAAAATTTCGTTAAGATATCTCTAATAACAAAGATTTTATTACAAATAAAATGTTTAGAGTTTCTCAAAAAACACTTTTTCACAAAAATATTACTTTAATTTAAAAAATCAGAAAAAGTATAAACTCGATTTTTTTCATCTAAATTACATTGCTTAGGTGACATAATTTTTCGTTATACAGAAAAAGAATGAAATCAATATCTTTTACAGAACCGAAACTATATTACTTTAAAGTTTTATAAGTCAAGGAAAATTAAATTTTTTGTGTATTTTTGCACAAACACACATTCGAACATTGGCTACGGGAACAAATAATTTATGTTGTTATGGCTTTTTTATATCCACAATAGTCAATTTTATTCAATAGATAATTTTGCTCTTTAATTAGCTAAAGAAAAAACAAATGAAATCGGTCAGAAACACTAGGATATATATGAATAAAGCTACATTGAAACGTACCTAAAATTATGAAAGGAGGCATCAATTATAACAAATTGGCCAAATGTCTACGATAATTAGAACAGAATGATACACGTCTTTAAGTTGATGATTCCAGAACTAATCCTAAGATGTTAGTGATTTAAACATACATCAAACAATATAAACCTGATTTTAAATTTGTTACTCTGATTATTTGACTAGAATGGGAAATAAATTAAGGACTGATCCTAAAAGTTTTTATAGTTTTGTAAACTCCAAGAGGAGGATTTGTGGTCATCCCACTACGATGATCTTTAAAGGTGTTGAGTCGTCAGATGATGCTGATATCTCTAATCTTTTTGCAGATTTTTTCCAGCAAATTTATACTCCTGGGCTTAGCGTTGAAAATTATTCTTATGGTATTGATACTTATAATGTTTTCTCTGATTTTATAATAACTGATGATGAAGTTTTATGTGGCTTAAAGAACTTGAAACCTTCAAATTGTCCTGGTCCTGATGGAGTGCCATCTTCAATACTCCGAGTGTGTTGTAATGAATTATATTGGTTTTCCTCCTAAACTGCTTAGTTGGATTTCATCTTATTTGAAAAATAGAACTCAGAGGGTTGTTTTTAATGATTTTAGATCTAGGAAAATTTCTGTCACATCTGGTGTTCCTCAGGGAAGTCATCTTGGTCAAATTTTATTTGTTCTTTATCTTAATGATCTTCCATCTGCTGTGACTTTTTCTAGGATATTGATGTATGCTGATGATGTTAAATTGTTTTTATCCATTGGCAATACTGCGGATTGTTCTTTATTACAAGAGGACCTTAATCGGCTTTCTGAATGGTGTCTTGCTAATAATATGTTACTGAATCTGAAGAAATGTAAGAAGCTATCATTTTATAGATCGAGTTTTATTCCATATGACTACAGAATTGGAGATTATAGATTGGAAAATGTTTCATCGTTTAATGATTTAGGTGTCATCTTGGATCGTAAATTGAATTTTAATATGCAGGTTACTTCATGTATATAAGGCTAAATCATTATTAGGTTTTATGAAAAGATGGTCTAGGGAATTCAATGATCCTTATATTACTAAGAACTTATATACATGTTTGGTTAGACCAGTTTTGGAGTATGCGTCGGTAGTCTGGTCCCCCAACTATGGTTTTTATATAGATAGTATAGAGTCGATTCAGAAACAATTCCTTTTATTTGCTTTGCGTTGGCTTGGTTGGAGTTCTAATGTGTTGTTACCGCCATATGAAGATCGCTTGCAACTTATAAATCTGCCTTCATTTCGTAAAAGAAGATTGGTACTTGGAATTATATTTATGATAAAATTAAATAAAATTGATTCTGTGAATTTGCTTAAAAATATACGATTCAATGTTCCTTATCGGTTTACAAGAAATTATGTTCCTTTAAAATTAGATCTATGTCGGTATAATTACGAAGAATTTAACCCATTTTATTGTCTTTGCTCACAACTTAATGATCTTTATAACTATTTCCCAATTTCTGATCCAATTAATAAAATTAAACACATTTTAATGCGAGATGTATGAGAGTTGCCTAGACAGTTTACGTGAATAATTTCAACATCCTACTTTGTGCTGCCGTTATGATGTTTCCGATTTTGTTCGTGTCTCCATTTCTTCATCCTGATATCTTCGCTTTGATGATTGCTGTGCTATTATTTTAAATAATTGCCGTCCTGATGTCTTCACTTAAAAAATTTACGTATTGCTTAGATGATTCTAACCATTTCTTTATTCTGTATCCTGATGTCTTCACCTATAATAATCCCTGTTGTCTTAAGTTGCTGGTTCCTGTCATATTTCTCTTTATTTTATTTTCCTAAGTTCCTGACTACAATAACATGTTCGTGATATAGTTTGATCGTTTGCTATATCCCCTGATTGTAATTCTACTATGTTCCTGATTAATTGCTGTTACCATTTGTTCCTGAGTTAACTTTACATTCTTTATATTAATATCATTGCTCCTTTATTTTCTTTGTATTTTAATTACTAAATATTTTTATTTATTAGTATTTATTTTATTAATATTATTATTATTATTTTTTCATCTATTATTATTTTTGTTATTATTAATTTTATTATTACTTTTGTTATTTTTGTTATTATTATTTTTATTATTGTTATTATTAAGGTTTTATTTGTTTTACTTGAAAACATTTTTTTGTTATTATTATTTTTTTTCTTCGTTTTGTTTATTTGAATTTATTTATAATTTTTATTTAAATTTTATTATATTTATTTTAAATTTTATTAGATTTATTATTTTTCTCTCTCTCTCTCTAAATAAATGTTTCTTTATTAAATTAGTTTTCTATGGTTATTATTATTTTTTATATTATAAATTATATTTTTATTATGTAGTTTATATTATATATATTAAATTTAAGTTTGTTATTTAGAATATAAGATTTCCAGCTGGCGTAATATAACTGTAGCTGTGTGCGTAAATAAATAAATTAACAAATTTTGAAAATCTTTCTTATTCTTGTCCGCTTAAACGTTTTTGGAAAATATACGAAATGAGGGAAAATTAATTTTTATCAAGTAATCGTTTGATATTTATATGTATATCATTATTATTGACTTTTTCGTTTAAATAGCCGATAGAAACTCTTTGGTTTATTCCATACAATGTTGAACTACTTTAATGTAGAACCTTAAGTAATAATTTCTTTCTTTTGACTTTTAATTACATTTTGGTTTAAAAAGTTCATAAACAAGGACACATTTTCATTATGAACATCATCAGTTATTTTTAATTTTATGACCAGTAGTCGACGTACAAATAGTTTTGTTTTAGCCACTTCCTTCAATTACTTTACAGTAGCTAAGAAATTGTAAAAAATAATAAATGTGTTGCTGTACGCCGATTTCTTCTGTATTTTATTTGCAAGGAACAAGCAAAACTTCTATATATTAGTTTTATGAGATTCAATGTTAAAAACATTTGCTACTTTAGAAACTTTTAAAAAGGATATTTACTATGAGTTGTGCAAACGTTGCAAATATGTGAAAAAGTGAATCGTTTTCATCAACACAATATATATGTGCGTACGTACTTGTAATATGCCTCATTTGCAGTAAAAAAAAAAAAAAAAAAAAAAAAAAACATTTTGCAAATAACTACTGATATATCAGCCGCCATACTGTTCTTTGTCAAGAATTTAACAGCATTGCTTAATTAATTAATTTTTTAAATAAAAAACTCATTTTTTCTAAAATGGAATCGCTAGAGATTGAGCTATATTGCAGTATAAAAACTCTCTTTGATATAAAGTGTCAAACGCAAATTTTTTGGTAATAAATCTGTATCTCCTAAACTACTGGTTGGATTAAATTGAAATGTATGAAAGAGTTGCAGAGGAGGACCTAACTTTAAGAAAAATCATCTTGTTGTCATTCCGTTTGTAATTTCCACAATTTTATATACTACGAAATAAATCGGTTCAATAATAACTGAGATATCGGGCAAAACGCATTTTTGATTTTTTGAAGCCCTTGTTTAAGCTACAGATTTTTATTTTTATACAGGTCGGTCATAAATATTTTTATAAAATTTCTGTTTTTTGAATCAATCAAATTCGCTCATAAGCAACCGATTTAAAACTAAAAAATCTGGTAATAATATAAATACACACACAAACATTTATATTAAGCATTCCCAGTCGGAAATAGAAGGGCTAAATATACATTCTAAAATGCCTTATTTAGGATCTACAAGGCCTGCCACTCGCATTGTAAGACTATTTCTTTTTTACATGGCGTGTTATTGGAGGCAAGGCCTTCCTTTCTCCCTTCCAAAAAGAAGCGAAAAGGCAAGGGCTCTTAAATAAATAAATATGCTCTCTTATATTCTCAATGCTATTAAAAAAATAATATGAAATAAATTAAAAACAAGGTTTAAATATGCAGTTCTAGCTAAACAAATTTCACTTACGAATGTGCAATAAATATACAAATGTTTCATTTAAACAATACACAACAACTAGAAATATCCACACTATAACATCGTTATACTACTAAATTTGTGACTCGTCTCTGCAATTTGCATCAGGTTACATTTCAACCCTTATGTGTTTTATTTACCAAGGTTGGAAACCGAAACGAATAACGGTATCGGTAACGTTATCGGTATTCAATTTTATTTTATTTCGGTAACAGTATCGATAACGGTATTTTAAATTATATCGATATCGGTATACCGGTACCGAAACTAAAATACCGGTAAATACCGTTATTATTAAAAAACTAGAAAAAACTTAAAAAAGTTCTAATTTTAAAAAATTTTTACTTGAATTTCGCCCCAAAAAAAAAAAAAAAAAAGTTACATATTTGTATATGAATATTTTTCTTAACAGAACATACGATTTTTATAACTGCTTATTTTATGGCAACATTTAAACTCGATATTTTAATGACAAATTGGTATCATTTTTTGCAGTAAATTAAAGTAAAAAATGTCGACGAAATTTTTATTTACCACAGTTTTTAATACATACCTTCAATTCATTTTAGAAACATTTTTCAAAAAAAATAATAATAATTTTATTCTACAAATTGCATAAAGGTAATAAATCCGTGAAGTAGCATAAAAAATAGAATAGCATAAAAAACATTTTTTTTATTTCATCACAGATTAACGGTACAAAACTATGGAAAAAGCGTTTCGGATATCGTGGGAATACTCGTTTAAATCACCATTAAAATTAGTAATGAAAATATGATTCCCAAAAGAGTTTTTAGGTTATATAACAGTTTAGGTAAGAATAAGAGCTAATGTGCCAATTACAGTCGAGGAATTTTGTAGAAGAGAAAAAACTCTCTAATTCCCCATTATCCCATTTACTCACTAGAAAACTTTAAAGTTGCAGGATCAAAACGACGCGTCATAATAATGGTTAAATGAGAGTGATAAATTTAAACGTAATCGGAACTTTGAAGAACATTTTTCAGGACTTTTCGATTTCCCGGGATTTCACTTAAAAATGTGAGTTCAAATAGTATAAAATTGTTTGTAGCTTCAATAGGGTGGTCCATCAATGTTATTGAAAATAATCAAAGTGTATCGCATATTCAAATGTACCTAAATTATGAAATAATATTTTCGAAAAATTTCAACTTTCTATGATGATTGTGAACATGATGCTATTTGGTCTGTTTTATTTTTCCAAATTTGTAGAGATGAATTCTGGATGTTGGCCATACCAATGACAAAATTTATATCGTATATTTAAGATGCTTACAAGATCCTTTCAATGAGTTAATTTTTTTTTACTTGCTGCTTATTAGTGCTTACATGATATTTATTTGAATTAATACCTTGTACAAGTAATTTAAAGAATTATGAAATTATATAAATAGATCCCAACTGGATTTAGCATATTATATTTGTTAAAAAAATTGAAAATTTTTTAAATTGTTAAAATTCATGGAGTTTTCATTCGTTTAAGTGCTTTTAAAATTTCCGAGAATCACGCTCAAAATTCCCGGGGAGATAGATCAAGCTGTAACTTTCCGAAGGAAAATTTTCGGTCTTTTAGAAAATCCAAAATTAAGGAAAGAATCTTCATAGAAGCAAATACCAAACAGTTAACTAAGAACCTACATTTCGTAAGTTAAAATGCCAATATATTTTTTGTGTTCGCACTAAGACTTTTTATCAAAGTGAAGTCGCACTAGGTTTTAAACATCTTTAAAAATATATTTACTTATTTCAAACTATATAACCAAGAAACAAACAATAAAAGTCCTCTTTAAAATAAAATTCTATAATTATTACTCTTATTATTAAAAATAATTTTATCTTTCTTATTTTCTCAAGTAAATTATATGAGAAATTTTTCTTACAATACCATATTATGTTGAAAAAAATATATTTTTAAAATACCGAAACTAAATTACCGGTATATACCGGTACAGAGGGAAACGGTATTTGAATACCGGTATTCTTAACAAAATAATAATTTCGGTAATGGTATCAGTTACGGTAACCAACTTTAAACGGTATTTAATCGGTATCAGTATTTATAACGGTATCGGTTTCCAACCTTGTTATTTACACACAAAGCATCGAAAGTGCAAAAACAAGACTGCTAAATTACCTACTATAGCAAAAAAATCAAAGCGCAAATTTTCAAATAGAGAAAAATATCCAGCATAGCAAAGAAAACACTGACTGGTGTGTAATATATTTTCGGCAAAATTCTACGAGCACACTGCAGCACGAGGTTGTAGTTTATATATTTGACAAACAAGTTCAATACTGTTTAAGTATGTTGCTTTAAATTGTAAACAAACACTGCAATTTTTAGTATATCACATGAAAATAATGCTGCAGTTTGTAGTAGTATGGAACACAAAATGTTAAACAGTGAATATATTTTTATACCCTACACCAACAAAGGTGGTTGGGGTATTATGTGTTTGTGCAGAAGTTGTAACGCAGAGAAAAAATCTTCGGACCCCCACCTTAAAGTATACCGTTCGACTCAGAATCACTTTCTGAGTCGATTTAACGATATCCGTCCGTCCGTCCGTCTGGTCGGCTGGCTGGCTGGCTGTCCATGTAAAGCTTGTGCGCAAAGTACAGGTCGCAATTTTGAAGATAATTTGATGAAATTTGGTACATATGCTTTTTTCAACACAAGGGCGAAGCCTATTGAATTTGGTTATGATCGGCCAATTATTTCACCTAGCCCCCATACAAATGTCCTCCCGGAATAGAGTTCTAACACTTATAGATGCCTTAAAAATAGGAATATTTTAATGAAATTCGGTACAAATAAGTTTTATATCAGCAAAAATCTGTCTGCCAAATGTCATGAAGTTCGGTCCATAACTGACCATAGTTCCATATAAACTCCTCTCCCGAAAATCACAAACGTGCTTAAATCCCATACAAATGTTAGTATTATGTTAATATTTAACACAAGTAAGTTGTATACATATATTATGTGGATTGAAATGGTGTAGGGTATCATATAGTCGGGCTTGACCGACTATATCTTCTTCTCTCGTTTAGTATTGCGTTTGTTAGTAGTTGATATTCATAATAAATGAGAGCTACTATAGTAGAAAAATTAAACCTTCATTAAAAAGACATGCGGACTACCTTCTTTATCGACACTTAAAACAAGACTAAATAAGTTTGAGCTTTGTTAGTCTCGTAGTTACAATTTTTTTCTGTTTATAATGAGAAAGTTAGAAGGTGAGTGACACCTTCTATTTCGCATTTAATGAAATGGAAACAAGAATTAGAAACGAATTTCTTTTTTATGGAAGTCGAGGCATTCTTTAAGGAATTTTTACAGAAGGCAAAAAGGAATGTGTTTAAAGTTTGTTCGGAGGCATTCAGAAAGGCCTGTTGGAAGCACTAATATATTTTCCTGCTGATCCTTGATGTTAAAATGAATAAACATTCTTCAATTTGAAGAAAAAAAATTCTTCAATATGAATAAAATATTTAGTTAATTTGAATATTACTTTCTTCAATTTAACTAAAAATTTGTCAAATTAACTATCTTCTAACTGAATTAGTCATATTTACAAAAATAAACAAAAATTTCTGTTGAATTGAATAACGATTTTGTTGGTTGATATTTTTAACCTACTTTTCTTAATTCTACATACTATTTTACCGTATTTACTGCTCTCTTTTGGTTCAGTGTAATAAAGGACTATGAAAGTTAAATAGGACCTAAATGATAAGATTAATACTAGATTTATATAACTTTTATTCGGAGAAATTACAAATTGATATACAATTTCTTTAATTACCATTTATATAACATTTGTTGATGCGCCATTAAAGAAATTTCAAAATTTGTTTAACCCCAAAAGTAAACCAATTTGAAGAATTTCCCATATGTGTATGTACATTAAAGTACCTCACGAAAAAAGGTTGCAAATGTACCCCTCTAGAAATGAAGATTAGTGTGTTCTTATATGATTCCCAAAATATTATATCTCAATGTTAAGATTTACGTGAGCTGGACCATTTTTAAAACACCTCTGAAATTACGTATTTATATCAATATTATTATCAAAATTTTAGTTATAAGAAAATTAACTTCAAATTATAATAGAGGCATACTACGACCTTCAATATTCATTTAAATAATTATTATGTCTCTTTTCAGTAGCGGAATATTGAGCTTTTACTAACATTTTTTATCATATTTTCTTATTTCAAACATGTAATTCTATATATTTCGGACATTTTTCAAAATATAATAGGTTTTAATGTACCATAGAAATGGTATATCCTGCTTTTATAGCCAGAGGGTCAATTTTATGCATTTAGTTCCCAAAAACTTAAATTAGCACTTTTTGCAAATAAATCGCATGGAAGTAACTATTACTATTAAATTTTGATAAATTTATGAAAGGCATAATAAATTAATTTAAAACCGCTACAATAATCGAATAAAAAGGAGTTTTTTTTAATTAAACCACCATTTTACACCAGTTCTATGCTTTTTTTTGATAAATTTATGCTTTTGAGGACATGTATGTCCTCATTTGTTATAAAAATTGATTTGGTATAAAAATTAACTTAACTAATTATGGACCGGAAATCCCAAAATATTATTTGTGCAACTAAATTGTTAAATGAATGCACATATCAATATTACTTAATGAGAGCCTTCCAATGATGCGCTAAAATATAATTTGCGATGAAAAATGTCCAAAATATTCAAACTTTAATAAAAACATTGAAAAATTTACTAAAATTTTAATTTCGCGAGAATGAAAACAAATGTTAAATTATTTTTTGTTCAATATGTATTAGACATCGCTTTTCTATCATATGTTGTAATTTTTTTGACAAAAAGTTAGAAACTGCGTACATTGTCGATCGAGAACTATATTTTTGGAGGTATTTTAAAAATGGTCCAGCTCACGTAAATTAAATAATTGAACCGAAATATTTTGGGAATCAGTTTAAAACTTACCAAACTTTAACTTTAGGGGGGTACATTTGCAATTTTTTTTATCGCCATACAAATCAAGGCACTGTAATGTACATATATAATGAAAATATCTGTTGAATTTTTTGATTCCTTTACTGTAGCATTGAATATTTCGTAATATTATTTAAAAACAATATTTGGGTATTATTATTTCTTTTTTTGAATAGTATGAAATTTTCCCTTCAAATAAATAAGTAAGGAGTGCGTTCGAAAAAATCTTAACATATATAATATTCAATAACTTGGAAACGGTTGATCCTTAGGGTTTTCATTCTTCTTTTATTTAATTGATAATTTATTACAGATTACAGAAAAATATAACTTTTGTAGTTCTAACTACTACTTATGAACTTGTAGATCATTTTTGGTAACCATTCTGTTTGTGATTTTACAGTTGTTCAGTCACTTTTTTGGAACATTGTGCACATATTCTTTTAAAATTTACGGTATTTCGGGACACCTTTTTTGTGATCTTCAATTCACTTTTCACAAGAGCTCAATATCTCTCCACTGGTCTAAGTTATGGAAAATTTTGAAAATTTTAAAAACTATGTTATTGTTTTGGTACCACTACAGAGCTTTCTTACCGTATTGACATGATACCAAATCGGGCCAAAAATTGTGGACACGTTGTGCTCTCTTATGAAAGGAAGAAGTCTTTTTTGAAAATATTCTTTGATGTATATTTTGGTATTTATAGATCCGAATGTAGCAAATGACTTTCCTGTTTTGCCGCAATTTCAAAAAGCTTGTTATACCAGGAATTTCGTAAGAATTTTTTTCTGCTTTTGGGTCCTAAAATTATCTTTAATATTACCTCAAGCATTAACAATTTAAAAGTTTTAACACAGAAGCTGCGAATATTCTGCCAGCCCATACGTTTCTTCGTCAATCATACAACTTGAGTATTTTTGTATGAAATTTGGTTTTAATTTTCGTGTCCTATTCTTGGCTACTAAATTTTTGGCAGCGTTCTTGTTTGGAACTTTTTGGACTTTATATGATATCAACTCTACATTAGTTTTAACACTGGGTCTCCACGTAATATTTTTATATCATAATATGTAACAGAGAGTGTCAAATCCGCTCTCTGAGAGAATTATCTCACGTGTAGACTAAAATATTAGTATTATAAGAAATATTATGAGACTGTTGTGATAAGATTTTTCTACACAACTATCTTATAAGATTTACTCTCAAAAAAATACACATATACGAAAGTTTGTTTGTGTGTGTGAATGTGTATTTTTAAAAGTACTTAGACACGATGTTTTTAGTAAAATTATTTTATTTTAATGGTTATTCTACATTTAGAAACATATTTTCATTAAAATTGTGCTAAAAAATTTCGAATTTCTTAAATAAAAAGTACATGTTTACTCTGTGACTGAATGAAAATAATGAAATATTATGAGATTTATTAGGATACATTTACCCCTTCTTTAAGATTTAACATAATATAAACATAATGTTTACTCTCTTCTGCCGGCGTTATCTTACATATTATATCAACGTGGAGATAGTATGTAAGTTTTCGCACCAAATAGTCAAAGCACTGAGCTAACTGGGCTTCTTTTCTAACAGATGTGCTTGGAGTTACTTTCAATATTCCTTCAATTTTCTGGCCATACCAATATTATGTGGACCTTTTTTCTTTCCGAACCGTATTTCCTATCAATGGTCAAATTCTCTTGATATTATTTAATAACATTAGAAACAGTTTAACGGCAGAATTTTAATTCTGTGGTTTTTTTTGTGGATTTTTTTGAAATTTTTTAATAATTTTTAGCACGTACTTTCTTTTTTGTCACTCATTTTGATGAAAATCAAGACAAATCAACAAAGTTGTTATTAAAAATAATAACTGACGTATTTTTCCATGAAAACTAGATCAAAAAAAAAATTAATATTGATTCCGAAAAAAGTTATGAGGCAAAACGTGTGTTAAGATTTTTTCGATCGCACTCCTTGATACTATAAATTTCAGTTAGTTCTTTAAATTACGAGTTTATGTATACAATATATAGAATATATGCAAATTGCTCTACATTCAAATATAAATGAAATAACTGACAACACAGCAATAAAGAATTTTTAAATTAAATAAATGTTTATGTAAATTGAAACAAACTACAAATTTATGTTACCAGGCACGCCACAACTGTTGAACTAAACATCAACTAAAAATTCAGAAAAATAATTAATGTTCTTATGCCACCCAGCCGTAAGGAATTTCCGATTTTTAAGCCATTAACACTTTACAAACGTTGAAAATTTTAAATAAGTTTTATTCTTTTGGGTTCAAAAGCCACAAACATTGTGGTCAGACGGCAATAATCTGCATTTTACATAAATCCAACCAAAGAATCACATGAGTGTATTAGGGTGGCCCTTAAAACATTATATTTCTCCATTACTGAAACTGGTGCATCTGTTTCACTTCATTATTTTAAATGACTATACGTATGTAAAAATGGTGACAAGTTGTTAAAGTTTGGATACAAAAAACAAAAGTAGGAACTGTTAAGAATAAACCGGGGTTCACAACCGAGATAAAACAGTTAATAAAACACGGAGACTTTGCTTACGCCCGATGGAAATACTTAAGAACTATGGAATGGCCAAATGCAGTTATTTTTCCACGGGGTTTTTTTTTTCTGCTATTAATTCTAAATAAACTTGGAAAAACATAAGTGAAATCGGTTTTAGCACACAGAAAATATTATTACCGTCTTTTTTTCAATTAACTCAGTTGTTTAATTTTGCAGCATATTATAATAAATATATTCAAGAAAAAATAAAATAAAAATAAATGTTGGTATGATTTTAACATTTTTAATTCATTCAATCATCTACTTGATTGATTTAATTAATTTATTAATTGGGAATTTTTTTCTGTTTTGTATTTTTTATAGTTTTTAGTAATTGATATAATCATTTTGGTGAGAGGTGCAAATTTAAACAAGTTTATAATTGAATGAATTATTTTCATATATATTTGTTAATTGGTGATTTTTTTCTGTGCAAAGTCAATCAAATTGATAGGTGTGCAGTTGATGCTAACGAACTCAATTACACTTTTACTGCCTTTCCTACGGTCACAACAGAAACTTCGATAGCGTCCACTGAAATATTATGAAATAGCTCCATTGCCGAATGAACATCATTTCAGTTCTCTTGTGTATCTCCACAAAATATAGCTCATTGTTTCACGCTGGATAAATAAAATGCCGTTGGTTTCGATAATATACAAAATAAATTCGTAAGAATTATTTTGCCACTACTTCTTCTATACATCACAAATTTGTTTAACAACATTATAACTACAAGCTTTTCCATATTAATGGAAATATGCTAAGGTGATCCCTATTCCGAAATCTACCTCAGAGTTTCGACCGATAGCCATCTTAAGCTTTCTTTCTAAAGTATTTGAGGAACTCTTATATTGTCGTATACCTAAAAATTTCATGAAATTTTTTCAAATTTATTTTTAAGTTTTCTGAATTGTTGTTTTTGTCAAGCATTTTTTAAAAAAATGTCTCAACACAAATTTATATGTATAAATGTAGAAGGGTTTACGAAGCAACATCAAAACAAAATATCATAAAAGAACGCTGTGATAATCTCCAATGTAAATAGGCTCTAAGTGAATATTATTTAACTAAAAGCTAATGATATATAGTTTACACAAATAAATATTTTCTTACGACTATTAGTTTAAAAAAATATGTAGTTAGATAAATTATTAGCAATACCATGATAATTTACAAAAGCATATGTAGTAGGGTAGTAGTTTACAATGTAAATAATATTAATATTTCTTGAAATAATTGTTCAAATTTTTTTAATTATTTAAAATTATGATATAAGAGTTCTCATATTTCTTCATAAAATCATTAACACCTCAAAACTCAATTATATTAACTTGTTGCAATTTACCCGATCTAGGAGGGGTAAAAAACGCATCATTCCTATGCGTCGATACCACGAAACGCCACACATATCAGGAATACACTTCCACATGACAAACAAATCATAAGCAACGTAAATAAGTTTAAAACATCATTGTTCAAATTTTATTCTTACCTTTTTTTTAAATACTTACATATTTCTATTTTTATCTATATCTTCTAATTTTTATATAAATTTGTATATCAATGCTATAATTTTTTATATCAATTATATTTTTATACCCACCATCAAAAAGATGGGGGGTATATTGATTTTGTCATTCCGTGTGTAACATGTCGAAGGAATCATTTAAGACCCCACAAAGTATATATTTTCTGTGTCCTGGTTAGATTCTGAGTCGATCTAGCTATGTCCGTCCGTCTGTTGAAAGCAGGATAGGGCTCGAACGTAGAGGGAAGAAATTTGGCACAAATATTTATCTTATACAAGGTTTTTTTGGGACTGAAAATGGGCAAAATCTGTTAATAAAAAAGTTATAGGCTAAAAACTAGAAACACAGGGTGTCCATTTCATATTTTTCAGCTGATATTTAATAAACAAAAGCATGTACTTATCGTACTTATTGTACATGATCCTCAAACTATTTGTACAATTTTGTACAAATAGTTTGAGGATCGATATAAACTTGGAATCCAAAAATTATCGTGGTCCGCCCACTTTACCGCCCACCTCCCATATAAAGTTAAATGTTAACGAAATTGTGTTCAAATAGTTCAAGGACCAATGTAAACTCGAAAACAAAAATTGGGCGTGGTCCGCCCACTTTACCTCCCACCTCCCATATAACGTAAAATTTGAAAAAGTTGATGGTAGATTTATATTCGGCCGAGCCGAATATAACATTCGCGCTTATTATATTTCTATATTTCATTTTATAACTTGTGGCAGCTTTTCTTATTTAAAAATTTCTACACTGTAGTTTATAAGATTCAATCTTGTTGTGTATAAAAAAACAATAAATTTCAAATAAATAAAAAACAAATAAATAAACAATTTTAAAAATGCGGTTTTTTTACCACTAACAAAACTTTCGAGAAGTTCGAGACCCTCTTTATAAAAAAGTGCAAACTTAATGTGTATATAAGCTTAAAAAAATTTAAAAAAACTTTCCAATTTAAAATAAAAATAGAATGTGCAAAATACTGATGTATCGCATGTAGCTAGGGATTGAAATTTTTCGAACTTTTTGATTTCCCGGGACAGCGCACTGTATGTCCATTTTCAATTTTATCGGCAAAAACCCCAATTTTCGTCCTTCGCTTTTTGAAAAAAAAATTCAAAAATACTTCGATGACATAAATGTAAAAAATTCATGCTACTTAGCAACTTGGCAACTTAGTTTATATATAAACAGCTGTGATTGTTTACATTTTTTAAATGAAGTTTTCAAACTAGAGCCCTGCAAACTGTGTCTTATAAGGCTGTACAAGCCACTTGATATTTTTCAAGTGTTGTTATCAGTGTGTGTGCGGAGTAATAAATACTGTTCTGCAGGCACTTAAAACCATACAAATACTGCGTGTGTGCTTCAACTTTATGAACAAATCATGAGTGTGCTATGATAGCGACCAAACAAGCCTCTCAAAGGCTTGTATAAAAAAATACAAGCCTTTTGACCACTTGTTTGCTTCAATAAGGAAAAAAATTGTGTTTTCTTTTTTATTAAAATTATATGTGTGTGTGTGCGTTCATGACTGTATAAAGTAATTTCGTAAGTAAAACAGTCGTTTAAAAGTATTGTTTATAAACTTATTGTTATTTACGATCAAATAAATTATTAATGTTACTAGTTATAACAATTTAAAGAAACATGCAGATGTTCCATCGTATTATTAACATTTGGGAAAATTTATTAGTCAAGGAGTAAACGTATATGGAAACGAATTTGAAAAATGAAAAGACATTGTTCTATATTATTTCCTTTTAGTTTTAAAATAGAATGATTACTTAGTAAATATAAATTAAATGCAATAAAATCTATCATAATATAAATAAGTACAATTTTAAAATTTTTTATAAACATACAATTAATAATAAGACTAACTTTATTTAAAATATAAATAAATACTAAAGATAAAAATTTTCTAACTTACATATGTAACTGACAGTTTCAAATGTCAACTTTAATTTTTTTACTTTTTTAACTCTTAATAAAGAGTATTTTTTAATAACTTTATGAATTCACCCCTTTACATTTATTTAGAAAAGAAGAACCAACAATAAAATATAGACATACTGTATATATGTGTGTGTATGCAAGAATATTTATAAACAACCACTTTTTACACATTATGAAGATTTTTTGCCACACACAGCAACTACGTATTACAAAAAACAAACAAATCATTAAGCCCTCTTGAAATCTTTAAATCATTTCTCAACGTCTTGTATGATTTGCTTTTTTTTTGCCACACCACTTGCACCACTTGTTTACGATAAATGATTTGAACGCACGGATTTGCAGTCGCTCATACACAGTACACACTTGCTTTGCTTCGGGCAGCGAACAGTACGAACAGTATTTATTGTTGTTTTTGCACATGTTGGCTATGAAACACACACTTGAAATTCAAGTGTGTTTGCTTTTCAAATCATCTTGCGCAGGAGACTATTTCAAACTGTTGATTAACAGTACTCATGAGTAGTGAAAAATTGCAATAAGTAAAATGTGATTTTATTATACTTTTTTTTTAAAAATCAGTTATAACTAAAATTTTACCAAAATAGAGGTGAATACTTAAAAAAATGTATATTTAAATATTTTACTAAATGTTTGTGTTATGTGTCAAATTTCGTGTTTTTGTTAGATAATGTTTTTTGTAAAGTTGTGAAAAAGTTATGTGGTGTATAACTTATGTTGTTAGCATTTGTTTAAGGAATGATGTATATGTATCAGTGTTGGGGGTAGTGCACTAAATTGTGAGTGCATTCAGCCTTTCACTAAATCGCACTATAGTGAAAAAATTTTGATTTTTAACTATTTGCCACCACTAAAGTTATAGTGAAACATTTCTTCACCACCACTAAAAAAATTTAGTGATATTGCAATTTTTTTCACTATAACTAAATTTAGTGGTAGTGAAAAAATTTGCACTATACTCAATAGTGCAAAATCTGAACAGTCACTATACAAAAGCTGCAAAAAATTTTTTTTTCACTAAACATAAATATGAAATTTTTTTCTTCATTAAACATAAACATGATATTTTTCCAATCAATTAAAGCTCACTGAACTAATTTTAGAGAGCTATGATGGTAATTCTCAAAGTTATAATCGTTTTAGAACAACACTACATAATTTAGAAATTCTTTTAGTGTGTTTTGGAAATCTTATACGCGTATTTGTGTATATTGAGACATACATATATAAACGAGTAACGTTACTGACAAATTCATCATTCCACAGACCGTTAGAAGGATACAATTTTGGTCTCCCGAAAAATATATCCATTATTCAACGATTTCGAATATTTAAGAGACATCAAATATATTATATATGTTTTAAATATATGTTTTAAAATACATTTTAAATTTAAAATTGGTTTGTGAAAATGGCGGTTAGTCTCTATTTTGTATTTGATGAAGAAAGTTTAAAAAAATAAAAGATCATCTTTCAATTTAGTGAACAATTTCTTAGTTACACTAACATTAGTGGAGGGTTGTTTTTTGCACTAAAGTAATTAGTGAAGAAAAAAAAAATGTTGCACGAGGCTTGAGCTGAAAATCACTAATTAATTTAAGTGGAAACAAATATTTTTTCACTACCACTATGCTGAGTGAGGCTGATATTTTTCAACTCACCACTAAAAAATAAAGATTGTAGTTAAAAATTTTGCACTATCACTAAGTGTTAGTGGAAACTGCAAATTTAGTGCACTACTCCCAACTCTGATATGTATTTACTTGTGGAATAGTCAGGCTTCATATCATATTGAAATTTTCTGCATCCACTTGCGGCGCAGCAAATAATTATATATTTTTTTTTAGAATCATTTAAGCTTAAAATTTATGAAATTTCCATTGTCCATGTAAACCTTTTGAACAAAGTACATATCGCAATTTTTAAGATATCTTGATGAAATTTGGCACGAATACTTATTTTGGATAGTTATCAAGGACGTAGCCTATTGAAATTAGTTATGATTGGTCCATTATTTCACCTAGCCCCCATGAAAGTGTCGTCCTGTAATAGTACTTCACGCTCATAAATACCTTTATTATAGCAAATACTTTGATGAAATTTGACACAGTGTTTATATAACTTATAAATCTGTGTACCAGATTTCATAAAGATCGGTTCATAATTGAACATAGCTTCCATATAAACCCATCTTCTGGAAATCTCTTTAACGTGTATAAATCCCACACAAATGTAAGTATCAAGTTAATATTCTGTATCTGTATAAGTTTCTTTACACTTAGCAAAAGTTTTGGTCCGCAACTCAGGTCTAATATATATGTCCTCTTCCCAAATTATTATGCTTAGACACAATGGTGTAGGGTCTTGACCGACGATACCTTTCATACTTGTTTAAAATGCTTATTTCAGCAACAGGGGTCTCTACACCAATTTTTATGATGCTAGCTCGTTTGGAAATAATTTTTGCCGCAATTTCGACTTTTGGACACTCGGTTCCCAGAATAAAAACTATAATTTTCATTGCACTCATTAGTTGAACAACTGAGGCGGAAATAGGATATGAATCTTTTCATTGTCAAATTTACAGAAAGATTTTAAATGTACTGAGACGAAATTTCGATCAATTCCTTAATATACTGATTAATGAATTCGAAGGTATTCGAAATATTATATGCAGTTTTTTGTTATGTCGTATTGCGACAAAAAAATATATATATATTAGAAATTATCCCAGCAAAAACTTTTTGGTTTTCGGTAATGACAAGTACTTATTAAAGTACGTTCTTGGAAAGGAGGCGTCATTATTATTTTCCTTCTCTACATTACATAAATAAGTACTCAATAGTATAATAGCAGAGTAAGTTAGAATCAATGGATCAGTTGGCTAGAGCGCAGGATTAGCAAACAGAAGGTTGCTGGTTCAACCCCATTCTGATGCTATTAGTTTTTCTTTAACAAAATGTCTAAAAATATATTTTATGCTAAAACAAATTTTGTAACTTTGAATATTAAGTGCGAGATGGTGTACTGAGTAAGACGTTAGTCATTAAAACCGAATAGTTTTTACGGCCCCAAGTTCAATTCTCACTGACGGCAAAATTTTTATTTTCGTTTAGGTACTTATTTTTGAGTATCCCTAGAGTCTAAAAATAACTACATGAATTCATGGACAACTTGAACATAAGTAACTAGTTATTGAGACAAAAGATAAGTAGTTTACTTCTGTTTCCAATTATACCTGCTAGCTTACCAGGAAAGCAAAGTTTTTGCTTGGATATAACAAAATATTTACTCAGACATTGATATTATTTATAAAATTTTTGAGCAAGTTTAGTAAATATTTATTGATTGATTTGGCATTTTTGCTGCCGAAATTCGAGTCAGTTTAATTGGAGCAGCCTAATATACTTATGTACATTGAAAAAATTAAAAAAAATATAATAATAAATTCACAAGTGTGACAACAATAAATTCGTTGTAGCTTTTAGCTTTTGCTGTACAAAAAAAAAATATATATATATATATATATATAAAATATTGTAATTGTAGTAAATAAAACTGTGAAAATCGTTAAAAAAAAACACCATTCACAAAAGTTTATATGGATATGTGTTTATTTGGATCAAGTTTACACAAAATTGGATATGATTATGATGGCCATCAATTAAATTATAAAAAAAGTGAACATTAACATTACATCCAAGATTTCATTTTAATTTTACATGGAGCCAAAATAATTATTAGGCCCGCTAAAATTAAAAGAAAAAACATTTACCATATTAGAGGTATGTCTAGTGTTAGTATCTTTCCAAGAATTGCTACTTCAGAGAAATTCTACATTCGGAATATATCAAATTGTTTATTCTTATACTTATAACTCTAATCTAAAAAAATTTCTTTAAATCAACTACAGAAATTTGTTAAAAAATATTTTTTATATATCATTTACACCAAACAAAAACTATTTGGGGTCTTTTGTTAGACCTGTATTAATTGTAAAATAAAACATACGAATACAGAATATTAAATTGATACTAACATCTATATGAATTTATGAACTTTTGGATGATTTCCAAAATTGAGGCTTATATGGGAGCTATAGTAAATTAACCGATCTTCATAGATATTGGGCTATCATTTATATTTATATGAAAGTTATTTATGTCGATTATTACTTGGTACTAACATTTAAATGTGATTTATGTCCGCTTCTAGTTTTTGTTTGGTGTAAATGGCATATTAGTAAATTGTGCACATTTGAACAAAATTATAAAAAAATGTTTCTTTTTTAAACAAAAATAAGTGGATTAAATGGAGCATGACAAGCTAAACAGGAATCTGTTTGCGCTTACTTCTATGACGTATTAACTTTTTTTAGACAGTCATACTTGTATAACCTTTTTTTATACACACCTGCTCAAAATAATTATTGGTATTATGTTAAAGTGACGATAACTTTGAAAAATTCTTCAGAAATACTTCGAGTTTTTTTCTTTTCGTAAACAATTTGATCTGGCAATGATACTTTAATGAAAAATATGGCAAGTATGTGCATAAAAATTATTTTACACATACGATTTCGAGTTAAATACCAAAAATGTTTGCTCATAATAATAGATACAGTTAATTTATTTCTAATTTTTATACCCATCATTAAAAAGATGGGGGGTATATTGATTTTGTCATTCCGTGTGTAACATGTCGAAGGAATCATTTAAGACCCCACAAAGTATATATTTTCTGAGTCCTGGTTTGATTCTGAGTCGATCTAGCTATGTCCGTCCGTCTGTTGAAAGCAGGATAGGACTCGAACGGGACAACGTAGGGGGACGAAATTTGGCACAAATATTTTTCTTATATAAGGTTTGTTTGGGATTGAAAATGGGCAAAATCGGTTAATAAACAAACAAGTTATGGGCTAAAAGCTAGAAACACAGGGTGTCCGTTTTATACTTTTCTGCTGATATTTCTTCAACAAAAGCATGTACGACAACGAAATTTTGTACGTTCGGGGATCGATATAAACTCGGAAACCGAAAATGGGCGTGGTCCGCCCACTCTACTGCCCACCTCCTATATAAGGTGAAAATCAACGAAATTGTGTTCAAATAGTTCAAGGACCAATGTAAACTCGGAAACAAAAAATGGGCGTGGTCCGCCTACTTTAATGCCCACTTCACCGCCCCCTCCCATATAACGTAAAATTTGAAAAAGTTGATGGTGGGTATATAGATTCGGCCGGGCCGAAAATTCGCGCTTGTTTTTATATTAACTCGAATTCTATTGTAGTTTTTTGATTATTTTTACATAATAGAATAAAGTTTCATCTAGGTTGAAAATATTATAAAGAAGTAGTATTCTGACACAGAAAATGGGAAGAAACCATCAGTGCACTAAGTATGAGAGAATAATGGTTCAAAACAAGTGAAAATAAGGAAAGTCGTTGCATATATAGTAAATATTAATTATGGTATCAGAAGGGATAGCGGAGTATTTCGGAAAAGCAAGTATGTAACTCAGAATAAAATATGTCCCAACTAGGGGTAGCAATTTCACGGGATAACGGGAAAAATTTGTTGACCCGGGATCCCGGGCCATAAACTCATAAGTTGAACAACTGAGACCAAAATAGGATAAAAATATTTGCATCAACTGATTTAAAACAGTGTAAATGTACTGAGAAAAGAAAATTGTTTAATCTTCTGATTAATCAACGATGCACTCAACTGAGCAAAGTGTATCGTTCATTTTTCTGAGCGCTTTTAGCTCAATATTGAGCTGTTGTTGCAAAACGTATGAGTAATTTTCTTTGGCGTTCATTTTTTCATTTTAACATTTTGCTTCTACTTTTGAAACGTTGTATATAAAAAAAATCATTCAACTAATTATTATTAGTGTGTTTTTAAAAATACGAATATCTTCCGAAATATTTACGTTACAACGTTCACTGACGCGAATAGTTAAAGTTAATGAAATTACCTTTTAACTGATACCTGAAACATTTTTTTATTTTGAATTTTCTTGGTGGACAATTCGAGAATTAAATTTCGCGGTCGCGTATCTTGAAAAATGGTATTTTTAAAATCGTGAAAAATATATATATGTATAAAGGATGGAGCCATCGGTCTTGACCGACTATACCTTTTTTTTCATGTACTTTTAAAATGTAAATTCAGCTTCAACAAAGTCAATGATAGCTGCGGAAGCTCTTGCTTTGTGACTCACTTGAGAAGTTACAACTTGAAAACGATCAACAGGCATTTTGTAGTAGCAATTAACTGCTAAAAAACGTGGTACTTTCTCAATTTCACATCAACCCAGCAAAAAAATTGATTTCCTGGTATAATGGGAAACAAAAATAAACTACTTATTTTTTGTCTCAATAACTAGTTACTTTTGTTCGAGTTGTTATTTTTAGACTCTAGGAATACTCAAAAATATGCACCTAAACGAAAATTAAAAAAAATAAAACGAAAAAAACGAAAAATTTTTGCCGTCAGCGATATTTGAACTTGGGACCATTTAACTATTCGTTTATAATTACTAACATCTTACACAGTATACCATCTCGCATTTAATATACAAAGTAACAAACCTTTTTTTTCCATAAAATATATTTTTAGATGTTAGAGTTGTGAATTGTGAGTACTTTTGACTACTCGATATATACTCAATACTTTTCTTATGGGTACTCGATACTCGATATCTGCCTAAAAGATAAACGTAAAGGAGAATATATTATGACATTTATATGGGACTATATTTACTTTTATAAATAACGACTTTGCAAATATTGCATTTTGCTTTTTCTCCATTTTTAATATCTTATAATGAAGCCAAATGTTGCTTCTCAACTTAGACATTAGTGTCCCCAGAAACTGTATTTTTGAGATTCTGATGTACAAAGACCCTACATCAGGGTCCGTATTTATGATCTGAATACAGAAAAATATTTAAACAATTTTAAAAATTTGTCATCAGTTCCCTACCAGCGATTCAAAAATCTTTGTCCCCATACACTTTGGCCAATAAGCATTGTTTAAGGAGTGTTTCTACATGGTCTTCTTATTAGACATGTTTCTAGTTCGTTAAGGTGCGCGGTCACTTTTCTTTGCATTGTGTATTAAAAAGTACAAGGGGTATTTGATGGTGCTACTAGGTAAAATACTTACGAGTAAAAGGCATTCCTATATACACCGTTTGGAATCATGTATTTGACATTTGATCTTTTTATAGACAAAAATGTTGAAATTGTGAACTTTCCAATGCGTCAAAATTATAAGGTCAGTTCAATTCTTTTCCCCTAAAATCACATTTTCTGCAGTTTATTCCTTGACTATCTTCATTTTTTAATTTAAAGAAGTGATTAGAAAGTGAATTATTTTAATTCCAGAAGTGTTCCTAGGAATTCACCCCGCCAAGCTTTAAACATTTCTACTTTTACCTATCCATCTGGATTTTACGATCGTTTTGCAAGATAAAAGTGCACAAATTATCTTAAAATGATCTAAATAAAATTGAATTAACATTAAATATAGGAAAATTTTCAGATTACTTTATAACAGAAACTCTAGATGCTTATAGATCACAAGCGGGTACACCTATCAACATTTTATGTAGCTAAGTGGGAGCACTATACTCTAGATTTAAAGACAGAAATGAAAAAATCTTAATAAAATTCGTAATTATAAGCAAAACATTTTAGATACCAAAATCAGTTTCTTAAAAAAATTATAATTAAATAAAAAGTGCAATAAACATCGCCTTTAAAGGTTTTAATAATTTTTGAGTTGTTGATATGCAATTTAATACAATTTTAATTGGTTTAACATTTTTTTTGCAAACATTTTTTTTGCAAATTTTTTTTGCATGCAATTTTTTTTCAAAATTTAATTTATAATTAATTTTTGAACACATTTTCGTCCTTTTAGTAAACATTCCTGTTATTTGAAATTTCTAACAATTAAAAATGGCCCATCCAACCACAAAATTTCGCTTTTTTTTATCTCCTGATTGGTATGATATCATAAATTTAACATATCGTCATATGACATATGAAATTTTTGGCGCGTTTTGGGAAAAATCAACGAAAACTTTACATAAGTAATTTTGTGGAGCAATTTTTTGTTAAGATATGATTGTGCTTTTCTTTTTGCAGGTTCTTAAGTTCATTTAAATATAAGTTTGAACTATGGAAGGCGGTATTATTAGTAATATCTTGGTCAAATTTCAACTTCCTAAGATAATTGGAACATGCTATTAAACGGTAATTTGTTGATGATCCCAGAAAAATCTTCAAAAAAATTAAAAAAGAAAATTCACCAATATTAATGTTATATGTATCAAACGATAGCTAAAGAAAAATTAATGAACCCGTATTTTATGATTTTCAGAAAAAAGATTTTAAATAAGATAAAATTAACGATTTACTAAAAATTCCTGAACTCAATAAAGTGCCTCGATTTGTGCGAAGACAAAAAATGTTGCAAGTGTACAATCCTAAAATTAAAGATTTATATGTCTTAAACTAATTCCCAAAATATTAGGAATCAATTATTTCACTTTCGTGAGCTGGACCAATTTTAAAGTACCTCCAAAAATATTATCCAACATATAATAGGTATCGCTCAGATGACATTGACTATTCTGATTATTTAAAAAAATAATAAACTTTATAATAATCTGAAACTGAAAGACAGACAGACGGACAGACATCATCAAAGCTTTAGTTGACGTAAGTCTGTATCAGTTAATTTTGGTGTAACTAGTATTGTGATGTACACTTTCAGGCGGCATATCATAAGTATACAATATTAAATATTTTATGTTTAAATTTTAATACTACCATTTTCTCTAAGAATATTAATTAACTGTATGAAAAATTATGTACATAGGTAATTTTGTTGAAGCATTTTATATATGGTTTTACATAGGTAATTTGGAAATCCTAAACTAGTAGAGATATCGACAAATGTTTTGGTGGTCATATTTATTATTTAGTAGGGGTTCTAAATGCAGCAATAAAAAAAATTTTCAAAATTTTTACATAGGTAATTCAGTCAGAGCAGGGACGATATTGTAAATTTCTTTTCAAAAATATTATGTTTTACTTCTTTAATTTATAATAAACAAAACGGGCTATGTGAAATTATTTATTAAAAATAAATTATAAGAAATTATAATTAAAAATAATTAAGACAAAACGGGCTATCTACCTTAACTTCGCGAATAATGGAGTTAAAAGATTTATTTTTCAGTGTGAGGTTTAGTAGACGTAATATTAATAACTCGTAGAAGAACGGATTGCAAAATATTGAAAAATGAGGGAAATAAACAGTTTTTATGTTCTCCTGAAAAATGTTGTTTTGCATGAGGCTCGTTTTGAATATAGACCCTCGATATGTACAATCATTACTAAAAATTATACGCAGCACTGTAAACCAAATTAAAGTGAAAATGTTCCGAATTTCAAAGACATCAGATAACGACTTACATATTAACAAAACTAAAGCTGAAGTGCTTGATTTGATAGAGTTGATCTTAGACGATTTTTTTCTCCTTATATTTATTTCCGCATTTATTGAGATCTTCTTATTTTATAATAATATTTAAACTGAATTTAATGATTTGGTACCGTATTGAATACTTCGTTTTAGATATACACACCACATTCTTTTACTTTTGCACTAAATAAAAAATAAATAACTATAAAAAATTTAAATTTTAGTACTCTGAGCGTGAAAAATGTACTATTAGAAATTGATTTTGATACCAAAAAATATTTTCATTATCCATCCCTGTTCTTAATCCAAAAATATATTAATACTTAAAGAAAAAAATTAATTTTAACCTAGGTGAAAATATTAAAAGTTTCATTAACTTGATTTTTCGTGCTTAATTCTCAAATCTAATTTGGAAAAAGTTAGAATATTTAAAAAAATTAATTTATTGCTGTGGGGATAAGCTTTTTTCTATGCACATTTCACTGCTTACTTATACCAGATTATCAGGAAACCTTTTCCAGTTTTTAGAAAAGCTGAAGTTGTTTATATGTTATAGGCCAGAATTTTTCTGATTTTCAAATGTAATGGCAAAGGGAAGAAATAAAAATATAGGTTAGAATATTAAAAGTTCAAAATTAGATTTGAGAATTAAGCACGAAAAATCAAATTAATGAAACTTTTAATATTCTCACCTAAGTTAAAATTACAATTAACAATTAGCCAGTGATAGCCAATTTGATATCAACTGCTTTTGTTAAATCTGGCTATATTTAAGAAAATAGTAAAAACCTTTGATTTCAATTAATTGTAAATTTAAAATAAAATCTTTGTGTTTAAAAATTGATTTGAAAAACTGCTATTAAATGTCTTGACCAAAGACGAAATATCATTAAATGTTTTTTAGAATTTGCAAAAATTACCACGATGTTAATAAAAATCAAGCACAAACAATAATTTTCCTTTAAATACTTTGCAACTTTAATTTGTAACTTCGAATTATTCTATAAGTATGAAGAAATAAATAAATGTGTTTAAAGAAATACTTTTAATTTTATGTTCAAATAAAAGGTCTTAGCGACCACCTAAGAATCCTTGAAAACCGTTGTGTTAGATAGAAAAATGCTAAAAATAGTCGTTTGCTAGTAAGAATAAGTAATTAAATTTAAAGTTCATTTAAAGATTTTAATAATAAATAGTTACAATGTGCAAGTCTTTAGAAATAAAAAAACAGATTATAATACTTTTTATTACATATTTAGTTTCAGTTTAAGTTTGAAAAATCAAATTTTAGTACACAGAAATGTTTACATAAATTTAAGATAAAACCTTTGTCTTTAAAAATTGATTTGAAAAACTGCTATTAAATGTCTTGACCCAAAGACGAAATATCATTAAATGTTTTTTACAATTTGTCAAAACGGTAGTTTTGACAAAAAAAATATTCCTCATATGTTTTTAATTGATTTTATGGTCCGTTATACATTTTAGTCACTAAATATAAAGCTTGCAGGTCAATCACATTTACACTTCAAGGAAAATAAGTCCAAAAGTAAAAAAAATAGCCTAGATATAAGAAATCTTATTGTTGAGCATCAAAAATTGGAAAACTCTGAAATTGTTGGGCACCCAAAATCTAGCATACAAACTGTTTTGAGGAATTATAAAAACAATAAAAGCATAAATAGTAAACCTAGAAGAGGTCGCCCACCAAAAATAAATCAATGTATAAAACGTCACATAATAAAAGAAATTTTATATAAAATATTAAACATATGGCCCATTATCAAAAATTTTTAACCTGGCTGAAACTGACTTAAAAGCTTAATAAGTTTTGTGGTAATGATATTTTAAACAAATTGGTTATAGATCTGAACTCACAAGACTTGAAACTAATAGAGTGCAACATTTTAGCACCATAAATTTCTTTTTATAATTGTTTTATATGATTGTTGTTCAAAGTTCAAGAACATAGAAAAACGGCTAAAAATTACTTAAGTTTTTCCCATTCTTCTACAATTTTTGTTCGCGCGTTTATACTTTTTGATCTTATTTCATCATAAATAAACTAATCGGACTTCGTACATAAATTCTGCACCATATTTGTTGTTGTGCAGACTTTCAACAACTAAATACAGGATAGGTAGGCGATTTTTGATGACAACATTTTTTAGTTTTTAAAATTATTCAGTTTTTTGGATAGAGATTTTTCGCTATATCACGTTGATGTGCCCGAAATAGTCAACGTAGTATATAGTCTTAAAGCTTGGAAAACAAGTGCGAAAATTTTTCAAAAAGTCAGTTTTTCGCGGGGCACATTCATATTTTTATATGGAATTGCTTGGATTACTGCGTGAACTTAGTTTTTTGTCATTTTACATAACAAAATCGGAGGAGCATTAAAAATAAACTTAATATAAGAATTTTATGGAGCTTTTGAAAATTATTCAAAAATTGCAGTTTTTCTTTTTGTATTTTTATATAGTAAATTGCAATTTAAACAAATATTGCATATATAGATATAAGAGCAGCGATAAATATAATTGATCGGGATCATAAATTTAAGTCAAATGTCGTTAATAGTTGAAAAGGGGACACTTTTGTCAAAACACATTTCGCTAAGGAACATTGTGTAGACAGCATGAAATCAACTATAATTAACACAATTAGTAGATATTTGTTATGCTTATGTATAAAAATGCGGAGGCGCATCAAAACATTTCGAAAGATAAACATTTTATGGACCAAAAAATATTTACTTATATTAAAAAAGGATCACAATATGTAATAGCATTTTTTTATAATAAACTCTAACAAAATATATTTTCATTCAAATGTATGGAGAAATAACTTAGATTCGATCTACAAAGAACATTTTTGAAATTTTACTAGGAAACCCTAAAATCTGCTGCACTTATACCATCAAACATTGAAAATATCATAAATTTTATTGGCATAACTCAGTAGGTTTTGATATTACGTTTAAATTTGACCAGAATTATACATAAACTCCTAGTTTGTAAAAATTGTTATATGTTCAACTTAAAGCCGCCATTACTTTCGCGCCCCTCACAGGAAATTATTAACGCGAACTGATTCTACATGCATTCGAGTTACTTTATATGTATACAAAAGAATTTTAATGTGCCATTAAAAAAGAAATAATTTTTTTTGAAGGGCTAAAATCAAAAATTTTTGATAATGGTCCATATATGTATATGGAGTATGTATACTTTTCTGTGTTAAGAAAACTGAATTTCCTTATATTATACAAGTAAATAATATTTAACCGAAATAAATTGTTAAACATTTTTTTTTATTTGTAATAAGAAGCTGTGCACTGTAAATATTTTTTGGAAAAATAGAATACTTTGTAAAAAAATGGGTTTTTCTGGAGGTATGTATACTTTTCTGTGCCACTGTAAGTAAAAATATTTTTTGTGTATTATATACATAATTGGTTTTTTCATATGAATCATCTAATGAATTGTACATGAAAACTTACCAGCTGATATTTTTGCTAAATTCTCTTAAAAATATGACTAAGTTATATAATTTGATGATAAAGTTCACGCAATTTTCTTCCATTTAAGTACTTTTAAAATTCCCGAGAATTTCGTATGGGAAAGCGGGACATCCAAAACGGCAAATTTCCCGAGAATGTATTCACCAGTCCAAACCAAAACGAAAAACTGGCAGTTCAACATTTTTAATTACAGAGTTCAGTAATATTTTTTTTTAATTTGACTTGCCTATTAATATTATTATTATATTTTTTGTTAACAGGAATGTCAAATTTAAACCATATATTACAGAAAAAATAGTGATGATTCATAACGTAATGATCTATAATTATGTAAAAGGGTTATTTATGTAATACATTTAAATTTATTTTGCTTTTATGCTTGGTATTTGCCACACAATGAGAAATATAAAACCAATGTGATTTCTATTGTTTTCATTGTAATATTGATTTTTTTTTTTTTTTTGTTTTCTAAATAGCATGTACAACCTTTTGTTAAAATAAACAAAAGAAAACCCAACCAGTCCAAAAACACCCACCAAAATAATCTATAGAATGTGGTAAAAGAAACCTATTTATTTCTATACAAAGCAAAATATAGAACGCATTTACATTAAACAATTTTCCATTGTCTTCAAGTAAACAAAATTAGAAAAAAAAAAAAAAAACAAGTGAGAATGTTATATTCGGCTTAGCCGAATCTGTATACCCACCATCTGCAACTTTTCAAAATTCCATCTTATATGGGAGGTGATCGGACATTTTATGTACATCACATCTTACTTTATTTTCAACAATCCTTAAAGTAGAATTATTTGAGGTAAAGTTTGGTTACGATAAATTTCAATTAGAAGCTGATTTCAAATTTGTAAATCCATTTTTATCTACATATGTATATTATTATGATAGAAGGACTACTTTTTTTCACATCACTCCCATACAAACATTTTCTTGGGCTAGGGTTTCAACGCCTGTAAATACCTTAGATATGTACGCCCCCGCATGTATAATTATCGAGAAATTATCGAGTGCAATGCTACGAACATTAATATGAGTAAAATCCAAAAATTTTGAAACCTACTTTAAGTGTCTTGTATTGCCAGTTTATTTTAAAATTCGGAAAAGTGTTGATGGCTTTTTGTAGATCACACAAAATAACTAAGAGAACCTAAATTTTTAAATCATTCGCGTAAAATCTCACGGAAATACAGGCATTTAAAACTAAAAATCGTAAAAAAACTGAGATGAAACATTCGAGGATTTTTGGATTCATTTTAGTTTTGCGCTGACAATTTGCAACTTTTTGATTTAAACCATCAACCAGACAAAAAACACTACTTTGGAAATTCATTTGATGTATAATAAATATTCTGTTTACAATCCGTTGAAAAGTTATGCGGTAATAAAAAATGAAACCAAAAATTTACGATTTTTGAAACTTTAAGTTTGAATTTGACAGACAATGTGATTACCTACAATTTAATATATATCTCGTTGATTTCAGGATTCCAGACATGGGACAGCATCTTCACAAACTTTCTTACTTAGCGTAAATATTTGTAAAATTGTATTTTTCGCTACTGACAAATTTCGCTTTTATATAAATTGTCCAAAATATCACGTAAACTAGATTCATTATTAAATGTCACGTCGCACAGTGTGGTGTTTTCATATAAAGAGCAGCCAAAAATAGAAGGACTTGTCGTTGATGAATGAAATTTAGCACACATATTTTTTTTATAAAATAATGTTCTATACGAAATTTTGAAAAAATTCGATAATGGACACGCCCACCTCCCACACAAATTTCGGATTTTCAAATAGGTAAAATCGGGAATTTTGGAAAAAAAATTATTTCATACAGCTTAGAATGTCGTATATAGCAATTTATATGATTTTTTCACAAGTCGGATAAATGAAACTGTATAAATTTGTATACTTATATGAAAAAATGTATTTTGAGATTTTTCGATATTTTAAACTTCAATTCCAAATATAACATTAATGATATAATATGTTTAATAAAAATACCTATTAATAATTTTAAGCAAAAAATAAAAGATAAGATAACTTATTTATTAAAATAATTTAAAATTATAATGTTTATACAAGAAGCGAAATACCTTCAACATCTGGATCCTTATAAAACGGATTGTTATTTTTAAGTAATTCTTACTCAGAAACACTTTCTTGTGATATAATTATTAAATTATCTTCTCGATTTATGAAGAATACATTATTTAGGGTTAATACCATATAATATTCCTACTAAATTTATGTAGTTTTTTTTTATAAATTCTGTAGAATTTTTTTTAGCAGTAGCCTGCATACAATCCTAAAACTGCGATAAAACTTTGATAGTATTGGATTAAAAATACATGACCACTTGTTTTATATTAATATTTTTTGACGTATAATAAAAAGCATATTTTATTATTATTTTGTAAAAGATATTTGCAAAAATACTGAATTTCCAATACGTTGTTCTGTAATGAATAATTTTTTTTTAGCTGCAAATTTTTATTTTTTTAAACACATAACTCCTTCTGTAGCATATTTACCAAACTTTTTGTATTCTTGCCAAAATTAAATTTTGCTTTTATTTATTTATTTGTCCAAGTATTCTTTTAAATTTACCTTCCAACATTTTTTTACTTCTATATACTCATATGTAGACTGAATTGTAATTTCAATGATTAAGCCAAATAATACCTGGCTTTACACACTGAAAATGTGATAAAACTTATAGAAAATGCAGGATACTGCAAAAGAGACCTATATTTTTTAAAATTTCAGACTTACGGTAATATCATATTAAAATATAAAAGTTTTTTTATAGCTTTTTTTAATCTCTCTCTAAAGTTGAATGTTATATAAAAATGTCATTTATTTCTCTTGTCTTCTTTAAGAGCAATAATAAAATACCTACGACAAATTAATCATGAAAAAAATAATGTCACCATACTCTAGTAATATCATACTATGCATTTTATGTAAAATAAAATAATTTTGTCGAAGATTTGTATAAAATAACCCCATTTTACTATTCGTGCTTTTAAAGGGTTTTTTTTTATTGTATTTTTCATAATTACCAACAACTTTCAAGTTTGGCAGTCTATAACTTTTTTAGAAAAAAATATTTTTGAAAAATTGTTTTTGGGTATTGTCGCTTAGAATATTCTTAATGGAAATGCATTACAAAATGTTGAAAAATCTGAAAATAATTTTTTTTTGTCCGAACTCATCAAACAATGGGACGTGAAATTTTTTCTCAAAATATATTCAAAGTGAACTTACAAAAAAAAGAGAGAAAAATATATTTAAGTATAAAATAAGTATTTACCAAAATTATGTCAACTCAGTTATTAAATTATATCTATGAATCATTGCAATATAACAAAAGTTTTTATTTAAATGTTGCAGAACAATTCTTTATACAAATTTAATTTAAAAGAAGATATTTTTTACATTCTGCAGGGATTCGTAGCTCTTATTTAACATCTATATTGAGTCGATATAATCTCAGTAAATATTTTATAATATTCTGAATAATTATGCATCTTTTGAAAATTTAATATCCCTTCGAGAGCAAATTTGACATCCTGAGGCAAAACACTGTATTTTTATGGATGATCTATAGTTTCATTCATATGACAATTTGTTCACGTGTTAGATTGATTTTACTTGAAAATAAATAGTAAAAGGTAACATTTTCAAAAGGATATTTTCTTAAGTTTGTTTTGCTGCAACATTTAAATAAAAAATTTTATTATGTTGCAGGTATTCTTAGCTTGCATTTAACACCCACATTGAGTTGATATAATATTCGTAACTATATTCTAATTTTTTTTTTTTTCCTTTTTAGAGGAAATTTGACGTCATAGAGAAAAACCGAATACGTAGTTTAACTACGTATGGTCTCTAGTTTCGTATATGGATTTTTTCATGTGTGAAAATGACTGTCACACGGTGTAATTGATGTTCCATGAAACTAGTAATTTTTAAAGACTTTATTACTTCGTTTTGTGATATATCTCCTAACAAATGACATAAGTTTGTTTTGTTGCTAAAGTTCATAGGTAATTTCATACAAATTTTAAATTATATGATTTAGGTTCATATAAAATTTTACACACTGTAAATAAACCAAATGAAAAGTAAGTATATTTTACATTTACTATTTAGAATCAACTAAATAATGTTTACAATTTACACCCTACACCACCATAGGTGGGGAGGATATAATTAGGGGTGCCAGATTTTGGAGAGAGAGTACATTCGGTTTATAAAAAAAAAGTACAAAGGATTTTCTTTTTTCAAACAAAAGAAAAACGCTCAATAGCAATTTGTTCTATTATAATTCAATTTAACATAAAAATATCAAAATACGATATAATGAATAGCAAAACGTAACAAAATAAATAACAATTAGTTATACAAATATGAGAGATAGGAAGGTATTACCATTAATATTTATAACGCGTTTGTTTGATATGGGTTAAGCGTGTCCAAATACATTTCATTGATGCGTATACCAACTCTTCAGTAGATTCTTACCAATATTTTTTTAGAGAAATTAAAAACCTCTCATGTTTATATAAAAACTCACACAATTTTATGAGAATTACTAAATATCAAATTATTAAAATACACAACAACAAATTCAATTTCGAATCTATTTAATTTGTCTTACATCCTTGATACAAAAAGTGAGCCTTATTATTCCTTTTTAATGAATTTAGACATGACCAGGCCATATAGTAGAAGGGAACATCATTTAGAACATAATTGCCAAATTTCAACTTCCTACGATGATACGGTCATTTAAGTTGATGACTTCAGAACAAATGCTAAAAAAATTCTAACCAAAATTAATGATATATAAATCAAATGATATCTAATAAAAAAATTATTATATCCATATTTCGTAGTTTTTTCCAAAAAGTTAATATGAAATGAAAATAATAATTGTTTTTATTAAAATTATGATTTTATACCTCCTATTAACTATTTTTGAAAAATCAAAAATATGGCTTTTTCTTTTAGCTATCGTTTAATGTATAACAGTCGTATTCAAAATAAATAATGTATGTTTTCTAACGAGTTACTAACTTTTTCTTATGAAAATTTACATACAAAAAAGTTAGTAACTCGTTATCAAACATACATTATTAATTTTGAATACAGCTGTAAATCATTAATAGTGGTGAGAAAAAAAAAAAATAGGATTTGTACTAGGATCGTTGACGTAAATGGTCGTGTAGCATCCTGTTCCAATCATCGTAGGAAGTTTAAATTTGGCAAGTATGATCTTATGAAAAACAAAAAAGAGAACTAATACGAAAAAGGAGTATTTTTGCGTACTCTTTTAGATATTTTGTTTTAAGAGCATATTTCTAAAAAAGGAGTACGAGCACTGTTTCCAGATTTGACGATTTATCGTCATTTTGACAATTTTTGGGTCTAAAAATGGTCTGTTGACGATTTGACGATTTTTACCCCTAATTTGACGATTTTTTCTAAAAGAAAATTCAGAACTATTTTTAAAATTTTTTATATATTATTCTTTAAAAGTAAATTAGTTGGTACAAAAATATTAACAATTTAAATAAAAATCTTTTTAAATTTGCTAATGTAAATGGTTCATTTATTAGGAAGGATTTATGAGAACCAATATAATATTATTTTATTACGAAATGGCGAATAAACCCTACAAATGGGCTAAGTACTTAAATAGTCGAACTAAGAATCCAAAGACATTTTTGATAAATTCATTTAAAATTAAATTGTTTATATATTGTAGATAGGTTCAAAAAAGAGCCTATGTGTTTTTTATAACAAGGTAAGATAAATCACTTTTTTTTGGTTTGAAAGTCATACAAAATTACATACAGGTAACCCTCGATTTACGCTATACTTTATTTACGCAATTTCTTTATAACGCGATTCTTTTATTGACTATTTTTTGAAATACGAGTTTTTATTTAACGCGGACATGGTATAGCGCGTATAAACAATAGTGACAATCTTTGAATTGCGCAAATTACGTATGGTATTGGAAAGAATCTATTGAAAAAATAGATTATATAATGAGCGAAGTGTAATGTAATTTTTTAATGTAATTTTTATTAATTTCTTTTCAATTAAAAATTTAATTTTTCATCAGAAAAAGCATAAAAACTGTTCATTAACATATAAAATACGAAGTTTTTCATATTGACGATTTCAAATAGTTGATGTGACGATTTTGATGATTTTTTTTCTCCAAATTTCACGATTTTTCAACAAATTTGTCTGGCAACTATGAGTACGAGTACTCTTTTAGCGTTCATCAGATTGACTTTTCTGTTCTAAAAAGTCGAAATCGACATTTTGGTTTGAAAATTGTCGATGCCAAAAGTCGAAAATAGTCGGAAAAGGTCAAAAAGTCGAAATAGTCGGAAAAAGTTTAAACAATTATTTGTTATTATTTCCTATTGAAAGTAAGAAAACTTATAACTAAGTCCCTATTAATAATTTTCAATTTTATGGATTAGAGAATATATTCATGCGAAAATTTGCAAAATTTTGGGAATATTAAAAAATGCTTTAATATAATAAGATTTGATTTTGATTTGAGGTTTAGAACACATATTATTTTTAATGTTTTTGATTTTCTGGGTATAAGTTGTAAAAATTTTGTTCATTTACGTATGCTTTTGTTTTCCTTTAGTTATAAAATTTGGTGAACCAGATCATCTTTTAAGACTTTTTACTTTTTCATTTTTTTATTCATTCTATTACACCATTTCCAGTTGTATTTAAGAAATTTCTAATTATATTTCAGAATTTTCTAATTATGCACAGAAAAAAGTAAAAATGGACTTCAATTACGAAATTTGTAATATTAATTAAATTTTAATTGATTTTGCTCCAATCATCAAAATGATAATATTAATAACTAGAATAATTGATATTATTACTACTTCTTTTCCTTAAATAGATGCAATGAGCTGAAAATTTACTTAAATTTATTTTATTTCTGTACTTTTATAGACAAATATAAAATTTTTCTTTATATTTTATTAACAGCTGTCAATTTATTAAAAAACAAAACTGAAAACCAATTAGAAAATTAATTATATTAATAAATCATATAATTCAATTCCAATATAAAGTTAATTAATAATTTTATTAAAAAATTATTTGAAATATTTTTTTCTGTGTGCTTCAGAAGTTTCTAATTATATTTCAGAAATTTCTATTTATGCTTCGGAAGTTTTTAATTACATTTCAAAAATTCTATTTTTAGTTCAGAATTTTCTATTTGTAGTTTAGAAAATTCTAAATGTATTTTAGAAATTTTCATTTACATTTCAGAATTAAACAAATTTTATTTCAGAAATTTCCATTTGTATTTCAACTTTTTCTAAATGTATTTCCGAAATTTCCATTTCTATTTCAGAAATTTCTAATTGTATTTAAGAACTTTTATATAGAAAGTATATGTTTAATGTTCCAAAATACAATTGGAAATTTCCGAAATACATTTAGAAAATGTTGAAATACAAATGGAAATTTCTGAAATAGAATTTGTTTAATTCTGAAATGTAAATGGAAATTTCTAAATTACATTTAGAATTTTCTGAAACTTTGACGCGCGGCCGCGTGTCACATCTTTGTCAGATTAAATTTATGACAGTCTTTTCAAATTTTCCTTTATCAGTTTTTTGTAAACAATTGATTGATTTTTAAGCTGATAATAATGCTGCCGCGTAACGCGTTCATTGGCATTCTACTATAAGGTATGTAGACTGTGGAATACTGTAGTCACTTATAATGAGAGAAAATTCTCTCTTAGTATACCGAAATTCAAGAGTATTATTTTGATGAATTTTTAACAGATTGTATTTCAACTAGAATTGTTACATATCTCAATTTAAACTATTAGGTCCACTAAAAGTCATAAAAAGTCGTGCATTTAAGGAGTTAGATTAAAGTATAATTTTTTGTATAATTTATATTTAAGAAATTTTAGCATTTTACACTTTTTTGGATTAATGGCTGATGCATTTCATCAGAAATTATTTCATTTAATAAGGGAAAGAGAGACATTAGCAGTAGTTTTACGAAATTTTATATATTTTATTTAATAATTTTATTATACTGGTCCTTCTATCCTTCCTTGTATACAAAAAAATTTATGTATATATTTTTTATCAATTGGTGATCACAATCAAGTAATTTATTCATCCAATTTTTTATTTTCAAAAACATTTTGGAGCACTTTGGAGAGGATATAAGGGTATGCGGCAAAATTAAAAGGTCATTTTTATTTGCATCATGTATTAAATAAATAACCGAAATTTGTATTAAGTATAATCGATTTTCTATTAAACATACATACATATGCATTACATTATGTAGATATTATAATTTATTATGTTTAAACCAAATCAATAAATATTCGACGCTGCGATATAATAACCGGTAAGCTGACATGTCACCGCCTTCATTTCTATATTCACGTTCCACACTGCAGAAAAACTTGTAAAAAAAATGTTGGTACCATTCTGAAGCGATTAATCACACGTCCCAATTCTTGGAACCTCATGTAAAGTTATAGCTGACTTTAAAGCAGTGAAGTCAATTAACGCACGAGCCCATACTTCTTTCCTGCAGGGTTTAATTCGTGGAAGCTTTAGTTTAAAAAATATCTCCCTTTTTATTAATTCTATTAATTAACAATAATATTATTTCGTAAGTCGGGGTTCACATACAGCAATTTTTCTTGTCGTAATTCTGACATCGTAGGGGAGGACGGTAAAGAGAATGTTAAATTTTAGTATTCCCATATTTATTATTTTTTAGTATAGAAGAATGTGCTTGAGGGCTTGCGAATTCTCATTCACAAATAACCATATATTTTTAATTTCATGTTTCTAGGTTGATTATTAGAAAAAAATTCAAAGAGTAGTATAAGAATAACAAAAATGTACCACAAAATCCCTTTTAAGGATTCTCATTCATTTAGGACCTTACATCTTAAATTTTATTTTTCTTGGCTTAATGAAAAATGAAGAATGAGAAAGTTTATTGTGTGTGTGTGGACAATATTTCCTTTCTTTACTATAATTTATTAAATTAAGCTAATAGGGCCTATAGTTCCAATGTAAATAAAAAACAAACTTTTTATTACAATTTTCCCAACGTTTCGTCGATTATTTGTCGACTTCTTCAGGGGATTCGTCTATTTTAAAAAATATAAAAAACATAACATATTATATAATGTTACTTAATTATACCACAATTATATAACTTACAATTTGGACATTGATTAAGACATTATATTATAAAATTTAACATGAAACATAAAAATTAAAACAAACAAAAATAAAAAGTACAAAAAACACATCTTAACTTCTAAATCACAGATTTTGTTATGGCAACTACGTAGCTATTGTTTATGTTGTCAGTGTCTTCTTTCAAGTTCATAGTTTTCCTTATGTTTCGTCGTATTCGTAGACTTTCCTTTATATACCTTTTTCTCCCAGTCCCTTCCTTGTCCAATATTCTTACTTCGACGAAATCAGCTGTGTGACCTGTTTCCAGTATGTGTTTCGCAAGTGCAGTTGTTTGTTTACCTTTTGTTATGTCTGTTTTGTGTTCGTTCATTCTTGTAATGAGTGTTCCCTTTGTTGTGCCTATATAAACAAGATCACAATAATTATCATCGCTGCCATTACATTCAATTTCATAAACAACGTTGCTTTGTTGTTGTTTGTCAATTTTGGTTTTTATATTGGTGAATATAGTATTTGTTGTTTTGTTTGGTCTATAAGCAAATTGTATATTGTTGTCCTTTATTGTTTTTCCCATTCGTTTATTTCCAGTCAGACCAGGGATGTATGGTACACTGTAAAAATGTTTATCTTGTGTATCTTTAGTGTTGTCATTATCATTGTCCTTACTTAAGCGGGTTTTCGTTTCCCTAATGAGGGAGTCAATTAGATGTTCAGGGAAACTATTTTGTATTAAAATCGATGTTATTTCCCTGATGTTATGTGTGTGAAATTGGTCATCACTAATTTTCAGAACTCTTCCAATAAAATTAGTTGCAGTGTCAATAATTTGGTTCTCCGGTTGGGTCGAGCAAAAATTCATAAGTCTACCAGACGATGTGATTCTAGAGTACCAGTCAAATAAAATATTTTCTCCCCTTCTCTTCAGTCTGGCGTCTAAATATGCAATTTCACCATTCTCCTCCAATTCCATTGTGAATTTAAGTTTTGGGTGGTGACTGTTCAAGGTATTTAGGATTATATCCCGATCGTCAATATTGATTATAGCCAGAATGTCATCTACATATTTTGCTATGTATTTAATAGTGATATTATCTTTCCTCAGTTCCCCAATTGCGTCGTCCAGTAGGTTGTCAAGAACTATATCCGCTATAGTTGGGGAGAGGGGATTACCCATTGGCATTCCGAATATTTGTCTATAAATATCTTCACCATACAAAAAATAGTCATTTTCCCCTAAACAAAAGTGTAATATTCCAAGAAATTTCGTCCTCGGTATGTTCGTAATATCACTTAGAATATGCCATTTGTCCATAATATTACGTATGTATAGCAGTATGTACTGGAATATTCGTAAATAGTGATACTACATCAAAATATAAATATAAAACAAAGTTCACAAAGTAACAAAAAAAGTTAATATGTACCAAAAAGTCCCTTCATATAGGATCTTAGTCACTCAGAAGTGTTAATATTTAATTCAATACTTCTATGTTGAATACTATAATTTAATAAATTTAAAAAATTACCATTGGAATATCGAAAAAGTACTATAAAATGAAATAAAATTTTTCATAATATAAGGTTCAATAATATAGAAATCTCAAAAAGTACCATTAGAAAAAAAAAAGTACCACAAAGTGCCCCCTGTGAATTCTTACTCACTTAAGACCACATATCTTTAATTCATGTTTCTAAGTTATATATTATAGAAAATTCAAAAAGAACCATTAAAACAACAAAAATGTGCCACAAAGTTCTCCCTGTGAAATCTCACTCTCTTAGGACTAAATATTCTTTAATTTCATGTTTCTAGGTTCATAATTATAGAAAATTCAAAAAGTACCATTAGAAGAATGAAAAATACCACAAAGTTTCCTCTTGTGAATTCTTACCTCCATTGGACCATGTATATTTAATTTCATGTTTCCCTGTTAAATATTATAAAAAATTCATTATAGTGTAATGAATTTCTTAATTGTAGTGGTATCCCATATTAATATACGAATATGTTTATGTCAACAAATAAAAAATAAAATTTTATGAAAAATTACCAAAAATATATACGATTTTTACCCCTTAAATGTATGTTGATTGGCTTCAAAGATACATATGGTGCAAAAAAAAGTGTCAAAATACAGCTTTTACGCGTTTTCTTTCTAAAATGAAAAAAGTGCCACACACCTGTCCAATTATTTTTTAAAAAAATAACTATTCAACTTTTTTGCATATCTATTAGTTTACGAGATATACGATTTTACCCATTTTTACCCCTTAAACATTGGAATTATCAAAACTCTCGTCTTAGTGGATCTATATGGAGTGAGACCTACCTACGCTCCAAATTTTATCTCTCTAGCTTCTGCCGTTTGGGCTGTGGGATGATAAATCAATCATTAACGTTACTCTTTTATATATATACATACTTACATACACACATATTTATTGTACAACATTAATAACATCGATTTATATTTCATAATCAAATAAATCATTGTCAACACTTGGAATACCAGATAAAAGGATTCATTTCATTGCTGTGGTTTACTTACATACATATTACATTTATTATAAAAGAAAAAACAGCGACTAAAAAGTGTGAAAATAATCGCTTTCATTTATCTTGCATTTATTTCAAAGTCAAATATGTATATGGCTTTTGCTAATTACTTATCATTCATTTTGCATATTTCTGCGTAAGCGAATGTTTGTGTCTTTTATGTACAATATTTTTTCGCAGTAATTTTATCTTACCCCAAAACCGAAAATGATATTAGAAATATTAAATAAAGTTACATATTTTTTCTCAAATTTTATAACTTCAAAGTAATTACTGATAGAAGAAAAAATGTTTTGAAGAACAAAAAAAATATTGATTTTTTTTAACATAATTTAAAATTTGTTTACGTTTTACATGACTATTTTTGGACTTAGTCTGGATTCACACACAGCAATTTTTCTTGCCGCAATTCTGACTTCGCGAGAGAAGCAAAGAGAATGTAAAAGTTTACTCTTCCCTAAACTTTAAAATCGGTCTTCTGAAAAGTGATAAAAATGGATTATGTAGTTTTTTGTTTTCGTCACAGAAATGTTCATTATATACCCAGCTAAAACTTTGATTGCCATGTAATGAGTTAAGAAGCTAATATAATGGCTGTTCACTACTTACACATTAGCTGAATAACCCATTATTTTAACACGGTGATGACATTAGAGGCAACTACTTACCCTATACATTACTTAGATGTCATTGCAATAACTAATTACTTTCAAGCTGTTAAATAGCGACTTGATTTTAAAGCATTTCTGAAGTCATGATTAGTAATAACAATAGGAACTAGTTACATTTTAGCTTATAAATAAGTTATGAAATGTAAGGATATAAAATATTTCTTTCATTGTTGTAAAAATATTTTTTAAATTTTAATTTAAAACTTAACAACCAAAAGTGTAGTTAAAATAAATGTAATACAAATAAACTATAAATATATGAATTGGTAACTTTATTATAAAAATCATAAACAATAATATTTTAAAAAGTCTGATCATAAATAATTATTTACATTCGGGTTATAAATAATTAGTTACTAAACAACTTCTATGTAATGCAGACAGTATGTTGTTGTCATTACAAAGTAACTACATTCGTAACTACATGTCATTACCAAGTTTTTGCTGGGTAGTTTTAGAATTATTCTGTTAAAAAATATAATAAATTTCAATAAATTTTTAAAATTGTTGACCTAAAATTGAGTTATGTATGTCAGAAAAGTGTATTGAAATTAATATTTTTTTATTCAATTATTATTAGCTACTGAAATTATCATTGACTTTGTTGAAGCTGAATTTACATTTTAGTTGTTTTTAGTTTTTCTTAAAAAAAATATATAAAATTTAATTTTGGCGATTTTTGGCGATTTGTGATTAATAATTTGGCGACAGAGGCTCAAAAAGATCTGACAACCCTGTGTCAAAATGCTATGAACAGCAAATGAGAGAATGAAGGAGAGGAAGAGTAAAGAAAACTCGAAAAAAATTTTGCATAGGTATACAAAAACAATTTGACAGTTTCGCGAGGTTTGTCAATGAAAAAATTGTTAAACAGCTGGTCCTACGAGTATACTTTATAATTATACTATAAATTATACCATCAAATTTCATTTTTATATATTTAATTATAAACTGAAATACGTAAAAGAAGAATTTAAAATTAGAATTTTAAGTATATTTTTGAGAAATAATGTTAATATTTGGAGCTAAATAAAATTTAAACAGTATGTATAAGTCTTTTAATGAAATTTTGTCACAATATAGATAGACTTGTTTTAAAATCTGGAGGTTAAAAAAACTTTCACTTTTTTGTACGAAAATACCCGAAATTCCAGTCCGGGGAGAACTTGTTTCAATAATTGACTTTTTTCATTAAAATGGTCACCCTGCCGTTGTAAAAGGCGTGGCCCATTTGATATTTCTTTGCGTATTTAACCAACATATGGGGCTATATTGTCAATATATTTTTTTCTTGATCTCGGCTTCGACATTTTTGAATTTAAGAAAACAAATTAAAAAACTTTTTCAAAATTGACAAAGTTTGGATAGGGCTTGAGGGGAAACCGTTCCCCAGAGAGCCTCCGATTTTATTGTACACGCATTTCCGATGTCTTCCTTTTGAAACCATTACAAATATTTTGCAGTCCGGAAGTGAAAGAATATTATTTACAAAAAATTTTAAGGTCCAAATTTTGGCTCCCAAGTTTAAAAAACATGAAAAATACGAGGTAAAAATTAGAGAAAAATTAGGTTCGACTCAAATATCTCTCAAACTAAAAGAGATAACCTACAGATGTAAGCATGTAGGAATTTACAAGGACTACCCACAAATTCTTTTTACATTCAAGTGATAAATGAATTTTTGGCAAATTAAAAAAAAAATTACAGGTGACCAACTTTGAATGTCTACTCTCTACCCATTGACCCGCTAGGAGCTTTCAGATTAACTCGGAAACACCTCAGCTTTGACCATGCAAAATTTATTTAGATATCTCCAACGGTTCACAAATAATTATTAAAAAAAAAAAAAAATATCAATTTGGGACCACTGTGCGTCAGTGTCACTTCGATACTTTTGCATTTAGCGCCTCTTCTTCCACATAAAAAATAACGTTTGATTGAACAAAATGTTGTGTGCACATGCATTTGGATAGAGTGGACCCAACTTGTTCATGTTGTGTTCTTGTTCGCACAATTGTTCGAGCAACCATGTCTGCCATCAAAAGTAATTTTTTATGCGGAAGAAGATTCGCTGAATGTAAAAGTATCGAAGTGACGTTTTGTTCTTGTTCTGGACGTAGTGTCAGGGAAGATAAATGCGATTTTGGGGACTAAATTGAATAAAAGATTGTACTTTTTAAAACCTAATTGTACTAAAATATACTACCTACTTTTGTAACAAATCTTTACTATTTTTAAAAGAAGCTATTTTTAAAATATAAGGTACCATTCAAGTTTTACATGAAAAATTTCAAAAAAGTTACGATTGACAATTAAAACCCTTTATGATGAATAATGGAATGCGAAATAAACATACGTCTGTGTATTTTTAAAGTAGTTTTTCAAATTTATTAAAATAACAAATACAATTGGTGGTTTAATAAACTATTGAAATATTACATAAAAATTCGCATTTCGTTATGTAGGACAATAACAATTCGGTGCGGATCGAAGTATTTCTATTTGTAAAACAACAAAACATATATGATTTGCGCTACACTTACCTAAATAGTATAAATATAGACTCGACGTTAAGAAAAAAGCGCTCAACAAGTGTTACCAACTGAAGATTGTTGAAAATATATTCAATATTCTAAAGGAATACCGGAAGGATTTTTGACGGTGGACACGTTTTTAAATCTATGAACAGTACCTCTTCCATTTTTTTTTAGCACGGAAAGCTTTTTTTAATCAGTTGACACTCCCCTCCTATTCTCTATACAATTAATTACCTGACACTGCCTACTTCCTGTAATATTCCAATTTCATGTTTTACTGACCATTTTGAAAAAATATATATTCTCTGGAACGTCTCTGCAAGTATTCATCCATTTTTAATAGGTCTGATCTATTGGCACTGACTGCGTTCCAAGTTATTCCATGGGCACGGTTGACTTTTATTGTTCTAGAGTGTATTCTTCCATTTTTAATAAGTCTGATCTCTTGGCACTGACTGTATTCCAAGTTATAGTAGAATCTATATTCTCTATGGGCACAATGGAGGAATACACGTTAAATTTTATTATATTTTGTGCGTGTAGCAATTTGAATTTTAAACTGCTATTAATAGGAATTTATGTTTGTAAATCTGTTAATTGAAAACAGACATTTTGCACAAAAGCATTGACAGGACATCAATCACAAAATAATTCGCTAAATGATTGAAGAATAAAATGAATTGAAAAGGAGCATGTTGAAGGTGTTAATGTTTTTCAACTTGTTTGTAATAAAATGGAAACTCATTAAAAGATTTACAACAACTACAATAACCTTATTGGAAAACAATTTTAACAAATTTACAACAGCCACGTGTTTACACTTTTTGAATATTTAATTGCGATGGATAATGTTTAATGACATATTTTCTTAATTAAACATTATTTATTAACTGTAATAGTATCCCTGGAAATAAAGATTTACCACTTGCTTTTTATTTACCTTATTTTTAAGGGTTTTATATAGAAAAGGGAAAAAATAATAAATAAGTCTACAACTAACAACAGTGTTTTTGATATTTTTAGTTGGGTGTAAAAACTAGGGTGATCGATTATCCGACTTTTTTGAGAAACCAGTTTTCGAATAGTTCGAATAGTTGGTATTTTAAAAAAACCGGTTTCACTTTTTGAAATTCAGAAAAAACCGGTTAACCGGTTTTTTGCAGAAGTTAATATTTATATCAAAAGACTACATTTCTTTAAAAAAATCAATTCTTATAATCAAGTTAAAATTTATTAAATACAAGCGTAAAAGCCTAACAATGTCAGGAAAAATAATATAATAATGAAAATATGCACAAACAAATCCGAAAATTAAAAGAAAAAAATATGAGCAACATTTAGACACCTTCCTCTCCCTAATCGAAGTCATTTATTTGAAGCCGTTCAAATGGAATTATATTGATTAAAGTTTTAAATTCGTAAACCTTTAAAAATAAAAAAATCGTCGTAAATGCGCTCCCTGGCCGAAATACAGAATCAGTTTTTGATAGGATTTGGAGAGCAAACAATAAGTATAGCAACCCAAAAGTTCTTAATACCAAAACAGACTTTTTGGTCCCTGATAGAAACATCTGGCACTGTTAGAATTTGTTGAACGAATAGTTTTATAAGTATGCCGATTTTTAGTTTCTTATGTCGTCTGGAGCTTCAGAAAGCTCTGGAAAGGAAACATTGCTTAGGAAAGATATATTTAAATTCATATATATAGATTCCACGTATTTCCGCTCCCTGATAGAGATTTCAAAATCTGGCTCCGTTACGATTTGTAGGACGAATAGAATTATAATTAAGCTGAATTTTAATTTTCTATGTCTTCTGGGAGCTTTAGAAAGCTCTGGAAAGAGAAAAAATTCTTAGAAAAAGACACATAAATCCTCTTATATCCGCTCCCTGATAAAAATTTCAAAATATGGCTTCATTAGGATTTGTTGGACAAAAAGTTTTATAATTAAGCCAAATTTTAATTTTCTACGTCGTTTGGTAGCTTCAGAAAGCTCTGGAAAGAGAAAAAATGCTAAGCAAATTATATATCTAGATTACTAGAAGATAATTATGTTTCAAAATTGTAAAAAAAATGACCTAAATTTTAGTTAGCATAAACAGAAACCATGGCTTAATATGGAGATAGTATATTAATTAAGTCTCAATTGAAACGATTCTGCAGGTGAAACTTTTTTAACACAACACCTTTAAAAAATAAAGGAAATATTGGATCAAAAAAATTAAATTGGGTCATACAGGATAATTATTAATTATTTATTTGTTTAATAATACAGAATAAATTCCAATTTAGACTTAAACTATATTTTAAAAACATAAGAAATCAGTCTTTTTGAATATTTAAAAAATTACTCCTAAATTTTCAAATATCACTATCACTATTTAGTACATGTTTTCTGAAATAAAATGCTATTTTTAAAACCGGTTTTTTGTGTTTAAAAAAACCGGTCTATTCGACATTCGAAAAATGAACATTTTGAAAAAACCGACAGCACATTGACTGAAAAAACCGGTTTTAAAACCGGTTGGAAAACCGCGTCGATCACCCTAGTAAAAACGTTTACAGCCTATATTGCACAGTTCATGGTGGTAAAAATCAATAACTCCATCATTTCTCAGTGTAAATAATTGAAATATGACTTACGAATAGAAAATATTTAATTTTATGGTAAATTGATAGTTTTCTCCAGTGCACAATGGGGCCAAATGCAAAATTAATGGTAACAAGTCGGGATCTTTGAAACCACGGAACCGATTCAGATGAAACATTGAACTTCGATAGAGGAGGAGTTAGGCTTTAAGACCATTGTTAGCTGTATAGGAGGAGAACGGACGGCGATACAGTGGGCCAAAGTTGACTATCTCGAGAGTGAAACACACATCTGGGCTTATGACTTTTACAAGTATGAACCGATTTTAAATATTTTTAAATTTTTTTAATTTTCCTAAGCATGGCAAAGAAAAAACATGCTTACTGTTAGTGTTTAAAAAAAACCGACTTTTAAAAAAACCGGTTTGACGGTTAACCGAAAATTAAGTAAAATTAAAAAACTGGTTTTTCGGTTAAGCGTCTACTAAAAAACCGGTTAAACCGGTTAACCGATATTTTAATTGCTCTAATTTGAAGCTTAATAAAAATATTTTTAATTAAAAAATGTGTTTTTCAACTTATTGGTTTAACCATGCACCAAATAATAAACAGTGCACTGCAGTGTTATTTATAAATTGCGATTGATTTACATCGAAAATTTATAATACTTTTTTCAGCCCTTAGACTAGTTTTAATATAATTTATAAAAACAACTTTTTTGGCATCTTTTACTACAGTTTTTGAAGATTTATAATGATCTAAAATTATTCTATTAAGTATTTTTTCAGTTTTGATGGGGGGTATAAAAACCCCCCATCTTTTTTGTCATTCCGTGTGTAACATGTTGAAGGAATCATTTAAGACCCCACAAAGTATATATTTTCTGGGTCCTGGTTGAATTCTGAGTCGATCTAGCTATGTCCGTCCGTCTGTCCGTCTGTTGAAAGCAGGATAGAGCTCGAACGGGGTAACATAGAGGAACGAAATTTGGCACAAATGTTTGTCTTATATAAGATTTGTTTGGGATTGAAAATGGGCAAAATCGGTTAATAAACAAAAAAGTTATGGGCTAAAAACTAGAAACACAGGGTGTCCGTAAAATACTTTTCTTCTGATATTTCTTCAATAAAAGCACGTACGCCAAGGAAATTTTGTACGTATACTTGGTGGATCGACATAAACACGGAAACCAAAAATGGTCCGCCCACTTTACCGCCCATCTCCCACATATGGTGAAAATCAACAAAATTGTGTCCACATAGTTCAAGGACCAATGTAAAGTCGGAAACAAAAAATGGGCGTGGTCCGCCCACTTTACTGCCTACTTTGATGGTGGGTATATAGATTCGGCCGGGCCGAATATATTCGCGCTTGTTTTATTTTATTTTTTTATTTTTTATTTTTCTAGGTTAAAAATAAAATTAAATTATCGAAATTTTACAAAAAGGAAGCTTTACACCTAGGATAATGTACTTTATATTATGATTTATATTCCCCGCTTTTAAAGTTTTTCTCTCAAGAAAAAGTTTATACAATTTTATAAAAAAATGTATTAAAAATATCTGCATAAAATTGGAAAAGTAATTAAAATTTTTTTCTGCTAAAAGGAGATTTGTTTTTAATTTTTAGAAGATTGTTAATCATTTAAAAGTAAATTTTCTGTACTTATTTAGTTCTCAACATATTTTCTTATATCTTAAATTCAGAAAAAAGCAACTAAAGGACGAAATTTAGTGATATTTTTAGCAAATTTTTGAAACCGGTTAACCGACACAAAAAAACCGGGTAAACCGGGTAAACCGGTTAACCGAAATTGAATATTTCGAATTAACCGGTTCGCAAATAACCGAAATTTGAAGAAAAAACC